>JANJGN010000002.1:134515242-135876075 GCA_026770705.1 Isurus oxyrinchus
GCATTAGCTTAGATAAACGGGCCACATAGTAACAACGTACACAATTCTTTTGTCTGTAAACAAATTTGACGAGTTCAAAATGAAACGCATTCCAAGAATTTTCATTGCTTCCAATAATGGCTTCCTCGGGGCGTTTACATACAGTAACTTTCGAGAGCAAAAACTGACGGGCCTTGCAAACATGCTCAGTGAATGGCCAGTATTGCGGCCCTTCATGAATATCTGTAGAAGTTTTTGCCTGTCCCACTGTTTAGCCTCTTCAATGAGCTGTGACACATCTCTGGGAACCTTCGAGAACACAAAGTTCTGGCTTCTGAACACATGCATAGGGCTCCAAAAAAAATTTAGAGGAATCCCTAGCACAGACAATACAATTGTATTTAATACCTTGTCATTTTTCTCGAGGGATGTCTTGTGGTGCAGCGGGTAGCACGCTGCCTCACTGGATGCAGGAAACTTTTGGAAGTCTAATTTTAATGTCTCTTAAAATATTGCAAACCTTAATGGCTCATGTTAGTGGAGAATTCAAGATGGTAGTTCAAAGGTTTTTTATAAACACATATTTTAGGCAATTTGATTGGCCTATCTTGCTAGAAGTCTATTTTTGATATGTATTTCCTGAATTCATGAACCAATTTGCTGCTTGCTATAGGTAACAGTTTTGTTTTGCATTTATGCAATGAATAGAAAATTGGAGCCGATCAGATGCAAATTTGATGCAGAAATGTGCCTGCAGCCAGGTGTAATGCTTGAAATATGATGGGTAGGACAGCAATTGTTTTTTTTTTCCCCCAATATGTCTCCACACAATGATAGAAACTTGGCATTTTGAGCTAAATGCATAAATGAAACGCCTATTGTACATCAATCTGTATTTAATAATACAAGTGGATAATCCCATGTAATGATTCCAACTCTGATTTTTTTTGTGCACTCGATTGAATAGCTCTTGACTCAGTTTATGGATGCCTTCATGGGACAGTATGGTGCTCTGCTGGCTGTTGCATGATTGATAGCATCAATTTCATATCAGCCTATTTTAAAATGTAAGTCATTCGTGTTTTCCTTCATTTTTAGGATTCCCAGCTCCTGTTCAGTTTTTTGATGTCTGTTAGTGTATAATCTTAAACATATTCCTGAATACTTTTCCCGTCAACAAAAATTAAACATAACCTATGACAGTGTTATAATCATGGTTCTAATCCACATATTAACAAGCAAAGTTTCTTCGTATTAATTTGCACTGAACAATAACTACTCTGTCATGCATGGCCCATTACTGATGAATTTGAGTACTTGAGTCCACCAAGCATGACTTACCGAAACTACTTGTGGAGTGGAGGAGGGAGGTTGGTGTCAGTTATTTCTACAAGAAGTACATTTCTGTGCCTTTTGCCCTGCATCTTAAATGAATGAGATCAGCAATGACATGCTTGTACAGGTACTGAAGCAAAGGAAGGAGGAAAGGTGCTTATATTGATAACGGAAGCACCCAGGCTGTGATCTCATTCTTCAATCTGCTTTATTCTTGATTCTCTGAGAGAGAGCTCCATCAATGACAAACTATTGCTTCAATGTGCATAGATGTTACTTGAAATAATTATGATGCCACTTGTGTACCACTGCAAAGCAATATGGGCTCAAAAATATAAATTACAGGCACAATAAAATGAAAGATAATGAGACCACACCCATCAGCCCTTCCTGACGACTTGATGGGCAGAATTTTCAGGTCGGCTGCGATTGGCAGGCTCGGGAGCGGCTGGGGAACGGACTGCCGACTGCGATCGGCCCCTGACCGCGATTTCATGTTGGCTGACCAATTGACGGCTAGCCAGCATGAAAGGTGCGCTGAAAGGCTGAGTGCTGCTGGGGCGGGGGCGGGGGGCAGGAGCAGGGCAAGTGCTGAAGTCAGTGCAGGTGCGGGGGGGAGCGCAGAAGGAAAGTTCCCTGAAGGCAGAGAGCTGCCTCAGGAAGCCGGCGAATTTAAAAACAACAAAAGTAGAATGTAAAGTCAGGAAAAAAAATGTCCACACTCTTCTATGAAAACCTGGCAAAATAATAATTTAGTATGCTTGTTTCTTTGTCTTCCTTGAGAAGATTTTCCTTTGTAATTCTAATCAGTCCTACCCTTTCTTTCTTTATTAGATTAGTTGTGTTTATAAAATCCTTTACTATTTATGTCAAAATGAGACACCTCAAATTATGGATGATGAAAATTTTTCAAAACATTTTAGCCTTTTTTTAAATTAATTATGGAAACTTCATCCCGCCCTTGGATGAGGTTTCCTCAAAAACACAAAGGCACCCTGGCCAATTTGCCCACCCGCCAACCACAATGGTCAATGGGCAGTGAAAAATTGGCATCAATTGCTACTTTAATGGCTTTAATAAGCTTTTTAATTGTTGGCAGTCACGCAACCAACACTTGCGCGCACCCATGACCGAAATATGGCACCAGTGCATTATGACGTCGGGACGCTTGCCTGACATCATCACGCGCTATTTCCCTCTCGAGCATGTTGGGCACACGCTTGCACACCAATCAGAAAATTCTACCCTATAAATTTATTTTTGGTGCTTTTAAGAGGAGTCTAGAAATTATAGAGAGGGGAAGCAAAGACAGATCAGAAAGCCAAGGACAGGTGTGAAGAAAGACTGGCAGGTGGAAAAACATAAATAGTAAAGGATTTTATAAACACAACTAATCTAATATAGAAAGAAAGGGTAGGACTGATTAGAATTACAAAGGAAAATCTTCTCGAGGAAGACAAAGAAACAACAAGCATACTAAATTATTATTTTGCCAGGTTTTCATAGAAGAGTGTGGTGGTTGAAATGTGAAGGTGCAACAGGAGAAGGTAGAGGAATTAAGATAACTATTGATAAGGACATTTTGTCAAAAGATAATTGTGGAACTTAAATTGTAAAAGATACTGAGCTCTGGTGGCCTGTCCAATATTTATGCCTCAACCAGCATCACTAAAGAACAATTGATTATCTGGTCATAATCACACCACTGTTTGTGGGATCTTGCTGTGTGCAAACTGGCTTCTGCTTTTCCTACATTACAATAGTAACTACATTTCTTAAAAATAACTTCGTTGGCTTTAAAGCACTTTGGGATGTCTACAGTGTGTGTGTGATGTGCTATATAAATGCACGCTTGTTCTTTCTTTCATCCTAAAATGATATGGAAAGTCACTGGAGGAATGACTGCAATCTTTCAAAATGCTCTGGACAGGGAAGTTGTGCAATAGGAATAGAGGATGGCTAATATAGCACTTCAGAATGGAGCATGGCATAAAAATAGCACATATCGACCTAATCAGTAGTTTATAAGCTCTAGAGACCAATGCAGAATAAAATTAATACCCAACTACAAAGACATGGGTTAATTAAGGATAGATTTGTATAAGTCAGGTCATGTCTGGCAAATTAAATTGAGTTTTTCCAAGAAAGAATGCAGTGGAGTAGAGCTGTATTTGAGTTTTCAGAAGGAGCGTGATAAGGTCCTGCATAGAAAGTTAGTTGTTAAAATGAAAGTAAACTGTATTATAGAGAATGTGGCAGCATGAATACAAATGGACAGAAAATACAGGGTAATAGATTCTTGAACTGGGGCAACAATAAAGCAGTAATAACTTCCACAGGTTGGTGTTGGGCCCATTGCTCTTCTCCATATTGAAAAATAATTACACATTGGGCCTGGGGTCAATGGCACTAATGTAAAGGTGTATTTAAGTATAACAACGATTGTATGTAGTTTCATGGGAGCATAGGTAGGCTAATAGATTGAGCAGATAGTTGTCAGATGAAATTTACAATGAAGAAGTATAAGCGGATTTGTTTTAGGAGGAGAATTAATGATATATACATTAAATAGTAACATGTTTAAAGGAATAGGGAAGCAAAGAGACTTAAGACTTACAAATAGTTAAAAGTGGGAGGACAGTAATTAAATCTATAAAGATAAGCTTTGACAAACAGGCAAAATTAATTGACCAGATAAACTTCTTGTCTGACTGAGGGAATAATGGTAACCAGGACACTGGGAAAACTTACCTGATCCTTTTCAATAGTGTCACAGGATCTGTTACATCCACCTGAGAAGAGAGGTGGGACCTCAGTTTAAGATTTTATTTGAAAGAAAGCATTGCTGACAGTGCAGAACTCCTTCAGTATTACATTGAAGCGCTAGCCTGAATTATGTGCTCAGTACAAGTCTCTGAAGTGCAACTTGCCTCAGAAGTGAGAGTGCTGCCACTGACATCTAAGTTCTCAGGTTTTGAAAATTGAAGCACAGAGTACAAAAATAAAGAGGTAATGTGAAACCTATCAAACCGTTGGTTATGCTGGAGTTAAAATATTTAATCAAGGAGTGGACATTCAATGTAAGAAAGCATGTAAACACCATGGAAAAATTGCAGGAGAAACTCAGAAAGATGAGACTTTTGAAAAACAGAAACTCTTTCTAAAGAATATTAAGAGCCTATCTGACAGAGGCTATTCAACATTTTGTTGGTACTTGATGTAAATAGGGAAATAAGTCTTTTCATGAGTTGGTGTGTTAGTAATTATAGTACATAAATTTAAGATCATCACTAAAAGAATGAAGACAAAGATCGGGGAATTTATTTTTTGCAGAAGTAGTGAAAGTACCGTCCATAATAGTTTATACAAGGATTTAATATTTGAAAAATAGAAATTGAAAAGGGCAAGTAAATAAAAGGGAGGAAAATGGGATGAAATGGATAACTTGCAAGGAGTTGCACTGGTGGGCTGAATGGCCTCCTTCTGGGTTGTAAAACATCACTAAATTCAAGGTAGGATGCACTATAACTTTGGACTGCCAGTTATAGATCAGAACCTATAGACATCTGTCAGTGACTAGTATCAGTACTATAATTGGAACACCACATCGTTGATACAGACTAATATACATGCTAAGCATAGGTTGGCAAAATTAATATGACCTTTTCTTGCATGTTGTGGCTTGTGCTGGCAATTAGTTTGAATGAGTGTTAAGTTAATAAATATTAACCTACATTACAATAGTTTACATAGGAAATTAAGATTTAACACATGAAAGACTTTTAGCCATGGAAATGCATTTTAAGATCTGCCATTGTTCTATGAAATTCCAGTCATCTTGGGCCAACCAATTTTAAGCTGTGACACTGAAAATTATTAATAATTGACTGAAGCATCCTCAAAAGCTTTATTATTGTATTGTCAACCCTGAACAGCTCAAATTAACACCAAACACACTTCTCATTGAAATTTTAATTGTGCACATACTTTCATCCTCAGTTTCTTCAGTTATCCTTTCCTATTCTGTATGTCTTATTTTTAATTCCACTTTTTTTTTTACACCTGATCCTAAACTTATGACAACAATAATTAGCATTTATATACCACCCATGACTAATGTGTGAATTAAGAAATGAGAGGACAGGGCCAAGTAACTTTGGCAGAGATTTTTGTAGAAGAGCTTCCACTTAGACAACATTTTCACATTCCCAGGATGTCAAGTAGGGAGAAAGTTTTTTTTTGACAAGTGGGTCAGCAAGTAGATGTCATAAATTTAAAATAATTTGCGAAAGGGCTAGAGGGAAAATGAGGAGAAGTTTTTTCATGCTGAGTGTTGGTAAGACTTGGAATACACACTACCTGAAAGGAAGATTGCATAGGAACTTTCTAAAGTTCGATATGTACTTGAAGAGGACTAATTTGCAGGGTTATGGGGAAACAGCTGGAGCGAGGGACTAAATTGCAAAGATAGGTTGAATAGCTTCCTTCTATGTTGTAAGGTTCTATGATTCCATGTCCCTTACGAATAATAACTTGTTTTTCGGTATTCACCAAAAATGCAGGCAATATTGCAGCCAATTTACCCACAGCAAATCCCACAAACAGCAGTGAGATTAGTCACTGGATAATCTATTTCTTGAGGCACTAATATAAACCAGGACACCCATAAAAGTTCTCTGTTCTTCAAATAGTGCCATGAGACTTTTTATCTTCTCTCAGCTGAGAGACAAAATATTGCCTCTGTTTAACATCTTTCTTGAAAGACAGCACTTCTCACAACAAAATACCCCCTCAATATCACACTGAAAGATCATCCTAGATTATTGCTCAGCTCCTCGAGTGGGGTGTGAATTCATGCTCTCTTAACCCAAGGTTGAAGTGGTCAAGGAGAATATTGTGATTGTAGTGCTGAGACAGTTTCTAATCTTTATTGTGTGAAAGAATATATACTTTCAGTTTCATCTAGCCCAAAACTTTTATTTCTCAAGCAATTAAAAACTGTAAGAACATATAAAACAAAACCACTTCAATAACAATAACATGTTTTGTTGTATCTCTGGCTTCTCTATGCAAACTCACCAATCACACACATAAGTAGCAAAAACAAAAACAGAAATACCTGGAAAAACTCAGCAGGTCTGGCAGCATCGGTGGAGAAGAGCACAGTTGACAGAAGTAGGTTTGATCTAGTGTATATACACATTACAAGATAGTTCAACAGACAGGTCTACTCTAGAGATTCAGCAACCACCAATACTCACAGGAACAGCTGCAACTACAGCTGTGCTCTCTACTGACTGCTGGTCACAGCATGCTGCTTTACATCCTGGTTCCTCAATGACACATGGACATAATTTGCATATTCACTTAAAGTGATATCACAGCATGATCTATTTCTCATAAGTAATCAAATAGCACACTGGTTCTACAATTGCCTTGACTTTTCCCTTAAACCTAATTGGCAATTACCACCTGCAGACTGAGTGGAATAAATGTAATAATGTTTTAGAATAATCTGAAATTCAAGACATGATAAAGCTAATTCAATGTGTTAAAAAAAATCTTCTAGAGACCCTGAAGTAGTCAACCATGAAATTACATCTTTGATTTTCAACTGAGATGATTAATTGCAATTTTTAAAAATTATTTTTTATTGGAATGTGGGAGTTGCTGGTAGGAGCAGCATTTGTTGGCCATCCTTTATTGCACTTGAGAAGATTTTCATGTTATCTTGTTAGAAGGTATTAGGATATCAAGAAACTACAGTTACAACTCATCCCTAAAAAATCCTGAAAATTGACATAGCAGACGTCTCTGCAGATGTCATATGCACATCAGGAACTTAAGTTCTGCATGCATAATGAGGAATACAAACTGGACTGCTGATTGCCAGCCAAGTACCCATATTAATTTCAAATCGTAGAACCATAGAAAAGTTGTGGCACATAAAGAGGCCATTCAGCCCATCGCATCTGCATCGTCTGAGAAAAACTAGCCACCCATTTTAATCCCACCTTCCAGCACCCAGCATGTAGCCTTGGAGGTTACAGCACTTTAGGTGCAGATCCAGGTACCTTTTAAATGAGTTGAGGGTTTCTGTCTCCATTACCAATCCAGGTAGCAAATTCTAGACACCTACCACCCTCTGGGTGAAAAGTTTTCCTAATATCCCCTCTAATCCTTCCACTAATCACCTTAAATCTGTGCCTCCTGGTAATTGACCTCTCCGCTAGGGGAAACAAGTCTTCCCTGTCTACTCTACTTATGACCACAATAAAACAATCCTTGTGCATACCTTTTAATTTCTTAGTACTACTGACTTTAATGTATTCAGCTGATTCCTGAACAGCCGTAGTGGTTTAGTTTAATATGATTGGGGTCTCCCATTTCATTTTATGCCCAATTCCTAAACTATTGGGTTTATTCTAAATCAGAACATATCACAAATCACAGAACAAGGGAAAAGGCCATTTGACATATCAAGCTATTCCTTCAAAGATTGTGTAAAAATTGCCTAACAGACTCCATCTAATCCATTTAATTTCTACCGAATAGTTCAGCAAGCTTCTCAATGGTTCTAAAAGTTAAAACCAAATAAGAGGCTGGATTAAGTCTGCTCCCTGTTAATATATATTTCCATTGCAGGCCAGGCACCATCATGTTCCATTTGGTATTAATTATGTCTGTCAGTACTTGTAATTATAAATCCATATGGAGCTAGATATTTAGGTGGTGCTTATTAAATGATGTTAATTGGTGCTTCATTAAGTGCCTTATCTGCTAGACTATTACACATAGCCACTATTCAGAGAGAGGAAAAAGCCTTACTGTTGCTTCATCAGAGGCCTGTCAATTTTCTATTTAACCTCCTTCCTGTTCTATGTTCACAATACAAGTTAAATAGCCAACTTACATCTACCTTATTCAGCCTTCCCAAAGTTAAAAAAATGTACTTCTGACCTTTCCAAGAAAGAGAATTATTCTGATTTTTCACTGTAAACCAATGTGTAGCCACATAAAGGATAATTTACTTTGTTATAACTTTAAAAGGAGCCAAAAATTATTAATGCTGTTTGATTTTTGTATGGGTAGTTTGCTTACAGACAAATGTGCTTTAGTTTAACTGTTCATATATCTAAATATATGTGAAACCAGCTTTATATCGAATTAGTCTGGCGAGTGCCCAAGCAGCAGTTGCCTTTTCTCTACCGATACAGTACTTTTGTTGTTGGAGGATTTTAATGGTTTTGCATTATTAAACAAACAAACATTTCAATTTTTTCATGTCCCAGTCCTGTCATAAATTTAAAGGAGTAAAAATAAATTCAACCTTAGTAGACAGTGTTGCATTGTAATGAAAAGGCCACAACCATTTTTATTTACAGACTCAAACAAACACAGCAGAATCTAAACATGTTGCTTGTTTTTTTTTAAATCAACAAGAGTTCTTTCCAAGTGTTGGTTATAAAGTATAAAGGTATTTCTCTGTGATTCAGTCGCTTCTCCTGCTGAGGATCACAGTTAAAGCTCTCTGCTAATCTGCAAACTGAACCTCACCTCACTTCCTGAAGACGGAAAAACTAGCGTGATCCTGCCACTTCCTTCAGAAACCTAACTTGTATTATATCTGAATGGCTTTCCTAGCTGTCAAATGTTAGTGGTTCCAATCTTTTTACCATCTCGGCTGAGAGGGGAACTTATATATCAACAAAAGAACCAGAGGGGAGATCATGAGGATTTTCATTATTTTTTTCCCCTTTAAATAGAATGTGGGCATCACTGTTGTTGCCCCATCCCCAATTGCCCTTGCACTGAGTGGCTTGCTAGGCCATTTCAGAGGCCTGAGCACAGTTAAGAGTCAGCCAGACCAGGTAAGGACAGCAGATTACAAGGGGCATCAGTAAACCAGATGGGTTTTTACAACAATCAATGTTAGTTGGCATGGTCAGCATTAGACTCATTTTTCAATTCCAGAGTTATTGATTGAGTTCACATTCCACTAGCTGCTGTGGGGGGAATTAACCCCATGGCGCCTGGATTACTAGCCCAGTGACAGTACCACTGCATCATCATCTCCCCATATGTAGCGAGTTTTATTTTGCAGTGAGTTGTTATAATTTGGAATGCCCTATATGGGTGATGGAAGCAGATTTAATAGTAACTTTTCAAAAGGGAAATGTATATGCACCAACAACTAGCACCTTCAACATTGTAAAATGTCTCAAGAAGCTTCTCAGGAATGATTGTCAAACAAAATTTGTCACTGAGCCATGTAAGGAGGAATTGGAACAGGTGATCAAAGAAGCCTATCTTAAAGGAGGGAAGAGAGGTAGAGAGCTGGACAGATTTAGGGAAGGAATTCCTGAGCTTTGGGTTTTAGCAGCTGAAGGCATGACCACTGATGATAATGAGGGAAATCAGGGACCCACAAGAGGCCTGAATTACACAGAAATCTTGGAGGGTTGTAGGGCTGGAGGAGATTACAGAAACACAGAGGGGTAAGGCCATGGAGGAATTTGAATGCAAAGTTGAGAATTTTAAAAGCGACATACTGCTGGACAGGGAGCCAATGTAGGTCAGTGAGCATGGGGGTGATAGGTGAACATGGTGTAAGCTAGGGTACAGGCAGCAGGTGTTTTCAATAAACTCAAGTTTACAAGTGGTACAGGGTGAAATACCAGACAGTGGACAAGCTTAGAGATAACAAAAGCATGCGTGAGGGTTTCAGCAGCAGATGACTAAGGCACAGGCTTGTAGAGAAACATGTTATGGAGGTGGAAGTAGCTGCTCTTGGGAATAGGGAGGATATGGGGCTTGGAGCACAGCTCAGGCTCAAGTGGACCCCCCCCAGGTGGTGACAAATCCAGTTCTGCTTGAGGGGGGAAGGATGGACTTTGTGGCTAGAGAACAGGGTTTGGTGTGGGGACTAAAGGCATTTTTGAGTAATTATGGCACAGAGAGAGACCATTTAGCCTATTGAGTTTATGTCTGTAGAGCAATCAATAAGCCCCATCCCACCACCAACCCCTCCACTTGTACCCCTAGGTTTACATGTTTATTTCCCTCAAGTGCCCCTCCAATTTCTTCTTGAAATTATTGATGGCTTATTCCCACCACCCTCGTGGGCAATAAATTCCAGGTCATAATCACTCACTGTATAAAAAGTTCTGTGTCAGATCCCTCCTGCAACACTTAACCAAAATCTTAAATGTGTCCCAAAATCTTTGTACTATCAACCAATCAGAACAGCCTTTCTTTCTCTACATTATCTAAAATTGTTTTAATTGTGTAGACCACTATCAAATCTCTCCTCAATCTCGTGCTCCAAGGAAAAAAAGTCCCTACCTCTCCAACCTAACCTTGTAGCTAAAATCCCTGGAAGCATTCCGGTAAGTCTCCTCTGTGCCCTCCCAGGGGCCTCCACATCTTCCCTAAAGTGTGCTGACCAGAACTGGATGTAATACTCTAGTTGTGACCTAACCAGAGCTTTAAAAAGGTTTAACAGAATGTCTCTGATTTTAGGTACTCAGCACCTCTATTTGTGAAGCCCAAGATTCAGTCTTCCCAATGTGTCACTGGAGGATATTTCTGGATGTCAGAAATACTAGATGTCAGGCAAGCACCATGGCAAATCAGAGACAGTGTTGGGATCGAGAGAGGTGTTGGTGAGGTACAGCTGGATATCATAGGCTTGCATGTGGAACCTGGCATTGTGTTTTCAGATGATGTTGCTGGGGGTGGGGGGGGGGGAGGGGTGTGGTGCGATGGTAGGGGCAGCATGTAGCTGAGAAATAGGAAAGGACAAACCTAGATCCTTGGGGACAAGAGAGATAAATTTACAGAAGTGGGAAGAGAAGTCATAGCTGGTGATTCTCTGGGTATGAATGGATTCCTATCTAGGAGTGGAATCAAATGAGGGGAATCACATTTAGTTGGAAACAAATAAAATATAATTTTCCACCCATTATACCTGAAAAACAAGCATTTGTAGGGCTATGGGCAAAAAGCAAGGAAGTGGAATTAATAGTATAGGCATGATAGGCTGAATGGTTTTCTACTGTGCTGTATGACTCTATGATTGTATGACAGTGGCAACAATATTGTAAATATTATTATATCCAGAACAGTATTTGTGATTTAAAAAAATAAAGTTCACAGTTTTTAGCTTGCTATGCAAATGACATAGTTAATAATTATACCATGCAGGTGCTGATTATTAACATAGATCAAATTATAGTGGTCCTACTGCTATATCAGAAATGGACATTATATGGTATTGATTTACGCTGAAGTATATTACTATGCTGAAAACATAGTGCTGAACGTTCAGTGCTCAGCAAAGGACTTAGTTTCATACCCTTACGCCCTCACCTCAATGAATTTCGGGCTCGGCATGATGCTGAACTCTTCTTTCGCCGTCTTCGTCTCCGGGCTCACTTCTTTGGGCAGGAGTCCTCTCCCAGTTCAACAGATCCTTTTACCCATCTCCAATATTCTCCCTCCACCTGGACCCCTCCCTCTGGATTCTTACCTTCTCTTGATCTTTTCATTGAGAACTGTCGGCGCGACATTAGTCGTCTCAATTTCTCTGCTCCTCTCACCCATTCTAACCTGTCTCTCTCTGAACTTACTGCACTCCATTCTCTCAGGTCCAACCCTGACATTGTCATCAAACCCGCTGACAAGGGTGGTGCTGTTGTTGTCTGGCGCACTGACCTCTACCTCGCGGAGGCTGAGCGTCAACTCGCAGACACTTCCTCCTACCTCTCCCTGGACCATGACCCCACCACTGAACATCAAGCCATTGTTTCCAGGACTGTCACTGACCTCATCTCCTCTGGGGATCTCCCTCCCACAGCTTCCAACCTGATAGTCGCCCAACCTCGGACGGCCCGCTTCTATCTCCTACCCAAAATCCACAAACAGAACTGCCCTGGTAGACCGATCGTCTCAGCTTGCTCCTGCCCCACAGAACTCATTTCTCGTTATCTTGACTCCCTTCTCTCTCCCCTTGTCCAGTCCCTTCCCACCTACATCCGTGATTCCTCTGACACCTTACGTCACATCAACAATTTCCAGTTCCCTGGCTCCAACCGCTTCCTCTTCACCATGGACGTCCAATCCCTCTACACCTCCATCCCCCACCAGGATGGTCTGAGGGCCCTTAGCTTCTTCCTCGAACAGAGGCCCGAACAATCCCCATCCACCACTACTCTCCTCCGTCTGGCTGAACTTGTTCTCACGTTGAACAATTTCTCCTTCAACTCCTCTCACTTTCTCCAAATAAAAGGTGTGGCTATGGGTACCCGCATGGGCCCCAGCTATGCCTGTCTCTTTATGGGATATGTGGAACATTCCTTGTTGCAGTCCTACCCCGGCCCCCTTCCACAACTTTTTCTCCGGTACATCGATGATTACTTCGGTGCTGCTTCATGCTCTCGTCGGGACTTGGAAAAATTTATTAATTTTGCTTCCAATCTCCACCCCTCCATCATTTTCACGTGGTCCATCTCTGACACTTCCCTTCCCTTCCTTGACCTCTCTGTCTCAATCTCTGGTGATAGACTGTCCACCAATATCCACTACAAACCCACCGACTCCCACAGCTACCTCGACTACAGCTCCTCACACCCCGCTTCCTGTAAGGACTCCATCCCATTCTCCCAGTTCCTTCGCCTTCGTCGCATCTGTTCCGATGATGCTACCTTCAAAAACGGTTCCTCTGACATGTCCTCCTTCTTCCTTAACCGAGGTTTTCCACCCACGGTCGTTGACAGGGCCCTCAACCGTGTCCGGCCCATCTCCCGCGCATCCGCCCTCACGCCTTCTCCTCCCTCCCAGAAACATGATAGGGTCCCCCTTGTCCTCACTTATCACCCCACCAGCCTCCGCATTCAAAGGATCATCCTCCGCCATTTCCGCCAACTCCAGCATGATGCCACCACCAAACACATCTTCCCTTCACCCCCCTTATCGGCATTCCGTAGGGATCGCTCCCTCCGGGACACCCTGGTCCACTCCTCCATCACCCCCTACTCCTCAACCCCCTCCTATGGCACCACCCCATGCCCACGCAAAAGATGTAACACCTGCCCCTTCACTTCCTCTCTCCTCACCGTCCAAGGGCCCAAACATTCCTTTCAAGTGAAGCAGCATTTCACTTGCATTTCCCCCAACTTAGTCTACTGCATTCGTTGCTCCCAATGTGGTCTCCTCTACATTGGAGAGACCAAACGTAAACTGGGCGACCGCTTTGCAGAACACCTGCGGTCTGTCCGCAAGAATGACCCAAACCTCCCTGTGGCTTGCCATTTTAACACTCCACCCTGCTCTCTTGCCCACATGTCTGTCCTTGGCTTACTGCATTGTTCCAGTGAAGCCCAACGCAAACTGGAGGAACAACACCTCATCTTCCGACTAGGCACCTTACAGCCTTCCGGTCTGAATATTGAATTCAATAACTTTAGGTCGTGAGCTCCCTCCCCCATCCCCTCCCCCTTTCTGTTTCCCCCTTTTTTTTCCCCCTTTTTTTTCCCTATAAATTTTATAGATTTTTCTTTTCCCACCTATTTCCATTATTTTTAAATATTTTAAAATCCTTTATGCTCCCCCCACCCCCACTAGAGCTGTACCTTGAGTGCCCTACCATCCATTCTTAATTAGCACATTCGTTTAGATAATATCACCAACTTTAACTTTAACACCTATGTGTTCTTATGCACCATTGTTACTGACATCTTTTGATGATCTGCTTCTATCACTGCTTGTTTGTCTACACAAGCACCTCTGTCTCTCTCTCTCTCTCCTTTCCCCCCCCCCCCCCCACACACCTTAAACCAGCTTATATTTCAACTCTTTCCTGGACTCGAAATCAAGTTCTGTCGAAGGGTCATGAGGACTCGAAACGTCAACTCTTTTCTTCTCCGCCGATGCTGCCAGACCTACTGAGTTTTTCCAGGTAATTCTGTTTTTGTTTTATATTACTATGCTCATGGTGATGTTCTATTCCAGAAAACCAATTGTTGAAGGATAGAACTGGAGCCAATCTTTGCACACTGTTACATTTATTCATAGAGATACACATTACAAGCATACACCTCCTAACTCAACAACCATAGTTTTAGTCTGGGTCTATTTATAGGGTGCTCAACTGACTGCCAAGTTAATGCCCACCACCTGCATACAATTAAAGACAATTACTATATAATTATCAGTGATCAGATCTATCCTAGGTCCTATTAGGCTTATCCACAATTAAACCTGTTGGTTGTTCCCTGAAAGGTGAATCCCAAAGTTAGGGTTAAACCAGATAAAATCTGGGAATGTCAACATCACCATACTGCAGTTTTGGTGCAAGGCTCACAGCCACTTACCCCATTCAACACAAGGAACACTCTATCATCTCTTCATACTGATGAATAGCATCAAGGTTTCCAAGATTACAAACAAGCAGCTGAATGAAATCCCATGGCTGAAGAGGTGCTGAGGGTATAGTTAATGATGCGTTATCCTGGTGAAGATAGTTGCAGACATTCATAAATTAGGTACTGCATTTGTTTGTTCCAAATATCCTTTGCCAAACGTAATATTATCTGATTATAGCCAATCTGTTTTATTTTGACCTCAAGAAGCATGCATTTGCTTGCAACAAATGAGATCGTTTTTATTTTTCAATTCAAGAAAAATGTGAAGAAACAGAAAGCCTATTTAGAACTACATAATTGAAATACTTTGTGAAATAATTGCTAGTGGGGAATTAATTATCATGTTTTGACTAGAGTTTTAATAGTCCTGTAGAAAGATGTAGAGCAATCCATTTTACTTTTGCTCTGTGCTAAGAGTTCTTGTATTCCATTTTTTTAATTTTAACCATCAATGATCCAGTCTCTTTTAATCTGCATTAATATCACTATCATTAATATCATTAAATTCATGAGCAAAGCTCTGTACTCCCAGTGGCTATTCTTTGAATATTAGGAAGGAACGAGCAGCAGTACCACTTTCTCATTACACTAAAGAGACCCAGGAGTGTGACAGCACAACTCAAGCACTTCTTATGTCCCCCTTCACCCTGAATTGGAGTTAAACTCTCCCTGGTGCAAAGCTCAAATAGCATGAAATAACTATTAAAAGACAAAACAGAGACCCTGTCTCTGCAGCTAAGTACAGTCTTAGATTAAAAATCTATGTAGAAAGGAAACACATTTCTCAGCAACGAAACAATTCCCTCCAATCTGCAAACAGTTAAATTACATTCCATCTGAAGTTGTCCTTACGTGCTGTGTTGATGTCCATTAACTGTGCTCCAGCTTTGCTCTTGGTCTTCTATGAATTCCAGTCATTGTAACAAAGTGCAAAACAGTTTGAATACTGTTGCTAGAGATACCTGGCTTTAATTTGCAAGGAAAAAATAATTCTATGTTTTATTCCATGTGCTGCAATTTAACACCTCTTAATAAATTCAAACAAATTATAACAGATGTGTTAAACCTCCCCCCCAGAGCCTTAGGCATTTAACCTGGAGGAAAAAAAGTTACTCCAGCTCTAGAGTCCAAGTTACTGAGGGTGACAGTGGGGAATCAAGCTTTATAGTGGTTGGCTTTGAGGCTAGGTGCATTACACTTAACTATTTTGCCTAGCAATTTCTCTTTTTATTTGCCAACGGAATTCTAATAAAAAAGCAAGCCCCATGACAATAAATGGCTTTATTTACTTGACTATTATGTGAGAGATGCACTTAACAAAGTTTATACTGTAACCCATTTAACACTACAGGACCAAAAAGCGCAGAGAAAAGTTAGTCCTTTTGGATTTCTTTTAAAAGATAGGTGGGGTCTTCTCAGTGTCTTCTGCATGATATCAAACAGATTTGAATTAATTGAACTCTATTAGCCATACTGAACTGAGCTAAAATGAATCAAACCAAAATGAACCGATTCCCTCATAAGACTGATAAAATGTCAGCCTGAAGTATATGTCTTCAATTTGTTTTGTTACGCGTTGAATTCATGACCAGGTAATTGTGTCACACCTAATGTGTTACTGAGAAAATGGATCACAAAATGTCTAGCAAATCACTTTGTGATTGATCTGTGCATACCTGAAGCTTTGCTATTTGTTTGTTAAGAATGTGCTACATTCCCCTGGTGAAGCTAAGAAATATGTTGCTCCCATGAAAACTGTGCTACCAAATTGTGCTGTGGCTGTGTATATAGGTGGGTGTACCTTTTCAAAAAAGTAGAGGGGAATGTACATTTTTGAAAATGCAGGAAGAAAAAAAGCAATATAATTACAAAAAAATATGCAGCGTTTGCACTATGAGTTTTGAAGCAGTTAATGGAGGAAGAAGGCATGAAAAGACATCTAAAAGATTTGCTATTAAATCTACTATTTCTCGTGATGTGCAGCAATAGAATGTTGTAAAGTTTCACTGGCATCTGGACACAAAAATCTTACCATGCACTCCAAATGGGCTTTTGTTACTTAACCTGTTAATATTAATTTCCCTCGGACTTTCTGTAATTAATTACACATAAAGTGAAAGTTATGATAAGCTGTAATGTCACGCAGAAGCACTTGACCCAATGTCTTTAGTGGAAACAATTTGTTTTGCTTGCATCTTGAAAAGGCAAAGGCCAAGTGACTTGTGCATATGTGGAAATGTTCAGCTTTTATGCATATATACATAAACAAAATGAAAGGCTGTTATGAAGAGAAACACATTAAAAATACAAGCAAAAGCTGTAGATGATCATATTTATTATAAGAAATTCTATCTTAAAATAAATTGATGATGCTTGCAAAATTTTATTTGCTGCTCCTCGTGGGCCTACAGTTTGAAAACATTATTCAAATCTGAAATTTTAACAGGGCTGCTACAGAATGACACAAATCAGAGAACTGTGTTCCGTGTCATGCAGCCGACTATCCATTTTAAAAGGCCAAATGTGACTGCAATTCTTTTCATTATAAGCTCTGCTCAAACATTGTAAAGCCACCCCCTTGCCATTATTATAACAGAATGTAATGGCAAAAAAAAACAGAATGATAATGGGAATTATCTGTAATTCAGCAAATATATTATAAAATTATTTTTTTAAAAACTTAATAAAATTCAGCATACTTTTATTTAAAATCAATTAATGCATTCTCAGAAAATATGAGAGTCTAAAGCCAATGCCAGGGGCAATTTAATTTGCTAAAAGTGGATTCTCTATAACAGAGTGAGAATCTCCTTTTTGGTGCATTTATGCATCTCCATTATGGTGTTAATTTCTTTACTAGTATAGTCTTGCTGACCCCTTAGCATAGAGACCCATTTGTAATTACTGTTAGACACATCTGAAACGCTGGTCAGATGGTATGCAAATGTTGATCTGTTTCATATTTATTTAAGGCACCTATTTCACATATATTCCTGGAACACTAAGAAATGTTCACAAGTCAATGCTTTAATGATCATATTTTTTTAAAAAACAAGTCATAAATACTAAACTTTATGAAATGAGTACTTTCTTTTTATAAAACAGTTTCAAACACACAAATGAATGCTCACTAAATTTTGTAAGATCATCAGAATGCCGAACATCCACTCATTCGTGATCATTTTTATTTCTAAATACAGCAGTAAGGCTTGGTAAATTTAAGTGGAATCAGTGCATACAAAGTTTGTAATATTCTGCAAAGACTGGAACCATAATTGTTGCAATGAATCTGATTTTGGATCTGTGTTTTTCTCCTGCAAATGTCATCAAAGGATTTATAGGAAATAACCATTTTTGAATCTGACAGAACAATAGCCTGCGCCTACAATAAACTCCTGAACGAATACAACAAGCACTCTCACAAGCAGAAGGGAGTAAGCTCGGATGCTGCAATCAATTGCTAATGTCATCGATAATGAATGATTAAGGTCATTATAAATGAAAAATTTGCCATCCTTATCATTCTTTAAGGGCGATATTTTAGCCAATTGATTATATTAGCTGCCAATTTAGTTCAAAGCTTGTTAAGCTATTTATCAGCTGCTTTTCCTAACAGTATATTCAAAATAAATTTCGTATTTAGATGATTTGCAACATCAGATTTTTTAATTGCAGTCAAGAAAATGTCAGTTTTTTTCAGCAGCTCTCAGTAATTTTTTGGCACTGGGTTTATTGTTTAAATATTTTTCCTGTCCTATAATAGTAGGATTTACTTGAGATAAATATAAATTGTGATTTTGGCTGAGTTATAATTAAAATAGAACACCGGGCAAGGTGGAGTTTTTTTTTGATGAAACCAGAATATTCACTGTATTGAAACGATAAAATCTGCAACTCAGATGGAGGCCATTCAGTCCATCATGCTTGTGCCAATTCTTTGAAAGAACTATCCAATTAGTCCCACTCCACAGCTCGAGGCCCTTTTTTTTCTTTTCAAGTATTTTATTAAATTTTCATTTAAATATTGCTATCAAAGCTACTTCCACCACGCAGTCAGGCAGTGCATTCCAGATCATAACAATTCGCTGTGGAAGAGATCCTCCTCATCGGCCCTCTACAGGCAGAGATTGGTGACCCTTAATCTACTCAAAGTATTAACTGGAGCAGAAAATGATTGAAATGCGGTGTAATATGAAAGCAAAATACAACAAAAGATGCAAATCTGAAATAAAAGCAGAAAATGGAAATAGTCAGCAGGTCAGGCAGAATCTGTGGGGAGAGAAACAGAGTTGACATTTCAGGTCAATGACCTTCTGTTGGAATATTGCTTCGAATTCCAAAGAATGACACATTACAACAGGTGTCCAAACACTTGATCAAAGAGGTCAGTTTTGAGGAGCATCTTTAATTACGAAAGAAAGGTGGAGCAGCAACATATACAAAAGGCTAGCATTTGGAGCGTTTCCAAAAAGTGGCACAGAGATCGATTTGGATTAAAGGTCATCACCGTCACAGAATCTCAGTGTTCAGCACATATTTATAAATACATCCATTTTTATTTGTACTTCCCTCCAGCTCTTTTTAATCTTGGTGACGCAACATAGACCTTGGACTTCACTTAAGTGTATTTTTTTCATTCTTTCATGGGATGTAGACACCACTGGCTAGGCCAGCATTTAGATGTAGACACCACTGGCTACGCCAGCATTTATCACCCACCTCTAATTGCCCTTGAGAAGGTGGTAGTGAGCTGCCTTCTTGAACCGCTGCAGCCCTTGTGGTGTAGGTTAGGGAGGGAATTCCAGGATTTTAACCCAGCGACAGTGAAGGAACGGCCGATACAATTCCAAGCCAGGATGGTGTGTGGCTTGGAGGGGAAATTGCAGATGGTGTGTTCCCATGCGTTTGCTGCCCTTGTCCTTCTAGGTGGTGGAGGTTGAAGGTTTGACCTTTATTGATTGAAGTCATCTCAAACTTTAACTCAACTGGAGCCTTATAACCACATCCCAGATACTTGCCTTTCCGCATGATTAACAGCAGACAGGAACACTAAAATAATACACATGCCTTTGTTCTCACTCATGTCCATAGTGTTGTTTATTTTTCATTTGGCAGCAATTATATAATTGGTTCAATATATGAATGTTAAATATGCATGCCATTATGGAAATTTATCCAGTGTCAGTCAATTCACCAAATAATTCCACAATGGAGCCCTGGTAAAATTAGCTTTATTTTGCAAAATAAATGCACTTGTGCTAATTGAGAAAACAATCTTTTAAAACCAATTTTAAACTTATTCTTTAAAGGACTGGATTCGCTAATTGGTATTGTTAGGGTAGATCCTATAATAACTGGCTTCTATCACCAGAAATCTACTAAAGTATAGCCTTTTTAAATCTAAAGTCTAGATTTTGGCCCAATCTTTGAGGTTCCAAAGAGAAGTGGTCAAATGGGGTCTTAAACTGAAATGCTGGTTTGCCCCGTGTTTAGCACAAGACATTGCCTTGGTAAAGAAGTTGAAAACAACGCTAGGAATGGCCACTTGAAGGCTTGTTAAAGAATTGATTGTCATTTAAAATGCCTGCTGGTGCTCATTAGAAAGGCTGTACAGCATTTTGGCGACAGATACTTCAACTAACGTCTATTCCTAACAGCGAATGTCCATTTGGGAGTTTGATTTCAAGCATTACTTGAAGAGATGTTCACCACTTAAAGGCTACTCACCCTTTAATGTTCACTTGATGCTGGAGCTGTGAAGAGGACTTCTGAAATGCATCACCAGCCTTTCTGGGGCACTGACAATACTTCACCGATGCTTGAGCAACATTTATTCTGGAAGTTTTCTGAGGACTTCACCTAAGAAGGTTGTGGCATCTGCCTTATAGGATACACTGGGGGAAGGGAGTGCTTTGTTATGTCTTGTCCAGGATGCCACTTGATTGAGATGAAGGAGACAATGGTGTGGTGGTATCATTGCAGGACTAGTAATCTAGAGACCAAGGGCCATTCTCTGGGGAGCCAGGTTCAAATCCTGTCACAGCAGATGGTGGAATTGAATTCAGTAAAAGATCTGGGCTTAAAAGTATGGAATTAAAAAGATTGTTGATTGTTGTAAAAACCCATCTGATTCACTGATGTCCTTTAGGTCCAATGACACCCACATCCCATGAATGAGTAATAAAAAAAAAATCAGAGGAAGTTGAGAGGTCAAGGTGGCATCTTTGATTCCTATGGGCACAGAACATCCCTCCTCCACCTGGACTTCCAGTGGCACACCTCAAAGTCTGTATGCTCTCCCCCTGAATCCCTGAACCATCTGCAATGTGCTGCTGCCAGTAGAACACTCTATGGGCTGGATTTTCACCAGGAAACAGGAGCCAGGTCTGTTGCTGTGCCTGTCAGGAAGATATAATAATTCTCATGATGTTACTGGAATTTGTTGTAAATAGTGGCATTAATGTCTGTGGTAAGAAGTTTCCCGTTGGCGGGGTGGGGGGTGCGGGGGGTGGGGGTGGGGGGTGGGGGGGGCAGGGCCTGCTGGCCATTCAAAAAGCAATTAGTGGGCCTGCCCGTCCAACCTTAAGGTTGGCTGATAGGTCTGGAGCGCTGGCGAAGGAGCACACTTCCGCACATGCCATTCCCTCCGTGCCCGCATAGGGAGCGCACAGCGCTTCCGTGCAGACACCATGCTGGGCGGGCCTTAATTGGCCCACCCGCGAAAAATGGCGGCGCGCCCCCAATCGGGGATGGCAATTGGAGGGCCACCCTCCCCCCACGCCTGCTCCCGCACTTCCCCCCCAAAAAATTTGCCTTGTGTTTGTGTGCATGTGTGTGTGTGTGTGTGTGTGTGTGTCTGTGTCTGTGTGTGTGTGTCTGTGTGTCCATGTGTGTGTGTGTGTGTATCTGTGTCTGTGTGTGTGTCTGTGTCTATGTGAGAGAGAGACTTAATTGCTTTAAAGGCTGCTGGTCTGAAGGCTTTGATGTAAACATAGTAAATGTGGGGAGGTTTCAAATGTAAGGTATAAAAGTACATTTGGATTTTTAAATAAACCACACTAGATTGTCTCCTACAGACTAGATTGGAGGCCTCAGTGGAAGGATGTAAAAGATGGGGAGATGTCCTGTATCCACAAGGGACAGAAGTCCCTCCAGATATGCAGTCACAAGGCAGTGGGAGTAGATAGCCATGGAGGTCAATGATATGAGTTAAGCACCCACGACCTAGATGCATTGCCACTAGAAGTTCAGTGACCTCATACAAGTGGTCAAGGTTAGTGATTGTATTTTCAAAAACATAACCTAATAGTTCCACCACTAACTTCAGGAACTGCTCAAATCACCACACCCACATCACTCACCTACCAACAACCTCTATTGCTCAAAATGCATAACTGACATTGGTATGGTATTCCCACCCTCATATTTCTGCAAGCTGCACATCCACATTGCACAGGTTGCACAGACTACCAGCTATTCAACCACTACAATCACATCACCCACACAGATTGCGCCACAGTCACTGACTCACTCCCTGCTTTTTTTTAATTCATTCACAGGATATGGGCTTCGCTGGCTGGGCCAGCATTTATTGCCCATTGCTTGTTGCCCTTCAGAAGGTGGTGATGAGCAGCCTTCTTGAACCGCTGCAGTCCATATGGTGTAGATGCTGTTAGAGAGGGAGTTCCAGGATTTTGACCCAGCGATAATGAAGGAACGGTGATATATTTCCAAATCAGGATGTGAGTGACTTGGAGGGGAATTTCCAGGTGGTGTTGTTCCCATATCTCTGCTGCCCTTGCCCTTCTAGACAGTAGTGGTTGTGGGTTTGGAAGGTGCTGTCTAAGGAGTCTTGGTGAATTCCTGCAGTGCATCTTGTAGATGGTACACACTGCTGCTACTGGGCATCGATGGTGGAGGGAATGGACAAGGTGGCACACAACCAGAAGCAGCAGGAGCTAACTGGAGGGAGACAGGCACTTCTGCCTGTCCTGACCTCTATGAAGGAGGAAGTGCTCGCCATTTTTAATATGATCATTTCTGAGGTTGTGGCTAACTGAGGAGGGGCTGAAACCATCAAAGTTACAGACAGCCCCACCTCCCCATCATATCACACTGTCTTCTAAATTTACAAGCTTCAGATGGTGTAAGTATGAACCTCTTACTTCCTCTGCATTCTCCCTGCACCGTGACCTTAACTTTGTGCCTTTCTCCTTTCAGATACCTGAGAGGTGCCAGGCATGGAAAAACAGCAAGGGAACAGTGATGATGAAGACGCACAGACACGTGATTTTGCACTCATAGCCAGCAGTTCAGGTATTGACACCACGTATAATTAAAAAAAAAACACAGAGGTGGGATCTGCATATGGTGAGACACTGGCACAAGTGAGCTACAGCTAGGGCAGGGGGCAAGGGTAGGACAGGAGCTAGCTCGCCAGAGGATGAGGTCACATATGAGTTATGCTACGGAGGACTGGGATAAGGATTTTATTGGAGTGGCCTACAGAAAAACACTGACGTGTATGCACAGTGAAATGCTTGGAGCATTGGGAAGCCTACCAGAAAGCCTGGGATTGATGTCAAGGAACATGGAGGGTTACAGCACTTGGAACAGGCCTTCAGCCACAGCTTGGAGCCCATCCTTTCCAGCATGGAAGAGGTGGCCAACTCCATTTGCATACTGGCGGACCTTATCATAATGTAACTAACATCTGATGACCAATGTCTCAGGCGAAGCACAAGCAACTTCCACCAGAAGTCTGAGTGCTGCAGCAGTAGCTCAGTTCAAGTAGAGTTAACATACTGTGCATGCAACCTCTTTGAAAGCAATCAATGGCACCCTGCGCTAAGAGCAAGCCTGCATCATGTCAATGAGGTTTGTATGAATGGGCAGTGTGTCAGTATGCAGAGAATAAGTGGAGTGAAGTGTGGTGCAGTGATTGTTGGAGAGTGAATGGAGACAGGGAGGATCTCCCACGTTCTGAGTCTTGCAACTAGTGAGGTTGCAAGAGGTAAAGGTTTGAGTAGGGAGTAAGAGAGTAGTATTATTACCTTAAAGATTCTAGTCAGATCATTGAACTTCTTCCTGCATTGTACCCAACATCTGGATGCTAGGCTTTTGTCACTAATATACTTTGCCACCTCTACCCATCACCTGTCTACTTGATGCCTAGAAAGCCTCCTGCCCAATGAGGGGAAGAGAATGTACCTCATTCTGTCCACTGCCAGTGGTAGGGCCTCCAAGGCAGCATCAGAGAACCTGGAAGCTCTCTCAGCATTTGCTTCAGAAATTCCTCTGATTGAAAAATATTTCCCTGCGTCCCTTGCCAGAATGTTTAAGAGGCGCTGAATGCCTTTAAGTGTCTAATGACGGATGTCCAATATCCCACTGACTTGCAGCCAATGGGTAAGCAGGCTGCACACTAGTGCAGTTCAATTAATGTTCAAACAGCACGAATATTGCACCCCTTGCATGAGCGATTCCGAGAGCAATCGAATTTCTGGGCCATTGCATCACCAGGCCCTTCTGCCCTTTTTAAAAAAAATATTTAAAACCTTACAAGCCAGATTCAAAGTTTGCAGGGTCGGTGTTCATTTTGAAAGCTGTTTGGTTTTTGTTGGTAATTGGAGGTCGCTCTGACACAGCCCCAATGAGTTGAAGCAACGGCTGCTAATTAGATGATAAAGTACCTGTGCTGTGGCAGCCTGTGAGATGGGGCATGCGGAGTACGTGAGGGATGGCTGCACAGAATCTCTAGAACAGGTTGTTCTTGGCTGTGTTGGGATTTTCTCCGTCAGAAACTGGCCCCTTTCATATAATTTGCTTGGGCCCTGTGTGTTTAATAGTTTGGTGAGAAGTAACAACTCACTTATCCAGCAGCTTACTTTCAAACACAACTAGACTAAATTCAAAGGAGGGCTTGGCTTTCCCAAAGGGACTCAGTACATCACTGGCAAAGCCGATAGCACTTCTGTTGGTTTTAACTGGGACAAACAAAGCACTAACAGGCACAGCTTCTACATTCAATGAATCAATGCCACTGATTAAAACTAATAGTCATGTTACTTATCAGCTGTATGCTTAATTTTTGGAGGGGGGATGGGCATGGTGGTAAAAGGAGGGCATCATGAATCCACATAAAGGAAGCCTTTTAAAGGCAATGTTCACAGTGCCTGCAACCAGCAGAGAACATTTACTAAGGGCAGCAATGGCAGTAAGAGCCGTAGATACGATACCCAAATTCTGAAACAGCTTCGGAGACCAGGCAGTCAACAGGAGGAGGGAGATACCAGTCACCTCACACACCCCTTCCATTCCACCCCCCCTCCCCACCCCACACCCAGAGATGCAGAAAACACTCCGGGCATTGAAAACAATGGGAACCCATAGCTGGAGAGGGGCAAAAGAGGGTCTTAGTTCCCAGGACATGGTTGCAATGCCAAAATAAGTTTAATGACCTCACCAGGGCTGTCAAGCTAAGAATCCTATCTCTCAGTTCGATTATTCTCTGTTCACACCTACAGCCATACTACGCGGCCGCTCCTATTTATTTTCACTCTCCTACAATCACTCCAACATGTTTAACTTCTGCAACTTCTGTTCCTCTTCACATGCTCTACTCCTCCTACCCTCAGCACTTCTTGAGAGTCACTTACCCACACATCTCACAGGAGATAGCAAGCTGCAACCAAAGGAGACTGAGCTACATGTTTTCCCCACTAGAGGAGCTGGTTCCTGGCATGATGGGCAAGAGGGGAACACTGGAAATACTGTGGGATTTCCTCACACCTTCTCCTCTTTCTTTCCTTCCCAGTTTCATCTCAGTCGATGTACACTGCATTTCAGTATCTCTCTCTGGCTCTGCCTCCAGCGAGGGACAGAACTTGATTTTAGTTCCCTCAGTGAAAAGCAGACATCCCACACATTGCTACTTAGCCAGATCGGCATAGGAGATGTAAGCCCTGAAGACCACCCCATCCCCCACCACCTCCACCGCTGTGGATCTGGTCCCCTCCTCCCTCTTGTCCCAACTCTCTCTTTCTAGCCTTCTTCATCAATCACCTTCTCCCTCCAGCCTCAAAGGCAAATACACCAGGTCATCCATGAATGAAATAAAGGCCTGTAATTTTGGAGCTCCAGGGCAGAGTAGCTCGGGGTACCCCGAAGATGCTCTGGGGAACCCCGCATACGTTCCCAGGTAAAGATTGTACAGCAGTTGCTGGGAAGTTCAAACTTCCAATGGGCAATTGCTCTGCACTGTGAATCACCCAAAAATATGATTTAAATATCCAATTTTGGATGGTTCCGACTGTCGTATATCAATAGTCACCCAAAAAAAGTTAGAATAATTAAAACACCTTCTAGTTTCTGGGCAGCTATTGTACTGATCTCCCCGATCCCCCACAGAGCAGCAGACTAGACCCCACCCACCCCCTCCCCACCCCCTCCCCTCCCCCCCGCACTGCATCCCCACTGGACCCCCCCCCCCCCACCAACACGCCCCCAAACCCCCACGGGATCTCCCCATACCTTCCTGATCCCCCACAAGACCCCTCAACTATGCCCCACCCCCATACTAGACCCAACCCACCCTAGACTAGCCCTCTCCCCCTCAACCACCCCACAGGACAACTCAAACCCCACCCTGACCCACACGGGACCCCCTGACTACCTACCATTCTGCCGATTACGCCCCTCCTACATCAATCCCCCCACCTCATTTCAAGCCTTCCCATCCCCCTCCAGGACTCCATCCCAGACTACCTGCCAAACTCCTCATCCCAATCCCACCCACTTACCCAACCAATTTACCTTTTCCCTGGCTTCTCAGGGGTTGAACCTTAAACTTTACGGCAGCTGGTGCCATAAAAAAGGGGGAAGGCTTCCTTACCTTTAACTGAGCTGCTGTCGACTGTTGACCTCAGAATCCCACTATGTTACACAGATCTTACATGGCCTAAGTCTGAGGTCAGGCAACTGGATTTCCAGATAAGTAATTATGAGCAGAGTGGCAATCCGGTTATAGGTCAAAATATTGCAGGCCCAGCACAGGCAAAAGGCTGTTCCCAGAATTCACAAACCAAAAAAAAAATGGAACAGAGAAAATAGCCCAAAAGATGACCAAGCAGTTGGCCAACAGTCTTAGGAAAAACTCAGCAACTCAGCCAGTAGGCAGGACTCCTGCAGGGCCTTTGCTGACTTCTTGGGTGAGTTGGTCATTGGGAAGGATCAATTTCACCAGAGGGTTCTGGATCCAGTGCAGGACCCTTATTTTAATATCATAATCAGCCTACCATGTACTTCCAGTCCGCCCAAGGTGCCAACAAGGGCATTCAGTCCACTCTGGCAAGGTGTGGGTGCCTGCATGCCACTTGCCATATTAAGGATGGACATTGAATGCTGGCTTTGCCAGCGATGCTCACATCCCAACAACAAATATTTCAAAACCTCATATGTCCCTGCTTTACATTTCAGAAATAGGTACAGCACAATGCAATTCCTAAGCCAGAATATTTTTGAAAATGCTATAAAATAGTGATAAACATAAAGCAGCCTACTTCCTCTTTAGCAATGGCCCACTGCATGTCATGACTCTGGGCCATATTTATCGCCTGCCAGTTCTGGGATTCTACTGCAGTACTTGGAGTTATATTCTTTGGCATCAAATTCATAGTTAATCCTGTTATGAAACATTGGAATAAGAATAAGCAGAAAGTAATGGAATTGCACCACAAATCAATTAGCACCTGGAACCAAAAGAGAAGTTAATTGGTGGAGGAGTAATCCTTCAATGTTATTCTCTTTCTGATGGAAGGCCACAAGCCAAAGATCTAATTATTCTTGTAAAGATACTATTCAGTTTGCCAATTATTGCCAACTTTCTTTTGTTTTCATTGCAGATTTCCAGCGTTTACTGTTCTCTTTTCTCATTTACTTTCGAGCTTCGGAGATCAAAATAAGGACCTGTCCGCACTCGAGCTTAAAGACATGTCAGGACTTAAAGTATTATACAGGGTGAAAACAAGACAGCAATGCTCAAAGCAGTACAATCTGCACATGTGCAGGACATTCCCATTATGGTCAAAGAGAGTGAAAATTGTAAATCATGGAGTGTTGTGCACAGGGTAAAATACAAAGAACTTGCTTCAAACTTGTATTAAAAATGTACTGAAAAGGCCTCATGGGTTCCTCTAAACTCTATCCTGGGGAAAAAAAAGAAAGCAAAATACTGAGGATGCTGGAAATCTGAAACAAAAACAAAAATACCTGGAAAAACTCAACAGGTCTGACAGCATCTGCGGAGAGGGAAACAATTAACATTTTGAGTCTGAATGACTCTTCAAAAGACCTGATGAAGAGTCATTCAGACTGGAAACGTTAACTGTGCTCCTCTCCACAGATGTGGCAGACCTGCTGAGTTTTTCCAGGTAATTTTGTTTTTGTTCTATCCAGGGAAGTCCATCCTGAGACCCAGTTATGTCCAATACTCTCTGGTTGGCCTTCTTTGGCCTTGGCCTGCTCTCTACCTCATTTAAGGTCAAAGACATCAGGGAGCATCCAAGAGGATCATCTTCTTGCGTGTGACACCGGGCAGCTTTACAAGTCTAGTGTCCAAGTTGGACAGCACTGTATGTTGTTGAATGGATTGCCTTGAGCCCTGCGGCAAATTCTCGTAGGCCACACTCATTCACAATCTGGTGAACAGCCTGATCCAGGTGGCCACAGTCACATGGGCTGCTCTTCAAATTCCATTTGTTGAGGAGGTGTGGTGTCCTTGCATGGAGGACACAGACCCTGTTAAGTGTAGGCCACTATTTTCGAGGGATGTTGAACCCTGGAGGCTTTACAGTCCGATCGCTCAGCAGATCTTTGTAGGGTGATACTGGTGTTAGCCTAGAGGTTGGGCCATTTGTTCTTCTCATGAAAACTTACATCACTCAAAGCATTCGAAGAGTTCCAGAAAGGTTTGTGTGTTTTGAGTCGCATGTTCAGTAGGTACTGAAGGTCTTCATGGATTGGCAGTTTTGGTTTGGCTTCAATGCAGCCAAACTCTTTCAGCATTTTTGCTTTCCAATATACATCAGGAGGTGCGATATTAGTCAGGATTGGGAGCCATTGCATAGGGGTGGGAAATGACAAACTTAACATGGTCCACCCTGTTTTTAACTAATGTCATCACTTCAATATATGCAGCTCAGCTATCCAGGAAGATGTAAGAGTCTCCCTACACCAGGAGCTCTTGTTTCCCAAATTGAGCCATGACTGAACATAAGGTATTTACAGTGAGTGAAATATGGCTAGGATAAGTGGATCATACTGGGGCTGGGCCAGGGCCGGGTGGAGTGGAGGGATGGGATTGCATAATCAGGCATAAAGAATGGAGTGGACACCAAAGGACTTTTTTTCAATAGGCTGGATGAGTCCTTCACAGAGCTGATGGCTCCTGGGGCAGAGATCTGGGTACGTCTTTGATAGCAGGCAGGTGGAGTGAATTTTCTGGCTGTATAAGGTAACTACCAGAGATGTGCTCACAGTGGTGTGGACACACAGCAGCCATTAACTCTGATTGGTGTAGGGATGGAGGGCACAAACATGCATGATCCTAGTGTAAGCCCCAGGATTGCACCTTGCTGTGGTTTGGGGGTTAAATATTTTTGGTCTCGGTCATGAAATAAAGCTAATGACATACAGCAAGACTGTTACTTCTCAGATCAGCCATGATCTCATTGAATAGCAGAAGAAGCTTGGTCAGCTGACTGACCTACTCCTGATCTTATGTCCTGATATTAGTCTTAAGCTTCCAACCATTCCCTGGCTTTCCCTGATCTTTTAACTCTTTTTGTCCTAAATTATGGACTGTCTAATTATCTATTCTCATTTCTAAGCATGCAGAGTAATTCACAACTTGGAATTAAGAAGCAGTAACAGATTGATGGGTTCAATGAGGTCAAAAAAATGGGGGCTGTTTTTCAACAACCTTTTGAAGCATTCAGTAAATAACATCATTGATCCTATCTTTGTCCAATGGTGGCCGAGTGATTGAGGGCCTGTACATCAGGCTGGTGTGGGTGCTGATCCCCAAGTAAGGGTATGACTCCATTAAAAAGTTCCCTTTCAGTGATAGTGGCAGCTGGAATACCTGGAGTGGGTGGAGTCTTTCCCCAGCCAGGTGAACATAAAAAGAAATGTTCAGTGGGAGCAAGTTTCAAAGAGGCTGTGTTGAGCTTAAAGATGTGAGCTTGCTTTGTGTAGTATACATTAAACGGCGTTTGGAACTTGGATAGATCAAACAGCATTATTTGGAGAAGAAAAGATTTGATGATGGTAGGACCTTGTAACACTATATAATACAGATTTGGAAGTTTATTATATTTGACTTTTTTTAACTAGTTGTAGATATCATGGTTCACATTTAAAGCAGGCAGAATTCCACGGTTACCTTTGTAGGATGTTCCCCCAGGGGATTAAGCGGGTAAAATTCAGCCAAGGTTGCACAGACTTTGTTGGGGTGAATTGACTTTTCCTATTCCATGTTTATTTATAATGGTCTCTCCTGGTGTGGGGCACAATGCACTGCATATGTCCTGCATGTGGGATAAGTTGAACTATAACATGGTACAAAGCTGGCACACAACTAGATAAGTTCAAATGGTACCATAAACCACAGGAGCAAAGCTTTGAGCGGTTTGTAAATGTCATCTCAACTGCAAGGTTATATTAGGTCCTGTGACTCTGTTCAGTGCCACTGTTAGTTAATACAGTAAAGAGAGCTTGGAATGCCAAGTAACAAAGCTGTAAAGCTATTTATAATGAGTGGGTTTTTAGTCCTTATTACACATGACACACAGGGGAGGCCTTCCCCAAGTGGCTATGATGCAGTAAAGTCCATCACATCTTATGCATTGGAATAGTTATTGATTTTGTATAATAAAATTGATGAGTGAGTTGCAGCCCATTTTACATCGGTCTTGAGCGACTTCAACAGGAACAAAAATCAAGTGATTTAAAAAGGACTGCCAACTTGCATTGGCTGTTTTACACTACTTCACAAGACCCAGATTCCATTGTGTGTAAATGATATTCTATATGGTCACTTCTGTCAGGAGATAGACTGACACTGAACAACAGTTTAGACTTTGTGTATCTGCTTACTGGTTCCTGTCTAGGCATATGCAAATTGTAAAAAATACAATTCAATTTTCTTCTTAATTTCTATGGTCAAAATCAGAAATATGAATTCGGGGGAGTAGAGCATTTCTTTCGATTTAGGTACCTAGTGTTGTGAATCAATGAGTACCTGCACAATTTGGGCACATTTGTGAGGGTATCTGACCGTGGTGGAGCAAATGCTGATGATTCTGGTGAGGTCGTGATCCTTGAGCGTGAGCTGCTTGAGCAAGCTGTGTTTGCAACTGCGAGTCTGAGGATGCAATTTTTTGTAACTTCTTCCAATTAAACATGGCAGACTCGATTTGGACTGCCAAGGATGTGGCTTTTTGCAAGGCTAAATCATTGTCCTCCATGAGTAAGCGCTCCCTAATTCGTAGAATTGAATTTTTTGCAATTAATTGGTCACAAATTAGTTTGTTAGTTAGAGTTCAAAATTTGCATATAGAAGCCAATTCCCACAATGCTGTCATGTATTGTTTTATGGGCTCATTGTTTCCCTGTCATCTCTGGTGGAATGTATATCATTCGATCATCGCACTTTTCTTTGGCCCAAGAATACAGATTTGGAAGTTTATTCTATTTGATTCTTTTTTTAACTAGTGGTGGGTATCATGTTTCACATTTAAAGCAGGCAAGGTTCTATGGTTATTCATGCAGAATGTTCCCACAGAAGATTAAATGGGTAAAGTACAGCCAAGATTGAACAAGGTTTGTTGGGGTCAATTGGCTTTTCCCTTTCCATGTTTATTTATAATGCTTTCTCCTCGTGTGGGGAGCAATGCCCTGCATATGTTCTGCATGTGGGATAAGATGAACTACAACGTGGTACAAAGCTGGAACTTACTGCCATATCAAATGTAGATGGGTCTTCTGTGAGCTGCTCCAAGATGATATATGAGTATTGCCTTCTTGAGGGTCACTGCTACATCCGGACTGTCTATACCCATGGTGAACTAGTGGATCTTGAATCCTGAAATCCATTGATCCCACAGCATGTGTGGATCTCCCACCAAAGAAAGGAAAGGACAAAACAAAACTGCGGATGCTGGAAATCCAAAACAAAAACAGAATTACCTGGAAAAACTCAGCAGGTCTGGCAGCATCGGCGGAGAAGAAAAGAGTTGACGTTTCGAGTCTTCATGACCCTTCGACAGAACTTGATTTCGAGTCCAGGAAAGAGTTGAAATATAAGCTGGTTTAAGGTGTGTGTGGGGGTGGGGGTGGGGGGGGGGGGGGGGGGCGGAGAGAGAGAGAGAGAGACAGAGGTGCTTGTGTAGACAAACAAGCAGTGATAGAAGCAGATCATCAAAAGATGTCAGTGACAATGGGACAAAAGAACACATAGGTGTTAAAGTTAAAGTTGGTGATATTATCTAAACGAATGTGCTAATTAAGAATGGATGGTAGGGCACTCAAGGTACAGCTCTAGTGGGGGTGGGGGGAGCATAAAAGATTTTAAAATATTTAAAAATAATGGAAATAGGTGGGAAAAGAAAAATCTATAAAATTTATAGGGAAAAAAAAGGGGAAAAAAAAAGGGGGGAAACAGAAAGGGGGTGGGGATAGGGGAGGGAGCTCACGACCTAAAGTTATTGAATTCAATATTCAGACCGGAAGGCTGTAAGGTGCCTAGTCGGAAGATGAGGTGTTGTTCCTCCAGTTTGCGTTGGGCTTCACTGGAACAATGCAGTAAGCCAAGGACAGACATGTGGGCAAGAGAGCAGGGTGGAGTGTTAAAATGGCAAGCGACAGGGAGGTTTGGGTCATTCTTGCGGACAGACCGCAGGTGTTCTGCAAAGCGGTCGCCCAGTTTACGTTTGGTCTCTCCAATGTAGAGGAGACCACATTGGGAGGAACGAATGCAGTAGACTAAGTTGGGGGAAATGCAAGTGAAATGCTGCTTCACTTGAAAGGAGTGTTTGGGCCCTTGGACGGTGAGGAGAGAGGAAGTGAAGGGGCAGGTGTTGCATCTTTTGCGTGGGCATGGGGTGGTGCCATAGGAGGGGGTTGAGGAGTAGGGGGTGATGGAGGAGTGGACCAGGGTGTCCCGGAGGGAGCGATCCCTACGGAATGCCGATAAGGGGGGTGAAGGGAAGATGTGTTTGGTGGTGGCATCATGCTGGAGTTGGCGGAAATGGCGGAGGATGATCCTTTGAATGCGGAGGCTGGTGGGGTGATAAGTGAGGACAAGGGGGACCCTATCATGTTTCTGGGAGGGAGGAGAAGGCGTGAGGGCGGATGCGCGGGAGATGGGCCGGACACGGTTGAGGGCCCTGTCAACGACCGTGGGTGGAAAACCTCGGTTAAGGAAGAAGGAGGACATGTCAGAGGAACCATTTTTGAAGGTAGCATCATTGGAACAGATGCGACGAAGGCGAAGGAACTGGGAGAATGGGATGGAGTCCTTACAGGAAGCGGGGTGTGAGGAGCTGTAGTCGAGGTAGCTGTGGGAGTCGGTGGGTTTGTAATGGATATTAGTGGACAGTCTATCACCAGAGATTGAGACAGAGAGCAGCATTTCACTTGCATTTCCCCCAACTTAGTCTACTGCATTCGTTGCTCCCAATGTGGTCTCCTCTACATTGGAGAGACCAAACGTAAACTGGGCGACCGCTTTGCAGAACACCTGCGGTCTGTCCGCAAGAATGACCCAAACCTCCCTGTCGCTTGCCATTTTAACACTCCACCCTGCTCTCTTGCCCACATGTCTGTCCTTGGCTTACTGCATTGTTCCAGTGAAGCCCAACGCAAACTGGAGGAACAACACCTCATCTTCCGACTAGGCACCTTACAGCCTTCCGGTCTGAATATTGAATTCAATAACTTTAGGTCGTGAGCTCCCTCCCCTATCCCCACCCCCTTTCTGTTTCCCCCCTTTTTTTTTCCCCTTTTTTTTCCCTATAAATTTTATAGATTTTTCTTTTCCCACCTATTTCCATTATTTTTAAATATTTTAAAATCTTTTATGCTCCCCCCACCCCCACTAGAGCTGTACCTTGAGTGCCCTACCATCCATTCTTAATTAGCACATTCGTTTAGATAATATCACCAACTTTAACTTTAACACCTATGTGTTCTTTTGTCCCATTGTCACTGACATCTTTTGATGATCTGCTTCTATCACTGCTTGTTTGTCTACACAAGCACCTCTGTCTCTCTCTCTCTCTCTCTCTCCGCCCCCCCCCCCAACACACCTTAAACCAGCTTATATTTCAACTCTTTCCTGGACTCGAAATCAAGTTCTGTCGAAGGGTCATGAAGACTCGAAACGTCAACTCTTTTCTTCTCCGCCGATGCTGCCAGACCTGCTGAGTTTTTCCAGGTAAAGAAAGGAAAGGTGCTGGTGCTGGTAAACTTAATCTATTCTCCATCTTGTCACTGATTGTTATGTTTTGTGCCTCAGAGATGACACCAGTTTCTATGGGGAGAATTTTCAGCTGCGTGCCCACCAAACTGTCAAAGGCCTGTTAAGGCTATTAATTAACTAATTAATCCTATTGAGAAAGTTGCCTCTCCAACCTTAAAGTTGGAAGACAGGTGAAGAGCCCAGACGGCCTTCGCATTTTTCATGCAACCTCATCCATGGACGGGATGAGGTTTCATGAAGGGTTCATAAATTAAATAAATTTTTCCATTAAAGTTCATTGGCATGTCCAAGCTCATGTGACACTGTCACATGAGGGGACATGCCCTAAAATTTTTTCTTTTCTTTATTAAGATTTTGGGAACTTAACCTAATCTCCCTGAGGCAGCTCTGGAAGAGCGCACTCCCGACTCAGGGAACCCACCCTAACCACCCCCCCCACCCCCTCCTCCCCCACCCTCTCCCCACCCCTCCCTCGCGCACAGGGAGCACACAGCGTTTCTGAGTGCACGTCACGTTGGGTGGGCCTTAATTGGCCTGCCCATGTAAAATGGTGGCGAAGACCCGATCGGGGCGCCAATCAGGTCCGCACCTGCCCCCACACAATTGCCCTGACGGGGGAAAAATTCTCTCCTATGTGTAAGCTGGAAGTTTGTGGCTGTAGACACATTTCGAAGCATTGTAAATAAAGCTCCTCTTTACACATAGAAACACACTCAGTATCAACATTAGTTTAAGCCCAGCATTCAGATGCTATATAAAGGTCCATCTGCTCTGCCCTGCATCTGCAACATGCTTTTACCCAAATTATAAAATAATGCCCTATTGCATTAATATAAACACTTTCATCGCTTACTGCACCTGCCATCCTTACATACCCTAACAGATAGTCAATTTGTCTAAGTTATAGGTGATTTCTGTGTTATTGGCCTGTACCTAGGATGTTTTGTGGGTGCAGTGGCCAGTGTCTCTGTCCCTGGGCTAGAAGCTCTGGGTTCAAGTCCTACTTCATGGTCACAGGTGGTGTTTTTGTGATATGGCCAATCAGTCTATAAATCTTTACAATACACCTGATGGCAGGCAGTGAGAATGGGAGAGCTTCCTGGTCAACAATACTGCAGAAATAACAAACCACTGCAGTACTTTGCCAAGCAAAATCATGGACCAACCCAATGGAAGCCTATGGTCACCAATGCTGTCTTAGGGCATGGTACCTAGAGGAGGAGGGCCTGTATTCACTACGTATTTGATATAAACTAATTAAACTCAGTTGAGATAGGAACCTTATTGACTAAAAGCACTATTATGAAGAGAAGCAGGGATATTCTCCCTGACGTCTTGGCCAATATTTATCTCTCAACCAACATGGTTTTAAAAAACAAACCTGGGTCATTGTCAGGCTGAGATTTGTAGGAGATTACTATGTGCAATTGGCTGCTAAGTTTCCTGCATAATAACAGTGATAGCACTTCATTGGCTGTAAAGTACTTTGGGATGCCTTAAGGTCATGGAAGGTATAAATCTCTTTTATTCCACCTAATCTCAGAATTGTAACAGCATTTTTCATAGAACCATTTACCTTTAAGGGGAGCGCACAAAAAATAAATTCATTTAATCTCCGCAGCTAGAAAACTCATAGCCACGGTGTAGGAAATGTAAAAAAATTGTCTTTAAGCTGCTTTCGGACATTGGAGAGGTAAATGGCAGGAAGCTTGCAGGATAAGAGAACAACACTCAGTCTATACATCACAATGTGTAACTGAGATAATCAGTGACAAGAATCAATTAATACAGGAATGCAATGAGTTTATTTAACACCCAAAGAGTTAAATGCTATTTATACAGATGGATATGTTAGAAAAAAACAAATATTGTCTGGAAATACATTCCTTCTGAAAATGCACAAATTTGTTCCATCCTGTTCAAGAGAGTGGAGTTAGCCACAGAGTTTTGTATGGAGAAAAAAAACCAGTGCAATGGATCATAGTTACTTTGTATGGTGTAACATACCATTTTGTACTTGACTTCTTTGAATAGGTACTAATGTGAAATGCATTCCAATGCATATGATTGTTCAGTCATCACTTTTAGTTGAACAAAAATAGAAACAGGTTGGACATTGATTGAGCAATTAGCTCATCATTTTAAATTCAGTTTGACCACACTGGCATTTATTGCCAGCTGAGTTTTTCCAGCACTTTTTGTTTTTATTTCAGGTCTCCAACATCTGCAGTGTTTTGCTTTTATTTTGGCATTTATTGCCTTTCTCCTAATTGCCCTTGAGATTTTGGTGAGCCACTTCCCTGAACAGGAGTAATCTGTGTGGTGAAGGTACACCCACAGTGCTGTTCGGTAGGGAGTCCCAGGAATTTGACCCAGCAACAGCGAGGAACATCAATGTTTGTCCAAGTGGGGATAGTGTGACTTTGGAGGTGATGGTTTTCCCATGTACCTGCCGCCCTTATTGGTGATGGAGATTGGGAGTTTGGGAGGGATTACTTGTGGTAAAAGAACATTTCACAGACAGACCTGTGGATATGTTCCAAAGTATAGAGACTGATATTAGTAACCGACAGGTTAGTACATGTATATGAAGTAATTTGCCTATTCTGACAGTCCACTAACTTGTTTTTATTGCGTAAGAAACATTGGGCGGAACTTTCAATTTTGGCACAGGGGACAGGGAGAGTGCAAAATGAATGATGGTTGATGAAAAGGAGCAATGCATAACTCTTTATTGCCTGTTTTGCACTCAAGTTGAAAATACTGTGCATTATTTTCAGCATTAACAGCATTCTAATCTATAAAACTTGGGCTGGAATATGATTATTCTAGCATCAATTTAAAATACTTTATACAGCAACAAACCTGCCTCAGTGTTGTATTTGGAAGCATTGTATTGGGAGCAGTTCAGAGAAGGTTTACCAAACTAATACCTGGAATGGGCGGGTTGTTTTATGAGGAAAGGTTGGACAAGCTAGGCTTGTATCCACTGGAGTTTAGAAGAGTAAGAGGCGACTTGATTGAAACATATAAGATCCTGAGGGGTCTTGACAGCGTGGATGTGGAGAGAATGTTTCATCTTGTGGGAGAATCTAGAACTAGGGGGTCACTGATTAAAAATAAAGGGTTGCCCATTTAAAACAGAGATGAGGCAAAACGTTTTCACTCAGAGGGTCGTAAATCTTTGGAATTCTTTTCCTGAAAAGGTGGGTGTAAGCAGAGTCTTTGAATATTTTTAAGGCAGAGGTGGATAGATTCTTGGTAAGCAAGGGGGTGATAGGTTATCGGGGGTAGGCGGGATGCAGATTTCAGGTTACTAACAGATCAGCCATGATCTTATTAAATGGCAGAGCAGGTTCAAGGGGCTGAATGGCCTACTCCTGCTCTTTGTTCATATGTTTGTACTTATGTTTATTTTACCTAACACAGATATGTAAGCTGATATTTTAAGAAATAGTTTGTCATGATAATGCAGGTGGAGGTAATAGGTGATGCACCAGAATATTTGGCATGTTATGCACACTCTGGAATCGGATCATTGTTTAGCGAGGTTCAATGAGATATGATTGCAGGCTGTGAAGTTTGTCTGAGTTGCAGACTGTCGCCTCCAGCTGCCAGGGTATACATGTGACAGAGTGTCAATAAACATGTGGCTGGGAGATCTAAAGGATGATTCGAGTCGGAAAAGGTGAACGTATGGACTTCACTTACAACTTTGGGAATACAGGGCAGTTTGGAAGCACACATAACTCAGACTGCTCCCAGGCAGACTCAAGCCACTCACCCTAAAGTCAAGGTGAGGGGGAAATCACAAATTAGAACAGTCCTCCACAATGCATAAAGCCCACCAACATATTGTTAGGCACTGTTAAGAAAGCTTTGGCCTGTTTCTCTTAGAGATTTTTGTTTCTCTCACCTTGATGGAGACTAATTGTACTGCACCTGCGAAGACATGTCAGTTCAGAATTCAGTATACTGGAAAGAAACTGCTGTTCCTACTGGAAGATTCACATTCACAGCATTCACATCATCCTGTCAGCATTAGGGCAGTTGGTAGCACTCTTACCTGAGTCACGTTCTGGGTTCAAATCCCACTCCTGTGACCTGAGCACACATTCTCCTCTGACATTTCGGTGCTGCACCAAATGAGTGCTGCATTGCCAACCAAAGGGGTCATTTCGTTTTGGATGAGGTGTTAAACCAAGACCCCAAATCAATTGGATGTAATAGATCCCATGATGGAATTTGAAGGAGGACAGGAGAATTCTTAATTATTGAGGCCTGAATGGATCCATATCCACACAGACAATGCCCCGCCGTCTCCAGGCTGCACTAAGTTCGAAAAGCTAGATCTGTTCCTGTTTGGGATGGAGAGTGCCTCCTACAAAAGGTAGGTACTGTATGGCAATAATCAGGGCCAAGTTTCTCTCCCGGACAAAGTGCTCCATTGTCTGTGGGGTGCATTGTGGTGTTGTGAAGATTGATGTGGAAATCAAAGTCCATTTTGGTTTTCTCTGGATTCTTAGCCCTGACACCCACCACCACTTTCAGAAAGGAAGGAAACTAGGGGGAGAAAATGACACCATTTCCTCAGGGCAGCAACATGCATCTACATAGAACCATAGAACCATAGAACACTACAGCACAGAAAACAGGCCATTCGGCCCTTCTAGTCTATGCCGAAATATTATTCTGCTAATCCCATTGCAGCTTTAATATAGTTACAACAGCTCAAGGTGCTTCACAAGAACATTATCAAAAAAAAATTGACACCAGCACATATTAGGAGGTAGATCAAGCAGGAGGCAGGATTTAAGGAAGATGGAAGCAGAAAATTTGGGGAGGGAATTTCTGGAATTGGGTGCATGGTTGGTCATAATTGGAAGAACATAGGAATCTTTTAAAATTGAGATGGTGCCAGACTGGGAGCCAGTGTAGGTCAGTGAACAGAAGGGGTGACAGGCGAATGCGACTTAGTGTGAGTCAGGATATACACAGCAGAGCTGCATGAGCTCAAGTTTAGAGATAAACTGAGTTCAGATGACACATCAATCTTGAATATTTGCCAGGCTAGATGGATATACATGTGAGGAGTTAAAAAAAAAAGTTGATCACAGCGACTGTATCTTCTACAAACATTCTGGGCGGAATTTTGTGCCCACGGGATGTTACAGTCCCGCCGAAGCAAATGGAGTTACGAATGGCTCACCGCGTTTTGTGGCCCCATCACCACCACAACATGGCCCTAAAATTCCAGCCTCTGAATTCTTTCCTTTCTGAGTGAGTCTGTGAACCATGCCCTGATCATTTCTTTCCTTAAATTAATATTTGATAACTTGGGCAAAATTGATATAGAGCCATTGGAGAAGGTGCACTAAATTGTAATGGTAGTACCAGAGCTGAAAGGTTATAGCTGGAAGGAAAGATTCAAGAGGCTGGAGCTCAATTCTCTAGAAAACAAAAGACCTGAAAGGTGATCTGATAGAGGTCTTTAAAATTGTGAAGGCGTTTTATATGGTAGACATCCAAAAAATATGTCCATTTAAGGGGCCAACCAAACTAGGGCTGGGTAATTCATGGGAGGGCGGACTGCTCGCTCACCGCTGCGCACCCCCTAACCACACACCACAACAAAAACCCGTCCCGAACAGACCGACTTCGAGCTAAACAGGTCGAGCCTCGGATTTCTCACCCTCCAGAGTGCTGGGCAACCGGATTGGCTGGCAGCTCTAGCAGCCCCAGCAGTACCAGAACTCAGTAACGGGTGTTGCCAGGGCTGCAAGGAAGCCCCAGGGAGAAGAGCATGGCAACCGGAGACAGGTAAGTCCCAGGCTTTTCAGGCGGTGAGAGGTTCGAAAGCCTAGGGAGGGGAAAAAGTGCAGGGGGGAGGGGGAGGTCAGGGTTTGGAGGGTGCCTGGGGAGGAACGAAGGAGGGGCGGGTAACACCTTGGGGAAGGTGCCCCCAATCTGTACAGGGTACCCCCACTTGATGAGCCCCATTCCTTACCACCATTTCAAAGATGCTGTTTTAAAAACGGCCCTTGCATTCTGGCTCACCGGCCACTGCCCAATGTTTTATGGCAATGGAATTGGATTGAGGCCCTTAATTGCCACTTAGTTATGCAGTTAAGGGCCTCAATAGGCCTGAGGGTGGACAGGCCTAGTGGGCATCTTAACCATCTTCTGTATTATGGAGAACAGGTTGGGGGTTGGCAGGAAGGAGGTGGGCTCAGACTCAAACATATTCTACGCACTCCCCCGCCCAAAACACATCCAGCAGGATTCCATAAAATCCATCCGTGAATATCATGAATATATGCCAGTCACTAATAAATCTAATAAGGAATTTGAGAGAAATTTTACACAATACTGGGAATATAAAACATGCTACCACCCAGAGTGGTTGAAGAAAATAGCAGCAATGCACTTGAGGAAAAGCCGGTATGGGAATCAGGGAGAAAGGAATAGAAGGATTTGCTGATGGAGTTTAGAGAAGAAAGGTGGGAAGAGGCTTGTATACAGCTTAAGCACTGCTAAGAACCAGGTGGACTAAATGGCTTGTCTCTATACTGTAAATCCTATAACATTGCCAAAAAAACAGATTATTTGGTCATTTATCTCATTGGTTTTCATGGGACCTTCCTATGTGTAAATTGATTGCTATGTTTCCTGTAATACAACAGGAACTGGACTTCATTGTACTATGCTGCCTGTAAGGTACTTTGTGACATCTTGAGGTTGAGAAAGACAGCTTACAAATGCAAGTTCTTTCTTTTCTTTCAGGGAGCTATTTAAATTGGCCAAGCCTAATTGACTCGAAAGCTACTAGGAAAAGGATTGAGGTTCTGTAATCATACTTTCTTAAATCTAAGCCGGATAGAGTCATGGAAAAAATGACGTTTTGATAATGACGGTATTGCCTTCAGATTTTAATCGTGAGTACTGAACTCTGGTATTTTTACATTGTTCAACTGATAAAGGAGACGCAATGTGATCATGTTTTCAGCCCCAAATGTTGTGTAACAAAAGCTGCACCTTTCCAATCAGCATAATTTTAACACTCTGGTAACCTAGGCAAGATCTAGGCTAAAGTGCTGGTATCACATAGCTTTTCTATTTTTACTCTGGTAGCAAAATGTGGATGCAATTATTGTTAGCTGGAGAAGTAAGCAAAGAACTTGATATTGCTTATTACAATGGGGGAATCTTTTACATGACTTCTTATCATCTGAAGTGGGTAAGATACTAAATGATATTTTGCCACAGGAGACATGGAAATTTGGAAAACCCTTATGTGAAGTGGCTTATTCTATGCATTATATTTTCTTATGTGTCTGGCATAACATGGAAAGTAGTTTCAGTTTGAGATTAGTACAGAGTACGTGATCTGATGCAGGCACAAGTTCGCCTGAATTGAAATGAACCATGTGGTGTGAGAACGTATCCAAAGTAGTCTGACCGGTGCCGGGCATACAGACAGGCTGTTTGTCGGACCACCTGGAAAATCTTTAAAGGTCTTTTTCTTCTCTGTGTAGCTCACTAAGTACTAACTACTGCAGATTTTTTTTTTGGGCTACTACGAAAAGTATTGGCCTACTTTGTTAATGATACACAGAACTCTGTGCATCTTTGTAAAGGTCTACGAACAGAAGCTTCACTTCTGGTGACTAGAGATTGAGTAGAGCCATCAAGGTGTAACTTGAACCGGCCAACTTTGCAGTTGTCTTAGCTAGTACCAATCTCAAACTGGTCACTCCTGTTTAGTGACATTCCTACTTTATTGCACCCAAATTTGTGTTCTGTAATAGGTTTGAAATAAAAATGTCCCATTTGTGCTTGCATTTTCCAAGGTCAACATTGCAGAAGGCTGCATAATGAATGCATACAACCCACAGACTGGGCATATGAGGAATTTAGTTTGTGCTACCAGATTGAAAAGAAGAAGCTGTTTGGTCTAACACACATGTTTGTTCATATTCTACCTATTTCAGTGTAGGAATCATATTACGAGTCTGATGCAAGTCTCATCATACTTGTAACCCAATTCAGCCGCGCTTGATTCTCGTCATTTTAGTGGATGGTTTAGCAGCTATTCAATCACTCAGCACAGCAGTATCTCCAGCATCTTCTGTTATCATAATTCTGCAAAGAACTTGAAGTGAACCATGACTTGAAGGAAAGTTGTCCAACTGCCAAAATTTTTGTGCGTTTGCAAGGCCACTTCGATCATTCTTGCTTTGTTGCACTGACTTTTCTCAATTTTACTGAATACTTATGACTTTTGGCATCCAGAATTGATGGATTGTTGCAAGCCATAAGCCACTAATGAGCACTTCCAAAGTGTTTAGTATGGTAACCAATATTACAGGTGTCCAGGCTGCAGAACGTCGTTTACCGGCTTGTGAAAAAAAATGGAAATGTTTGCATTTTGAAGACATTTGAGAACCAGAAAGCAGTGAGATACAACATTTTCTAAATGTGATGCTGAGAGGTGAGATTGACTGATATAATCCCAATTTTTATTCACACCATGATACTTTTGCACAAGATGATAACATCCCAAGTAGAAATATCTTTCACGCTCCAATGACCGGCATTGATCAGCTTTACTTAAGCACATTACTATTTGAGCAGAATGGCATTACTTTCCATGCAGCAACTAGTGGCAATATTATTAACATATTTTCAAGATATTAGGTTAAGGAGGCTTACAATTCAGTAGTCAATTACAAAACTTGATATAAATTATATCAATTTATATAATTTGATGTAAAATTCAATATATTGAATTGAAAAGAACCTCATGAATTGAAACTTCCTCTTGGGTGGGGTAGTTTGAAGACTGAAGAAGGAAAATAATGATTATTAAAGTGACCTCCATGCTTACATTAATCCCCATTAAGACCTATCACACCCATGTGGAATGGCACTATAAATCATTTGTGATTTTGGCATTTCAGAGGTTCTGCCTTTTGTATAGTTTCCTTTCATCATTTTGTGATTCAGCAACACTGACATTTGATAGCAATATCCTACAGCTTTGCCAGTTTCTGCTAGAAAGTGATGCCATTCAGATATAAAGACAACTTTAATTCCCTTATTTAGGATATGAAGATACTAACTGTAAACTTCCAGTGAAATATAGTGAAGCGATCAACTTATTAAATCAGCAGCAAATTTTTAACAAGTTGTGTGAAAGAACCATTTTAGGGAAGTGGAATATTTTTCACCTTTTGGACTCTAATGTAGATTAGTTTGACAGTTAAGATTTCCTTTTATTACTTTGCCAAAGTGTCTGAGCAGCAATCTTGCAAGATTATCCTCACTGACTGAGATTTATTCCCATTTTGTCTGCAGTTTATTTCCCTATGCTTTCTCGAAGTGAAACTGTTAGTTGGGTGCCAATTATTGCTGTAGTTAATTATTGTAACTAAGGCATGGTTTTAAGGCTGTAGGTTTGTGCCCTCTAGAAATTAGGTTCAGTACCCAAACAAAATCTCCCAGCGAATAATGACAGTCGACTGATTGATTTGAGCTGCATTCAATTGCATGCCCGAGTTTTAAAAGACAATATTCTAACCCACAGCATTTTAATGGTTGTGCTCCCTATCCCATAGGGGTCAATTTTAAACATGTTTAAGCTAGTATTAACAGCGGTCACAATGTCAAAATTGAGTTGGAAACATTAGTTCCCGATTAAACCCACTGGTGTGACCAGCAACATCTTGAAAGGAGGTTACTGATGGGAATTCTCATGACCTTGGTTCAGGTGGTAAGCCCTTTTAATGTGTAAATTGGAGTTCTAGTTAAACGTCCTAAATACTATGCCATGAGAATAATAACTTCATTAAATTGCCATCAAACTCCTTAAAGCACTTTACCAGCAGACACCGTACTTATCCAAACTAAACTGAACCAGTAACAAGATGTGCATACACAATTGCCTTTAAATACATTGAATTGTTTTATTAAGTTTTAAGGAACATTTATTAATTATCAGACACTGAGATGACTTTCAAAATTAATATTTTGGGATATGCTTAAGTGACTGTAAACCTTGTTAAATTGGTAGCTTTGAAACACTTTTTTATTTTAATCAAACAACATCAAAGCTTGTTAACTTTTGTCATTTTCTTTCCAAGAGCCACTCCATCACATGATGGGGCAAGCACTCCAGTCCCATATATCTGATTTATTTTTGAACCATCTGAATTGGAATTGATGGGCAAGGTTGCTACTGCCAATGCGACTTTAACTTCTCCTCACCTAAATATGTGCCTCTGAACTTGTAGGATATACTTCAGTCTGCAGCAATGGCTGAAGGCATCTATTGTGTTCAGTACCACATGTTCCAGCTGTAATCAATTGTCATCTCTCTTCAATTCTTGACCTTCCTTGCAAACGTTCACCAACTCTGAAAAGCCTCGTCTTGCATAGTCACAGTATGCTATTCGTGGAATAAATCTGAGATCATTTTCGTCAGCCTTCTGGAGTCATATTTCCTAGAAATGTATCCACATCTTGGTTTAGTGCCCATTTGAACTTAATGCAGTTTCCAGGTACAGACTGGCCTGAACTATTAGTTATATCTGATAGGAAGGAGTGCTGTGTGATTACTCATGATGAGATAACTTGGTTGCCACGCCAGACTGCACGTCAACAGTGTCTTCAGCAGCAATACTTCTCTCTTCTGGAGAGTCAATAGCTCTCTCGACAGAACACTGGCAATTAGAAACATCAGGCATTGCCTGCATCATCAGTTTTTCATTTCATATTCCATTTTTCCTTCTGTCCATTTTGAAACTCTCATTCACATTGTGTATTTTGGAAGCTTTTTCATATTTGACCATTATACACCAACTGGCACCTTTCACCTTATTTTTAAAAAGCACCCCCATCTGTTAAGCCAATTAGCTTCTTTGTACCAGTTGTCAACATATCTACCAGTGTGTCTCCCTCTCCCCTTGTTGTAATCAGTCAGTTTGACAAAGTAGCTCACCACCTTAACCTTCCAACCTTGACAGAGATTGAGTCTGAACAGTTTGACCTGTCACTTCTCTTTCCAGATCCTGTTGTACCTGCACCCATGCATCCAGCGTTCGCTCTTTATTTGCAATGGAAACCATTCCAGTTTTAAACTTTGAAGCACATGGCATTGAGATTCTATCCAGAGACTCTTGTTCACTGCTAACAACATAAACAAGGGGCAAGGGTAGAAGATTCACTGCAGCTGAGAAGCTTAAGAAGTAACTGGAAGGGTCACAATGAGGTAAATCATGACAATTGTTGCCACTGGTTGGTTAAGTAGAAAGAATCTACTTGTGGAAGTTCCAAACAAACTAAAGGATGTTACAAAAAATATCTTTAGACATGTGCAAGGAGGGTGTGCTTTAGACTTTGAGAGATAGTACCTATTTTATACTAATAATTCAGCAACCTACTGTATGACTGGGTGTCGCCACTGTACAGGCCAGGAGGCAGGAGCACCCATTAAATAGAAAGGAAAGACTGGGGGTGGGGTTTGGTGCACTCAAAGTCTTCCCGCCACCATGTTATCTTGTTAGCAGAGGAAAAGGTGACAGACTGCCCTCCCAGAGCCCAACAGAGCCACTTAAGTGGCCAATTATGGGCATCTTCCTGCCTCCGCTGACATTTTGGAGTGCTTGGAGGGGCCCTCCATTGTATGGAAAGACCTCCCGGTAAATCCTGATAGCTTCCCGGAGGACTCCAGGAACACCCTCCTGTTTAGGACTTGAAGGGGCCCCCAGGTGGCAATGTTCACCCCCATGGCAACAGCACTGCCCATCCTCACCAAACCCCAACCCTTGGCCTATCCCCCTCAGGGCCTGCTGGGTTGGACCCGGTGCTCCCAAACCCTGCTTCCCTGGTTGTGAGGGTTCACATCCATTGCTGCAGCCCCCTCCTCCAGGTGCAACCCCAGCACTGGCCACCGGCCCCATTGGTGCTGCTGAGGCTGCCGGCCCTCTGATTGGCAGGCAGCTCTTGGGGGTGGGCGGCAATCCACAATAGGCGCGGTCCCAGGTCCCCCCGGCTTTCAAAGAGGGAAATGAAATATGACACCAAGATATTAGGGCAAATGACCAAAAGCTTGGTCAAGAGTTGCTTTGAAGGAGATTCTTAAAGGAGCAAAGCATGGTAGAGATTTAAGGAGGGAATCCCAGAGCTTAAGATCCAGGGAGCTGAAAGCACAGACACCAATGATGGAGCAATTAAAATTTGGGATGTTCAAGAGGCCAGAATTAGAGGAGCACAGATATCTCAGAGGGTTGTAGGCTGGAGCAGATTGTGTTGATAGGGAGGAGCAAGGCTGTGCAGGCATTTGAAAATAGGGATAAGAGTTTTAAAATCCAGGCACTGCTTAACCAGGAGCCAGTGTAGATCAGTGAACATGGGGGGTGTTAAGTGAATGGGAATGGGTGAAAGTAGGGACATAGGCAGCAGAGTTTTGGATGACCTGAAGCTTACAGAGGGTAGAATATGAGCGTGACTCACCTCATTAATCGATGTGGCATTAAGCAGTTCAGATCAAATTAATTTACCTTACTAACCCTCAACTAGGTTACTCTTAAGTTGCTGAGTAAGTTTTAACTTCTGCCCAAATCATCAAGGAAGAAGCCAGACTATGAGTCATGCACTAAACATTACTCATTGTTTACAAATCACAACTTAGTTAAACATAACCTAAAGTTGGGTATGCAAACAGGCACAATATAATCAGTTACTTAGCAGTTGAGTAGCCAATCATTTATGGACGTAGTTGCTTAGCAAAATGAGTATTGAGGTTTACACAAAGTTAACAGAGACTTGAGAATTAATTATAGTGGCAAGCAAAATCTGAAGTTATAAACTGGTGGAATTATGTAAGAGTCATTCTTTAGCTAGCTGGCAGTTACAGCTTTAAATAGCTAGTTTATCCAGTAATCAATTCTCTGTGACTAACAACATTTGGAGTTTACACGACCTCTTCCTCTTGAGCACCATGGTTGGCTTAATGCAAGCATTAGCTTGTACAATGTTGACTCAGTGATTCCCATCACAGTCAGTTATCTGTTTCCACTGGGTGTTCGGTTCCGGTTCCTTGATCCAGGTGATGATATCTAAATTGACTTCCTTCTCTGATTTCTCATCTTCCAGCAACTTGGTCTGTCTATAAAGCCAGTGCAGCCACCATTTCGCTTCTAACTGCTGGCACTCCTGTCCTTTCAAAGTACCTTGTAATGCTAAAGGTATCTCTTACACTTACTCTGTAAAAGTTCTTACAGAAGAATAGAGGAAATGCATTTTCTTTGATATTAAAAGATTGCTATTTCTACCAAAGACAAAGAAATGCCTTACTTCTTAATGACCCATGTGTTAGAGGGATTATTCCTTTTGTCCATCATTTGCAACCATTCAGCACTGACAACAGGCCAATTTCACTTTTTTAGCATCCCCCTTTACTTTTAACAAGGGACCCACACGAACGTGAGGGACTGTAACATGTTTACAACTTACTAACTGCTTCTTCTCTTGACGTAAACCAGGTCTAATGACTTTATGGCTTAATTGCTTAAAAGCCTGAATTAACTGTTCCAACTGAATTCCATTCCATGTGGTCATCCTGAGGCAGTTTAGAGTATTTCCTTGGCAAATCTCACATGCAGCCCTTTGGAGGATAGTTTTAAGCGACTTAGTTCATTTGTTTCTTCACACACACTGTTTTCCTTTTGGGAAATTGCAAGGAATTATCGGAAGGTTTAGCAACATGATTTTATCAGCTTGTTTGACCCATGTCATGAACACTCCTTCCATGGTCAACAAATCCTGGCAAGGGACTTGAACCCAGAGTTTTACCTCAGAGACAGGGGCTCTATCTTTGGAACCACAAGACCTCCATGGGGCACTGTTCCTACATGGTCTACATTATCAAGTCCTTTTAGGATGCTGAACAGTTGTCGTGTCATCTTTCAGCATTCTTTTTTCCCAGTGAGAACATGCCCAATTTATCAAATCTCTCCAGCCTCTCAATCACTTTGCCTTCCTCCTTTATTTGTTTGCTGCAATATCATTTTTATACTGCAGTGACCAGAACTCTGCACAGTATTCTAATAGCTGATACACTAACGATTTTAATGAGGATTTCCTCATTGATTTGGCTTAATAATGGCGTATTAATAAATTCCAACATGTTCGTTGATACTTACTGCCCCTCGAACTTAGTTGCGATGGCTTCAATTTATTGTCAGCCAAGATCTCTCATGCTTTTTCTCTTCTACACCTATTGGCCAAGATTTTCCATTCGTCGGGCGGGTAGGCTTGGTAGTGGCCAGGAAACAGCCCACCTCCCGCGATCGGCCCCCTACCGCGATTTCACGCTGACTGGCCAATTATCAGCCAGCTGAGGGGTTCGGTACTGTTGGGGTGGGGGCTGGAGGAGGGCCAGCGTGAAAGTCTGGGCATGTGCAGGGGAGCACACACTGAAAACTGAATAATTGCAGAAACAAAAATAAAGATTCTAAAGATGACATAAACATGTCCCCACATGTGACTCAGTCACATGAAAAGGGACATGTTTAAAATGATGGTGAAAAATATTTAATGGATTTTTATTTACCGTTGGAAACCTCATCCCGCCCATGAATGAGCTTCATTAAAAATGCAAATGCTGCCTGGCCTATTCGCCCGCCCACCAACTGTAAGGTTGGATAGACAGTGAAAAATACAAATTAATTAATTGCTTAAAGGGCCTTAATATGCCGCCAGGCAAATTGCTATAGGGAGTGACAAGGTATTGGAGGTGTTGGCAGGCTTAAAAGTGGACAAATCTCCAGGTCCAGATGATTTGTGTCCCAAACTGCTGAGGGAGGCAAGGAAGGAGATCACAGGAGCTCTGACCTGAATTTTTAATTCCTCTCTGGCCATGGGGGAGGTGCCAGAGGACTGGAGAACAGCTAATGTGGTTCCGCTATTTAAGAAGGGTTGTAGAGATAAGCCAGGGAACTACAGGCCAGTGAGTCTCACGCCAGTGGTAGGGAAACTATTGGAGAAAATTCTGAAGGAGATAATCTGTCTCCATTTGGAGAGGCAAGGTTTGATCAGGGATAGTCAGCATGGCTTTGTCAGAGGGAGGTCATGCCTAACAAATTTGACTGAATTTTTTGAGGAGGTGACCAGGTGTGTAGATGAGGGTACAGCAGTTGATGTAGTTTATATGGATTTCAGCAAAGCCTTTGACAAGGTCCCATGTGGGAGACTTATAAAGAAGGCAAATGCACATGGGATACAGGGTAATTTGATAAGGTGGATTCAAAATTGGCTTCGTTGTAGGAGGCAGAGGGTGATGACGGAAGGATTCTTTAGTGACTGGAAGCCAGTGTCCAGTGGCGTACCACAGGGATCGATTATTAACAGGTCCCCTATTATTTGTCATTTATATAAATGACATGGATGACTATGTGGGGGGTAGGATTAGTAAGTTTGCGGATGACACAAAGATTGGCCAGGTGGTTAACAGTGAGGTTGAGTGTTTTGGGCTACAGAAAGATATAGACAGGATGGTCAAATGGGCAGATAATTGGCAGGTGGAATTTAACCCTGAAAAGTGTGAGGTTTGGAAGGAGTATTTTGACAAGGAAGTATTCAATGAACGGCATGGCACTAGGAAGTTCTGAGGAACAAAGGGACCTTTGTTCGTAGAACTCTGAAGGCGGAGGGGCATGTTAGTGGGGTGGTGAGAAAGGCATATGGGACACTTGCCTTTATCAGTCAGGGCATAGGTCGATGAAAGAGGCCATTTGGCTCATCATGTCTGAGCCAGCCGAGAAATGGGCCACCCAGCCTAATCCCACTTTCCAGTTTTTGGTCCGGTAGAATCATTGAAAATAGAATCATTAGACACTACTAGTCGCATTTTCCAGTTGACAATCACTGTGCCACAACCCTTTGAGTCCCACAAATAGTTGCTTGGTAATGCAGAACCTGAGTATTGCTGAAAAAAGAGAGACATGTCGAAGTTTTTCGTCTTGCACTCATCAGGACATTCGCAAGAATATCAAATGAAAAGGGAACAACTATTTGTACTTCCTGAGCACTCTCCTCTCATGAAGTATAAATTGTTGTTCCCTTCACATTTGATGTGCTAGTGAATGTCTTTTGGGTTCCATTGGTCAACCAATTGTATATACATTGCAAACATATTTTCACTACACCCACTCTCCTTATTTTTAGTAACAGCCTTTCCATAGAAACTAAATCTAAGGTTCTACTGAAATCCAAGTGATTCTCCTTTTCACATCCTCAGAAAATTAAATTGGTAAGACCTTCCTACTACGACCCTATTTCGGCCTTTTGATTTTGCTCACATTTCTATCCTGATGCTCTACATTCTTATCTGTGACAAGGATTTCTTTAATCTTACCTACAACTGACATTAAACTCACTGATCTGTATTTTCTAAGCAAATAATAGTCATTGTTCCAAAGAAGAGCCATGTTCAACTCAATTGGGCAGAATTTTCCATGCCCACTGGCGTCGGGCGTGTTCGGTGGTGTGAGCGGACAATATGGTGAGAAGGCCAAAAATTGTAAAACCTGTTTACAATCTTCTGGTCAGCCCATCAATGGTGGGCCACGTTTTCCACCCGTCGGATATCAGGGACCTCATTGCAATACATCTGCCCATCATTATAAGGTCAGCCCATTGGAATCACCCCCCACCCCCACCCCCACCCCACTGGATCATCCACCCACATCAACAGGAAAACACGCCTGTGGAGAACACATCTTGACAAGTGCCCCGTGCAGAAGTCAGGACTTAACCGCCAGGGCCTTGCTCACATCGAGGACGTCGGAGGAGCAGCAGATGCTAGAGCCCAACAGCAACGGGACCCTGGAGGAATGTCCATGATATGCTGGGTGGATACTCATGGACATGGCTCCGTCATGAAGCAGCTCACGGAAGGTGGACAGTCACCATGGAGGGTCTGTTCACAACGGATAATGGTCAAGGGGGTGGAGAGGAAGGTCCAGCTGTGTTTAGAGCAGGATGATGTGGGGATGGGAGAGGAAGGTCTAGGATCAAGTGGGAGAGGAAAAGGTGTCAGTGGTGGGGGCGGGGTGGTGGGGAGGACGAAGTTGGGAGTGGGTTAATAAAGATGTCAGGGAGAGTGAGGTTGGGAAGATGGGAGTGAACGTGTTGAGGGGTGGTGTTGGGAAAGGGTGAGTGACTACGGGGCGGGTAACAGGGGAGAAGATGGCAACTGAGGAAGTGTAAGTGGTGAAGAAGCTGTAAGGGAAGGAGTTTGGAGGGGAGGAAGGAGTCCAGAGAGGGGAAGGAGTCCGGGGATGGAGGAAGGTGTTGAAGAGGGGAAAGAGTAAGGCTGGAGGAAGAAGTATGGTTGGAGGAAGGAGTCCGGAGAGGGGTGGGAGTAAGGGTGGCAAATTGAGGGTGAGCATAGTAGGAGGGAAAGGTGAGAATGATCAAGGGCAGGGTGAGGCGATGTGTGTGTCTCTGTGCTGGTGGAGGGTGAGGGTAAGTGCTGTGACGGGTCTTCCAGGCTGCTTATTTCCAGCTCTTCAATGGAGGAGGTGTCCTCTTGGCTGGAGGTGAGGATGTAGATGGAACTGAGGGACTGTCTGGCTGAGGGTGTCGGTCGCTTGGCAGAGCTCCCTGTGAATCAAAGTAGAGATAATTAGTGCATGGCAGCAGAGACAAAAGCAGGAGAGAGAGCTCTCACAGTTGTGTCGAGAGGGGGATGATGTGGTGCAAGATCCTCATGAGGGTGTTCACCGCTGACCTCACCATCACCGTAGGCAGGGTCCATGTCCTCACCAGTCAGTGCAATGGCACATTTCTCACAGTGAGTGAGGGGCCTAATGTGGGCCACTCCACCCCCGGTCTGAGATCTCTTCCTCCTGTTCTGAGCCAGATTCTCCTGCATGGAAACAGATGGAGAGAGTGTGACCAGGACACATGGCACTGTGTGGAATGTTTGTGTGATGAGCAGAGCCATGGACAGTATGAGGATGTGAGCTCCAGAGGATATGAGCCTGATGGGGATGTGAGGGTGTGTGTGAGAGTTAGTGGTGTTCTCCCTTGAGGTGTAAGATCACTGGAGGTGTGATAGGTTTGTGAGTGTGTGAGTTGAGAGTGATGAGAAGAGTGAGTGACCCTGGCAGAATGGAGGAGATCATTCATCCTCTTGTGGCACTGGGTGGCTGTCCTCTTTTGCAGGACATTGGCACTGACCACCATCTCCCATGTTGGATTGATGATGTTACTGCCCATCTTGCAGCCAGAGTAGGGGTAGAGGACATCAGGGCGAACCTCCACTGCGTCCAAAAGGCACTCAAGGGACGCGTCATTGAACCTGGGGGGTTACAGTCATCTTGCCTTTCGGGTCCATATCTTCTGTGCAGCAGTTGTGGGCTGGAAGCACTGAGAGGTGTGCATGTGGCTACACTTTAAATATGGTGTCTGGCATGAGGAAGCGGCAAGGCGATGGTGGGCGAATGAGAGCCTAGCCACCATTGAAACAGCATGTTTCCTGGGAAAGCATGCTTAATGAGGTGGGATTGGGACAATACAACTTGACAACCCGGCCGGTGGGAAAAATGTTCTCTTTCCTGCCCACTACCTCACTTAGAGCAAACCTGGGACAATTCCACCAATTAACTCTATTTCTCTCTTCACTGATGCTGCCAGACCTGGTGGGTATTCCTAGCGATTTATTCCAGATTCCTGGGTCACCTTTTTTTGGAAAAACAGGAAACAACGTCTGCCTTGCACTGGTCCCTGCACCACCCCAACATCTGCCTTGCACTGGTCCCAGCACCACCCCAACATCTGCCTTGCACTGGTCCCAGCACCACCCCAACATCTGCCTTGCACTGGTCCCAGCACCACCCCAACATCTGCCTTGCACTGGTCCCAGCACCACACCAACATCTGCCTTGCACTGGTCCCAGCACCACCCCAACATCTGCCTTGCACCGGTCCCAGCACCACCCCAACATCTGCCTTGCACTGGTCCCAGCACCACCCCAACATCTGCCTTGCACTGGTCCCAGCACCACCCCAACATCTGCCTTGCACTGGTCCCAGCACCACCCCAACATCTGCCTTGCACCGGTCCCAGCACCACCCCAACATCTGCCTTGCACTGGTCCCAGCACCACCCCAACATCTGCCTTGCACTGGTCCCAGCACCACCCCAGTATTTGCCAATTTTAGGAGGATTTGCACCAGATTTGTCCAGAAAATTCCTCTTTCGGTTCCTTAAAAATCCTTGGATGCTTCTTATCTGGCCCCTGAGATTTCTTTACCTTAATTTTGTACAGGTTGTTTGTTAATCATTCTAGTTGTGGTGTGAGTAGCAGCAGTTCATCTCTGCTGCCTCTTTCCAGATTTGATCACATCCTTGCCTCAAGACTGATGCACAAAACATACACATTGCACATTTAGCCCAGCTCAATTCTCATGGTCTCATCCAATCCTCCTTCCAGTGGCCCTCCTCATCCTTCCATTTTCCTCTTCTCTTTATAAAGCTAAAAAACAGTATTGTTATCCTTCATCTCTTGTTGTGCTCAATTCTGGATCTTTCTTTGTCACAACCATGCTCTTTATATCCCTCTTCCAGTCTTTTTAATGTTGAAGCTGTCTGATTTATAATCTATTTCCCTTCAAGGCCTTAAATGCTGCTTAATTCTTCAGCAGTTATTCTGCACTTTTAAGCTTGTTCCATGGTTTCATATCTCCATTGCAGTATTACAGAACTCTTTAATACTTTATAAATTGTTTTGTGGGATCTCATCTGTGCCATTCCATTTGTTTAGTATGCTGTATGAATTTTTCTGTGTCTCTGATTTCTTGTGATACTTCACACCCTTTCTCCTCTTATTCAGTTCCCTGCCTGAAGGCAGGTCCGAACCACAGGGCTGTAGCCTCCACCATGGGTGGGCAGGGCAGGAGGAAGGTCCCATATCCATCCCAGCCACAATGAAGATTGAACCCTGTGCTGTTGGTAACAATCTGACCCACACAAGCCATCCAGGCACCTCCACCCTACCAGGGAGCCCGAGTTACTGTGGCAACATGCACTTTAACATGCATGTTGTAGCCTGGAGCTATGGATGGTAGAAACTTCCATTTCTTTCCATCATACGGCTGAGCAGGAACATCTCCTGCGTATGTATGGAAGGATTATGAAAGCACCTTCCTTGACTATCAAGACCTGGGGTGGGGCTTGAACCAGGAGCTTCTGGCTCAGAGGCAGGGACGCTACCTATTGCACCACAAGACTTCCCTCACATTAAGTTAGAAATAACATCAGAACATGACAGTTGCTGGTAACAAAAATGCCAAGTTATATCAATGCTCACCTGCCTTAAACAACTGGTCATAAGTCAACTCAATGCGAACAATTCTATAGCAACCATCAAACATTACACAATTCTGATTTGGATCTGTAATACGCTCTATAAATACAAATTGTTGTTAACTCAGAGTGGAAACACTGGATACTCTCAATGGATGATGATGACCTGGCAAATAGCAATGCTGCAACACCATCTCAGTGCATCATGATCATTCAGGATTTGGCCATTCTTTCCACAATCCTTTCTGACAATGCAATTTTTCTCTGTTTTCTGAATTCTTCTCTGAATAATCTTAATAAAAGTACTAATTGGATAGATTTCTTTCAGAGAATAACATTTTGGGACATACACACAGGTAATTTGAAACATTACATGTGATAAGTGTAACATGCTTGAAAAGAATATGTGACTTTGAACCTATGGTTTCCAAAGCTCTGTCACTGGTGCCTAGTTTGGGTTTGGTGTAGACTAACTAATGGAGAATGATGGCTACAATTAGTCAACAACTCCACTATCATTGATACATTTTGATAGGAAGGGTGAGAAAAGGCAATATGAAATAAAGGGTACAATTCTGAAGTGTCTTCAAGAGCAGGGGGACCTGGGGGTATATGTGCGCAAATTATTGTAGGTGGCCAAGGCAGATTGAGAAAGTGGTTAATGAGGCATACAGGATCTTGGACTTTATACACAGGTGCATAGACTACAAAAGCAAAGAGGTTATGATGAACCTTTTATAAAACACCAACTGGAGCCTTGTGTCCGATTCTGAGCACCACCCTTTAGGAAGGATTTGGAGGCTTTGGAGAGAATGCAGAAAAGATTTATGGGAATTGTTTCCAGGATGAGGGACTTCAGTTATGTGGATAGATTGGGGAAGTTGGGTTTGCTCTCCTTAGAGAAGAGAAGGTTCAAAAGAGATTCAATAGAAGTATTCAAAATCATGAGAGGTCTGGCCAGACTAGATAGGGAGAAACTGTTCCCACTGACTCAAGGATCAGGAACTGAGGGACACCAAGTTAAAGTGATCAAAATAACCCAAGGTGAAATGTAGAAAAACCTTTTTTTTTAACACATCGAGTGGTTAGGGTCTGGAATGCGCTGCCTGAGAGTGCGGTGGAGGTGGGTTCAGTCATGGTTTTCCAAATGGAAATGGAGAATCATCTAAAAATAAATTTGCAGGGCTATGGGGAAGAGGTGGTGGAGTGGGACTAGCTGAGCAGCTCCTGCAAAGAGTCAGCACAGACAGGATGAGCCAAACAGCCGCGTTCTGCGCTGTAACCATTCTATGATTGAATGGTTCTACTACCAGGATGGCAGAAGGCAAATTAGATGGGCTTAGCCTTTTTCTCAGATAGAAGTGGAATGCCAAACCGAATCCCCTTGGCGCAAATTAACTTTCAATCCCAATTTCCCATTGCCTCCACTTCAATAGATTGGCATAATAATCCTGATGAACATGCCAGCCAATCAATGATGGCCTTACTTAACATCTGTAACAACCATATGATATGAGGGGGATGTCTAATTTCCAATCGTGGAGTTTTTGATCATTACTATTTCAGTAAACAATCTTCTATCGATACTTTGAGACTCATTTTAATATTTTTACACTGCATTCTTAAAACGGAGTATTTGGTTCAGTCAAAGGGCACTGGAAATGGTTTAGTTTAGCATAAAGCTAATCAAGTCTTTTGTGATAATCAATAATAACCTCTCTTTTAAGGATGTGTTTAAATTTTAGAAGTTCTGATAAGGACATTCCATCCCCACAAAAGGTGAATAAAGAAGATGATTTTAGAGAGCTACATTGCTGGATCTGTTCCCAGTCTCTATTTTTGTCACATTATTAAAGAACAGCAGTTACTAAATGTAAAATCCTCCAAGTATACAGAAGCACAGCAGCCAATAACACCAATGGCTCTATATCTTGACTTTTGCTGCTTTAGTGTAAAAGCCCCCTTTGCATAATTTGGGCAAGGTTGAGTTATGAAGATCGGTCTCTTGAGTCAGGGGTGGGAGGGGAGGTGGGTGCTCATGATGAATGGAGACATTGGGGGGAGTAACAGCCTCACCAGAGTGATGTTTCTCTGTCAGCCAATACTGACCAGTTTTTTCAAAGCCATTTTTGTTTTGGAAAGTGATAAGGCCTTCAGACCTCAATAGAATTAATTTGATTTATTCCATAATTAAACAAAAAGTCCCATGGCAACAGGTACAGGCAGGAATCAACATAACCGACCATGGTTAATAAATACTACTATACTCTGAGCTGAGCCTTTTTTTTTGCATGTGATTTAATTCCCCATGAGAAGCTTTTTGTTTGATTCTTTCACTCAACCAGTGATGGACAGAAGGCAACGTTCTCACTTCCCCATTAAATGGCAACATTCCTTTTCATTGAAGTTGTGTGGAGGTAAGATTTCTTGTTGGTGCAATGCTCTCTTTGGCCAGCAGATGGTGATGGTGGACCACATGTGTTAACTCTTCAAATCACACTTTATCTTTTTCCCATCACTGTGTTTCGTGCGGTGCTTCTTAAACTTCATTTTGGTTGAAGGTCCCTTTTCAAATGGACTAATAATCAGAGACCACCCGTCCTGCCCCCTCCCCCCCCCCCCCCATCTAAATTATAATACTATAAACCTCTTGTATATTTTCACTTCTGAATGTGAAGTCGTACCCGAACAATCCTCATCCATCACTACTCTCCTCCGTCTGGCTGAACTTGTTCTCACACTGAACAATTTCTCACTTCCTCCAAATAAAAGGTGTGGCTATGGGTACCCGCATGGGCCCCAGCCATGCCTGTCTCTTTATGGGGTATGTGGAACATTCCTTGTTCCAGTCCTACTCCGGCCCCCTTCCACAACTCTTTCTCCGGTACATCGATGATTACTTCGGTGCTGCTTCATGCTCTCGTCGGGACTTGGAAAAATTTATTAATTTTGCTTCCAATCTCCATTCCTCCATCATTTTCACGTGGTCCATCTCTGACACTTCCCTTCCCTTCCTTGACCTCTTTGTCTCAATCTCTGGTGATAGACTGTCCACCAATATCCATTACAAGCCTACCGATTCCCACAGCTACCTCAACTAAAGCTCCTCACACCCCGCTTCCTGAAAGGACTCCATCCCATTCTCTCAGTTCCTTCGCCTCCATCGCATCTGTTCTGATGATGCTACCTTCAAAAACAGTTCCTCTGACATGTCCTCCTTCTTCCTTAAGCGAGGTTTTCCACTCACGGTTGTTGACAGGGCCCTCAACCATGTCCGGCCCATCTCCCGCGCATCCGCCCTCATGCCTTCTCCTCCCTCCCAGAAACATGATAGGGTCCCCCTTGTCCTCACTTATCACCCCACCAGCCTCTGCATTCAAAGGATCATCCTCCGCCATTTCTGCCAACTCCAGCATGATGCCATCACCAAACACATCTTCCCTTCAACCCCCCGGCTGCATTCCGTAGGGATCGTTCCCTCTGGGACACCCTAGTCCACTCCTCCATCACCCACTCCTCCTCAACCCCCACTTATGGCACCTCCCCATGCCCACACAAAAGATGCAACACCTGTCCCTTCACTTCCTCTCTCCTCAAAGTCCAAGGGCCCAAACACTCCCTTCAAGTGAAGCAGCATTTCACTTGCATTTCCCCCAACTTAGTCTACTGCATGCATTGCTCCCAATGTGGTCTCCTCTACATTGGAGAGACCAAATGTAAACTGGGCGACCGCTTTGCAGAACACCTGTGGTCTGTCTGCAAGAATGACCAAAACCTCCCTGTCGCTTGCCATTTTAACACTCCACCCTGCTCTCTTGCCCACATGTCTGTCCTTGGCTTGCTGCATTGTTCCAGTGAAGCCCAACGCAAACTGGAGGAACAGCACCTCATCTTCCGACTAGGCACTTTACAGCCTTCTGGACTGAATATTGAATTCAACAACTTTAGATCTTGGCCTCCCTCCTCCATCCCCACCCCCTTTCTGTTTCTTCCCCCTTCCTTTTGTTTTTTCCAATAATTTATATAGATTTTTCTTTTCCCACCTATTTCCATTATTTTAAAATCTTTTATGCCCCCCACCACCATTAGAGCTATACCTTGAGTGCCCTACCATCCATTCTTAATTAGCACATTCATTTAGATAATATCACCAACTTCAACATCTCTGTGTTCTTTAGTTCTTTTGTCTGTGACATCTTTTGATGATCTGCTCCTATCACTGCTTGCTTGTCCCTACAATCACACCCTCCCCCCACTTCTACCCCCCCCCCCCCCCCCCCCCCCCAACACCCCCCACCTTAAACCAGCTTATACTTCACCCCTCTCCTTGGATTCAACCAGTTCTGCTGAAGGGTCATGAGGACGCGAAACATCAACTCTTTTCTTCTCCACCGATGCTGCCAGACCTGCTGAGTTTTCCAGGTAATTCTGTTTTTGTTTCAAATTTCCAGCATCCGCAGTTTTTTGCTTTTATCTCCTCTACTCAGTAGCTTTTGTCTGCAGAGATTTGACTTTTAAAAAAAGAACATTTAACGAGTAACAGCATTAACAACTTTCATTTACATAACTTAACAAAAAAAAAATACCCCCAAAGAAGCGTCACAGAAGCATGAACATTGTACAGATAAAAACAAGTCCTTGCCTGATGAATTAGAAAGCTGAGGTGTATATTTAGGTGGAGGGAAACTCTCAAGGAGACAGAATGTTTTGCGGAACAAATGAAGTCAGTTCAGTGGCCCCTCAATCTCTTTATGCACCAACTCAGGTGGTCCTTGCAAGAGACCAGTCAATGAACTGACCCCAGTGCATCTTCAAGGAGTCTAAATAGTGAAAGCAGTCTCCACAGACTGAAACCTGCCAGAGTTCCCCTTAAGATGGAGAAAGATTAGATAAAATATGTAGCATGTTACTTCAGAGTTTGCCCTTTTAGATTAAAAGCAATGGGATCCAATGCATTTGTATTTACCATGGAAACATCCATGGCAGATTGTTTTGGGCTTGTGTGAGTTTAGACACTTCAGGGTCCTACAAGTCCTACAAACATTGAAGTTGCCCTTTTCTTGTGACATCATGGCAAAAAGAACTAAATGTTTTTCTCCTAAGCAGACATTATTCGCTGCATGTGGCGCATCATTTAGGTTAGCCAGAAGATGGCAGCATTGACCTGTATAAATACATGTAATGAGTTACAAAGTTGGACAAGAGGGGCTCAAGGGGGTACATTTGAACTGAGTGCGTTTTTGGTGGGAAAGCAATCTGGTGTGTTGATGCCCTGCCTTCCAGGGCAGCGTGAGGCTGCAATAATTTTAACCACAAAGTCGCAGCAGTTCACTTTCACCAGGAACTAGGATGATCAGGTATCTGGTCTCCAGGTGAGGTTGGGGGTTTAGGGAGGGTTGCATATGAGGGAATGGTCGTTGAGGGGGCCGGGGGGTGGGGGTGTGGGGGGGGGGTGGTGGTGGAGGAAGCTCCAGGGCAACGGAGGCCACAACTTTCCTTGTGGGGCCAGAAGGACTCCATGTCTCACTTACTTGAAGGACTGTTTTGACCCAGTGGGAAAGGTCAGGCTCCTCCCCCTTTAATCTCCCAAATTCATTTTATAGATGGGAAAAGACCCCAATTAACATCTTCAATGGAAAGGTGGGGGAGTGGGACTAGGTGAATTGCTCTTACGGAGAGCCAGCAGGGAGATAAGGGGCCAAATGGCCTCCTCAGTGCTGTAACTATTCAGTGAGAGCTGCATTCACCACTAATGCCAGTAGTGTTAAAATCAGTGCTCATTCTGGAAAAGTCTGCACAGTCCTTGTGGAGACGAAGTGCCACCTTCACATTGAGGATACCCTCCATCGCATTGTGTGTTACTAACACCGTGCTAAATAGGATAGATTTCGAACAGATCTGACAACTCCAGGCTGGGCATCCATGAGGTGCTGTGGACCATCAGCAGCAGTAGAATTGTACTCTAACACAATCTGTAACTTCATGGCCCGGCATATCCCCCACTCTACCATTACCATCAAGCCAGGGGATCAACCCCGGTTCAATGAAGAGTGCAAGAGGCCATGCCAGGAGCAGCACCAGGCATACCTAAAAATGAGGCGTCAACCTGGTGAGACTATAACACAGGATTACTTGCGTGCCAAACAGTATAAGCAGCAAGTGATAGACAGAGCTAAGCAATTCCACAAGATCAGATCTAAGCTCTGCAGTCCTGCCACATCCAGTCGTGAATGGTGGTGGACAATTAAACAACTCACTGGAGGAAGAGGCTCCACGAATATCACCATCCTCAATGATGGGGCAGTCCAGCACATCAGTGCAAAAGATAAGGCTGAAGCATTTGCTACAATCTTCAACTAGAAATGATGAGTGGATGATCCACCTCGGCCTCCTCCGGAGGTCCCCAGCATCACAGATACCAGCCATCAGCCAATTCAATTCACTCCATGTGATATAAAGAAATGCTGAAGGCACTGGAAACTGCAAAGGCTATGGGCCCTGTCAACACCCCGGTGAAATGTCTGAGGAATAAAAACAAAAAAAACTGCGGATGCTGGAAATCCAAAACAAAAACAGAATTACCTGGAAAAACTCAGCAGGTCTGGCAGCATCGGCGGAGAAGAAAAGAGTTGACGTTTCGAGTCCTCATGACCCTTCGACAGAACTTGATGAATCAAGTTCTGTCGAAGGGTCATGAGGACTCGAAACGTCAACTCTTTTCTTCTCCGCCGATGCTGCCAGACCTGCTGAGTTTTTCCAGGTAATTCTGTTTTTGTCCGAGGAATACTCTGGTACAAAATTTCAACACTCGGAGTCCAGATGCAATATTTAAGTGGTTCCTTTATTACGCATGCGGGGAGCAAACGTTGGGCAATCCAGGCGCTTCTCCGAGGTTTCAAATGAGCAGAGTTTATGTATTTTTTATTACGAGTTTATGGTATTAGTTAGACAAAGGCCACAGCACAATGACCCCCCAGTGGGCTGATAATTGTGTTCACATTCAGTCATTGCAGAGCAGAGACTAAGTATTGTCCTTTTGAAGATATCAAAGAATGTTTGTTTGTTCAATACAAAAGGATTCCGGGGGCTGACTGGATGTGTTTCGAGGCCATCAGACGGTGTGAAATGGCCTTCCCCATTTCTTGATCGAGTTATCCAGTGTCCCCGCCCATGTATACTGTCTCCTATTTCCTGATTGCAAATTTACAGCTGAGCCCTTTGTACAAGTTTTTAGCTTTCATGTAAAGCTGTGACTGCCTGTGTATGCTTTGGTGCCTTAGCTGCGGGTCCTGGCTAGCACTTTAAAATAAATCCAAATTTTCTCCATCCTCACTGGCATTAGTACTGAAGACTTGTGCTCCAGAACTTGCTGCGCCCCTATTAGATGCATAGGAACACCGCCACCTGCAAGTTCCCCTCCAAGTCACACACCATCCTGATTTGAAAATATATCAGCTGTTCCTTCACTGTCGCTGGGTCAAAATCCTGGAACTCCCTCCCTAACAGCAGTGTGGGTGTACCTACACCATATGGACTGCTGCGGTTCAAGAAGGCAGCTCACCACCACCTTCTCAAGGGCAATAAATGCTGGCCCAGCCAGCAAAGCCCACATCCTGTAAATGAATGAATAAAAGAAAAGTCAATAATTCCCCATGAATGTTGGTGCAAAGCAACACAAAAGATGAGTGACAATTTCAAATATGTGCATTCAGCCTTAAAATGGCCAGACTGGACAAAATGTTTTTAATAAGCTGAGAAAATGCGCAAGTTATTTGCGTAAAGCAAAAACACCAGGAGAAATTGAAGCCACAAACAGGTGTAAAGTGAGTGAGGTACCTGGGGACACGAACATTACAGTCTCTGCAAAAGGCCTCAACTCCATTCACCTGGAAAGCTACAGATCCCCAATTGGGTTTCCCTGATCCAACTCTCTTGGGTCATTTGGTACAGCTCAATGATGAGCCAACCTGCACAGGGGTTCAGTGGGGGCGGGGTGGGGTTGGAAACCAGAGGTGTCCAACCTCTGGGGGGGGTGGGGAACAAGTTACAAGCCAGAGCAAGACAAGCCCTGGTGCTGGAAGGTGGACCTTCCACTGCACCTGTGTCCACAGATACAGAAACATAAAGCAGTTATTTGCCCTTTATTGTCGATGAGCTCCAATAGTATCTTTAAGGTCTGTTGATTTAGGCCAGGTTGTAAAACCAAGCATTAATGCAGTTGATGATGGGTTTTGAACGGGGCCCTAGACCACGATTCATGTAATGAAGACCCTTAGCAACTGATTCACGTGGGTTCCCCAAAGTCATAGAAGTTACCTGCTACCAGCCAGCTGCTTCACTTCTGGGAAGGACAGGGAAAGAGAAATCACAGCCCATCACCCTGCTCCCCCCTGCCCCCACCCCACCAAACCTATCCACACAAATTGTTGCCCATAAAACAGTTCTGACATGGACCCATTTCACCTTCGTTCTCATTTACTACCGTGCTTGATAGTAAAATGTAATTAATAATTCAGCATTAGTTAAGGGGGCAATGATGCCAAGTTAGAGGGTTTCCCAGTTGGCATTTTCTCACACTAAAGCTTTGTAATCCTGTTCAGAAGGATGTGATTCTCTCTGGTGGGTTAAAGCATCACCTTTTCTTCCATTCAGCTATGATAATAGAACAACATATCATTTCTCATGTCAAGTTTAACCAGCTTTTACCAGAAAGTCTCAGCCTTCCTCACTATCACCGCTGAATTGAAAGATTATGCATTAAAGGCCAGTCCAGGTTGCTACGCCTGTGCCAGCATACAGGGGTGCTGCAGTGTCAGAGGTGCTGATTGACCTGTATCAGCAATTCAGGACAATGTAAAGGATCACTCAGAAATATTTGAACAAGACCAAAGAGTACTTTGCATGTCTTGGACATTATTTTTCTCTCTCACAACCAACACTATTGAAAAGGGATTAAACTCGGGCTGGCAGTATTTGTGTAGAGAGAAATAGAGTTAACGTTTCGAGTCGAATGAGACTCATATTGGACTCAAAATGTTGACTGTGCTTTTCTTTCCACAAGATGCTGCCAGACCTACTGAGTTTGTCCAACATCTTCTGTTTTTAGTTCAGATTTCCAGCTTCTGCTTTGATTTGATTATTAATTTGTTGTGGGATCTTGCTGTGCATGCAATGGTCAATGTGTTTGCCCGTACAAAAGCAAACATTGTACTTCGAAATGGCTTCCTTGTTTTTATGATCCACTTTGTGAAACATAAGGAGCTATGCAAATACAATTGTTCTATCAGGAGCATTTGGGACCCAGGTGAAGGTGCGAATGTCTTTGGAGAACTGAAGAACTTCTGGATATTAGATATTAGAAAAATCCTTTCATAACCCTGTTTTCTCACTCCCTGACTGAGTCCCTGCCTGTGGCGAGATCATTGATCTTAGTCAAGCTAGTCATGGGGAGAGTATAACTGACTAATGGATTGGGTAACCCCTCTTTCTCACAATCCATTTGACCACTGCTAGAAGGGTTAGTGTGTGACTGTTGCCTGAGGATAGGATCAGGTTTGTCTGCAAGAACCAAGTGGTCCCTGACACTCACCATTTAGACTCGCACATTAAAATTGGTCAGTTGGTCCAGGTCAGAGGGGCACAGGTGCCAATGCAATCAATAACTTGTAAGGACAAGTGAGGGGAGAAAACAGGAAAAGTTCTAAAAATGGTATCCTTCAGGTAATAACTGAGTTCCTGTGGAAACGTAAATATATAGCAGAAAAATGCAATGTCCAGGATTTCCTTTCCTGCCTCTGGCATCTCCAAGGTCACCAAGTGGTTTACTAATCAATATTTCAAGCTACATTTTCTTGAACAACTTAATGTTGATGTCACTAATGGCAGCCAGGCCAATTCTTCCTTGAGTATTAGTTATTATGCTAGCTGTTTAATTCCTTTTCCTAACCATGCAGTTTTGTAGTTATTAATTTGGCAAGCAATGTTCAGAAGCTCTTTTCTGAAAGCAAGCCACTCCACAAAGCTGGAGTGTTGAATAGCCAAAGTCATAACTCAGAATTGGTTGCTCATCATTTTGAACTGAGTATCCCCATGAACAGGATGCGCACAACAGCATGTATTAATATAGCACCTGTAACATAGTAAAACATCCCACGGCACCTCAACAGAGCATTTAATCAGGTCAAAGTTGCCATGGGGCCACATAAGGAGGCATTAGGAAAGGCAATCAAAAGTTTGTTCAGAGAAACAGGGTTTAAGAAGCATCCTGAAGGAGGAGAGAGGTGGTGAGGTTTAGGAAGGGAATTACAGATCTTAGAGTAAAATAAAAGCAAAAAACGGCAGGTGCTGCAAATCTGAAATAAAAACAGAAAATACAGGAAAAACTCAGCAGGTCTGGCAGCATCTGTGGAGACAGAAAAACAGAGTTATCATTTCAAGTCTGTATGACTTCTTCAGAGCTCTGAAGAAGAGTCATACAGACTCAGCTCTTAGGGCCTTGCTTAATCTAACTGAACCATTGCTGGATCAAGGAGTTATTGATAGTTGGTCGAGAAGTCTTTTACTGGACTAGCTTCATTGATAAACCCATATTTCACGGGCATTGACTTGGAGAGAGGAGAACTGGAGTTTTTTTTAAATAAATTAGGTTATTGCTTACTTTCATCCGCTTTGACCATACTTATGCAGTTTTTAACCGTGCATGTGTCGTTAAATTAGTGTAAGTTCAGTATGGCTTGAGTTTGCATCTGGCCACAATCCCCCCAGAAGATGCTGTACTCCTGAAAGAATACCCGTGTGCCATTTATCAGAGCCAGCTGGGTTGTGACGGACATTTGCAATTACTGTATTCTCTAAACGCAAGCTAATAAAACTGCACCACAGAAGTGAGTATCTTTGTATCAGATATGAGGAAGAGAATTATTGAATGATTAGATGTTATAGTACTAAACGGCATAATGATCTGTTCAAGAGCTGACAGAAGATGATATATGGGACCTAATATAAAAGACAGCCTTGATGATGAATGACTGCAGGTGAATTGCACATAGATACAATCCAAAGATAGGGCAAAGTAAGTGCCTCTAGAACAGTGAATGCTGGGCTACTCACACAGCCTGATTACTGACTGATAAAAAGAAGCACAAATTAAAAAGTTTTTAAATTAATAGTGATAAAAATGTCAATTCTTATTGAATGAAGGGCTTATTACTGTAGTAATAAATCCTGCAAATCAACTCTCAGGGATAAAGCTTGGAGTAGGTTTTCCAGTGGAAGGGGAGAATGTATCGAATTATGTTTCAGGGCCTTTTGTAAAGCAACATTGTTTGCGTTATAACTTCTAGTGCCATGTCAGCTAACCCATTTATTCCAGTGTATTTACATCCATTGGATTATGTTCAGTTTTACATGGACAGACTGTTAACCTGGTCATGGGCATTCCCATTAAATGCAATGTGAGGATCACTTCTCTACTTCCATCAGACACAAGTAGCCCACTGTTTGTCAGCCATGACCCAGCTCCTTGCACTCTTGCCTCTGAGTTACCAGGTTCTGGGCTCAAGTCCCACCCTGAGACTTGTGCACGAAAATCAAAGAGCTGACCCTCCAGAGCAGTGCTGAGGGAGAGCTGCACCATTGGAGATGCCGTCTTTCAGGTGAGATGTTAAACCGAGGCTCCCTCTGCCTGCTTGGGCAGCTGTAAAAGATCCCTTGGCACTGGTTCAGAGGAGAGCAGGGGAGTTCCCTCCCGGGTGCCCTGGCCAATTTTTATCCCTCAATCAACACGGCAAAAACAATTTACCCGGCCATTATCACACTTGTTGTGGGAGCTTGCTGCACACAACTTGGCCGCCGTGTTTCCTGCGTTCTGAGAGTGACTACATTTCAAAAGTACTTTGAGGCATCTGGGTAGCCATGAAAATTGCTATATAAATGCAAGTCTTTCTTTCCTCTTCTTTCACTAATCTCAAACCAGTGTCGAGAGTCCAAGGCTCTGGTCTGCTGACTGGCACCCCTAATCCCAGCTGGGATGCAATTGGGGGGCTGCCCAGTTCCTATTGGAAGCATGGATCTCCACTGGAATCCAGCCCAGCATTCAGAGGGCGGGAGGTTCACCCGAGCCAGCTGCAGTGGGGTTCCAGTGGGTTTCAGTGGACAGGGGCAGGAACGATATCAATGAAGCCCAGGCTTCACTTCACACTGTGACTAGTCAACCGGAAAACAGAACCTAACCCCTTTCTTTCTCCCCTCTGAGCAAGCAGCTCCATCACAACAACAACTTACATTTATATAGCACCTTCAACACCGTATAATTCCCAAGTCACTTCATAGTAGCATTATCAAGCAATGATTGACACCAAACCATATAAGCAGATTTTAAGTCAAGTGACAAAGAGCTTGGTCAAAGTGGTGCATGAGAAATAGGAGCTGGAATTGGCCAGAAGAATTAACACCACTTTTAACTTCTGAGTAGCTATTGTAAAGGCCCAGGTCACCCCACCCCCAGGGACTCCCCCACCTGACTACCCACCCCCTCCACAGTATTCCCCACCCACCAAGCCCCCATGGGATTACCCCCGCCCACACAGGGTTCCTTACGTGACACCCCCCACAGTGGCCCCGAATCTTACCTCCCGACCTGACCTCAAGCACCCCACACACCCACTCCCCGACTGTCCAGCCTGCTTCAACCACTCCCGATGTCTGACCACTCCACCCCACCTCTTCCCAATGACTGAATCCCCAGGCCTCCTGATGTCCAACCCCCACTAACCCCACGAATGTCCAGCCCGCTGCACCCCTCCCGATGCCTGAACCCCTCCTCCCCCCCAGCCCCCACTGATGTCAGACCCCCTCACTGTCCCGTATATCCGATCCCCAAACCCTCCGAATGCCTAGCCCACTGCACCACCCCACTCCCGATGGCCAACTCTCCCTGCACCACCTCCAATGTCCAACCCCCTCCCCCATCCCCACCGGACCTCCAAACACCCCCAGCGCCACAAATCCCTTTCACTTACCTGAGGCACTTACCTTGTCCCTGACCTGTCAATTTCAACTTCTAGTCATGGGCCAGAATTTTATGTTGAGTGGGTGGGTGCACACCTGACCCGAATGCACATGAAACTGTGTGGGTGGGGGTAATCCCATGGGGGTTTGGCAGGTGGGGAATACCGTGGAGTGGGGTGCTTAGTGAGATGAGGGAATCCCCCGAGCAATGTTTATTGAGGTTGGAGGGCGCGCGCAGGAGTCAGAGCCGCACCCACTGACCATTAAAGGGCCAATTAAGGCCATTAACAACCCTATTGTCCATGGTTTTACGTTTGCCCATGAGATTTTGCGCTTATCCCACAGGCAGGACAGGCAGGCGGGCATTCCCGTTCTGAACGAAACCTCATCCAAGGGCGGGTTGAAATATCCGGAGTGAAATATAATAAAAAAAACTATACCTGGGAGCTGACATTTTTTGAGTTCTGCTATCAGGCTCTTGGATGTGTTGTGTAGAAACGGTTTAGTGAGGCAGCTCTGCAACAGCAGCCTGCCTTCGGGGAGCGGGTTAGAGACACTCACTCACACCCTGACTTTTATCGGCACTCGCCCTCTCCCCACCAGCACCCCCACGCCCGCCTTCACCTCGGCAGCAGTGAGTCTTTAACAACCAGCCAGCGTGAAATCGCGGGCGGAAGTGCATTTTGCGTCTGCTTCCGCACACACTGAGCGTAAAATTCAGGTCATGGTTACAAGGTGGGAGTCGGTGGCATTGAAAACTAGTGAACAGAGTTCACATTGATTGAATGAAGTGGTAACAATCACAATGAGTTGTAGGGACAGAAATTTGAAACCAGCGCTGGTGGGCACCGGGGTTTGGGGGGGCTGGAGTGCATCATTTTCCCCCAGAACGATATTTTATTTTAATTTGATGTTTCCTTTAAAGAGGTTAACTTTTGTGATGTTGGTGCTCTTTGAGGATGGTTAGTGGGATATTCCGGATGTTCGGGAATGGGCACTGGCCTGGAATGGTCTGAGATGGTAAACCCAAGAAAATTACCAAGCATCAGAACCCAAAACTGTGATGATATTTGAGCATATCAGATGCAATTGTTAAGATGCATTTTTTTATGAGTGATATTGTATGTCATTATGACGCTGTCAAACGGAACTGCACAACACTTTGACCTGAGATGGACAGATGCTGGGTGCAAGATTTTTTTTATTGATTTAGATGAATAAATGCTCACCCAGGCGAATGAATCAATTTACATGCGACACACGGACCACAATCATGGAGAGCGTGGGCTGTAATTGGCCTCTGTCACACCTTTTTTCATGGACATCAAATAGGTGCAGAGCACACTGACTTAGAGGCTGCAGGGACCCAAATAGGTGCAGAGCACATTGGCTTAGAGGCTGCAGGGACCCATGCCCAATCTGCATAGATATTTTTGTTGGTCCCACTGCTAAACTCATGTGGCCCGTGTTCTATGTGACCCAGGCAGACACCACAAACAGTCATTAGGCTCCTCAAACAGGTAAATATCAAATTTAGCCACTATTAGTCAAGAAGTCAGCTTACCACCACCTTCTCAAGGGAAACTCGGGGTGGGCAATAAATGCCAGCCCAGCCAGTGAAGCCCACATCCCAAAAGTGAATTTTGTCCAGCACCTCATGATTCTTCAGCAGCTCCTGCAATCACCAACAATAAGTGAATTACATAAGTTTTCTTTTTAAAAGCCATCCTTGGGTAACAGTTCTTCCTCTGACTCCACTGTCTCAGAATAAGAGTTGACTATTTACTCTGTGGTGAGGAGATACTTCTTCATTCAAAGGGCAGTGAATCTTTGAAATTCTGTACCCCAGGAACATTGGATGTCCAGTCATTGACATATTCAAGACAGAGCTTGGTAGATTTTCTTAAAACTTAGAAAATAAGGGATACGGGGATAGTGTGGAAAGGTGGATGTAGAAGATCCGCCTTGTTCTTGTTGAATGGCAGCGCAGGTACACAGGACAAAATAGCCTCCTCCTGCTCCTATTTCTTTTATGCTAGTGATCGCACTCATAGCCCTCAGTCCCCTCTTGGCTTCACCTGAGGGCTGTTGCTGGCTTTGAAGCAATCCAACATCGTCTGCTTCACCCAAGGTGCTTGGAAACATAATTGTCCGTAGTTCACCCTTCTAATTTAATTAAAGCTCAATCAAAATTTAGCCTCCCAGGCCTATCTGTTCCTTCTGTGCAGTTTGCAACAGTCCACAATTTTCACCCCAATGTCCCCACAGACCACTTATTACGCAATTCTTGATGAGAATGTGGCACTTGATGAATATTAAACCTTTCTGCAGTCTCAAATATTTTTTAACCAATTTCTTCGGGTTTTCCATGGGAGTGATAGAAAATCTTACCATATTCTTATAAACTTCCCAAAAAAAAACTCACTGATGAAATACTGTACTGCTGAACAAGACTGTCCAATCTGGAGTTCTATGTCACTTACACCTCCAAGCCCTGTAAACCGAGTCAATGAAGTGCAGACAATTCAGTCCTGGTTTATTTAGATTTCTCATTTACCAGCTTATCATGTTTGAGCTCGATGAGCCTGGGGGCTCCACTACTGTCCATTAGAGGTTAATTCCCAAGTCAGAACAAAGAGGATCTATTAGTGTCAGCTACTTGAGATGCATGCAAATTAATCAGACTGTGGATTTAAGGTTTATAAATGGCCCTGAGGCTGCAATGGACCTGCTGCCCACAAACAGAAAACCCTGATCAACCCTGGCCTTTGTTTGGAGCTCAAGAACATTTCCTTTCCAGAATCGAGAAGAAAGCCTGGCGCGGCTGTCGCACCTTACGCAACCTCCAGCTGTCCACAAAATGCTTCCTGGCCAATGAGATCCCTCTGAATTGTAGTCACTGTCATATTGTAGGAAAAGCAGCAGCCAATCGCTGCATGGCAGGCTCCCACAAACAGCGATGAAATAATACTCAGAACAGAAAATGTTGCCAATGCTGTGGAGAGAGAAAAAGGGGGTGGAATCGATCAGGATTTGCACTCAGTGTGGTAGCGGGTATGATAAACGACGTTTTACCCGCCGGCCGCAATGGCAGATTTTTTGTGCTGTGTCACCCACTTCCCACCTTATTAATTATGCAGCCACAGGAAACATGTCGTTGCATTGGACAGCAGCCTCTGAATCGCCCGTCACACCGTTTCCTCATTGCGGGTGCCATATCTAAACTGCAGCCCCACCCACAGTTCTCAATGCTTATAGCCCAGGACTGCTCTAGTGAAGACATGGCCCTGAAAGCCAAGAAGAGTTCAGTGACCCGTCACTGCAATACCTTTTGGAGGCTGCCCTTATGTCCTCCACCCCTGCCCTGGCAACAGGAGGTCCAGCGATCTCATCACTCCGGTTTGGGAGGCGGTGGCAGTGCTGGTCAGTGCCAATGCTGCACAGAAGAGGTTGACCATCCAGTGCAGATAGAGGATGAATGATCTCATCCGTGCCACCAAGGTAAGGCAACCATCTCATCACTCTAAACTCACACACTCACAAGCCCAACACACATCCACTGGCATCTCACTCACTGCCAGCTCAAGGGACATCACCATTCACCCTCTCACACAGACGCTCTCACATCTCCATCTGGCCTCATCTCCTCTGGAGGCTGCCTCCTCAGACCTCACTATCTTGAGGCCACTTGCACAGATCAACATGTGTTCCCTCCATACACATCCGGGGATACCCCCCTTCCCCAGTACAGCCCTCTTGCCTGAGGCCATTTCTCCCCCTTCCCCAAGCAAGCCCTAATCCTGCAGATGTTGAAAAGCCACACCCGCCTTCCGGCTGGTCTGGTAGGTAGAGACCTGCCCGTGAGTCCCCCTAAAAGTGATGTGGTGCTGCCTGTGAATCCTGGTGCTGATGTCTGTGAGTGCTGCCCGAAGCAAGGCCGGCAAACAAACCTCGAAGTCTTGAGTGAAGTGCAGCTCGCCAGGTGCACGTCGCTTTTGTTCAGTTGTGAAACACGTCAGCGTGATTGTGCCTGGATGATCCAGCGTGAGGGGTGGGGGGGAATGATTCTGGTGAGCAGGGCCTATAATGAGATGCTTAAGTATTGAAATGAGGTTCCTGATGTGTGGTGGTGGGAAACACAGCCCCTCCATTGACGGGCGGTTTGGACAATTGCGAACTGGTTTAACATCAGCGTAAAACCGATTTTTGGCCTTCTCATCATATTGTCCACTCACAACCACCATGATGCCCACCGCCAACAGGGCTGGATGATTTCACCCAAAGTTAATGTGTAGGTCGACCACCTTTCATCAGGTCTGGGAAAAGTCAGAGATGTAATAGATTTTGAGCAAGGGGTGGTTGGGAAAAGGGACCAAAGCAAGGTCTGTAGTAAGGTTTGGAAGACAGGAGAGATTGAATGACAAAGAGTTAGCCTTACAAGGCCAAAAAAAATGATGATGGGGCAAGAAAAGAAAGAAAGCAACTTAAAGTGTGCCTAAAGCAGGTGTACTGCTATAAGAAAGTGAAGATAAGCAAAAAGCCAAAACATGTAAAGATAAAGAAGCAAAATACTGGGGGGTTGTGGGGAGATGGGTCAGGTGCAGGTCAGAAATTATGGTCTGAAATTGTTGAACTCGATGTTGAATACAGAAAGCTGTAAAGTGCCTGGTCAATAGGTAAGGTGCTGTTTCTTGAGCTTACATTGAGCTTCACTGGAATGGTTTTTGTGTTGTTACCTGTGGTCATCTGATGTGTAATATACCTTTAAGAAGAACGTTATAATAGACGATCACATGATCTTATTATCCAACAGCAAAATAGCGCAGGCTACCTTAGTAGTCAGTAGTCTGTACTGAGTGGTCTAGAGTAATAGTCTGTAATGTAGAGACAGGGTTTGAGTTGTAAGCACACAAGTGTAAGTGCTGAGTTCCTTTGCAAATAGAATGTGTTCTACATAAGAACAGTCTGCTGATCTACTCTGTCTACCTTACCAACTCAGCCATCCCAAAACAAGTGTGCAACCCGGATCCATTAGTCCAACGAAACTAGTGATCAGGATCCAAAAAATCTTATGGGTAAATCATAGGCAGGACATCAGTGAGAACCCTCCTGCTCTTCTAAAGTACCATGGGATCTTTTTGTCCACCTGAGAAGGTAACTTGGTTCAACGTCCCTCCGAAACAACAGTACTTTGAACAGTGCAGCACTCCTTCAGTACTGCAACTGAGCTGGCGCTTAAGACATTGAGATTGAAGGAATGTTCAGAATGCCAGCAGGATTTCAGGTTAAAGGCAAAAAACTGCAGATGCTGGAAATCCAAAACAAAAATAAAAATACCTGGAAAAACTCAGCAGGTCTGACAGCATCTGCGGAGAGGAACACAGTTAACATTTCGAGTCCGTATGACAGAAGAACTCTGCTGAAGAGTCAACTACAGAGCACTCAACCTTTATCAGATAAACGCAATAATACTGACAAACTGCTTGCACGTGTCACATGATTGGATGTCACATGATTAGACCCCACATGGTCAGGTATCACATGTTCAAACCTGCAGGAATTCAACCAACCAGAGTTGGTTTTTTTTGGAAAAATATACTTTATTCATAAAATATCTGAAAGGACATTACAAAACATTTCAAAATGGCCATCACAAAAAGTGCGATCATATTCCAGTTTTCCACATGGATCACAAGGTGCTTCAATACAATCAATGAACATTACAGACATTTCAACATGGTCATTACAGACAGTCAGACAGTGCAATGGTATTCAAGTTATCAACATGAATCATGTTGCACTCTGAGGTGCGTCAATAGAACTATCATACATGTATTATTTAAAGCATATATTTAATGTGAGTCATACAGCCCGAGGGGTCCATACCATTTCCAGCCCCTCGGTGCGCTATGGCAGAAAGTCCTTCAACAGTGACTTTTCCCCATTATGCCTTTGTGGAGGCTGCCCCAAGCTTTAGTGTGTCCCTCAGCACGTAGTCCTGGACTTTGGAATGTGCCAGTCTGCAACACTCGGTCGGGGACAACTCTTTGCGCTGCAAGACCAACAAGTTTCGGGCAGACCAAAGAGTGTCTTTCACCTAGTTGATGATCCTCCAATTGCAGTTGATGTTTGTCTCACTGTGTGTCGCTGGGAACAGCCCGTAGAGCACAGAGTCCTGTGTCACCACGCATAAGCCTAGGCAAAAACCACTGCATCTCTCTCCAGACCTTCTTTGCAAAGGCACAATCCACAAGGAGGTGAACAATAGTCTCTTCCCTACCACAGCCACCTTGGGGGCAACATGCCGAGGGGGTGAGACTCCTAGTGTGTAGGAAGGATCTGACGGGGAGGGCCTTTCTCACCACCAGCCAAGCTACATCTTGGTGCTTGTTGGAAAGTTCTGGCGATGAGGCATTCTGCCAAATGACTTTGCCAGTCTGCTCGGGGAACCATCCCACAGGATCCACCCTCTCCTTTTCCCGCAGGGCCTCTAGGACATTACGTGCCGACCACTGCCTGATGGACTTATTGTCAAGAGCGTTTCTCTGCATAGGGATGGGTGGTGCGGCATGGTCCAACTACTTGGAGAGTTCCATGGCAGCATGGCCAGACCCATCCTTCGCAACACCGGGGACAGGTAAAACCTCAGCCCGTAGTGACACTTGGTGTTTGCGTACTGAGGGTCTACGCATTGCTTGATGCAGCCACACACAAAGGTGGCCATTAGTATGAGGGCGATGTTGGGCACGTTTTTTTCCACCTTTATCTAGAGACTTGTACATTGTGTCCCTGTGGACATGATCCATTTTCGACCTCCAGATAAAGTGAAAGATAGCTCGGGTGATCGCCACCATGCAGGAGTGAGGAACGGGGCAGACATGTGCCATGTGCAACAACAGCAAAAGTGCCTCACACCTGATGAGCAGGTTCTTACCCACAATGGAGAGGGAGCGTCACTCCCACATGCCCAGTTTTCTTTTCACCATAGACACTCGCTCCTTCCAGTTTCTAACACATGCCCCGGTCCCTCTGAACCATATCCCCAGCACCTTCAGGCCATCAGCCCTGACAGTGAAGGATTAAAGGATCAGTCAGCCCAGTTCCCAAAGAACATGGCCTCGCTCTGGCTTTAAGTTACCTTGGTTCCTGAGGCCAGTTCGAACTGGTCACAGATGTGGATCAGTCTGCTCACCGACAGCGGATCCGAGCAGAAGACGGTGACATCGTCCATGTACAGGGAGGCTTTAATCTGAGTGCCTCCACTGCATGGGATTGTCACTCCTCTTATGACTGGATCCTTCCTGATGGACTCAGCAAAGGGTTCTATGCAACACACAAACAGGAAAGGGGAGAGAGGGCAGCCCTGCCTGACTCCAGATTTAATTGGAAAGCTTTCTGATTCCCACCCATTGATTGAAACTGCACTATTTATGTTTGTGTAGATCCAATTGCGAATTCCCTCCCCAAACCCCATTTTGGAGAGCACATCCACCATGTAGGTGTGCGATATTCTGTCAAAGGCCTTCTCCTGGTCCAGGCTGATGAAGCAGGTATCCACACCGCTGTCCTGCACATAGGCAATCGTATCCCTGAGCAGCGCGAGGCTGTCAGAGACTTCCAGCCCGGCACAGTGCAGGTCTGGTCAGGGTGGATCACCAACTCCAGAGCAGGCTTGACCCAATTGGCAATGACCTCGGACAGAATCTTATAGTCCACATTCAACAGTGAGATGGGTCGCCAATTTCTAATATCCTCCCTTTCCCCATCCGCTTGTAATTGAGAGTGATGCTGCCTTTCCTCATGGATTCTGACATGCTGCCGGCCAGAAGCATACTCTCGTATACTTCTAGCAGGTCTGGACCAATCCAGTCCCACAGAGCCACATAGAACTCTGCCGGTAAGCTGTCGCTCTTCTCGAAAGAATCAAGGGCCTTAGTCAGTTCGTCAGGAGTTAGCAGTTTATCCAGACTCTCCCAAGTACTGGCATCTAAGACCTCCGTGCTAGAGGACAGGAAGGACTGGGAGGCTATGCTGTCTTTGGGCTCACCAATCAGCGTTGACAACACTAGGGTATCATGTTCACTTAATTGGACCAGGTACATTTCATTGTTTCATTGTTTCATTGGCAGCAGTGTGGCTGTTGAAGGAACATTTAAGTAAAATGTTATTTTTTAACTTTACATGCAAAAGGGAAACAGCTTATACTTCCAGTAGATTCTGTGCTGTCTGCATGAAGACTGAAACACTTTTGTAAATTATCTTGATGTGAGATGTAAACTAAGTAATTTAAGTATCTGCAGTGGATAGGTCCATAGACAAAAATAAAATCAAAGAAAACTGCGGATGCTGGAAATCCAAAACAAAAACAGAATTACCTGGAAAAACTCAGCAGGTCTGGCAGCATCGGCGGAGAAGAAAAGAGTTGACTTTTCGAGTCTTCATGACCCTTCGACAGAACTTGATTTCGAGTCCAAGAAAGAGTTGAAATATAAGCTGGTTTAAGGTGTGTGTGTGGGGGGGCAGAGAGAGAGAGAGAGAGCAGAGGTGCTTGTGTAGACAAACAAGCAGTGATAGAAGCAGATCATCAAAAGATGTCAGTGACAATGGGACAAAAGAACACATAGGTGTTAAAGTTAAAGTTGGTGATATTATCTAAACGAATGTGCTAATTAAGAATGGATGGTAGGGCACTCAAGGTACAGCTCTAGTGGGGGTGGGGGAGCATAAAAGATTTTAAAATATTTAAAAATAATGGAAATAGGTGGGAAAAGAAAAATCTATAAAATTTATAGGGAAAAAAAAGGGAAAAAAAAGGGGGAAACAGAAAGGGGGTGGGGATGGGGGAGGGAGCTCACGACCTAAAGTTATTGAATTCAATATTCAGACCGGAAGGCTGTAAGGTACCTAGTCGGAAGATGAGGTGTTGTTCCTCCAGTTTGCGTTGGGCTTCACTGGAACAATGCAGTAAGCCAAGGACAGACATGTGGGCAAGAGAGCAGGGTGGAGTGTTAAAATGGCAAGCGACAGGGAGGTTTGGGTCATTCTTGCAGACAGACCGCAGGTGTTCTGCAAAGCGGTCGCCCAGTTTACGTTTGGTCTCTCCAATGTAGAGGAGACCACATTGGGAGCAACGAATGCAGTAGACTAAGTTGGGGGAAATGCAAGTGAAATGCTGCTTCACTTGAAAGGAGTGTTTGGGCCCTTGGACGATGAGGAGAGAGGAAGTGAAGGGGCAGGTGTTACATCTTTTGCGTGGGCATGGGGTGGTGTCATAGGAGGGGGTTGAGGAGTAGGGGGTGATGGAGGAGTGGACCAGGGTGTCCCGGAGGGAGCGATCCCTACGGAATGCCGATAAGGGGGGTGAAGGGAAGATGTGTTTGGTGGTGGCATCATGCTGGAGTTGGCGGAAATGGCGGAGGATGATCCTTTGAATGCGGAGGCTGGTGGGGTGATAAGTGAGGACAAGGGGGACCCTATCATGTTTCTGGGAGGGAGGAGAAGGCGTGAGGGCGGATGCGCGGGAGATGGGCCGGACACGGTTGAGGGCCCTGTCAACGACCGTCGGTGGAAAACCTCGGTTAAGGAAGAAGGAGGACATGTCAGAGGAACCGTTTTTGAAGGTAGCATCATCGGAACAGATGCGACGAAGGCGAAGGAACTGGGAGAATGGGATGGAGTCCTTACAGGAAGCGGGGTGTGAGGAGCTGTAGTCGAGGTAGCTGTGGGAGTCGGTGGGTTTGTAATGGATATTAGTGGACAGTCTATCACCAGAGATTGAGACAGAGAGGTCAAGGAAGGGAAGGGAAGTGTCAGAGATGGACCACGTGAAAATGATGGAGGGGTGGAGATTGGAAGCAAAATTAATAAATTTTTCCAAGTCCCGACGAGAGCATGAAGCGGCACCGAAGTAATCATCGATGTACCGGAGAAAAAGTTGTGGAAGGGGGCCGGGGTAGGACTGCAACAAGGAATGTTCCACATATCCCATAAAGAGACAGGCATAGCTGGGGCCCATGCGGGTACCCATAGCCACACCTTTTATTTGGAGAAAGTGAGAGGAGTTGAAGGAGAAATTGTTCAACGTGAGAACAAGTTCAGCCAGACGGAGGAGAGTAGTGGTGGATGGGGATTGTTCGGGCCTCTGTTCGAGGAAGAAGCTAAGGGCCCTCAGACCATCCTGGTGGGGGATGGAGGTGTAGAGGGATTGGACGTCCATGGTGAAGAGGAAGCGGTTGGAGCCAGGGAACTGGAAATTGTTGATGTGACGTAAGGTGTCAGAGGAATCACGGATGTAGGTGGGAAGGGACTGGACAAGGGGAGAGAGAAGGGAGTCAAGATAACGAGAAATGAGTTCTGTGGGGCAGGAGCAAGCTGAGACGATCGGTCTACCGGGGCAGTTCTGTTTGTGGATTTTAGGTAGGAGATAGAAGCGGGCCGTCCGAGGTTGGGCGACTATCAGGTTGGAAGCTGTGGGAGGGAGATCCCCAGAGGAGATGAGGTCAGTGACAGTCCTGGAAACAATGGCTTGATGGTCCATAGACAAGACAAACTAAGCTGCACAGACCAGAAGATTCAAACCCTGCTCTGTCCTGTTAGCTGATCTCAGATCCTTCCAGTGGCAGGGGCACTACATTTAGCAGTAGTATTTTCAAGCTGGGGAGGGGGGTAAATTCAACAAGGGTTGCACACCGAACTGCTCTATCAAGATGAACAATGAAGACGATTGTATCAATAAATGCCTTCTCATGACAAGTGCAAGAAAGACCTAGGTGGAGTTTAATGTGTAGTGCCGCATAGCAATTAGATTTTCCTTTGCACCTCTGTTCCCACACAGCCTTTTGTGGACCTTATCTCAGTTGCCGTTTCTCAGGGGTAGAGAATTTCAAAGATTCACAACCCTTAGAGTGAAGACATTTCTCATCATCTCAGTCCTAATTGATCACCCACTTATCTTTGTGCCTTGCCTCTGCTGCCAGGGGAAACAATGCCTCCGTGTCGGCCTCGTCAATCCCCTTCAGAATTTTATATGTTTCAATGAGATCGTCTCTCGTTCTTCTAAACTCCAGAGAATATAGACTCAATTTACTCAGCCTCTCATCATAGGAAAACCCTCTCATCACAGGGACCAATCTAATGAACCTTTGCAAGTATATCCATCCTTAACCTGCACACAGTAACCCTGGCGTGGTCTCACCAAGCCCTGTACAACTGTAGCAAGACTTCTTTATTCTTCTACTCCAACCCCCTTGCAATAAAGGCCAACACACCTTTGCTGTCTTAATTGATTGTTATAGTTACATGCTAACTTTCTGTGTCCCTTGTGCAAGTACACTCAAAATCCTCTGAAAATCAACATTTACAGGTTTCACATCTTCTAAAATATATTCTGCTTTTGCATTCTTATGACCAAAGTGAATAACTTCACACTTCCCCCCCCCCCATTATATTCCATCTGACACCATGTTGCCCACTCACTTAACCTGTCTATATCCCTTTGCAGACTCTTTGGATGGAATTGTTCAGTCCCGATGGCAGCCGGCGCTATGGCGAGTGTGAGCAGGCAATATGGTGAGAAAATTAAAATTTGGTTCTATGCCGTTATGAAACCAGTTTGTGATCATCTGCTCCCCCTGGGAATGGGGGGCTGTATTTCCCACCGCTGCACGTTGGGAACCTAATTTCAATACTTTAGCATCTCATTATAGGCCCTGCTCACAAAATCACAACCCCCCCCCTCCACCCCCACCACGCTGGATCATCTGGCACATTCACGCCGATGTGTTTCACAACTGTACATAAGCGATATGCACCTGGTGAACTGCACTCTGCTCGGGATTTTGAGGTTTGTTTGCCTACCTTGCTCCAGGCAGCACTTGCAGTCATCAGCACCAGGCTTCACAGACAGAACCACATCACCTTTAGGGTTGCTCATGGGCAGGTCTCTACCTACCAGACCAGCCAAAAGGCGTGGGTGGCTTTTCAATGGCTGCAGGGCGAGGGCGGTACTGGGGAAGCAGAGTATCCCAGGGTGAGTATGGAGGGGGTGGTGTGGGGGCACATGTTGATGTTGATCTGTGCAATTGGCCTCAAATAGTGGAGCTGAGAAGACAGTCTCCAGAGGAGATGAGGCCAGGTGGAGATGTGAGGGTGTGTGTAAGAGAATGAGTGGCGATGTCTCTTGAGCTGGCAGTGAGTGAGATGCCAGTGAATGTGTGATGGCCTTGTGAGTGTGTGAGTTTAGAGTGAAGAGATGGCTGCCTTACTCTGGTGGCACGGATGAGATCTTTCATTCCCTTTCCGCACTGGATGGCCAACCTTTCTGCAGCATTGGCACTGACCGCCATTGCCACCGCCTCCCAAGCCGGAGTGGTGAGATTGCGGGACCTCCTGCTGCCAGGGCGGGGGTGGAGGAAATCATGATGTGCCTCCCAAAAGGCATTGCAGTGGCAGGTCACTGAACTCTTCTTGGCTTTCAGGGTTATGTCTTCACTGGAGCAGTCCTGGGCTGCAAGCATTGAGAACTGTGTGTGTGGCTGCAGTTTAAATATGGCACCCGGAGTGAGGAAACAGTGAGGTAACGGCATAGTGGGCAATTCAAAGGCTGCCCACCAGCAAGACAGTGTGTTTCCTGGGGCTTCAGAATGAATGAGGTGGGAAGCAGATGATACAGCGTGAAAACCTGCCATTGCAGCCGATGGGTAAAGCGTTGTTTTTTCACATCCGCTATCGCACTTAGTGCAAGTCTGGGACAATTCCACCCTTTGTGTCCTCCTCACAGCTTACATTTCCACCTTTGCTTCTACCACTGAAGCAGATTTTAACCATCCCTTTACCACCGGGAAGAGTGCAGGCAAGATGGGAGATGCCCCCCCGATTCCTGCCCTGAGTTAAAATCAGTCATATAGATTATATTTGTTTGGTAATGTCATGTGGTTCATTTCTGCTATTTGAAATGTTAAATTCCAATCATTTCATTTAACAACTAATTAATTGTGTGAACACATCATCATCGTTAAGTCAGGATGCAGTGGATTGAAGATTCAGCTGTAAGAACACAGCACTAACTGAATATATTGGGTATATCATCAAATTATTAGGCACTTGGTATGGTTGTCTCTCAGCAAACCCATGCACCCAGTTAATGCTAGTTTAACATAACTTCCTTGCTTTTCTACTCTATGCCTCTATTGATAAAGCCCAGGATGCCATAAGCTTTATTAACCATGCTCTCAACCTGTCCTGCCACCTGCAGTGAATTATGCACATATGCACCCAGGTCCCTTTGGAATTTTACCCTTTTTTTATATTATCTATTTGAGTTCTCCTGGCCAAAATGATTTACTTCACGGTTCTCTGCATTAAATTTCAGCTGCTACTTGTCCACCCATTCCACAAACTTGCCTCTGTCCTTTTGAATTTCTACACCATGCTCCTCATGGCTCATAGTATTTCCAAATTTTGCATCAGTCGCAAATTTTGAAATTGTGCCTTGTATACCAAGGTCTAGGTTGTTAATATGTTATCAGGAAGAGTAGGGGTCCTAACACTGGACCCTGGGGAATTCCACTATAAATAATCCTCCAGTCTAGAAAAAAACAACCATTCACCACTACCCTTTGTTACCCGTCACTCAGCTAATTTAGGAATCATGCTGCCACTGTGTCATTTATTTCATGAGATCTAACTTTACTCACAAGTCTGATGTGTGGCATTTTATCAAATACCTTTTTTCTAGTCTATGTGCAGAACACCAACATTATTACCTTCATCAGTCCTCTCAGTTACCTCATCAAAAAACTCAAGTAAGTTGGTTGAACATGATTTGCCCTGCATAAATCCATGCTGGCTTTCCTTAATTAACCCGCATTTGGCCAAGTGACTATTAATTTTGTCCCGAATTATCATTTCTAAAAGCTTTGCCATCACCGAGTTAAACTGATTGGGCTTTTATTGCTGGAGTACACCCTTTTTCAAACAAAGTGTAACATTTGCAATTCTCCAGTCTTCCAGCACCATCCCTCAGTCTAAAGAAGATTGGAAAATGATGGCCAGTGCCTCCCCAATTTCCACTCTCACTTCCCTCATTATCCTTGGATGCATCTCATCTGGTCCTGGTGCATTATCAACTTTAAGTACAGACAGCTTTTCCAATATATCCTCATCAATTTTAAACCCTTCTAGTGTCTGAACTACCCCCTCTTTCACCATGACTTGAGCCATATCTTCTTTCTTTCTTGGTAAGGACAGGTGCAAAGTGTTTATCTGGGCCTTCCGATGTTTGCTTCCAAATTGAGTGCTCAGAGTCGGGCAATTTCCCAACTCCCTGAAACTGACTCAAGAGAAACTTCCCTGGATGGGCTGGATTTTCGTTCCGGGGATGCTGGGGGTGGCTGTGTACTGGATCCAGGCCCACGGCCCTTGAAAATAGGGTGGAGGCAGCCACAGGGATTGCCAAAAGTCGAAGTGGGCTGTTAAAAGACCTGCCTTGGTGCTCTGGGTCATCTTTCCAACTATAATGAAAGTAGTTAGGCCCTCTGGTCCTCACCCTTCACCTCCCACACATTCCCCATGCCCCATTCATGTGAACTCATGCCCTGACCCAACCTCCAAGCCCCTCATACCCTCCCTACCAACCTATTCTACTCTACCCACCCCATAGCCCCTCATACCTTCCATGCCAATCTATGCCCCTCTATCCACCTCCATACCCTGTCATATCCTCCATGCCAACCTCTGCTCCTCTACCCACACCCATAACCCTTCATGCCCTCCATGCCAATTCAAGCCCCTTGTCCCATCCACCATAGCAACTCATACCCACAACAGCAACGTAATGCCCCTCAACCCACCCTCTATGGCCCCTTATAGCCCCTATGCCAACTCATGCCAACACATACCCACCACTCACCCCATGTTCCTTATGGCCCTCATGCCAACTTAGTGCCAACCCATGTCCCCCACCCACCATCCTTTGCCCTAACATCCTCCATGCCAACTCACCCAGCATCCACCATGGGCAGACATCAGGAGCTATCCTGAGATTAAATGAAATAAACTGCTAAGTATCTGTTACAGATTTCACTATATGTTATAAAACACTCTTAATGATAAAAGTCCATTCAATACATCTGAATCCCTTCAATTATGTAATCCCTCATCAAAAAGAAACATTTGTTTTCATAGCCAGTTAATCCCTTAATAACCTCTTTGAGCTGTCAGTCAAACTGTGGTTTGACAGGCTCACACTGTGATAATGATAAATTATGGAAGCAGTCAAGAAGTACAAATACTATAATGATTGCCCTCAGGCTTATATCAAAAAATAGCTTTTAAAATTGCAAGCACCCACTTTTTTCACTTGAGAGACACAGCAGGCTGTTTTTTTAACAAAATTTAAAGAGCAGGGGATTTAAAAAACTTGTTAGTTCCTTATCCATATTTTATGCATATTAACATCTACTCTTTAAAATCCTTCAAGAGTACCTGACCTCCCCAAAGGGGTACCTGACTTCTCCAAAGAACTCCAGTAGGTTTTGAATTTTTCCACAAATTCGTAAATCCCATGAGTCATTTTTGAAAATCTGAGTGACGGAAATTGCTTCTGAGTGAAGGCAGTTGCACTTTTACATGACTCCATGAGCTATGCATGTGTGAAATACCTCCCGCCCCTGCTTCCCCCACCAACTCCCCAGCAAAAATGATGGGTGCAAAATACAAGGGCAGGACTTCTGGATTCAGGGCTCTGGCACCATTTTGGTTAAGGTGCTGAGCCTTTCCATTTCTGTGAAAATTCAGGCCTTAATACCTCAGCCATGTCCCCTGCCTTCATGCGTAAATCTCCTTTTAGTTCCTTAATGAGCCCCACTCCTCCTCTTACCACCTTTTCACTATATGTCTGCTGATATAAGACTTTTGGATTCCCTTTTTTATTAGCTGCCAGTCTCTTCCCATACTCTCTCTTTATCTCTCCTTTGCTTTTTTAATTCCCCTCTGAATCTACAATATTCAGTCCAGTTCTCAAGTATTATCCACCTGCCATCTGTCATAAGTACACTTTTTCTGCTTCATCTTAATTTGTATCTCTCTTGTCATCGTGGGAGCTCTGGGTTTGTTTGCCCTACCTTTTCCCTTCATGGGACAAAACCTTGACTGTACTTCAATGATCTCTTCTTTAAAGGCAACTCATTATTCAGTTACAGTTTTGTTATCAAATCTTTGATTCCAATTTTTTTGGGCCAGATCCATTTTTACCCATTGAGGCTGGTTTTCCCACAATTAATTATTCATACTCTGGAATGCTCCTTGTCCTTCTTCCATAGCCAGCCAAAACCTTATGATACAATGACCACTGTCCCTTTAAATGTTCCCCTATTGATATTTGATCCATTTGGCCCAACTCACTCCCAAGAAGGTGGACCAGCAATGTTTTCTTTCTCATTGGGCTGAAAATCTACTGCTACAGAAAATTCTACTGAACACACTCTAGGATCTCTTGCTCCTCTCTGCCCTTGACTCTACTACTATCCCCATTTATATTAGGATGATTTAACTTATTTAATATTATAACTTCTCTATAATTCTTGCACTTCCCTGTAATTTCATTGCAAATTTGTTCTTCTACATCTTTCCCACTAGTTGGTGGCCTCTAAGCTACACCAAGCGACATAATTACATCATTTTTTGTTCCTTAGCTCTAGCCAAATGGTTTCAATCCTTGGCCCATTTGGATATCCGCTCTCTACAGCGCTGCAATGTTCTCCATGATCAACACTGCCACCCCTCCTCCTTTGCTTCCTTTCCTTTCTTTCCTGAACACATTGGGTGGGATTTTCCAACTTACCTGCCACCAGGATCATCTAGTCCCTCCAAAAGTCAATGGAATTTTGGCTGGGCCACTGAATCTCCCGTGGCGGACCCACCATGATGGTGCCAGAACATTCCGGACATTGTCTCCAGGAATATAATACTCAGTCCTGCCCTTCTTTGAGGAAAGTCTCTGTTATCCCCACAACGTGGCTGTCTGAGTCTGCAACTCACCGATCTTATTTACCACGGTCTGCATTTTCACAGACGTTCACTATAACCCTAATTTCGAGTCATAGAGTCAGAGATCACAGAAGTAGGCCATTTGAAAGAGCTATCCAATCAGTCTTTCCTCATAAGAATCACAAAGTGAATTTGGTCATCTGTATCTGACTTGCACTGATTTCTGATCAATGCTCAAAAATTTGACAAAAAGACTTGTAACGCAGACAGGGGTGACAAAAAATACCTTTTCAGTAAATGTTTCAGTAGAATTTTAGCCTTTAAGGAGAACACAAAAGATGGTGACAATGGATGTACTCTTGGTACAGTGGCAGATTAAAGAATTGCCTAATGAGTCATCTAGCACACACTATCAACGAATTCTCTCTTTCTCTCTCTCTCTCTCTCACACACACACACACACACACACACACACAAACATACATAACTCACTGAACAATGACTTCCTGAACAGGCCCATTGCTGATGTTTGGATTAGACTGTGCTTAATTATCTCTTTGTTTATTTTAATAAAGAGACATCCGAGTGTTGCAGCCCACATGCACACAAGGTAGTAAGAATAATACTGCTTAGTAATGTTAAAAAAAAATGCTATTAATAATGCATTAACCCGTCCTACATATAAAATCCCCAGGAAGCATACACACAGCTTGACAGATACCGCATATGAACCACAAATTTGCTTAAAAAAGAAAATAGTTTTATGACTAAAATAGGATGAAAAATGTTTCCATTGAAGAGGTACTTATCAGAGAGTCAACAATTTTACCTCTGTTTTCCTGCTGCACGCATTGTCGCATTGATTAGGTTTGTATCCAGGCAACCAGAAGAGCTAGGTAGCCATAATGTGTGAACATATTTAACAATAAAACAGTAAACCATGGTCCTACACTACAGACAATAAATAGCCTTTGCCTGAATGCCTTCTGTTGCATACTGTGACTAGTAACCATTATGTCTTTAATGCGTTAAAATTAGATCACAGCTTTTGTCTCTATTTCTACATTTGTAATTTTAAAAGCAATGCACCTTGTTAATTTGACAATCTCAGAATGGCTTTCACTCAAAGAAGAGACAGGTGAAGGTGTAAAAGCTTATATGTCCTGTATTTAAAAAAGAATCCAGAAACTTATTTTATATACAAGCAGCCTGAAGCCTCAGCCATCACAATAAGTTGTTGCTGACCTATGTTGACAGCATTCAGTGAAACAGCCTAGAATATTCGTTTTTAAACGGAGTTGATCATTCACACAAGCCTGAGGCACTGTACCTCCATTTACTGACTGAAGTTCAAATTGTCTGAATACAGTTGCTGCATGTCGAACTTCAGTTGATGGATAATGGACTCAATTAGGGGGAAAATAATAATTTAACTGCCACTTCAAAGTTACTTCTCATATTTAAGCAGATTTTGGCTTCAATTTTGATTCCCCTGTCCCCGCCCCCAACCTGCAACAAGCCGCGAAGGGAAGGAAAGGGTCGGACATACTAAAATTCAAAGCCCTGCCTCCAACCCACCACATTTCCAGTCCCTGTAGTATTAATGGTGGTGATTCAGGCCCTGGACAAGGCACCTGCTGAAAGTGGGAGAGGGCCTACTTAAGGTTCAAAGGTCATGCCCCAAGGGTGTCACCGCCTCATTACAATGTCATTTTAAGGCCTACACAGGGGTAATTCTTCATTAAACATTGCCCAGTGGCAGAGAAAAGGTTGAAGGACCCAGGCAGGTTTTTAAACTTAGCTTGTTTCTGAACTCCTTGTGGGCTAGAAGGAGCAGGGTGCTCCTCTACAGTCCGCAAGGAGTCCTGGGCCATCTCCAGCCCTGGCGTATCCCCATAATCTTCACGGATTCTTCACACATAGCAGCCTCCTATCTTTGGGCAATCTTTTGCCATGGCATCTCCACAATTGTTGAATGCAAGAAATTCTCCCACCGATGACCGCCGGGGGTCATTACCCCTGGGTTCCCGACTGTACCCATTCTCACTCCTGCCTGCCATGCAGGTAATAAATGTGGCTGGGTGTCTGGTGAAAATCTGGGAATGTGTCTGCTGAAAACCTGGGAATTTTTATTTAACTGACGTCATGGGCAGAGCCTTCATGTCCCTGATCATGCCAGGCACATCACCCCCCCAATCCCACCCCACTGTCCCCACCCGGTCCCGCTCCCAGTTAAAATCGAGGCCAGTTTTTTGACTTTCCTCTTTCAAGTTGCCCTCTGCTCCCAAAGGCACCACATCATTCCATGATATGCTCTCCAACATCCCAGCAAATGGGCTATTTCTTTACATGTGAAGCTAGGCAGAAAGGGGACAAATTCATCTTTGGTTGTACCGCTAAAGGGGACATTGTACGTCAACCAGTCTGTCTTACACCTCACCCAATTTCCGTCCAACAAGAAAGAAAATTGGGCAAAGCATATGCGTGGCTGGCCATTGTGCTATCATTCATTTTGTGCCAGAACTGAGGCTAATATTACTCGGTACACATTGGCAGGCCACTCAGTCATACAAAGCATGACAGCCCAACCTGACCCTTTCCCAACTGAATTGTTTATGAATTTTCAAATCAATTTTTTTGGAGGAATCTTCTGTGAAAAATTGTTTGAAAATATACAGTTATCATCTGCATTGCTGCATTGCCCTGATTTGGTCACCACACAGAAAAGTTACTCAATTTTACAACTAACTTTGGCATGTAAAATTTAACTCTTTTTTAGCGTTACTCAGTTCAGAATCATTGCCCATTGCATAAGTCACTTACCTAGGGCCAGAATTTTCCACCCCCGTTGGCGTCGGGCGTCATGGCGGCCGTGAGCAGACATTTTGGCGGGAAAGCCAAAAACCAGTTTTGCGACGTCATAAAACCAGTTTGCGATCGTCCGCTCTGCCCATCAATGGTGGGCTGCACTTCCCACCGCCGTGCATCTACATATAATCATCATCCCTGCCTGCTGGAATCATCCCTCCATGCGGGATCATCCGGGCACATCAGCATGATTGCACAGCGACATGTTTCACAGCAGCATTTAAAAGAAGCGCACCTGGTCAGCTGAACTTGGAGGGGAACCCGGAAGTGAGTGCGTCCATTCGACTTCAAGACGCATTCAGGCAAAGGCACATGGCTCACAGTGCAGTGCTGGGGCAAGGGCTGCACTGCGGTTGGGGCAAATTGTGGAGGCCATGGTAGCACGGCCTGATGGGAGTTCGGTGCAGGGCAGCATGGTCTGCTGATAGTTCACAAGCACAGGTAGGGGGATGAGGTGTGGAAGGAAGCGGAAAACCTTCTATAAATTGACCATTTCTCTGCAGCTGAGACAGTTCAGGCACAGCCACATTGATATGCTTGGAGTCGGGCCTCTAGATCATCTGCCCATTCAAGCAACGCAGAAGGATGAAAGAACCATCAAATGCTCCAGAACATTTCACTCCTCAAGCACAGACTGCAAACTAATGAGCGTTTTAGTGGATGGCTGAACAGTTGGATGACTGGGCACATTGTACAATCTCCTTGCTAAAGTTGGCCATGGAGCAGTCACTGGTGGAGATGCTCACGGCCCCTTGCAATGTTATCATCCTGGTTTGGACCAGTCTCCCCCATGGTTCAAGCTAACAGTGCAGCCTTGAGTGTGGGTTAGGAGAATGTCTGTGCCTGAGCTGAGAGCACAGCATGCAGTCCAAAGGGCAAAGCTGCTGCCAATCGGTCAGGTGGAGTGGGGCAGAGGAGGGTGGGGTTTCGGGCAGCCATGCAGCGCACTAATCTCTGGACATTCAAGTGATGACCAGCACCCTCCAGGATACATTAAGGGGCCTTCAGACTTAACCAAGAGACGTTCTTAGTACACCCATGCTAACCCATGCATTTCTTTATTTCATCCTGCAGGACGAGTATGTTAGGAGCAGAGAGCCTGATGACCTAGCTGTATGCCTCATGGCTTATAGGGAGCGGAGACGAAGGAGAACAGAGAAATGGAGGCACCTGGCTGAGCAGAGGGAGGAGCAGCACCCTCAGGAAGAAGGGGCAGCTGGGGCTCCTGCACATGCTGCTGAAGACCAACAATGAGCTGTCGCGGGTCAGCACCTCGCTAAACCCAGGGTCTACAGATGGCGCTTGTCATTCCTGCAGATGACCAAGAACTAGTCTCGCCGAAGACAGAGCATGCCCAGGTCAGTCACATCTGCCACCTGCTGCAGGATTTAGCACCACGGGGACATGGAGGGCATCCACTGCCAGGGGCCATGAAAGTGAGCACAGCTGTCAACGTTTGTGCAGTGGCTCCTTTCAGGGCTCCACAGGTGACCACTGTGGGATCTGACATACTCCACCCATAAATGCACCCATGAGGTCACGGACACCATATTTGTGAGGGCACAGAACTTTGTGTATTTCGACCAGGATCAGGAAAGCCAGGGCTCAAGAGCGCTGAGATTTGCCCAGATCCTGGGTTTCCCATAGGGGCATTGTGCCATCGACTGCACTCACATGGCGCTCAGATCTCAGGCAACAAGCAGTCAACAAACGCAAGGGCTTCGTTGAATGTTCAGCTGGTGTGTGACAATCACAAACACATCCTTCAGGTCTGCGCACAATTCCCTGGGAGTGTCCACAACTCCTACACCCTTAGCAGGTCACAGATCCCTGACATCTACCTGGGTCCACAGAAGCTGCAGGGTTGGCTCCTCAGGGACAAGGGCTACCCACAGAGGACGTGGCTGATGACACCCGTGCGGCAGCCTCCGTGTGCAGCAAAGAGAAGACACAATGAGGCTTTTGCTGCAACTGCAACTTGGTGGAGCAGACCATCAGGATGCTGAAAATTAGGTTCTGGTGCCTGGACCGGTCTGGTGGAGCCCTACAATATAGTCCGCAGAGGATGTCACACATCATCGTCATCTGCTGCACCCTTTACAACCTTGTGCTGCAACGGGGGCAGGAACTGGCTGAGGAGGCAATTGGGGAGCACATCTTCTCCAATGAGGAGGATGTTGACGGGGATGAGGCCACCACACTGGCCAGACAAGGCAGACGCACCCAGGAGGCCCTCATAAGTGCTGGATTCATGGAAGATGATGATGACATGCAGTAGAGACCCCATAGATCCTCACCTTGCGTCTGTGAAGGTTTGACTCCAGTCTGGCTGATGGCAGCGGACATGCCCTGAGTGATAATGCTCCTGTCATGGAGACATAGCAGATGGCCATAGCCCCTACCTGCCAGGAGGATAATGGCAACATGCGGCGGGGACACTCCATAGATCCTCACATAGGCCTGAATTTAATCTTTGGATAATCTTTCGCCATGCGATCGGCAAGCCCGGGATCGGCCATGAAACAGACGCCAACCACCATCAGCCTCCGGCCGCCATTTCACGCTGGCTGGCCAATTAATAGGCAGCCAGAGTGAAACACGCGCTGAATAGCTCAGCGCTGCTGGGTCAGGGGGCGGGTAGAGGGTGGGCGATGATGCCACCGCGGGTGTGGGTGAGCGCTGCGCCGAGAGCTCCCTGAAGGCAGACAGCTGCCTTAGGGACCTGCGGACCTTCATCTGCTTAAATAAAGGTTTAAAAAAGCTGCAAAAAAAAATCCATGCATCGCAATCAAACGCCTGAAAATATACCTCATAACAATGCTGTTCACAGATATTTATTTTTATTTTATTTAATAAAGGAAACTTCATCCCGCCCTTGGATGAGGTTTGATGAAAAATGTAAAGGCTGCCTGGCCGATTCGCCCATCCACTAACCGTAGAGTCGGACAGGCCATGAAAAACCGGAGACAGTGGCACCGTTAATGGGCTTGGTTGCCCTCTTAATTATTAGTGGGTGACTTCCGGCTTTCACACGTGCCCACCAAGCAAAATATCACATGAGTGCGCAATGACATTGGGACGCTTGTCCGACATCATCTTGCGGGATTTTACACCCAGTCAGGTCAGGCGCATGCCTGTCCATGGGATGTAAAATTCTGCTCATCATTTATGTGGCTGTCCGCCTCCTGTCTGGCTGAGGGCAGCTCGCTCATGCGTTCTGTGCACAGGGTCATATCATAGAGATGCAGCGGGGAAACTTAAAATTCTCCTGATCCTATGGCATGAGATGAACCCTTCAGGACCACACTCTCACCGGTCACTGATGCCGATGAGAAGGAGGGATCAGCCCCATCTCAAAAGTGCTGAGAGAACCACAGGAGAATAACAGAACTCAGTGCCATCGGCCTAGGACACCCTGACTGCAATAATAGGCCCCATCGAGGTGCAGGCATGACTGATGTATACAGTGATTGTGAAGCTGCACCATTAGTGTGCTGGGAAGGATGCACATCCTGACTGAGGCACCTGCCTTTATCTTGCGCAGGAACCAAGGTTTCACATCTGAGTGACACAAACACTGCTCATCGTAACAAAGAGCCATAGACAAGGAGACATTCTGTGAGTGTATTTATAACAGTGAACATTGTGTACAAGTGATTAACACCCGTGCCCAGGCTGTGCAACCACATCTTCTCTATGGTTTGGCCTAAATAGCCAAGTGGTTATGGTACTGGGCTTGTAACCCCAACATCAAGAGTTCAAATCTCACCATGGCCTGCTGCTGCACACCTTCCATTTTCTCGCCCTTGTCCGCCACCTAGACACGCCCTGGCGTGCCTTGTTGCCGTCCGGCGGCGGAGGCCCCCGATGGGAGGCCCTCTATGGAGGTATCCTCCCCCTTTCTATCGGGGACCTGTGTTGGAGGGTGTTGCATGCAGCAGTCCCCTATAATAGGAGAATGCATAAGTTTATGGACTCTCAGGACACATGGCCTTTTTGCGGTCTTGTGGAGTCCGTGGACCATGCATATATAGGGTGTGATAGACTGCACTTCCTTTTTAGTTATTTGAAAAACCTTTTATTGATGTTTTGTTTGCACTTCAGCCCCACGCTCCTGATCTATGGGCACCCGGTGCGGAAGGGGGTCGGGAAGGAGGAGGACCACCTCGTGAACCTGCTCCTGGGCCTGGCCAAGTTGGCCATTAACAGGTCCAGGCAGCGGGCGATTGACGGGGGAGTCCCACCCGATTGTTTGTCCCTCTTCCCCGGCTACGTTCGCGGCCGGATGTCCCTGGAGAGGGCGCACGCGGTGTCTGCTGGCACTCTCGAGGCCTTCCGTGCCCAGTGGGCACCGCGGGGACTGGGGTGTTTTGTTGACCCCTTTAATCACATTTTGATTTAAAGTTTGTAAGTTTCCTTTAAACTTTGTTCTTGGTTTTACAGCTGACCTGAATTAGGGGCTGTGCCTGATTTATCCCGATTTTGTTGATTTGGTTTTCATTTAAAAGATTATCAAGAGTTCAAATCTCACAATGGCAAACTATGAAACAATGTAACTTCATCTGAAACAGATGGAAACATGATAGTACTCGAACTCGCAGGAGTTGGCGCATTGCACATCTGTGAGTGTCCAGGTCGCAGCCGATGCCATCCAAGACCTGAGAACGGTTGTGCTTGGCCCCGATGTTATTTTGGGTCTTGAGGTGGCCCAGGTGCGCGGTGGTCTTCCGTCTGAACGTTCCCCTGTTCGGACAGAATTCCATTGGCCCCAAGCCCCGAACCCTCCCTCGGGTGCTGGTGCTCCGCAATATGAGCTGCCTCGGGGACATGCCCTCTGTGCCTTTTGGCACGGCAAAGAGGGACTTTTTGTATGGACTGCTGCTGCACACCTTCCATTTTCTCGCCCTTGTCCGTCGCCCGGACACGCCCTGGCGTGCCTTGTTGCCGTCTGGCAGCGGAGGCCCCCGATGGGAGGCCCTCTACGGAGGTGTCCTCCCCCTTTCTATCGGGGACCTGGGTTGGAGGGTGTTGCATGCAGCAGTCCTGTATAATAGGAGGATGCAAAGGTTCACGGACTCTCAGGACACATGGCCTTTTTGAGGTCTTGTGGAGTCCGTGGACCATGCATATATAGGGTGTTGTAGGCTGCACTCCCTTTTTAGTTATTTGAAAAACCTTTTATTGATGTTTTGTTTGCACTTCAGCCCCACGCTCCTGATCTATGGGCACCCGGTGCGGAAGGGGATCGGGAAGGAGGAGGACCTCCTCGTGAACCTGCTCCCGGGCCTGGCCAAGTTGGCCATTAACAGGTCCAGGCAGCGGGTGATCGACGGGGGAGTCCCGCCCGATTGTTTGTCCCTCTTCCGTGGCTACGTTCGCTGCTGGATGTCCCTGGAGAGGGAGCACGCGGTGTCTACTGACACGCTTGAGGCCTTCCGTGCTCGGTGGGCACCGTGGGGACTGGGGTGTTTTGTTGACCCTTTTAATCACATTTTGATTTAAGGTTTGTAAGGTTCCTTTAAATTTTGTCCTTGGTTTTACAGCTGACCTGAATTAGGGGCTGTGCCTGATTTATCCCAATTTTGTTGATTTGGTTTTCATTTAAAAGATTATCAAGAGTTCAAATCTCACAATGGCAAACTATGAAACAATGTAACTTCATCTGAATAGGAACAGATGGAAACGTGTTTGTACTCGAAAGAGTTACATCTTCTCTACCTTACTAACCTTGACGCTGCATCGTAGCACTCCCGCAACATCCACAGCAGAGGCAAAGGCAGCCTGCTGACTGTGACGCCCTGTCTGTGATGACCTTGACAGGCGACCTCTGCAGGGCCAAGACCTGGAGGGCCCTGGCCTGCTTTGGGGGTCCTGCTGTGTGGCAGTGGCACCCTCCTCAGCCTGTGGAGCTAGAGCTGCTGGGGTCACAGGAAGAGTGGATTCGGATGGGCCAGACACTCCCAGTCTCCTTGCTTTTGCAGGCACATCTGGGAAGCAGCGAAGGGGGTCCATAACCCAGGTCTTTCACTCATGCCCATAAGAAACCTCAGAAGAAGAATCTGATGACTTCCTCATTGAAGACCCATCAGAGCACTCACCCACACCCTCCACCAGTGCAGAGACACAACTTTGGTGGGGCCTAGTCGCCTCAAGGTCACAATCTGGTGAGAACAGTGCACTGTCTGATCCATAGCAGGCGGCAGCAGGGACTTGCCAGGTTTTCAGCACTCGCTTTGGGGTATGCACCTGCTGATCCTCCTCCCTATGGGTGGCTGAGGGTCCCTGGCTGACACCTTGAAGAGAAAGGGAAACTGGAGTGAGTTCAAGCTGCCCCGTACTCCTCTCACATTGACACTGTTGGAAGCCGCCTATGGCATCAGCAATGGAGTTGAGCCTAGGCAGCCGTGCAGCTCAGGTGTCCTGGACCAAGGTCTCCATGGCAGCTGCAATACTACCAGTGTTAACTTCGGTGCATTGGCATGCCGGCGCTATCACCTCAGACTGAAGGTGGATGGGCTCCTCCTTTGTGCCTTACAATCTGAGGGGTTCAGTCGACACCCCTTCCTGATGTTTCTGAGTTTACCTTTGTGCCTCAAGCAGCTGTGGTATGACCAAGTCCAGAGGCTCATCATCTGACTCGGACTCAGGAGATTTCCAGTCTCCAGCAGTCTTCTGAGTGCCGGCACCTGGGAAGTCCCTGCCGCCGCCTGCTGTGGATCAGTCAGTGTGGTGTGCTCACCAGATTGTGACCCTGAAGCGATTCTAGAACTAGATCCAACTGAGGTGTGTGTCTCTGCACTGGTGGAGGGTGTGGGTGAGCGCTGTGACGGGTCTTCAATGAAGATGTCATCAGATTCTTCTTCTGATGCTTCTTCAGGGCTTGGGTTGAGGACCTGGGTCCCTCTCAGCTGCTTCCCAGATATGCCTGTGAAAGCAAGGAGAGATAATTAATGTATGACAGGGGACTGGGGAACAGGGGAGCAGACTCACAGCATGGTTGTCTGATGGATGTTGCACTGCTGGATTCTCACTTGGTAGAGAACCGTCGACTTCACCGTGAGAACAAGAATGATTCAGATTGTCACCGGCCAGCTGAATAATTCTATTTTTAAAATCTGTGAAGAGCTTGATATCAGGCATTCCTCCACCAGCCTGCACCATCTCCCTTTTGTTGTGCGCCAGCTCATCCTGCGTGAGTACAGGTGGAGAGTGTGTAAGCAGGACGCCTGCAAGGCCAGATAAAAGGATGCCTGGCATGTGTGTTTGGTGACTGGTGCCATGGATGGGATGAGGACATGATCCACAGGCCAAATGAAGTTATGTGTGAGAGAGTGAATGGTGATCTCCCTTGAACTGGCAGGGAATGAGATCCCTGTGGATGTGTGATGGATTTGTGAGTGTGTGAGTTGAGAGCGATGGGAAGTGTGACTTACACTGGCGAAACAGAGGAGATCATTTATCCTCCTTTGGCACAAGGTGACTGTCCTCTTTTGCAGGGCACTGGCGCTGACCCCCGCTGCTGCTGCCTCTCATGCTGGATTGGTGACCTTGCTTGCTGGTCTTCACCCAGAGCAGGGGTGGAGTACTTTGCAGCGGGCCTCCACTACATCCAGTAGGTACATGAGGGAGGCGTCGCTAAATCTGGGGGCAGCCTGTTTCCTCCCTTTGGCATCCATCAGTTCCCAGCAGTTTCCTATCCCCTGAAGGGTGCTAGCTCTGCGCAGGGGCAGCCTTTAAATGTGGCACCCGGTTTACTGAAAGCCTGAGGTGACAGTGGGGTGGGCAAATCAGAGGCCACCCTGCCAGTGGCCCAGCATGTTTCCCGGATCTGCATAATGAATGAGGTGGGAATAGGGCAATACAGCGTGAAAAGCTGCCATTGTGGCCGGCAGGTAACACCTCCTTTACCCCGCCCGCTATTGCACTTAGTGGGACGATTGTACTCTGGGTCTTCTTTTAACATGAAATAGGGCAGTATAAATCTCTTCAGTACAAAGAAAGCAAATAGCTATCAGTTCACTCTCCACGTATGCCTACAACTTTAACACAATACTATTCAGTATTTCTTAGAAATGTTTTGCTTTTTGAAGCAATTCCTAGTTCTATTGTTGGAGATACCAGGCAGGCTTTCTCAAAATGGGTGTTTTGTGCCTGTGTGCTTAAGTATACAACCTATACAAGTGTATCATTTTTTCTGTAACTCGTTTAAATTTAATCACAGTGTATAAACATATGTGAGGACAAAGCTGACGGCAAGAGCATTCAGATGTTATTGTTCGTACCTTCCCACATTTAAAATCTTTCTTAATAAACAAAAGGAAAGCACTGTCGACTACAGATATACAGGCAGACCTGTTGGACATATGTTTTACTGAACCTAAGTTAACACAAATATCTCCTTCTGTGGTGCTTGTCCTATCTGCTCATTTACAATGCACATATGTTCCCTTCTGTGTCATGTACACAGAGCAGCAAATCATTCAGTCTCCTTCTGCTGAAACATTTATGTTTAGCCCCACACATTAAGCTCTTCGATCAGCTGTTTCAAATTGTTGTCAGAGGGCTATGAATAATCATAGTAAAAAATAAAGAGCTAAATACGGGCCTGACTCATTCATACCTTTGTTAACTGTTGGTTTGATGTTCTCCTGACAGCCTCCCATCTTCTATCCTCCATAAATTTAAGCTTATTCGAAACTCTGCAGCCCCTTTCCCTAACTCACACCAAGGGCGGGATTTTCCACACCCGCTCACTGCTGGGATCTTCCTGTGCCGCCGCAAGTCAATTCACCCCCTTGTTAATCAAGAATCTATCTAGATCTACCTTAAAAATATTCAAAGACTCTGCTTCCACCACCTTTTGTAGAAGAGAGTTCCAAAGACTCACAACCCTCTGAGAGAAATTATTTCTCCTCATCTCTGTCTTAAATGAGCGACCCCTTATTTTTAAACAGTGACCCCCCAGTTCTAGATTTTTAAACAGTGACCCCCCTCCCCGGTTCTAGATTTTCAAACGAGCCCCTAGTTCTAGAATTCCCTCCCATATCTCTCTGCCTCTGTACCTCTCTTCCTGCCTTGAAGACACTCCTTAAAACTTGCCTCTCTGCCCTAATATCTACTCTTGTGGCTCAGTGTCAAATTTTATTTGTCACCCTCCAGTGAAGTACCTTTGGATATTTTACTACATTATAAATGCTGACTAGAATCTTTTGTTCTGGAGTCTAAGTTTGGTGGTGGGCACAGAAATGGGAGTGATTTCCACTAGGAGAGTGGAATGGCTGACCTCACGATATTGTGTTGTTCAGCTCATTAAAAACACATCTGTATGGAGCTCGCCAATTCTCATGATGGTGGTAGATAGGAAGCCGCCATCCCTGCCGTTACCTCAAGGGGTCATAGGTCTGGGCACCATACTTAAAGGGCACCCGGAGAGCCTGCACTATTCTTTCCACCCTTACGTGCCACTGGTCTACCCTTCCCCACTAACCCTTCTTCCCCTCCTTGGTCATCCTCCAAGCAACTGGTACTGCCACCACCCGGTCTGTAGTATAGGCTGGCATTTACAGACACTCCCCAAAGGGGACAATGCAATGGCAACTCACAGTTAATCATAGAAAAAGTCTACCTCACTAGGTGCACACCACTTAAAGTGCAGTCGTAAATGTGAATGTTCTAGTTTCTCACTGGTGAGGAACTTAATTTGGCAGAGAAACTTAATTCTGGTGAAAGGCCCTTTTAATGAGCATGCATGACTTGCTAATGTATGAAAACGGGCTTCCCGACACTGCTCGTTGGGAATCTTGGCTCATCTTTAAAGTCTCGAGAACACAATTCTAAAGTTCATCCTGCCATCGGGAAACTGAATCTTGGCCTCACGCCAAACTCCCCCCTCCCCCCAAGCCTCCGGCTTTTGGTGGGACCTGAAGATTCTGCCCGCCATATAAATTCTAGTTGTTGTTATTGTTCCAGAGACAAACCCAGATATGTTCGGAAGGAAGGGGCCCTCAGCTTACTGAATCTCACCTTTCCTGTATATCAATCCTACAATCTCGCTATTAGCTGAGCCAGCTGTTCTTTAAGTGAGCCCAGTATCCTGATATCAACCACTCTTCCTGGCAACCCATCCAACTGTTAATCATCCTCTATGAAAAAAAAAGAATGTCCTGACTATGCTTCTAAACTTGCTGTTTGTCTCTCCTGCTGTTTTGGCATATCTGAAAGTATTTTGATTAAGTAGAGTGGTGGATTCTTTTACGAGGGGGTATGGAGACTTCTCGCTGACTGCATGCAAGCCTCCTCGTAAAGGATAATAAGAGTTGCAGTCTTGGCACACAAGAAAGACTAAGCCAATTACAGCCCCAGCAAAAGATTAAAGCTAATGCCAAAAGCTGCTTGTGTCTCTAAGTGAGTTGTTATTGTGCAGATGAACATTTAATGGCTTTTACCAAAGTAAGATTAGCTTTAATGACATCTTTAAACAGATAATCCATGATATATTTGTTCACTCATATCCTTTGTTCTTTGCCTCATAGTTAAAGCTCTCCATCTGTCACATTTAATGTATTTTGATCCCTGCTCTTCCCATACACCTTTCTGTTTTCTATCTATTTTTAGGATAGTTATTTTTTCCTACGTTCCTGTTCTGTTTTTTTTATTCGTACATGAGATGTGGGCATCACTGGCTAAGTGAGCATTTATTGCCCATCCCTAATTGCCCTTGTTCATAGGGCACTTAAGAGTCATCCACATTGCTGTGGGCCTGGAGTCGCATATGGGCCAGGCCAGGTAAGGATGGCAGATTTCCTTCCCTAAAGGACATCAGTGAACCAGATGGGTTTTTACGACAATTGGCAATGGTTTCATGGTCATCATCAGACTTTTTAATTCCAGATTTTTATTGAATTCAAATTTCACCATCTGCTATGGTGGGATTTGAACCCGGGTGCCCAAATCATTATATGTATTTTCACAGGTACTTAGCAGTTTTCAGCACATCTCAGGGTCAGTTATATTGCCAAGGTTGCAAACCTTGGAAGCAAAACCAGACTGAGCTGTGAGAGTACACTGAAGGGTCTGAGGGAGAGGCGGAGAGAAGTTGTGTTTAATCTGCACTGAGGATCAGGAGTGTTCTGACTGGCCTATTAGAAATAAAAATTTAGGAAGAGGGTGGGCGTCAAAGCGAGAGAAAGAAAACAACAACAGATCTCCAAACAAGGACCCCAAAGACAAGACTTGCTGTTGACTATTACAAGTTACTGCATTTCAAAATGTCAGGTAGGTATAATAATTCTCATCATGTTATTGAAATTTATTGTAAAATAGGGATATCTGTGTCTGTATATGTATGTGTGTGTGTGTGTGTGTGTGTGTGTGTGTGTGTGTGTGTGAGAGAGACTTAATTGGATTAAAAGCAGCTGGTCTGAAGGCTTTGATAGAAACATGGTAAACATGGGGGGAAGTTTAAAATGTAAGATGTAAAAGGACATTTGCATTTTTAATAACCAAAGCAGACTGTTTTCAAAGGAGGGGTGAAATGTGTCACCTAGCCAGGTGAAGTTTAGAAATAGTGGCCAGGATCTTTAGGCTGGCGAGCGGCTGACACATAAGATGACACGGGATGTAGTTGGGCGGAACTCCCGACGTGACCTGGCATCATTTCAATTTTCAGATCAGCGGGGGTGCAGCCAAATCAGCTGTGCACCCACCGATCTGTTAACGGCCTATTGAGGCCATTTAAAAACTAATTGAAATAATTAATGGACCTGTCCATCCAACCTTAAGGTTAGCGGACAGGCCACGAGCCCTGGCGGGCTTCAGATAAAGCATAAAACCTCATTCACCGGCAGGATGAGGTTTCATGAGGGATTTTAAAAATTTAATGAAGGTTTGATTAAAAGTGATGGACATGTCCCAACTCATGTGACAGTGTCACATGAGGGGACAAGTCAAGGAAATTTTGTTTTTCCACCTGCACCATTTTTAATTTGGCGCCGATCTCCCTGAGGCAGCACTTAGCCTCAGGGAGATGAATGTGCCATTTCACGCGCCCATTATTGATTCCCCATATTTAGTGAAAGGACCACCAATTATAATAAGGGTGTCCGTTACATTTCTACATTTCTACCTTAACAAAGGTTATGCTGGTCAATTTTGCTTAGTCAAAGTATAGCATCCAGCAAGAGAATAGGGCTTGGGGGCCTAATACTCTTCTGTCGGAATGTGGTTTTAATTATCAGAACTCGTATTTTATTTCTGCGTGATAGTGTAATAAAGAAAACCATAGAATATTGTTTTTTTAGGTGTTTGCATTTTCTTATCTGTGAATTTGCATTGTTCTGAAGGGAGCTTGCAGCTTGTTTTGACTCCTGTTAAAATATGTTTTACTATGACTATATCTTCAACCAAATATTTCAGCATTAATTCCATACTATTTGACCCTTGTTCCTTCACAGCGTATGGGAATCTTTGGAATCACTGCAATCCTGGACAATCATATCCGCAGTGTCTGCAGCTTTCACAAGTTTGGCTTCAAGGTGCTGAGCTGGAGTCTGAGTTACACACATTGCAGAGAATCAAGGAGCAGGAGAGTTATCTCAACACTTTGTTCCAGGAGGCAGTCACACCCCTTAGTTTAGGCAGAACTTTAGAGTTGGTCAATGGTCAGGGACATGAGGGTGTGACTGTGAGTCAGGCGGGTATGGGGAGTCAGCATCTAGTGATGGAGACGCCTCAGCCTCAGATTTTGTCCACCATATATGAGGTGTTGGCTAACTGTGTGGATGAAGAGAAGGGCTGCAAGGTAGATGAGAAGACTGGCCATGGCACCATGGTGAAGGATGCCATTCAAGTCCGGGGTGCAAAGAGGAGTGTGGTAGTGATAGAGCACAGTGCAGTCAGGGAATAGATACTGTTTGGGGTTGAGGTTGCGCCGGGTTGGGGGGTGGGGGTGGGGGGGTGCGGAATGAAGGTGTTGGGGAGGGTAAGATTGGGGAGGGCAAAGGTGTCTGGGGGACGAGGTTGGGAGGGGCAGGGAGTATGGAGGTGGAGACAGTATCAGGGGAGAAGACGGAAACTGGGGAGTTAGGATAAGGGAGGAGGAAGGTATAAGGGAAGGACTTTGGAGGGGAGAAGGAGTCCAGAGAGGAGAAGGAGTCCAGAGATGGGAAGGAGTCTGGGGGAAGAATGAGTTTGGAGAGGGGAAGGAGTCTAGGAAGGAAGGAGCCTGAAGAGGGGAAGGAGAATGGGTGGAAGAAAGAGTCAGGAAGGCGGTAGGAGTAATGCTGGAGGAAGAAGTAAGGCTGGAGGAAGAAGTAAGGGTGGAGGAAGGAGTCCGAAAGGCAGAGTGACTATGGCAGGAGGGGATTCTGGGGGGCATGGGGGTGATTTGGAGGGGGGAATGTTCCAAGGGGGGAAGGAGTCCAGAGGGAGGGGATGTCCAGGTAAATGTGGGTGAGAAGGCTTTGTTGAGCCCATGACTACCTCCTGGGGAGCAAACTGAGGGTGGGCATGGTAAGACGAGATGGTGAGAATGACCAAGGGCAGAGTGAGGCAGTAGGGTGGGAGGGTCAGGGTGTGACAGTATCATTAGAAGGGACGGTGAGTGTGATTGGTCAGGACTCAGGGGCAGACACGGGGAGGTTGGGGAGGTTAAAGTGGATGAAGTTGGGATTTTCAGGACTGGGTCATGGTGGGAAGGTGGAAGGTAATGTCAAGGGGGATGACGGTGATGGTTGGAAAGGAAACAGATGACACTGGTGGAGGGGAAAGGACAAGGGAATGCAAGAAAAACTGTAGCACTACCATGCTGGCTAAATCGAAAATGAATGAAAGTCATAGTGCATGGGAGTGTGATCCATGGGTGGGTCAGCTCAAATGGACAACTGAAAGTGAATCCCAGCAGGCAACATTCAAAATGCTCGGGACATTGAGATGAGTGTGTGGCAGGAAGGATCTGCGTGCGTAGGAGAAAGCTTGCATGAGGCTCTGAAAGGCCCTGCCACACACACACACACACACACACACTCACACACACACACACTCACACACTCACACACACTCTCACACTCACACAGACACAGACACACACTCCTCCCTCCAGAATCACCTGTGGGCCGGCTGTGTGTAGCTGAATTGCTAGTGGTGAGGGGGAGGAGGTTGCAGGGGGAGGGGGATGCAGGGGAAGGTCTCAATAAGCCTGTCAATGAAGCTGAAAGACACTATTACACATTACTCAGTGAAAGTGAATATATTTTCAGATTGTAAAGTGACAAAATGTGTTCACCCGTGCAACCAACTGTGATCAGAATTTCTTAACCTTAGACTTCTTGGTGCTGCCCTGACATCCACAGCAGGGGTGGAGACAGCCTGCACAATTGTTGGCCCTGTTGCCTCTGATGAACTCGGCGTGGGTCCTCTGGAGAGTCAAGGTCTTTGGGGCCCTCGCTTGCTTTGGTTGTCCTCTTGTGGGCCAGCTGCTCCCTCTGCAGTGACAGAGGATGAAGTTGAGGGGGTCACAGGCAAAGGGGACTCATAGGGAGAGGACAGCCTCTGAGATTCCTGAGTGGATGAGCCAGGGGTGTCGAGCTGATGCTCCTCCTCCGTTTGGGTGCCCAAGGGCCCCAGCCTGACTCCTTGAGGGGAAGGAGCACCTGGAGGGACATGGAGGTGCCCCGTTTCTCTCTCGCATTTCTATTGCAGGAGCTCACCCATGTCTACCATGATGGGGTGCAGGTCTGTGTGCAACTCCGCGTTCCATTGGACCAGGTTCTCCATGGCGTCTGCCATCTATCCCATGGAGACCTCCATATGCACACATGTGGGAACCGCTTCGTCAAAGAGCAGGAGGACGTACTCATCTGACTCATGTGCCACTCTGTTGAGGGCTTCCAACAGCTCTGCGTGATGTTCCCCACCTTCTGCTGAATCTCCAGGATTAGTTGGATAGCTGAATCCAGAGGCTCATCATCTGACTTGGACCACAAAGAGGCCTCCTCCCCAGCAGTCCTCCAAGTGCCGGGGAGCTTGGCTGAAACTGCCTCCTCCTGCGTGGACACGTATTTATGTGGTGACCATGAGATTGTGAACCTGAGCCTGCTCTAGATCTAGATCCCACCGAGGTGTGTGACTCTGTGCTGGTGCAGGGTGAGGGTAAGCGCTGTGATGAGTCTTCCAGGCTGCTTATTTCCAACTCTTCAATGGAGGAGGAGTCCTCTTGGCTGGAGATGAGGACCTGGATGGAGCTGAGGGACTGGCTGGCTGAGGGTGTCGGTCACTTGGCAGAGCTCCCTGTGATCCACAGTAGAGATAATTAGTACATGTCAGCAGAGTCAAAAGCAGGAGAGAGAGCACTCACAGTTGCGATGAGAGGAGGATGATGTGGTGCAGGATCGTCACGAGGATGTTCACCACCGACCTCATCATCACTGCAGGCAGGGTCCACGTCCTCACCAATCAGCATGCTCCTCACAGTGAGCAAGGGGCCTAATATGGGCCACTCCATCTCTGATCTGGGACCTCTCCCTGCTGTTGTGAGCCAGCTTCTCCTGTATGAAAACAGATGGAGAGAGTGAGCAGGATGCAAGGCACTACGTGGAATGTTTGTGGGGTGAGCAGAGGCATGGATGGGGTGAGGACATGAGCTTGAGTGGATATGATTCTGATGGAGAAGTGAATGTGTGTGTGAGAGTTAGTGATGCTGTCCCTTGAGGTGTGAGATCCCTGTGGATGTGTGATGGGTTTGTGAGTGTGTGAGTTGAGAGTGAAGAGAGAGTGACTTCTCCTGACAGAACGGATGAGAATATTCATCCTGTTGCGGCACTGGGTGGCTGTCCTCTTTTACAGGACATTGGCGATGACCCCCGCTGCCACCGCCTCCCATGCTTGATTAGTGATGTTGCCGCCCATCCTGCGGTCAGAGTGGGGGTAGAGCACATCACAGTGAGCCTCCACTGTGCCCAAAAGGTGCTCAAGGGACATGTCATTAAACTGAGGGCTGCAGTCCCCTTGCCTTTTGGGGCCTGACTTCTTTGCAGCAATCCTGGGCTGGAAGCACTGAGAGGTGTGCACATGGCTGTACTTTAAATATGGCACCCAGTGTGATGAAACAGCAAGGTGATGGCATAGCAGGTGAAGGGGAGCCCACCCACCATTGCAAAGGCGTATTTCCTGGGAATGCATAATTAATGCAGTGGGTTTGCGACTGAGAAGCCGCCATTGCGGCCGGCAGGTAAAATGTCCTTTCTCCCGCTCACTTAGTGCAAATCTGGGATGATTCTGCCTATGGTTACAAGGTGATCAAGGTGGGGAAATAAATATTGTACAGTACAAAATATTTCGGAAAGACAGAGTGGCAAAGGAGGTGGGGTAGCCCTGATTATAAAGGATGGCATAAGGACATTAGCGAGAAAAGATCTGGCCTCAGAAGATCATGAAGTGGAATCAGTGTGGGTGGAAATTAGAAATAATATAAAACACAGGTGGGAGTAGTTTAGGCCCCCTAACAGTAGTTATATAATTAGGCAGAGCATTAAACAAGAAATTATTGGACCTTTTAACAAAGGTAATAATCGTGGGGGACTTCAACCTTCATATTGGCTGGGGCAACCAATTCTTTTTGCATAGTTTTTCACAGCATCTGGACATCGTTGGCTGGGCCAGCATTTATTGCCCATCCCTAGTTCCTCTTGAGAAGGTGGTGGTGAGTCACCTTCTTGAACCATTGCAGTCCATGTGGTGTAAGTATACCACAGTGCTGGTTGGAAGGCAGTTCCAGGATTTTGACCCAGCGACAGTGAAGGAGCAGTGATATAGTTCCAAGTCAGGATGATGTGTGGCTTGGAGGGGAGCTTGCAGCCGATGCCTATGCCCGCCTAACAGGAAGAAAATTCTCCCCAAAGGTAATTGGGAAGAGTCAGCAGGGTTTTGTGAAAGGGAAATCATGTTTACCAGTTTATTGGCGCTCTTTGAAGGAGTAACTTGCACCATGGATAAAGGGGAGCCTGTAGATGTACTGTACTTGGAGTTCCAGAAGGCATTTGAAAATGTGCCACATCAAAGGTTATTGCAGAAAACAAAAGCTCCTGGTGTAGGGGTAACCTATTAGCATGGATAGAAGATTGGCTGGCTAGCCGAAAACAGAGAGTATGCATAAATGGGTCTTTTTCTGATTGGGAGAATGTAATGAGTGGAGTCCCGCAAGGGTCTGTTCTGGGGCCTCAAAACTTTTTACAATTTATATCAATGACTTAGATGAGGGGAGCAAAGGAATGGTAGCTAAATTTGCAGGTGACACAAAAATAGGTAGGGAAATATGTTTTGAAGAAGAAATAAGGAGGTTGCAGACAGATATAGATAGGTTGAGTGAGTGAGCAAAAATCTGGCAGATGGAATACAATGTGGGAAAATGTGAAGTTGTTCACTTTGGCAGGAAGAATAAAAAAACAGAGTATTACTTAAACAGAGAACAACTGCAGAATTCCGAGGTGAAGAGAGATCTAGGCATTCTAGTGCATGAGTCACAAAAGTTAGTATGCAGGTACAGCAAGTAAGTAAGAAGATTAATTGAATGCTATCCATTATTACAAGAGGAATTGAACATAAAAGTAAGGATGTTATGCTTAGTTATACAGGGCATTGGTGAGACCGCAGCTCGAAAACTGTGAGCAGTTTTGGTCCCTTTATTTAATGAAGGATGTAAATGCATATGAGGTGGTTCAGAGGAGGTTTACTAGATTGATACCTGGAATGAGTGGGTTGGCAGGCTGGGCTTGTTTCCACTGGAGTTTAGAAGAGTGAGGGGGTGACTTGATTAAAGTATATGAGATCCTGAATGGTCTTAACAAGTTGGATGCGGAAGTGATGTTTCTTCTTGTGGGCGAGACCAGAATTGGGGAGGCCCTGTTTTAAAATTAGGGGATGCCCTTTTGGGACAGAGATAAGGAGAATTTTCTTCTCTGAGGAGTTGTGTAACTTTGGAACTCTAACTCAGAAGGCAGTGAAGGTGGGGTCACTGAATATTTTTAAGGCGAAGGTAGATAGATTCTTGTTAGATAAGGAAATCAAAGGTTATCGAGGGTAGATGGGAATGTAGAATTAGAATACAAACAGATTAGTAGCATAATGGAATTGTCTCTGGACTGGTATTCTAGAGATCCAAGGGAATGCTCTGGGGACCCAGGTTTGAATCCCACCACAGCAGGCGGTAAAATTTGATTTCAATAAAAATCTGGAATTATAAGTCTGATGATGACCATGAATTGATTGTCATAAAAACCCATCTGGTGCACTAATGCCCTTTAAGGGAGGAAATCTGCTGTCCTTACCTGGTCTGGCCTCCATGTGACTCCAGACCGACAGCAATATGGTTGACTATTAAATACCCTCTGAATAAGTGAAATTGGGGATGGGCAATAAATGCTGGCCTAGCCAGCGACGCCCACAATCCATGGACGAATAATAAAAAAATTTTATTGAATGGCAGAGAAGGCTCGAGAGGCCGAATGGCCTACTTTTGCTCCTATTTCATAAGAGCTTTTATAAATATAAATAAAGGAAGAGTGTAGCTAAAGTAAACATTGATCTCTTAGAAGCAGACACAGGATAAATTATCATGGGGATGAGAAAGTGGCAGAGGCATTGAATAAATATTTTTGTCTGTCTTCACATTAGAAGGCCTAAGTTTCACACCATAAATACATGGTAACCATGGGGCTAAAAAGAATGAGGAAATTAATATCAGCAGAGAAAAAATATTGGAGAAAATTAAGGCACTAAAATCCAGCAAATCCCCGGAACCTGATGACCTATAGCCTTTGGTTCTGCAAGAGATAGCTGCAGAGATAGTGGGTGCACTTGTTATGATTTTCCAAAGTTCCTTAGATTTGGGAACAGTCCCATTAGATTGGAAATTGCAAATATTACACCACTTTTCAAGAAAGGAGAAAGAGGGAAGACAGTGAACTTCAGGCCAGTTAGCCTAAAATCAGTTGTTGGGAAAATGCTCAAATCTATTATTAAGGAAGTCTTAACAATGCACTTAGAAAAATATAATATGATTAGAACAAGTCAACATGATTTTACTAAAGGGAAATCCTGTTTGACAAATTTATTCGAGTATTTTTGAGGATACAACTAGTAGGGTAGATCAAGGGAAACCAGTAGATGTAGTATACCTGGATTTCCAAAAGACATTTGATAAGGTGCCACACAAAGGTTAATAGATAAAACAAAGGCTCATGGAGTTGGACATAATATGTTAGCATGGATAGAGGATTGGTTAACAGATAAAAAGTAGAGAGTGAGCAAAAACGGGACTTTATGTTGGCAGGCAGTGAATAGTGGAATACCCTAAGGGTCAGTGCTGGGGCCTCAGCTATTTACAATTTATAATGACTTAGATAAGAGGCAGAGAGTAATGTGTCTAAGATTGCTGACGATAACAAGCTAGGTGGGAAGGTAAGTTGTGGTGAGGACACAGAGTGACTGCAAATAGATATAGGCAGGTTAAGTGAATGAGCAACAAGATGGCAGATGGGGTATAATGGAAGGCAGTATGAAGTTATTCATTTTAGCCATAAGAATAGAAAAGTAGAATATTTTATAAAAGGTGTGAAAATTGTAAATGTTGATGTGCAAGGAGACTTTGATATGCCTCATACAACAAATGCAGCAAGTTAGCCTGCAGGTGCAGCAAGCAATTAGGAAGGCAAATGGCTTGCTGGCCCTTATTGCAAGGGGATTGGAGTACAAGATTAAAGAAGCCTTGCTACAACTGTACAGGGTTTTAGTGAGACCACATCTGGAGTACTGCAGTTTTGTCTTCCACATTTAACAAAGCATATAATTCCATTGGAGACCGTCCAGTAAATTTTCATTAAATTGGCCCATGGAATGAGAGTGTTGTCCTATGATGTGTAAATTGGGCTGATATTCTCTGGAGTTTAGAAGAATGAGAGACAATCTCATTGAAACATATAAAATTCTGAAGGGGCTTGATAAGCTAGATGCTGAGAGATTATTCCTGCTGGTCAGTGAATCTAAAACACAAGGGGCAAAGTCTCAGGGTAAGGGGCCAATTATTCAGGACTGAAAGGAGGAGAAACTACTTCACTCAAAGGCTTGTGAGCCTTTGGAATTCTCTACCCCAGAGGGTTGTGGATGCTCCATCATTGAATACATTTAAGGCTGGGGTAGACAGATTTTTGGCCTTTCAGGGAATTAAGGGATATGGAGAGCAGGCAGGCAAGTGGAGTTGAAGCCCAGGATCAGCCATGGTCGCATTAAATGGTGGAGCAGACTCGAGGGACCATATGGTTTGCTCCTGCTCCTATTTCTTGTGTTCCTGTGCCACAGCATTGATCCCTGCAGCACTCCACTCTTAACAGTTTGCCAGCATGAAAATGTTGACTCATTTATCCCGACTCTGTTTCCTGTCAGTTAGCCATCCTCCATGCTAATATATCAACCCGCACCTCCCAACACCATAAGCCCTTATCTTGTGCAGTCACCCATAAGATCATAATGAGAGATCTATATTCCTAGTGCAATTGGTGATAAAATGACCAATTACACTTGACAAGGAAGGAAGTTTGAAAATAAAATTTTAATGTATATGTAATATATATTATTATAATATATTCCACAATTGGACAACATTTGCTAAATAATCCACTATGAGCTAAGAATTACATTGACAACGAGTTTAAGATTGTCAGTCAGGCTTGCAATGTGGTGCATTTACATGTACTGGAAGCTACGTATTTTAATACACAGGACCTTGATCTTTACAGACGGAAGATCTGTACACACACTGCGTCTGTTTCAGCTAAACAAAGTAAGTAACAGTCATTCGCTGACTCATTCCTCAGGGCAATGTCTTGACCAATCAGGGTCATGCTGCCTCGTTTAAATTTCAACAATGCTTGGCAGTTAACTATCAGTCACCATCACTGGTGCATTCTCCATGACCAATCAGAGTCCACTTGACAACCAATCAGCAATCTCTTCTCATATCATATAAATTGTTGTTTTCCCCTTATATTGGTATTCTTGTGAAGTGTCTTGATGAGTGCAAGACAAAAGCTTTGGCATGTCTCTTTTTTCAGCAAAATAATATACTTTACATACCATTTTTATTACATGTGGCAACAGTGCCAGTCACATTACATTCAAGCAGACACAACTGTCCTTTTCTTCCCCACTCATCTAACACAATAGCACCAATGCAGTCAGAGTCCCAGTAAATTATCCCTGACCATTGTAACTTGCCTGGGATCAAAGATCACTAACAACAAGAAGAACATTTACATTTATAAAGCACCTTTGATGGAATAAAACACTTAAAAGTGCTTCATAAGAGCATTATAAAATAAAACACGACACCAAGCCATAAGTAGATATAAGATCAGATGACCTTAAGCTTGGTCACAGAGGTAGGTTTTAAGAAGTGTCTTAAAGGATGAAAGCAAGGTAGAAAGGTGGAGAGGTATGGGGGAGCAGGGGAGGTGGGTATTCCAAAACTTGGGGCCTGGACAACTGAAGGCATGGCAACCAGTGGTGGAGCAATTATGATTGGGAATACACAAGAGATCAGAATTAGAGGACTGCAGTTAACTTGGAGAGTTGTTGGCTTGGAGAAGATTGCAGAGATCAGGTGGGGCAAGGACATGGTGGGATTTGAAAACAAGGATGAGAATTTAAAAATCAAGATGTTGCTTGACTAGGAGCCAATGGGACGTGATGGTACAAATATGAAGTCAGAAGCTCATCTCAGGGTCAAGTGTGACATCTAGGTTGCAAACAGACTGGCCTTAATCTCAAACTGTTGCCAGGGAGATGGATGGAGTCAATAGTTAGATCACTGTTATACACTGTGCTAATTGGGGTAAACATCCCTCACCATATATCGAGACAGATCTTGCTGGAAAAGTAACTCCATGTTAATGATGCATTCCATTAATAATGTGCAAATCACCCAGCAAATTTAGGGGATTAAGAGATATGCCTTGAGTTTCAAACCTCCAGAATCTTCCGGCTGATTTACACTGCTCCATCGTTTGCTACACACAAAGACCATCTCGCCCTTAGTGACCCCGTTATTTTTAAGAATTTGCTGGATTTGCACATTAATTGCTCATTAAACTCACCACAGATGTTAAGGCTGGGACTTAACAGTGTAAGCACCAGAGGTCACAACCATCAGTTGTCGATGCCAATGTCCACCAGCTCTCACTTCAGGTGTCCTTGGAGTGACATACGGATGGTGGTGAAGAGGTGATGACCCAGTGGCCAGGTCACCATACAGAAGGTCTTTGGCTATACGGCCATCATCCATCCAATGTAAGTGTCTGCGCCAGCGCAGACATCGTTGGCTTAGCAATAAATATATGCTGATGGAATTCACACCCTCCAGGACCTCTGAGTTGATGACCTTGTCCTGCCAAGAGATGCAGAGGATACATCTGAGACAGCGAAGGTGGAAACTATTCAGCCTATTCTGATGCCTAATGCTGCCAGACCTGCTGAGTTTTTCCAGGTAATTCTGTTTTTGTTTTGGATTTCCAGCATCCGCAGTTTTTTGATTTTATATATGTTGCTTAGGTCTCACCACTGTAGAGAAGTGCACTGAGGACACAGGCTTGGTAGACTCACAGTTTGGTGCTCTCAGTCAAGTTGCTGTTGTTCCAACTCTCTTACTCTGCTTGGACATAACAGCTGCAGCTTTTGCAATGCATGTGTTGATTTCAGCATCAGTGACAGATTGTTGGTGATTGTGGAGCTGTGTAGATTTATAATGCCATGATGATAAGAACTGGTCCGCCATTCAACTTTTGGCCCAGAAAGGGAATAATTTAAACTGTTCAATCTCTTATTTCATGAAGTAAGTTGTTGGTAGAGATTTTAATTTGTCAAATTTAAATTCTTTTAATCTTACTTTTACCTTTTTGTATTTTCCCCTCGCTTATAGCAGTCACTCGTTGCTTTGCTTTTTCTCCTTCTGTACCTCATTTGATTCTAATTATTCTTCATCGTTCCTCTGTTTCTTTCTTAATCCTTAAATCTCATTGCTCAAGGAGAAAGACTGTTGGTCCCACCATTCATAGGGTCGCAGATGCCCCATTTGCCCTCACTGCGGCATTATCAGCTTGCACTTCCAGCAAACTATGGTGCTAAATTTCTTCAAACTGAAGGTGAGGGAAAAACTCTGATAGCGTATGCTACATGATGCCCAGCTCCAGCCTAGCACAAATGCTCTTCAGTAAGCTCTGTACTTAGTGCCTGCTTCCCTCATGGGGTATCAATGCTGGGTCTACTTTTGTTCTCAGTATTTGTTGGCAATTTACCAATATTATCTATGATGATTTTGAGTGGTCTAACCTGGCAGTAACAGAGCTGTGACAGCCTCATAAAGGGGTTAGTAGCATTACCGCCCCTTCACACAAGCTATGCAGCCAATTTCATTTTGAAAGGGGCCTACCATCCAGTGTCCAAAGTACCTGTCTGATTCAGGCACTAGACTCTTTCTAAAATGGCAGTCAGGATCCCATGACATAAATCTGACCCCAACTGACATTTTAGGTAGTAATTGATAGGAGCCTGCGCAGGATAGGCTCCAACTAGTTCCACAAGTGATGGAAGAGTGGAGACCCTCAAAGAGTAAGTGTTAAAATATTCTTTGCACTCTGCAGGAAGAGGTATGCATCTCTGAGTTTCACAAAAATCATCTGGCCTGCTACTGCACCGGAAGCCCCCATGACTTACCTTCCAGGGGCAAGAGGAGTCCGACCTGCGTGGGAGCACGTTCTGGAGCTGTGAATAAAGAGAAGCCAAGGCTCGGGGGCTTTCACTTACCTTCCGGTGAGAGGAGTCGGACATGAGTGGGAGCACATTCCAGGGCGTGAGGAGGCGAATCTGAGTGGGAGCAAATTCCAGGGCGAGCGGAGACGGACCTGAGTGGGAGCACGTTCCAGGACGTGGGTAGTCAGACATGAGTGGGAGCATATGCCAGGGCAAGAGGAGTCAGACCTGAGTGGGAGAACATTCCAGGGCGTGGGGAGTCAGACCTGAGTGGGAGCACATCCAGGGTGTGGGGAGTCGGACCTGAGTGGGAGCACATTCAGGGCATGGGGAGTCGGAACTGAGTGGGAGCACATTCCAGGGCATGGGGAGTCAGACCTGAGTGGGAGCATGTTCTGGGGGTGATGGGAGTTGGAACTGAGTGGGAGCACATTCCAGGGCATGAGGAGTCGGACCTGAGTGGGAGCACATTCCAGGGCGTGAGGAGTCAGACCTGAGTGGGAGCACATTCCAGGGCGTGGGGAGTCAGACCTGAGTGGGAGCATGTTCTGGGGGTGATGGGAGTTGGACCTGAGTGGGAGCACATTCCAGGGCATGAGGAGTTGGACCTGAGTGGGAGCACATTCCAGGGCATGGCGAGTCGGACCTGAGTGGAGCACATTCCAGGGCGTAGGGAGTCGGACCTGAGTGGGAGCATACTGCAGGGCATGGGGAGTCGGACGTGAATGGGAGCACATTCCATGGCGAGAGAAGTCGGACCTGAGTGGGAGCACTTTCCAGCATGTGGCGAGTCAGACCTGAGTGGGAGCCCATTCCAGGGCTTTGGGGAGTCAGACCTGAGTGGGAGCACATTCCAGGGTAGTGGGGAGTCGGGCGTGAGTGGTAAAATATTCCAGGGCATGGGGGAGTCAGACCTGAGTGGGAGTACATTCCAGGGCATGGGGAGTCGGGCCTGAGTGGGAGCACATTCCAGGACATGGGGAGTCGGACCTGAGTGGGAGCACATTCCAGGACATGGGGAATCGGACCTGAGTGGGAGCACATTCCAGGGCGTGGGAAGTTGGGCCTGAGTGGGAGCACATTCCAGGGCGAGAGGAGTCAGACCTGAGGGGGAGCACATTCCAACGTGTGGGGAGTCAGACGTGGGTGGGAGCACGTTCCAGGACGTGGGGAGTCAGACATGATTGGGAGCACATTCCAGGAAGTGAGGAGTCGGACCTGAGTGGAAGAACATTCCAGGACGAGAGAAGTCGGACTTGAGTGGGAGCACATTCCAGGTCATGGGGAATCGGACCTGAGTGGGAGCACTTTCCAGGGCATGGGAAGTTGGGCCTGAGTGGGAGCACATTCCAGGGCGTGGGTAGTTAGACCTGAGTATGAGCACATTCTAGGGCATGGGGAGTCGGACCTGAGTGGGAGCATATTCCAGCGCTTGGGGAGTCAGACCTGAGTGGGAGCCCATTCCAGGGCGTGGGCAGTCGGACCTGAGTGGGATCACATTCCAGGGCATGGGGAATCGGACCTGAGTAGGAGCACATTCCAGGGCGTGGGGGAATCAGACCTGAATGGGAACACATTCCAGGGTGAGCGGAGTCGGACCTGAGTGGGAGCATACTGCAGGGCGTGGGGAGTCGGACGTGAATGGGAGCACATTCCATGGCGAGAGAAGTCGGACCTGAGTGGGAGCACTTTCCAGCATGTGGCGAGTCAGACCTGAGTGGGAGCCCATTCCAGGGCTTTGGGGAGTCAGACCTGAGTGGGAGCACATTCCAGGGTAGTGGGGAGTCGGGCGTGAGTGGTAAAATATTCCAGGGCATGGGGGAGTCAGACCTGAGTGGGAGCACATTCCAGGGCATGGGGAGTCGGGCCTGAGTGGGAGCACATTCCAGGACATGGGGAGTCGGACCTGAGTGGGAGCACATTCCAGGACATGGGGAATCGGACCTGAGCGGGAGCACATTCCAGGGCGTGGGAAGTTGGGCCTGAGTGGGAGCACATTCCAGGGCGTGGGTAGTCAGACCTGAGTATGAGCACATTCTAGGGCATGGGGAGTCGGACCTGAGTGGGAGCATATTCCAGGGCGTGGGAATTCGGGTCTGAGTCGGAGCACATTCCAGGACACGGGGAGTCGTACCTGTGGGTGAGCACATTCCAGGGCGAGAGGAGTCGGACCTGAGTGGGAGCACATTCCAGGGCATGGGGAGACGGACCTGAGTGGGAGCACATTCCAGGGCATGGGGAGTCGGACCAGAGTGGGAGCACATTCCAGGGCGAGAGGAGTCAGACCTGAGGGGGAGCACATTCCAACGTGTGGGGAGTCAGACGTGGGTGGGAGCACGTTCCTGGACGTGGGGAGTCAGATATGATTGGGAGCACATTCCAGGAAGTGAGGAGTCGGACCTGAGTGGAAGAACATTCCAGGACGAGAGAAGTCGGACTTGAGTGGGAGCACATTCCATTATGTAGTGAGTCGGACCTGATTGGGAGCACATTCCAGGGTGTGGTGAGTCGGACCTGAGTGGCAGCATGTTCTGGGGGTGATGTGAGTTGGACCTGAGTGGGAGCACTTTCCAGGGCATGGGGGAGTCAGACATGAGTGGGAACACATTCCAGGGTGTGGGGAGTCAGACCAGAGTGGGAGCACATTCCAGGGCATGGCGAGTCGGACCTGAGTGGGAGCACATTCCAGGGCGTGGGGAGTTGGATCTGAGTGGGAGCACATTCCAGGGAATGGGGAGTCGGACCTGAGTGGGAGTACATTCCATGGCATGAGGAGTCAGAACTAAGTGGGAGCACATTCCAGGACGAGAGGAGTCGGACCTTAGTGTGAGCATGTTCCAGCGTGTGGGGAATCAGACCTGAGTGGGAGCACATTCCAGGGCGTGGGGAGTCGGACCTGAGTGGGAGTACATTCCATGGCATGAGGAGTCAGAACTAAGTGGGAGCACATTCCAGGACGAGAGGAATCGGACCTTAGTGTGAGCATGTTCCAGCGTGTGGCGAGTCATACCTGAGTGGGAGCACATTCCAGGCTGTTGGGGAGTCAGACCTGAGTGGGAGCACATTCCAGGGTGTGGGGAGTCGGGCCTGAGTGGGAAAATATACCACGGCATGGGGAGTCAGACCTGAGTGGGAGCACATTCCAGGGCGTGGGGAGTCGGGCCTGAGTGGGAAAATATTCCAGGGCATTGGGGAGTCAGACCTGTGTGGGAGCACATTCCAGGGCATGGGGAATTGGACCTGAGTGGGAGCACATTCCAGGGTGTGGGCAGTTGTGACTGAGTGGGAGCACATTCCATGGTGTGGGAAGTCGGGCCTGAGTGGGAGCACATTCCAGGACACGGGGAGTGGGACCTGAGCGTGAGCACATTCCATGGCATGAGGAGTCAGAACTAAGTGGGAGCACATTCCAGGGCATGGGGAATTGGACCTGAGTGGGAGCACATTCCAGGGTGTGGGCAGTTGTGACTGAGTGGGAGCACATTCCATGGTGTGGGGAGTTAGACCTGAGTGGGAGCACATTCCAGGCCTTTGGGGAGACAGACCTGAGTGGGAGCGCATTCCAGGGTGTGGGGAGTCGGGCCTGAGTGGGAAAATAAACCACGGCATGTGAGAGTCAGACCTGAGTGGGAGCACATTCCAGGGCGTTGGGAGTCGAGCCTGAGTGGGAGCACATTCCAGGGCATGGGCAGTTATGCCTGAGTGGGAGCACGTTCCAGGGCATGGGGAGTCGGACCAGAGTGGGAGCACATTCCAGGGCGAGAGGAGTCAGACCTGAGGGGGAGCACATTCCAACGTGTGGGGAGTCAGACGTGGGTGGGAGCACGTTCCTGGACGTGGGGAGTCAGATATGATTGGGAGCGCATTCCAGGAAGTGAGGAGTCGGACCTGAGTGGAAGAACATTCCAGGACGAGAGAAGTCGGACTTGAGTGGGAGCACATTCCATTATGTAGTGAGTCGGACCTGATTGGGAGCACATTCCAGGGTGTGGTGAGTCGGACCTGAGTGGCAGCATGTTCTGGGGGTGATGTGAGTTGGACCTGAGTGGGAGCACTTTCCAGGGCATGGGGGAGTCAGACATGAGTGGGAACACATTCCAGGGTGTGGGGAGTCAGACCAGAGTGGGAGCACATTCCAGGGCATGGCGAGTCGGACCTGAGTGGGAGCACATTCCAGGGCGTGGGGAGTTGGATCTGAGTGGGAGCACATTCCAGGGAATGGGGAGTCGGACCTGAGTGGGAGTACATTCCATGGCATGAGGAGTCAGAACTAAGTGGGAGCACATTCCAGGACGAGAGGAGTCGGACCTTAGTGTGAGCATGTTCCAGCGTGTGGGGAGTCAGACCTGAGTGGGAGCACATTCCAGGGCGTGGGGAGTCGGACCTGAGTGGGAGTACATTCCATGGCATGAGGAGTCAGAACTAAGTGGGAGCACATTCCAGGACGAGAGGAATCGGACCTTAGTGTGAGCATGTTCCAGCGTGTGGCGAGTCATACCTGAGTGGGAGCACATTCCAGGCTGTTGGGGAGTCAGACCTGAGTGGGAGCACATTCCAGGGTGTGGGGAGTCGGGCCTGAGTGGGAAAATATACCACGGCATGGGGAGTCAGACCTGAGTGGGAGCACATTCCAGGGCGTGGGGAGTCGGGCCTGAGTGGGAAAATATTCCAGGGCATTGGGGAGTCAGACCTGTGTGGGAGCACATTCCAGGGCATGGGGAATTGGACCTGAGTGGGAGCACATTCCAGGGTGTGGGCAGTTGTGACTGAGTGGGAGCACATTCCATGGTGTGGGAAGTCGGGCCTGAGTGGGAGCACATTCCAGGACACGGGGAGTGGGACCTGAGTGTGAGCACATTCCATGGCATGAGGAGTCAGAACTAAGTGGGAGCACATTCCAGGGCATGGGGAATTGGACCTGAGTGGGAGCACATTCCAGGGTGTGGGCAGTTGTGACTGAGTGGGAGCACATTCCATGGTGTGGGGAGTTAGACCTGAGTGGGAGCACATTCCAGGCCTTTGGGGAGACAGACCTGAGTGGGAGCGCATTCCAGGGTGTGGGGAGTCGGGCCTGAGTGGGAAAATAAACCACGGCATGTGAGAGTCAGACCTGAGTGGGAGCACATTCCAGGGCGTTGGGAGTCGAGCCTGAGTGGGAGCACATTCCAGGGCATGGGCAGTTATGCCTGAGTGGGAGCACGTTCCAGGGCGTGGGGAAGTCGGGCCTGAGTGGGAGCACATTCCAGGGCGAGAGGAGTGGGACCTGAGTGTGAGCACGTTCCAGGACGTGGGGAGTCAGACCTGAGTGGGAGCACATTCCAGGGCATGAGGAGTCAGAACTGAGTGGGAGCACATTCCAGGACATTGGGAGTCGGAACTGAATGGGATCACATTCCAAGGCATGAGGAGTCGGACCTGAGTGGGAGCACATTCCATGGCATGAGGAGTCAGAACTAAGTGGGAGCACATTCCAGGGTGTGGGCAGTTGTGACTGAGTGGGAGCACATTCCATGGTGTGGGGAGTTAGACCTGAGTGGGAGCACATTCCAGGCCTTTGGGGAGACAGACATAAGTGGGAGCGCATTCCAGGGTGTGGGGAGTCGGGCCTGAGTGGGAAAATAAACCACGGCATGTGAGAGTCAGACCTGAGTGGGAGCACATTCCAGGGCGTTGGGAGTCGAGCCTGAGTGGGAGCACATTCCAGGGCATGGGCAGTTATGCCTGAGTGGGAGCACGTTCCAGGGCGTGGGGAAGTCGGGCCTGAGTGGGAGCACATTCCAGGGCGAGAGGAGTGGGACCTGAGTGTGAGCACGTTCCAGGACGTGGGGAGTCAGACCTGAGTGGGAGCACATTCCAGGGCATGAGGAGTCAGAACTGAGTGGGAGCACATTCCAGGACATTGGGAGTCGGAACTGAATGGGATCACATTCCAAGGCATGAGGAGTCGGACCTGAGTGGGAGCACATTCCAGGGCATGGGGAGTCGGACCTGAGTGGGCGCACATTCCAGGGTGAGAGGAGGCAGACCTGAATGGGAGCACATTCCAACGTGTGGGGAGTCAGATCTGGATGGGAGCACATTCCATGGCGTGGAGAGTCGGACCTGATTGGGAGCACTTTCCACGGCGTGAGGAATCGGACCTGAGTGGGAGCAAATTCCAGGGCATGGGGAGTCGGACCTGAGAGGGAGCACATTACCGGGTGAGAGAAGTCAGACCTGAGTGGGAGCATATTCCAGCGCTTGGGGAGTCAGACCTGAGTGGGAGCCCATTCCAGGGCATGGGCTGTCGGACCTGAGTGGGATCACATTCCAGGGCATGGGGAATCGGACCTGAGTAGGAGCACATTCCAGGGCGTGGGAGAATCAGACCTGAATGGGAACACAATCCAGGGTGAGCGGAGTCGGACCTGAGTGGGAGCATACTGCAGGGCGTGGGGAGTCGGACGTGAATGGGAGCACATTCCATGGCGAGAGAAGTCGGACCTGAGTGGGAGCACTTTCCAGCATGTGGCGAGTCAGACCTGAGTGGGAGCCCATTCCAGGGCTTTGGGGAGTCAGACCTGAGTGGGAGCACATTCCAGGGTAGTGGGGAGTCGGGTGTGAGTGGTAAAATATTCCAGGGCATGGGGGAGTCAGACCTGAGTGGGAGCACATTCCAGGGCATGGGGAGTCGGGCCTGAGTGGGAGCACATTCCAGGACATGGGGAGTCGGACCTGAGTGGGAGCACATTCCAGGGCATGGGAAGTTGGGCCTGAGTGGGAGCACATTCCAGGGCGTGGGTAGTCAGACCTGAGTATGAGCACATTCTAGGGCATGGGGAGTCGGACCTGAGTGGGAGCATATTCCAGGGCATTGGGGAGTCAGACCTGAGTGGGAGCACATTCCAGGGCATGGTGAATTGGACCTGAGTGGGAGCACATTCCAGGGTGTGGGCAGTTATGACTGAGTAGGAGCACATTCCAGGGTGTGGGAAGTCAGGCCTGAGTGGGAGCACATTCCAGGACACGGGGAATCGGACCTGAATGTGAGCACATTCCAGGGCGAGAGGAGTGGGACCTGAGTGTGAGCACGTTCCAGGACGTGGGGAGTCAGACCTGAGTGGGAGCACATTCCAGGGCATGAGGAGTCAGAACTGAGTGGGAGCACATTCCAGGACATTGGGAGTCGGAACTGAGTGGGATCACATTCCAAGGCATGAGGAGTCGGACCTGAGTGCGAGCACATTCCAGGGCATGGGGAGTCGGACCTGAGTGGGCGCACATTCCAGGGTGAGAGGAGGCAGACCTGAATGGGAGCACATTCCAACCTGTGGGGAGTCATATCTGGATGGGAGCACATTTCATGGCGTGGAGAGTCGGACCTGAGTGGGAGCACTTTCCACGGCGTGAGGAATTGGACCTGAGTGGGAGCACATTTCAGGGCATGGGGAGTCGGACCTGAGAGGGAGCACATTACCGGGTGAGAGAAGTCAGACCTGAGTGGGAGCATATTCCAGCGCTTGGGGAGTCAGACCTGAGTGAGAGCCCATTCCAGGGCGTGGGCAGTCGGACCTGAGTGGGATCACATTCCAGGTCATGGGGAATCGGACCTGAGTAGGAGCACATTCCAGGGCTTGGGGGAATCAGACCTGAATGGGAACACATTCCAGGGTGAGCGGAGTCGGACCTGAGTGGGAGCATACTGCAGGGCGTGGGGAGTCGGACGTGAATGGGAGCACATTCCATGGCGAGAGAAGTCGGACCTGAGTGGGAGCACTTTCCAGCATGTGGCGAGTCAGACCTGAGTGGGAGCCCATTCCAGGGCTTTGGGGAGTCAGACCTGAGTGGGAGCACATTCCAGGGTAGTGGGGAGTCGGGCGTGAGTGGTAAAATATTCCAGGGCATGGGGGAGTCAGACCTGAGTGGGTGCACATTCCAGGGCATGGGGAGTCGGGCCTGAGTGGGAGCACATTCCAGGACATGGGGAGTCAGACCTGAGTGGGAGCACATTCCAGGACATGGGGAATCGGACCTGAGTGGGAGCACATTCCAGGGCGTGGGAAGTTGGGCCTGAGTGGGAGCACATTCCAGGGCGTGGGTAGTCAGACCTGAGTATGAGCACATTCTAGGGCATGGGGAGTCGGAGCTGAGTGGGAGCATATTCCAGGGCGTGGAAAGTCGGGTCTGAGTCGGAGCACGTTCCAGGACACGGGGAGTCGTACTTGTGGGTGAGCACATTCCAGGGCGAGAGGAGTCGGACCTGAGTGGGAGCACATTCCAGGGCATGGGGAGTTGGACCTGAGTGGGAGCACATTCCAGGGCATGGGGAGTCAGACCTGAGTGGGAGGACATTCCAGGGCGAGAGGAGTCAGACCTGAGGGGGTGCACATTCCAACGTGTGGGGAGTCAGACGTGGGTGGGAGCACGTTCCAGGACGTGGGGAGTCAGACATGATTGGGAGCACATTCCAGGAAGTGAGGAGTCGGACCTGAGTGGAAGAACATTCCAGGACGAGAGAAGTCGGACTTGAGTGGGAGCACATGCCATTATGTACTGAGTCGGACCTGATTGGGAGCACATTCCAGGGTGTGGTGAGTCAGACCTGAGTGGCAGCATGTTCTGGGGGTGATGTGAGTTGGACCTGAGTGGGAGCACATTCCAGGGCATGGGGGAGTCAGACCTGAGTGCGAGCACATTCCAGGGTGTGGGGAGTCAGACCAGAGTGGGAGCACATTCCAGGGCGTGGGGAGTCGGACCTGAGTGGGAGCACATTCCAGGGCATGGCGAGTCGGACCGGAGTGGGAGCACATTCCAGGGCGTGGGGTGTTGGATCTGAGTGGGAGCACATTCCAGGGCATGGGGAGTTGGACCTGAGTGGGAGTACATTCCATGGCATGAGGAGTCAGAACTAAGTGGGAGCACAGTCCAGGACGAGAGGAGTCGGACCTTAGTGTGAGCACGTTCCAGCGTGTGGGGAGTCAGACCTGAGTGGGAGCACATTCCAGGGGGTGGGGAGTCAGACCTGAGTGGAAGCACATTCCAGGGCGTGGGGAGTCGGACCTGAGTGGGAGCACATTCCAGGACATGGGGAGTCGGATCTGAGAGGGAACACATTCCATGGCAAAAGAAGTCGGACCTGAGTGGGAGCACTTTCCAGCATGTGGCGAGTCATACCTGAGTGGGAGCACATTCCAGGCCGTTGGGGAGTCAGACCTGAGTGGGAGCACATTCCATGGTGTGGGGAGTCGGGCCTGAGTGGGAAAATATACCACGGCATGGGGAGTCTGACCTGAGTGGGAGCACATTCCAGGGCATTGGGAATTGGACTTGAGTGGGAGCACATTCCAGGTTGTGGGCAGTTATGACTGAATGGGAGCACATTCCAGGGTCTGGGAAGTCGGGCCTGAGTGGGAGCACATTCCAGGACACGGGGAGTCGGACCTGAGTGTGAGCACATTCCAGGGCGAGAGGAGTGGGACCTGACTGTGAGCACGTTCCAGGACGTGGGGAGTCAGACCTGAGTGGGAGCACATTCCAGGGCATGAGGAGTCAGAACTGAGTGGGAGCACATTCCAGGACATTGGGAGTCGGAACTGAGTGGGATCACATTCCAAGGCATGAGGAGTCGGACCTGAGTGGGAGCACATTCCAGGGCATGGGGAGTCGGACCTGAGTGGGAGCACTTTCCACGGCGTGAGGAATCGGACCTGAGTGGGAGCACATTCCAGGCCATGGGGAGTCGGACCTGACAGGGAGCACATTACCGGGTGAGAGAAGTCAGACCTGAGTGGGAGCATATTCCAGCGCTTGGGGAGTCAGACCTGAGTGGGAGCCCATTCCAGCGCGTTGGGAATCGGACCTGAGTAGGAGCACATTCCAGGGCGTGGGGGAATCAGACCTGAATGGGAACACATTTCAGGGTGAGCGGAGTCGGACCTGAGTGGGAGCACATTCCAGGGCGTGGGAAGTTGGGCCTGAGTATGAGCACATTCTAGGGCATGGGGAGTCGGACCTGAGTGGGAGCACATTCCAGGGCGTGGGAAGTTGGGCCTGAGTGGGAGCACATTCCAGTGCGTGGGTAGTCAGACCTGAGTATGAGCACATTCTAGGGCATGGGGAGTCGGACCTGAGTGGGAGCATATTCCAGGGCGTGGGAAGTCGGGTCTGAGTCGGAGCACGTTCCAGGACACGGGGAGTCGTACCTGAGTGGGAGCACATTCCAGGGCATGGGGAGTTGGACCTGAGTGTGAGCACATTCCAGGGCATGGGGAGTCAGACCTGAGTGGGAGCACATTCCAGGGCGAGAGGAGTCAGACCTGAGGGGGAGCACATTCCAACGTGTGGGGAGTCAGACGTGGGTGGGAGCACGTTCCAGGACGTGGGGAGTCAGACATGATTGGGAGCACATTCCAGGAAGTGAGGAGTCGGACCTGACTGGAAGAACATTCCAGGACGAGAGAAGTCGGACTTGAGTGGGAGCACATGCCATTATGTAGTGAGTCGGACCTGATTGGGAGCACATTCCAGGGTGTGGTGAGTCAGACCTGAGTGGCAGCATGTTCTGGGGGTGATGAGAGTTGGACCTGAGTGGGAGCACATTCCAGGGCATGGGGGAGTCAGACCTGAGTGGGAGCACATTCCAGGGTGTGGGGAGTCGGACCTGAGTGGGAGCACATTCCAGGGCATGGCGAGTCGGACCGGAGTGGGAGCACATTCCAGGGCGTGGGGAGTTGGATCTGAGTGGGAGCACATTCCAGGGCATGGGGAGTTGGACCTGAGTGGGAGTACATTCCATGGCATGAGGAGTCAGAACTAAGTGGGAGCACAGTCCAGGACGAGAGGAGTCGGACCTTAGTGTGAGCACGTTCCAGCGTGTGGGGAGTCAGACCTGAGTGGGAGCACATTCCAGGGGGTGGGGAGTCAGACCTGAGTGGAAGCACATTCCAGGGGGTGGGGAGTCGGACCTGAGTGGGAGCACATTCCAGGACATGGGAAGTCGGATCTGAGAGGGAACACATTCCATGGCAAGAGAAGTCGGACCTGAGTGGGAGCACTTTCCAGCATGTGGCGAGTCATACCTGAGTGGGAGCACATTCCAGGCCGTTGGGGAGTCAGACCTGAGTGGGAGCACATTCCATGGTGTGGGGAGTCGGGCCTGAGTGGGAAAATATACCACGGCATGGGGAGTCTGACCTGAGTGGGAGCACATTCCAGGGCATTTGGAATTGGACTTGAGTGGGAGCACATTCCAGGTTGTGGGCAGTTATGACTGAATGGGAGCACATTCCAGGGTCTGGGAAGTCGGGCCTGAGTGGGAGCACATTCCAGGACACGGGGAGTCGGACCTGAGTGTGAGCACATTCCAGGGCGAGAGGAGTGGGACCTGACTGTGAGCACGTTCCAGGACGTGGGGAGTCAGACCTGAGTGGGAGCACATTCCAGGGCATGAGGAGTCAGAACTGAGTGGGAGCACATTCCAGGACATTGGGAGTCGGAACTGAGTGGGATCACATTCCAAGGCATGAGGAGTCGGACCTGAGTGGGAGCACATTCCAGGGCATGGGGAGTCGGTCCTGAGTGGAAGAACATTCCAGGGCATGAGTAGTCGGACCTAAGTGGGAGCACATTCCAGCATGTGGGACATCAGACCTGAGCGGGAGCACATTCCTGGCACGGGGAGTCGGACCTGAGTGGGAGCACATTCCAGGGCGTAGGAAGTCGGGCCTGAGTGGGAGCACATTCCAGGGCAAGAGGAGTCGGACCTGAGTGGGAGCACGTTCCAGGACGTGTGGAGTCAGACCTGAGTGGGAGCACATTCCAGGGCGTGGGAGTCAGACCTGAGTGGGAGCACATTCCAGGACATTGGGAGTCGGACCTGAGTGGCATCACATTCCAGGGCGTGAAGAGTCGGACCTGAGTGGGAGCACGTTCCAACATGTGGGGAGTCAGACCTGGGTGGGAGCACAGTCCAGAGCATGGGCAGTTAGACAGGAGTGGGAGCACATTCCAGGACATGAGGGGTCAGACCTGAGTGGAAGAACATTCCAGGGCGTGAGGAGTCGGACCTAAGTGGGAGCACATTCCAGCATGTGGGACGTCAGACCTGAGCGGGAGCACATTCCTGGCATGGGGAGTCGGACCTGAGTGGGAGCACATTCCAGGGCGTGGGGAGTCAGACCTGAGTGGGAGCACATTCCAGGGCGTGGGGAGTCAGACCTGAGTGGGAGCATGTTCTGGGGGTGATGGGAGTTGGACCTGAGTGGGAGCATGTTCCAGGGCATGAGGAGTCGGACCTGAGTGGGAGCACATTCCAGGGCATGGTGAGTCGGACCTGAGTGGAGCACATTCCAGGGCGCAGGGAGTCGGACCTGCTTGGGAGCATACTGCAGGGCGTGGGGAGTCGGACGTGAATGGGAGCACATTCCATGGCGAGAGAAGTCGGACCAGAGTGGGAGCACTTTCCAGCATGTGGCGAGTCAGACCTGAGTGGGAGCCCATTCCAGGGCTTTGGGGAGTCAGACCTGAGTGGGAGCACATTCCAGGGTTTTGGGAGTCAGACCTGAGTGGGAGCACATTCCAGGGTGTGGGGAGTCGGGCGTGAGTGGTAAAATATTCCAGGGCATGGGGGAGTCAGACCTGAGTGGGAGCACATTCCAGGGCATGGGGAGTCAGGCCTGAGTGGGAAAATATTCCAGGGCATGGAGGAGACAGACCTGAGTGGGAGCACATTCCAGGGCATGTGGATTCGGACCTGAGTGGGAGCACATTCCAGGACATGGGGAATCGGACCTGAGTGGGAGCACATTCCAGGGCATGGGAAGTTGGGCCTGAGTGGGAATACATTCCAGGGCGTGGGTAGTCAGACCTGATTATGGGCACATTCTGGGGCATGGGGAGTCGGACCTGAGTGGGAGCATATTCCAGGGCGTGGGAAGTCGGGTCTGAGTCGAATCACGTTCCAGGACACGGGGAGTCGTACCTGTAGTGAGCACATTCCAGGGCGAGAGGAGACGGACCTGAGTGGGAGCACATTCCAGGGCATGGGGAGTCGGACCTGAGTGTGAGCACATTCCAGGGCGAGAGGAGTCAGACCTGAGGGGGAGCACATTCCAATATGTGGGGAGTCAGACCTGGGTGGGGGCACATTCCAGGGCATGGGGAGTCAGACATGATTGGGAGCACATTCCAGGAAGTGAGGAGTCGGACTTGAGTGGGAGCACATTCCATTATGTATTGTGTCGGACCTGAGTGGGAGCACATTCCAGGGCGTGGGGAGTTGGACCTGAGTGGGAGTACAGTCCAGGGTGTGGTGAGTCAGACCTGAGTGGCAGCATGTTCTGGGGGTGATGAGAGTTGGACCTGAAAGGGAGCACATTCCAGGGCATGGGGGAGTCAGACCTGAGTGGGAGCACATTCCAGGGCGTGAGGAGTCGGACCAGAGTGGGAGCACATTCCAGGGCGTGGGTAGTCGGAACTGAGTGGGAGCACATTCCAGGGCATGGCGAGTCGGACCTGAGTGGGAGCATATTCCAGGGCGTGGGGAGTTGGATCTGAGAGGGAGCACATTCCAGGGCATGGGGAGTCAGACCTCAGTGGGAGAACATTCCATGGCATGAGGAGCCAGAACAAAGTGGGAGCACATTCCAGGATGAGAGGAGTCGGACCTTAATGGGAGCACATTCCTGGGCGTGGGGAGTAGGACCTGAGTGGGCGCATATTCCAGGGTGTAGGGAGTCGGACCTGAGAGGGAACACATTCCAGGGCAAGAGAAGTCGGACCTGAGTGGGAGCACTTTCCAGCATGTGGCGAGTCATACCTGAGTGGGAGCACATTCCAGGCCGTTGGGGAGTCAGAACTGAGTGGGAGCACATTCCAGAGTGTGCGGAGTCGGGCCTGAGTGTGAAAATATACTACGGCATGGGGGAGTCAGACCTGAGTGGGAGCACATTCCAGGACGTGGGAAGTTGGATCTGAGTGGGAGCACATTCCAGGGCATGGGGAGACGGAAGTGAGTGGGATCACATTCCAAGGCATGAGGAGTAGGACCTGAGTGGGCGCACATTCCAGGGTGAGAGGAGGCAGACCTGAATGGGAGCGCATTCCAACGTGTGGGGAGTCAGATCTGGATGGGAGCACATTCCATGGCGTGGAGAGTCGGACCTGAGTGGGAGCACTTTCCACGGCATGAGGAATCGGACCTGAGTGGGAGCACATTCCAGGGCATGGGGAGTCGGACCTGAGAGGGAGCACATTACCGGGTGAGAGAAGTCAGACCTGAGTGGGAGCACATTCCAGGGTGTGGGGAGTCGGACCTGAGTGGGAAAATATGCCACGGCATGGGGAGTCAGACCTGAGTGGGAGCACATTCCAGGGCGTGGGGAGTCGGGCCTGAGTGGGAAAATATTCCAGGGCATTGGGGAGTCAGACCTGAGTGGGAGCACAAACCAGGGCATGGGGAATTGGACCTGAGTGGGAGCACATTCCAGGGAGTGGGCAGTTATGACTGACTGGGAGCACATTCCAGGGTGTGGAAAGTCGGGCCTGAGTGTGAACACATTCCAGGACACGGGGAGTCGGACCTGAGTGTGAGCACATTCCAGGGCGAGAGGAGTGGGACCTGAGTGTGAGCACGTTCCAGGACGTGGGGAGTCAGACCTGAGTGGGAGCGCATTCCAGGGCATGAGGTGTCAGAACTGAGTGGGAGCACATTTCATGGCGTGGAGAGTCGGACCTGAGTGGGAGCACTTTCCACGGCGTGAGGAATTGGACCTGAGTGGGAGCACATTTCAGGGCATGGGGAGTCGGACCTGAGAGGGAGCACATTACCGGGTGAGAGAAGTCAGACCTGAGTGGGAGCATATTCCAGCGCTTGGGGAGTCAGACCTGAGTGAGAGCCCATTCCAGGGCGTGGGCAGTCGGACCTGAGTGGGATCACATTCCAGGTCATGGGGAATCGGACCTGAGTAGGAGCACATTCCAGGGCTTGGGGGAATCAGACCTGAATGGGAACACATTCCAGGGTGAGCGGAGTCGGACCTGAGTGGGAGCATACTGCAGGGCGTGGGGAGTCGGACGTGAATGGGAGCACATTCCATGGCGAGAGAAGTCGGACCTGAGTGGGAGCACTTTCCAGCATGTGGCGAGTCAGACCTGAGTGGGAGCCCATTCCAGGGCTTTGGGGAGTCAGACCTGAGTGGGAGCACATTCCAGGGTAGTGGGGAGTCGGGCGTGAGTGGTAAAATATTCCAGGGCATGGGGGAGTCAGACCTGAGTGGGTGCACATTCCAGGGCATGGGGAGTCGGGCCTGAGTGGGAGCACATTCCAGGACATGGGGAGTCAGACCTGAGTGGGAGCACATTCCAGGACATGGGGAATCGGACCTGAGTGGGAGCACATTCCAGGGCGTGGGAAGTTGGGCCTGAGTGGGAGCACATTCCAGGGCGTGGGTAGTCAGACCTGAGTATGAGCACATTCTAGGGCATGGGGAGTCGGACCTGAGTGGGAGCATATTCCAGGGCGTGGAAAGTCGGGTCTGAGTCGGAGCACGTTCCAGGACACGGGGAGTCGTACTTGTGGGTGAGCACATTCCAGGGCGAGAGGAGTCGGACCTGAGTGGGAGCACATTCCAGGGCATGGGGAGTTGGACCTGAGTGGGAGCACATTCCAGGGCATGGGGAGTCAGACCTGAGTGGGAGGACATTCCAGGGCGAGAGGAGTCAGACCTGAGGGGGTGCACATTCCAACGTGTGGGGAGTCAGACGTGGGTGGGAGCACGTTCCAGGACGTGGGGAGTCAGACATGATTGGGAGCACATTCCAGGAAGTGAGGAGTCGGACCTGAGTGGAAGAACATTCCAGGATGAGAGAAGTCGGACTTGAGTGGGAGCACATGCCATTATGTACTGAGTCGGACCTGATTGGGAGCACATTCCAGGGTGTGGTGAGTCAGACCTGAGTGGCAGCATGTTCTGGGGGTGATGTGAGTTGGACCTGAGTGGGAGCACATTCCAGGGCATGGGGGAGTCAGACCTGAGTGCGAGCACATTCCAGGGTGTGGGGAGTCAGACCAGAGTGGGAGCACATTCCAGGGCGTGGGGAGTCGGACCTGAGTGGGAGCACATTCCAGGGCATGGCGAGTCGGACCGGAGTGGGAGCACATTCCAGGGCGTGGGGTGTTGGATCTGAGTGGGAGCACATTCCAGGGCATGGGGAGTTGGACCTGAGTGGGAGTACATTCCATGGCATGAGGAGTCAGAACTAAGTGGGAGCACAGTCCAGGACGAGAGGAGTCGGACCTTAGTGTGAGCACGTTCCAGCGTGTGGGGAGTCAGACCTGAGTGGGAGCACATTCCAGGGGGTGGGGAGTCAGACCTGAGTGGAAGCACATTCCAGGGCGTGGGGAGTCGGACCTGAGTGGGAGCACATTCCAGGACATGGGGAGTCGGATCTGAGAGGGAACACATTCCATGGCAAGAGAAGTCGGACCTGAGTGGGAGCACTTTCCAGCATGTGGTGAGTCATACCTGAGTGGGAGCACATTCCAGGCCGTTGGGGAGTCAGACCTGAGTGGGAGCACATTCCATGGTGTGGGGAGTCGGGCCTGAGTGGGAAAATATACCACGGCATGGGGAGTCTGACCTGAGTGGGAGCACATTCCAGGGCATTGGGAATTGGACTTGAGTGGGAGCACATTCCAGGTTGTGGGCAGTTATGACTGAATGGGAGCACATTCCAGGGTCTGGGAAGTCGGGCCTGAGTGGGAGCACATTCCAGGACACGGGGAGTCGGACCTGAGTGTGAGCACATTCCAGGGCGAGAGGAGTGGGACCTGACTGTGAGCACGTTCCAGGACGTGGGGAGTCAGACCTGAGTGGGAGCACATTCCAGGGCATGAGGAGTCAGAACTGAGTGGGAGCACATTCCAGGACATTGGGAGTCGGAACTGAGTGGGATCACATTCCAAGGCATGAGGAGTCGGACCTGAGTGGGAGCACATTCCAGGGCATGGGGAGTCGGACCTGAGTGGGAGCACTTTCCACGGCGTGAGGAATCGGACCTGAGTGGGAGCACATTCCAGGCCATGGGGAGTCGGACCTGACAGGGAGCACATTACCGGGTGAGAGAAGTCAGACCTGAGTGGGAGCATATTCCAGCGCTTGGGGAGTCAGACCTGAGTGGGAGCCCATTCCAGCGCGTTGGGAATCGGACCTGAGTAGGAGCACATTCCAGGGCGTGGGGGAATCAGACCTGAATGGGAACACATTTCAGGGTGAGCGGAGTCGGACCTGAGTGGGAGCACATTCCAGGGCGTGGGAAGTTGGGCCTGAGTATGAGCACATTCTAGGGCATGGGGAGTCGGACCTGAGTGGGAGCACATTCCAGGGCGTGGGAAGTTGGGCCTGAGTGGGAGCACATTCCAGTGCGTGGGTAGTCAGACCTGAGTATGAGCACATTCTAGGGCATGGGGAGTCGGACCTGAGTGGGAGCATATTCCAGGGCGTGGGAAGTCGGGTCTGAGTCGGAGCACGTTCCAGGACACGGGGAGTCGTACCTGAGTGGGAGCACATTCCAGGGCATGGGGAGTTGGACCTGAGTGTGAGCACATTCCAGGGCATGGGGAGTCAGACCTGAGTGGGAGCACATTCCAGGGCGAGAGGAGTCAGACCTGAGGGGGAGCACCTTCCAACGTGTGGGGAGTCAGACGTGGGTGGGAGCACGTTCCAGGACGTGGGGAGTCAGACATGATTGGGAGCACATTCCAGGAAGTGAGGAGTCGGACCTGACTGGAAGAACATTCCAGGACGAGAGAAGTCGGACTTGAGTGGGAGCACATGCCATTATGTAGTGAGTCGGACCTGATTGGGAGCACATTCCAGGGTGTGGTGCGTCAGACCTGAGTGGCAGCATGTTCTGGGGGTGATGAGAGTTGGACCTGAGTGGGAGCACATTCCAGGGCATGGGGGAGTCAGACCTGAGTGCGAGCACATTCCAGGGTGTGGGGAGTCGGACCTGAGTGGGAGCACATTCCAGGGCATGGCGAGTCGGACCGGAGTGGGAGCACATTCCAGGGCGTGGGGAGTTGGATCTGAGTGGGAGCACATTCCAGGGCATGGGGAGTTGGACCTGAGTGGGAGTACATTCCATGGCATGAGGAGTCAGAACTAAGTGGGAGCACAGTCCAGGACGAGAGGAGTCGGACCTTAGTGTGAGCACGTTCCAGCGTGTGGGGAGTCAGACCTGAGTGGGAGCACATTCCAGGGGGTGGGGAGTCAGACCTGCGTGGAAGCACATTCCAGGGGGTGGGGAGTCGGACCTGAGTGGGAGCACATTCCAGGACATGGGAAGTCGGATCTGAGAGGGAACACATTCCATGGCAAGAGAAGTCGGACCTGAGTGGGAGCACTTTCCAGCATGTGGCGAGTCATACCTGAGTGGGAGCACATTCCAGGCCGTTGGGGAGTCAGACCTGAGTGGGAGCACATTCCATGGTGTGGGGAGTCGGGCCTGAGTGGGAAAATATACCACGGCATGGGGAGTCTGACCTGAGTGGGAGCACATTCCAGGGCATTTGGAATTGGACTTGAGTGGGAGCACATTCCAGGTTGTGGGCAGTTATGACTGAATGGGAGCACATTCCAGGGTCTGGGAAGTCGGGCCTGAGTGGGAGCACATTCCAGGACACGGGGAGTCGGACCTGAGTGTGAGCACATTCCAGGGCGAGAGGAGTGGGACCTGACTGTGAGCACGTTCCAGGACGTGGGGAGTCAGACCTGAGTGGGAGCACATTCCAGGGCATGAGGAGTCAGAACTGAGTGGGAGCACATTCCAGGACATTGGGAGTCGGAACTGAGTGGGATCACATTCCAAGGCATGAGGAGTCGGACCTGAGTGGGAGCACATTCCAGGGCATGGGGAGTCGGTCCTGAGTGGAAGAACATTCCAGGGCATGAGTAGTCGGACCTAAGTGGGAGCACATTCCAGCATGTGGGACATCAGACCTGAGCGGGAGCACATTCCTGGCACGGGGAGTCGGACCTGAGTGGGAGCATATTCCAGGGCGTAGGAAGTCGGGCCTGAGTGGGAGCACATTCCAGGGCAAGAGGAGTCGGACCTGAGTGGGAGCACGTTCCAGGACGTGTGGAGTCAGACCTGAGTGGGAGCACATTCCAGGGCGTGGGAGTCAGACCTGAGTGGGAGCACATTCCAGGACATTGGGAGTCGGACCTGAGTGGCATCACATTCCAGGGCGTGAAGAGTCGGACCTGAGTGGGAGCACGTTCCAACATGTGGGGAGTCAGACCTGGGTGGGAGCACAGTCCAGAGCATGGGCAGTTAGACAGGAGTGGGAGCACATTCCAGGACATGAGGGGTCAGACCTGAGTGGAAGAACATTCCAGGGCGTGAGGAGTCGGACCTAAGTGGGAGCACATTCCAGCATGTGGGACGTCAGACCTGAGCAGGAGCACATTCCTGGCATGGGGAGTCGGACCTGAGTGGGAGCACATTCCAGGGCGTGGGGAGTCAGACCTGAGTGGGAGCACATTCCAGGGCGTGGGGAGTCAGACCTGAGTGGGAGCATGTTCTGGGGGTGATGGGAGTTGGACCTGAGTGGGAGCATGTTCCAGGGCATGAGGAGTCGGACCTGAGTGGGAGCACATTCCAGGGCATGGTGAGTCGGACCTGAGTGGAGCACATTCCAGGGCGCAGGGAGTCGGACCTGCTTGGGAGCATACTGCAGGGCTTTGGGGAGTCAGACCTGAGTGGGAGCACATTCCAGGGTTTTGGGAGTCAGACCTGAGTGGGAGCACATTCCAGGGTGTGGGGAGTCGGGCGTGAGTGGTAAAATATTCCAGGGCATGGGGGAGTCAGACCTGAGTGGGAGCACATTCCAGGGCATGGGGAGTCAGGCCTGAGTGGGAAAATATTCCAGGGCATGGAGGAGACAGACCTGAGTGGGAGCACATTCCAGGGCATGTGGATTCGGACCTGAGTGGGAGCACATTCCAGGACATGGGGAATCGGACCTGAGTGGGAGCACATTCCAGGGCATGGGAAGTTGGGCCTGAGTGGGAATACATTCCAGGGCGTGGGTAGTCAGACCTGATTATGGGCACATTCTGGGGCATGGGGAGTCGGACCTGAGTGGGAGCATATTCCAGGGCGTGGGAAGTCGGGTCTGAGTCGAATCACGTTCCAGGACACGGGGAGTCGTACCTGTAGTGAGCACATTCCAGGGCGAGAGGAGACGGACCTGAGTGGGAGCACATTCCAGGGCATGGGGAGTCGGACCTGAGTGTGAGCACATTCCAGGGCGAGAGGAGTCAGACCTGAGGGGGAGCACATTCCAATATGTGGGGAGTCAGACCTGGGTGGGGGCACATTCCAGGGCATGGGGAGTCAGACATGATTGGGAGCACATTCCAGGAAGTGAGGAGTCGGACTTGAGTGGGAGCACATTCCATTATGTATTGTGTCGGACCTGAGTGGGAGCACATTCCAGGGCGTGGGGAGTTGGACCTGAGTGGGAGTACAGTCCAGGGTGTGGTGAGTCAGACCTGAGTGGCAGCATGTTCTGGGGGTGATGAGAGTTGGACCTGAAAGGGAGCACATTCCAGGGCATGGGGGAGTCAGACCTGAGTGGGAGCACATTCCAGGGCGTGAGGAGTCGGACCAGAGTGGGAGCACATTCCAGGGCGTGGGTAGTCGGAACTGAGTGGGAGCACATTCCAGGGCATGGCGAGTCGGACCTGAGTGGGAGCATATTCCAGGGCGTGGGGAGTTGGATCTGAGAGGGAGCACATTCCAGGGCATGGGGAGTCAGACCTCAGTGGGAGAACATTCCATGGCATGAGGAGCCAGAACAAAGTGGGAGCACATTCCAGGATGAGAGGAGTCGGACCTTAATGGGAGCACATTCCTGGGCGTGGGGAGTAGGACCTGAGTGGGCGCATATTCCAGGGTGTAGGGAGTCGGACCTGAGAGGGAACACATTCCAGGGCAAGAGAAGTCGGACCTGAGTGGGAGCACTTTCCAGCATGTGGCGAGTCATACCTGAGTGGGAGCACATTCCAGGCCGTTGGGGAGTCAGAACTGAGTGGGAGCACATTCCAGAGTGTGCGGAGTCGGGCCTGAGTGTGAAAATATACTACGGCATGGGGGAGTCAGACCTGAGTGGGAGCACATTCCAGGACGTGGGGAGTTGGATCTGAGTGGGAGCACATTCCAGGGCATGGGGAGACGGAAGTGAGTGGGATCACATTCCAAGGCATGAGGAGTAGGACCTGAGTGGGCGCACATTCCAGGGTGAGAGGAGGCAGACCTGAATGGGAGCGCATTCCAACGTGTGGGGAGTCAGATCTGGATGGGAGCACATTCCATGGCGTGGAGAGTCGGACCTGAGTGGGAGCACTTTCCACGGCATGAGGAATCGGACCTGAGTGGGAGCACATTCCAGGGCATGGGGAGTCGGACCTGAGAGGGAGCACATTACCGGGTGAGAGAAGTCAGACCTGAGTGGGAGCACATTCCAGGGTGTGGGGAGTCGGACCTGAGTGGGAAAATATACCACGGCATGGGGAGTCAGACCTGAGTGGGAGCACATTCCAGGGCGTGGGGAGTCGGGCCTGAGTGGGAAAATATTCCAGGGCATTGGGGAGTCAGACCTGAGTGGGAGCACAAACCAGGGCATGGGGAATTGGACCTGAGTGGGAGCACATTCCAGGGAGTGGGCAGTTATGACTGACTGGGAGCACATTCCAGGGTGTGGAAAGTCGGACCTGAGTGTGAGCACATTCCAGGGCGAGAGGAGTGGGACCTGAGTGTGAGCACGTTCCAGGACGTGGGGAGTCAGACCTGAGTGGGAGCGCATTCCAGGGCATGAGGTGTCAGAACTGAGTGGGAGCACATTCCAGGACACTGGGAGTCGGAACTGAGTGGGATCACATTCCAAGGCCTGAGGAGTCGGACCTGAGTGGGAGCACATTCCTGGGCATGGGGAGTCGGACCTGAGTGGGCGCATATTCCAGGGTGAGAGGAGGCAGACCTGAATGGGAGCACATTCCAACGTGTGGGGAGTCAGATCTGGATGGGAGCACATTCCATGGCATGGAGAGTCGGACCTGAGTGGGAGCACTTTCCACGGCGTGAGGAATCGGACCTGAGTGGGAGCACATTCCAGGCCATGGGGAGTCGGACCTGAGAGGGAGCACATTACCGGGTGAGAGAAGTCAGACCTGCGTGGGAGCATATTCCAGCGCTTGGGGAGTCAGACCTGAGTGGGAGCCCATTCCAGGGCGTGGGCAGTCGGACCTGAGTGGGATCACATTCCAGGGCATGGGGAATCGGACCTGAGTAGGAGCACATTCCAGGGCGTGGGGGAATCAGACCTGAATGGGAACACAATCCAGGGTGAGCGGAGTCGGACCTGAGTGGGAGCATACTGCAGGGCGTGGGGAGTCGGACGTGAATGGGAGCACATTCCATGGCGAGAGAAGTCGGACCTGAGTGGGAGCACTTTCCAGCATGTGGCGAGTCAGACCTGAGTGGGAGCCCATTCCAGGGCGTGGGGAATTGGACCTGAGTGGGAGCACTTTCCAGGGTGTGGGCAGTTATGACTGAGTGGGAGCACATTCCAGGGTGTGGGAAGTCGGGCCTGAGTGGGGGCACATTCCTGGACACGGGGAGTCGGACCTGAGTGTGAGCACATTCCAGGGCGAGAGGAGTGGGACCTGAGTGTGAGCACGTTCCAGGACGTGGGGAGTCAGACCTGAGTAGGAGCACATTCCAGGGCGTGGGGGAATCAGACCTGAATGGGAACACATTCCAGGGCGGGCGGAGTCGGACCTGAGTGGGAGCACATTCAAGGGCATGGGAAGTGGGGCCTGAGTGGGAAATCATTCCAGGAAATGGGGAATTGGACTTGAGTTGGAGCACATTCCAGGCCGTGGGAAGTCGGGCCTGAGTGGGAACGCATTCCAGGGCGAGAGGATTCGGACCTGAGTGGGAGCACATTCCAGGACGTGGGGAGTCAAACCTGAGTGGGAGCACATTCCAGGGCGTGGGAGTCAGACCTGAGTGGGAGCACATTCCAGGACACTGGGAGTCGGACCTGAGTGGGATCACATTCCAGGGCGTGAAGAGTCAGACCTGAGTGGGAGCACATTCCAACGTGTGGGGAGTCAGACCTGGGTGGGAGCACATTCCCGGGCATGGGGAGTCAGACAGGAGTGGAAGAACATTCCGGGGCATGAGGAGTCGGACCTAAGTGGGAGCATATTCCAGCATGTGGGACGTCAGACCTGAGCGGGAGCACATTCCTGGCATGGGGAGTCAGACCTGAGTGGGAGCACATTCCAGGGCGTAGGAAGTCGGGCCTGAGTGGGAGCACGTTCCAGGGTGAGAGGAGTCGGACCTGAGTGGGAGCACGTTCCAGGACGTGGGGAGTCAGACCTGAGTGGGAGCACATTCCAGGGCGTGGGAGTCAGACCTGAGTGGGAGCACATTCCAACGTGTGGGGAGTCAGACCTGGGTGGGAGCACAGTCCAGGGCATGGGCAGTCAGACAGGAGTGGGAGCACATTCCAGGACATGAGGAGTCAGACCTGAGTGGAAGAACATTCCAGGGCATGAGGAGTCGGACCTAAGTGGGAGCACATTCCAGCATGTGGGACGTCAGACCTGAGCGGGAGCACATTCCTGGCATGGGGAGTCGGATCTGAGTGGGAGCACAATCCAGGGCATGGGGGACTCAGACCTGAGTGGGAGCACATTCCAGGGCGTGGGGAGTCAGACCTGAGTGGGAGCACATTCCAGGGCGTGGGGAGTCAGACCTGAGTGGGAACATGTTCTGGGGGTGATGGGAGTTGGACCTGAGTGGGAGCACGTTCCAGGGCATGAGGAGTCGGACCTGAGTGGGAGCACATTCCAGGGCATGGCGAGTCGGACCTCAGTGGAGCACAATCCAGGGCGTAGGGAGTCGGACCTGCTTGGGAGCATACTGCAGGGCGTGGGGAGTCGGAAGTGAATGGGAGCACATTCCATGGCGAGAGTAGTCGGACCTGAGTGGGAGCACTTTCCAGCATGTGGCGAGTCAGACCTGAGTGGGAGCCCATTCCAGGGCGTTGGGGAGTCAGACCTGAGTGGGAGCACATTCCAGGGTGTGGGGAGTCAGACCTGAGTGGGAAAATATTCCAGGGCATGGAGGAGACAGACCTGAGTGGGAGCACATTCCAGGGCATGGGGAGTCGGACCTGAGTGGGAGCACATTCCAGGACATGGGGAATCGGACCTGAGTGGGAGCACATTCCAGGGCGTGGGAAGTTGGGCCTGAGTGGGAATACATTCCAGGGCGTGGGTAGTCAGACCTGAGTATGAGCACATTATAGGGCATGGGGAGTCGGACCTGAGTGGGAGCATATTCCAGGGCGTGGGAAGTCGGGTCTGAGTCGGATCACGTTCCAGGACACGGGGAGTCGTACCTGTGGGTGAGCACATTCCAGGGCGAGAGGAGACAGACCTGAGTGGGAGCACATTCCAGGGCATGGGGAGTCGGACCTGAGTGGGAGCACATTCCAGGGCAAGAGGAGTCAGACCTGAGGGGGAGCACATTCCAGGGCATGGGGAGTCTGACATGATTGGGAGCACATTCCAGGAAGTGAGGAGTCGGACTTTAGTGGGAGCACATTCCATTATGTAATGTGTCGGACCTGATTGGGAGCACATTCCAGGGTGTGGTGAGTCAGACCTGAGTGGCAGCATGTTCTGGGGGTGATGAGAGTTGGACCTGAGTGGGCGCACATTCCAGGGTGAGAGGAGGCAGACCTGAATGGGAGCGCATTCCAACGTGTGGGGAGTCAGATCTGGATGGGAGCACATTCCATGGCGTGGAGAGTCGGACCTGAGTGGGAGCACTTTCCACGGCATGAGGAATCGGACCTGAGTGGGAGCACATTCCAGGGCATGGGGAGTCGGACCTGAGAGGCAGCACATTACCGGGTGAGAGAAGTCAGACCTGAGTGGGAGCACATTCCAGGGTGTGGGGAGTCGGACCTGAGTGGGAAAATATACCACGGCATGGGGAGTCAGACCTGAGTGGGAGCACATTCCAGGGCGTGGGGAGTCGGGCCTGAGTGGGAAAATATTCCAGGGCATTGGGGAGTCAGACCTGAGTGGGAGCACAAACCAGGGCATGGGGAATTGGACCTGAGTGGGAGCACATTCCAGGGAGTGGGCAGTTATGACTGACTGGGAGCACATTCCAGGGTGTGGAAAGTCGGGCCTGAGTGTGAACACATTCCAGGACACGGGGAGTCGGACCTGAGTGTGAGCACATTCCAGGGCGAGAGGAGTGGGACCTGAGTGTGAGCACGTTCCAGGACGTGGGGAGTCAGACCTGAGTGGGAGCGCATTCCAGGGCATGAGGTGTCAGAACTGAGTGGGAGCACATTCCAGGACACTGGGAGTCGGAACTGAGTGGGATCACATTCCAAGGCCTGAGGAGTCGGACCTGAGTGGGAGCACATTCCTGGGCATGGGGAGTCGGACCTGAGTGGGCGCATATTCCAGGGTGAGAGGAGGCAGACCTGAATGGGAGCACATTCCAACGTGTGGGGAGTCAGATCTGGATGGGAGCACATTCCATGGCATGGAGAGTCGGACCTGAGTGGGAGCACTTTCCACGGCGTGAGGAATCGGACCTGAGTGGGAGCACATTCCAGGCCATGGGGAGTCGGACCTGAGAGGGAGCACATTACCGGGTGAGAGAAGTCAGACCTGCGTGGGAGCATATTCCAGCGCTTGGGGAGTCAGACCTGAGTGGGAGCCCATTCCAGGGCATGGGCAGTCGGACCTGAGTGGGATCACATTCCAGGGCATGGGGAATCGGACCTGAGTAGGAGCACATTCCAGGGCGTGGGGGGATCAGACCTGAATGGGAACACAATCCAGGGTGAGCGGAGTCGGACCTGAGTGGGAGCATACTGCAGGGCGTGGGGAGTCGGACGTGAATGGGAGCACATTCCATGGCGAGAGAAGTCGGACCTGAGTGGGAGCACTTTCCAGCATGTGGCGAGTCAGACCTGAGTGGGAGCCCATTCCAGGGCGTGGGGAATTGGACCTGAGTGGGAGCACTTTCCAGGGTGTGGGCAGTTATGACTGAGTGGGAGCACATTCCAGGGTGTGGGAAGTCGGGCCTGAGTGGGGGCACATTCCTGGACACGGGGAGTCGGACCTGAGTGTGAGCACATTCCAGGGCGAGAGGAGTGGGACCTGAGTGTGAGCACGTTCCAGGACGTGGGGAGTCAGACCTGAGTAGGAGCACATTCCAGGGCGTGGGGGAATCAGACCTGAATGGGAACACATTCCAGGGCGGGCGGAGTCGGACCTGAGTGGGAGCACATTCAAGGGCATGGGAAGTGGGGCCTGAGTGGGAAATCATTCCAGGAAATGGGGAATTGGACTTGAGTTGGAGCACATTCCAGGCCGTGGGAAGTCGGGCCTGAGTGGGAACACATTCCAGGGCGAGAGGATTCGGACCTGAGTGGGAGCACATTCCAGGACGTGGGGAGTCAAACCTGAGTGGGAGCACATTCCAGGGCGTGGGAGTCAGACCTGAGTGGGAGCACATTCCAGGACACTGGGAGTCGGACCTGAGTGGGATCACATTCCAGGGCGTGAAGAGTCAGACCTGAGTGGGAGCACATTCCAACGTGTGGGGAGTCAGACCTGGGTGGGAGCACATTCCCGGGCATGGGGAGTCAGACAGGAGTGGAAGAACATTCCGGGGCATGAGGAGTCGGACCTAAGTGGGAGCATATTCCAGCATGTGGGACGTCAGACCTGAGCGGGAGCACATTCCTGGCATGGGGAGTCAGACCTGAGTGGGAGCACATTCCAGGGCGTAGGAAGTCGGGCCTGAGTGGGAGCACGTTCCAGGGTGAGAAGAGTCGGACCTGAGTGGGAGCACGTTCCAGGACGTGGGGAGTCAGACCTGAGTGGGAGCACATTCCAGGGCGTGGGAGTCAGACCTGAGTGGGAGCACATTCCAGGACACTGGGAGTTGGACCTGAGTGGGAGCACTTTCCAGGGCGTGAAGAGTCGGACCTGAGTGGGAGCACATTCCAACGTGTGGGGAGTCAGACCTGGGTGGGAGCACAGTCCAGGGCATGGGCAGTCAGACAGGAGTGGGAGCACATTCCAGGACATGAGGAGTCAGACCTGAGTGGAAGAACATTCCAGGGCATGAGGAGTCGGACCTAAGTGGGAGCACATTCCAGCATGTGGGACGTCAGACCTGAGCGGGAGCACATTCCTGGCATGGGGAGTCGGATCTGAGTGGGAGCACAATCCAGGGCATGGGGGACTCAGACCTGAGTGGGAGCACATTCCAGGGCGTGGGGAGTCAGATCTGAGTGGGAGCATGTTCTGGGGGTGATGGGAGTTGGACCTGAGTGGGAGCACGTTCCAGGGCATGAGGAGTCGGACCTGAGTGGGAGCACATTCCAGGGCATGGCGAGTCGGACCTCAGTGGAGCACAATCCAGGGCGTAGGGAGTCGGACCTGCTTGGGAGCATACTGCAGGGCGTGGGGAGTCGGAAGTGAATGGGAGCACATTCCATGGCGAGAGTAGTCGGACCTGAGTGGGAGCACTTTCCAGCATGTGGCGAGTCAGACCTGAGTGGGAGCCCATTCCAGGGCGTTGGGGAGTCAGACCTGAGTGGGAGCACATTCCAGGGTGTGGGGAGTCAGACCTGAGTGGGAAAATATTCCAGGGCATGGAGGAGACAGACCTGAGTGGGAGCACATTCCAGGGCATGGGGAGTCGGACCTGAGTGGGAGCACATTCCAGGACATGGGGAATCGGACCTGAGTGGGAGCACATTCCAGGGCGTGGGAAGTTGGGCCTGAGTGGGAATACATTCCAGGGCGTGGGTAGTCAGACCTGAGTATGAGCACATTATAGGGCATGGGGAGTCGGACCTGAGTGGGAGCATATTCCAGGGCGTGGGAAGTCGGGTCTGAGTCGGATCACGTTCCAGGACACGGGGAGTCGTACCTGTGGGTGAGCACATTCCAGGGCGAGAGGAGACGGACCTGAGTGGGAGCACATTCCAGGGCATGGGGAGTCGGACCTGAGTGGGAGCACATTCCAGGGCAAGAGGAGTCAGACCTGAGGGGGAGCACATTCCAGGGCATGGGGAGTCTGACATGATTGGGAGCACATTCCAGGAAGTGAGGAGTCGGACTTTAGTGGGAGCACATTCCATTATGTAGTGTGTCGGACCTGATTGGGAGCACATTCCAGGGTGTGGTGAGTCAGACCTGAGTGGCAGCATGTTCTGGGGGTGATGAGAGTTGGACCTGAGTGGGAGCACATTCCAGGCATGGGGGAGTCAGACCTGAGTGGGAGCACATTCCAGGGCGTGAGGAGTCGGACCAGAGTGGGAGCACATTCCAGGGCGTGGGGAGTCGGAACTGAGTGGGAGCACATTCCAGGGCATGGCGAGTCGGACCTGAGTGGGAGCACATTCATTGGCATGGGGAGTCAGACCTGAGTGGGAGTACATTCCATGGCATGAGGAGCCAGAACTAAGTGGGAGCACATTCCAGGATGAGAGGAGTCGGACCTTAGTGGGAGCACATTCCAGGGCGTGGGGAGTCAGACCTGAGTGGAAGCAAATTCCAGGGCGTGGGGAGTCGGTCCTGAGAGGGAACACATTCCAGGGCAAGAGAAGTCGGACCTGAGTGGGAGCACTTTCCAGCATGTGGCGAGTCATACCTGAGTGGGAGCACATTCCAGGCCGTTGGGGAGTCAGACCTGAGTGGGAGCACATTCCAGGGTGTGGGGAGTCGGGACTGAGTGGGAAAATGTACTACGGCATGGGGGAGTCAGACCTGAGTGGGAGCACATTCCAGGACGTGGGGTGTCAGAACTGAGTGGGAGCACATTCCAGGCCATTGGGAGTCGGAACTGAGTGGGATCACATTCCAAGGCATGAGGAGTCGGACCTGAATGGGAGCACATTCCACGGCATGGGGAGTCGGAACTGTGTGGGCGCACATTCCAGGGTGAGAGGGTGCAGCCCTGAATGGGTGCACATTCCAACGTGTGGGGAGTCAGATCTGGACGGGAGCACATTCCATGGCGTGGAGAGTCGGAGCTGAGTGGGAGCACTTTCGACAGCATGAGGAATCAGACCTGAGTGGGAGCACATTCCAGGGCATGGGGAGTCGGACCTGAGAGGGAGCACATTACCGGGTGAGTGAAGTCAGACCTGAGTGGGAGCATATTCCCGCGCTTGGGGAGTCAGACCTGAGTTGGAGCCCATTCCAGGGCGTGGGCAGTCGGACCTGAGTGGGATCGCATTCCAGGTAATGGGGAATCAGACCTCAGTAGGAGCACATTCCAGGGCGTGGGGGAGTGAGACCTGAATGGGAACACAGTCCAGGGTGAGCGGAGTGGACCTGAGTGGGAGCACATTCCAGGGCATGGGAAGTGGGGCCTGTTTGGGAAATCATTCCAGGAAATGGGGAATCGGACCTGAGTAGGAGCACATTCCAGGGCGTGGGAAGTCGGGCCTGAGTGGGAAATCATTCCAGGAAATGGGGAATCGGACCTGAGTGGGAGCAAATTCCAGGTCATGGGGAGTCGGACCTGAGTGGGAGCATATTCCTGGGCATGGGAAGTCGGGTCTGAGTCGGAGCACGTTCCAGGACACGGGGAGTCGTACCTGTGGGTGAGCACATTCCAGGGCGAGAGGAGTCGGACCTGAGGGGGAGCACATTCCAACGTGTGGGGAGTCAGACGTGGGTGGGAGCACGTTCCAGGACGTGGGGAGTCAGACATGATTGGGAGCACATTCCAGGAAGTGAGGAGTCGGACCTGACTGGAAGAACATTCCAGGACGAGAGAAGTCGGACTTGAGCGGGAGCACATTCCATTATGTAGTGAGTCGGACCTGATTGGGAGCACATTCCAGGGTGTGGTGAGTCAGACCTGAGTGGCAGCATGTTCTGGGGGTGATGAGAGTTGGACCTCAGTGGGAGCACATTCCAGGGCATGGGGGAGTCAGACCTGAGTGGGAGCACATTCCAGGGTGTGGGGAGTCAGACCAGAGTGGGAGCACATTCCAGGGCGTGGGGAGTCGGACCTGAGTGGGAGCACATTCCAGGGCATGGCGAGTCGGACCGGAGTGGGAGCACATTCCAGGGCGAGGGGAGTTGGATCTGAGTGGGAGCACATTCCAGGGCATGGGGAGTCGGACCTGAGTGGGAGTACATTCCATGGCATGAGGAGTCAGAACTAAGAGGGAGCACATTCCAGGACGAGAGGAGTCGGACCTTAGTGTGAGCACGTTCCAGCGTCTGAGGAGTCAGACCTGAGTGGGAGCACATTCCAGGGCGTGGGGAGTCAGACCTGAGTGGAAGCACATTCCAGGGCTTGGGGAGTCGGACCTGAGTGGGAGCACATTCCAGGGCATGGGGAGTCGGATCTGAGAGGGAACACATTCCATGGCAAGAGAAGTCGGACCTGAGTGGGAGCACTTTCCAGCATGTGGCGAGTCATACCTGAGTGGGAGCACATTCCAGGCTGTTGGGGAGTCAGACCTGAGTGGGAGCACATTCCAGGGTGTGGGGAGTCGGGCCTGAGTGGGAAAATATACCACGGCATGGGGAGTCAGACCTGAGTGGGAGCACATTCCAGGGCGTGGGGAGTTGGGCCTGAGTGGGAAAATATTCCAGGGCATTGGGGAGTCAGACCTGAGTGGGAGCACATCCAGGGCATGGGGAATTGGACCTGAGTGGGAGCACATTCCAGGGTGTGGGCAGTTATGACTGAGTGGGAGCACATTCCAGGGTGTGGGAAGTCGGACCTGAGTGGGATTGCCTTCCAGGTCATGGGGAATCAGACCTCAGTAGGAGCACATTCCAGGGCGTGGGGGAGTGAGACCTGAATGGGAACACAGTCCAGGGTGAGCGGAGTCGGATCTGAGCGGGAGCACATTCCAGGGCATGGGAAGTGGGGCCTGTTTGGGAAATCATTCCAGGAAATGGGGAATCGGACCTGAGTGGGAGCACATTCCAGGGCGTGGGAAGTCGGGCCTGAGTGGGAAATCATTCCAGGAAATGGGGAATCGGACCTGAGTGGGAGCAAATTCCAGGGCATGGGGAGTCGGACCTGAGTGGGAGCATATTCCAGGGCGTGGGAATTCGGTCTGAGTCGGAGCACGTTCCAGGACACGGGGAGTCGTACCTGTGGGTGAGCACATTCCAGGGCAAGAGGAGTCGGACCTGAGTGGGAGCACATTCCTGGGCATGAGGAGTCAGAACTGAGTGTGAGCACATTCCAGGACATTGGGAGTCGGAACTCAGTGGGATCACATTCCAAGGCATGAGGAGTCGGAACTGAGTGGGAGCACATTCCAGGGCATGGGGAGTCGGACCTGTGTGGGTGCACATTCCAGGGTGAGAGGAAGCAGACCTGAATGGGAGCACATTCCAACGTGTGGGGAGTCAGATCTGGATGGGAGCACATTCCATGGCGTGGGAGTCGGACCTGAGTGGGAGCACATTCCATGGAGTGGGAGTCGGACCTGAGTGGGAGCACATTCCAGGGCATGGGGAGTCGGACCTGAGAGGGAGCACATTACCGGGTGAGAGAAGTCAGACCTGAGTGGGAGCACATTCCAGGGTGTGGGGAGTCAGACCAGAGTGGGAGCACATTCCAGGGCGTGGGGAGTCGGACCTGAGTGGGAGCACATTCCAGGGCATGGCGAGTCGGACCGGAGTGGGAGCACATTCCAGGGCGTGGGGAGTTGGATCTGAGTGGGAGCACATTCCAGGGCATGGGGAGTCGGACCAGAGTGGGAGTACATTCCATGGCATGAGGAGTCAGAACTACGAGGGAGCACATTCCACGACGAGTGGAGTCGGACCTTAGTGTGAGCACGTTCCAGCGTGTGGGGAGTCAGACCTGAGTGGGAGCACATTCCAGGGTGTTGTGAGTCTGACCTGAGTGGAAGCACATTCCAGGGTGTGGGGAGTCGGACCTGAGTGGGAGCACATTCCAGGGCATGGGGAGTCAGATCTGAGAGGGAACACATTCCATGGCAAGAGAAGTCGGACCTGAGTGGGAGCACTTTCCAGCATGTGGCGAGTCATACCTGAGTGGGAGCACATTCCAGGCTGTTGGGGAGTCAGACCTGAGTGGGAGCACATTCCAGGGTGTGGGGAGTCGGGCCTGAGTGGGAAAATATACCACGGCATGGGGAGTCAGACCTGAGTGGGAGCACATTCCAGGGCATGGGGAGTCGGACCTGAGTGGGAGCACATTCCAGCGCGTGGGGAGTCAGACCTGACTGGGAACACATTCCAGGGTGAGAGGAGTCAGACCTGAGGGGGAGCACATTCCAACGTGTGGGGAGTCAGACGTGGGTGGGAGCACGTTCCAGGACGTGGGGAGTCAGACATGATTGGGAGTACATTCCAGGAAGTGAGGAGTCGGACCTGACTGGAAGAACATTCCAGGACGAGAGAAGTCGGACTTGAGTGGGAGCACATTCCATTATGTAATGAGTCGGACCTGATTGGGAGCACATTCCAGGGTGTGGTGAGTCAGACCTGAGTGGCAGCATGTTCTGGGGGTGATGAGAGTTGGACCTGAGTGGGAGCACATTCCAGGGCATGGCGAGTCGGACCGGAGTGGGAGCACATTCCAGGGCGTGGGGAGTTGGATCTGAGTGGGAGCACATTCCAGGGCATGGGAAGTCGGACCTGAGTGGGAGTACATTCCATGGCATGAGGAGTCAGAACTAAGAGGGAGCACATTCCACGACGAGAGGAGTCGGAGCTTAGTGTGAGCACGTTCCAGCGTGTGGGGAGTCAGACCTGAGTGGGAGTACGTTCCAGGGCGTGGGGAGTCAGACCTGAGTGGAAGCACATTCCAGGGCGTGGGGAGGCGGACCTGAGTGGGAGCACATTCCAGGGCATGGGGAGTCGGATCTGAGAGGGAGCACTTTCCAGCATGTGGCGAGTCATACCTGAGTGGGAGCACATTCCAGGCTGTTGGGGAGTCAGACCTGAGTGGGAGCACATTCCAGGGTGTGGGGAGTCGGGCCTGAGTGGGAAAATATACCACGGCATGGGGAGTCAGACCTGAGTGGGAGCACATTCAAGGGCGTGGGGAGTTGGGCCTGAGTGGGAAAATATTCCAGGGCATTGGGGAGTCAGACCTGAGTGGGAGCACATTCCAGGGCATGGGAAATTGGACCTGAGTGGGAGCACATTCCAGGGTGTGGGCAGTGATGACTGAGTGTGAGCACATTCCAGGGTGTGGGAAGTCGGGCCAGAGTGGGAACACATTCCAGGATACGGGGAGTCGGACCTGAGTGTGAGCACATTCCAGGGCGAGAGGAGTGGGACCTGAGTGTGAGCACGTTCCAGGACGTGGGGAGTCAGAACTGAGTGGGAGCACATTCCAGGACATTGGGAGTCGGAACTGAGTGGGATCACATTCCAAGGCATGAGGAGTCGGACCTGAGTGGGAGCACATTCCAGGGTGAGAGGAAGCAGAACAGAATGGGAGCACATTCCAACCTGTGGGGAGTCAGATCTGGATGGGAGCACATTCCATGGCGTGGAGAGTCGGACCTGAGTGGGAGCACTTTCCACAGCGTGAGGAATCGGACCTGAGTGGGAGCACATTCCAGGGCATGGGGAGTCAGACAGGAGTGGGAGCACAGTCCAGGACATGAGGAGTCAGACCTGAGTGGAAGAACATTCCAGGGCATGAGGAGTCGGACCTAAGTGGGAGCACATTCCAGCATGTGGGATGTCAGATCTGAGCGGGAGCACATTCCTGGCATGGGGAGTCGGACCTGAGTGGGAGCACATTCCAGGGCGTAGGAAGTCGGGCCTGAGTGGGAACACATTCCAGGGCGAGAGGAGTCGGACCTGAGTGGGAGCACATTCCAGGGCATGGCGAGTCGGACCGGAGTGGGAGCACATTCCAGGGCGTGGGGAGTTGGATCTGAGTGGGAGCACATTCCCGGGCATGGGGAGTCGGACCTGATTGGGAGTACATTCCATGGCATGAGGAGTCAGAACTAAGAGGGAGCACATTCCAGGACGAGTGGAGTCGGACCTTAGTGTGAGCACGTTCCAGCGTGTGGGGAGTCAGACCTGAATGGAAGCACATTCCAGGGCGTGGGGAGTCAGACCTGAGTGGAAGCACATTCCAGGGCGTGGGGAGTCGGACCTGAGTGGGAGCACATTTCAGGGCATGGGGAGTCGGATCTGAGAGGGAACACATTCCATGGCAAGAGAAGTCGGACCTGAGTGGGAGCACTTTCCAGCATGTGGCGAGTCATACCTGAGTGGGAGCACATTCCAGGCTGTTGGGGAGTCAGACCTGAGTGGGAGCACATTCCAGGGCGTGGGGAGTCGGGCCTGAGTGGGAAAGTATTCCAGGGCATTGGAGAGTCAGACCTGAGTGGGAGCACATTCCAGGGCATGGGGAATTGGACCTGAGTGGGAGCACTTTCCAGGGTGTGGGCAGTTATGACTGAGTGGGAGCACATTCCAGGGTGTGGGAAGTCGGGCCTGAGTGGGGGCACATTCCTGGACACGGGGAGTCGGACCTGAGTGTGAGCACATTCCAGGGCATGAGGAGTCAGAACTGAGTGTGAGCACATTCCAGGACATTGGGAGTCGGAACTCAGTGGGATCACATTTCAAGGCATGAGGAGTCGGACCTGAGTGGGAGAACATTCCAGGGCGTGGGCAGCCGGAACTGTGTGGGTGCACATTCCAGGGTGAGAGGAAGCAGACCTGAATGGGGGCACATTCCAACGTGTGGGGAGTCAGATCTGGATGGGAGCACATTCCATGGCGTGGGAGTCGGACCTGAGTGGGAGCACATTCCAGGGCATGGGGAGTCGGACCTGAGAGGGGGCACATTACCGGGTGAGAGAAGTCAGACCTGAGTGGGAGCATATTCCAGGGTGTGGGGAGTCAGACCAGAGGGGGAGCACATTCCAGGGCATGGGGAGTCGGACCTGAGTGGGAGCACATTCCAGGGCATGGCGAGTCGGACCGGAGTGGGAGCACATTCCAGGGTGTGGAGAGTTGGATCTGAGTGGGAGCACGTTCCAGGGCATGGGGAGTCGGACCTGAGTGGGAGCACATTCATTGGCATGGGGAGTCAGACCTGAGTGTGAGTACATTCCATGGCATGAGGAGCCAGAACTAAGTGGGAGCACATTCCAGGATGAGAGGAGTCGGACCTTAGTGGGAGCACATTCCAGGGCGTGGGGAGACAGACCTGAGTGGAAGCACATTCCAGGGCGTGGGGAGTCGGACCTGAGTGGGAGCATATTCCAGGGTGTAGGGAGTCGGTCCTGAGAGGGAACACATTCCAGGGCAAGAGAAGTCGGACCTGAGTGGGAGCACTTTCCAGCATGTGGCGAGTCATACCTGAGTGGGAGCACATTCCAGGCCGTTGGGGAGTCAGACCTGAGTGGGAGCACATTCCAGGGTGTGGGGAGTCGGGCCTGAGTGGGAAAATATACTACGGCATGGGGGAGTCAGACCTGAGTGGGAGCACATTCCAGGACGTGGGGAGTCAGAACTGAGTGGGAGCACATTCCAGGCCATTGGGAGTCGGAACTGAGTGGGATCACATTCCAAGGCATGAGGAGTCGGACCTGAGTGGGAGCACATTCCAGGGCATGGGGAGTCGGAACTGTGTGGGCGCACATTCCAGGGTGAGAGGGTGCAGCCCTGAATGGGTGCACATTCCAACGTGTGGGGAGTCAGATCTGGATGGGAGCACATTCCATGGCGTGGAGAGTCGGACCTGAGTGGGAGCACTTTCGACAGCATGAGGAATCAGACCTGAGTGGGAGCACATTCCAGGGCATGGGGAGTCGGACCTGAGAGGGAGCACATTACCGGGTGAGTGAAGTCAGACCTGAGTGGGAGCATATTCCCGCGCTTGGGGAGTCAGTCCTGAGTTGGAGCCCATTCCAGGGCGTGGGCAGTCGGACCTGAGTGGGATCACATTCCAGGTCATGGGGAATCAGACCTCAGTAGGAGCACATTCCAGGGCGTGGGGGGCTGAGACCTGAATGGGAACACAGTCCAGGGTGAGCGGAGTCAGACCTGAGTGGGAGCACATTCCAGGGCATGGGAAGTGGGGCCTGTTTGGGAAATCATTCCAGGAAATGGGGAATCGGACCTGAGTGGGAGCACATTCCAGGGCGTGGGAAGTCGGGCCTGAGTGGGAAATCATTCCAGGAAATGGGGAATGGGACCTGAGTGGGAGCAAATTCCTGGTCATGGGGAGTCGGACCTGAGTGGGAGCATATTCCTGGGCATGGGAAGTCGGGTCTGAGTCGGAGCACGTTCCAGGACACGGGGAGTCGTACCTGTGGGTGAGCACATTCCAGGGCGAGAGGAGTCGGACATGAGTGGGAGCACATTCCAGGGCATGGGGAGTTGTACCTGAGTGGGAGCACATTCCAGCGCGTGGGGAGTCAGAACTGACTGGGAACACATTCCAGGGCGAGAGGAGTCAGACCTGAGGGGGAGCACATTCCAACGTGTGGGGAGTCAGAAGTGGGTGGGAGCACGTTCCAGGACGTGGGGAGTCAGACATGATTGGGAGTACATTCCAGGAAGTGAGGAGTCGGACCTGACTGGAAGAACATTCCAGGACGAGAGAAGTCGGACTTGAGTGGGAGCACATTCCATTATGTAGTGAGTCGGACCTGATTGGGAGCACATTCCAGGGTGTGGTGAGTCAGACCTGAGTGGCAGCATGTTCTGGGGGTGATGAGAGTTGGACCTGAGTGGGAGCACATTCCAGGGCATGGGGGAGTCAGACCTGAGTGGGAGCACATTCCAGGGTGTGGGGAGTCAGACCAGAGTGGGAGCACATTCCAGGGCGTGGGGAGTCGGACCTGAGTGGGAGCACATTCCAGGGCATGGCGAGTCGGACCGGAGTGGGAGCACATTCCAGGGCGAGGGGAGTTGGATCTGAGTGGGAGCACATTCCAGGGCATGGGGAGTCGGACCTGAGTGGGAGTACATTCCATGGCATGAGGAGTCAGAACTAAGAGGGAGCACATTCCAGGACGAGAGGAGTCGGACCTTAGTGTGAGCACGTTCCAGCGTGTGGGGAGTCAGACCTGAGTGGGAGCACATTCCAGGGAGTGGGGAGTCAGTCCTGAGTGGAAGCACATTCCAGGGCGTGGGGAGTCGGACCTGAGTGGGAGCACATTCCAGGGCATGGGGAGTCGGATCTGAGAGGGAACACATTCCATGGCAAGAGAAGTCGGACCTGAGTGGGAGCACTTTCCAGCATGTGGCGAGTCATACCTGAGTGGGAGCACATTCCAGGCTGTTGGGGAGTCAGACCTGAGTGGGAGCACATTCCAGGGCGTGGGGAGTTGGGCCTGAGTGGGAAAATATTCCAGGGCATTGGGGAGTCAGACCTGAATGGGAGCACATCCAGGGCATGGGGAATTGGACCTGAGTGGGAGCACATTCCAGGGTGTGGGCAGTTATGACTGAGTGGGAGCACATTCCAGGGTGTGGGAAGTCGGACCTGAGTGGGATTGCCTTCCAGGTCATGGGGAATCAGACCTCAGTAGGAGCACATTCCAGGGCGTGGGGGAGTGAGACCTGAATGGGAACACAGTCCAGGGTGAGCGGAGTCGGACCTGAGCGGGAGCACATTCCAGGGCATGGGAAGTGGGGCCTGTTTGGGAAATCATTCCAGGAAATGGGGAATCGGACCTGAGTGGGAGCACATTCCAGGGCGTGGGAAGTCGGGCCTGAGTGGGAAATCATTCCAGGAAATGGGGAATCGGACCTGAGTGGGAGCAAATTCCAGGGCATGGGGAGTCGGACCTGAGTGGGAGCATATTCCAGGGCATGGGAAGTCGGGTCTGAGTCGGAGCACGTTCCAGGACACGGGGAGTCGTACCTGTGGGTGAGCACATTCCAGGGCGAGAGGAGTCGGACCTGAGTGGGAGCACATTCCTGGGCATGAGGAGTCAGAACTGAGTGTGAGCACATTCCAGGACATTGGGAGTCGGAACTCAGTGGGATCACATTCCAAGGCATGAGGAGTCGGACCTGAGTGGGAGCACATTCCAGGGCATGGGGAGTCCGACCTGTGTGGGTGCACATTCCAGGGTGAGAGGAAGCAGACCTGAATGGGAGCACATTCCAACGTGTGGGGAGTCAGATCTGGATGGGAGCACATTCCATGGCGTGGGAGTCGGACCTGAGTGGGAGCACATTCCAGGGCATGGGGAGTCGGACCTGAGAGGGAGCACATTACCGGGTGAGAGAAGTCAGACCTGAGTGGGATCACATTCCAGGGTGTGGGGAGTCAGACCAGAGTGGGAGCACATTCCAGGGAGTGGGGAGTCGGACCTGAGTGGGAGCACATTCCAGGGCATGGCGAGTCGGACCGGAGTGGGAGCACATTCCAGGCGTGGGGAGTTGGATCTGAGTGGGAGCACATTCCAGGGCATGGGGAGTCGGACCTGAGTGGGAGTACATTCCATGGCATGTGGAGTCAGAACTACGAGGGAGCACATTCCACGACGAGAGGAGTCGGACCTTAGTGTGAGCACGTTCCAGCGTGTGGGGAGTCAGACCTGAGTGGGAGCACATTCCAGGGTGTTGTGAGTCTGACCTGAGTGGAAGCACATTCCAGGGCGTGGGGAGTCGGACCTGAGTGGGAGCACATTCCAGGGCATGGGGAGTCGGATCTGAGAGGGAACACATTCCATGGCAAGAGAAGTCGGACCTGAGTGGGAGCACTTTCCAGCATGTGGCGAGTCATACCTGAGTGGGAGCACATTCCAGGCTGTTGGGGAGTCAGACCTGAGTGGGAGCACATTCCAGGGTGTGGGGAGTCGGGCCTGAGTGGGAAAATATACCACGGCATGGGGAGTCAGACCTGAGTGGGAGCACATTCCAGGGCATGGGCAGTTGGGCCTGAGTGGGAGCATATTCCAGGGCGTGGGAAGTCGGGTCTGAGTCGGAGCACGTTCCAGGACACGGGGAGTCGTACCTGTGGGTGAGCACATTCCAGGGCGAGAGGTGTCGGACCTGAGTGGAGCACATTCCAGGGCATGGGGAGTTGGACCTGAGTGGGAGCACATTCCAGCGCGTGGGGAGTCAGACCTGACTGGGAACACATTCCAGGGCGAGAGGAGTCAGACCTGAGGGGAGCACATTCCAACGTGTGGGGAGTCAGACGTGGGTGGGAGCACGTTCCAGGACGTGGGGAGTCAGACATGATTGGGAGTACATTCCAGGAAGTGAGGAGTCGGACCTGACTGGAAGAACATTCCAGGACGAGAGAAGTCGGACTTGAGTGGAGCACATTCCATTATGTAATGAGTCGGACCTGATTGGGAGCACATTCCAGGGTGTGGTGAGTCAGACCTGAGTGGCAGCATGTTCTGGGGGTGATGAGAGTTGGACCTGAGTGGGAGCACATTCCAGGGCATGGGGGGAGTCAGACCTGAGTGGGAGCACATTCCAGGGCGTGGGGAGTCAGACCAGAGTGGGAGCACATTCCAGTGCGTGGGGAGTCGGACCTGAGTGGGAGCACAATCCAGGGCGTGCGGAGTTGGATCTGAGAGTGAGCACATTCCAGGGCATGGGGAGTCGGACCTGAATGGGGAGTACATTCCATGACATGAGGAGTCAGAACTAAGAGGGAGCACATTCCAGGACGAGAGGAGTCGGACCTTAGTGTGAGGCACGTTCCAGCGTGTGGGAGTCAGACCTGAGTGGGAATACGTTCCAGGGCGTGGGGAGTCAGACCTGAGTGGAAGCACATTCCAGGGCGTGGGGAGGCGGACCTGAGTGGGAGCACATTCCAGGGCATGGGGAGTCGGATCTGAGAGGGAACACATTCCATGGCAAGAGAAGTCGGACCTGAGTGGGAGCACTTTCCAGCATGTGGCGAGTCATACCTGAGTGGGAGCACATTCCAGGCTGTTGGGGGAGTCAGACCTGAGTGGGAGCACATTCCAGGGTGTGGGGGAGTCGGGGCCTGAGTGGGAATATATACCATGGCATGGGGAGTCAGACCTGAGTGGGAGCACATTCCAGGGCGTGGGGAGTTGGGCCTGAGTGGGAAAATATTCCAGGGCATTGGGGAGTCAGACCTGAGTGGGAGCACATTCCAGGGCATGGGAAATTGGACCTGAGTGGGAGCACATTCCAGGGTGTGGGCAGTTATGACTGAGTGGGAGCACATTCCAGGCTGTGGGAAGTCGGGCCAGAGTGGGAACACATTCCAGGAGACGGGGAGTCGGACCTGAGTGTGAGCATATTCCAGGGCGAGAGGAGTGGGACCTGAGTGTGAGCACGTTCCAGGACGTGGGGAGTCAGACCTGAGTGGGAGCACATTCCAGGGCATGAGGAGTCAGAACTGAGTGGGAGCACATTCCAGGACATTGGGAGTCGGAACTGAGTGGGATCACATTCCAAGGCATGAGGAGTCGGACCTGAGTGGGAGCACATTCCAGGGTGAGAGGAAGCAGAACAGAATGGGAGCACATTCCAACGTGTGGGGAGTCAGATCAGGATGGGAGCACATTCCATGGCGTGGAGAGTCGGACCTGAGTGGGAGCACTTTCCACGGCATGAGGAATCGGACCTGAGTTGGAGCACATTCCAGGGCATGGGGAGTCAGACAGGAGTGGGAGCACATTCCAGGACATGAGGAGTCAGACCTGAGTGGAAGAACATTCCAGGGCATGAGGAGTCGGACCTAAGTGGGAGCACATTCCAGCATGTGGGACGCCAGATCTGAGCGGGAGCACATTCCTGGCATGGGGAGTCGGACCTGAGTGGGAGCACATTCCAGGGCGTAGGAAGTCGGGCCTGAGTGGGAACACATTCCAGGGCGAGAGGAGTCGGACCTGAGTGGGAGCACATTCCAGGGCATGGCGAGTCGGACCGGAGTGGGAGCACATTCCAGGGCGTGGGGAGTTGGATCTGAGTGGGAGCACATTCCCGGGCATGGGGAGTCGGACCTGATTGGGAGTACATTCCATGGCATGAGGAGTCAGAACTAAGAGGGAGCACATTCCAGGACGAGTGGAGTCGGACCTTAGTGTGAGCACGTTCCAGCGTGTGGGGAGTCAGACCTGAATGGAAGCACATTCCAGGGCGTGGGGAGTCAGACCTGAGTGGAAGCACATTCCAGGGCATGGGGAGTCGGACCTGAGTGGGAGCACATTTCAGGGCATGGGGAGTCGGATCTGAGAGGGAACACATTCCATGGCAAGAGAAGTCGGACCTGAGTGGGAGCACTTTCCAGCATGTGGCGAGTCATACCTGAGTGGGAGCACATTCCAGGCTGTTGGGGAGTCAGACCTGAATGGGAGCACATTCCAGGGTGTGGGGAGTCGGGCCTGAGTGGGAAAATATTCCAGGGCATTGGAGAGTCAGACCTGAGTGGGAGCACATTCCAGGGCATGGGGAATTGGACCTGAGTGGGAGCACTTTCCAGGGTGTGGGCAGTTATGATTGAGTGGGAGCACATTCCAGGGTGTGGGAAGTCGGGCCTGAGTGGGAGCATATTCCAGGACACGGGGAGTGGGACCTGAGTGTGAGCACATTCCAGGGTGAGAGGAGTCAGACCTGAGTGTGAGCACGTTCCTGGACGTGGGGAGTCAGACCTGAGTGGGAGCACATTCCAGGGCATGGGGAGTCGGATCTGAGAGGGAACACATTCCATGGCAAGAGAAGTCGGACCTGTGTGGGAGCACTTTCCAGCATGTGGCGAGTCATACCTGAGTGGGAGCACATTCCAGGCTGTTGGGGAGTCAGACCTGAGTGGGAGCACATTCCAGGGTGTGGGGAGTCGGGCCTGAGTGGGAATATATACCATGGCATGGGGAGTCAGACCTGAGTGGGAGCACATTCCAGGGCGTGGGGAGTTGGGCCTGAGTGGGAAAATATTCCAGGGCATTGGGGAGTCAGACCTGAGTGGGAGCACATTCCAGGGCATGGGAAATTGGACCTGAGTGGGAGCACATTCCAGGGTGTGGGCAGTTATGATTGAGTGGGAGCACATTCCAGGGTGTGGGAAGTCGGGCCAGAGTGGGAACACATTCCAGGAGTCGGGGAGTCGGACCTGAGTGTGAGCACATTCCAGGGCGAGAGGAGTGGGACCTGAGTGTGAGCACGTTCCAGGACGTGGGAGTCAGACCTGAGTGGGAGCACATTCCAGGGCATTGGGAGTCGGAACTGAGTGGGATCACATTCCAAGGCATGAGGAGCCGGACCTGAGTGGGAGCACATTCCAGGGTGAGAGGAAGCAGAACAGAATGGGAGCACATTCCAACGCGTGGGGAGTCAGATCAGGATGGGAGCACATTCCATGGCGTGGAGAGTCGGACCTGAGTGGGAGCACTTTCCACGGCATGAGGAATCGGACCTGAGTTGGAGCACATTCCAGGGCATGGGGAGTCAGACAGGAGTGGGAGCACATTCCAGGACATGAGGAGTCAGACCTGAGTGGAAGAACATTCCAGGGCATGAGGAGTCGGACCTAAGTGGGAGCACATTCCAGCATGTGGGACGTCAGATCTGAGCGGGAGCACATTCCTGGCATGGGGAGTCGGACCTGAGTGGGAGAACATTCCAGGGCGTAGGAAGTCGGGCCTGAGTGGGAACACATTCCAGGGCGAGAGGAGTCGGACCTGAGTGGGAGCACATTCCAGGGCATGGCGAGTCGGACCGGAGTGGGAGCACATTCCAGGGCGTGGGGAGTTGGATCTGAGTGGGAGCACATTCCCGGGCATGGGGAGTCGGACCTGATTGGGAGTACATTCCATGGCATGAGGAGTCAGAACTAAGAGGGAGCACATTCCAGGACGAGTGGAGTCGGACCTTAGTGTGAGCACGTTCCAGCGTGTGGGGAGTCAGACCTGAATGGAAGCACATTCCAGGGCGTGGGGAGTCTGACCTGAGTGGAAGCACATTCCAGGGCGTGGGGAGTCGGACCTGAGTGGGAGCACATTTCAGGGCATGGGGAGTCGGATCTGAGAGGGAACACATTCCATGGCAAGAGAAGTCGGACCTGAGTGGGAGCACTTTCCAGCATGTGGCGAGTCATACCTGAGTGGGAGCACATTCCAGGCTGTTGGGGAGTCAGACCTGAATGGGAGCACATTCCAGGGCGTGGGGAGTCGGGCCTGAGTGGGAAAATATTCCAGGGCATTGGAGAGTCAGACCTGAGTGGGAGCACATTCCAGGGCATGGGGAATTGGACCTGAGTGGGAGCACTTTCCAGGGTGTGGGCAGTTATGACTGAGTGGGAGCACATTCCAGGGTGTGGGAAGTCGGGCCTGAGTGGGAGCATATTCCAGGACACGGGGAGTCGGACCTGAGTGTGAGCACATTCCAGGGTGAGAGGAGTGGGACCTGAGTGTGAGCACGTTCCTGGACGTGGGGAGTCAGACCTGAGTGGGAGCACATTCCAGGACATTGGGAGTCGGAACTCAGTGGGATCACATTCCAAGGCATGAGGAGTCGGACCTGAGTGGGAGAACATTCCAGGGCGTGGGCAGTCGGACCTGTGTGGGTGCACATTCCAGGGTGAGAGGAAGCAGACCTGAATGGGGGCACATTCCAACGTGTGGGGAGTCAGATCTGGATGGGAGCACATTCCATGGCATGGAGAGTCGGACCTGAGTGGGAGCACATTCCAGGGCATGGGGAGTCGGACCTGAGAGGGAGCACATTACCGGGTGAGAGAAGTCATACCTGAGTGGGAGCACATTCCAGGGTGTGGGGAGTCAGACCAGAGTGGGAGCACATTCCAGGGCGTGGGGAGTCGGACCTGAGTGGGAGCACATTCCAGGGAATGGCGAGTCGGACCGGAGTGGGAGCACATTCCAGGGCGTGGGGAGTTGGATCTGAGTGGGAGCACATTCCAGGGCATGGGGAGTCGGACCTGAGTGGGAGTACATTCCATGGCATGAGGAGTCAGAACTAAGAGGGAGCACATTCCACGACGAGAGGAGTCGGACCTTAGTGTGAGCACGTTCCAGCGTGTGGGGAGTCAGAGCTGAGTGGGAGCACATTCCAGGGTGTGGGGAGTCTGACCTGAGTGGAAGCACATTCCAGGGCGTGGGGAGTCGGACCTGAGTGGGAGCACATTCCAGGGCATGGGGAGTCGGATCTGAGAGGGAACACATTCCATGGCAAGAGAAGTCGGACCTGAGTGGGAGCACTTTCCAGCATGTGGCGAGTCATACCTGAGTGGGAGCACATTCCAGGCTGTTGGGGAGTCAGACCTGAATGGGAGCACATTCCAGGGCGTGGGGAGTCGGGCCTGAGTGGGAAAATATTCCAGGGCATTGGAGAGTCAGACCTGAGTGGGAGCACATTCCAGGGCATGGGGAATTGGACCTGAGTGGGAGCACTTTCCAGGGTGTGGGCAGTTATGACTGAGTGGGAGCACATTCCAGGGTGTGGGAAGTCGGGCCTGAGTGGGAGCATATTCCAGGACACGGGGAGTCGGACCTGAGTGTGAGCACATTCCAGGGTGAGAGGAGTGGGACCTGAGTGTGAGCACGTTCCTGGACGTGGGGAGTCAGACCTGAGTGGGAGCACATTCCAGGACATTGGGAGTCGGAACTCAGTGGGATCACATTCCAAGGCATGAGGAGTCGGACCTGAGTGGGAGAACATTCCAGGGCGTGGGCAGTCGGACCTGTGTGGGTGCACATTCCAGGGTGAGAGGAAGCAGACCTGAATGGGGGCACATTCCAACGTGTGGGGAGTCAGATCTGGATGGGAGCACATTCCATGGCATGGAGAGTCGGACCTGAGTGGGAGCACATTCCAGGGCATGGGGAGTCGGACCTGAGAGGGAGCACATTACCGGGTGAGAGAAGTCATACCTGAGTGGGAGCACATTCCAGGGTGTGGGGAGTCAGACCAGAGTGGGAGCACATTCCAGGGCGTGGGGAGTCGGACCTGAGTGGGAGCACATTCCAGGGAATGGCGAGTCGGACCGGAGTGGGAGCACATTCCAGGGCGTGGGGAGTTGGATCTGAGTGGGAGCACATTCCAGGGCATGGGGAGTCGGACCTGAGTGGGAGTACATTCCATGGCATGAGGAGTCAGAACTAAGAGGGAGCACATTCCACGACGAGAGGAGTCGGACCTTAGTGTGAGCACGTTCCAGCGTGTGGGGAGTCAGAGCTGAGTGGGAGCACATTCCAGGGTGTGGGGAGTCTGACCTGAGTGGAAGCACATTCCAGGGCGTGGGGAGTCGGACCTGAGTGGGAGCACATTCCAGGGCATGGGGAGTCGGATCTGAGAGGGAACACATTCCATGGCAAGAGAAGTCGGACCTGAGTGGGAGCACTTTCCAGCATGTGGCGAGTCATACCTGAGTGGGAGCACATTCCAGGCTGTTGGGGAGTCAGACCTGAGTGGGAGCACATTCCAGGGTGTGGGGAGTCGCGCCTGAGTGGGAAAATATACCACGGCATGGGGAGTCAGACCTGAGTGGGAGCACATTCCAGGGCATGGGGAGTCGGACCTGCGTGGGAGCATATTCCAGGGCGTGGGAAGTCGGGTCTGAGTCGGAGCACGTTCCAGGACACGGGGAGTCGTACCTGTGGGTGAGCACATTCCAGGGCGAGAGGAGTCGGACCTGAGTGGGAGCACATTCCAGGGCATGGGGAGTTGGACCTGAGTGGGAGCACATTCCAGCGCGTGGGGAGTCAGACCTGACTGGGAACCCATTCCAGGGCGAGAGGAGTCAGACCTGAGGGGGAGCACATTCCAACGTGTGGGGAGTCAGACGTGGGTGGGAGCATGTTCCAGGACGTGGGGAGTCAGACATGATTGGGAGTACATTCCAGGAAGTGAGGAGTCGGACCTGACTGGAAGAACATTCCAGGACGAGAGAAGTCGGACTTGAGTGGGAGCACATTCCATTATGTAATGAGTCGGACCTGATTGGGAGCACATTCCAGGGTGTGGTGAGTCAGACCTGAGTGGCAGCATGTTCTGGGGGTGATGAGAGTTGGACCTGAGTGGGAGCACATTCCAGGGCGTGGGGGAGTCAGACCTGAGTGGGAGCACATTCCAGGGCGTGGGGAGTCAGACCAGAGTGGGAGCACATTCCAGGGCGTGGGGAGTCGGACCTGAGTGGGAGCACATTCCAGGGCATGGCGAGTCGGACCGGAGTGGGAGCACATTCCAGGGCGTGGGGAGTTGGATCTGTTTGGGAGCACATTCCAGGGCATGGGGAGTCGGACCTGAGTGGGAGTACATTCCATGGCATGAGGAGTCAGAACTAAGAGGGAGCGCATTCCAGGACGAGAGGAGTCGGACCTTAGTGTGAGCACGTTCCAGCGTGTGGGGAGTCAGACCTGAGTGGGAGCACATTCCAGGGCGTGGGGAGTCAGACCTGAGTGGAAGCACATTCCAGGGCGTGGGGAGTCGGACCTGAGTGGGAGCACATTCCAGGGCATGGGGAGTCGGATCTGAGAGGGAACACATTCCATGGCAAGAGAAGTCGGACCTGAGTGGGAGCACTTTCCAGCATGTGGCGAGTCATACCTGAGTGGGAGCACATTCCAGGCTGTTGGGGAGTCAGACCTGAGTGTGAGCACATTCCAGGGTGTGGGGAGTCGGGCCTGAGTGGGAAAATATTCCACGGCATGGGGAGTCAGACCTGAATGGGAGCACATTCCAGGGCGTGGGGAGTTGGGCCTGAGTGGGAAAATATTCCAGGGCATTGGGGAGTCAGACCTGAGTGGGAGCACATTCCAGGGCATGGGGAATTGGACCTGAGTGGGAGCACATTCCAGGGTGTGGGCAGTTATGACTGAGTGGGAGCACATTCCAGGGTGTGGGAAGTTGGACCTGAGTGGGATTGCCTTCCAGGTCATGGGGAATCAGACCTCAGTAGGAGCACATTCCAGGGCGTGGGGGAGTGAGACCTGAATGGGAACACAGTCCAGGGTGAGCGGCGTCGGACCTGAGTGGGAGCGCATTCCAGGGCATGGGAAGTGGGGCCTGTTTGGGAAATCATTCCAGGAAATGGGGAATCGGACCTGAGTGGGAGCACATTCCAGGGCGTGGGAAGTCGGGCCTGAGTGGGAAATCATTCCAGGAAATGGGGAATCGGACCTGAGTGGGAGCAAATTCCAGGGCATGGGGAGTCGGACCTGAGTGGGAGCATATTCCAGGGCGTGGGAAGTCGGGTCTGAGTCGGAGCACGTTCCAGGACACGGGGAGTCGTACCTGTGGGTGAGCACATTCCAGGGCGAGAGGAGGCGGACCTGAGTGGGAGCACATTCCAGGGCATGGGGAGTTGGACCTAAGTGGGCGCACATTCCAGCGCGTGGGGAGTCAGACGTGGGTGGGAGCACATTCCAGGATGTGGGGCGTCAGACATGATTGGGAGTACATTCCAGGAAGTGAGGAGTTGGACCTGAGTGGAAGAACATTCCAGGACAAGAGAAGTCGGACTTGAGTCGGAGCACATTGCATTATGTAGTGAGTCGGACCTGATTGGGAGCACATTCCAGGGTGTGGTGAGTCAGACCTGAGTGGCAGCATGTTCTGGGGGTGATGAGAGTTGGACCTGAGTGGGAGCACATTCCAGGGCATGGGGGAGTCAGACCTGAGTGGGAGCACATTCCAGGGTGTGGGGAGTCAGACCAGAGTGGGAGCACATTCCAGGGCGTGGGGAGTCGGACCTGAGTGGGAGCACATTCCAGGGCATGGCGAGTCGGACCAGAGTGGGAGCACATTCCAGGGCGTGGGGAGTTGGATCTGAGTGGGAGCACATTCCAGGGCATGGGGAGTCGGACCTGAGTGGGAGTACATTCCATGGCATGAGGAGTCAGAACTAAGAGGGAGCACATTCCAGGACGATAGGAGTCGGACCTTAGTGTGAGCACGTTCCAGCGTGTGGGGAGTCAGACCTGGGTGGGAGCACATTCCAGGGCGTGGGGAGTCAGACCTGAGTGGAAGCACATTCCAGGGCGTGGGGAGTCGGACCTGAGTGGGAGCACATTCCAGGGCATGGGGAGTCGGATCTGAGAGGGAACACATTCCATGGCAAGAGAAGTCGGACCTGAGTGGGAGCACTTTCCAGCATGTGGCGAGTCATACCTGAGTGGGAGCACATTCCAGGCTGTTGGGGAGTCAGACCTGAGTGGGAGCACATTCCAGGGTGTGGGGAGTCGGGCCTGAGTGGGAAAATATACCACGGCATGGGGAGTCAGACCTGAGTGGGAGCACATTCCAGGGCGTGGGCAGTTGGGCCTGAGTGGGAGCATATTCCAGGGCATTGGGGAGTCAGACCTGAGTGGGAGCACATTCCAGGGCATGGGGAAATGGACCTGAGTGGGAGCACATTCCAGGGTGTGGGCAGTTATGACTGAGTGGGAGCACATTCCAGGGTGTGGGAAGTCGGGCCAGAGTGGGAACACATTCCAGGACACGGGGAGTCAGACCTGAGTGTGAGCACATTCCAGGGCGAGAGGAGTGGGACCTGAGTGTGAGCACATTCCAGGGCGAGAGGAGTGGGACCTGAGTGTGAGCACGTTCCAGGACGTGGGGAGTCAGACCTGAGTGGGAGCACATTCCTGGGCATGAGGAGTCAGAACTGCGTGGGAGCACATTCCAGGACATTGGGAGTCGGAACTGAGTGGGATCACATTCCAAGGCATGAGGAGTCGGACCTGAGTGGGAGCACATTCCAGGGCATGGGGAGTCGGACCTGAGTGGGCGCACATTCCAGGGTGAGAGGAAGCAGAACAGAATGGGAGCACATTCCAATGTGTGGGGAGTCAGATCTGGATGGGAGCACATCCCATGGCGTGGAGAGTCGGACCTGAGTGGGAGCACTTTCCACAGCGTGAGAAATCGGACCTGAGTGGGAGCACATTCCAGGACATGAGGAGTCAGACCTGAGTGGAAGAACATTCCAGGGCATGAGGAGTCGGACCTAAGTGGGAGCACATTCCAGCATGTGGGACGTCAGACCTGAGCGGGAGCACATTCCTGGCATGGGGAGTCGGACCTGAGTGGGAGCACATTCCAGGGCGTAGGAAGTCGGGCCTGAGTGGGAACACATTCCAGGGCGAGAGGAGTCGGACCTGAGTGGGAGCACATTCCAGGGCATGGCGAGTCGGACCGGAGTGGGAGCACATTTCAGAGCATGGGAAGTCGGATCTGAGAGGGAACACATTCCATGGCAAGAGAAGTCGGACCTGAGTGGGAGCACTTTCCAGCATGTGGCGAGTCATACCTGAGTGGGAGCACATTCCAGGCTGTTGGGGAGTCAGACCTGAGTGGGAGCACATTCCAGGGCATGGGGAATTGGACCTGAGTGGGAGCACTTTCCAGGGTGTGGGCAGTTATGACTGAGTGGGAGCACATTCCAGGGTGTGGGAAGTCGGGCCTGAGTGGGAGCATATTCCTGGACACGGGGAGTCGGACCTGAGTGTGAGCACATTCCAGGGCGAGAGGAGTGGGAGCTGAGTGTGAGCACGTTCCAGGAGGTGGGGAGTCAGACCTGAGTGGGAGCCCATTCCTGGGCATGAGGAGTCAGAACTGAGTGTGAGCAAATTCCAGGACATTGGGAGTCGGAAATCAGTGGGATCACATTCCAAGGCATGAGGAGTCCGACCTGAGTGGGAGCACATTCCAGGGCATGGGGAGTCGGACCTGTGTGGGTGCACATTCCAGGGTGAGAGGTAGCAGACCTGAATGGGAGCACATTCCAACGTGTGGGGAGTCAGATCTGGATGGGAGCACATTCCATGGCGTGGGCGTCGGACCTGAGTGGGAGCACATTCCAGGGCATGGGGAGTCGGACCTGAGATGGAGCACATTACCGGGTGAGAGAAGTCAGACCTGAGTGGGAGCACATTCCAGGGCATGGGGGAGTCAGACCTGAGTGGGAGCACATTCCAGGGTGTGGGGAGTCAGACCAGAGTGGGAGCACATTCCAGGGCGTGGGGAGTCGGACCTGAGTGGGAGCACATTCCAGGGCATGGCGTGTCGGACCGGAGTGGGAGCACATTCCAGGGCGTGGGGTGTTGGATCTGAGTGGGAGCACATTCCAGGGCATGGGGAGTCGGACCTGAGTGGGAGTACATTCCAGGGCGTGGGGAGTCGGACCTGAATGGGAGCACATTCCAGGGCATGGCGAGTCGGACCGGAGTGGGAGTACATTCCAGGGTGTGGGGAGTTGGGCCTGAGTGGGAAAATAAGCCACGGCATGGGGAGTCAGACCTGAGTGGGAGCACATTCCAGGGCGTGGGGAGTTGGGCCTGAGTGGGAAAATATTCCAGGGCATTGGGGAGTCAGACCTGAGTGGGAGCACATTCCAGGGCATGGGGAATTGGACCTGAGTGGGAACACATTCCTGGGTGTGGGCAGTTGTGACTGAGTGGGAGCACATTCCAGGGTGTGGGAAGTCGGGCCAGAGTGGGAACACATTCCAGGAGACGGGGAGTCGTACCTGAGTGTGAGCACATTCCAGGGCGAGAGGAGTGGGACCTGAGTGTGAGCACGTTCCAGGACGTGGGGAGTCAGACCTGAGTGGGAGCACATTCCTGGGCATGAGGAGTCAGAACTGAGTGGGAGCACATTCCTGGACATTGGGAGTCGGAACTGAGTGGGATCACATTCCAAGGAATGAGGAGTCGGACCTGAGTGGGAGCACATTCCAGGGCATGGGGAGTCGGACCTGAGTGGGCGCACATTCCAGGGTGAGAGGAAGCAGAACTGAATGGGAGCACATTCCAACGTGTTGGGAGTCAGATCTGGATGGGAGCACATTCCATGGCGTGGAGAGTCGGACCTGAGTGGGAGCACTTTCCACGGCGTGAGGAATCGGACCTGAGTGGGAGCACATTCCAGGGAATGGGGAGTCAGGCAGGAGTGGGAGCACATTCCAGGACATGAGGAGTCAGACCTGAGTGGGAGAACATTCCAAGGCATGACGAGTCGGACCTAAGTGGGAGCACATTCCAGCATGTGGGACGTCAGACCTGAGCGGGAGCACATTCCTGGCATGGGGAGTCGGACCTGAGTGGGAGCACTTTCCACGGCGTGAGGAATCGGACCTGAGTGGGAGCACATTCCAGGGCATGGGGAGTCGGACCTGAGAGGGAGCACATTACCGGGTGAGAGAAGTCAGACCTGAGTGGGAGCACATTCCAGGGTGTGGGGGGTCAGACTAGAGTGGGAGCACATTCCAGGGCGTGGGGAGTCGGACCTGAGTGGGAGCACATTCCAGGGCATGGCGAGTCGGACCGGAGTGGGAGCACATTCCAGGGCGTGGGGAGTTGGATCTGAGTGGGAGCACATTCCAGGGCATGGGGAGTCGGACCTGAGTGGGAGTACATTCCATGGCATGAGGAGTCAGAACTAAGAGGGAGCACATTCCACGACGAGAGGAGTCGGACCTTAGTGTGAGCACATTCCAGCCTGTGGGGTGTCAGATCTGAGTGGGAGCACATTCCAGGGTGTGGGGAGTCTGACTGAGTGGAAGCACATTCCAGGGCCTGGGGAGTCGGACCTGAGTGGGAGCACATTCCAGGGTGTGGGGAGTCGGGCCTGAGTGGGAAAATATACCACGGCATGGGGAGTCAGACCTGAGTGGGAGCACATTCCAGGGCGTGGGGAGTTGGGCCTGAGTGGGAAAATATTCCAGGGCATTGGGGAGTCAGACCTGAGTGGGAGCACATTCCAGGGCATGGGGAATTGGACCTGAGTGGGAGCACATTCCAGGGTGTGGGCAGTTATGACTGAGTGGGAGCACTTTCCAGGGTGTGGGAAGTCGGGCCAGAGCGGGAACACATTCCAGGACACGGGGAGTCGGACCTGAGTGTGAGCACATTCCAGGGCGAGAGGAGTGGGACCTGAATGTGAGCACGTTCCAGCACGTGGGGAGTCAGACCTGAGTGGGACCACATTCCAGGGCATGAGGAGTCAGAACTGAGTGGGAGCACATTCCAGGACATTGGGAGTCGGAACTGAGTGGGATCACATTCCAAGGCATGAGGAGTCGGACCTGAGTGGGAGCACATTCCAGGGCATGTGGAGTCGGACCTGAGTGGGCGCACATTCCAGGGTGAGAGGAAGCAGAACTGAATGGGAGCACATTCCAACGTGTGGGGAGTCAGATCTGGATGGGAGCACATTCCATGGCATGGAGAGTCGGACCTGAGTGGGAGCACTTTCCACGGCGTGAGGAATCGGACCTGAGTGGGAGCACATTCCAGGGCATGTGGAGTCAGACCTGAGTGTGAGCACATTCCAGGGCGAGAGGAGTGGGACCTGAGTGTGAGCACGTTCCAGGACGTGGGGAGTCAGACCTGAGTGGGACCACATTCCAGGGCATGAGGAGTCAGAACTGAGTGGAAGCACATTCCAGGACATTGGGAGTCGGAACTGAGTGGGATCACATTCCAATGCATGAGGAGTCAGACCTGAGTGGGAGCACATTCCAGGGCATGGGGAGTCGGACCTGAGTGGGTGCACATTCCAGGGTGAGAGGAAGCAGAACTGAATGGGAGCACATTCCAACGTGTTGGGAGTCAGATTTGGATGGGAGCACATTCCATGGCGTGGAGAGTCGGACCTGAGTGGGAGCACTTTCCACGGCATGAGGAATCGGTCCTGAGTGGGAGCACATTCCAGTGCATGGGGAATCAGACAGGAGTGGGAGCACATTCCAGGACATGAGGAGTCAAACCTGAGTGGGAGAACATTCCAGGGCATGAGGAGTCGGACCTAAGTGGGAACACATTCCAGCATGTGGGACGTCAGACCTGAGCGGGAGCACATTCCTGGCATGGGGAGTCGGACCTGAGTGGGAGAACATTCCAGGGCGTAGGAAGTCGGGCCTGAGTGGGAGCACATTCCAGGGCGAGAGGAGTCGGACCTGAGTGGGAGCACATTCCAGGGCGTGGGGAGTTGGGCCTGAGTGGGAGCATATTCCAGGACACGGGGAGTCGGACCTGAGTGTGAGCACATTCCAGGGCGAGAGGAGTGGGACCTGAGTGTGAGCACATTCCAGGGCGAGAGGAGTGGGACCTGAGTGTGAGCACGTTCCAGGACGTGGGGAGCCAGACCTGAGTGGGAGCACATTCCTGGGCATGAGGAGTCAGAACTGCGTGGGAGCACATTCCAGGACATTGGGACTCGGAACTGAGTGGGATCACATTCCAAGGCATGAGGAGTCGGACCTGAGTGGGAGCACATTCCAGGGCATGGGGAGTCGGACCTGTGTGGGTGCACATTCCAGGGTGAGAGGAAGCAGACCTGAATGGGAGCACATTCCAACGTGTGGGGAGTCAGATCTGGATGGGAGCACATTCCTTGGTGTGGGAGTCGGACCTGAGTGGGAGCACTTTCCACGGCGTGAGGAATCGGACCTGAGTGGGAGCACATTCCAGGGCATGGGGAGTCGGACCTGAGAGGGAGCACATTACCGGGTGAGAGAAGTCAGACCTGAGTGGGAGCACATTTCAGAGTGTGCGGAGACAGACCAGAGTGGGAGCACATTCCAGGGCATGGGGAGTCGGACCTGAGTGGGAGCACATTCCAGGGCATGGCGAGTCGGACTGGAGTGGGAGCACATTCCAGGGCATGGGGAGTTGGATCTGAGTGGGAGCACATTCCAGGGCATGGGGAGTCGGACCTGAGTGGGAGTACATTCCATGGCATGAGGAGTCAGAACTAAGAGGTTGATCATTCCACGACGAGAGGAGTTGGACCTGAGTGTGAGCACGTTCCACCGTGTGGGGAGTCAGACCTGAGTGGGAGCACATTCCAGGGTGTTGTGAGTCTGACCTGAGTGGAAGCACATTCCAGGGCATGGGGAGTCGGACCTGAGTGGGAGCACATTCCAGGGCATGGGGAGTCGGATCTGAGAGGGAACACATTCCATGGCAAGAGAAGTCGGACCTGAGTGGGAGCACTTTCCAGCATGTGGTGAGTCATACCTGAGTGGGAGCACATTCCAGGGCGTGGGGAATTGGACCTGAGTGGGAGCACATTCCAGGGTGTGGGCAGTTATGACTGAGTGGGAGCACATTCCAGGGTGTGGGAAGTCGGACCTGAGTGGGATTGCCTTCCAGGTCATGGGGAATCAGACCTCAGTAGGAGCACATTCCAGGGCGTGGGGGAGTGAGACCTGAATGGGAACACCGTCCAGGGTGAGCAGAGACGGACCTGAGTGGGAGCACATTCCAGGGCATGGGAAGTGGGGCCTGTTTGGGAAATCATTCCAGGAAATGGGGAATTGGACCTGAGTGGGAGCACTTTCCAGGGCGTGGGATGTCGGGCCTGAGTGGGAAATCATTCCAGGAAATGGGGAATCGGACCTGAGTCGGAGCACGTTCCAGGACACGGGGAGTCGTACCTCTGGGTGAGCACATTCCAGGGCGAGAGGAGTCGGACATGAGTGGGAGCACATTCCAGGGCATGGGGAGTTGGACCTGAGTGGGAGCACATTCAAGCGCGTGGGGAGTCAGTCCTGACTGGGAACACATTCCAGGGCGAGAGGAGTCAGACCTGAGGGGGAGCACATTCCAACGTGTGGGGAGTCAGACGTGGGTGGGAGCACGTTCCAGGATGTGGGGAGTCAGACATGATTGGGAGCACATTCCAGGAAGTGAGGAGTCGGACCTGACTGGAAGAACATTCCAGGACGAGAGAAGTCGGACTTGAGTGGGAGCACATTCCATCATGTAGTGAGTCGGACCTGATTGGGAGCACATTCCAGGGTGTGGTGAGTCAGACCTGAGTGGCAGCATGTTCTGGGGGTGATGAGAGTTGGACCTGAGTGGGAGCACATTCCAGGGCATGGGGGAGTCAGACCTGAGTGGGAGCACATTCCAGGGTGTGGGGAGTCAGACCAGAGTGGGAGCACATTCCAGGGCGTGGGGAGTCGGACCTGAGTGGGAGCACATTCCAGGGCATGGCGAGTCGGACCTGAGTGGGAGCACATTCCAGGGCGTGGGGAGTTGGATCTGAGTGGGAGCACATTCCAGGGCATGGGGAGTCGGACCTGAGTGGGAGTACATTCCATGGCATGAGGAGTCAGAACTAAGAGGGAGCACATTCCAGGACAAGAGGAGTCGGATCTTAGTGTGAGCACGTTCCAGCGTGTGGGGAGTCAGACCTGAGTGGAAGCACATTCCAGGGCATGGGGAGTCGGATCTGAGTGGAAGCACATTCCAGGGCGTGGGGAGTCGGACCTGAGTGGGAGCACATTCCAGGGCATGGGGAGTCGGATCTGAGAGGGAACACATTCCATGGCAAGAGAAGTCGGACTTGATTGGGAGCACTTTCCAGCATGTGGCGAGTCATACCTGAGTGGGAGCACATTCCAGGCTGTTGGGGAGTCAGACCTGAGTGGGAGCACATCCCAGGGCGTGGGGAGTTGTGCCAGAGTGGGAAAATATTCCAGGGCATTGGGGAGTCAGACCTGAGTGGAAGCACATTCCAGGGCATGGGGAATTGTCCTGAGTGGGAGCACATTCCAGGGTGTGGGCAGTTATGACTGAGTGGGAGCACATTCCAGGGTGTGGGAAGTCGGGCCAGAGTGGGAACACATTCCAGGATACGGGGAGTCGGACCTGAGTGTGAGCACATTCCAGGGCGAGAGGAGTGGGACCTGAGTGTGAGCACGTTCCAGGACGTGGGGAGTCAGACCTGAGTGGGAGCACATTCCTGGGCATGAGGAGTCAGAACTGAGTGGGAGCACATTCAAGGACATTGGGAGTCGGAACTGAGTGGGATCACATTCCAAGGCATGAGGAGTTGGGCCTGAGTGGGAGCACATTCCAGGGCATGGGGAGTCGGACCTGAGTGAACGCACAATCCAGGGTGAGAGGAAGCAGAACAGAATGGGAGCACATTCCAACGTGTGGGGAGTCAGATCTGGATGGGAGCACATTCCATGGCGTGGAGAGTCGGACCTGAGTGGGAGCACTTTCCACAGTGTGAGGAATCGGACCTGAGTGGGAGCACATACCAGGGCATGGGGAGTCGGACAGGAGTGTGAGCACATTCCAGGACATGAGGAGTCAGACCTGAGTGGAAGAACATTCCAGGGCATGAGGAGTCGGACCTAAGTGGGAGCACATTCCAGCATGTGGGACGTCAGACCTGAGCGGGAGCACATTCCTGGCATGGGGAGTCGGACCTGAGTGGGAGCACATTCCAGGGCGTAGGAAGTCGGGCCTGAGTGGGAACACATTCCAGGGCGAGAGGAGTCGGACCTGAGTGGGAGCACATTCCAGGGCATGGCGAGTCGGACCGGAGTGGGAGCACATTCCAGGGCGTGGGGAGTTGGATCTGAGTGGGAGCACATTCCAGGGCATGGGGAGTCGGACCTGAGTGGGAGTACATTCCATGGCATGAGGAGTCAGAACTAAGAGGGAGCACATTCCACGACGAGAGGAGTCGGAACTTAGTGTGAGCATGTTCCAGTGTGTGGGTAGTCAGACCTGAATGGAAGCACATTCCAGGGCGTGGGGAGTCAGACCTGATTGGAAGCACATTCCAGGGCATGGGGAGTCGGACCTGAGTGGGAGCACATTTCAGGGCAAGAGAAGTCGGACCTGAGTGGGAGCACTTTCCAGCATGTGGCGAGTCATACCTGACTGGGAGCACATTCCAGGCTGTTAGGGAGTCAGACCTGAGTGGGAGCACATTCCAGGGCGTGGGGAGTAGGGCCTAAGTGGGAAGATATTCCAGGGCATTGGAGAGTCAGACCTGTGTGGGAGCACATTCCAGGGCATGGGGAATTGGAACTGAGTCGGAGCACTTTCCAGGGTGTGGGCAGTTATGACTGAGTGGGAGCACATTCCAGGGTGTGGGAAGTCGGGCCTGAGTGGGAGCACATTCCAGGGCGAGAGGAGTGGGACCTGAGTGTGAGCACGTTCCAGGACGTGGGGAGTCAGACCTGAGTGGGAGCACATTCCTGGACATTGGGAGTCGGAACTGAGTGGGATCACATTCCAAGGCATGAGGAGTCGGACCTGAGTGGGAGCACATTCCAGGGCATGGGGAGTCGGACCTGTGTGGGTGCACATTCCAGGGTGAGAGGAAGCAGACCTGAATGGGAGCACATTCCAACGTGTGGGGAGTCAGATCTGGATGGGAGCACATTCCATGGCGTGGGAGTCGGACCTGAGTGGGAGCACATTCCAGGGCATGGGGAGTCGGACCTGTGTGGGTGCACATTCCAGGGTGAGAGGAAGCAGACCTGAATGGGAGCACATTCCAACGTGTGGGGAGTCAGATCTGGATGGGAGCACATTCCATGGCGTGGGAGTCGGACCTGAGTGGGAGCACATTCCAGGGCATGGGGAGTCGGACCTGTGTGGGTGCACATTCCAGGGTGAGAGGAAGCAGACCTGAATGGGAGCACATTCCAACGTGTGGGTAGTCGGATCTGGATGGGAGCACATTCCAGGGTGTGGGGAGTCAGACCAGAGTAGGAGCACATTCCAGGGCGTGGGGAGTCGGACCTGAGTGGGAGCACATTCCAGGGCATGGCGAGTCGGACCGGAGTGGGAGCACATTCCAGGGCGTGGGGAGTTGGATCTGAGTGGGAGCACATTCCAGGGCATGGGGAGTCGGACCTGAGTGGGAGTACATTCCATGGCATGAGGAGTCAGAACTAAGAGGGAGCACATTCCACGATGAGAGGAGTCGGACCTTAGTGTGAGCACGTTCCAGCGTGTGGGGAGTCAGACCTGAGTGGGAGCACATTCCAGGGTGTGGGGAGTCTGACCTGAGTGGAAGCACATTCCAGGGCTTGGGGAGTCGGACCTGAGTGGGAGCACATTCCAGGGCATGGGGAGTCGGATCTGAGAGGGAACACATTCCATGGCAAGAGAAGTCGGACCTGAGTGGGAGCACTTTCCAGCATGTGGCGAGTCATACCTGAGTGGGAGCACTTTCCAGGCTGTTGGGGAGTCAGACCTGAGTGGGAGCACATTCCAGGGTGTGGGGAGTCGGGCCTGAGTGGGTAAATATACCACGGCATGGGGAGTCAGACCTGAGTGGGACCACATTCCAGGGCATGAGGAGTCAGAACTGAGTGGGAGCACATTCCAGGACATTGGGAGTCGGAACTGAGTGGGATCACATTCCAAGGCATGAGGAGTCGGACCTGAGTGGGAGCACATTCCAGGGCATGGGGAGTCAGACCTGAGTGGGCGCACATTCCAGTGTGAGAGGAAGCAGAACTGAATGGGAGCACATTCCAATGTGTGCGGAGTCAGATCTGGATGGGAGCACATTCCATGGCGTGGAGAATCGGACCTGAGTGGGAGCACTTTCCACGGCGTGAGGAATCGGACCTGAGTGGGAGCACATTCCAGGGCATCGGGAGTCGGAACTGAGTGTGAGCACATTCCACGGCGAGAGGAGTGGGACCTGAGTGTGAGCACGTTCCAGGACGTGGGCAGTCAGACCTGAGTGGGAGTATATTCCAGGGCGAGAGGAGTGGGACCTGAGTGTGAGCACGTTCCAGGACGTGGGGAGTCAGAACTGAGTGGGAGCACATTCCTGGGCATGAGGAGTCAGAACTGAGTGGGAGCACATTCCAGGACATTGGGAGTCGGAACTGAGTGGGATCACATTCCAAGGCATGAGGAGTCGGACCTGAGTGGGAGCACATTCCAGGGCATGGGGAGTCGGACCTGAGTGGGCGACCAATCCAGGGTGAGAGGAAGCAGAACTGAATGGGAGCACATTCCAACGTGTTGGGAGTCAGATCTGGATGGGAGCACATTCCATGGCGTGGAGAGTCGGACCTGAGTGGGAGCACTTTCCACGGCATGAGGAATCGGACCGGAGTGGGAGCACATTCCAGGAAATGAGGAGTCAGACCTGAGTGGGAGAACATTCCAGGGCATGAGGTGTCGGACCTACGTGGGAGCACATTCCAGCATGTGGGACGTCAGACCTGAGCGGGAGCACATTCCTGGCATGGGGAGTCGGACCTGAGTGGGAGCACATTCCAGGGCGTAGGAAGTCGGGCCTGAGTGGGAGCACATTCCAGGGCGAGAGGAGTCGGACATGAGTGGGAGCACATTCCAGGGCATGGGGAGTTGGACCTGAGTGGGAGCACATTCAAGCGCGTGGGGAGTCAGTCCTGACTGGGAACACATTCCAGGGCGAGAGGAGTCAGACCTGAGGGGGAGCACATTCCAACGTGTGGGGAGTCAGACGTGGGTGGGAGCACGTTCCAGGATGTGGGGAGTCAGACATGATTGGGAGCACATTCCAGGAAGTGAGGAGTCGGACCTGACTGGAAGAACATTCCAGGACGAGAGAAGTCGGACTTGAGTGGGAGCACATTCCATCATGTAGTGAGTCGGACCTGATTGGGAGCACATTCCAGGGTGTGGTGAGTCAGACCTGAGTGGCAGCATGTTCTGGGGGTGATGAGAGTTGGACCTGAGTGGGAGCACATTCCAGGGCATGGGGGAGTCAGACCTGAGTGGGAGCACATTCCAGGGTGTGGGGAGTCAGACCAGAGTGGGAGCACATTCCAGGGCGTGGGGAGTCGGACCTGAGTGGGAGCACATTCCAGGGCATGGCGAGTCGGACCTGAGTGGGAGCACATTCCAGGGCGTGGGGAGTTGGATCTGAGTGGGAGCACATTCCAGGGCATGGGGAGTCGGACCTGAGTGGGAGTACATTCCATGGCATGAGGAGTCAGAACTAAGAGGGAGCACATTCCAGGACAAGAGGAGTCGGATCTTAGTGTGAGCACGTTCCAGCGTGTGGGGAGTCAGACCTGAGTGGAAGCACATTCCAGGGCATGGGGAGTCGGATCTGAGTGGAAGCACATTCCAGGGCGTGGGGAGTCGGACCTGAGTGGGAGCACATTCCAGGGCATGGGGAGTCGGATCTGAGAGGGAACACATTCCATGGCAAGAGAAGTCGGACTTGATTGGGAGCACTTTCCAGCATGTGGCGAGTCATACCTGAGTGGGAGCACATTCCAGGCTGTTGGGGAGTCAGACCTGAGTGGGAGCACATCCCAGGGCGTGGGGAGTTGTGCCAGAGTGGGAAAATATTCCAGGGCATTGGGGAGTCAGACCTGAGTGGAAGCACATTCCAGGGCATGGGGAATTGTCCTGAGTGGGAGCACATTCCAGGGTGTGGGCAGTTATGACTGAGTGGGAGCACATTCCAGGGTGTGGGAAGTCGGGCCAGAGTGGGAACACATTCCAGGATACGGGGAGTCGGACCTGAGTGTGAGCACATTCCAGGGCGAGAGGAGTGGGACCTGAGTGTGAGCACGTTCCAGGACGTGGGGAGTCAGACCTGAGTGGGAGCACATTCCTGGGCATGAGGAGTCAGAACTGAGTGGGAGCACATTCAAGGACATTGGGAGTCGGAACTGAGTGGGATCACATTCCAAGGCATGAGGAGTTGGGCCTGAGTGGGAGCACATTCCAGGGCATGGGGAGTCGGACCTGAGTGAACGCACAATCCAGGGTGAGAGGAAGCAGAACAGAATGGGAGCACATTCCAACGTGTGGGGAGTCAGATCTGGATGGGAGCACATTCCATGGCGTGGAGAGTCGGACCTGAGTGGGAGCACTTTCCACAGTGTGAGGAATCGGACCTGAGTGGGAGCACATACCAGGGCATGGGGAGTCGGACAGGAGTGTGAGCACATTCCAGGACATGAGGAGTCAGACCTGAGTGGAAGAACATTCCAGGGCATGAGGAGTCGGACCTAAGTGGGAGCACATTCCAGCATGTGGGACGTCAGACCTGAGCGGGAGCACATTCCTGGCATGGGGAGTCGGACCTGAGTGGGAGCACATTCCAGGGCGTAGGAAGTCGGGCCTGAGTGGGAACACATTCCAGGGCGAGAGGAGTCGGACCTGAGTGGGAGCACATTCCAGGGCATGGCGAGTCGGACCGGAGTGGGAGCACATTCCAGGGCGTGGGGAGTTGGATCTGAGTGGGAGCACATTCCAGGGCATGGGGAGTCGGACCTGAGTGGGAGTACATTCCATGGCATGAGGAGTCAGAACTAAGAGGGAGCACATTCCACGACGAGAGGAGTCGGAACTTAGTGTGAGCATGTTCCAGTGTGTGGGTAGTCAGACCTGAATGGAAGCACATTCCAGGGCGTGGGGAGTCAGACCTGATTGGAAGCACATTCCAGGGCATGGGGAGTCGGACCTGAGTGGGAGCACATTTCAGGGCAAGAGAAGTCGGACCTGAGTGGGAGCACTTTCCAGCATGTGGCGAGTCATACCTGACTGGGAGCACATTCCAGGCTGTTAGGGAGTCAGACCTGAGTGGGAGCACATTCCAGGGCGTGGGGAGTAGGGCCTAAGTGGGAAGATATTCCAGGGCATTGGAGAGTCAGACCTGTGTGGGAGCACATTCCAGGGCATGGGGAATTGGAACTGAGTCGGAGCACTTTCCAGGGTGTGGGCAGTTATGACTGAGTGGGAGCACATTCCAGGGTGTGGGAAGTCGGGCCTGAGTGGGAGCACATTCCAGGGCGAGAGGAGTGGGACCTGAGTGTGAGCACGTTCCAGGACGTGGGGAGTCAGACCTGAGTGGGAGCACATTCCTGGACATTGGGAGTCGGAACTGAGTGGGATCACATTCCAAGGCATGAGGAGTCGGACCTGAGTGGGAGCACATTCCAGGGCATGGGGAGTCGGACCTGTGTGGGTGCACATTCCAGGGTGAGAGGAAGCAGACCTGAATGGGAGCACATTCCAACGTGTGGGGAGTCAGATCTGGATGGGAGCACATTCCATGGCGTGGGAGTCGGACCTGAGTGGGAGCACATTCCAGGGCATGGGGAGTCGGACCTGTGTGGGTGCACATTCCAGGGTGAGAGGAAGCAGACCTGAATGGGAGCACATTCCAACGTGTGGGGAGTCAGATCTGGATGGGAGCACATTCCATGGCGTGGGAGTCGGACCTGAGTGGGAGCACATTCCAGGGCATGGGGAGTCGGACCTGTGTGGGTGCACATTCCAGGGTGAGAGGAAGCAGACCTGAATGGGAGCACATTCCAACGTGTGGGTAGTCGGATCTGGATGGGAGCACATTCCAGGGTGTGGGGAGTCAGACCAGAGTAGGAGCACATTCCAGGGCGTGGGGAGTCGGACCTGAGTGGGAGCACATTCCAGGGCATGGCGAGTCGGACCGGAGTGGGAGCACATTCCAGGGCGTGGGGAGTTGGATCTGAGTGGGAGCACATTCCAGGGCATGGGGAGTCGGACCTGAGTGGGAGTACATTCCATGGCATGAGGAGTCAGAACTAAGAGGGAGCACATTCCACGATGAGAGGAGTCGGACCTTAGTGTGAGCACGTTCCAGCGTGTGGGGAGTCAGACCTGAGTGGGAGCACATTCCAGGGTGTGGGGAGTCTGACCTGAGTGGAAGCACATTCCAGGGCTTGGGGAGTCGGACCTGAGTGGGAGCACATTCCAGGGCATGGGGAGTCGGATCTGAGAGGGAACACATTCCATGGCAAGAGAAGTCGGACCTGAGTGGGAGCACTTTCCAGCATGTGGCGAGTCATACCTGAGTGGGAGCACTTTCCAGGCTGTTGGGGAGTCAGACCTGAGTGGGAGCACATTCCAGGGTGTGGGGAGTCGGGCCTGAGTGGGTAAATATACCACGGCATGGGGAGTCAGACCTGAGTGGGACCACATTCCAGGGCATGAGGAGTCAGAACTGAGTGGGAGCACATTCCAGGACATTGGGAGTCGGAACTGAGTGGGATCACATTCCAAGGCATGAGGAGTCGGACCTGAGTGGGAGCACATTCCAGGGCATGGGGAGTCAGACCTGAGTGGGCGCACATTCCAGTGTGAGAGGAAGCAGAACTGAATGGGAGCACATTCCAATGTGTGCGGAGTCAGATCTGGATGGGAGCACATTCCATGGCGTGGAGAATCGGACCTGAGTGGGAGCACTTTCCACGGCGTGAGGAATCGGACCTGAGTGGGAGCACATTCCAGGGCATCGGGAGTCGGAACTGAGTGTGAGCACATTCCACGGCGAGAGGAGTGGGACCTGAGTGTGAGCACGTTCCAGGACGTGGGCAGTCAGACCTGAGTGGGAGTATATTCCAGGGCGAGAGGAGTGGGACCTGAGTGTGAGCACGTTCCAGGACGTGGGGAGTCAGAACTGAGTGGGAGCACATTCCTGGGCATGAGGAGTCAGAACTGAGTGGGAGCACATTCCAGGACATTGGGAGTCGGAACTGAGTGGGATCACATTCCAAGGCATGAGGAGTCGGACCTGAGTGGGAGCACATTCCAGGGCATGGGGAGTCGGACCTGAGTGGGCGACCAATCCAGGGTGAGAGGAAGCAGAACTGAATGGGAGCACATTCCAACGTGTTGGGAGTCAGATCTGGATGGGAGCACATTCCATGGCGTGGAGAGTCGGACCTGAGTGGGAGCACTTTCCACGGCATGAGGAATCGGACCGGAGTGGGAGCACATTCCAGGAAATGAGGAGTCAGACCTGAGTGGGAGAACATTCCAGGGCATGAGGTGTCGGACCTACGTGGGAGCACATTCCAGCATGTGGGACGTCAGACCTGAGCGGGAGCACATTCCTGGCATGGGGAGTCGGACCTGAGTGGGAGCACATTCCAGGGCGTAGGAAGTCGGGCCTGAGTGGGAGCACATTCCAGGGCGAGAGGAGTCGGACCTTAGTGTGAGCACGTTCCAGCGTGTGGGGAGTCAGACCTGAGTGGAAGCACATTCCAGGGCGTGGGGAGTCAGACCTGAGTGGAAGCACATTCCAGGGCGTGGAGAGTCGGACCTGAGTGGGAGCACATTCCAGGACATGGGGAGTCGGTTCTGAGAGGGAACACATTCCATGGCAAGAGAAGTCGGACCTGAGTGGGAGCAATTTCCAGCATATGGCGAGTCATACCTGAGTGGGAGCACATTCCAGGCTGTTGGGGAGTCAGACCTGATTGGGAGAACATTCCAGGGCGTGGGGAGTCGGACCTGAGTGGGAAAATATTCCAGGGCATTGGAGAGTCAGACCTGAGTGGGAGCACATTCCAGGGCATGGGGAATTGGACCTGAGTGGGAGCACTTTCCAGGGTGTGGGCAGTTATGACTGAGTGGGAGCACATTCCAGGGTGTGGGAAGTCGGGCCTGAGTGGGAGCACATTCCAGGACACGGGGAGTCGGACCTGAGTGTGAGCACATTCCAGGGCGAGAGGAGTGGGACCTGAGTGTGAGCACGTTCCAGGACGTGGGGAGACAGACCTGAGTGGGAGCAAATTCCTGGGCATGAGGCGTCAGAACTGAGTGTGAGCACATTCCAGGACATTGGGAGTCGGAACTGAGTGGGATCACATTCCAAGGCATGAGGAGTCGGACCTGAGTGGGAGCACATTCCAGGGCATGGGGAGTCGGACCTGTGTGGGTGCACATTCCAGGGTGGGAGGAAGCAGACCTGAATGGGAGCACATTCCAACGTGTGGGGAGTCAGATCTTGATGGGAGCACATTCCATGGCATGGAGAGTCGGACCTGAGTGGGAGCACTTTCCACGGCGTGAGGAATCGGACCTGAGTGGGAGCACATTCCAGGGCATGGGGAGTCGGACCTGAGAGGGAGCACATTACCGCGTGAGAGAAGTCAGACCTGAGTGGGAGCAAATTCCAGGGTGTGGGAAGTCGGGCCTGAGTGGGAGCACATTCAAGGGCATGGGAAGTGGGTCTGAGTGGGAAATCATTCCAGGAAATGGGGAATTGGACCTGAGTGGGAGCACATTCCAGGGCGTGGGAAGTCGGGCCTGAGTGGGAACACATTCCAGCGCGAGAGGAGTCGGACCTGAGAGGGAGCACGTTCCAGGACGTGGGGAGTCAAACCTGAGTGGGAGCACATTCCAGGACATTGGGAGTCGGACCTGAGTGGGATCGCATTCCAACGTGTGGGGAGTCAGACCTGGGTGGGAGCACATTCCCGGGCATGGGGAGTCAGACAGGAGTGGGAGCACATTCCAGGACATGAGGAGTCAGACCTGAGTGGAAGAACATTCCAGGGCATGAGGAGTCGGACCTAAGTGGGAGCACATTCCAGCATGTGGGACGTCAGACCTGAGCGGGAGCGCATTCCTGGCATGGGGAGTCAGACCTGAGTGGGACCACATTCCAGGGCGTAGGAAGTTCGGCCTGAGTGGGAGCACATTCCAGGGCAAGAGGAGTCGGACCTGAGTGGGAGCACGTTCCAGGACGTGGAGAGTCAGACCTGAGTGGGAGCACATTCCAGGGCATTGGGGACTCAGACCTGAGTGGGAGCACATTCCAGGGCGTGGGGAGTCAGACCTGAGTGGGAGCATGTTCTGGGGGTGATGGGAGTTGGACCTGAGTGGGAAAACGTTCCAGGGCATGAGGAGTTGGACCTGAGCGGGAGCACATTCCAGGGCATGGCGAGTCGGACCTGAGTGGAGCACATTCCAGGGCGTAGGGAGTCGGACCTGCTTGGGAGCATACTGCAGGGCGTGGGGAGTCGGACGTGAATGGGAGCACATTCCATGGCGAGAGAAGTCGGACCTGAGTGGGAGCACTTTCCAGCATCTGGTGAGTCAGACCTGAGTGGGAGCCCATTCCAGGGCGTTGGGGAGTCAGACCTGAGTGGGAGCACATTCCAGGGTAGTGGGGAGTCAGACCTGAGTGGGAGCACATTCCAGGGTGTGGGGAGTCGGGCGTGAGTGGTAAAATATTCCATGGCGTGGAGAGTCGGACCTGAGTGGGAGCACTTTCCACGGCGTGAGGAATCGGACCTGAGTGGGAGCACATTCCAGGGCATGGTGAGTCGGACCTGAGAGGGAGCACATTACCGGGTGAGAGAAGTCAGACCTGAGTGGGAGCATATTCCAGCGCTTGGGGAGTCAGACCTGAGTGGGAGCCCATTCCAGGGTGTGGGCAGTCGGACCTGAGTGGGATCACATTCCAGGGCATGGGGAATCTGACCTCAGTAGGAGCACATTCCAGGGTGTGGGGGAATCAGACCTGAATGGGAACACATTCCAGGGTGAGCGGAGTCGGACCTGAGTGGGAGCACATTCAAGGGCATGGGAAGTGGGGCCTGAGTGGGAAATCATTCCAGGAAATGGGGAATCGGACCTGAGTGGGAGCACATTTTAGGGCGTGGGAAGTTGGGCCTGAGTGGGAATACGTTCCAGGGCGTGCGTAGTCACACCTGAGTATGAGCACATTCTAGGGCATGGGGAGTCGGACCTGAGTGGGAGCATATTCCAGGGCGTGGGAAGTCGGGTCTGAGTCGGATCACGTTCCAGGACACGGGGAGTCGTACCTGTGGGTGAGCACATTCCAGGGCGAGAGGAGACGGACCTGAGTTGGAGCACATTCCAGGGCAAGGGGAGTCGGACCTGAGAGGGAGCACATTCCAGGCCGAGAGGAGTCAGACCTGAGGGGGAGCACATTCCAATATGTGGGGAGTCAGACCTGGGTGGGAGCACATTCCAGGGCATGGGGAGTCAGACATGATTGGGAGCACATTCCAGGAAGTGAGGAGTCGGACTTGAGTGGGAGCACATTCCATTATGTAGTGTGTCGGACCTGAGTGGGAGCACATTCCAGGGCGTGGGGAGTTGGACCTGAGTGGGAGCACATTCCAGGGTGTGGTGAGTCAGACCTGAGTGGCAGCATGTTCTGGGGGTGATGAGAGTTGGACCTGAGTGGGAGCACATTCCAGAGCATGGGGGAGTCAGACCTGAGTGGGAGCACATTCCAGGGCGTGAGGAGTCGGAACAGCGTGGGAGCACATTCCAGGGCGTGGGGTGTCGGAACTGAGTGGGAGCACATTCCAGGGCGTGGGGAGTTGGATCTGAGAGGGAGCACATTCCAGGGCATGGGGAGTCAGACCTGAGTGGGAGTACATTCCATGGCATGAGGAGCCAGAACTAAGTGGGAGCACATTCCGGGATGAGAGGAGTCGGGCCTTAGTGGGAGCACATTCTAGGGCGTGGGGAGTCAGACCTGAGTGGAAGCACATTCCAGGGCGTGGGGAGTCGGACCTGAGTGGGAAAATATTCCAGGGCATTGGAGAGTCAGACCTGAGTGGGAGCACATTCCAGGGCATGGAAAATTGGACCTGAGTGGGAGCACTTTCCAGGGTGTGGGCAGTTATGACTGAGTGGGAGCACATTCCAGGGTGTGGGAAGTCGGGCCTGAGTGGGAGCACATTCCAGGACACGGGGAGTCGGACCTGAGTCTGAGCACATTCCAGGGCGAGAGGAGTGGGACCTGAGTGTGAGCACGTTCCAGGACGTGGGGAGTCAGACCTGAGTGGGAGCAAATTCCTGGGCATGAGGAGTCAGAACTGAGTGTGAGCACATTCCAGGACATTGGGAGTCGGAACTGAGTGGGATCACATTCCAAGGCATGAGGAGTCGGACCTGAGTGGGAGCACCTTCCAGGGCATGGGGAGTCGGACCTGTGTGGGTGCACATTCCAGGGTGGGAGGAAGCAGACCTGAATGGGAGCACATTCCAACGTGTGGGGAGTCAGATCTGGATGGGAGCACATTCCATGGCATGGAGAGTCGGACCTGAGTGGGAGCACTTTCCACGGCGTGAGGAATCGGACCTGAGTGGGAGCACATTCCAGGGCATGGGGAGTCGGACCTGAGAGGGAGCACATTACCGCGTGAGAGAAGTCATACCTGAGTGGGAGCAAATTCCAGGGTGTGGGGAGTCAGACCAGAGTGGGAGCACATTCCCGGGCGTGGGCAGTCGGACCTGAGAGGGTTCACATTCCAGGGCATGGGGAATCTGACCTGAGTAGAGCACATTCCAGGGCGTGGGGGAATCAGACCTGAATGGGAACACATTCCAGGGTGAGCGGAGTCGGACCTGAGTGGGAGCACATTCAAGGGCATGGGAAGTGGGTCTGAGTGGGAAATCATTCCAGGAAATGGGGAATTGGACCTGAGTGGGAGCACGTTCCAGGACGTGGGGAGTCAAACCTGAGTGGGAGCACATTCCAGGACATTGGGAGTCGGACCTGAGTGGGATCGCATTCCAACGTGTGGGGAGTCAGACCTGGGTGGGAGCACATTCCCGGGCATGGGGAGTCAGACAGGAGTGGGAGCACATTCCAGGACATGAGGAGTCAGACCTGAGTGGAAGAACATTCCAGGGCATGAGGAGTCGGACCTAAGTGGGAGCACATTCCAGCATGTGGGACGTCAGACCTGAGCGGGAGCGCATTCCTGGTATGGGGAGTCAGACCTGAGTGGGACCACATTCCAGGACGTAGGAAGTTCGCCCTGAGTGGGAGCACATTCCAGGGCAAGAGGAGTCGGACCTGAGTGGGAGCACGTTCCAGGACGTGGAGAGTCAGACCTGAGTGGGAGCACATTCCAGGGCGTGGGAGTCAGACCTGAGTGGGAGCACATTCCAGGACATTGGGAGTCGGACCTGAGTGGGATCACATTCCAGGGCGTGAAGAGTCGGACCTGAGTGGGAGCACATTCCAACGTGTGGGGAGTCAGACCTGGGTGGGAGCTTAGTCCAGGGCATGGGCTGTCAGACAGGAGTGGGAGCACATTCCAGGACATGAGGAGTCAGACCTGAGTGGAACAACATTCCAGGGCATGAGGAGTCAGACCTAAGTGGGAGCACATTCCAGCATGTGGGACGTCAGACCTGAGCGGGAGCACATTCCTGGCATGGGGAGTCGGACCTGAGTGGGAGCACATTCCAGGGCATGGGGGACTCAGACCTGAGTGGGAGCACATTCCAGGGCGTGGGGAGTCAGACCTGAGTTTGAGCATGTTCTGGGGGTGATGGGAGTTGGACCTGAGTGGGAAAACGTTCCAGGGCATGAGGAGTCGGACCTGTGTGGGAGCACATTCCAGGGCATGGCGAGTCGGACCTGAGTGGAGCACATTCCAGGGCGTAGGGAGTCGGACCTGCTTGGGAGCATACTGCAGGGCGTCGGGAGTCGGACGTGAATGGGAGCACATTCCATGGCGAGAGAAGTCGGACCAGAGTGGGAGCACTTTCCAGCATGTGGTGAGTCAGACCTGAGTGGGAGCCCATTCCAGGGCGTTGGGGAGTCAGACCTGAGTGGGAGCACATTCCAGGGTGTGGGGAGTCGGGCGTGAGTGGTAAAATATTCCATGGCGTGGAGAGTCGGACCTGAGTGGGAGCACTTTCCACGGCGTGAGGAATCGGACCTGAGTGGGAGCACATTCCAGGGCATGGGGAGTCGGACCTGAGAGGGAGCACATTACCGGGTGAGAGAAGTCAGACCTGAGTGGGAGCATATTCCAGCGCTTGGGGAGTCAGACCTGAGTGGGAGCCCATTCCAGGGTGTGGGCAGTCGGACCTGAGTGGGATCACATTCCAGGGCATGGGGAATCTGACCTCAGTAGGAGCACATTCCAGGGTGTGGGGGAATCAGACCTGAATGGGAACACATTCCAGGGTGAGCGGAGTCGGACCTGAGTGGGAGCACATTCAAGGGCATGGGAAGTGGGGCCTGAGTGGGAAATCATTCCAGGAAATGGGGAATTGGACCTGAGTGTGAGCACATTCCAGGGCGTGGGAAGTCGGGCCTGAGTGGGAACACATTCCAGGGCGAGAGGAGTCGGACCTGAGTGGGAGCACGTTCCAGGACGTGGGGAGTCAAACCTGAGTGGGAGCACATTCCAGGGCGTGGGAGTCAGACCTGAGTGGGAGCACATTCCAGGACATTGGGAGTCGGACCTGAGTGGGATCACATTCCAGGGCGTGAAGAGTCGGACCTGAGTGGGAGCACATTCCAACGTGTGGTGAGTCAGACCTGGGTGGGAGCACAGTCCAGGGCATGGGCAGTCAGACAGGAGTGGGAGCACATTCCAGGACATGAGGAGTCAGACCTGAGTGGAAGAACATTCCAGGGCATGAGGAGTCGGACCTAAGTGGGAGCACATTCCAGCATGTGGGACGTCAGACCTGAGCGGGAGCACATTCCTGGCATGGGGAGTCGGACCTGAGTGGGAGCACATTCCAGGGCATGGGGGACTCAGACCTGAGTGGGAGCACATTCCAGGGCGTGGGGAGTCAGACCTGAGTGGGAGCATGTTCTGGGGGTGATGGGAGTTGGACCTGAGTGGGAGCACGTTCCAGGGCATGAGGAGTTGGACCTGAGTGGGAGCACATTCCAGGGCATGGCGAGTCGGACCTGAGTGGAGCACATTCCAGGGCGTAGGGAGTCGGACCTGCTTGGGAGCATACTGCAGGGCGTGGGGAGTCGGACGTGAATGGGAGCACATTCCATGGCAAGAGAAGTCGGACCTGAGTGGGAGCACTTTCCAGCATGGGGTGAGTCAGACCTGAGTGGGAGCCCATTCCAGGGCGTTGGGGAGTCAGACCTGAGTGGGAGCACATTCCAGGGTGTGGGGAGTCAGACCTGAGTGGGAGCACATTCCAGGGTGTGGGGAGTCGGGCTTGACTGGTAAAATATTCCAGGGCATGGGGGAGTCAGACCTGAGTGGGAGCACATTCCCGGGCATGGGGAGTCAGGCCTGAGTGGGAAAATATTCCAGGGCATGGAGGAGACAGACCTGAGTGGGAGCACATTTCAGGGCATGGGGAGTCGGACCTGAGTGGGAGCACATTCCAGGACATGGGGAATCGGACCTGAGTGGGAGCACATTCCAGGGCGTGGGAAGTTGGGCCTGAGTGGGAATACATTCCAGGGCGTGGGTAGTCAGACCTGAGTATGAGCACATTCTAGGGCATGGGGAGTCGGACCTGAGTGGGAGCATATTCCAGGTCGTGGGAAGTCGGGTCTGAGTCGGATCACGTTCCAGGACACGGGGAGTCATACCTGTGGGTGAGCACATTCCAGGGCGAGAGGAGACGGACCTGAGTTGGAGCACATTCCAGGGCAAGAGAAGTTGGACCTGAGTGGGAGCACTTTCCAGCATGTGGCGAGTCATACCAGAGTGGGAGCACATTCCAGGCCGTTGGGGAGTCAGACCTGAGTGGGAGCTCATTCCAGCGTGTGGGAGTCGTGCCTGAGTGGGTAAATATACTACGGCATGGGGGAGTCAGACATGAGTGGGAGCACATTCCAGGACGTGGTGAGTCAGAACTGAGTGGGAGCACATTCCAGGCCATTGGGAGTCGGACCTGAGTGGGATCACATTCCAAGGCATGAGGAGTCGGACCTGAGTGGGAGCACTTTCCAGGGTGAGAGGGTGCAGCCCTGAATGGGAGCACATTCCAAATGTGGGGAGTCATATCTGGATGGGAGCACATTCCATGGCGTGGAGAGTCGGACCTGAGTGGGAGCACTTTCCACGGCATGAGGAATCAGACCTGAGTGGGAGCACATTCCAGGGCATGGGGAGTCGGACCTGAGAGGGAGCACATTACCGGGTGAGAGAAGTCAGACCTGAGTGGGAGCATATTCCAGCGCTTGGGGAGTCAGACCTGAGTTGGAGCCCATTCCAGGGCGTGGGCAGTCGGACCTGAGTGGCATCGCATTCCAGGGCATGGGGAATCGGACCTCAGTAGGAGCACATTCCAGGGTGTGGGGGAGTCAGACCTGAATGGGAACACATTCCAGGGTGAGCGGAGTCGGACCTGAGTGGGAGCCCATTCCAGGGCATGGGAAGTGGGGCCTGTTTGGGAAATCATTCCAGGAAATGGGGAATCGGACCTGAGTGGGAGCACATTCCAGGGCATGGGAAGTCGGGCCTGAGTGGGAAATCATTCCAGGAAATGGGGATCGGACCTGAGTGGGAGCACATTTCAGGGCATGGGGAGACGGACCTGAGTGGCAGCATATTCCAGGGCGTGGGAAGTCGGGTCTGAGTCGAAGCACATTCCAGGACATGGGGAGTCGTACCTGTGGGTGAGCACATTCCAGGGCGAGAGGAGTCGGACCTGAGTGGGAGCACATTCCAGGGCATGGGGAGTTGGACCTGAGTGGGAGCACATTCCAGGGCATGGGGAGTCGGACCAGAGTGGGAGCACATTCCAGGGCGTGAAGAGTCGGACCTGAGTGGGAGCACATTCCAACGTGTGGGGAGTCCGACCTGGGTGGGAGCACAGTCCAGGGCATGGGCAGTCAGAGAGGAATGGGAGCACATTCCAGGACATGAGGAGTCAGACCTGAGTGGAAGAACATTCCAGGGCATGAGGAGTCGGACCTAAGTGGGAGCACATTCCAGCATGTGGGACGTCAGACCTGAGTGGGAGCACCTTCCTGGCATGGGGAGTCGGACCTGAGTGGGAGCATATTCCAGGGCATGGGGGACTCAGACCTGAGTGGGAGCACATTCCAGGGCGTGGGGAGTCAGACCTGAGTGGGAGCATGTTCTGGGGGTGATGGGAGTTGGACCTGAGTGGGAGCACGTTCCAGGTCATGAGGAGTCGGACCTGAGTGGGAGCACATTCCAGGGCATGGCGAGTCGGACCTGAGTGGAGCACATTCCAGGGCGTAGGGAGTCGGACCTGCTTGGGAGCATACTGCAGGGCGTGGGGAGTCGGACGTGAATGGGAGCACATTCCATGGCGAGAGAAGTCGGACCAGAGTGGGAGCACTTTCCAGCATGTGGCGAGTCAGACCTGAGTGGGAGCCCATTCCAGGGCGTTGGGGAGTCAGACCTGAGTGGGAGCACATTCCAGGGTGTGGGGAGTCAGACCTGAGTGGGAGCACATTCCAGGGTGTGGGGAGTCGGGCGTGAGTGGTAAAATATTCCAGGGCATGGGGGAGTCAGACCTGAGTGGGAGCACATTCCCGGGCATGGGGAGTCAGGCCTGAGTGGGAAAATATTCCAGGGCATGGAGGAGACAGACCTGAGTGGGAGCACATTCCAGGGCATGGGGAGTCGGACCTGAGTGGGAGCACATTCCAGGACATGGGGAATCAGACCTGAGTGGGAGCACATTCCAGGGCGTGGGAAGTTGGGCCTGAGTGGGAATACATTCCAGGGCGTGGGTAGTCAGACCTGAGTATGAGCACATTCTAGGGCATGGGCAGTCGGACCTGAGTGGGAGCATATTCCAGGGCGTGGGAAGTCGGGTCTGAGTCGGATCACGTTCCAGGACACGGGGAGTCGTACCTGTGGGTGAGCACATTCCAGGGCGAGAGGAGACGGACCTGAGTGGGAGCACATTCCAGGGCGAGAGGAGTCAGACCTGAGGGGGAGCACCTTCCAATATGTGGGGAGTCAGACCTGGGTGGGAGCACGTTCCAGGGCATGGGGAGTCAGACATGATTGGGAGCACATTCCAGGAAGTGAGGAGTCGGACTTGAGTGGGAGCACATTCCATTATGTAGTGTGTCGGACCTGAGTGGGAGCACATTCCAGGGCGTGGGGAGTTGGACCTGAGTGGGAGCACATTCCAGGGCGTGGGGAGTCGGAACTGAGTGGGAGCACATTCCAGGGCATGGCGAGTCGGACCTGAGTGGGAGCACATTCCAGGGCGTGGGGAGTTGGATCTGAGAGGGAGCACATTCCAGGGCATGGGGAGTCAGACCTGAGTGGGAGTACATTCCATGGCATGAGGAGCCAGAACTAGGTGGGAGCACATTCCGGGATGAGAGGAGTCGGACCTTAGTGGGAGCACATTCCAGGGCGTGGGGAGTCAGACCTGAGTGGAAGCACATTCCAGGGCGTGGGGAGTCGGACCTGAGTGGGAGCACATTCCAGGGTGTAGGGAGTCGGACCTGAGAGGGAACACATTCCAGGGCAAGAGAAGTCGGACCTGAGTGGGAGCACTTTCCAGCATGTGGCGAGTCATACCTGAGTGGGAGCACATTCCAGGCCGTTGGGGAGTCAGACCTGAGTGGGAGCACATTCCAGGACGTGGGGAGTCAGAACTGAGTGGGAGCACCCCTTCGGCCATTGGGAGTCGGACCTGAGTGGGAGCACATTCCAGGGCATGGGGAGTTGGACCTGAGTGGGAGCACATTCCAGGGCATGGGGAGTCGGACCAGAGTGGGAGCACATTCCAGGGCGTGAAGAGTCGGAGCTGAGTGGGAGCACATTCCAACGTGTGGGGAGTCAGACCTGGGTGGGAGCACAGTCCAGGGCATGGGCAGTCAGAGTGGAGTGGGAGCACATTCCAGGACATGAGGAGTCAGACCTGAGTGGAAGTGCATTCCAGGGCATGAGGAGTCGGACCTAAGTGGGAGCACATTCCAGCATGTGGGACGTTAGACCTGAGCAGGAGCACATTCCAGTACACGGGAGTCTGACCTGAGTGTGAGCACATTCCAGGGCAAGAGGAGTGGGAGCTGAGTGTGAGCACGTTCCAGGACGTGGGGAGTCAGACCTGAGTGGGAGCACATTCCAGGGCGTGCGGAGTCAGAACTGAGTGGGAGCTTATTCCAAGACATTGGGAGTCGGAACTGAGTGGAAGCACATTCCAGGGCGTGGGGAGGGGGCCTGAGTGGGAGCACATTCCAGGTCATGGGGGAGTCAGACCTGAGTGGGAGCACATTCCAGGGTGTGGGGAGTCGGGCCTGAGTGGGTAAATATACTACGGCATGGGGGAGTCAGACATGAGTGGGAGCACATTCCAGGACGTGGGGGAATCAGACCTGAATGGGAACACATTCCAGGGTGAGCGGAGTCGGACCTGAGTGGGAGCACATTCAAGGGCATGGGAAGTGGGGCCTGAGTGGGAAATCATTCCAGGAAATGGGGAATTGGACCTGAGTGGGAGCACATTCCAGGGCGTGGGAAGTCAGGCCTGAGTGGGAACACATTCCAGGGCGAGAGGAGTCGGACCTGAGTGGGAGCACGTTCCAGGACGTGGGGAGTCAAACCTGAGTGGGAGCACATTCCAGGGCGTGGGAGTCAGACCTGAGTGGGAGCACATTCCAGGACATTGGGAGTCGGACCTGAGTGGGATCACATTCCAGGGCGTGAAGAGTCGGACCTGAGTGGGAGCACATTCCAACGTGTGGTGAGTCAGACCTGGGTGGGAGCACAGTCCAGGGCATGGGCAGTCAGACAGGAGTGGGAGCACATTCCAGGACATGAGGAGTCAGACCTGAGTGGAAGAACATTCCAGGGCATGAGGAGTCGGACCTAAGTGGGAGCACATTCCAGCATGTGGGACGTCAGACCTGAGCGGGAGCACATTCCTGGCATGGGGAGTCGCACCTGAGTGGGAGCACATTCCAACGTGTGGGGAGTCAGACCTGGGAGGGAGCACATTCCCGGGCATGGGGAGTCAGACAGGAGTGGGAGCACATTCCAGGACATGAGGAGTCAGACCTGAGTGGAAGAACATTCCAGGGCATGAGGAGTCGGACCTAAGTGGGAGCACATTCCAGCATGTGGGACGTCAGACCTGAGCGGGAGCACATTCCTGGCATGGGGTGTCGCACCTGAGTGGGAGCACATTCCAGGGCGTAAGAAGTCGGGCCTGAGTGGGAGCACGTTCCAGGATGTGGGGAGACAGACCTGAGTGGGAGCACATTCCAGGGCGTGGGAGTCAGACCTGAGTGGGAGCACATTCCAGGACATTGGGAGTCGGACCTGAGTGGGATCACATTCCAGGGCGCGAAGTGTCGGACCTGAGTGGGAGCACATTCCAACGTGTGGGGAGTCAGACCTGGGTGGGAGCACATTCCAGGGCATGGGCAGTCAGACAGGAGTGGGAGCTCATTCCAGGACATGAGGAGTCAGACCTGAGTGGAAGAACATTCCAGGGCATGAGGAGTCGGACCTAAGTGGGAGCACATTCCAGCTTGTGGGACGTCAGACCTGAGCGGGAGCACATTCCTGGCATGGGGAGTCGGACCTGAGTGGGAGCACATTCCAGGGCATGGGGGACTCAGACCTGAGTGGGAGCACATTCCAGGGCGTGGGGAGTCAGACCTGAGTGGGAACATGTTCTGGGGGTGATGGGAGTTGGACCTGAGTGGGAGCACGTTCCAGGGCATGATAGTCGGACCTGAGTGGGAGCACATTCCAGGGCATGGCGAGTCGGACCTGAGTGGAGCACATTCCAGGGCGTAGGGAGTCGGACCTGCTTGGGAGCATACTGCAGGGCGTGGGGAGTCGGACGTGAATGGGAGCACATTCCATGGCGAGAGAAGTCGGACCTGAGTGGGAGCACTTTCCAGCATGTGGTGAGTCAGACCTGAGTGGGAGCCCATTCCAGGGCGTTGGGGAGTCAGACCTGAGTGGGAGCACATTCCAGGGTGTGGGGAGTCAGACCTGAGTGGGAGCACATTCCAACGTGTGGGGTGTCAGACCTGGGTGGGAGCACTTTCCCGGGCATGGGGAGTCAGACAGGAGTGGGAGCACATTCCAGGACATGAGGGGTCAGACCTGAGTGGAAGAACATTCCAGGGCATGAGGAGTCGGACCTAAGTGGGAGCACATTCCAGCATGTGGGACGTCAGACCTGAGCGGGAGCACATTCCTGGCATGGGGAGTCGGACCTGAGTGGGACCACATTCCAGGGCGTAGGAAGTCGGGCCTGAGTGGGAGCACATTCCAGGGCGAGAGGATTCGGACCTGAGTGGGAGCACGTTCCAGGACGTGGGGAGTCAGACCTGAGTGGGAGCACATTCCAGGACATTGGGAGTCGGACCTGAGTGGGAGCACATTCCAGGGCATGAGGAGTCGGACCTAAGTGGGAGCACATTCCAGCATGTGGGACGTCAGACCTGCTTGGGAGCACATTCCTGGCATGGGGAGTCGGACCTGAGTGGGAGCACATTCCAGGGCATGGGGGACTCATACCTGAGTGGGAGAACATTCCAGGGCGTGGGGAGTCAGACCTGAGTGGGAGCATGTTCTGGGGGTGATGGGAGTTGGACCTGAGTGGGAGCACGTTCCAGGGCATGAGGAGTCGGACCTGAGTGGGAGCACATTCCAGGGCATGGCGATTTGGACCTGAGTGGAGCACATTCCAGGGCGTAGGGAGTCGGATCTGCTTGGGAGCATACTGCAGGGCGTGGGGAGTCGGACGTGAATGGGAGCACATTCCATGGCGGGAGAAGTCGGACCTGAGTGGGAGCACTTTCCAGCTGTGTTGAGTCAGACCTGAGTGGGAGCCCATTCCAGGGCGTTGGGGAGTCAGACCTGAGTGGGAGCACATTCCAGGGTGTGGGGAGTCAGACCTGAGTGGGAGCACATTCCAGGGTGTGGGGAGTCGGGCGTGAGTGGTAAAATATTCCAGGGCATGGGGGAGTCAGACCTGAGTGGGAGCACATTCCAGGGCATGGGGAGTCAGGCCTGAGTGGGAAAATATTCCAGGGCATGGAGGAGACAGACCTGAGTGGGAGCACATTCCAGGGCATGGGGAGTCGGACCTGAGTGGGAGCACATTCCAGGACATGGGGAATCGGACCTGAGTGGGAGCACATTCCAGGGCGTGGGAAGTTGGGACTGAGTGGGAATACATTCCAGGGCGCGGGTAGTCAGACCTGAGTATGAGCACATTCTAGGGCATGGGGAGTCGGACCTGAGTGGGAGCATATTGCAGGGCGTGGGAAGTCGGGTCTGAGTCGGATCACGTTCCAGGACACGGGGAGTCGTACCTGTGGGTGAGCAACTTCCAGGGCGAGAGGAGACGGACCTGAGTTGGAGCACATTCCAGGGCATGGGGAGTCGGACCTGAGTGTGAGCACATTCCAGGGCGAGAGGAGTCAGACCTGAGGGGGAGCACATTCCAATATGTGGGGAGTCAGACCTGGGTGGGAGCACATTCCAGGGCATGGGGAGTCAGACATGATTGGGAGCACATTCCAGGAAGTGAGGAGTCGGACTTGAGTGGGAGCACATTCCATTATGTAGTGTGTCGGACCTGAGTGGGAGCACATTCCAGGGCGTGGGGAGTTGGACCTGAGTGGGAGCACATTCCAGGGTGTGGTGAGTCAGACCTGAGTGGCAGCATGTTCTGGGGGTGATGAGAGTTGGACCTGAGTGGGAGCACATTCCAGAGCATGGGGGAGTCAGACCTGAGTGGGAGCACATTCCAGGGTGTGAGGAGTCGGACCAGAGTGCGAGCACATTCCAGGGCATGGGGAGTCGGAACTGAGTGGGAGCACATTCCAGAGTGTGGGGAGTTGGATCTGAGAGGGAGCACATTCCAGGGCATGGGGAGTCAGACCTGAGTGGGAGTACATTCCATGGCATGAGGAGCCAGAACTAAGTGGGAGCACATTCCGGGATGAGAGGAGTCGGACCTTAGTGGGAGCACATTCTAGGGCGTGGGGAGTCAGACCTGAGTGGAAGCACATTCCAGGGCGTGGGGAGTCGGACCTGAGTGGGAGCATATTCCATGGTGTAGGGAGCCGGACCTGAGAGGGAACACATTCCAGGGCAAGAGAAGTCGGACCTGAGTGGGAGCACTTTCCAGCATGTGGCGAGTCATACCAGAGTGGGAGCACATTCCAGGCCGTTGGGGAGTCAGACCTGAGTGGGAGCACATTCCAGGGTGTGGGGAGTCGGGCCTGAGCGGGTAAATATACTGCGGCATGGGGGAGTCAGACATGAGTGGGAGCACATTCCAGGACGTGGGGAGTCAGAACTGAGTGGGAGCACATTCCAGGCCATTGGGAGTCGCAACTGAGTGGGATCACATTCCAAGGCATGAGGAGTCGGACCTGAGTGGGTGCACTTTCCAGGGCATGGGGAGTCGGACCTGAGTGGGCGCACATTCCAGGATGAGAGGGTGCAGCCCTGAATGGGAGCACATTCCAAATGTGGGGAGTCATATCTGGATGGGAGCACATTCCATGGCGTGGAGAGTCGGACCTGAGTGGGAGCACTTTCCACGGCATGAGGAATCAGACCTGAGTGGGAGCACATTCCAGGGCATGGGGAGTCGGACCTGAGAGGGAGCACATTACCGGGTGAGAGAAGTCAGACCTGAGTGGGAGCATATTCCAGCGCTTGGGGAGTCAGACCTGAGTTGGAGCCCATTCCAGGGCGTGGGCAGTCGGACCTGAGTGGGATCGCATTCCAGGGCATGGGGAATCAGACCTCAGTAGGAGCACATTCCAGGGTGTGGGGGAGTCAGACCTGAATGGGAACACATTCCAGGGTGAGCGGAGTCGGACCTGAGTGGGAGCCCATTCCAGGGCATGGGAAGTGGGGCCTGTTTGGGAAATCATTCCAGGAAATGGGGAATCAGACCTGAGTGGGAGCACATTCCAGGGCGTGGGAAGTCGTGCCTGAGTGGGAAATCATTCCAGGAAATGGGGAATCGGGCCTGAGTGGGAGCACATTTCAGGGCATGGGGAGTCGGACCTGAGTGGGAGCATATTCCAGGGCGTGGGAAGTCGGGTCTGAGTCGAAGCATGTTCCAGGACACGGGGAGTCGTACCTGTGGGTGAGCACATTCCAGGGCGAGAGGAGTCGGACCTGAGTGGGAGCACATTCCAGGGTTTGGGGAGTTGGACCTGAGTGGGAGCACATTCCAGGGCATGGGGAGTCGGACCAGAGTGGGAGCACATTCCAGGGCGTGAAGAGTCGGACTGAGTGGGAGCACATTCCAACGTGTGGGGAGTCAGACCTGGGTGGGAGCACAGTCCAGGGCATGGGCAGTCAGAGAGGAGTGGGAGCACATTCCAGGACATGAGGAGTCAGACCTGAGTGGAAGAACATTCCAGGGCATGAGGAGTCGGACCTAAGTGGGAGCACATTCCAGCATGTGGGACGTCAGACCTGAGCGGGAGCACATTCCTGGCATGGGGAGTCGGACATGAGTGGGAGCATATTCCAGGGCATGGGGGACTCAGACCTGAGTGGGAGCACATTCCAGGGCGTGGGGAGTCAGACCTGAGTGGGAGCATGTTCTGGGGGTGATGGGAGTTGGACCTGAGTGGGAGCACATTCCAGGGCATGAGGAGTTGGACCTGAGTGGGAGCACATTCCAGGGCATGGCGAGTCGGACCTGAGTGGAGCACATTCCAGGGCGTAGGGAGTCGGACCTGCTTGGGAGCATACTGCAGGGCGTGGGGAGTCGGACGTGAATGGGAGCACATTCCATGGCGAGAGAAGTCGGACCAGAGTGGGAGCACTTTCCAGAATGTGGCGAGTCAGACCTGAGTGGGAGCACATTCCAGGGTGTCGGGAGTCAGACCTGAGTGGAAGCATATTCCAAGGTGTGGGGAGTCGGGCGTGAGTGGTAAAATATTCCAGGGCATGGGGGAGTCAGACCTGAGTGGGAGCACATTCCAGGGCATGGGGAGTCAGGCATGAGTGGGAAAATATTCCAGGGCATGGAGGAGACAGACCTGAGTGGGAGCACATTCCAGGGCATGGGGAGTCAGACCTGAGTGGGAGCACATTCCAGGACATGGGGAATTGGACCTGAGTGGGAGCACATTCCAGGGTGTGGGAAGTCGGGCCAGAGTGGGAATACATTCCAGGGCGTGGGTAGTCAGACCTGAGTATGAGCACATTCTAGTGCATGGGGAGTCGGACCTGAGTGGGAGCATATTCCAGGGCGTGGGAAGTCGGGTCTGAGTCGGATCACGTTCCAGGACACGGGGAGTCGTACCTGTGGGTGAGCACATTCCAGGGCGAGAGGAGACGGACCTGAGTGGGAGCACATTCCAGGGCATGGGGAGTCGGACCTGAGTGGGAGCACATTCCAGGGCGAGAGGAGTCAGACCTGAGGGGGAGCACATTCCAATATGTGGGGAGTCAGACCTGGGTGGGAGCACGTTCCAGGGCATGGGGAGTCAGACATGAATGGGAGCACATTCCAGGAAGTGAGGAGTCAGACTTCAGTGGGAGCACATTCCATTATGTAGTGTGTCGGACCTGAGTTTGAGCACATTCCAGGGTGTGGGGAGTTGGACCTGAGTGGGAGCACATTCCAGGGTGTGGTGAGTCAGACCTGAGAGGCAGCATGTTCTGGGGGTGATGAGAGTTGGACCTGAGTGGGAGCACATTCCAGGGCATGGGGGAGTCAGACCTGAGTGGGAGCACATTCCAGGGCGTGAGGAGTCGGACCAGAGTGGGAGCACATTCCAGGGCATGGGGAGTCGGACCTGAGTGGGAGCACATTCCAGGACATGGGGAATCAGACCTGAGTGGGAGCACATTCCAGGGCGTGGGAAGTTGGGCCTGAGTGGGAATACATTCCAGGGCGTGGGTAGTCAGACCTGAGTATGAGCACATTCTAGGGCATGGGGAGTCGGACCTGAGTGGGAGCATATTCCAGGGCGTGGGAAGTCGGGTCTGAGTCGGATCACGTTCCAGGACACGGGGAGTCGTACCTGTGGGTGAGCACATTCCAGGGCGAGAGGAGACGGACCTGAGTGGGAGCACATTCCAGGGCGAGAGGAGTCAGACCTGAGGGGGAGCACCTTCCAATATGTGGGGAGTCAGACCTGGGTGGGAGCACGTTCCAGGGCATGGGGAGTCAGACATGATTGGGAGCACATTCCAGGAAGTGAGGAGTCGGACTTGAGTGGGAGCACATTCCATTATGTAGTGTGTCGGACCTGAGTGGGAGCACATTCCAGGGCGTGGGGAGTTGGACCTGAGTGGGAGCACATTCCAGGGCGTGGGGAGTCGGAACTGAGTGGGAGCACATTCCAGGGCATGGCGAGTCGGACCTGAGTGGGAGCACATTCCAGGGCGTGGGGAGTTGGATCTGAGAGGGAGCACATTCCAGGGCATGGGGAGTCAGACCTGAGTGGGAGTACATTCCATGGCATGAGGAGCCAGAACTAGGTGGGAGCACATTCCGGGATGAGAGGAGTCGGACCTTAGTGGGAGCACATTCCAGGGCGTGGGGAGTCAGACCTGAGTGGAAGCACATTCCAGGGCGTGGGGAGTCGGACCTGAGTGGGAGCACATTCCAGGGTGTAGGGAGTCGGACCTGAGAGGGAACACATTCCAGGGCAAGAGAAGTCGGACCTGAGTGGGAGCACTTTCCAGCATGTGGCGAGTCATACCTGAGTGGGAGCACATTCCAGGCCGTTGGGGAGTCAGACCTGAGTGGGAGCACATTCCAGGACGTGGGGAGTCAGAACTGAGTGGGAGCACCCCTTCGGCCATTGGGAGTCGGACCTGAGTGGGAGCACATTCCAGGGCATGGGGAGTTGGACCTGAGTGGGAGCACATTCCAGGGCATGGGGAGTCGGACCAGAGTGGGAGCACATTCCAGGGCGTGAAGAGTCGGAGCTGAGTGGGAGCACATTCCAACGTGTGGGGAGTCAGACCTGGGTGGGAGCACAGTCCAGGGCATGGGCAGTCAGAGTGGAGTGGGAGCACATTCCAGGACATGAGGAGTCAGACCTGAGTGGAAGTGCATTCCAGGGCATGAGGAGTCGGACCTAAGTGGGAGCACATTCCAGCATGTGGGACGTTAGACCTGAGCAGGAGCACATTCCAGTACACGGGAGTCTGACCTGAGTGTGAGCACATTCCAGGGCAAGAGGAGTGGGAGCTGAGTGTGAGCACGTTCCAGGACGTGGGGAGTCAGACCTGAGTGGGAGCACATTCCAGGGCGTGCGGAGTCAGAACTGAGTGGGAGCTTATTCCAAGACATTGGGAGTCGGAACTGAGTGGAAGCACATTCCAGGGCGTGGGGAGGGGGCCTGAGTGGGAGCACATTCCAGGTCATGGGGGAGTCAGACCTGAGTGGGAGCACATTCCAGGGTGTGGGGAGTCGGGCCTGAGTGGGTAAATATACTACGGCATGGGGGAGTCAGACATGAGTGGGAGCACATTCCAGGACGTGGGGGAATCAGACCTGAATGGGAACACATTCCAGGGTGAGCGGAGTCGGACCTGAGTGGGAGCACATTCAAGGGCATGGGAAGTGGGGCCTGAGTGGGAAATCATTCCAGGAAATGGGGAATTGGACCTGAGTGGGAGCACATTCCAGGGCGTGGGAAGTCAGGCCTGAGTGGGAACACATTCCAGGGCGAGAGGAGTCGGACCTGAGTGGGAGCACGTTCCAGGACGTGGGGAGTCAAACCTGAGTGGGAGCACATTCCAGGGCGTGGGAGTCAGACCTGAGTGGGAGCACATTCCAGGACATTGGGAGTCGGACCTGAGTGGGATCACATTCCAGGGCGCAAAGTGTCGCACCTGAGTGGGAGCACATTCCAACGTGTGGGGAGTCAGACCTGGGAGGGAGCACATTCCCGGGCATGGGGAGTCAGACAGGAGTGGGAGCACATTCCAGGACATGAGGAGTCAGACCTGAGTGGAAGAACATTCCAGGGCATGAGGAGTCGGACCTAAGTGGGAGCACATTCCAGCATGTGGGACGTCAGACCTGAGCGGGAGCACATTCCTGGCATGGGGTGTCGCACCTGAGTGGGAGCACATTCCAGGGCGTAAGAAGTCGGGCCTGAGTGGGAGCACGTTCCAGGATGTGGGGAGACAGACCTGAGTGGGAGCACATTCCAGGGCGTGGGAGTCAGACCTGAGTGGGAGCACATTCCAGGACATTGGGAGTCGGACCTGAGTGGGATCACATTCCAGGGCGCGAAGTGTCGGACCTGAGTGGGAGCACATTCCAACGTGTGGGGAGTCAGACCTGGGTGGGAGCACAGTCCAGGGCATGGGCAGTCAGACAGGAGTGGGAGCACATTCCAGGACATGAGGAGTCAGACCTGAGTGGAAGAACATTCCAGGGCATGAGGAGTCGGACCTAAGTGGGAGCACGTTCCAGGACGTGGGGAGTCAAACCTGAGTGGGAGCACATTCCAGGGCGTGGGAGTCAGACCTGAGTGGGAGCACATTCCAGGACATTGGGAGTCGGACCTGAGTGGGATCACATTCCAGGGCGCAAAGTGTCGCACCTGAGTGGGAGCACATTCCAACGTGTGGGGAGTCAGACCTGGGAGGGAGCACATTCCCGGGCATGGGGAGTCAGACAGGAGTGGGAGCACATTCCAGGACATGAGGAGTCAGACCTGAGTGGAAGAACATTCCAGGGCATGAGGAGTCGGACCTAAGTGGGAGCACATTCCAGCATGTGGGACGTCAGACCTGAGCGGGAGCACATTCCTGGCATGGGGTGTCGCACCTGAGTGGGAGCACATTCCAGGGCGTAAGAAGTCGGGCCTGAGTGGGAGCACGTTCCAGGATGTGGGGAGACAGACCTGAGTGGGAGCACATTCCAGGGCGTGGGAGTCAGACCTGAGTGGGAGCACATTCCAGGACATTGGGAGTCGGACCTGAGTGGGATCACATTCCAGGGCGCGAAGTGTCGGACCTGAGTGGGAGCACATTCCAACGTGTGGGGAGTCAGACCTGGGTGGGAGCACATTCCAGGGCATGGGCAGTCAGACAGGAGTGGGAGCTCATTCCAGGACATGAGGAGTCAGACCTGAGTGGAAGAACATTCCAGGGCATGAGGAGTCGGACCTAAGTGGGAGCACATTCCAGCTTGTGGGACGTCAGACCTGAGCGGGAGCACATTCCTGGCATGGGGAGTCGGACCTGAGTGGGAGCACATTCCAGGGCATGGGGGACTCAGACCTGAGTGGGAGCACATTCCAGGGGCGTGGGGAGTCAGACCTGAGTGGGAACATGTTCTGGGGGTGATGGGAGTTGGACCTGAGTGGGAGCACGTTCCAGGGCATGATAGTCGGACCTGAGTGGGAGCACATTCCAGGGCATGGCGAGTCGGACCTGAGTGGAGCACATTCCAGGGCGTAGGGAGTCGGACCTGCTTGGGAGCATACTGCAGGGCGTGGGGAGTCGGACGTGAATGGGAGCACATTCCATGGCGAGAGAAGTCGGACCTGAGTGGGAGCACTTTCCAGCATGTGGTGAGTCAGACCTGAGTGGGAGCCCATTCCAGGGCGTTGGGGAGTCAGACCTGAGTGGGAGCACATTCCAGGGTGTGGGGAGTCAGACCTGAGTGGGAGCACATTCCAACGTGTGGGGTGTCAGACCTGGGTGGGAGCACTTTCCCGGGCATGGGGAGTCAGACAGGAGTGGGAGCACATTCCAGGACATGAGGGGTCAGACCTGAGTGGAAGAACATTCCAGGGCATGAGGAGTCGGACCTAAGTGGGAGCACATTCCAGCATGTGGGACGTCAGACCTGAGCGGGAGCACATTCCTGGCATGGGGAGTCGGACCTGAGTGGGACCACATTCCAGGGCGTAGGAAGTCGGGCCTGAGTGGGAGCACATTCCAGGGCGAGAGGATTCGGACCTGAGTGGGAGCACGTTCCAGGACGTGGGGAGTCAGACCTGAGTGGGAGCACATTCCAGGACATTGGGAGTCGGACCTGAGTGGGAGCACATTCCAGGGCATGAGGAGTCGGACCTAAGTGGGAGCACATTCCAGCATGTGGGACGTCAGACCTGCTTGGGAGCACATTCCTGGCATGGGGAGTCGGACCTGAGTGGGAGCACATTCCAGGGCATGGGGGACTCATACCTGAGTGGGAGAACATTCCAGGGCGTGGGGAGTCAGACCTGAGTGGGAGCATGTTCTGGGGGTGATGGGAGTTGGACCTGAGTGGGAGCACGTTCCAGGGCATGAGGAGTCGGACCTGAGTGGGAGCACATTCCAGGGCATGGCGATTTGGACCTGAGTGGAGCACATTCCAGGGCGTAGGGAGTCGGATCTGCTTGGGAGCATACTGCAGGGCGTGGGGAGTCGGACGTGAATGGGAGCACATTCCATGGCGGGAGAAGTCGGACCTGAGTGGGAGCACTTTCCAGCTGTGTTGAGTCAGACCTGAGTGGGAGCCCATTCCAGGGCGTTGGGGAGTCAGACCTGAGTGGGAGCACATTCCAGGGTGTGGGGAGTCAGACCTGAGTGGGAGCACATTCCAGGGTGTGGGGAGTCGGGCGTGAGTGGTAAAATATTCCAGGGCATGGGGGAGTCAGACCTGAGTGGGAGCACATTCCAGGGCATGGGGAGTCAGGCCTGAGTGGGAAAATATTCCAGGGCATGGAGGAGACAGACCTGAGTGGGAGCACATTCCAGGGCATGGGGAGTCGGACCTGAGTGGGAGCACATTCCAGGACATGGGGAATCGGACCTGAGTGGGAGCACATTCCAGGGCGTGGGAAGTTGGGACTGAGTGGGAATACATTCCAGGGCGCGGGTAGTCAGACCTGAGTATGAGCACATTCTAGGGCATGGGGAGTCGGACCTGAGTGGGAGCATATTGCAGGGCGTGGGAAGTCGGGTCTGAGTCGGATCACGTTCCAGGACACGGGGAGTCGTACCTGTGGGTGAGCAACTTCCAGGGCGAGAGGAGACGGACCTGAGTTGGAGCACATTCCAGGGCATGGGGAGTCGGACCTGAGTGTGAGCACATTCCAGGGCGAGAGGAGTCAGACCTGAGGGGGAGCACATTCCAATATGTGGGGAGTCAGACCTGGGTGGGAGCACATTCCAGGGCATGGGGAGTCAGACATGATTGGGAGCACATTCCAGGAAGTGAGGAGTCGGACTTGAGTGGGAGCACATTCCATTATGTAGTGTGTCGGACCTGAGTGGGAGCACATTCCAGGGCGTGGGGAGTTGGACCTGAGTGGGAGCACATTCCAGGGTGTGGTGAGTCAGACCTGAGTGGCAGCATGTTCTGGGGGTGATGAGAGTTGGACCTGAGTGGGAGCACATTCCAGAGCATGGGGGAGTCAGACCTGAGTGGGAGCACATTCCAGAGTGTGAGGAGTCGGACCAGAGTGCGAGCACATTCCAGGGCATGGGGAGTCGGAACTGAGTGGGAGCACATTCCAGAGTGTGGGGAGTTGGATCTGAGAGGGAGCACATTCCAGGGCATGGGGAGTCAGACCTGAGTGGGAGTACATTCCATGGCATGAGGAGCCAGAACTAAGTGGGAGCACATTCCGGGATGAGAGGAGTCGGACCTTAGTGGGAGCACATTCTAGGGCGTGGGGAGTCAGACCTGAGTGGAAGCACATTCCAGGGCGTGGGGAGTCGGACCTGAGTGGGAGCATATTCCATGGTGTAGGGAGCTGGACCTGAGAGGGAACACATTCCAGGGCAAGAGAAGTCGGACCTGAGTGGGAGCACTTTCCAGCATGTGGCGAGTCATACCAGAGTGGGAGCACATTCCAGGCCGTTGGGGAGTCAGACCTGAGTGGGAGCACATTCCAGGGTGTGGGGAGTCGGGCCTGAGCGGGTAAATATACTGCGGCATGGGGGAGTCAGACATGAGTGGGAGCACATTCCAGGACGTGGGGAGTCAGAACTGAGTGGGAGCACATTCCAGGCCATTGGGAGTCGCAACTGAGTGGGATCACATTCCAAGGCATGAGGAGTCGGACCTGAGTGGGTGCACTTTCCAGGGCATGGGGAGTCGGACCTGAGTGGGCGCACATTCCAGGATGAGAGGGTGCAGCCCTGAATGGGAGCACATTCCAAATGTGGGGAGTCATATCTGGATGGGAGCACATTCCATGGCGTGGAGAGTCGGACCTGAGTGGGAGCACTTTCCACGGCATGAGGAATCAGACCTGAGTGGGAGCACATTCCAGGGCATGGGGAGTCGGACCTGAGAGGGAGCACATTACCGGGTGAGAGGAGTCAGACCTGAGTGGGAGCATATTCCAGCGCTTGGGGAGTCAGACCTGAGTTGGAGCCCATTCCAGGGCGTGGGCAGTCGGACCTGAGTGGGATCGCATTCCAGGGCATGGGGAATCAGACCTCAGTAGGAGCACATTCCAGGGCGTGGGGGAGTCAGACCTGAATGGGAACACATTCCAGGGTGAGCGGAGTCGGACCTGAGTGGGAGCCCATTCCAGGGCATGGGAAGTGGGGCCTGTTTGGGAAATCATTCCAGGAAATGGGGAATCAGACCTGAGTGGGAGCACATTCCAGGGCGTGGGAAGTCGTGCCTGAGTGGGAAATCATTCCAGGAAATGGGGAATCGGGCCTGAGTGGGAGCACATTTCAGGGCATGGGGAGTCGGACCTGAGTGGGAGCATATTCCAGGGCGTGGGAAGTCGGGTCTGAGTCGAAGCATGTTCCAGGACACGGGGAGTCGTACCTGTGGGTGAGCACATTCCAGGGCGAGAGGAGTCGGACCTGAGTGGGAGCACATTCCAGGGTTTGGGGAGTTGGACCTGAGTGGGAGCACATTCCAGGGCATGGGGAGTCGGACCAGAGTGGGAGCACATTCCAGGGCGTGAAGAGTCGGACTGAGTGGGAGCACATTCCAACGTGTGGGGAGTCAGACCTGGGTGGGAGCACAGTCCAGGGCATGGGCAGTCAGAGAGGAGTGGGAGCACATTCCAGGACATGAGGAGTCAGACCTGAGTGGAAGAACATTCCAGGGCATGAGGAGTCGGACCTAAGTGGGAGCACATTCCAGCATGTGGGACGTCAGACCTGAGCGGGAGCACATTCCTGGCATGGGGAGTCGGACATGAGTGGGAGCATATTCCAGGGCATGGGGGACTCAGACCTGAGTGGGAGCACATTCCAGGGCGTGGGGAGTCAGACCTGAGTGGGAGCATGTTCTGGGGGTGATGGGAGTTGGACCTGAGTGGGAGCACATTCCAGGGCATGAGGAGTTGGACCTGAGTGGGAGCACATTCCAGGGCATGGCGAGTCGGACCTGAGTGGAGCACATTCCAGGGCGTAGGGAGTCGGACCTGCTTGGGAGCATACTGCAGGGCGTGGGGAGTCGGACGTGAATGGGAGCACATTCCATGGCGAGAGAAGTCGGACCAGAGTGGGAGCACTTTCCAGAATGTGGCGAGTCAGACCTGAGTGGGAGCACATTCCAGGGTGTCGGGAGTCAGACCTGAGTGGAAGCATATTCCAAGGTGTGGGGAGTCGGGCGTGAGTGGTAAAATATTCCAGGGCATGGGGGAGTCAGACCTGAGTGGGAGCACATTCCAGGGCATGGGGAGTCAGGCATGAGTGGGAAAATATTCCAGGGCATGGAGGAGACAGACCTGAGTGGGAGCACATTCCAGGGCATGGGGAGTCAGACCTGAGTGGGAGCACATTCCAGGACATGGGGAATTGGACCTGAGTGGGAGCACATTCCAGGGTGTGGGAAGTCGGGCCAGAGTGGGAATACATTCCAGGGCGTGGGTAGTCAGACCTGAGTATGAGCACATTCTAGTGCATGGGGAGTCGGACCTGAGTGGGAGCATATTCCAGGGCGTGGGAAGTCGGGTCTGAGTCGGATCACGTTCCAGGACACGGGGAGTCGTACCTGTGGGTGAGCACATTCCAGGGCGAGAGGAGACGGACCTGAGTGGGAGCACATTCCAGGGCATGGGGAGTCGGACCTGAGTGGGAGCACATTCCAGGGCGAGAGGAGTCAGACCTGAGGGGGAGCACATTCCAATATGTGGGGAGTCAGACCTGGGTGGGAGCACGTTCCAGGGCATGGGGAGTCAGACATGAATGGGAGCACATTCCAGGAAGTGAGGAGTCGGACTTCAGTGGGAGCACATTCCATTATGTAGTGTGTCGGACCTGAGTTTGAGCACATTCCAGGGTGTGGGGAGTTGGACCTGAGTGGGAGCACATTCCAGGGTGTGGTGAGTCAGACCTGAGAGGCAGCATGTTCTGGGGGTGATGAGAGTTGGACCTGAGTGGGAGCACATTCCAGGGCATGGGGGAGTCAGACCTGAGTGGGAGCACATTCCAGGGCGTGAGGAGTCGGACCAGAGTGGGAGCACATTCCAGGGCGTGGGGAGTCGGAACTGAGTGGGAGCACATTCCAGGGCATGGCGAGTCGGACCTGAGTGGGAGCACATTCCAGGGCGTGGGGAGTTGGATCTGAGAGGGAGCACATTCCAGGGCATGGGGAGTCAGACCTGAGTGGGGGCACATTCCAGGGCGTGCGGAGTCAGAACTGAGTGGGAGCTCATTCCAAGACATTGGGAGTCGGAACTGAGTGGAAGCACATTCCAGTGCGTGGGGAGGGGGCCTGAGTGGGAGCACATTCCAGGTCATGGGGGAGTCAGACCTGAGTGGGAGCACATTCCAGGGCGTGGGGAGTCGCACCTGAGTGGGAGCTTATTCCAGGGCATAGGGAGTCGAACCTGAGTGGGAGCACGTTACAGGGCGAGAGAAGTCGTACCTGAGTGGGAGCACATTCCAGCATGTGGCGAGTTATCCCTGAGTGGGAGCGCATTCCAGGGCATTGTGGAGTCAGACCTGAGTGGTAGCGCAGTCCAGGGTGTGGGGAGTCGGGCCTGAGTGGGAAAATATTCCATGGCACTGGGGAGTCAGACCTGAGTGGGAGCACATTCCAGGGCGTGGGGAGTCGGGCCTGAGTGGGAAAATATTCCAAGGCATGGGGGAGTCAGACCTGAGTGGGAGCACATTCCAGGGCATGGGGAGTCGGACCTGAGTGGGAGCACATTCCAGGGCTTGGGAAGTCGGGCCTGAGTGGGAGCACATTCCCAGGCACGGGGACGCGGACCTGAGTGTGAGCACATTCCAGGGTGAGAGGAGTGGGAGCTGAGTGTGAGCACGTTCCAGGACGTGGGGAGTCAGCCCTGAGTGGGAGCACATTCCAGGGCATGAGAAGTCAGAACTGAGTGGGAGCTCATTCCAGGACATTGGGAGTCGGAACTGAGTTGTAGCACATTCCAGGGCGTGGGGAGTTGGACCTGAGTGGGAACACATTCCAGGGCATGAGGAGTCGGACCTGAGTGGGAGCAGGTTCCAGGGCATGGGGAGACAGACCTGAGTGGGCGCACATTCCAGGGTGAGAGGAGGCAGACCTGAATGAGAGCACATTCCAACATGTGTGGTGTCAGAGCTGGATGGGAGCACATTCCAGGGCGTGGGGAGTCGGACCTGAGTGCGAGCACATTCCAGGGCATGGGGCGTCGCACCTGATTGGAAGCACATTCCAGGGCGTGGGGAGGGGGTCTGAATGGGAGCACATTCCAGGGCATGGGGGAGTCAGACCTGAGTGGGAAGTCCTTCCAAGGCATGGGGAGTCGGATGTGAGTGGAAGCACCTTCCAGGGCGTGGTGAGTTCGACCTGTGTAGAAGCACTTTCCAGGGCATGAGGAGTCCGACCTGAGTGGGAGCACATTCCAGCGTGTGGGGAGTCAGACCTGAGTGGGAGCAAATTCCAAAGCATGGGGAGTCGGACCAGAGTGGGAGCACATTCCAGGGCATGGGGAGTTAGACCTGAGTAGAAGCATATTCCAGGACATGGGGACTCGGACCTGAGTGGGAGCACATTCCAGGGCGTGGGTAGTCGGATCTGAGTGGGAGCACATTCCACGGCGTGAGGAATCGGATCTGAGTGGGAGCATATTCCAGGGCGAGAGAAGTCAGACCTGAGTGGGAGCACATTCCCGGAAACGAGGAGTCGGACATGAGTGTGAGCACATTCCAGGGCGAGAGGAGTCGGACGTGAGTGGGAGCACGTTCCAGTACACGGGGAGTCAGAACTGAGTGAGAGCACATTCCACGGCGTGAGGAGTCAGACCTGAGTGGGCGCACATTCCAGGACATTGGGAGCCAGATCTGAGTGGGAGCACATTCCAGGGCGTGTGAAGTCGGACCTGATTGGGAGCATATTCCTGGGCGTGGGTAGTCAGACCTGAGTGTGAGCACGTTCCAGGATGTGGGGAGTCACACCTGAGTGGGAGCTCATTCCAGGACATTGGGAGTCGCAAATGTGTGGTAGCACATTCCAGGGCGTGGGGAGTCGGACCTGAGTGGGAACACATTCCAGGGTGTGAGGAGTCGGACCTGAGTGGGAGCACATTCCAGGGCATGGGGAGTCGGACCTGATTCGGAGCACGTTCCAGGGCATGGGGAGTCAGACCTGAGTGGGCGCACATTCCAGTGTTAGAGGAGGCAGACCTGAATGGGAACACATTCCAACGTGTGCGGAGTCAGAGCTGGATGGGAGCACATTCCAGGGCGTGGGAAGTCGGACCTGAGTGCGAGCACATTCTAGGGCGTGGGGCGTCGCACCTGAGTGGAAGCACATTCCAGGGCATGGGGGAGTCAGACCTGAGTGGGATCACAATCGAGGGCATGGGGAGTCAGACCTGAGTGGGAGCACATTCCAGGGCATAGGGAGTCGAGCTGAGTGGGCGCACGTTCCAGGGCGAGAGAAGTCGTACCTGAGTGGGAGCACTTTCCAGCATGTGGTGAGTCAGACCTGAGTGGGAGCCCATTCCAGGGCGTTGGGGAGTCAGACCTGAGTGGGAGCACATTCCAGGGTGTGGGGAGTCGGGCGTGAGTGGTAAAATATTCCAGGGCATGGGGGAGTCAGACCTGAGAGGGAGCACATTCCAGGGCGAGAGGAGTCAGACCTGAGGGGGAGCACATTCCAATATGTGGGGAGTCAGACCTGAGTGGGAGCACATTCCAGGGCATGGGGAGTCAGACATGATTGGGAGCACATTCCAGGAAGTGAGGAGTCGGACTTGAGTGGGAGCACATTCCATTATGTAGTGTGTCGGACCTGAGTGGGAGCACATTCCAGGGCGTGGGGAGTTGGACCTGAGTGGGAGCACATTCCAGGGTGTGGTGAGTCAGACCTGAGTGGCAGCATGTTCTGGGGGTGATGAGAGTTGGACCTGAGTGGGAGCACATTCCAGAGCATGGGGGAGTCAGACCTGAGTGGGAGCACATTCCAGGGCGTGAGGAGTCGGACCAGAGTGGGAGCACATTCCAGGGCGTGGGGAGTCGGAACTGAGTGGGAGCACATTCCAGGGCGTGGGGAGTTGGATCTGAGAGGGAGCACATTCCAGGGCATGGGGAGTCAGACCTGAGTGGGAGTACATTCCATGGCATGAGGAGCCAGAACTAAGTGGGAGCACATTCTGGGATGAGAGGAGTCGGACCTTAGTGGGAGCACATTCTAGGGCGTGGGGAGTCAGACCTGAGTGGAAGCACATTCCAGGGCGTGGGGAGTCGGACCTGAGTGGGAGCATATTCCATGGTGTAGGGAGTCGGACCTGAGAGGGAACACATTCCAGGGCAAGAGAAGTCGGACCTGAGTGGGAGCACTTTCCAGCATGTGGCGAGTCATACCAGAGTGGGAGCACATTCCAGGCCATTGGGGAGTCAGACCTGAGTGGGAGCACATTCCAGGGTGTGGGGAGTCGGGCCTGAGTGGGTAAATATACTACGGCATGGGGGAGACAGATATGAGTGGGAGCACATTCCAGGACGTGGGGGAATAAGACCTGAATGGGAACACATTCCAGGGTGAGCGGAGTCGGACCTGAGTGGGAGCACATTCAAGGGCATGGGAAGTGGGGCCTGAGTGGGAAATCATTCCAGGAAATGGGGAATTGGACCTGAGTGGAAGCACATTCCAGGGCGTGGGAAGTCGGGCCTGAGTGGGAACACATTCCAGGGCGAGAGGAGTCGGACCTGAGTGGGAGCACGTTCCAGGACGTGGGGAGTCAAACCTGAGTGGGAGCACATTCCAGGGCGTGGGGAGTCGGGCCTGAGTGGGTAAATATACTACGGCATGGGGGAGTCAGACATGAGTGGGAGCACATTCCAGGACGTGGGGGAATCAGACCTGAATGGGAACACATTCCAGGGTGAGCGGAGTCGGACCTGAGTGGGAGCACATTCAAGGGCATGCGAAGTGGGGCCTGAGTGGGAAATCATTCCAGGAAATGGGGAATTGGACCTGAGTGTGAGCACATTCCAGGGCGTGGGAAGTCGGGCCTGAGTGGGAACACATTCCAGGGCGAGAGGAGTCGGACCTGAGTGGGAGCACGTTCCAGGACGTGGGGAGTCAAACCTGAGTGGGAGCACATTCCAGGGCGTGGGAGTCAGACCTGAGTGGGAGCACATTCCAGGACATTGGGAGTCGGACCTGAGTGGGATCACATTCCAGGGCGAGAGGAGTCGGACCTGAGTGGGAGCACGTTCCAGGACGTGGGGAGTCAAACCTGAGTGGGAGCACATTCCAGGGCATGGGGAGTCGGGCCTGAGTGGGGAAATATACTACGGCATGGGGGAGTCAGACATGAGTGGGAGCACATTCCAGGACGTGGGGGAATCAGACCTGAATGGGAACACATTCCAGGGTGAGCGGAGTCGGACCTGAGTGGGAGCACATACAAGGGCATGTGAAGTGGGGCCTGAGTGGGAAATCATTCCAGGAAATGGGGAATTGGACCTGAGTGTGAGCACTCAGGGCGAGAGGAGTCGGACCTGAGTGGGAGCACTTTCCAGGACGTGGGGAGTCAAACCTGAGTGGGAGCACATTCCAGGGCGTGGGAGTCAGACCTGAGTGGGAGCACATTCCAGGACATTGGGAGTCGGACCTGAGTGGGATCACATTCCAGGGCGCGAAGTGTCGGACCTGAGTGGGAGCACATTCCAACGTGTGGGGAGTCAGACCTGGGTGGGAGCACATTCCCGGGCATGGGGAGTCAGACAGGAGTGGGAGCACATTCCAGGATATGAGGAGTCAGACCTGAGTGGAAGAACATTCCAGGGCATGAGAAGTCGGATCTAATTGGGAGCACATTCCAGCATGTGGGACGTCAGACCTGAGCAGGAGCACATTCCTGGCATGGGGAGTCGGACCTGAGTGGGACCACATTCCAGGGCGTAGGAAGTCGGGCCTGAGTGGGATGACATTCCAGGGCGTGAAGAGTCGGACCTGAGTGGGAGCACATTCCAACGTGTGGGGAGTCAGACCTGGGTGGGAGCACAGTCCAGGGCATGGGCAGTCAGACAGGAGTGGGAGCACATTCCAGGACATGAGGAGTCAGACCTGAGTGGAAGAACATTCCAGGGCATGAGGAGTCGGACCTAAGTGGGAGCACATTCCAGCATGTGGGACGTCAGACCTGAGCGGGAGCACATTCCTGGCATGGGGAGTCGGACCTGAGTGGGAGCACATTCCAGGGCATGGGGGACTCAGACCTGAGTGGGAGCACATTCCAGGGCGTGGGGAGTCAGACCTGAGTGGGAGCATGTTCTGGGGGTGATGGGAGTTGGACCTGAGTGGGAGCACTTTCCAGGGCATGATAGTCGGACCTGAGTGGGAGCACATTCCAGGGCATGGCGAGTCGGACCTGAGTGGAGCACATTCCAGGGCGTAGGGAGTCGGACCTGAGTGGGAGCATACTGCAGGGCGTGGGGAGTCGGACGTGAATGGGAGCACATTCCATGGCGAGAGAAGTCGGACCTGAGTGGGAGCACTTTCCAGCATGTGGTGAGTCAGACCTGAGTGGGAGCCCATTCCAGGGCGTTGGGGAATCAGACCTGAGTGGGAGCACATTCCAGGGTGTGGGGAGTCAGACCTGAGTGGGAGCACATTCCAGGGTGTGGGGAGTCGGGCGTGAGTGGTAAAATATTCCAGGGCATGGGGGAGTCAGACCTGAGAGGGAGCACATTCCAGGGCGAGAGGAGTCAGACCTGAGGGGGAGCACATTCCAATATGTGGGGAGTCAGACCTGGGTGGGAGCACATTCCAGGGCATGGGGAGTCAGACATGATTGGGAGCACATTCCAGGAAGTGAGGAGTCGGACTTGAGTGGGAGCACATTCCATTATGTAGATTGTCGGACCTGAGTGGTAGCACATTCCAGGGAGTGGGGAGTTGGACCTGAGTGGGAGCACATTCCAGGGTGTGGTGAGTCAGACCTGAGTGGCAGCATGTTCTGGGGGTGATGAGAGTTGGACCTGAGTGGGAGCACATTCCAGAGCATGGGGGAGTCAGACCTGAGTGGGAGCACATTCCAGGGCGTGAGGAGTCGGACCAGAGTGGGAGCACATTCCAGGGTGTGGGGAGTCGGAACTGAGTGGGAGCACATTCCAGGGCATGGGGAGTCAGACCTGAGTGGGAGTACATTCCATGGCATGAGGAGCCAGAACAAAGTGGGAGCACATTCTGGGATGAGAGGAGTCGGACCTTAGTGGGAGCAAATTCTAGGGCGTGGTGAGTCAGACCTGAGTGGAAGCACATTCCAGGCCGTGGGGAGTCGGACCTGAGTGGGAGCATATTCCATGGTGTAGGGAGTCGGACCTGAGAGGGAACACATTCCAGGGCAAGAGAAGTCGGACCTGAGTGGGAGCACTTTCCAGCATGTGGCGAGTCATACCAGAGTGGGAGCACATTCCAGGCCGTTGGGGAGTCAGACCTGAGTGGGAGCACATTCCAGGGTGTGGGGAGTCGGGCCTGAGTGGGTAAATATACTACGGCATGGGGAAGTCAGACATGAGTGGGAGCACATTCCAGGACGTGGGGGAATCAGACCTGAATGGGAACACATTCCAGGGTGAGCGGAGTCGGACCTGAGTGGGAGCACATTCAAGGGCATGGGAAGTGGGGCCTGAGTGGGAAATCATTCCAGGAAATGGGGAATTGGACCTGAGTGGGAGCACATTCCAGGGCTTGGGAAGTCGGGCCTGAGTGGGAACACATTCCAGGGCGAGAGGAGTCGGACCTGAGTGGGAGCACGTTCCAGGACGTGGGGAGTCAAACCTGAGTGGGAGCACCTTCCAGGGCGTGGGAGTCAGACCTGAGTGGGAGCACATTCCAGGACATTGGGAGTCGGACCTGAGTGGGATCACATTCCAGGGCGCGAAGTGTCGGACCTGAGTGGGAGCACATTCCAACGTGTGGGGTGTCAGACCTGGGTGGGAGCACTTTCCCGGGCATGGGGAGTCAGACAGGAGTGGGAGCACATTCCAGGACATGAGGAGTCAGACCTGAGTGGAAGAACATTCCTGGGCATGAGTAGTCGGACCTAAGTGGGAGCACATTCCAGCATGTGGGACGTCAGACCTGAGCGGGAGCACATTCCTGGCATGGGGAGTCGGACATGAGTGGGACCACATTCCAGGGCGTAGGAAGTCGGGCCTGAGTGGGAGCACATTCCAGGGCGAGAGGATTCGGACCTGAGTGGGAGCACGTTCCAGGACGTGGGGAGTCAGACCTGAGTGGGAGCACATTCCATTACATTGGGAGTCGGACCTGAGTGGGAGCACATTCCAGGGCATGAGGAGTCGGACCTAAGTGGGAGCACATTCCAGCATGTGGGACGTCAGACCTGCTTGGGAGCACATTCCTGGCATGGGGAGTCGGACCTGAGTGGGAGCACATTCCAGGGCATGGGGGACTCATACCTGAGTGGGAGCACATTCCAGGGCGTGGGGAGTCAGACCTGAGTGGGAGCATGTTCTGGGGGTGATGGGAGTTGGCCCTGAGTGGGAGCACATTCCAGGGCATGAGGAGTCGGACCTGAGTGGGAGCACATTCCAGGGCATGGCGATTTGGACCTGAGTGGAGCACATCCCAGGGCGTAGGGAGTCGGATCTGCTTGGGAGCATACTGCAGGGCGTGGGGAGTCGGACGTGAATGGGAGCACATTCCATGGCGGGAGAAGTCGGACCTGAGTGGGAGCACGTTCCAGGACGTGGGGAGTCAGACCTGAGTGGGAGCACATTCCATTACATTGGGAGTCGGACCTGAGTGGGAGCACATTCCAGGGCATGAGGAGTCGGACCTGAGTGGGAGCACATTCCAGGACATTGGGAGTCGGACCTGAGTGGGATCACATTCCAGGGCGAGAGGAGTCGGACCTGAGTGGGAGCACGTTCCAGGACGTGGGGAGTCAAACCTGAGTGGGAGCACATTCCAGGGCGTGGGGAGTCGGGCCTGAGTGGGGAAATATACTACGGCATGGGGGAGTCAGACATGAGTGGGAGCACATTCCAGGACGTGGGGGAATCAGACCTGAATGGGAACACATTCCAGGGTGAGCGGAGTCGGACCTGAGTGGGAGCACATACAAGGGCATGTGAAGTGGGGCCTGAGTGGGAAATCATTCCAGGAAATGGGGAATTGGACCTGAGTGTGAGCACTCAGGGCGAGAGGAGTCGGACCTGAGTGGGAGCACTTTCCAGGACGTGGGGAGTCAAACCTGAGTGGGAGCACATTCCAGGGCGTGGGAGTCAGACCTGAGTGGGAGCACATTCCAGGACATTGGGAGTCGGACCTGAGTGGGATCACATTCCAGGGCGCGAAGTGTCGGACCTGAGTGGGAGCACATTCCAACGTGTGGGGAGTCAGACCTGGGTGGGAGCACATTCCCGGGCATGGGGAGTCAGACAGGAGTGGGAGCACATTCCAGGATATGAGGAGTCAGACCTGAGTGGAAGAACATTCCAGGGCATGAGAAGTCGGATCTAATTGGGAGCACATTCCAGCATGTGGGACGTCAGACCTGAGCAGGAGCACATTCCTGGCATGGGGAGTCGGACCTGAGTGGGACCACATTCCAGGGTGTAGGAAGTCGGGCCTGAGTGGGATGACATTCCAGGGCGTGAAGAGTCGGACCTGAGTGGGAGCACATTCCAACGTGTGGGGAGTCAGACCTGGGTGGGAGCACAGTCCAGGGCATGGGCAGTCAGACAGGAGTGGGAGCACATTCCAGGACATGAGGAGTCAGACCTGAGTGGAAGAACATTCCAGGGCATGAGGAGTCGGACCTAAGTGGGAGCACATTCCAGCATGTGGGACGTCAGACCTGAGCGGGAGCACATTCCTGGCATGGGGAGTCGGACCTGAGTGGGAGCACATTCCAGGGCATGGGGGACTCAGACCTGAGTGGGAGCACATTCCAGGGCGTGGGGAGTCAGACCTGAGTGGGAGCATGTTCTGGGGGTGATGGGAGTTGGACCTGAGTGGGAGCACTTTCCAGGGCATGATAGTCGGACCTGAGTGGGAGCACATTCCAGGGCATGGCGAGTCGGACCTGAGTGGAGCACATTCCAGGGCGTAGGGAGTCGGACCTGAGTGGGAGCATACTGCAGGGCGTGGGGAGTCGGACGTGAATGGGAGCACATTCCATGGCGAGAGAAGTCGGACCTGAGTGGGAGCACTTTCCAGCATGTGGTGAGTCAGACCTGAGTGGGAGCCCATTCCAGGGCGTTGGGGAATCAGACCTGAGTGGGAGCACATTCCAGGGTGTGGGGAGTCAGACCTGAGTGGGAGCACATTCCAGGGTGTGGGGAGTCGGGCGTGAGTGGTAAAATATTCCAGGGCATGGGGGAGTCAGACCTGAGAGGGAGCACATTCCAGGGCGAGAGGAGTCAGACCTGAGGGGGAGCACATTCCAATATGTGGGGAGTCAGACCTGGGTGGGAGCACATTCCAGGGCATGGGGAGTCAGACATGATTGGGAGCACATTCCAGGAAGTGAGGAGTCGGACTTGAGTGGGAGCACATTCCATTATGTAGATTGTCGGACCTGAGTGGTAGCACATTCCAGGGAGTGGGGAGTTGGACCTGAGTGGGAGCACATTCCAGGGTGTGGTGAGTCAGACCTGAGTGGCAGCATGTTCTGGGGGTGATGAGAGTTGGACCTGAGTGGGAGCACATTCCAGAGCATGGGGGAGTCAGACCTGAGTGGGAGCACATTCCAGGGCGTGAGGAGTCGGACCAGAGTGGGAGCACATTCCAGGGTGTGGGGAGTCGGAACTGAGTGGGAGCACATTCCAGGGCATGGGGAGTCAGACCTGAGTGGGAGTACATTCCATGGCATGAGGAGCCAGAACAAAGTGGGAGCACATTCTGGGATGAGAGGAGTCGGACCTTAGTGGGAGCAAATTCTAGGGCGTGGTGAGTCAGACCTGAGTGGAAGCACATTCCAGGGCGTGGGGAGTCGGACCTGAGTGGGAGCATATTCCATGGTGTAGGGAGTCGGACCTGAGAGGGAACACATTCCAGGGCAAGAGAAGTCGGACCTGAGTGGGAGCACTTTCCAGCATGTGGCGAGTCATACCAGAGTGGGAGCACATTCCAGGCCGTTGGGGAGTCAGACCTGAGTGGGAGCACATTCCAGGGTGTGGGGAGTCGGGCCTGAGTGGGTAAATATACTACGGCATGGGGAAGTCAGACATGAGTGGGAGCACATTCCAGGACGTGGGGGAATCAGACCTGAATGGGAACACATTCCAGGGTGAGCGGAGTCGGACCTGAGTGGGAGCACATTCAAGGGCATGGGAAGTGGGGCCTGAGTGGGAAATCATTCCAGGAAATGGGGAATTGGACCTGAGTGGGAGCACATTCCAGGGCTTGGGAAGTCGGGCCTGAGTGGGAACACATTCCAGGGCGAGAGGAGTCGGACCTGAGTGGGAGCACGTTCCAGGACGTGGGGAGTTAAACCTGAGTGGGAGCACCTTCCAGGGCGTGGGAGTCAGACCTGAGTGGGAGCACATTCCAGGACATTGGGAGTCGGACCTGAGTGGGATCACATTCCAGGGCGCGAAGTGTCGGACCTGAGTGGGAGCACATTCCAACGTGTGGGGTGTCAGACCTGGGTGGGAGCACTTTCCCGGGCATGGGGAGTCAGACAGGAGTGGGAGCACATTCCAGGACATGAGGAGTCAGACCTGAGTGGAAGAACATTCCAGGGCATGAGTAGTCGGACCTAAGTGGGAGCACATTCCAGCATGTGGGACGTCAGACCTGAGCGGGAGCACATTCCTGGCATGGGGAGTCGGACATGAGTGGGACCACATTCCAGGGCGTAGGAAGTCGGGCCTGAGTGGGAGCACATTCCAGGGCGAGAGGATTCGGACCTGAGTGGGAGCACGTTCCAGGACGTGGGGAGTCAGACCTGAGTGGGAGCACATTCCATTACATTGGGAGTCGGACCTGAGTGGGAGCACATTCCAGGGCATGAGGAGTCGGACCTAAGTGGGAGCACATTCCAGCATGTGGGACGTCAGACCTGCTTGGGAGCACATTCCTGGCATGGGGAGTCGGACCTGAGTGGGAGCACATTCCAGGGCATGGGGGACTCATACCTGAGTGGGAGCACATTCCAGGGCGTGGGGAGTCAGACCTGAGTGGGAGCATGTTCTGGGGGTGATGGGAGTTGGCCCTGAGTGGGAGCACATTCCAGGGCATGAGGAGTCGGACCTGAGTGGGAGCACATTCCAGGGCATGGCGATTTGGACCTGAGTGGAGCACATCCCAGGGCGTAGGGAGTCGGATCTGCTTGGGAGCATACTGCAGGGCGTGGGGAGTCGGACGTGAATGGGAGCACATTCCATGGCGGGAGAAGTCGGACCTGAGTGGGAGCACTTTCCAGCATGTGTTGAGTCAGACCTGAGTGGGAGCCCATTCCAGGGCGTTGGGGAGTCAGACCTGAGTGGGAGCACATTCCAGGGTGTGGGGAGTCAGACCTGAGTGGGAGCACATTCCAGGGTGTGGGGAGTCGGGCGTGAGTGGTAAAATATTCCAGGGCAAGGGGGAGTCAGACCTGAGTGGGAGCACATTCCAGGGCATGGGGAGTCAGGCCTGAGTGGGAAAATATTCCAGGGCATGGAGGAGACAGACCTGAGTGGGAGCACATTCCAGGGCATGGGGAGTCGGACCTGAGTGGGAGCACATTCCAGGACATGGGGAATCGGACCTGAGTGGGAGCACATTCCAGGGCGTGGGAAGTTGGGCCTGAGTGGGAATACATTCCAGGGCGTGGGTAGTCAGACCTGAGTATGAGCACATTCTAGGGCATGGGGAGTCGGACCTGAGTGGGAGCATATTCCAGGGCGTGGGAAGTCGGGTCTGAGTCGGATCACGTTCCAGGACACGGGGAGTCGTACCTGTGGGTGAGCAACTTCCAGGGCGAGAGGAGACGGACCTGAGTTGGAGCACATTCCAGGGCATGGGGAGTCGGACCTGAGTGTGAGCACATTCCAGGGCGAGAGGAGTCAGACCTGAGGGGGAGCACATTCCAATATGTGGGGAGTCAGACCTGGGTGGGAGCACATTCCAGGGCATGGGGAGTCAGACATGATTGGGAGCACATTCCAGGAAGTGAGGAGTCGGACTTGAGTGGGAGCACATTCCATTATGTAGTGTGTCGGACCTGAGTGGGAGCACATTCCAGGGCGTGGGGAGTTGGACCTGAGTGGGAGCACATTCCAGGGTGTGGTGAGTCAGACCGGAGTGGCAGCATGTTCTGGGGGTGATGAGAGTTGGACCTGAGTGGGAGCACATTCCAGAGCATGGGGGAGTCAGACCTGAGTGGGAGCACATTCCAGGGTGTGAGGAGTCGGACCAGAGTGCGAGCACATTCCAGGGCATGGGGAGTCGGAACTGAGTGGGAGCACATTCCAGAGTGCGGGGAGTTGGATCTGAGAGGGAGCACATTCCAGGGCATGGGGAGTTGGACCTGAGTGGGAGTACATTCCATGGCATGAGGAGCCAGAACTAAGTGGGAGCACATTCCGGGATGAGAGGAGTCGGACCTTAGTGGGAGCACATTCTAGGGCGTGGGGAGTCAGACCTGAGTGGAAGCACATTCCAGGGCGTGGGGAGTCGGACCTGAGTGGGAGCATATTCCATGGTGTAGGGAGCCGGACCTGAGAGGGAACACATTCCAGGGCAAGAGAAGTCGGACCTGAGTGGGAGCACTTTCCAGCATGTGGCGAGTCATACCAGAGTGGGAGCACATTCCAGGCCGTTGGGGAGTCAGACCTGAGTGGGAGCACATTCCAGGACGTGGGGAGTCAGAACTGAGTGGGAGCACATTCCAGGCCATTGGGAGTCGCAACTGAGTGGGATCACATTCCAAGGCATGAGGAGTCGGACCTGAGTGGGTGCACTTTCCAGGGCATGGGGAGTCGGACCTGAGTGGGCGCACATTCCAGGGTGAGAGGGTGCAGCCCTGAATGGGAGCACATTCCAAATGTGGGGAGTCATATCTGGATGGGAGCACATTCCATGGCGTGGAGAGTCGGACCTGAGTGGGAGCACTTTCCACGGCATGAGGAATCAGACCTGAGTGGGAGCACATTCCAGGGCATGGGGAGTCGGACCTGAGAGGGAGCACATTACCGGGTGAGAGAAGTCAGACCTGAGTGGGAGCATATTCCAGCGCTTGGGGAGTCAGACCTGAGTTGGAGCCCATTCCAGGGCGTGGGCAGTCGGACCTGAGTGGGATCGCATTCCAGGGCATGGGGAATCAGACCTCAGTAGGAGCACATTCCAGGGTGTGGGGGAGTCAGACCTGAATGGGAACACATTCCAGGGTGAGCGGAGTCGGACCTGAGTGGGAGCCCATTCCAGGGCATGGGAAGTGGGGCCTGTTTGGGAAATCATTCCAGGAAATGGGGAATCAGACCTGAGTGGGAGCACATTCCAGGGCGTGGGAAGTCGTGCCTGAGTGGGAAATCATTCCAGGAAATGGGGAATCGGACCTGAGTGGGAGCACATTTCAGGGCATGGGGAGTCGGACCTGAGTGGGAGCATATTCCAGGGCGTGGGAAGTCGGGTCTGAGTCGAAGCACGTTCCAGGACACGGGGAGTCGTACCTGTGGGTGAGCACATTCCAGGGCGAGAGGAGTCGGACCTGAGTGGGAGCACATTCCAGGGTTTGGGGAGTTGGACCTGAGTGGGAGCACATTCCAGGGCATGGGGAGTCGGACCAGAGTGGGAGCACATTCCAGGGCGTGAAGAGTCGGACTGAGTGGGAGCACATTCCAACGTGTGGGGAGTCAGACCTGGGTGGGAGCACAGTCCAGGGCATGGGCAGTCAGAGAGGAGTGGGAGCACATTCCAGGACATGAGGAGTCAGACCTGAGTGGAAGAACATTCCAGGGCATGAGGAGTCGGACCTAAGTGGGAGCACATTCCAGCATGTGGGACGTCAGACCTGAGCGGGAGCACATTCCTGGCATGGGGAGTCGGACATGAGTGGGAGCATATTCCAGGGCATGGGGGACTCAGACCTGAGTGGGAGCACATTCCAGGGCGTGGGGAGTCAGACCTGAGTGGGAGCATGTTCTGGGGGTGATGGGAGTTGGACCTGAGTGGGAGCACATTGCAGGGCATGAGGAGTCGGACCTGAGTGGGAGCACATTCCAGGGCATGGCGAGTCGGACCTGAGTGGAGCACATTCCAGGGCGTAGGGAGTCGGACCTGCTTGGGAGCATACTGCAGGGCGTGGGGAGTCGGACGTGAATGGGAGCACATTCCATGGCGAGAGAAGTCGGACCAGAGTGGGAGCACTTTCCAGAATGTGGCGAGTCAGACCTGAGTGGGAGCACATTCCAGGGTGTCGGGAGTCAGACCTGAGTGGAAGCATATTCCAAGGTGTGGGGAGTCGGGCGTGAGTGGTAAAATATTCTAGGGCATGGGGGAGTCAGACCTGAGTGGGAGCACATTCCAGGGCATGGGGAGTCAGGCATGAGTGGGAAAATATTCCAGGGCATGGAGGAGACAGACCTGAGTGGGAGCACATTCCAGGGCATGGGGAGTCAGACCTGAGTGGGAGCACATTCCAGGACATGGGGAATTGGACCTGAGTGGGAGCACATTCCAGGGCGTGGGAAGTTGGGCCTGAGTGGGAATACATTCCAGGGCGTGGGTAGTCAGACCTGAGTATGAGCACATTCTAGTGCATGGGGAGTCGGACCTGAGTGGGAGCATATTCCAGGGCGTGGGAAGTCGGGTCTGAGTCGGATCACGTTCCAGGACACGGGGAGTCGTACCTGTGGGTGAGCACATTCCAGGGCGAGAGGAGACGGACCTGAGTGGGAGCACATTCCAGGGCATGGGGAGTCGGACCTGAGTGGGAGCACATTCCAGGGCGAGAGGAGTCAGACCTGAGGGGGAGCACATTCCAATATGTGGGGAGTCAGACCTGGGTGGGAGCACGTTCCAGGGCATGGGGAGTCAGACATGAATGGGAGCACATTCCAGGAAGTGAGGAGTCGGACTTCAGTGGGAGCACATTCCATTATGTAGTGTGTCGGACCTGAGTTTGAGCACATTCCAGGGTGTGGGGAGTTGGACCTGAGTGGGAGCACATTCCAGGGTGTGGTGAGTCAGACCTGAGAGGCAGCATGTTCTGGGGGTGATGAGAGTTGGACCTGAGTGGGAGCACATTCCAGGGCATGGGGGAGTCAGACCTGAGTGGGAGCACATTCCAGGGCGTGAGGAGTCGGACCAGAGTGGGAGCACATTCCAGGGCGTGGGGAGTCGGAACTGAGTGGGAGCACATTCCAGGGCATGGCGAGTCGGACCTGAGTGTGAGCACGTTCCAGGACGTGGGGAGTCAGACCTGAGTGGGAGCACATTCCAGGGCGTGAGGAGTCAGAACTGAGTGGGAGCTCATTCCAGGACATTGGGAGTCGGAACTGAGTGGTAGCAAATTCCAGGGCGTGGAGAGTCGGACTAGAGTGGGAACACATTCCAGGGCGTGAGGAGTCGGACCTGAGTGGGAGCACATTCCAGGGCATGGGGAGTCGGACCTGAGTGGGAACACGTTCCAGGGCATGGGGAGTCAGACCTGAGTGGGCGCACATTCCAGGGTGAGAGGAGGCAGACCTGAATGGGAGCACATTCCAACATGTGCGGTGTCAGAGCTGAATGGGAGCACATTCCAGGGCGTGGGGAGTCGGATCTGAGTGCGAGCACATTCCAGGGCATGGGGCGTCGCACCTGAGTGGAAGCACATTCCAGGGCGAGAGAAGTCGGACCTGAGTGGTAGCACATTCCAGGGCGTGGGGAGTCGGACCTGAGTGAGAGCACTTTCCAGGCCGAGAGGAGTCGGACCTGAGTGGGAGCACGTTCCAGGACGTGGGGAGTCAGACCTGAGTGGGAGTATATTCCAGGACATTGGTCGGACCTGAGTGGGAGCGCATTCCAGGGCATTGGTCAGACCTGAGTGGGAGCACATTCCAGGGCATGGAGCATCGGACCTGACTGGGAACAAATTCGAGGGCGTGAAGAGTCGGACCTGAGTGGGAGCACATTCCAGGCATGGGGAGTCGGTCCTAAGTGCGAGCACGTTCCAGGGCATGAGGAGTCGGACCTGAGTGGGAGAACATTCCAGGGCATGAGGAGTCAGACCTAAATGGGAGCACATTCCAGCATGTGGGGAGTCAGACCTGAGTGGGAGCACATTCCAGGGCATGGGGAGTCAGACCTGAGTGGGCGCAAATTCCAGGGTGAGAGGAGGCAGACCTGAATGGGAGCACATTCCAACATGTGCGGTGTCAGAGCTGAATGGCAGCACATTCCAGGGCGTGGGGAGTCGGACCTGAGTGCGAGCACATTCCAGGGCATGGGGCGTCGCACCTGAGTGGAAGCACATTCCAGGGCGTGGGGAGGGGGCCTGAGTGGGAGCACATTCCAGGGCATGGGGGAGTCAGACCTGAATGGGAGCACATTCCTGGGCATGGGGAGTCGGACCTGTTTGGAAGCACCTTCGAGGGCGTGGTGAGTCGGACCTGTTTAGAAGCAATTCCAGGGCGTGAGGAGACCGACCTGAGTGGGAGCACATTGCAGCGTTTGGGGAGTTACACCTGAGTGGGAGCAGATTCCAAAGCATGGGGAGTCGGACCAGAGTGGGAGCACATTCCAGGGCATGGGGAGTTAGACCTGAGTAGAAGCATATTCCAGCACTTGGGGATTCGGACCTGAGTGGGAGCACATTCCAGGGCGTGGGTAGTCGGATCTGAGTGGGAGCACATTCCAGGGCATGGGAAGTCGGGCCTGAGTGGGGGCACATTCCCGGAAACAGGGAGTTGGACCTGAGTGTGAGCACATTCCAGGGCGAGAGGAGTCGGACGTGAGCGGGAGCACGTTCCAAGACACGGGGAGTCAGAACTGAGTGAGAGCACATTCCAGGGCGTGAGGAGTCAGACCTGAGTGGGTGCACATTCCAGGACATTGCGAGCCGGATCTGAGTTGGAGCACATTCCAGGGCATGTGAAGTCGGACCTGATTGGGAGCACATTCCTGGGCGTGGGTAGTCAGACCTGAGTGTGAGCACATTCCAGGGCATGGGGAGTCGGACCTGAGTGGGAGCAGATTCCAGGGCGTGAGGTGTTGGACCTGAGAGGGAGCACATTCCAGGGCGTGGGAAGGCGGGCCTGAGTAGGAGAACATTTCAGGACATGGGGAGTCGGACCTGAGTGTGAGCACATTCCAGGGCGAGACGAGTCGGACATGAGTGGGAGCAGATTCCAGGGCGTGAGGTGTTGGACCTGAGAGGGAGCACATTCCAGGGCATGGGAAGGCGGGCCTGAGTAGGAGAACATTTCAGGACATGGGGAGTCGGACCTGAGTGTGAGCACATTCCAGGGCGAGACGAGTCGGACATGAGTGGGAGCACGTTCCAGGACGTGGGGAGTCAGACCTGAGTGGGAGCTCATTCCAGGACATTGGGAGTTGGAACTGTGTGGTAGCACATTCCAGGGCGTTGGGAGTCGGACCTGAGTGGGAAAACATTCCAGGGCATGAGGAGTCGGACGTGAGTGGGAGCACATTCCAGGGCATGGGGAGTCGGACTTGAGTGGGCGCACATTCCAGGGTGAGAGGAGGCAGACCTGAATGGGAGCACATTCCAACGTGTGCGGAGTCAGAGCTGGATGGGAGCACATTCCAGGGCATGGGGAGTCGGACCTGAGTGCGAGCACATTCCAGGGCATGGGCGTCGCACCTGAGTGGAAGCACATTCCAGGGCGTGGGGAGGGGTCCTGAGTGGGAGCACATTCCAGGGCATGGGGGAGTCAGACCTGAGTGGGATCACATTCCAGGGCGTGGGGAGTCGGACCTGAGTGGGAGCTTATTCCAGGGCATAGGAATTCGAACCTGAGTGGGAGCACGTTCCAGGGCGAGAGAAGTCGTACCTGAGTGGGAGCACATTCCAGCATGTGGCGAGTTTTACCTGAGTGGGAGCACATTCCAGGGCATTGGGGAGTCAGACCTGAGTGGTAGCGCAGTCCAGGGTGTGGGGAGTCGGGCCTGAGTGGGAAAATATTCCATGGCATTGGGGAGTCAGACCTGAGTGGGAGCACATTCCAGGTCGTGGGGTGTCGGGCCTGAGTGGGAAAATATTCCAGGGCATGGGGGAGTCAGACCTGAGTGGGAGCACACTCCAGGGCGTTGGGAGTCGGGCCAGAGTGGGAGCACATTCCAGGGCATGGGGAGTCAGACCTGAGTGTGAGCACATTCCAGGGCAAGAGGAGTGGGAGCTGAGTGTGAGCACGTTCCGGGACGTGGCGAGTCAGACCTGAGTGGGAGCACATTCCTGGGCGTGGGTAGTCAGACCTGAGTGTGAGCACATTCCAGGGCATGGGGAGTCGGACCTGAGTGGGAGCAGATTCCAGGGCGTGAGGTGTTGGACCTGAGAGGGAGCACATTCCAGGGCGTGGGAAGGCGGGCCTGAGTAGGAGAACATTTCAGGACATGGGGAGTCGGACCTGAGTGTGAGCACATTCCAGGGCGAGACGAGTCGGACATGAGTGGGAGCAGATTCCAGGGCGTGAGGTGTTGGACCTGAGAGGGAGCACATTCCAGGGCATGGGAAGGCGGGCCTGAGTAGGAGAACATTTCAGGACATGGGGAGTCGGACCTGAGTGTGAGCACATTCCAGGGCGAGACGAGTCGGACATGAGTGGGAGCACGTTCCAGGACGTGGGGAGTCAGACCTGAGTGGGAGCTCATTCCAGGACATTGGGAGTTGGAACTGTGTGGTAGCACATTCCAGGGCGTTGGGAGTCGGACCTGAGTGGGAAAACATTCCAGGGCATGAGGAGTCGGACGTGAGTGGGAGCACATTCCAGGGCATGGGGAGTCGGACTTGAGTGGGCGCACATTCCAGGGTGAGAGGAGGCAGACCTGAATGGGAGCACATTCCAACGTGTGCGGAGTCAGAGCTGGATGGGAGCACATTCCAGGGCATGGGGAGTCGGACCTGAGTGCGAGCACATTCCAGGGCATGGGCGTCGCACCTGAGTGGAAGCACATTCCAGGGCGTGGGGAGGGGTCCTGAGTGGGAGCACATTCCAGGGCATGGGGGAGTCAGACCTGAGTGGGATCACATTCCAGGGCGTGGGGAGTCGGACCTGAGTGGGAGCTTATTCCAGGGCATAGGAATTCGAACCTGAGTGGGAGCACGTTCCAGGGCGAGAGAAGTCGTACCTGAGTGGGAGCACATTCCAGCATGTGGCGAGTTTTACCTGAGTGGGAGCACATTCCAGGGCATTGGGGAGTCAGACCTGAGTGGTAGCGCAGTCCAGGGTGTGGGGAGTCGGGCCTGAGTGGGAAAATATTCCATGGCATTGGGGAGTCAGACCTGAGTGGGAGCACATTCCAGGTCGTGGGGTGTCGGGCCTGAGTGGGAAAATATTCCAGGGCATGGGGGAGTCAGACCTGAGTGGGAGCACACTCCAGGGCGTTGGGAGTCGGGCCAGAGTGGGAGCACATTCCAGGGCATGGGGAGTCAGACCTGAGTGTGAGCACATTCCAGGGCAAGAGGAGTGGGAGCTGAGTGTGAGCACGTTCCGGGACGTGGCGAGTCAGACCTGAGTGGGAGCACATTCCAGGGCGTGAGGAGTCAGAACTGAGTGGGAGCTCATTCCAGGACATTGGGAGTCGTAACTGAGTGGTAGCACATTCCAGGGCGTGGGGAGTCGGACCTGAGTGGGAACACATTCCAGGGCGTGAGGAGTCGGCCCTGAGTGGGAGCACATTCCTGGCCATGGGGAGTCGGACCTGAGTGGGAGCACGTTCCAGGGCATGGGGAGTCAGACCTGAGTGGGTGCACATTCCAGGGTGAGAGGAGGCAGAACTGAATGTGAGCACATTCCACCATGTGCGGTGTCAGAGCTGGATTGGAAGCACATTCCAGGGCGTGGGGAGTCGGACCTGAGTGCGAGCACATTCCGAGGGCATGGGGGAGTCAGATCTGAGTGGGAGCACATTCCAAGGCATGGGGAGTTGGACCTGAGTGGAAGCACCTTCCAGGGCGTGGTGAGTCGGACCTGAGTAGAAGCACATTCCAGGGCGTGAGGAGTCCGACCTGAGTGGGAGCACATTCCAGCATGTGGGGAGTCAGACCTGAGTGGGAGCACATTCCAAAGCATGGGGATTCGGACCAGAGTGTGAGCACATTCCAGGGCATGGGGAGTTAGAGCTGACTAGAAGCATATTCCAGGACATGGGGAGTCGGACCTGAGTGGGGGCAAATTCCAGGGCGTGGGTAGTCGGATCTGAGTGGGAGCACATTCCACGGCCTGAGGAATCGGATCTCAGTGGGAGCATATTCCAGGGCGAGAGAATTCGGACCTGAATGGGAGCACATTCCCGGGCATGGGAAGTCGGGCCTGAGTGGGAGCACATTCCCGGACACGGGGAGTCGGACCTGAGTGTGAGCACATTCCAGAGCGAGAGGAGTCGGACGTGAGTGGGAGCACGTTCCAGGACACGGGGAATCAGAACTGAGTGGGCGCACATTCCAGGACATTGGGAGCCAGATCTGAGTGGGAGCACATTCCAGGACATGTGAATTCGGGCCAGATTGGGAGCATATTCCTGGGCGTGGGTAGTCATACCTGAGTGTGAGCACATTCCAGGGCATGGGGAGTCGGACCTGAGTGGGAGCATATTCCAGGGCGTGAGATGTTGGTCCTGAGAGGGAGCACATTCCAGGGCGTGGGAAGTCGGACCTGAGTGCGAGCACATTCCAGGGCATGGGGAGTCGGACCTGAGTGGGAGCACATTCCAGAGCGTGAGGTGTCAGACCTGAATGGGAGCACATTACAGGAAATTTGAGTCGGACCTGAGTGGGAGCACAATCCGGGGCATGGGGAGTCGGACCTGACTGGGAACACATTCCAGGGCGTGAGGAGTCGGACCTGAATGTGAGCATTTCCAGGGCATGGGCAGTCGGACCTGAGTGGGAGCACGTTCCAGGGCAAAGCGAGTCGGACCTGAGTGGGCGAACATTACAGGGTGAGTGAGGCAGACCTGAGTGGGAGCTCATTCCAACATGTGGGGAGTCAGAGCTCTGCGGGAGAACATTCAAGGGCATGGGGAGTAGGACCTGACTGGGAGCACATTCCAGGGAATGGGGAGTCGGAACTGAGTGGAAGCACATTCCAGGGTGTGGGGATTCAGGCCCAAGTGGGAGCACGTTCCAGGGCATTGGGAGTCAGACCTGAGTGGGAGCACATTCCAGGGTGAGAGAATTCGGACCTGAGTGCGAGCAGATTCCAGCGCATGGGGATTCAGACCTGAGTGGGAGCACATTACAGGACATTGGTCAGACCACATTGGGAGCACAATCCAGGGCATGGGGAGGGGTCCTGAGTGGGAGCACATTCCAGGGCATGGGGGAGTCAGACCTGAGTGGGATCACATTCCAGGGCATGGGGAGTCGGACCTGAGTGGAAGCACATTCCAGGGCATGGGGCGTCGCACCTGAGTGGAAGCACATTCCAGGGCGTGGGGAGGGGTCCTGAGTGGGAGCACATTCCAGGGCATGGGGGAGTCAGACCTGAGTGGGATCACATTCCAGGGCGTGGGGAGTCGGACCTGAGTGGGAGCACCTTCCAGGGCGTGGTGAGTCGGACCTGAGTAGAAGCACATTCCAGGGCGTGAGGAGTCCGACCTGAGTGGGAGCACATTCCAGCATGTGGGGAGTCAGACCTGAGTGGGAGCACATTCCAAAGCATGGGGATTCGGACCAGAGTGTGAGCACATTCCAGGGCATGGGGAGTTAGACCTGACTAGAAGCATATTCCAGGACATGGGGAGTCGGACCTGAGTGGGAGCAAATTCCAGGGCGTGGGTAGTCGGATCTGAGTGGGAGCACATTCCACGGCCTGAGGAATCGGATCTCAGTGGGAGCATATTCCAGGGCGAGAGAATTCGGACCTGAATGGGAGCACATTCCCGGGCATGGGAAGTCGGGCCTGAGTGGGAGCACATTCCCGGACACGGGGAGTCGGACCTGAGTGTGAGCACATTCCAGAGCGAGAGGAGTCGGACGTGAGTGGGAGCATGTTCCAGGACACGGGGAATCAGAACTGAGTGAGAGCACATTCCAGGGCGTGAGGAGTCAGACCTGAGTGTGCGCACATTCCAGGACATTGGGAGCCGGATCTGAGTGGGAGCACATTCCAGGACATGTGAATTCGGGCCTGATTGGGAGCATATTCCTGGGCGTGGGTAGTCATACCTGAGTGTGAGCACATTCCAGGGCATGGGGAGTCAGACCTGAGTGGGAGCATATTCCAGGGCGTGAGATGTTGGTCCTGAGAGGGAGCACATTCCAGGGCGTGGGAAGTCGGACCTGAGTGGGAGCACATTTCAGGACACGGGGAGTCGGACCTGAGTGGGAGCACATTCCAGAGCGTGAGGTGTCAGACCTGAATGGGAGCACATTACAGGAAATTTGAGTCGGACCTGAGTGGGAGCACAATCCGGGGCATGGGGAGTCGGACCTGACTGGGAACACATTCCAGGGCGTGAGGAGTTGGACCTGAGTGTGAGCACTTTCCAGGGCATGGGCAGTCGGACCTGAGTGGGAGCACGTTCCAGAGCAAAGCGAGTCGGACCTGAGTGGGCACACATTACAGGGTGAGTGAGGCAGACCTGAGTGGGAGCTCATTCCAACATGTGGGGAGTCAGAGCTCTGCGGGAGAACATTCAAGGGCATGGGGAGTAGGACCTGACTGGGAGCACATTCCAGGGAATGGGGAGTCGGAACTGAGTGGAAGCACATTCCAGGGTGTGGGGATTCAGGCCCAAGTGGGAGCACGTTCCAGGGCATTGGGAGTCGGACCTGAGTGGGAGCACATTCCAGGGTGAGAGAATTCGGACCTGAGTGCGAGCAGATTCCAGCGCATGGGGAGTCAGACCTGAGTGGGAGCACATTCCAGGACATTGGTCAGACCACATTGGGAGCACAATCCAGGGCATGGGGAGGGGTCCTGAGTGGGAGCACATTCCAGGGCATGGGGGAGTCAGACCTGAGTGGGATCACATTCCAGGGCGTGGGGAGTCGGACCTGAGTGGAAGCACATTCCAGGGCATGGGGCGTCGCACCTGAGTGGAAGCACATTCCAGGGCGTGGGGAGGGGTCCTGAGTGGGAGCACATTCCAGGGCATGGGGGAGTCAGACCTGAGTGGGATCACATTCCAGGGTGTGGGGAGTCGGACCTGAGTGGGAGCTTATTCCAGGGCATAGGAAGTCGAACCTGAGTGGGAGCACGTTCCAGGGCGAGAGAAGTCGTACCTGAGTGGGAGCACATTCCAGCATGTGGCGAGTTATACCTGAGTGGGAGCACATTCCAGGGCATTGGGGAGTCAGACCTGAGTGGTAGCGCAGTCCAGGGTGTGGGGAGTCGGGCCTGAGTGGGAAAATATTCCATGGCATTGGGGAGTCAGACCTGAGTGGGAGCACATTCCAGGGCGTGGGGAGTCGGGCCTGAGTGGGAAAATATTCCAAGGCATGGGGGAGTCAGACCTGAGTGGGAGCACATTCCAGGGCGTTGGGAGTCGGGCCAGAGTGGGAGCACATTCCAGGGCATGGGGAGTCAGACCTGAGTGTGAGCACATTCCAGGGCGAGAGGAGTGGGAGCTGAGTGTGAGCACGTTCCGGGACGTGGCGAGTCAGACCTGAGTGGGAGCACATTCCAGGGCGTGAGGAGTCAGAACTGAGTGGGAGCTCATTCCAGGACTTTGGGAGTCGTAACTGAGTGGTAGCACATTCCAGGGCGTGGGGAGTCGGACCTGAGTGGGAACACATTCCAGGGAATGGGGCGTCGGAACTGAGTGGAAGCACATTCCAGGGTGTGGGGGTTCAGGCCCAAGTGGGAGCACGTTCCAGGGCATTGGGAGTCGGACCTGAGTGGGTGCACATTCCAGGGTGAGAGAATTCGGACCTGAGTGCGAGCAGATTCCAGCGCATGGGGAGTCAGACCTGAGTGGGAGCACATTCCAGGACATTGGTCAGACCACATTGGGAGCACAATCCAGGGCATGGGGCGTCGGAGCTGACTGGGAAAACATTCCAGGGCGTGAAGAGTCGGACCTGAGTGGGAGCACATTCCAGGGCATGGGGAGTCGGACCTGATTGGGAGCACGTTCCAGAACATGGGGAATCAGACCTGCGTGGGAGCACATTCCAAAGCGAGAGTTGTCAGTCCTGAGTGGGAGCACATTCCAATGTGTGGGGAGTCAGACGTGGGTGGGAGCACATTCCAGGGCGTGGGCAGTCAGACATGAGTGGGAGCACATTCCAGGATGTGAGGAGTCGGACCTGAGTGGAAGAACATTCCAGGGCGTGAGGAGTCGGACCTGATGGGGAGCACATTCCAGCATGTGGGGAGTCAGACCTGAGTGGGAGCACATTCCAGGGCATGGGGACTCGGACCTGAGTGGGAGCACATTCCCGGGCATCGGGAGTCGGACCTGAGTGGGAGCACATTCCAGAGCATGGGGAGTCGGACCTGTGCGGGAGCACATTCCAGGGCGAGAGAAGTCGGACCTGAGTGGGAGCACATTCCAGGGCGTGGTGTGTCGGACCTGAGGGAGAGCACATTCCAGGGCATGAGGAGTCGGACCTGAGTGGGAGCACATTCCAGGGCATGGGGAGTTGGACCTGAGTGGGAGCATGTTCCAGCGCATGGGGAGTCAGACCTGAGTGGGCGCACATTCCAGGGTGAGAGGAGGCAGACCTGAATGGGAGCACATTCCAACGTGTGCGGTGTCAGAGCTGGATGGGAGCACATTCCATGGCGTGGGGAGTCGGACCTGAGTGCGAGCACATTCCAGGGCATGGGGCGTCGCACCTGAGTGGAAGCACATTCCCGGGCGTGGGGAGGGGGCCTGAGTGGGAGCACATTCCAGGGCATGGGGGAGTCAGTCCTGAGTGGGAGCACATTCCAGGGCGTGGGGTGTCGGACCTGAGTGGGAGCTTATTCCAGGACATAGGGATTCGAACCTGAGTGGGAGCACGTTCCAGGGCGAGAGAAGTCGTACCTGAGTGGGAGCACATACCAGCATGTGGCGTTTTATACCTGAGTGGGAGCACATTCCAGGGCATTGGGGAGTCAGACCTGAGTGGTAGCGCAGTCCAGGGTGTGGGGAGTCGGGCCTGAGTGGGAAAATATTCCATGGCATTGGGGAGTCAGACATGAGTGGGAGCACATTCCAGGGCGTGGGGAGTCGGGCCTGAGTGGGAAAATATTCCAAGGCATGGGGGAGTCAGACCTGAGTGGGAGCACATTCCAGGGCGTGGGGAGTCGGACCTGAGTGGGAACACATTCCAGGGAATGGGGCGTCGGAACTGAGTGGAAGCACATTCCAGGGTGTGGGGGTTCAGGCCCAAGTGGGAGCACGTTCCAGGGCATTGGGAGTCGGACCTGAGTGGGTGCACATTCCAGGGTGAGAGAATTCGGACCTGAGTGCGAGCAGATTCCAGCGCATGGGGAGTCAGACCTGAGTGGGAGCACATTCCAGGACATTGGTCAGACCACATTGGGAGCACAATCCAGGGCATGGGGCGTCGGAGCTGACTGGGAAAACATTCCAGGGCGTGAAGAGTCGGACCTGAGTGGGAGCACATTCCAGGGCATGGGGAGTCGGACCTGATTGGGAGCACGTTCCAGAACATGGGGAATCGGACCTGCGTGGGAGCACATTCCAAAGCGAGAGTTGTCAGTCCTGAGTGGGAGCACATTCCAATGTGTGGGGAGTCAGACGTGGGTGGGAGCACATTCCAGGGCGTGGGCAGTCAGACATGAGTGGGAGCACATTCCAGGATGTGAGGAGTCGGACCTGAGTGGAAGAACATTCCAGGGCGTGAGGAGTCGGACCTGATGGGGAGCACATTCCAGCATGTGGGGAGTCAGACCTGAGTGGGAGCACATTCCAGGGCATGGGGACTCGGACCTGAGTGGGAGCACATTCCCGGGCATCGGGAGTCGGACCTGAGTGGGAGCACATTCCAGAGCATGGGGAGTCGGACCTGTGCGGGAGCACATTCCAGGGCGAGAGAAGTCGGACCTGAGTGGGAGCACATTCCAGGGCGTGGTGTGTCGGACCTGAGGGAGAGCACATTCCAGGGCATGAGGAGTCGGACCTGAGTGGGAGCACATTCCAGGGCATGGGGAGTTGGACCTGAGTGGGAGCATGTTCCAGCGCATGGGGAGTCAGACCTGAGTGGGCGCACATTCCAGGGTGAGAGGAGGCAGACCTGAATGGGAGCACATTCCAACGTGTGCGGTGTCAGAGCTGGATGGGAGCACATTCCATGGCGTGGGGAGTCGGACCTGAGTGCGAGCACATTCCAGGGCATGGGGCGTCGCACCTGAGTGGAAGCACATTCCCGGGCGTGGGGAGGGGGCCTGAGTGGGAGCACATTCCAGGGCATGGGGGAGTCAGTCCTGAGTGGGAGCACATTCCAGGGCGTGGGGTGTCGGACCTGAGTGGGAGCTTATTCCAGGACATAGGGATTCGAACCTGAGTGGGAGCACGTTCCAGGGCGAGAGAAGTCGTACCTGAGTGGGAGCACATACCAGCATGTGGCGTTTTATACCTGAGTGGGAGCACATTTCAGGGCATTGGGGAGTCAGACCTGAGTGGTAGCGCAGTCCAGGGTGTGGGGAGTCGGGCCTGAGTGGGAAAATATTCCATGGCATTGGGGAGTCAGACCTGAGTGGGAGCACATTCCAGGGCGTGGGGAGTCGGGCCTGAGTGGGAAAATATTCCAAGGCATGGGGGAGTCAGACCTGAGTGGGAGCACATTCCAGGGCGTGGGGAGTCGGGCCTGAGTGGGAAAATATTCCAAGGCATGGGGGAGTCAGACCTGAGTGGGAGCACATTCCAGGGCATGGGGAGTCGACCTGAGTGGGATCACATTCCCGGGCGTGGGGAGGGAGCCTGTGTTGGAGCACATTCCAGGGCATGGGGAAGTCAGACCTGAGTGGGAGCACCTTCCAAGGCATGGGGAGTCGGACCTGAGTGGAAGCACCTTCCAGGGCGTGGTGAGTCGGACCTGAGTAGAAGCACATTGCAGGGCGTGAGGAGTCCGACCTGAGTGGGAGCACATTCCAGCATGTGGGTATTCAGACCTGAGTGGGAGCACATTCCAAAGCATGGGGAGTTAGACCTGAGTAGAAGCATATTCCAGCACATGGGGAGTCGGCCTTGAGTGGGAGCACATTCCAGGGCGCGGGTAGTCGGATCTGAGTGGGAGCACATTCCACGGCGTGAGGAATCGGATCTGAGTGGGAGCATATTCCAGTGCGAGAGAAGTCGGACCTGAGTGGGAGCACATTCCAGGGCATGGGAAGTCGGGCCTGAGTGTGAGCATATTCCCGGACATGGGGAGTCGGACCTGAGTGTGAGCACATTCCAGGGCGAGAGGAGTCGGACGTGAGTGGGAGCACGTTCCAGGACACGGGGAGTCAGAACTGAGTGAGAGCACATTCCAGGGTGTGAGGAGTCAGACCTGAGTGGGCGCACATTCCAGGACATTGGGAGCCGGATCTGAGTGGGAGCACATTCCAGGGCGTGTGAAGTCGGGCCTGATTGGGAGCACATTCCTGGGCGTGGGTAGTCAGATCTGAGTGTGAGCACATTCCAGGGCATGGGGAGTCGGACCTGAGTGGTAGCGCGTTCCAGGGCAAGGCGAGTCGGACCTGAGTGGGCGCACATTTCAGGGTGAGTGAGGCAGACCTGAGTGAGAACTCATTCCAACATGTGTTGAGTCAGAGCTCTGCGGGAGAACATTCAAGGGCATGGGGAGTACGACCTGACTGGGAGCACATTCCAGGGAATGGGGAGTCAGAACTGAATGGAAGCACATTCCAGGGCGTGGGGATTCAGGCCCAAGTGGGAGCACGTTCCAGGGCATGGGGAGTCGGACCTGAGTGGGAGCACATTCCAGGGTGAGAGAATTCGGACCTGAGTGGGAGCACATTCCAGGGCGTGGTGAGTCGGACCTGATTGGGAGCACGTTCCAGAGCATGGGGAATCGGACCTGAGTGGGAGCACATTCCAGGGCGAGAGGTGTCAGACCTGAGTGGGAGCACATTCCAATGTGTGGGGAGTCAGACGTGGGTGGGAGCACATTCCAGGGCATGGGCAGTCAGACATAAGTGGGAGCACATTCCAGGATGTGAGGCGTCGGACCTGAGTGGAAGAAAATTCCAGGGCGTGAGGAGTCGGACCTGAGTGGGAGCACATTCCAGCATGTGGGGAGTCAGACCTGAGTGGGCGCACATTCCAGGACATTGGTCAGACCACATTGGGAGCACATTCCAGGGCATGGGGCGTCGGACCTGACTGGGAACACATTCCAGGGTGTGAAGAGTCGGACCTGAGTGGGAGCACATTCCAGGGCATGGTGAGTCGGACCTGATTGGGAGCACGTTCCAGAACTTGGGGAATCGGACCTGAGTGGGAGCACATTCCAATGTGTGGGGAGTCAGACGTGGGTGGGAGCACATTCCAGGGCGTGGGCAGTCAGACATGAGTGGGAGCACATTCCAGGATGTGAGGAGTCAGACCTGAGTGGAAGAACATTCCAGGGCGTGAGGAGTCGGAACTGAGTGGTAGCACATTCCAGCATGTGGGGAGTCAGACCTGAGTGGGAGCACATTCCAGGGCATGGGGACTTGGACCTGAGTGGGAGCACATTCCAGAACATGGGGAGTCGGACCTGAGTGGGAGCACATTCCAGGGCGAGAGAAGTCGGACCTGAGTGAGAGCACATTCCAGGGCGTGGGGAGTCGGACCTGAGTGAGAGCACTTTCCAGGCCGAGAGGAGTCGGACCTGAGTGGGAGCACGTTCCAGGACGTGGGGAGTCAGACCTGAGTGGGAGTATATTCCAGGACATTGGTCGGACCTGAGTGGGAGCGCATTCCAGGGCATTGGTCAGACCTGAGTGGGAGCACATTCCAGGGCATGGAGCATCGGACCTGACTGGGAACAAATTCGAGGGTGTGAAGAGTCGGACCTGAGTGGGAGCACATTCCACGGCATGGGGAGTTGGTCCTAAGTGCGAGCACGTTCCAGGGCATGAGGAGTCGGACCTGAGTGGGAGAACATTCCAGGGCATGAGGAGTCGGACCTAAGTGGGAGCACATTCCAGCACGTGGGGAGTCAGACCTGAGTGGGAGCACATTCCAGGCTATTGGCCAGACCAGAGTGGGCGCACATTCCAGGTCATGGGGCATCGGACCTGACTGGGAACACTTTCCAGAGCATGTAGAGTCAGACCTGAGTGGGAGCACATTCCAGGGCGTGGGGAGTCAGACCTGATTGGCAGCATGTTCTGGGGGTGATGGGAGTTGCACCTGAGTGGGAGCACATTCCAGTGCTTGGGGGACTCAGACCTGTGTGGGAGCACATTTCAGGGCGTGGGAAATCGGACCTGAGTGGGAGCACTTTCCAGGGCGTGGGAATTCGGACCTGAGTGGGAGCACATTCCAGGGCATGGGGATTCAGAACTGAGTGGGAGCACGTTCCAGGAAGTAGGGAGTCAGACCTGAGTGGGAGCACATTCCAGGGTATGGGGAGTCGGAACTGAGTGGGAGCACATTCCAAGGCATGGGGAGTCAGACCTAATTGGGAGCACATTCCAGGGCATGGGGATTCAGAACTGAGTGGGAGCACGTTCCAGGACGTAGGGAGTCAGACCTGAGTGCGAGTACATTCCAGGGTATGGGGTGTCGGAACTGAGTGGGAGCGCATTCCAGGGCATGTGGAGTCAGACCTAATTGGGAGCACGTTCCAGGGCATGGGGAGTCGGACCTGAATGGTAACAAATTCCAGGGCATGAAGAGTCGGACCTGAGTGGGAGCACATTCCAGGGCATGGGGAGTCGGACCTAATTGGGAGCACGTTCCAGGGCATGGGGAGTCGGACCTGACTGGGAGCACATTCCAGGGCGAGATGAGGCAGACCAGAGTGGGAGCACATTCCAGGGCGCGAGGAGTCAGTCCTGAGTGGGAGCCCATTCCAGGGCATGGGGAGTCGGACCTGAGTGGGAGCTCATTCCAGGGCGTGGGGAGTCAGACCAGAGTGGCAGCACATTCCAGGGCGTGGGGAGTCGGACCTGAGTGGAAGCACATTCCAGGGCATGAGGAGTCGGACCTGAGTGGGAGCACTTTCCAGGGCGTGGGGAGTCGGACCTGAGTGGGAGCACATTCCAAGGCGAGAGAAGTCGGACCTGACTGGGAGCACATTCCAGGGTGAGAGAATTCGGACCTGAGTGGGAGCAGAATCCAGCGCATGGGGAGACAGACCTTAGTGGGAGCACATTCCATGGCGTGGGGAGTCGGACCTGAGTGCGAGCACATTCCAGGGCATGGGGCGTCGCACCTGAGTGGAAGCACATTCCCGGGCGTGGGGAGGGGGCCTGAGTGGGAGCACATTCCAGGGCATGGGGGAGTCAGTCCTGAGTGGGAGCACATTCCAGGGCGTGGGGTGTCGGACCTGAGTGGGAGCTTATTCCAGGACATAGGGATTCGAACCTGAGTGGGAGCACGTTCCAGGGCGAGAGAAGTCGTACCTGAGTGGGAGCACATACCAGCATGTGGCGTTTTATACCTGAGTGGGAGCACATTTCAGGGCATTGGGGAGTCAGACCTGAGTGGTAGCGCAGTCCAGGGTGTGGGGAGTCGGGCCTGAGTGGGAAAATATTCCATGGCATTGGGGAGTCAGACCTGAGTGGGAGCACATTCCAGGGCGTGGGGAGTCGGGCCTGAGTGGGAAAATATTCCAAGGCATGGGGGAGTCAGACCTGAGTGGGAGCACATTCCAGGGCGTGGGGAGTCGGGCCTGAGTGGGAAAATATTCCAAGGCATGGGGGAGTCAGACCTGAGTGGGAGCACATTCCAGGGCATGGGGAGTCGACCTGAGTGGGATCACATTCCCGGGCGTGGGGAGGGAGCCTGTGTTGGAGCACATTCCAGGGCATGGGGAAGTCAGACCTGAGTGGGAGCACCTTCCAAGGCATGGGGAGTCGGACCTGAGTGGAAGCACCTTCCAGGGCGTGGTGAGTCGGACCTGAGTAGAAGCACATTGCAGGGCGTGAGGAGTCCGACCTGAGTGGGAGCACATTCCAGCATGTGGGTATTCAGACCTGAGTGGGAGCACATTCCAAAGCATGGGGAGTTAGACCTGAGTAGAAGCATATTCCAGCACATGGGGAGTCGGCCTTGAGTGGGAGCACATTCCAGGGCGCGGGTAGTCGGATCTGAGTGGGAGCACATTCCACGGCGTGAGGAATCGGATCTGAGTGGGAGCATATTCCAGTGCGAGAGAAGTCGGACCTGAGTGGGAGCACATTCCAGGGCATGGGAAGTCGGGCCTGAGTGTGAGCATATTCCCGGACATGGGGAGTCGGACCTGAGTGTGAGCACATTCCAGGGCGAGAGGAGTCGGACGTGAGTGGGAGCACGTTCCAGGACACGGGGAGTCAGAACTGAGTGAGAGCACATTCCAGGGTGTGAGGAGTCAGACCTGAGTGGGCGCACATTCCAGGACATTGGGAGCCGGATCTGAGTGGGAGCACATTCCAGGGCGTGTGAAGTCGGGCCTGATTGGGAGCACATTCCTGGGCGTGGGTAGTCAGATCTGAGTGTGAGCACATTCCAGGGCATGGGGAGTCGGACCTGAGTGGTAGCGCGTTCCAGGGCAAGGCGAGTCGGACCTGAGTGGGCGCACATTTCAGGGTGAGTGAGGCAGACCTGAGTGAGAACTCATTCCAACATGTGTTGAGTCAGAGCTCTGCGGGAGAACATTCAAGGGCATGGGGAGTACGACCTGACTGGGAGCACATTCCAGGGAATGGGGAGTCAGAACTGAATGGAAGCACATTCCAGGGCGTGGGGATTCAGGCCCAAGTGGGAGCACGTTCCAGGGCATGGGGAGTCGGACCTGAGTGGGAGCACATTCCAGGGTGAGAGAATTCGGACCTGAGTGGGAGCACATTCCAGGGCGTGGTGAGTCGGACCTGATTGGGAGCACGTTCCAGAGCATGGGGAATCGGACCTGAGTGGGAGCACATTCCAGGGCGAGAGGTGTCAGACCTGAGTGGGAGCACATTCCAATGTGTGGGGAGTCAGACGTGGGTGGGAGCACATTCCAGGGCGTGGGCAGTCAGACATAAGTGGGAGCACATTCCAGGATGTGAGGCGTCGGACCTGAGTGGAAGAAAATTCCAGGGCGTGAGGAGTCGGACCTGAGTGGGAGCACATTCCAGCATGTGGGGAGTCAGACCTGAGTGGGCGCACATTCCAGGACATTGGTCAGACCACATTGGGAGCACATTCCAGGGCATGGGGCGTCGGACCTGACTGGGAACACATTCCAGGGTGTGAAGAGTCGGACCTGAGTGGGAGCACATTCCAGGGCATGGTGAGTCGGACCTGATTGGGAGCACGTTCCAGAACTTGGGGAATCGGACCTGAGTGGGAGCACATTCCAATGTGTGGGGAGTCAGACGTGGGTGGGAGCACATTCCAGGGCGTGGGCAGTCAGACATGAGTGGGAGCACATTCCAGGATGTGAGGAGTCAGACCTGAGTGGAAGAACATTCCAGGGCGTGAGGAGTCGGAACTGAGTGGTAGCACATTCCAGCATGTGGGGAGTCAGACCTGAGTGGGAGCACATTCCAGGGCATGGGGACTTGGACCTGAGTGGGAGCACATTCCAGAACATGGGGAGTCGGACCTGAGTGGGAGCACATTCCAGGGCGAGAGAAGTCGGACCTGAGTGAGAGCACATTCCAGGGCGTGGGGAGTTGGACCTGAGTGAGAGCACTTTCCAGGCCGAGAGGAGTCGGACCTGAGTGGGAGCACGTTCCAGGACGTGGGGAGTCAGACCTGAGTGGGAGTATATTCCAGGACATTGGTCGGACCTGAGTGGGAGCGCATTCCAGGGCATTGGTCAGACCTGAGTGGGAGCACATTCCAGGGCATGGAGCATCGGACCTGACTGGGAACAAATTCGAGGGCGTGAAGAGTCGGACCTGAGTGGGAGCACATTCCACGGCATGGGGAGTTGGTCCTAAGTGCGAGCACGTTCCAGGGCATGAGGAGTCGGACCTGAGTGGGAGAACATTCCAGGGCATGAGGAGTCGGACCTAAGTGGGAGCACATTCCAGCACGTGGGGAGTCAGACCTGAGTGGGAGCACATTCCAGGCTATTGGCCAGACCAGAGTGGGCGCACATTCCAGGTCATGGGGCATCGGACCTGACTGGGAACACTTTCCAGAGCATGTAGAGTCAGACCTGAGTGGGAGCACATTCCAGGGCGTGGGGAGTCAGACCTGATTGGCAGCATGTTCTGGGGGTGATGGGAGTTGCACCTGAGTGGGAGCACATTCCAGTGCTTGGGGGACTCAGACCTGTGTGGGAGCACATTTCAGGGCGTGGGAAATCGGACCTGAGTGGGAGCACTTTCCAGGGCGTGGGAATTCGGACCTGAGTGGGAGCACATTCCAGGGCATGGGGATTCAGAACTGAGTGGGAGCACGTTCCAGGAAGTAGGGAGTCAGACCTGAGTGGGAGCACATTCCAGGGTATGGGGAGTCGGAACTGAGTGGGAGCACATTCCAAGGCATGGGGAGTCAGACCTAATTGGGAGCACATTCCAGGGCATGGGGATTCAGAACTGAGTGGGAGCACGTTCCAGGACGTAGGGAGTCAGACCTGAGTGCGAGTACATTCCAGGGTATGGGGTGTCGGAACTGAGTGGGAGCGCATTCCAGGGCATGTGGAGTCAGACCTAATTGGGAGCACGTTCCAGGGCATGGGGAGTCGGACCTGAATGGTAACAAATTCCAGGGCATGAAGAGTCGGACCTGGGTGGGAGCACATTCCAGGGCATGGGGAGTCGGACCTAATTGGGAGCACGTTCCAGGGCATGGGGAGTCGGACCTGACTGGGAGCACATTCCAGGGCGAGATGAGGCAGACCAGAGTGGGAGCACATTCCAGGGCGCGAGGAGTCAGTCCTGAGTGGGAGCCCATTCCAGGGCATGGGGAGTCGGACCTGAGTGGGAGCTCATTCCAGGGCGTGGGGAGTCGGACCAGAGTGGCAGCACATTCCAGGGCGTGGGGAGTCGGACCTGAGTGGAAGCACATTCCAGGGCATGGGGAGTCGGACCTGAGTGGGAGCACTTTCCAGGGCGTGGGGAGTCGGACCTGAGTGGGAGCACATTCCAAGGCGAGAGAAGTCGGACCTGACTGGGAGCACATTCCAGGGTGAGAGAATTCGGACCTGAGTGGGAGCAGAATCCAGCGCATGGGGAGACAGACCTTAGTGGGAGCACATTCCAGGGCGCGGGGTGTCGGACCTGAGTGAGTGCACATTCCCGGGCGAGAGGAGTCGGACCTGAGTGGGAGCACGTTCCAGGATGTGGGGAGTCAGACCTGAGTGGGAGCACATTCCAGGCTATTGGCCAGACCAGAGTGGGCGCACATTCCAGGTCATGGGGCATCGGACCTGACTGGGAACACTTTCCACAGCATGTAGAGTCGGACCTGAGTGGGAGCACATTCCAGGGCGTGGGGAGTCAGACCTGATTGGCAGCATGTTCTGGGGGTGATGGGAGTTGCACCTAAGTGGGAGCACATTCCAGTGCTTGGGGGACTCAGACCTGTGTGGGAGCACATTTCAGGGCGTGGGAAATCGGACCTGAGTGGGAGCACTTTCCAGGGTGTGGGAATTCGGACCTGAGTGGGAGCACATTCCAGGGCATGGGGATTCAGAACTGAGTGGGAGCACGTTCCAGGAAGTAGGGAGTCAGACCTGAGTGGGAGCACATTCCAGGGTATGGGGAGTCGGAACTGAGTGGGAGCACATTCCAAGGCATGGGGAGTCAGACCTAATTGGGAGCACATTCCGGGGCATGGGGATTCAGAACTGAGTGGGAGCACGTTCAGGACGTAGGGAGTCAGACCTGAGTGGGAGTACATTCCAGGGTATGGGGAGTCGCAACTGAGTGGGAGCACATTCCAGGGCATGTGGAGTCAGACCTAATTGGGAGCAAGTTCCAGGGCATGGGGATTCAGAACTGAGTGGGAGCACGTTCCAGGACGTAGGGAGTCAGACCTGAGTGGGAGTACATTCCAGGGTGTGGGGAGTCGGACCTTAGTGGGAGCACATTCCAGCAATGGGGATTCGGACATGAGTGGGAGCACGTTCCAAGGCATGGGGAGTCGGATCTGTTTGGGAGCACATTCCAGGGCATGGGGAGGCAGACCTAATTGGGAGCACGTTCCAGGGCATGGGGAGTCGGACCTGAATGGAAACAAATTCCAGGGCTTGAAGAGTCGGACCTGAGTGGGAGCAAATTCCAGGGCATGGGGAGTCGGACCTAATTGGGAGCACGTTCCAGGGCATGGGGAGTCGGACCTGACTGGGAGCACATTCCAGGGCGAGATGAGGCAGACCTGAGTGGGAGCACATTCCAGGGCGTGAGGAGTCAGTCCTGAGTGGGAGCACATTCCAGGGCATGGGGAGTCGGACCTGAGTGGGAGCTCATTCCAGGGCGTGGGGAGTCGGACCAGAGTGGCAGCACATTCCAGGGCGTGGGGAGTCAGACCTGAGTGGCAGCACATTCCAGGGCATGGGGAGTCGGACCTGAGTGGAAGCACATTCCAGGGCATGGGGAGTTGGACCTGAGTGGGAGCACTTTCCAGGGCGTGGGGAGTCGGACCTGAGTGGGAGCACATTCCAAGGTGAGATAAGTCGGACCTGACTGGGAGCACATTCCAGGGTGAGAGAATTCGGACCTGAGTGGGAGCAGAATCCAGCGCATGGGGAGACAGACCTTAGTGGGAGCACATTCCAGGGCGCGGGGTGTCGGACCTGAGTGAGAGCACATTCCCGGGCGAGAGGAGTCGGACCTGAGTGGGAGAACGTTCCAGGATGTGGGGAGTCAGACCTGAGTGGGAGCACATTCCAGGCTATTGGCCAGACCAGAGTGGGCGCACATTCCAGGTCATGGGGCATCGGACCTGACTGGGAACACTTTCCAGAGCATGTAGAGTCAGACCTGAGTGGGAGCACATTCCAGGGCATGGGGAGTCAGACCTGATTGGCAGCATGTTCTGGGGGTGATGGGAGTTGCACCTGAGTGGGAGCACATTCCAAGGCGAGAGAAGTCGGACCTTAGTGTGAGCACTTTCCAGGGTGAGAGAATTTGGACCTGAGTGGGAGCACGTTCCAGGATGTGCGGAGTCAGACCTGAGTGGGAGCACATTCCATGGCGTGAGGAATCTGACCTGATTGGGAGCACATTCCAGGGGAGAGAAGTCGAACCTGAGTGGGAGCAAATTCCAATGTGTGGGGAGTCAGACCTGGGTGGGATCACATGCCAGGGTGTGGGGAGTCAGACATGAGTGGGAGCACATTCCAGGACGTGAGGAGTCGGACCTGAGTGGAAGACCATTCCAGGGCATGAGGTTTCGGACCTAAGTGGGAGCACATTCCAGCATGGGGGGAGTCAGACCTGAGTGGGAGCAAATTCCAGGGCATGGGGAGTCGGACCTGAGTGGAAGAATATTCCGGGGCATGGGGTGTCGGACCTGAGTGGGAGCACATTCCTGGGCGTGGGGAGTCGGACATGAGTGGCAGCATGTTCTGGGGGTGATGGGAGTTGGACCTGAGTGGGAGCACATTCCAGGCTGTGGGGAGTCGGACCTTAGTGGGAGCACATTCCAGTGCATGGGGATTTGGACCTGAGTGGGAGCACGTTCCAGGGCATGGGGAGTCGGACCTGAGTGGGAGCACATTCCAAGGCATGGGGATTCAGACCTAATTGGGAGCACCTTCCAGGGCATGGGGAGTCGGACCTGAATGGAAACAAATTCCAGGGCTTGAAGAGTCGGAACTGAGTGGAAGCACATTCCAGGGCATGGGGTGTCGGACCTAATTGGGAGCACGTTCCAGGGCATGGGGAGTCGGACCTGACTGGGAGCATATTCCAGGGCGAGAGGAGTCAGACCTGGGTGGGAGCACATTCCAGGGCGTGGGGAGACAGACATGAGAGGGAGCACATTCCAGAATGTCAGGAGTTGTACCTGAGTGGAAGAACATTCCAGGGCGTGAGGAGTCAGACCTGAGTGGGACCACATTCCAGGGCATGGGGAGTCGGACCTGAGTGGGAGCTCACTCCAGGGTGTGGGGAGTCGGACCTGAGTGGCAGCACATTCCAGGGCATGGGGAGTCGGACCTGGGTGGAAGCATATTCCATGGCATGGGGAGTAGGACCTGAGTGTGAGCACTTTCCAGGGTGAGAGAATTCGGACCTGAGTGGGAGCACGTTCCAGGATCTGGGGAGTCAGACCTGAGTGGGAGCCCATTCCACGGCGTGAGGAATCTGACCTGATTGGGAGCACATTCCAGGGGAGAGAAGTCGGACCTGAGTGAAAGCCAATTCCAACGTGTGGGGAGTCAGACCTGGGTGGGAGCACATGCCAGGGTGTGGGGAGTCAGACATGAGTGGGAGCACATTCCAGGACGTGAGGAGTCGGACCTGAGTGGAAGAACATTCCAGAGCATGAGGTTTCGGACCTAAGTGGGAGCAAATTCCAGGGCATGAGGAGTCAGACCTGAATGGGAGCACATTCCAGGGCATGGGGCGTCGGACATGAGTGGAAGAATATTCCGTGGCATGGGGTGTCGGACCTGAGTGGGAGCACATTCCAGGGCGTGGGGAGTCGGACCAGAGTGGGAGCACATTCCATTATGTAGTGAGTCGGACCTGAGTGGGAGCACATTCCAGGGCGTGGGGAGTCAGACCTGAGCGGCAGCATGTTCTGGGGGTGATGGGAGTTGTACCTGAGTGGGAGCACATTCCAGTGCTTGGGGGAGTCAGACCTGAGTGGTCGCACATTTCAGGGCGTGGGAATTAGGACCTGAGTGGGAGCACGTTCCAGGGCATGGGGAGTCGGACCTGAGTGGGAGCACATTCCAAGGCATGGGGATTCAGACCTAATTGGGAGCACCTTCCAGGGCATGGGGAGTCGGACCTGAATGGAAACAAATTCCAGGGCTTGAAGAGTCGGAACTGAGTGAAAGCACATCCAGGGCATGGGGTGTCGGACCTAATTGGGAGCACGTCCCAGGGCATGGGGAGTCGGACCTGACTGGGAGCATATTCCAGGGTGAGAGGAGTCAGACCTGGGTGGGAGCACATTCCAGGGCGTGGGGAGACAGACATGAGAGGGAGCACATTCCTGGATGTGAGGAGTTGTACCTGAGTGGAAGAACATTCCAGGGCGTGAAGAGTCAGACCTGAGTGGGAGCACATTCCAGGGCATGGGGAGTCGGACCTGAGTGGGAGCTCATTCCAGGGTGTGGGGAGTCGGACCTGAGTGGCAGCACATTCTATGGCATGGGGAGTAGGACCTGAGTGGGAGTACATTCCATGGCGAGAGAAGTCGGACCTGAGTGTGAGCACTTTCCAGGGTGAGAGAATTCGGACCTGAGTGGGAGCACGTTCCAGGATCTGGGGAGTCAGACCTGAGTGGGAGCACATTCCACGGCGTGAGGAATCTGACATGATTGGGAGCACATTCCAGGGGAGAGAAGTCGGACCTGAGTGGCAGGATGTTCTGGGGGTGATGGGAGTTGGACCTGAGTGGGAGCACATTCCAGTTCTTGGGGGAGTCAGACGTGCTTGGGAGCACATTTCAGGGCATGGGAATTAGGACGTGAGTGGGAGCACATTCCAGGGTGTGGGGAGTCGGACCTTATTGGGAGCACATTCCAGTGCATGGGGATTCGGACCTGAGTGGTTGCACATTCCAGGACCTAGGAATTCAGACCTGAGTGGGAGCACATTCCAGGGCATGAATGTCGGACCTGAATGGAAACAAATTCCAGGGCTTGAAGAGTCGGACCTGAGTAGGAGCACATTCCAGGGCATGGGGAGTCGGACCTAATTGGGAGCACGTTCCAGGGCATGGGGAGTTGGAGCTGACTACGAGCACATTCCAGGGTGAGAGGAGTCAGACCTGAGTGGGAGCACATTCCAGGGCATGGGGAGTCGGACATGAGTGGGAGGTCATTCCAGGGCGTGGGGAGTCGGACCTGAGTGGCAGCACATTCCAGGGCTTGGGGAGTCAGACCTGAGTGGGAGCACTTTCCAGGGCGTGGGGAGTCGGACCTGAGTGGGAGCACATTCCAAGGCGAGAGAAGTCAGACCTGACTGGGAGCACATTCCAGGGTGAGAGATTTCGGACCTGAGTGGGCGCAGAATCCAGCGCGTGGGGAGACAGACCTTAGTGGGAGCACATTCCAGAGCGCGGGGTGTCGGACCTGAGTGAGAGCACATTCCCGGGCGAGAGGAGTCGGACCTGAGTGGGAGCACGTTCCAGGATGTGTGGATACAGACCTGAGTGGGAGCACATTCCAGGCTATTGGCAAGACCAGGGTGGGCGCACATTCCAGGTCATGGGGCATCGGACCTGACTGGGAACACCTTCCAGAGCATGTAGAGTCGGACCTGAGTGGGAGCACATTGCAGGGCGTGGGGAGTCAGACCTGATTGGCAGCATGGTCTGGGGGTGATGGGAGTTGCACCTGAATGGGAGCACATTCCAGTGCTTGGGGGAGTCAGACCTGTGTGGGAGCACATTTCAGGGCATGGGAAATCGGACCTGAGTTGGAGCACTTTCCAGGGCGTGGGAATTCGGACCTGAGTGGGAGCACATTCCAGGGCATGGGGATTCAGAACTGAGTGGGAGCACGATCCAGGACGTAGGGAGTCAGACCTGAGTGGGAGCACATTCCTGGGTATGGGGAGTCGGACCTGAATGGTAACAAATTCCAGGGCGTGAGGAGTCGGACCTGAGTGGGAGCACATTCCACGGCATGGGGAGTCGGACCTAATTGGGAGCACGTTCCAGTGCATGGGGAGTCGGACCTGACTGGGAGCACATTCCAGGGCGAGATTAGTCAGACCTGGGTGGGAGCACATTCCAGGGCATGGGGAGAGAGAAATGAGAGGGAGCACATTCCAGGATGTGAGGAGTTGTACCTGAGTGGAAGAACATTCCAGGGCGTGAGGAGTCAGACCTGAGTGGGAGCACATTCCAGGGCATGGGGAGTCGGACCTGAGTGGGATCACATTCCAGGGCGTGGGGAGTCGGACCTGAGTGGGAGCACCTTCCAGGGCGTGGTGAGTCGGACCTGAGTAGAAGCACATTCCAGGGCGTGAGGAGTCCGACCTGAGTGGGAGCACATTCCAGCATGTGGGGAGTCAGACCTGAGTGGGAGCACATTCCAAAGCATGGGGATTCGGACCAGAGTGTGAGCACATTCCAGGGCATGGGGAGTTAGACCTGACTAGAAGCATATTCCAGGACATGGGGAGTCGGACCTGAGTGGGAGCAAATTCCAGGGCGTGGGTAGTCGGATCTGAGTGGGAGCACATTCCACGGCCTGAGGAATCGGATCTCAGTGGGAGCATATTCCAGGGCGAGAGAATTCGGACCTGAATGGGAGCACATTCCCGGGCATGGGAAGTCGGGCCTGAGTGGGAGCACATTCCCGGACACGGGGAGTCGGACCTGAGTGTGAGCACATTCCAGAGCGAGAGGAGTCGGACGTGAGTGGGAGCATGTTCCAGGACACGGGGAATCAGAACTGAGTGAGAGCACATTCCAGGGCGTGAGGAGTCAGACCTGAGTGTGCGCACATTCCAGGACATTGGGAGCCGGATCTGAGTGGGAGCACATTCCAGGACATGTGAATTCGGGCCTGATTGGGAGCATATTCCTGGGCGTGGGTAGTCATACCTGAGTGTGAGCACATTCCAGGGCATGGGGAGTCAGACCTGAGTGGGAGCATATTCCAGGGCGTGAGATGTTGGTCCTGAGAGGGAGCACATTCCAGGGCGTGGGAAGTCGGACCTGAGTGGGAGCACATTTCAGGACACGGGGAGTCGGACCTGAGTGGGAGCACATTCCAGAGCGTGAGGTGTCAGACCTGAATGGGAGCACATTACAGGAAATTTGAGTCGGACCTGAGTGGGAGCACAATCCGGGGCATGGGGAGTCGGACCTGACTGGGAACACATTCCAGGGCGTGAGGAGTTGGACCTGAGTGTGAGCACTTTCCAGGGCATGGGCAGTCGGACCTGAGTGGGAGCACGTTCCAGAGCAAAGCGAGTCGGACCTGAGTGGGCGCACATTACAGGGTGAGTGAGGCAGACCTGAGTGGGAGCTCATTCCAACATGTGGGGAGTCAGAGCTCTGCGGGAGAACATTCAAGGGCATGGGGAGTAGGACCTGACTGGGAGCACATTCCAGGGAATGGGGAGTCGGAACTGAGTGGAAGCACATTCCAGGGTGTGGGGATTCAGGCCCAAGTGGGAGCACGTTCCAGGGCATTGGGAGTCGGACCTGAGTGGGAGCACATTCCAGGGTGAGAGAATTCGGACCTGAGTGCGAGCAGATTCCAGCGCATGGGGAGTCAGACCTGAGTGGGAGCACATTCCAGGACATTGGTCAGACCACATTGGGAGCACAATCCAGGGCATGGGGAGGGGTCCTGAGTGGGAGCACATTCCAGGGCATGGGGGAGTGAGACCTGAGTGGGATCACATTCCAGGGCGTGGGGAGTCGGACCTGAGTGGAAGCACATTCCAGGGCATGGGGCGTCGCACCTGAGTGGAAGCACATTCCAGGGCGTGGGGAGGGGTCCTGAGTGGGAGCACATTCCAGGGCATGGGGGAGTCAGACCTGAGTGGGATCACATTCCAGGGTGTGGGGAGTCGGACCTGAGTGGGAGCTTATTCCAGGGCATAGGAAGTCGAACCTGAGTGGGAGCACGTTCCAGGGCGAGAGAAGTCGTACCTGAGTGGGAGCACATTCCAGCATGTGGCGAGTTATACCTGAGTGGGAGCACATTCCAGGGCATTGGGGAGTCAGACCTGAGTGGTAGCGCAGTCCAGGGTGTGGGGAGTCGGGCCTGAGTGGGAAAATATTCCATGGCATTGGGGAGTCAGACCTGAGTGGGAGCACATTCCAGGGCGTGGGGAGTCGGGCCTGAGTGGGAAAATATTCCAAGGCATGGGGGAGTCAGACCTGAGTGGGAGCACATTCCAGGGCGAGAGAAGTCGGACCTGAGTGGGAGCACATTCCAGGGCATGGGAAGTCGGGCCTGAGTGTGAGCATATTCCCGGACATGGGGAGTCGGACCTGAGTGTGAGCACATTCCAGGGCGAGAGGAGTCGGACCTGAGTGGGAGCACATTCCAGGGCGTGGTGTGTCGGACCTGAGGGAGAGCACATTCCAGGGCATGAGGAGTCGGACCTGAGTGGGAGCACATTCCAGGGCATGGGGAGTTGGACCTGAGTGGGAGCATGTTCCAGCGCATGGGGAGTCAGACCTGAGTGGGTGCACATTCCAGGGTGAGAGGAGGCAGACCTGAATGGGAGCACATTCCAACGTGTGCGGTGTCAGAGCTGGATGGGAGCACATTCCATGGCGTGGGGAGTCGGACCTGAGTGCGAGCACATTCCAGGGCATGGGGCGTCGCACCTGAGTGGAAGCACATTCCCGGGCGTGGGGAGGGGGCCTGAGTGGGAGCACATTCCAGAAAATGGGGGAGTCAGTCCTGAGTGGGAGCACATTCCAGGGCGTGGGGTGTCGGACCTGAGTGGGAGCTTATTCCAGGACATAGGGATTCGAACCTGAGTGGGAGCACGTTCCAGGGCGAGAGAAGTCGTACCTGAGTGGGAGCACATACCAGCATGTGGCGTTTTATACCTGAGTGGGAGCACATTCCAGAGCATTGGGGAGTCAGACCTGAGTGGTAGCGCAGTCCAGGGTGTGGGGAGTCGGGCCTGAGTGGGAAAATATTCCATGGCATTGGGGAGTCAGACCTGAGTGGGAGCACATTCCAGGGCGTGGGGAGTCGGGCCTGAGTGGGAAAATATTCCAAGGCATGGGGGAGTCAGACCTGAGTGGGAGCACATTCCAGGGCGTGGGGAGTCGGGCCTGAGTGGGAAAATATTCCAAGGCATGGGGGAGTCAGACCTGAGTGGGAGCACATTCCAGGGCATGGGGAGTCGACCTGAGTGGGATCACATTCCAGGGCGTGGGGAGGGAGCCTGTGTTGGAGCACATTCCAGGGCATGGGGAAGTCAGACCTGAGTGGGAGCACCTTCCAAGGCATGGGGAGTCGGACCTGAGTGGAAGCACCTTCCAGGGCGTGGTGAGTCGGACCTGAGTAGAAGCACATTGCAGGGCGTGAGGAGTCCGACCTGAGTGGGAGCACATTCCAGCATGTGGGTATTCAGACCTGAGTGGGAGCACATTCCAAAGCATGGGGAGTTAGACCTGAGTAGAAGCATATTCCAGCACATGGGGAGTCGGCCTTGAGTGGGAGCACATTCCAGGGCGCGGGTAGTCGGATCTGAGTGGGAGCACATTCCACGGCGTGAGGAATCGGATCTGAGTGGGAGCATATTCCAGTGCGAGAGAAGTCGGACCTGAGTGGGAGCACATTCCAGGGCATGGGAAGTCGGGCCTGAGTGTGAGCATATTCCCGGACATGGGGAGTCGGACCTGAGTGTGAGCACATTCCAGGGCGAGAGGAGTCGGACGTGAGTGGGAGCACGTTCCAGGACACGGGGAGTCAGAACTGAGTGAGAGCACATTCCAGGGCATTGGGGAGTCAGACCTGAGTGGTAGCGCAGTCCAGGGTGTGGGGAGTCGGGCCTGAGTGGGAAAATATTCCATGGCATTGGGGAGTCAGACATGAGTGGGAGCACATTCCAGGGCGTGGGGAGTCGGGCCTGAGTGGGAAAATATTCCAAGGCATGGGGGAGTCAGACCTGAGTGGGAGCACATTCCAGGGCGTGGGGAGTCGGACCTGAGTGGGAACACATTCCAGGGAATGGGGCGTCGGAACTGAGTGGAAGCACATTCCAGGGTGTGGGGGTTCAGGCCCAAGTGGGAGCACGTTCCAGGGCATTGGGAGTCGGACCTGAGTGGGTGCACATTCCAGGGTGAGAGAATTCGGACCTGAGTGCGAGCAGATTCCAGCGCATGGGGAGTCAGACCTGAGTGGGAGCACATTCCAGGACATTGGTCAGACCACATTGGGAGCACAATCCAGGGCATGGGGCGTCGGAGCTGACTGGGAAAACATTCCAGGGCGTGAAGAGTCGGACCTGAGTGGGAGCACATTCCAGGGCATGGGGAGTCGGACCTGATTGGGAGCACGTTCCAGAACATGGGGAATCGGACCTGCGTGGGAGCACATTCCAAAGCGAGAGTTGTCAGTCCTGAGTGGGAGCACATTCCAATGTGTGGGGAGTCAGACGTGGGTGGGAGCACATTCCAGGGCGTGGGCAGTCAGACATGAGTGGGAGCACATTCCAGGATGTGAGGAGTCGGACCTGAGTGGAAGAACATTCCAGGGCGTGAGGAGTCGGACCTGATGGGGAGCACATTCCAGCATGTGGGGAGTCAGACCTGAGTGGGAGCACATTCCAGGGCATGGGGACTCGGACCTGAGTGGGAGCACATTCCCGGGCATCGGGAGTCGGACCTGAGTGGGAGCACATTCCAGAGCATGGGGAGTCGGACCTGTGCGGGAGCACATTCCAGGGCGAGAGAAGTCGGACCTGAGTGGGAGCACATTCCAGGGCGTGGTGTGTCGGACCTGAGGGAGAGCACATTCCAGGGCATGAGGAGTCGGACCTGAGTGGGAGCACATTCCAGGGCATGGGGAGTTGGACCTGAGTGGGAGCATGTTCCAGCGCATGGGGAGTCAGACCTGAGTGGGCGCACATTCCAGGGTGAGAGGAGGCAGACCTGAATGGGAGCACATTCCAACGTGTGCGGTGTCAGAGCTGGATGGGAGCACATTCCATGGCGTGGGGAGTCGGACCTGAGTGCGAGCACATTCCAGGGCATGGGGCGTCGCACCTGAGTGGAAGCACATTCCCGGGCGTGGGGAGGGGGCCTGAGTGGGAGCACATTCCAGGGCATGGGGGAGTCAGTCCTGAGTGGGAGCACATTCCAGGGCGTGGGGTGTCGGACCTGAGTGGGAGCTTATTCCAGGACATAGGGATTCGAACCTGAGTGGGAGCACGTTCCAGGGCGAGAGAAGTCGTACCTGAGTGGGAGCACATACCAGCATGTGGCGTTTTATACCTGAGTGGGAGCACATTTCAGGGCATTGGGGAGTCAGACCTGAGTGGTAGCGCAGTCCAGGGTGTGGGGAGTCGGGCCTGAGTGGGAAAATATTCCATGGCATTGGGGAGTCAGACCTGAGTGGGAGCACATTCCAGGGCGTGGGGAGTCGGGCCTGAGTGGGAAAATATTCCAAGGCATGGGGGAGTCAGACCTGAGTGGGAGCACATTCCAGGGCGTGGGGAGTCGGGCCTGAGTGGGAAAATATTCCAAGGCATGGGGGAGTCAGACCTGAGTGGGAGCACATTCCAGGGCATGGGGAATCGACCTGAGTGGGATCACATTCCCGGGCGTGGGGAGGGAGCCTGTGTTGGAGCACATTCCAGGGCATGGGGAAGTCAGACCTGAGTGGGAGCACCTTCCAAGGCATGGGGAGTCGGACCTGAGTGGAAGCACCTTCCAGGGCGTGGTGAGTCGGACCTGAGTAGAAGCACATTGCAGGGCGTGAGGAGTCCGACCTGAGTGGGAGCACATTCCAGCATGTGGGTATTCAGACCTGAGTGGGAGCACATTCCAAAGCATGGGGAGTTAGACCTGAGTAGAAGCATATTCCAGCACATGGGGAGTCGGCCTTGAGTGGGAGCACATTCCAGGGCGCGGGTAGTCGGATCTGAGTGGGAGCACATTCCACGGCGTGAGGAATCGGATCTGAGTGGGAGCATATTCCAGTGCGAGAGAAGTCGGACCTGAGTGGGAGCACATTCCAGGGCATGGGAAGTCGGGCCTGAGTGTGAGCATATTCCCGGACATGGGGAGTCGGACCTGAGTGTGAGCACATTCCAGGGCGAGAGGAGTCGGACGTGAGTGGGAGCACGTTCCAGGACACGGGGAGTCAGAACTGAGTGAGAGCACATTCCAGGGTGTGAGGAGTCAGACCTGAGTGGGCGCACATTCCAGGACATTGGGAGCCGGATCTGAGTGGGAGCACATTCCAGGGCGTGTGAAGTCGGGCCTGATTGGGAGCACATTCCTGGGCGTGGGTAGTCAGATCTGAGTGTGAGCACATTCCAGGGCATGGGGAGTCGGACCTGAGTGGTAGCGCATTCCAGGGCAAGGCGAGTCGGACCTGAGTGGGCGCACATTTCAGGGTGAGTGAGGCAGACCTGAGTGAGAACTCATTCCAACATGTGTTGAGTCAGAGCTCTGCGGGAGAACATTCAAGGGCATGGGGAGTACGACCTGACTGGGAGCACATTCCAGGGAATGGGGAGTCAGAACTGAATGGAAGCACATTCCAGGGCGTGGGGATTCAGGCCCAAGTGGGAGCACGTTCCAGGGCATGGGGAGTCGGACCTGAGTGGGAGCACATTCCAGGGTGAGAGAATTCGGACCTGAGTGGGAGCACATTCCAGGGCGTGGTGAGTCGGACCTGATTGGGAGCACGTTCCAGAGCATGGGGAATCGGACCTGAGTGGGAGCACATTCCAGGGCGAGAGGTGTCAGACCTGAGTGGGAGCACATTCCAATGTGTGGGGAATCAGACGTGGGTGGGAGCACATTCCAGGGCGTGGGCAGTCAGACATGAGTGGGAGCACATTCCAGGATGTGAGGCGTCGGACCTGAGTGGAAGAAAATTCCAGGGCATGAGGAGTCGGACCTGAGTGGGAGCACATTCCAGCATGTGGGGAGTCAGACCTGAGTGGGCGCACATTCCAGGACATTGGTCAGACCACATTGGGAGCACATTCCAGGGCATGGGGCGTCGGACCTGACTGGGAACACATTCCAGGGCGTGAAGAGTCGGACCTGAGTGGGAGCACATTCCAGGGAATGGTGAGTCGGACTTGATTGGGAGCACGTTCCAGAACTTGGGGAATCGGACCTGAGTGGGAGCACATTCCAATGTGTGGGGAGTCAGACGTGGGTGGGAGCACATTCCAGGGCGTGGGCAGTCAGACCTGAGTGGGAGCACATTCCAGGGCATGGGGACTCGGACCTGAGTGGGAGCACATTCCAGAACATGGGGAGTCGGACCTGAGTGGGAGCACATTCCAGGGCGAGAGAAGTCGGACCTGAGTGAGAGCACATTCCAGGGCGTGGGGAGTCGGACCTGAGTGAGAGCACTTTCCAGGCCGAGAGGAGTCGGACCTGAGTGGGAGCACGTTCCAGGACGTGGGGAGTCAGACCTGAGTGGGAGTATATTCCAGGACCTTGGTCGGACCTGAGTGGGAGCGCATTCCAGGGCATTGGTCAGACCTGAGTGGGAGCACATTCCAGGGCATGGAGCATCGGACCTGACTGGGAACAAATTCGAGGGCGTGAAGAGTCGGACCTGAGTGGGAGCACATTCCACGGCATGGGGAGTTGGTCCTAAGTGCGAGCACGTTCCAGGGCATGAGGAGTCGGACCTGAGTGGGAGAACATTCCAGGGCATGAGGAGTCGGACCTAAGTGGGAGCACATTCCAGCACGTGGGGAGTCAGACCTGAGTGGGAGCACATTCCAGGGCATGGGGAGTCGGACCTGAGTGGGCGCACATTCCAGGGTGAGAGGAGGCAGACCTGAATGGGAGCACATTCCAACATGTGCGGTGTCAGAGCTGAATGGCAGCACATTCCAGGGCGTGGGGAGTCAGACCTCAGTGCGAGCACATTCCAGGGCATGGGGGAGCCAGACCTGAGTGGGAGCACATTCCAGGGCGTGGGGAGGGGGCCTGAGTGGGAGCACATTCCAGGGCATGGGGGAGTCAGACCTGAGTGGGAGCACATTCCAAAGCATGGGGAGTCGGACCAGAGTGGGAGCACATTCCAGGGCATGGGGAGTTAGACCTGAGTAGAAGCATATTCCAGCACATGGGGAGTCGGACCTGAGTGGGAGCACATTCCAGGGCGTGGGTAGTCGGATCTGAGTGGGAGCACATTCCACGGCGTGAGGAATCAGATCTGAGTGGGAGCATATTCCAGGGCGAGAGAAGTCGGATCTGAGTGGGAGCACATTCCAGGGCATGGGAAGTCGGGCCTGAGTGGGAGCACATTCCTGGAAACAGGGATTTGGACCTGAGTGTGAGCACATTCCAGGGCGAGAGGAGTCGGATGTGAGTGGGAGCACGTTCCAGGACACGGGGAGTCAGAACTGAGTGAGAGCACATTCCAGGGCGTGAGGAGTCAGACCTGAGTGGGCGCACATTCCAGGACATTGCGAGCCGGATCTGAGTTGGAGCACATTCCAGGGCGTGTGAAGTCGGACCTGATTGGGAGCACATTCCTGGGCGTGGGTAGTCAGACCTGAGTGTGAGCACATTCCAGGGCATGGGGAGTCGGACCTGAGTGGGAGCAGATTCCAGGGCGTGAGGTGTTGGACCTGAGAGGGAGCACATTCTAGGGCGTGGGAATGCGGGCCTGAGTAGGAGCACATTTCAGGACACGGGGAGTCGGACCTGAGTGTGAGCACATTCCAGGGCGAGACGAGTCGGACATGAGTGGGAGCACGTTCCAGGACGTGGGGAGTCAGACCTGAGTGGGAGCTCATTCCAGGACATTGGGAGTTGGAACTGTTGTGGTAGCACATTCCAGGGCGTGGGGAGTCGGACCTGAGTGGGAAAACATTCCAGGGCATGAGGAGTCGGACGTGAGTGGGAGCACATTCCAGGGCATGGGGAGTCGGACCTGAGTGGGCGTACATTCCAGGGTGAGAGGAGGCAGACCTGAATGGGAGCACATTCCAATGTGTGCGGAGTCAGAGCTGGATGGGAGCACATTCCAGGGCATGGGGAGTCGGACCTGAGTGCGAGCACATTCCAGGGCATGGGCGTCGCACCTGAGTGGAAGCACATTCCAGGGCGTGGGGAGGGGGCCTGAGTGGGAGCACATTCCAGGGCATGGGGGAGTCAGACCTCAGTGGGATCACATTCCAGGGCGTGGGGAGTCGGACCTGAGTGGGAGCTTATTCCAGGGCATAGGAAGTCGAACCTGAGTGGGAGCACGTTCCAGGGCGAGAGAAGTCGTACCTGAGTGGGAGCGCATTACAGCATGTGGCGAGTTATACCTGAGTGGGAGCACATTCCAGGGCATTGGGGAGTCAGACCTGAGTGGGAGCACATTCCAGGGTGTGTGGAGTCGGGCCTGAGTGGTAGCGCGTTCCAGGGCAAGGCGAGTCGGACCTGAGTGGGCGCACATTTCAGGGTGAGTGAGGCAGACCTGAGTGAGAACTCATTCCAACATGTGTTGAGTCAGAGCTCTGCGGGAGAACATTCAAGGGCATGGGGAGTACGACCTGACTGGGAGCACATTCCAGGGAATTTGGAGTCAGAACTGAATGGAAGCACATTCCAGGGCGTGGGGATTCAGGCCCAAGTGGGAGCACGTTCCAGGGCATGGGGAGTCGGACCTGAGTGGGAGCACATTCCAGGGTGAGAGAATTCGGACCTGAGTGGGAGCACATTCCAGGGCGTGGTGAGTCGGACCTGATTGGGAGCACGTTCCAGAGCATGGGGAATCGGACCTGAGTGGGAGCACATTCCAGGGCGAGAGGTGTCAGACCTGAGTGGGAGCACATTCCAATGTGTGGGGAGTCAGACGTGGGTGGGAGCACATTCCAGGGCGTGGGCAGTCAGACATGAGTGGGAGCACATTCCAGGATGTGAGGCGTCGGACCTGAGTGGAAGAAAATTCCAGGGCGTGAGGAGTCGGACCTGAGTGGGAGCACATTCCAGCATGTGGGGAGTCAGACCTGAGTGGGCGCACATTCCAGGACATTGGTCAGACCACATTGGGAGCACATTCCAGGGCATGGGGCGTCGGACCTGACTGGGAACACATTCCAGGGCGTGAAGAGTCGGACCTGAGTGGGAGCACATTCCAGGGCATGGTGAGTCGGACCTGATTGGGAGCACGTTCCAGAACTTGGGGAATCGGACCTGAGTGGGAGCACATTCCAATGTGTGCGGAGTCAGAGCTGGATGGGAGCACATTCCAGGGCATGGGGAGTCGGACCTGAGTGCGAGCACATTCCAGGGCATGGGCGTCGCACCTGAGTGGAAGCACATTCCAGGGCGTGGGGAGGGGGCCTGTGTGGGAGCACATTCCAGGGCATGGGGGAGTCAGACCTCAGTGGGATCACATTCCAGGGTGTGGGGAGTCGGACCTGAGTGGGAGCTTATTCCAGGGCATAGGAAGTCGAACCTGAGTGGGAGCACGTTCCAGGGCGAGAGAAGTCGTACCTGAGTGGGAGCACATTCCAGCATGTGGCGAGTTATACCTGAGTGGGAGCACATTCCAGGGCATTGGGGAGTCAGACCTGAGTGGTAGCGCAGTCCAGGGTGTGGGGAGTCGGGCCTGAGTGGGAAAATATTCCATGGCATTGGGGAGTCAGACCTGAGTGGGAGCACATTCCAGGGTGTGGGGAGTCGGGCCTGAGTGGGAAAATATTCCAAGGCATGGGGGAGTCAGACCTGAGTGGGAGCACATTCCAGGGCGTTGGGAGTCGGGCCAGAGTGGGAGCACATTCCAGGGCATGGGGAGTCAGACCTGAGTGTGAGCACATTCCAGGGCGAGAGGAGTGGGAGCTGAGTGTGAGCACGTTCCGGGACGTGGCGAGTCAGACCTGAGTGGGAGCACATTCCAGGGCGTGAGGAGTCAGAACTGAGTGGGAGCTCATTCCAGGACATTGGGAGTCGTAACTGAGTGGTAGCACATTCCAGGGCGTGGGGAGTCGGACCTGAGTGGGAACACATTCCAGGGTGTGAGGAGTGGACCTGAGTGGGAGCACATTCCAGGGCATGGGGAGTCGGACCTGAGTGGGAGGACGTTCCAGGGCATGGGGAGTCAGACCTGAGTGGGTGCACATTCCAGGGTGAGAGGAGGCAGACCTGAATGTGAGCACATTCCACCATGTGCGGTGTCAGAGCTGGATTGGAAGCACATTCCAGGGCGTGGGGAGTCGGACCTGAGTGCGAGCACATTCCAGGGCATGGGGGAGTCAGATCTGAGTGGGAGCACATTCCAAGGCATGGGGAGTCGGACCTGAGTGGAAGCACCTTCCAGGGCGTGGTGAGTCGGACCTGAGTAGAAGCACATTCCAGGGCGTGAGGAGTCCGACCTGAGTGGGAGCACATTCCAGCATCTGGGGAGTCAGACCTGAGTGGGAGCACATTCCAAAGCATGGGGATTCGGACCAGAGTGTGAGCACATTCCAGCACATGGGGAGTTAGACCTGACTAGAAGCATATTCCAGGACATGGGGAGTCGGACCTGAGTGGGAGCAAATTCCAGGGCGTGGGTAGTCGGATCTGAGTGGGAGCACATTCCACGGCCTGAGGAATCGGATCTCAGTGGGAGCATATTCCAGGGCGAGAGAATTCGGACCTGAATGGGAGCACATTCCCGGGCATGGGAAGTCGGGCCTGAGTGGGAGCACATTCCCGGACACGGGGAGTCGGACCTGAGTGTGAGCACATTCCAGAGCGAGAGGAGTCGGACGTGAGTGGGAGCACGTTCCAGGACACGGGGAGTCAGAATTGAGTGAGAGCACATTCCAGGGCGTGAGGAGTCAGACCTGAGTGCGCGCACATTCCAGGACATTGGGAGCCGGATCTTAGTGGGAGCACATTCCAGGACATGTGAATTCGGGCCTGATTGGGAGCATATTCCTGGGCGTGGGTAGTCATACCTGAGTGTGAGCACATTCCAGGGCATGGGGAGTCGGACCTGAGTGGGAGCATATTCCAGGGCGTGAGATGTTGGTCCTGAGAGGGAGCACATTCCAGGGCGTGGGAAGTCGGACCTGAGTGGGAGCACATTTCAGGACACGGGGAGTCGGACCTGAGTGGGAGCACATTCTAGGGTGAGAGGAGGCAGAACTGAATGGGAGCACATTCCAACGTGTGCGGTGTCAGAGCTGGATGGGAGCACATTCCATGGCGTGGAGAGTCGGACCTGAGTGCGAGCACATTCCAGGGCATGGGGCGTCGCACCTGAGTGGAAGCACATTCCCGGGCGTGGGGAGGGGGCCTGAGTGGGAGCACATTCCAGGGCATGGGGGAGTCAGTCCTGAGTGGGAGCACATTCCAGGGCGTGGGGTGTCGGACCTGAGTGGGAGCTTATTCCAGGGCATAGGGGTTCGAACCTGAGTGGGAGCACGTTCCAGGGCGAGAGAAGTCGTACCTGAGTGGGAGCACATACCAGCATGTGGCGTTTTATACCTGAGTGGGAGCACATTCCAGGGCATTGGGGAGTCAGACCTGAGTGGTAGCGCAGTCCAGGGTGTGGGGAGTCGGGCCTGAGTGGGAAAATATTCCATGGCATTGGGGAGTCAGACCTGAGTGGGAGCACATTCCAGGGCGTGGGGAGTCTGGCCTGAGTGGGAAAATATTCCAAGGCATGGGGGAGTCAGACCTGAGTGGGAGCACATTCCAGGGCGTGGGGAGTCGGGCCTGAGTGGGAAAATATTCCAAGGCATGGGGGAGTCAGACCTGAGTGGGAGCACATTCCAGGGCATGGGGAGTCGACCTGAGTGGGATCACATTCCAGGGCATGGGGAGGGAGCCTGTGTTGGAGCACATTCCAGGGCATGGGGAAGTCAGACCTGAGTGGGAGCACCTTCCAAGGCATGGGGAGTCGGACCTGAGTGGAAGCACCTTCCAGGGCGTGGTGAGTCGGACCTGAGTAGAAGCACATTGCAGGGCGTGAGGAGTCGACCTGAGTGGGAGCACATTCCAGCATGTGGGTAATCAGACCTGAGTGGGAGCACATTCCAAAGCATGGGGAGTTAGACCTGAGTAGAAGCATATTCCAGGACATGGGGTGTCAGACCTGAGTGGGAGCACATTCCAGGGCGCGGGTAGTCGGATCTGAGTGGGAGCACATTCCACGGCGTGAGGAATCGGATCTGAGTGGGAGCATATTCCAGTGCGAGAGAAGTCGGACCTGAGTGGGAGCACATTCCAGGGCATGGGAAGTCGGGCCTGAGTGTGAGCATATTCCCGGACATGGGGAGTCGGACCTGAGTGTGAGCACATTCCAGGGCGAGAGGAGTCGGACGTGAGTGGGAGCATGTTCCAGGACACGGGGAGTCAGAACTGAGTGAGAGCACATTCCAGGGTGTGAGTAGTCAGACCTGAGTGGGCGGAAATTCCAGGACATTGGGAGCCGGATCTGAGTGGGAGCACATTCTAGGGCGTGTGAAGTCGGGCCTGATTGGGAGCACATTCCTGGGCGTGGGTAGTCAGATCTGAGTGTGAGCACATTCCAGGGCATGGGGAGTCGGACCTGAGTGGTAGCGCGTTCCAGGGCAAGGCGTGTCGGACCTGAGTGGGCGCACATTTCAGGGTGAGTGAGGCAGACCTGAGTGAGAACTCTTTCCAACATGTGTTGAGTCAGAGCTCTGCGGGAGAACATTCAAGGGCATGGGGAGTACGACCTGACTGGGAGCACATTCCAGGGAATGGGGAGTCGGAACTGAATGGAAGCACATTCCAGGGCGTGGGGATTCAGGCCCAAGTGGGAGCACGTTCCAGGGCATGGGGAGTCGGACCTGAGTGGGAGCACATTCCAGGGTGAGAGAATTCGGACCTGAGTGGGAGCACATTCCAGGGCGTGGGGAGTCGGACCTGACTGGGAACACATTCCAGGGTGTGAAGAGTCGGACCTGAGTGGGAGCACATTCCAGGGCATGGTGAGTCTGACCTGATTGGGAGCACGTTCCAGAACTTGGGGAATCGGACCTGAGGTGGAGCACATTCCAGGGTGAGAGGTGTCAGACCTGAGTGGGAGCACATTCCAATGTGTGGGGAGTCAGACGTGGGTGGGAGCACATTCCAGGGCGTGGGCAGTCAGACATGAGTGGGAGCACATTCCAGGATGTGAGGAGTCAGACCTGAGTGGAAGAACATTCCAGGGCGTGAGGAGTCGGACCTGAGTGGGAGCACATTCCAGCATGTGGGGAGTCAGACCTGAGTGGGAGCACATTCCAGGGCATGGGGACTCGGACCTGAGTGGGAGCACATTCCAGGGCATGGGGAGTCGGACCTGAGTGGGAGCACATTCCTGGGCATGGGGAGTCGGACCTGAGTGGGAGCACGTTCCAGGGCATGGGGAGTCAGACCTGAGTGGGTGCACATTCCAGGGTGAGAGGAGGCAGACCTGAATGTGAGCACATTCCACCATGTGCGGTGTCAGAGCTGGATTGGAAGCACATTCCAGGGCGTGGCGAGTCGGACCTGAGTGCGAGCACATTCCAGGGCATGGGGGAGTCAGATCTGAGTGGAAGCACCTTCCAGGGCGTGGTGAGTCGGACCTGAGTAGAAGCACATTCCAGGGCGTGAGGAGTCCGACCTGAGTGGGAGCACATTCCAGCATGTGGGGAGTCAGACCTGAGTGGGAGCACATTCCAAAGCATGGGGATTCGGACCAGAGTGTGAGCACATTCCAGGACATGGGGAGTCGGACCTGAGTGGGAGCAAATTCCAGGGCGTGGGTAGTCGGATCTGAGTGGGAGCACATTCCACGGCCTGAGGAATCGGATCTCAGTGGGAGCATATTCCAGGGCGAGAGAATTCGGACCTGAATGGGAGCACATTCCCGGGCATGGGAAGTCGGGCCTGAGTGGGAGCACATTCCCGGACACGGGGAGTCGGACCTGAGTGTGAGCACATTCCAGAGCGAGAGGAGTCGGACGTGAGTGGGAGCACGTTCCAGGACACGGGGAGTCAGAATTGAGTGAGAGCACATTCCAGGGCGTGAGGAGTCAGACCTGAGTGCGCGCACATTCCAGGACATTGGGAGCCGGATCTTAGTGGGAGCACATTCCAGGACATGTGAATTCGGGCCTGATTGGGAGCATATTCCTGGGCGTGGGTAGTCATACCTGAGTGTGAGCACATTCCAGGGCATGGGGAGTCAGACCTGAGTGGGAGCATATTCCAGGGCGTGAGATGTTGGTCCTGAGAGGGAGCACATTCCAGGGCGTGGGAAGTCGGACCTGAGTGGGAGCACATTTCAGGACACGGGGAGTCGGACCTGAGTGGGAGCACATTCCAGAGCGTGAGGTGTCAGACCTGAATGGGAGCACATTAGAGGAAATTTGAGTCGGACCTGAGTGGGAGCATGTTCCAGCGCATGGGGAGTCAGACCTGAGTGGGCGCACATTCCAGGGTGAGAGGAGGCAGACCTGAATGGGAGCACATTCCAAAGTGTGCGGTGTCAGAGCTGGATGGGAGCACATTCCACGGCGTGGGGAGTCGGACCTGAGTGCGAGCACATTCCAGGGCATGGGGCGTCGCACCTGAGTGGAAGCACATTCCCGGGCGTGGGGAGGGGGCCTGAGTGGGAGCACATTCCAGGGCATGGGGGAGTCAGTCCTGAGTGGGAGCACATTCCAGGGCGTGGGGAGTCGGACCTGAGTGGGAGCTTATTCCAGGGCATAGGGATTCGAACCTGAGTGGGAGCACGTTCCAGGGCGAGAGAAGTCGTACCTGAGTGGGAGCACATACCAGCATGTGGCGTTTTATACCTGAGTGGGAGCACATTCCAGGGCATTGGGGAGTCAGACCTGAGTGGTAGCGCAGTCCAGGGTGTGGGGAGTCGGGCCTGAGTGGGAAAATATTCCATGGCATTGGGGAGTCAGACCTGAGTGGGAGCACATTCCAGGGCGTGGGGAGTCGGGCCTGAGTGGGAAAATATTCCAAGGCATGGGGGAGTCAGACCTGAGTGGGAGCACATTCCAGGGCGTGGGGAGTCGGGCCTGAGTGGGAAAATATTCCAAGGCATGGGGGAGTCAGACCTGAGTGGGAGCACATTCCAGGGCATGGGGAGTCGACCTGAGTGGGATCACATTCCAGGGCGTGGGGAGGGAGCCTGTGTTGGAGCACATTCCAGGGCATGGGGAAGTCAGACCTGAGTGGGAGCACCTTCCAAGGCATGGGGAGTCGGACCTGAGTGGAAGCACCTTCCAGGGCGTGGTGAGTCGGACCTGAGTAGAAGCACATTGCAGGGCGTGAGGAGTCCGACCTGAGTGGGAGCACATTCCAGCATGTGGGTATTCAGACCTGAGTGGGAGCACATTCCAAAGCATGGGGAGTTAGACCTGAGTAGAAGCATATTCCAGGACATGGGTTGTCAGACCTGAGTGGGAGCACATTCCAGGGCGCGGGTAGTCGGATCTGAGTGGGAGCACATTCCACGGCGTGAGGAATCGGATCTGAGTGGGAGCATATTCCAGTGCGAGAGAAGTCGGACCTGAGTGGGAGCACATTCCAGGGCATGGGAAGTCGGGCCTGAGTGTGAGCATATTCCCGGACATGGGGAGTCGGACCTGAGTGTGAGCACATTCCAGGGCGAGAGGAGTCGGACCTGAGTGGGAGCACATTCCAGGGCGTGGTGTGTCGGACCTGAGGGAGAGCACATTCCAGGGCATGAGGAGTCGGACCTGAGTGGGAGCACATTCCAGGGCATGGGGAGTTGGACCTGAGTGGGAGCATGTTCCAGCGCATGGGGAGTCAGACCTGAGTGGGCGCACATTCCAGGGTGAGAGGAGGCAGACCTGAATGGGAGCACATTCCAACGTGTGCGGTGTCAGAGCTGGATGGGAGCACATTCCATGGCGTGGGGAGTCGGACCTGAGTGCGAGCACATTCCAGGGCATGGGGCGTCGCACCTGAGTGGAAGCACATTCCCGGGCGTGGGGAGGGGGCCTGAGTGGGAGCACATTCCAGAAAATGGGGGAGTCAGTCCTGAGTGGGAGCACATTCCAGGGCGTGGGGTGTCGGACCTGAGTGGGAGCTTATTCCAGGACATAGGGATTCGAACCTGAGTGGGAGCACGTTCCAGGGCGAGAGAAGTCGTACCTGAGTGGGAGCACATACCAGCATGTGGCGTTTTATACCTGAGTGGGAGCACATTCCAGAGCATTGGGGAGTCAGACCTGAGTGGTAGCGCAGTCCAGGGTGTGGGGAGTCGGGCCTGAGTGGGAAAATATTCCATGGCATTGGGGAGTCAGACCTGAGTGGGAGCACATTCCAGGGCGTGGGGAGTCGGGCCTGAGTGGGAAAATATTCCAAGGCATGGGGGAGTCAGACCTGAGTGGGAGCACATTCCAGGGCGTGGGGAGTCGGGCCTGAGTGGGAAAATATTCCAAGGCATGGGGGAGTCAGACCTGAGTGGGAGCACATTCCAGGGCATGGGGAGTCGACCTGAGTGGGATCACATTCCAGGGCGTGGGGAGGGAGCCTGTGTTGGAGCACATTCCAGGGCATGGGGAAGTCAGACCTGAGTGGGAGCACCTTCCAAGGCATGGGGAGTCGGACCTGAGTGGAAGCACCTTCCAGGGCGTGGTGAGTCGGACCTGAGTAGAAGCACATTGCAGGGCGTGAGGAGTCCGACCTGAGTGGGAGCACATTCCAGCATGTGGGTATTCAGACCTGAGTGGGAGCACATTCCAAAGCATGGGGAGTTAGACCTGAGTAGAAGCATATTCCAGCACATGGGGAGTCGGCCTTGAGTGGGAGCACATTCCAGGGCGCGGGTAGTCGGATCTGAGTGGGAGCACATTCCACGGCGTGAGGAATCGGATCTGAGTGGGAGCATATTCCAGTGCGAGAGAAGTCGGACCTGAGTGGGAGCACATTCCAGGGCATGGGAAGTCGGGCCTGAGTGTGAGCATATTCCCGGACATGGGGAGTCGGACCTGAGTGTGAGCACATTCCAGGGCGAGAGGAGTCGGACGTGAGTGGGAGCATGTTCCAGGACACGGGGAGTCAGAAACTGAGTGAGAGCACATTCCAGGGCATTGGGGAGTCAGACCTGAGTGGTAGCGCAGTCCAGGGTGTGGGGAGTCGGGCCTGAGTGGGAAAATATTCCATGGCATTGGGGAGTCAGACCTGAGTGGGAGCACATTCCAGGGCGTGGGGAGTCGGGCCTGAGTGGGAAAATATTCCAAGGCATGGGGGAGTCAGACCTGAGTGGGAGCACATTCCAGGGCGTGGGGAGTCGGACCTGAGTGGGAACACATTCCAGGGAATGGGGCGTCGGAACTGAGTGGAAGCACATTCCAGGGTGTGGGGGTTCAGGCCCAAGTGGGAGCACGTTCCAGGGCATTGGGAGTCGGACCTGAGTGGGTGCACATTCCAGGGTGAGAGAATTCGGACCTGAGTGCGAGCAGATTCCAGCGCATGGGGAGTCAGACCTGAGTGGGAGCACATTCCAGGACATTGGTCAGACCACATTGGGAGCACAATCCAGGGCATGGGGCGTCGGAGCTGACTGGGAAAACATTCCAGGGCGTGAAGAGTCGGACCTGAGTGGGAGCACATTCCAGGGCATGGGGAGTCGGACCTGATTGGGAGCACGTTCCAGAACATGGGGAATCGGACCTGCGTGGGAGCACATTCCAAAGCGAGAGTTGTCAGTCCTGAGTGGGAGCACATTCCAATGTGTGGGGAGTCAGACGTGGGTGGGAGCACATTCCAGGGCGTGGGCAGTCAGACATGAGTGGGAGCACATTCCAGGATGTGAGGAGTCGGACCTGAGTGGAAGAACATTCCAGGGCGTGAGGAGTCGGACCTGATGGGGAGCACATTCCAGCATGTGGGGAGTCAGACCTGAGTGGGAGCACATTCCAGGGCATGGGGACTCGGACCTGAGTGGGAGCACATTCCCGGGCATCGGGAGTCGGACCTGAGTGGGAGCACATTCCAGAGCATGGGGAGTCGGACCTGTGCGGGAGCACATTCCAGGGCGAGAGAAGTCGGACCTGAGTGGGAGCACATTCCAGGGCGTGGTGTGTCGGACCTGAGGGAGAGCACATTCCAGGGCATGAGGAGTCGGACCTGAGTGGGAGCACATTCCAGGGCATGGGGAGTTGGACCTGAGTGGGAGCATGTTCCAGCGCATGGGGAGTCAGACCTGAGTGGGCGCACATTCCAGGGTGAGAGGAGGCAGACCTGAATGGGAGCACATTCCAACGTGTGCGGTGTCAGAGCTGGATGGGAGCACATTCCATGGCGTGGGGAGTCGGACCTGAGTGCGAGCACATTCCAGGGCATGGGGCGTCGCACCTGAGTGGAAGCACATTCCCGGGCGTGGGGAGGGGGCCTGAGTGGGAGCACATTCCAGGGCATGGGGGAGTCAGTCCTGAGTGGGAGCACATTCCAGGGCGTGGGGTGTCGGACCTGAGTGGGAGCTTATTCCAGGACATAGGGATTCGAACCTGAGTGGGAGCACGTTCCAGGGCGAGAGAAGTCGTACCTGAGTGGGAGCACATACCAGCATGTGGCGTTTTATACCTGAGTGGGAGCACATTTCAGGGCATTGGGGAGTCAGACCTGAGTGGTAGCGCAGTCCAGGGTGTGGGGAGTCGGGCCTGAGTGGGAAAATATTCCATGGCATTGGGGAGTCAGACCTGAGTGGGAGCACATTCCAGGGCGTGGGGAGTCGGGCCTGAGTGGGAAAATATTCCAAGGCATGGGGGAGTCAGACATGAGTGGGAGCACATTCCAGGGCGTGGGGAGTCGGGCCTGAGTGGGAAAATATTCCAAGGCATGGGGGAGTCAGACCTGAGTGGGAGCACATTCCAGGGCATGGGGAGTCGACCTGAGTGGGATCACATTCCCGGGCGTGGGGAGGGAGCCTGTGTTGGAGCACATTCCAGGGCATGGGGAAGTCAGACCTGAGTGGGAGCACCTTCCAAGGCATGGGGAGTCGGACCTGAGTGGAAGCACCTTCCAGGGCGTGGTGAGTCGGACCTGAGTAGAAGCACATTGCAGGGCGTGAGGAGTCCGACCTGAGTGGGAGCACATTCCAGCATGTGGGTATTCAGACCTGAGTGGGAGCACATTCCAAAGCATGGGGAGTTAGACCTGAGTAGAAGCATATTCCAGCACATGGGGAGTCGGCCTTGAGTGGGAGCACATTCCAGGGCGCGGGTAGTCGGATCTGAGTGGGAGCACATTCCACAGCGTGAGGAATCGGATCTGAGTGGGAGCATATTCCAGTGCGAGAGAAGTCGGACCTGAGTGGGAGCACATTCCAGGGCATGGGAAGTCGGGCCTGAGTGTGAGCATATTCCCGGACATGGGGAGTCGGACCTGAGTGTGAGCACATTCCAGGGCGAGAGGAGTCGGACGTGAGTGGGAGCACGTTCCAGGACACGGGGAGTCAGAACTGAGTGAGAGCACATTCCAGGGTGTGAGGAGTCAGACCTGAGTGGGCGCACATTCCAGGACATTGGGAGCCGGATCTGAGTGGGAGCACATTCTAGGGCGTGTGAAGTCGGGCCTGATTGGGAGCACATTCCTGGGCGTGGGTAGTCAGATCTGAGTGTGAGCACATTCCAGGGCATGGGGAGTCGGACCTGAGTGGTAGCGCGTTCCAGGGCAAGGCGTGTCGGACCTGAGTGGGCGCACATTTCAGGGTGAGTGAGGCAGACCTGAGTGAGAACTCTTTCCAACATGTGTTGAGTCAGAGCTCTGCGGGAGAACATTCAAGGGCATGGGGAGTACGACCTGACTGGGAGCACATTCCAGGGAATGGGGAGTCGGAACTGAATGGAAGCACATTCCAGGGCGTGGGGATTCAGGCCCAAGTGGGAGCACGTTCCAGGGCATGGGGAGTCGGACCTGAGTGGGAGCACATTCCAGGGTGAGAGAATTCGGACCTGAGTGGGAGCACATTCCAGGGCGTGGGGAGTCGGACCTGACTGGGAACACATTCCAGGGTGTGAAGAGTCGGACCTGAGTGGGAGCACATTCCAGGGCATGGTGAGTCTGACCTGATTGGGAGCACGTTCCAGAACTTGGGGAATCGGACCTGAGGTGGAGCACATTCCAGGGTGAGAGGTGTCAGACCTGAGTGGGAGCACATTCCAATGTGTGGGGAGTCAGACGTGGGTGGGAGCACATTCCAGGGCGTGGGCAGTCAGACATGAGTGGGAGCACATTCCAGGATGTGAGGAGTCAGACCTGAGTGGAAGAACATTCCAGGGCGTGAGGAGTCGGACCTGAGTGGGAGCACATTCCAGCATGTGGGGAGTCAGACCTGAGTGGGAGCACATTCCAGGGCATGGGGACTCGGACCTGAGTGGGAGCACATTCCAGGGCATGGGGAGTCGGACCTGAGTGGGAGCACATTCCTGGGCATGGGGAGTCGGACCTGAGTGGGAGCACGTTCCAGGGCATGGGGAGTCAGACCTGAGTGGGTGCACATTCCAGGGTGAGAGGAGGCAGACCTGAATGTGAGCACATTCCACCATGTGCGGTGTCAGAGCTGGATTGGAAGCACATTCCAGGGCGTGGCGAGTCGGACCTGAGTGCGAGCACATTCCAGGGCATGGGGGAGTCAGATCTGAGTGGAAGCACCTTCCAGGGCGTGGTGAGTCGGACCTGAGTAGAAGCACATTCCAGGGCGTGAGGAGTCCGACCTGAGTGGGAGCACATTCCAGCATGTGGGGAGTCAGACCTGAGTGGGAGCACATTCCAAAGCATGGGGATTCGGACCAGAGTGTGAGCACATTCCAGGACATGGGGAGTCGGACCTGAGTGGGAGCAAATTCCAGGGCGTGGGTAGTCGGATCTGAGTGGGAGCACATTCCACGGCCTGAGGAATCGGATCTCAGTGGGAGCATATTCCAGGGCGAGAGAATTCGGACCTGAATGGGAGCACATTCCCGGGCATGGGAAGTCGGGCCTGAGTGGGAGCACATTCCCGGACACGGGGAGTCGGACCTGAGTGTGAGCACATTCCAGAGCGAGAGGAGTCGGACGTGAGTGGGAGCACGTTCCAGGACACGGGGAGTCAGAATTGAGTGAGAGCACATTCCAGGGCGTGAGGAGTCAGACCTGAGTGCGCGCACATTCCAGGACATTGGGAGCCGGATCTTAGTGGGAGCACATTCCAGGACATGTGAATTCGGGCCTGATTGGGAGCATATTCCTGGGCGTGGGTAGTCATACCTGAGTGTGAGCACATTCCAGGGCATGGGGAGTCAGACCTGAGTGGGAGCATATTCCAGGGCGTGAGATGTTGGTCCTGAGAGGGAGCACATTCCAGGGCGTGGGAAGTCGGACCTGAGTGGGAGCACATTTCAGGACACGGGGAGTCGGACCTGAGTGGGAGCACATTCCAGAGCGTGAGGTGTCAGACCTGAATGGGAGCACATTAGAGGAAATTTGAGTCGGACCTGAGTGGGAGCATGTTCCAGCGCATGGGGAGTCAGACCTGAGTGGGCGCACATTCCAGGGTGAGAGGAGGCAGACCTGAATGGGAGCACATTCCAAAGTGTGCGGTGTCAGAGCTGGATGGGAGCACATTCCACGGCGTGGGGAGTCGGACCTGAGTGCGAGCACATTCCAGGGCATGGGGCGTCGCACCTGAGTGGAAGCACATTCCCGGGCGTGGGGAGGGGGCCTGAGTGGGAGCACATTCCAGGGCATGGGGGAGTCAGTCCTGAGTGGGAGCACATTCCAGGGCGTGGGGAGTCGGACCTGAGTGGGAGCTTATTCCAGGGCATAGGGATTCGAACCTGAGTGGGAGCACGTTCCAGGGCGAGAGAAGTCGTACCTGAGTGGGAGCACATACCAGCATGTGGCGTTTTATACCTGAGTGGGAGCACATTCCAGGGCATTGGGGAGTCAGACCTGAGTGGTAGCGCAGTCCAGGGTGTGGGGAGTCGGGCCTGAGTGGGAAAATATTCCATGGCATTGGGGAGTCAGACCTGAGTGGGAGCACATTCCAGGGCGTGGGGAGTCGGGCCTGAGTGGGAAAATATTCCAAGGCATGGGGGAGTCAGACCTGAGTGGGAGCACATTCCAGGGCGTGGGGAGTCGGGCCTGAGTGGGAAAATATTCCAAGGCATGGGGGAGTCAGACCTGAGTGGGAGCACATTCCAGGGCATGGGGAGTCGACCTGAGTGGGATCACATTCCAGGGCGTGGGGAGGGAGCCTGTGTTGGAGCACATTCCAGGGCATGGGGAAGTCAGACCTGAGTGGGAGCACCTTCCAAGGCATGGGGAGTCGGACCTGAGTGGAAGCACCTTCCAGGGCGTGGTGAGTCGGACCTGAGTAGAAGCACATTGCAGGGCGTGAGGAGTCCGACCTGAGTGGGAGCACATTCCAGCATGTGGGTATTCAGACCTGAGTGGGAGCACATTCCAAAGCATGGGGAGTTAGACCTGAGTAGAAGCATATTCCAGGACATGGGGTGTCAGACCTGAGTGGGAGCACATTCCAGGGCGCGGGTAGTCGGATCTGAGTGGGAGCACATTCCACGGCGTGAGGAATCGGATCTGAGTGGGAGCATATTCCAGTGCGAGAGAAGTCGGACCTGAGTGGGAGCACATTCCAGGGCATGGGAAGTCGGGCCTGAGTGTGAGCATATTCCCGGACATGGGGAGTCGGACCTGAGTGTGAGCACATTCCAGGGCGAGAGGAGTCGGACCTGAGTGGGAGCACATTCCAGGGCGTGGTGTGTCGGACCTGAGGGAGAGCACATTCCAGGGCATGAGGAGTCGGACCTGAGTGGGAGCACATTCCAGGGCATGGGGAGTTGGACCTGAGTGGGAGCATGTTCCAGCGCATGGGGAGTCAGACCTGAGTGGGCGCACATTCCAGGGTGAGAGGAGGCAGACCTGAATGGGAGCACATTCCAACGTGTGCGGTGTCAGAGCTGGATGGGAGCACATTCCATGGCGTGGGGAGTCGGACCTGAGTGCGAGCACATTCCAGGGCATGGGGCGTCGCACCTGAGTGGAAGCACATTCCCGGGCGTGGGGAGGGGGCCTGAGTGGGAGCACATTCCAGGGCATGGGGGAGTCAGTCCTGAGTGGGAGCACATTCCAGGGCGTGGGGTGTCGGACCTGAGTGGGAGCTTATTCCAGGACATAGGGATTCGAACCTGAGTGGGAGCACGTTCCAGGGCGAGAGAAGTCGTACCTGAGTGGGAGCACATACCAGCATGTGGCGTTTTATACCTGAGTGGGAGCACATTCCAGAGCATTGGGGAGTCAGACCTGAGTGGTAGCGCAGTCCAGGGTGTGGGGAGTCGGGCCTGAGTGGGAAAATATTCCATGGCATTGGGGAGTCAGACCTGAGTGGGAGCACATTCCAGGGCGTGGGGAGTCGGGCCTGAGTGGGAAAATATTCCAAGGCATGGGGGAGTCAGACCTGAGTGGGAGCACATTCCAGGGCGTGGGGAGTCGGGCCTGAGTGGGAAAATATTCCAAGGCATGGGGGAGTCAGACCTGAGTGGGAGCACATTCCAGGGCATGGGGAGTCGACCTGAGTGGGATCACATTCCAGGGCGTGGGGAGGGAGCCTGTGTTGGAGCACATTCCAGGGCATGGGGAAGTCAGACCTGAGTGGGAGCACCTTCCAAGGCATGGGGAGTCGGACCTGAGTGGAAGCACCTTCCAGGGCGTGGTGAGTCGGACCTGAGTAGAAGCACATTGCAGGGCGTGAGGAGTCCGACCTGAGTGGGAGCACATTCCAGCATGTGGGTATTCAGACCTGAGTGGGAGCACATTCCAAAGCATGGGGAGTTAGACCTGAGTAGAAGCATATTCCAGCACATGGGGAGTCGGCCTTGAGTGGGAGCACATTCCAGGGCGCGGGTAGTCGGATCTGAGTGGGAGCACATTCCACGGCGTGAGGAATCGGATCTGAGTGGGAGCATATTCCAGTGCGAGAGAAGTCGGACCTGAGTGGGAGCACATTCCAGGGCATGGGAAGTCGGGCCTGAGTGTGAGCATATTCCCGGACATGGGGAGTCGGACCTGAGTGTGAGCACATTCCAGGGCGAGAGGAGTCGGACGTGAGTGGGAGCACGTTCCAGGACACGGGGAGTCAGAACTGAGTGAGAGCACATTCCAGGGCATTGGGGAGTCAGACCTGAGTGGTAGCGCAGTCCAGGGTGTGGGGAGTCGGGCCTGAGTGGGAAAATATTCCATGGCATTGGGGAGTCAGACCTGAGTGGGAGCACATTCCAGGGCGTGGGGAGTCGGGCCTGAGTGGGAAAATATTCCAAGGCATGGGGGAGTCAGACCTGAGTGGGAGCACATTCCAGGGCGTGGGGAGTCGGACCTGAGTGGGAACACATTCCAGGGAATGGGGCGTCGGAACTGAGTGGAAGCACATTCCAGGGTGTGGGGGTTCAGGCCCAAGTGGGAGCACGTTCCAGGGCATTGGGAGTCGGACCTGAGTGGGTGCACATTCCAGGGTGAGAGAATTCGGACCTGAGTGCGAGCAGATTCCAGCGCATGGGGAGTCAGACCTGAGTGGGAGCACATTCCAGGACATTGGTCAGACCACATTGGGAGCACAATCCAGGGCATGGGGCGTCGGAGCTGACTGGGAAAACATTCCAGGGTGTGAAGAGTCGGACCTGAGTGGGAGCACATTCCAGGGCATGGGGAGTCGGACCTGATTGGGAGCACGTTCCAGAACATGGGGAATCGGACCTGCGTGGGAGCACATTCCAAAGCGAGAGTTGTCAGTCCTGAGTGGGAGCACATTCCAATGTGTGGGGAGTCAGACGTGGGTGGGAGCACATTCCAGGGCGTGGGCAGTCAGACATGAGTGGGAGCACATTCCAGGATGTGAGGAGTCGGACCTGAGTGGAAGAACATTCCAGGGCGTGAGGAGTCGGACCTGATGGGGAGCACATTCCAGCATGTGGGGAGTCAGACCTGAGTGGGAGCACATTCCAGGGCATGGGGACTCGGACCTGAGTGGGAGCACATTCCCGGGCATCGGGAGTCGGACCTGAGTGGGAGCACATTCCAGAGCATGGGGAGTCGGACCTGTGCGGGAGCACATTCCAGGGCGAGAGAAGTCGGACCTGAGTGGGAGCACATTCCAGGGCGTGGTGTGTCGGACCTGAGGGAGAGCACATTCCAGGGCATGAGGAGTCGGACCTGAGTGGGAGCACATTCCAGGGCATGGGGAGTTGGACCTGAGTGGGAGCATGTTCCAGCGCATGGGGAGTCAGACCTGAGTGGGCGCACATTCCAGGGTGAGAGGAGGCAGACCTGAATGGGAGCACATTCCAACGTGTGCGGTGTCAGAGCTGGATGGGAGCACATTCCATGGCGTGGGGAGTCGGACCTGAGTGCGAGCACATTCCAGGGCATGGGGCGTCGCACCTGAGTGGAAGCACATTCCCGGGCGTGGGGAGGGGGCCTGAGTGGGAGCACATTCCAGGGCATGGGGGAGTCAGTCCTGAGTGGGAGCACATTCCAGGGCGTGGGGTGTCGGACCTGAGTGGGAGCTTATTCCAGGACATAGGGATTCGAACCTGAGTGGGAGCACGTTCCAGGGCGAGAGAAGTCGTACCTGAGTGGGAGCACATACCAGCATGTGGCGTTTTATACCTGAGTGGGAGCACATTTCAGGGCATTGGGGAGTCAGACCTGAGTGGTAGCGCAGTCCAGGGTGTGGGGAGTCGGGCCTGAGTGGGAAAATATTCCATGGCATTGGGGAGTCAGACCTGAGTGGGAGCACATTCCAGGGCGTGGGGAGTCGGGCCTGAGTGGGAAAATATTCCAAGGCATGGGGGAGTCAGACCTGAGTGGGAGCACATTCCAGGGCGTGGGGAGTCGGGCCTGAGTGGGAAAATATTCCAAGGCATGGGGGAGTCAGACCTGAGTGGGAGCACATTCCAGGGCATGGGGAGTCGACCTGAGTGGGATCACATTCCCGGGCGTGGGGAGGGAGCCTGTGTTGGAGCACATTCCAGGGCATGGGGAAGTCAGACCTGAGTGGGAGCACCTTCCAAGGCATGGGGAGTCGGACCTGAGTGGAAGCACCTTCCAGGGCGTGGTGAGTCGGACCTGAGTAGAAGCACATTGCAGGGCGTGAGGAGTCCGACCTGAGTGGGAGCACATTCCAGCATGTGGGTATTCAGACCTGAGTGGGAGCACATTCCAAAGCATGGGGAGTTAGACCTGAGTAGAAGCATATTCCAGCACATGGGGAGTCGGCCTTGAGTGGGAGCACATTCCAGGGCGCGGGTAGTCGGATCTGAGTGGGAGCACATTCCACAGCGTGAGGAATCGGATCTGAGTGGGAGCATATTCCAGTGCGAGAGAAGTCGGACCTGAGTGGGAGCACATTCCAGGGCATGGGAAGTCGGGCCTGAGTGTGAGCATATTCCCGGACATGGGGAGTCGGACCTGAGTGTGAGCACATTCCAGGGCGAGAGGAGTCGGACGTGAGTGGGAGCACGTTCCAGGACACGGGGAGTCAGAACTGAGTGAGAGCACATTCCAGGGTGTGAGGAGTCAGACCTGAGTGGGCGCACATTCCAGGACATTGGGAGCCGGATCTGAGTGGGAGCACATTCCAGGGCGTGTGAAGTCGGGCCTGATTGGGAGCACATTCCTGGGCGTGGGTAGTCAGATCTGAGTGTGAGCACATTCCAGGGCATGGGGAGTCGGACCTGAGTGGTAGCGCGTTCCAGGGCAAGGCGAGTCGGACCTGAGTGGGCGCACATTTCAGGGTGAGTGAGGCAGACCTGAGTGAGAACTCATTCCAACATGTGTTGAGTCAGAGCTCTGCGGGAGAACATTCAAGGGCATGGGGAGTACGACCTGACTGGGAGCACATTCCAGGGAATGGGGAGTCAGAACTGAATGGAAGCACATTCCAGGGCGTGGGGATTCAGGCCCAAGTGGGAGCACGTTCCAGGGCATGGGGAGTCGGACCTGAGTGGGAGCACATTCCAGGGTGAGAGAATTCGGACCTGAGTGGGAGCACATTCCAGGGCGTGGTGAGTCGGACCTGATTGGGAGCACGTTCCAGAGCATGGGGAATCGGACCTGAGTGGGAGCACATTCCAGGGCGAGAGGTGTCAGACCTGAGTGGGAGCACATTCCAATGTGTGGGGAGTCAGACGTGGGTGGGAGCACATTCCAGGGCGTGGGCAGTCAGACATAAGTGGGAGCACATTCCAGGATGTGAGGCGTCGGACCTGAGTGGAAGAAAATTCCAGGGCGTGAGGAGTCGGACCTGAGTGGGAGCACATTCCAGCATGTGGGGAGTCAGACCTGAGTGGGCGCACATTCCAGGACATTGGTCAGACCACATTGGGAGCACATTCCAGGGCATGGGGCGTCGGACCTGACTGGGAACACATTCCAGGGTGTGAAGAGTCGGACCTGAGTGGGAGCACATTCCAGGGCATGGTGAGTCGGACCTGATTGGGAGCACGTTCCAGAACTTGGGGAATCGGACCTGAGTGGGAGCACATTCCAATGTGTGGGGAGTCAGACGTGGGTGGGAGCACATTCCAGGGCGTGGGCAGTCAGACATGAGTGGGAGCACATTCCAGGATGTGAGGAGTCAGACCTGAGTGGAAGAACATTCCAGGGCGTGAGGAGTCGGAACTGAGTGGTAGCACATTCCAGCATGTGGGGAGTCAGACCTGAGTGGGAGCACATTCCAGGGCATGGGGACTTGGACCTGAGTGGGAGCACATTCCAGAACATGGGGAGTCGGACCTGAGTGGGAGCACATTCCAGGGCGAGAGAAGTCGGACCTGAGTGAGAGCACATTCCAGGGCGTGGGGAGTCGGACCTGAGTGAGAGCACTTTCCAGGCCGAGAGGAGTCGGACCTGAGTGGGAGCACGTTCCAGGACGTGGGGAGTCAGACCTGAGTGGGAGTATATTCCAGGACATTGGTCGGACCTGAGTGGGAGCGCATTCCAGGGCATTGGTCAGACCTGAGTGGGAGCACATTCCAGGGCATGGAGCATCGGACCTGACTGGGAACAAATTCGAGGGCGTGAAGAGTCGGACCTGAGTGGGAGCACATTCCACGGCATGGGGAGTTGGTCCTAAGTGCGAGCACGTTCCAGGGCATGAGGAGTCGGACCTGAGTGGGAGAACATTCCAGGGCATGAGGAGTCGGACCTAAGTGGGAGCACATTCCAGCACGTGGGGAGTCAGACCTGAGTGGGAGCACATTCCAGGCTATTGGCCAGACCAGAGTGGGCGCACATTCCAGGTCATGGGGCATCGGACCTGACTGGGAACACTTTCCAGAGCATGTAGAGTCAGACCTGAGTGGGAACACATTCCAGGGCGTGGGGAGTCAGACCTGATTGGCAGCATGTTCTGGGGGTGATGGGAGTTGCACCTGAGTGGGAGCACATTCCAGTGCTTGGGGGACTCAGACCTGTGTGGGAGCACATTTCAGGGCGTGGGAAATCGGACCTGAGTGGGAGCACTTTCCAGGGCGTGGGAATTCGGACCTGAGTGGGAGCACATTCCAGGGCATGGGGATTCAGAACTGAGTGGGAGCACGTTCCAGGAAGTAGGGAGTCAGACCTGAGTGGGAGCACATTCCAGGGTATGGGGAGTCGGAACTGAGTGGGAGCACATTCCAAGGCATGGGGAGTCAGACCTAATTGGGAGCACATTCCAGGGCATGGGGATTCAGAACTGAGTGGGAGCACGTTCCAGGACGTAGGGAGTCAGACCTGAGTGCGAGTACATTCCAGGGTATGGGGTGTCGGAACTGAGTGGGAGCGCATTCCAGGGCATGTGGAGTCAGACCTAATTGGGAGCACGTTCCAGGGCATGGGGAGTCGGACCTGAATGGTAACAAATTCCAGGGCATGAAGAGTCGGACCTGAGTGGGAGCACATTCCAGGGCATGGGGAGTCGGACCTAATTGGGAGCACGTTCCAGGGCATGGGGAGTCGGACCTGACTGGGAGCACATTCCAGGGCGAGATGAGGCAGACCAGAGTGGGAGCACATTCCAGGGCGCGAGGAGTCAGTCCTGAGTGGGAGCCCATTCCAGGGCATGGGGAGTCGGACCTGAGTGGGAGCTCATTCCAGGGCGTGGGGAGTCGGACCAGAGTGGCAGCACATTCCAGGGCGTGGGGAGTCGGACCTGAGTGGAAGCACATTCCAGGGCATGGGGAGTCGGACCTGAGTGGGAGCACTTTCCAGGGCGTGGGGAGTCGGACCTGAGTGGGAGCACATTCCAAGGCGAGAGAAGTCGGACCTGACTGGGAGCACATTCCAGGGTGAGAGAATTCGGACCTGAGTGGGAGCAGAATCCAGCGCATGGGGAGACAGACCTTAGTGGGAGCACATTCCAGGGCGCGGGGTGTCGGACCTGAGTGAGTGCACATTCCCGGGCGAGAGGAGTCGGACCTGAGTGGGAGCACGTTCCAGGATGTGGGGAGTCAGACCTGAGTGGGAGCACATTCCAGGCTATTGGCCAGACCAGAGTGGGCGCACATTCCAGGTCATGGGGCATCGGACCTGACTGGGAACACTTTCCACAGCATGTAGAGTCGGACCTGAGTGGGAGCACATTCCAGGGCGTGGGGAGTCAGACCTGATTGGCAGCATGTTCTGGGGGTGATGGGAGTTGCACCTAAGTGGGAGCACATTCCAGTGCTTGGGGGACTCAGACCTGTGTGGGAGCACATTTCAGGGCGTGGGAAATCGGACCTGAGTGGGAGCACTTTCCAGGGTGTGGGAATTCGGACCTGAGTGGGAGCACATTCCAGGGCATGGGGATTCAGAACTGAGTGGGAGCACGTTCCAGGAAGTAGGGAGTCAGACCTGAGTGGGAGCACATTCCAGGGTATGGGGAGTCGGAACTGAGTGGGAGCACATTCCAAGGCATGGGGAGTCAGACCTAATTGGGAGCACATTCCGGGGCATGGGGATTCAGAACTGAGTGGGAGCACGTTCAGGACGTAGGGAGTCAGACCTGAGTGGGAGTACATTCCAGGGTATGGGGAGTCGCAACTGAGTGGGAGCACATTCCAGGGCATGTGGAGTCAGACCTAATTGGGAGCAAGTTCCAGGGCATGGGGATTCAGAACTGAGTGGGAGCACGTTCCAGGACGTAGGGAGTCAGACCTGAGTGGGAGTACATTCCAGGGTGTGGGGAGTCGGACCTTAGTGGGAGCACATTCCAGCAATGGGGATTCGGACATGAGTGGGAGCACGTTCCAAGGCATGGGGAGTCGGATCTGTTTGGGAGCACATTCCAGGGCATGGGGAGGCAGACCTAATTGGGAGCACGTTCCAGGGCATGGGGAGTCGGACCTGAATGCAAACAAATTCCAGGGCTTGAAGAGTCGGACCTGAGTGGGAGCAAATTCCAGGGCATGGGGAGTCGGACCTAATTGGGAGCACGTTCCAGGGCATGGGGAGTCGGACCTGACTGGGAGCACATTCCAGGGCGAGATGAGGCAGACCTGAGTGGGAGCACATTCCAGGGCGTGAGGAGTCAGTCCTGAGTGGGAGCACATTCCAGGGCATGGGGAGTCGGACCTGAGTGGGAGCTCATTCCAGGGCGTGGGGAGTCGGACCAGAGTGGCAGCACATTCCAGGGCGTGGGGAGTCAGACCTGAGTGGCAGCACATTCCAGGGCATGGGGAGTCGGACCTGAGTGGAAGCACATTCCAGGGCATGGGGAGTTGGACCTGAGTGGGAGCACTTTCCAGGGCGTGGGGAGTCGGACCTGAGTGGGAGCACATTCCAAGGTGAGATAAGTCGGACCTGACTGGGAGCACATTCCAGGGTGAGAGAATTCGGACCTGAGTGGGAGCAGAATCCAGCGCATGGGGAGACAGACCTTAGTGGGAGCACATTCCAGGGCGCGGGGTGTCGGACCTGAGTGAGAGCACATTCCCGGGCGAGAGGAGTCGGACCTGAGTGGGAGCACGTTCCAGGATGTGGGGAGTCAGACCTGAGTGGGAGCACATTCCAGGCTATTGGCCAGACCAGAGTGGGCGCACATTCCAGGTCATGGGGCATCGGACCTGACTGGGAACACTTTCCAGAGCATGTAGAGTCAGACCTGAGTGGGAGCACATTCCAGGGCATGGGGAGTCAGACCTGATTGGCAGCATGTTCTGGGGGTGATGGGAGTTGCACCTGAGTGGGAGCACATTCCAAGGCGAGAGAAGTCGGACCTTAGTGTGAGCACTTTCCAGGGTGAGAGAATTTGGACCTGAGTGGGAGCACGTTCCAGGATGTGCGGAGTCAGACCTGAGTGGGAGCACATTCCATGGCGTGAGGAATCTGACCTGATTGGGAGCACATTCCAGGGGAGAGAAGTCGGACCTGAGTGGGAGCAAATTCCAATGTGTGGGGAGTCAGACCTGGGTGGGATCACATGCCAGGGTGTGGGGAGTCAGACATGAGTGGGAGCACATTCCAGGACGTGAGGAGTCGGACCTGAGTGGAAGACCATTCCAGGGCATGAGGTTTCGGACCTAAGTGGGAGCACATTCCAGCATGGGGGGAGTCAGACCTGAGTGGGAGCAAATTCCAGGGCATGGGGAGTCGGACCTGAGTGGAAGAATATTCCGGGGCATGGGGTGTCGGACCTGAGTGGGAGCACATTCCTGGGCGTGGGGAGTCGGACATGAGTGGCAGCATGTTCTGGGGGTGATGGGAGTTGGACCTGAGTGGGAGCACATTCCAGGCTGTGGGGAGTCGGACCTTAGTGGGAGCACATTCCAGTGCATGGGGATTTGGACCTGAGTGGGAGCACGTTCCAGGGCATGGGGAGTCGGACCTGAGTGGGAGAACATTCCAAGGCATGGGGATTCAGACCTAATTGGGAGCACCTTCCAGGGCATGGGGAGTCGGACCTGAATGGAAACAAATTCCAGGGCTTGAAGAGTCGGAACTGAGTGGAAGCACATTCCAGGGCATGGGGTGTCGGACCTAATTGGGAGCACGTTCCAGGGCATGGGGAGTCGGACCTGACTGGGAGCATATTCCAGGGCGAGAGGAGTCAGACCTGGGTGGGAGCACATTCCAGGGCGTGGGGAGACAGACATGAGAGGGAGCACATTCCAGAATGTCAGGAGTTGTACCTGAGTGGAAGAACATTCCAGGGCGTGAGGAGTCAGACCTGAGTGGGAGCACATTCCAGGGCATGGGGAGTCGGACCTGAGTGGGAGCTCACTCCAGGGTGTGGGGAGTCGGACCTGAGTGGCAGCACATTCCAGGGCATGGGGAGTCGGACCTGGGTGGAAGCATATTCCATGGCATGGGGAGTAGGACCTGAGTGGGAGTACATTCCAAGGCGAGAGAAGTCGGACCTGAGTGTGAGCACTTTCCAGGGTGAGAGAATTCGGACCTGAGTGGGAGCACGTTCCAGGATCTGGGGAGTCAGACCTGAGTGGGAGCCCATTCCACGGCGTGAGGAATCTGACCTGATTGGGAGCACATTCCAGGGGAGAGAAGTCGGACCTGAGTGAAAGCCAATTCCAACGTGTGGGGAGTCAGACCTGGGTGGGAGCACATGCCAGGGTGTGGGGAGTCAGACATGAGTGGGAGCACATTCCAGGACGTGAGGAGTCGGACCTGAGTGGAAGAACATTCCAGAGCATGAGGTTTCGGACCTAAGTGGGAGCAAATTCCAGGGCATGAGGAGTCAGACCTGAATGGGAGCACATTCCAGGGCATGGGGCGTCGGACATGAGTGGAAGAATATTCCGTGGCATGGGGTGTCGGACCTGAGTGGGAGCACATTCCAGGGCGTGGGGAGTCGGACCAGAGTGGGAGCACATTCCATTATGTAGTGAGTCGGACCTGAGTGGGAGCACATTCCAGGGCGTGGGGAGTCAGACCTGAGCGGCAGCATGTTCTGGGGGTGATGGGAGTTGTACCTGAGTGGGAGCACATTCCAGTGCTTGGGGGAGTCAGACCTGAGTGGTCGCACATTTCAGGGCGTGGGAATTAGGACCTGAGTGGGAGCACGTTCCAGGGCATGGGGAGTCGGACCTGAGTGGGAGCACATTCCAAGGCATGGGGATTCAGACCTAATTGGGAGCACCTTCCAGGGCATGGGGAGTCGGACCTGAATGGAAACAAATTCCAGGGCTTGAAGAGTCGGAACTGAGTGAAAGCACATCCAGGGCATGGGGTGTCGGACCTAATTGGGAGCACGTCCCAGGGCATGGGGAGTCGGACCTGACTGGGAGCATATTCCAGGGTGAGAGGAGTCAGACCTGGGTGGGAGCACATTCCAGGGCGTGGGGAGACAGACATGAGAGGGAGCACATTCCTGGATGTGAGGAGTTGTACCTGAGTGGAAGAACATTCCAGGGCGTGAAGAGTCAGACCTGAGTGGGAGCACATTCCAGGGCATGGGGAGTCGGACCTGAGTGGGAGCTCATTCCAGGGTGTGGGGAGTCGGACCTGAGTGGCAGCACATTCTATGGCATGGGGAGTAGGACCTGAGTGGGAGTACATTCCATGGCGAGAGAAGTCGGACCTGAGTGTGAGCACTTTCCAGGGTGAGAGAATTCGGACCTGAGTGGGAGCACGTTCCAGGATCTGGGGAGTCAGACCTGAGTGGGAGCACATTCCACGGCGTGAGGAATCTGACATGATTGGGAGCACATTCCAGGGGAGAGAAGTCGGACCTGAGTGGCAGGATGTTCTGGGGGTGATGGGAGTTGGACCTGAGTGGGAGCACATTCCAGTTCTTGGGGGAGTCAGACGTGCTTGGGAGCACATTTCAGGGCATGGGAATTAGGACGTGAGTGGGAGCACATTCCAGGGTGTGGGGAGTCGGACCTTATTGGGAGCACATTCCAGTGCATGGGGATTCGGACCTGAGTGGTTGCACATTCCAGGACCTAGGAATTCAGACCTGAGTGGGAGCACATTCCAGGGCATGAATGTCGGACCTGAATGGAAACAAATTCCAGGGCTTGAAGAGTCGGACCTGAGTAGGAGCACATTCCAGGGCATGGGGAGTCGGACCTAATTGGGAGCACGTTCCAGGGCATGGGGAGTTGGAGCTGACTACGAGCACATTCCAGGGCGAGAGGAGTCAGACCTGAGTGGGAGCACATTCCAGGGCATGGGGAGTCGGACATGAGTGGGAGGTCATTCCAGGGCGTGGGGAGTCGGACCTGAGTGGCAGCACATTCCAGGGCTTGGGGAGTCAGACCTGAGTGGGAGCACTTTCCAGGGCGTGGGGAGTCGGACCTGAGTGGGAGCACATTCCAAGGCGAGAGAAGTCAGACCTGACTGGGAGCACATTCCAGGGTGAGAGATTTCGGACCTGAGTGGGCGCAGAATCCAGCGCGTGGGGAGACAGACCTTAGTGGGAGCACATTCCAGAGCGCGGGGTGTCAGACCTGAGTGAGAGCACATTCCCGGGCGAGAGGAGTCGGACCTGAGTGGGAGCACGTTCCAGGATGTGTGGATACAGACCTGAGTGGGAGCACATTCCAGGCTATTGGCAAGACCAGGGTGGGCGCACATTCCAGGTCATGGGGCATCGGACCTGACTGGGAACACCTTCCAGAGCATGTAGAGTCGGACCTGAGTGGGAGCACATTGCAGGGCGTGGGGAGTCAGACCTGATTGGCAGCATGGTCTGTGGGTGATGGGAGTTGCACCTGAATGGGAGCACATTCCAGTGCTTGGGGGAGTCAGACCTGTGTGGGAGCACATTTCAGGGCATGGGAAATCGGACCTGAGTTGGAGCACTTTCCAGGGCGTGGGAATTCGGACCTGAGTGGGAGCACATTCCAGGGCATGGGGATTCAGAACTGAGTGGGAGCACGATCCAGGACGTAGGGAGTCAGACCTGAGTGGGAGCACATTCCTGGGTATGGGGAGTCGGACCTGAATGGTAACAAATTCCAGGGCGTGAGGAGTCGGACCTGAGTGGGAGCACATTCCACGGCATGGGGAGTCGGACCTAATTGGGAGCACGTTCCAGTGCATGGGGAGTCGGACCTGACTGGGAGCACATTCCAGGGCGAGATTAGTCAGACCTGGGTGGGAGCACATTCCAGGGCATGGGGAGAGAGAAATGAGAGGGAGCACATTCCAGGATGTGAGGAGTTGTACCTGAGTGGAAGAACATTCCAGGGCGTGAGGAGTCAGACCTGAGTGGGAGCACATTCCAGGGCATGGGGAGTCGGACCTGAGTGGGAGCTCATTCCAGGGCGTTGGGAGTCGGACTTGAGTGGCAGCACATTCCAGGGTGTGGGGAGTCGGACCTGAGTGGCAGCACATTCCAGGGCATGGGGAGTCGGATCTGAGTGGAAGCATATTCCAGGACATGGGGAGTCGGACCTGAGTGGGAGCACATTCCAAGGCGAGAGAAGTCGGACCTGAGTGTGAGCACTTTCCAGGGTGAGAGAATTTGGACCTGAGTGGGAGCACGTTCCAGGATGTGCGGATTCAGACCTGAGTGGGAGCACATTCCATGGCGTGAGGACTCTGACCTGATTGGGAGCACATTCCAGGGGAGAGAAGTCGGACCTGAGTGGAAGCAAATTCCAATGTGTGGGGAGTCAGACCTGGGTGGGAGCACATGCCAGGGTGTGGGGAGTCAGACATGAGTGGGAGCACATTCCAGGACGTGCGGAGTCGGACCTGAGTGGAAGAACATTCCAGGGCATGAGGTTTCGGAACTAAGTGGGAGCACATTCCAGCATGTGGGGAGTCAGTCCTGAGTGGGAGCAAATTCCAGGGCATGGGGAGTCGGACCTGAGTGGGAGCACATTCCAGGGCATGGGGCGTCGGACATGAGTGGAAGAATATTCCGGGGCATGGTGTGTCGGACCTGAGTGGGAGCACATTCCAGGGCGTGGGGAGTCAGACCTGAGTGGGAGCACATTCCATTATGTAGTGAGTCGGACCTGAGTGGGAGCACATTCCAGGGCGTGGGGAGTCAGACCTGAGTGGCAGCATGTTCTGGGGGTCATGGGAGTTGTACCTGAGTGGGAGCACATTCCTGTGCTTGGGGGAGTCAGACCAGAGTGGAAGCACATTTCAGGGCGTGGGAATTAGGACCTGAGAGGGAGCAAATTCCAGGGTGTGGGGAGTCGGACCTTAGTGGGAGCACATTCCAGCAATGGGGATTCGGACATGAGTGGGAGCACGTTGCAGGGCATGGTGAGTCGGATCTGTTTGGGAGCACATTCCAGGGCATGGGGAGTCAGATCTAATTGGGAGCACGTTCCAGGGCATGGGGAGTCGGACCTGAATGGAAACAAATTCCAGGGCTTGAAGAGTCGGACCTGAGTGGGAGCACATTCCAGGGCATGTTGAGTCGGACCTAATTGGGAGCACGTTCCAGGGCACGGGGAGTCGGACCTGACTGGGAGCACATTCCAGGGCGAGATGAGGCAGACCTGAGTGGGAGCACATTCCAGGGCGTGAGGAGTCAGTCCTGAGTGGGAGCACATTCCAGGGCATGGGGAGTCGGACCTGAGTGGGAGCTCATTCCAGGGCGTGGGGAGTCGGACCAGAGTGGCAGCACATTCCAGGGCGTGGGGAGTCGGACCTGAGTGGAAGCACATTCCAGGGCATGGGGAGTCGGACCTGAGTGGGAGCACTTTCCAGGGCGTGGGGAGTCGGACCTGAGTGGGAGCACATTCCAAGGCGAGAGAAGTCGGACCTGACTGGGAGCACATTCCAGGGTGAGAGAATTCGGACCTGAGTGGGAGCAGAATCCAGCGCATGGGGAGACAGACCTTAGTGGGAGCACATTTCAGGGCGTGGGGTGTCGGACCTGAGTGAGAGCACATTCCTGGGCGAGAGGAGTCGGACCTGAGTGTGAGCACGTTCCAGGATGTGGGGAGTCAGACCTGAGTGGGAGCTCATTCCAGGGCGTGGGGAGTCGGACCAGAGTGGCAGCACATTCCAGGGCGTGGGGAGTCAGACCTGAGTGGCAGCACATTCCAGGGCATGGGGAGTCGGACCTGAGTGGAAGCACATTCCAGGGCATGGGGAGTCGGACCTGAGTTGGAGCACTTTCCAGGGCATGGGGAGTCGGACCTGAGTGGGAGCACATTCCAGGGTGAGAGAATTCGGACCTGAGTGGGAGCAGAATCCAGCGCATGGGGAGACAGTCCTTAGTGGGAGCACATTCCAGGGCGCGGGGTGTCGGACCTGAGTGAGAGCACATTCCTGGGCGAGAGGAGTCGGACCTGAGTGGGAGCACGTTCCAGGATGTGGGGAGTCAGACCTGAGTGGGAGCTCATTCCAGGGCGTGGGGAATCGGACCAGAGTGGCAGCACATTCCAGGGCGTGGGGAGTCAGACCTGAGTGGCAGCACATTCCAGGGCATGGGGAGTCGGACCTGAGTGGAAGCACATTCCAGGGCATGGGGAGTCGGACCTGAGTTGGAGCACTTTCCAGGGCGTGGGGAGTCGGACCTGAGTGGGAGCACATTCCAAGGCGAGAGAAGTCGGACCTGACTGGGAGCACATTCCAGTGTGAGAGAATTCGGACCTGAGTGGGAGCAGAATCCAGCGCATGGGGAGACAGACCTTAGTGGGAGCACATTCCAGGGCGCGGGGTGTCAGACCTGAGTGAGAGCACATTCCCGGGCGAGAGGAGTCGGACCTGAGTGGGAGCACGTTCCAGGATGTGGGGAGTCAGACCTGAGTGGGAGCACATTCCAGGCTATTGGCCAGACCAGAGTGGGCGCACATTCCAGGTCATGGGGCATTGGACCTGACTGGGAACACTTTCCACAGCATGTAGAGTCGGACCTGAGTGGGACCACATTCCAGGGCGTGGGGAGTCAGACCTGATTGGCAGCATGTTCTGGGGGTGATGGGAGTTGCACCTGAGTGGGAGCACATTCCAGTGCTTGGGGGACTCAGACCTGTGTGGGAGCACATTTCAGGGCGTGGGAAATCGGACCTGAGTGGGAGCACATTCCACGGCATGGGGAGTCGGACCTAATTGGGAGCACGTTCCAGTGCATGGGGAGTCGGACCTGACTGGGAGCACATTCCAGGGCGAGATTAGTCAGACCTGGGTGGGAGCACATTCCAGGGCATGGGGAGAGAGAAATGAGAGGGAGCACATTCCAGGATGTGAGGAGTTGTACCTGAGTGGAAGAACATTCCAGGGCGTGAGGAGTCAGACCTGAGTGGGAGCACATTCCAGGGCATGGGGAGTCGGACCTGAGTGGGAGCTCATTCCAGGGCGTTGGGAGTCGGACTTGAGTGGCAGCACATTCCAGGGTGTGGGGAGTCGGACCTGAGTGGCAGCACATTCCAGGGCATGGGGAGTCGGATCTGAGTGGAAGCATATTCCAGGACATGGGGAGTCGGACCTGAGTGGGAGCACATTCCAAGGCGAGAGAAGTCGGACCTGAGTGTGAGCACTTTCCAGGGTGAGAGAATTTGGACCTGAGTGGGAGCACGTTCCAGGATGTGCGGATTCAGACCTGAGTGGGAGCACATTCCATGGCGTGAGGCCTCTGACCTGATTGGGAGCACATTCCAGGGGAGAGAAGTCGGACCTGAGTGGAAGCAAATTCCAATGTGTGGGGAGTCAGACCTGGGTGGGAGCACATGCCAGGGTGTGGGGAGTCAGACATGAGTGGGAGCACATTCCAGGACGTGCGGAGTCGGACCTGAGTGGAAGAACATTCCAGGGCATGAGGTTTCGGAACTAAGTGGGAGCACATTCCAGCATGTGGGGAGTCAGTCCTGAGTGGGAGCAAATTCCAGGGCATGGGGAGTCGGACCTGAGTGGGAGCACATTCCAGGGCATGGGGCGTCGGACATGAGTGGAAGAATATTCCGGGGCATGGTGTGTCGGACCTGAGTGGGAGCACATTCCAGGGCGTGGGGAGTCAGACCTGAGTGGGAGCACATTCCATTATGTAGTGAGTCGGACCTGAGTGGGAGCACATTCCAGGGCGTGGGGAGTCAGACCTGAGTGGCAGCATGTTCTGGGGGTCATGGGAGTTGTACCTGAGTGGGAGCACATTCCTGTGCTTGGGGGAGTCAGACCTGAGTGGAAGCACATTTCAGGGCGTGGGAATTAGGACCTGAGAGGGAGCAAATTCCAGGGTGTGCGGAGTCGGACCTTATTGGGAGCACATTCCAGCAATGGGGATTCGGACATGAGTGGGAGCACGTTGCAGGGCATGGTGAGTCGGATCTGTTTGGGAGCACATTCCAGGGCATGGGGAGTCAGATCTAATTGGGAGCACGTTCCAGGGCATGGGGAGTCGGACCTGAATGGAAACAAATTCCAGGGCTTGAAGAGTCGGACCTGAGTGGGAGCACATTCCAGGGCATGGTGAGTCGGACCTAATTGGGAGCACGTTCCAGGGCACGGGGAGTCGGACCTGACTGGGAGCACATTCCAGGGCGAGATGAGTCAGTCCTGAGTGGGAGCACATTCCAGGGCATGGGGAGTCGGACCTGAGTGGGAGCTCATTCCAGGGCGTGGGGAGTCGGACCAGAGTGGCAGCACATTCCAGGGCGTGGGGAGTCAGACCTGAGTGGCAGCACATTCCAGGGCATGGGGAGTCGGACCTGAGTGGAAGCACATTCCAGGGCATGGGGAGTCGGACCTGAGTGGGAGCACTTTCCAGGGCGTGGGGAGTCGGACCTGAGTGGGAGCACATTCCAAGGCGAGAGAAGTCGGACCTGACTGGGAGCACATTCCAGGGTGAGAGAATTCGGACCTGAGTGGGAGCAGAATCCAGCGCATGGGGAGACAGACCTTAGTGGGAGCACATTCCAGGGCGCGGGGTGTCGGACCTGAGTGAGAGCACATTCCTGGGCGAGAGGAGTCGGACCTGAGTGGGAGCACGTTCCAGGATGTGGGGAGTCAGACCTGAGTGGGAGCTCATTCCAGGGCGTGGGGAGTCGGACCAGAGTGGCAGCACATTCCAGGGCGTGGGGAGTCAGACCTGAGTGGCAGCACATTCCAGGGCATGGGGAGTCGGACCTGAGTGGAAGCACATTCCAGGGCATGGGGAGTCGGACCTGAGTTGGAGCACTTTCCAGGGCATGGGGAGTCGGACCTGAGTGGGAGCACATTCCAGGGTGAGAGAATTCGGACCTGAGTGGGAGCAGAATCCAGCGCATGGGGAGACAGACCTTAGTGGGAGCACATTCCAGGGCGCGGGGTGTCGGACCTGAGTGAGAGCACATTCCTGGGCGAGAGGAGTCGGACCTGAGTGGGAGCACGTTCCAGGATGTGGGGAGTCAGACCTGAGTGGAAGAACATTCCAGGGCGTGAGGAGTCAGACCTGAGTGGGAGCACATTCCAGGGCGTGAGGAGTCAGTCCTGAGTGGGAGCACATTCCAGGGTATGGGGAGTCGGACCTGAGTGGGAGCTCATTCCAGGGCGTGGGGAGTCGGACCAGAGTGGCAGCACATTCCAGGGCGTGGGGAGTCAGACCTGAGTGGCAGCACATTCCAGGGCATGGGGAGTCGGACCTGAGTGGAAGCACATTCCAGGGCATGGGGAGTCGGACCTGAGTGGGAGCACTTTCCAGGGCGTGGGGAGTCGGACCTGAGTGGGAGCACATTCCAAGGCGAGAGAAGTCGGACCTGACTGGGAGCACATTCCAGGGTGAGAGAATTCGGACCTGAGTGGGAGCAGAATCCAGCGCATGGGGAGACAGACCTTAGTGGGAGCACATTCCAGGGCGCGGGGTGTCGGACCTGAGTGAGAGCACATTCCTGGGCGAGAGGAGTCGGACCTGAGTGGGAGCACGTTCCAGGATGTGGGGAGTCAGACCTGAGTGGGAGCTCATTCCAGGGCGTGGGGAGTCGGACCAGAGTGGCAGCACATTCCAGGGCGTGGGGAGTCAGACCTGAGTGGCAGCACATTCCAGGGCATGGGGAGTCGGACCTGAGTGGAAGCACATTCCAGGGCATGGGGAGTCGGACCTGAGTTGGAGCACTTTCCAGGGCATGGGGAGTCGGACCTGAGTGGGAGCACATTCCAGGGTGAGAGAATTCGGACCTGAGTGGGAGCAGAATCCAGCGCATGGGGAGACAGACCTTAGTGGGAGCACATTCCAGGGCGCGGGGTGTCGGACCTGAGTGAGAGCACATTCCTGGGCGAGAGGAGTCGGACCTGAGTGGGAGCACGTTCCAGGATGTGGGGAGTCAGACCTGAGTGGGAGCTCATTCCAGGGCGTGGGGAGTCGGACCAGAGTGGCAGCACATTCCAGGGCGTGGGGAGTCAGACCTGAGTGGCAGCACATTCCAGGGCATGGGGAGTCGGACCTGAGTGGAAGCACATTCCAGGGCATGGGGAGTCGGACCTGAGTTGGAGCACTTTCCAGGGCGTGGGGAGTCGGACCTGAGTGGGAGCACATTCCAAGGCGAGAGAAGTCGGACCTGACTGGGAGCACATTCCAGTGTGAGAGAATTCGGACCTGAGTGGGAGCAGAATCCAGCGCATGGGGAGACAGACCTTAGTGGGAGCACATTCCAGGTCGCGGGGTGTCAGACCTGATTGGGAGCACATTCCCGGGCGAGAGGAGTCGGACCTGAGTGGGAGCACGTTCCAGGATGTGGGGAGTCAGACCTGAGTGGGAGCACATTCCAGGCTATTGGCCAGACCAGAGTGGGCGCACATTCCAGGTCATGGGGCATTGGACCTGACTGGGAACACTTTCCACAGCATGTAGAGTCGGACCTGAGTGGGAGCACATTCCAGGGCGTGGGGAGTCAGACCTGATTGGCAGCATGTTCTGGGGGTGATGGGAGTTGCACCTGAGTGGGAGCACATTCCAGTGCTTGGGGGACTCAGACCTGTGTGGGAGCACATTTCAGGGCGTGGGAAATCGGACCTGAGTGGGAGCTCATTCCAGGGCATTGGGAGTCGGACTTGAGTGGCAGCACATTCCAGGGTGTGGGGAGTCGGACCTGAGTGGCAGCACATTCCAGGGCATGGGGAGTCGGATCTGAATGGAAGCATATTCCAGGACATGGGGAGTCGGACCTGAGTGGGAGCACATTCCAAGGCGAGAGAAGTCGGACCTGAGTGTGAGCACTTTCCAGGGTGAGAGAATTTGGACCTGAGTGGGAGCACGTTCCAGGATGTGCGGATTCAGACCTGAGTGGGAGCACATTCCATGGCGTGAGGACTCTGACCTGATTGGGAGCACATTCCAGGGGAGAGAAGTCGGACCTGAGTGGAAGCAAATTCCAATGTGTGGGGAGTCAGACCTGGGTGGGAGCACATGCCAGGGTGTGGGGAGTCAGACATGAGTGGGAGCACATTCCAGGACGTGCGGAGTCGGACCTGAGTGGAAGAACATTCCAGGGCATGAGGTTTCGGAACTAAGTGGGAGCACATTCCAGCATGTGGGGAGTCAGTCCTGAGTGGGAGCAAATTCCAGGGCATGGGGAGTCGGACCTGAGTGGGGACACATTCCAGGGCATGGGGCGTCGGACATGAGTGGAAGAATATTCCGGGGCATGGTGTGTCGGACCTGAGTGGGAGCACATTCCAGGGCGTGGGGAGTCAGACCTGAGTGGGAGCACATTCCATTATGTAGTGAGTCGGACCTGAGTGGGAGCACATTCCAGGGCGTGGGGAGTCAGACCTGAGTGGCAGCATGTTCTGGGGGTCATGGGAGTTGTACCTGAGTGGGAGCACATTCCTGTGCTTGGGGGAGTCAGACCAGAGTGGAAGCACATTTCAGGGCGTGGGAATTAGGACCTGAGAGGGAGCAAATTCCAGGGTGTGGGGAGTCGGACCTTAGTGGGAGCACATTCCAGCAATGGGGATTCGGACATGAGTGGGAGCACGTTCCAGGGCATGGTGAGTCGGATCTGTTTGGGAGCACATTCCAGGGCATGGGGAGTCAGACCTAATTGGGAGCACGTTCCAGGGCATGGGGAGTCGGACCTGAATGGAAACAAATTCCAGGGCTTGAAGAGTCGGACCTGAGTGGGAGCACATTCCAGGGCATGGGGAGTCGGACCTAATTGGGAGCACGTTCCAGGGCACGGGGAGTCGGACCTGACTGGGAGCACATTCCAGGGTGAGATGAGGCAGACCTGAGTGGGAGCACATTCCAGGGCGTGAGGAGTCAGTCCTGAGTGGGAGCACATTCCAGGGCATGGGGAGTCGGACCTGAGTGGGAGCTCATTCCAGGGCGTAGGGAGTCGGACCGGAGTGGCAGCACATTCCAGGGCGTGGGGAGTCAGACCTGAGTGGCAGCACATTCCAGGGCATGGGGAGTCGGACCTGAGTGGAAGCACATTCCAGGGCATGGGGAGTCGGACCTGAGTGGGAGCACTTTCCAGGGCGTGGGGAGTCGGACCTGAGTGGGAGCACATTCCAAGGCGCGAGAAGTCGGACCTGACTGGGAGCACATTCCAGGGTGAGAGAATTCGGACCTGAGTGGCAGCACATTCCAGGGCATGGGGAGTCGGACCTGAGTGGAAGCACATTCCAGGGCATGGGGAGTCGGACCTGAGTGGGAGCACTTTCCAGGGCGTGGGGAGTCGGACCTGAGTGGGAGCACATTCCAAGGCGAGAGAAGTCGGACCTGACTGGGAGCACATTCCAGGGTGAGAGAATTCGGACCTGAGTGGGAGCAGAATCCAGCGCATGGGGAGACAGACCTTAGTGGGAGCACATTCCAGGGCGCGGGGTGTCGGACCTGAGTGAGAGCACATTCCTGGGCGACAGGAGTCGGACCTGAGTGGGAGCACGTTCCAGGATGTGGGGAGTCAGACCTGAGTGGGAGCTCATTCCAGGGCGTGGGGAGTCGGACCAGAGTGGCAGCACATTCCAGGGCGTGGGGAGTCAGACCTGAGTGGCAGCACATTCCAGGGCATGGGGAGTCGGACCTGAGTGGAAGCACATTCCAGGGCATGGGGAGTCGGACCTGAGTTGGAGCACTTTCCAGGGCATGGGGAGTCGGACCTGAGTGGGAGCACATTCCAGGGTGAGAGAATTCGGACCTGAGTGGGAGCAGAATCCAGCGCATGGGGAGACAGACCTTAGTGGGAGCACATTCCAGGGCGCGGGGTGTCGGACCTGAGTGAGAGCACATTCCCGGGCAAGAGGAGTCGGACCTGAGTGGGAGCACGTTCCAGGATGTGGGGAGTCAGACCTGAGTGGGAGCACATTCCAGGCTATTGGCCAGACCAGAGTGGGCGCACATTCCAGGTCATGGGGCATTGGACCTGACTGGGAACACTTTCCACAGCATGTAGAGTCGGACCTGAGTGGGAGCACATTCCAGGGCGTGGGGAGTCAGACCTGATTGGCAGCATGTTCTGGGGGTGATGGGAGTTGCACCTGAGTGGGAGCACATTCCAGTGCTTGGGGGACTCAGACCTGTGTGGGAGCACATTTCAGGGCATGGGAAATCGGACCTGAGTGGGAGCACTTTCCAGGGCGTGGGAATTCGGACCTGAGTGGGAGCACATTCCAGGGCATCGGGATTCAGAACTGAGTGGGAGCACGTTCCAGGAAGTAGGGAGTCAGACCTGAGTGGGAGCACATTCCAGGGTATGGGGAGTCGGAACTGAGTGGGAGCACATTCCAAGGCATGGGGAGTCAGACCTAATTGGGAGCACATTCCAGGGCATGGGGATTCAGAACTGAGTGGGAGCACGTTCCAGGACGTAGGGAGTCAGACCTGAGTGGGAGTACATTCCAGGGTATGGGGAGTCGGAACTGAGTGGGAGCACATTCCAGGGCATGTGGAGTCAGACCTAATTGGGAGCACGTTCCAGGGCATGGGGAGTCGGACCTGAATGGTAACAAATTCCAGGGCGTGAAGAGTCGGACCTGAGTGGGAACACATTCCAGGGCATGAGGAGTCGGAACTAATTGGGAGCTCGTTCCAGTGCATGGGGAGTCGGACCTGACTGGGAGCACATTCCAGGGTGAGAGGAGTCAGACCTGAATGGGAGCACATTCCAGGGCGTGGGGAGAGAGAAATGAGAGGGAGCACATTCCAGGATGTGAGGAGTTGTACCTGAGTGGAAGAACATTCCAGGGGTGAGGAGTCAGACTTGAGTGGGAGCACATTCCAGGGCATGGGGAGTCAGACCTGAGTGGGAGCTCATTCCAGGGCGTGGGGAGTCGGACCTGAGTGGCAGCACATTCCAGGGCGTAGGGAATCGGACCTGAGTGGCAGCAAATTCCAGGGCTTGGGGAGTCGGATCTGAGTGGAAGCATATTCCAGGGCATGGGGAGTCGGACCTGAGTGTGAGCACTTTCCAGGGTGAGAGAATTTGGACCTGAGTGGGAGCACGTTCCAGGATGTGCGGAGTCAGACCTGAGTGGGAGCACATTCAATGGCGTGAGAACTCTGACCTGATTGGGAGCACATTCCAGGGGAGAGAAGTCGGACCTGAGTGGGAGCAAATTCCAATGTGTGGGGAGTCAGACCTGGGTGGGAGCACATGCCAGGGTGTGGGGAGTCAGACATGAGTGGGAGCACATTCCAGGACGTGAGGAGTCGGACCTGAGTGGAAGAACATTCCAGGGCATGAGGTTTCGGACCTAAGTGGGAGCACATTCCAGCATGGGGGGAGTCAGACCTGAGTGGGAGCAAATTCCAGGGCATGGGGAGTCGGACCTGAGTGGAAGAATATTCCGGGGCATGGGGTGTCGGACCTGAGTGGGAGCACATTCCTGGGCGAAGGGGGTCGGACATGAGTGGCAGCATGTTCTGGGGGTGATGGGAGTTGGACCTGAGTGGGAGCACATTCCAGGCTGTGAGGAGTCGGACCTTAGTGGGAGCACATTCCAATGCATGGGGATTTGGACCTGAGTGGGAGCACGTTCCAGGGCATGGGGAGTCGGACCTGAGTGGGAGCACATTCCAAGGCATGGGGATTCAGACCTAATTGGGAGCACCTTCCAGGGCATGGGGAGTCGGACCTGAATGGAAACAAATTCCAGGGCTTGAAGAGTCGGAACTGAGTGGAAGCACATTCCAGGGCGTGAGGAGTCAGACCTGAGTGGGAGCACATTCCAGGGCATGGGGAGTCGGACCTGAGTGGGAGCTCATTCCAGGGTGTGGGGAGTCGGACCTGAGTGGCAGCACATTCCAGGGCATGGGGAGTCGGACCTGGGTGGAAGCATCTTCCATGGCATGGGGAGTAGGACCTGAGTGGGAGTACATTCCAAGGCGAGAGAAGTCGGACCTGAGTGTGAGCACTTTCCAGGGTGAGAGAATTCGGACCTGAGTGGGAGCACATTCCAGGATCTGGGGAGTCAGACCTGAGTGGGAACACATTCCACGGCGTGAGGAATCTGACCTGATTGGGAGCACATTCCAGGGGAGAGAAGTCGGACCTGAGTGAAAGCCAATTCCAACGTGTGGGGAGTCAGACCTGGGTGGGAGCACATGCCAGGGTGTGGGGAGTCAGACATGAGTGGGAGCACATTCCAGGACGTGAGGAGTCGGACCTGAGTGGAAGAGCATTCCAGGGCATGATGTTTCCGACCTAAGTGGGAGCACATTCCAGGGCATGGGGAGTCAGACCTGAATGGGAGCACATTCCAGGGCATGGGGCGTCGGACATGAGTGGAAGAATATTCCGGGGCATGAGGTGTCGGTCCTGAGTGGGAGCACATTCCAGGGCGTGGGGAGTCGGACCAGCGTGGGAGCACATTCCATTATGTAGTGAGTCGGACCTGAGTGGGAGCACATTCCAGGACGTGCGGAGTCGGACCTGAGTGGAAGAACATTCCAGGGCATGAGGTTTCGGAACTAAGTGGGAGCACATTCCAGCATGTGGGGAGTCAGTCCTGAGTGGGAGCAAATTCCAGGGCATGGGGAGTCGGACCTGAGTGGGAGCACATTCCAGGGCATGGGGCGTCGGACATGAGTGGAAGAATATTCCGGGGCATGGTGTGTCGGACCTGAGTGGGTGCACATTCCAGGGCGTGGGGAGTCAGACCTGAGTGGGAGCACATTCCATTATGTAGTGAGTCGGACCTGAGTGGGAGCACATTCCAGGGCGTGGGGAGTCAGACCTGAGTGGCAGCATGTTCTGGGGGTCATGGGAGTTGTACCTGAGTGGGAGCACATTCCTGTGCTTGGGGGAGTCAGACCAGAGTGGAAGCACATTTCAGGGCGTGGGAATTAGGACCTGAGAGGGAGCAAATTCCAGGGTGTGGGGAGTCGGACCTTAGTGGGAGCACATTCCAGCAATGGGGATTCGGACATGAGTGGGAGCACGTTCCAGGGCATGGTGAGTCGGATCTGTTTGGGAGCACATTCCAGGGCATGGGGAGTCAGACCTAATTGGGAGCACGTTCCAGGGCATGGGGAGTCGGACCTGAATGGAAACAAATTCCAGGGCTTGAAGAGTCGGACCTGAGTGGGAGCACATTCCAGGGCATGGGGAGTCGGACCTAATTGGGAGCACGTTCCAGGGCACGGGGAGTCGGACCTGACTGGGAGCACATTCCAGGGCGAGATGAGGCAGACCTGAGTGGGAGCACATTCCAGGGCGTGAGGAGTCAGTCCTGAGTGGGAGCACATTCCAGGGCATGGGGAGTCGGACCTGAGTGGGAGCTCATTCCAGGGCGTAGGGAGTTGGACCGGAGTGGCAGCACATTCCAGGGCGTGGGGAGTCAGACCTGAGTGGCAGCACATTCCAGGGCATGGGGAGTCGGACCTGAGTGGAAGCACATTCCAGGGCATGGGGAGTCGGACCTGAGTGGGAGCACTTTCCAGGGCGTGGGGAGTCGGACCTGAGTGGGAGCACATTCCAAGGCGCGAGAAGTCGGACCTGACTGGGAGCACATTCCAGGGTGAGAGAATTCGGACCTGAGTGGGAGCAGAATCCAGCGCATGGGGAGACAGACCTTAGTGGGAGCACATTCCAGGGCGCGGGGTGTCGGACCTGAGTGAGAGCACATTCCTGGGCGAGAGGAGTCGGACCTGAGTGGGAGCACGTTCCAGGATGTGGGGAGTCAGACCTGAGTGGCAGCACATTCCAGGGCGTGGGGAGTCAGACCTGAGTGGCAGCACATTCCAGGGCATGGGGAGTCGGTCCTGAGTGGAAGCACATTCCAGGGCATGGGGAGTCGGACCTGAGTTGGAGCACTTTCCAGGGCGTGGGGAGTCGGACCTGAGTGGGAGCACATTCCAAGGCGAGAGAAGTCGGACCTGACTGGGAGCACATTCCAGGGTGAGAGAATTCGGACCTGAGTGGGAGCAGAATCCAGCGCATTGGGAGACAGACCTTAGTGGGAGCACATTCCAGGGCGCGGGGTGTCGGACCTGAGTGAGAGCACATTCCCGGGCGAGAGGAGTCGGACCTGAGTGGGAGCACGTTCCAGGATGTGGGGAGTCAGACCTGAGTGGGAGCACATTCCAGGGCGTGGGGAGTCAGACCTGATTGGCAGCATGTTCTGGGGGTGATGGGAGTTGCACCTGAGTGGGAGCACATTCCAGTGCTTGGGGGACTCAGACCTGTGTGGGAGCACATTTCAGGGCGTGGGAAATCGGACCTGAGTGGGAGCACTTTCCAGGGCGTGGGAATTCGGACCTGAGTGGGAGCACATTCCAGGGCATCGGGATTCAGAACTGAGTGGGAGCACGTTCCAGGAAGTAGGGAGTCAGACCTGAGTGGGAGCACATTCCAGGGTATGGGGAGTCGGAACTGAGTGGGAGCACATTCCAAGGCATGGGGAGTCAGACCTAATTGGGAGCACATTCCAGGGCATGGGGATTCAGAACTGAGTGGGAGCACGTTCCAGGACGTAGGGAGTCAGACCTGAGTGGGAGTACATTCCAGGGTATGGGGAGTCGGAACTGAGTGGGAGCACATTCCAGGGCATGTGGAGTCAGACCTAATTGGGAGCACGTTCCAGGGCATGGGGAGTCGGACCTGAATGGTAACAAATTCCAGGGCGTGAAGAGTCGGACCTGAGTGGGAACACATTCCAGGGCATGAGGAGTCGGAACTAATTGGGAGCTCGTTCCAGTGCATGGGGAGTCGGACCTGACTGGGAGCACATTCCAGGGTGAGAGGAGTCAGACCTGAATGGGAGCACATTCCAGGGCGTGGGGAGAGAGAAATGAGAGGGAGCACATTCCAGGATGTGAGGAGTTGTACCTGAGTGGAAGAACATTCCAGGGGTGAGGAGTCAGACTTGAGTGGGAGCACATTCCAGGGCATGGGGAGTCAGACCTGAGTGGGAGCTCATTCCAGGGTGTGGGGAGTCGGACCTGAGTGGCTGCACATTCCAGGGCATGGGGAGTCGGACCTGGGTGGAAGCATATTCCATGGCATGGGGAGTAGGACCTGAGTGGGAGTACATTCCAAGGCGAGAGAAGTCGGACCTGAGTGTGAGCACTTTCCAGGGTGAGAGAATTCGGACCTGAGTGGGAGCACGTTCCAGGATCTGGGGAGTCAGACCTGAGTGGGAACACATTCCACGGCGTGAGGAATCTGACCTGATTGGGAGCACATTCCAGGGGAGAGAAGTCGGACCTGAGTGAAAGCCAATTCCAACGTGTGGGGAGTCAGACCTGGGTGGGAGCACATGCCAGGGTGTAGGGAGTCAGACATGAGTGGGAGCACATTCCAGGACGTGAGGAGTCGGACCTGAGTGGAAGAACATTCCAGGGCATGATGTTTCCGACCTAAGTGGGAGCACATTCCAGGGCATGGGGAGTCAGACCTGAATGGGAGCACATTCCAGGGCATGGGGCGTCGGACATGAGTGGAAGAATATTCCGGGGCATGAGGTGTCGGTCCTCAGTGGGAGCACATTCCAGGGCGTGGGGAGTCGGACCAGCGTGGGAGCACATTCCATTATGTAGTGAGTCGGACCTGAGTGGGAGCACATTCCAGGGCGTGGGGAGTCAGACCTGAGTGGCAGCATGTTCTGGGGGTGATGGGAGTTGTACCTGAGTGGGAGCACATTCCAGTGCTTGGGGGAGTCAGACCTGAGTGGTCGCACTTTTCAGGGCGTGGGAATTAGGACCTGAGTGGGAGCAAATTCCAGGGTGTGGGGAGTCGGACCTTAGTGGGAGCACATTCCAGCGCATGAGGATTTGGACATGAGTGGGAGCACGTTCCAGGGCATGGGGAGTCGGAGCTGAGTGGGAGCACATTCCAGGGCATGGGGAGTCAGACCTGAATGGAAACAAATTCCACGGCTTGAAGAGTCAGACCTGAGTGGGAGCACATTCCAGGGCATGGGGAGTCGGACCTAATTGGGAGCACGTTCCAGGGCATGGGGAGTCGGACCTGACTGGGAGCACATTCCAGGGCGAGATGTGGCAGACATGAGTGGGAGCACATTCCAGGGCATGGGGAGTCGGAACTGAGTGGGAGCTCATTCCAGGGCGTGGGGAGTCGGACTGAGTGGCAGCACATTCCAGGGCAAGGGGAGTCAGACCTGAGTGGCAGCACATTCCAGGGCATGGGGAGTCGGACCTGAGTGGAAGCACATTCCAGGGCATGGGGAGTCGGACCTGAGTGGGAGCACTTTCCAGGGCGTGGGGAGTCGGACCTGAGTGGGAGCACATTCCAGGGTGAGAGAATTCGGACCTGAGTGGGAGCAGAATCCAGCGCATGGGGAGACAGACCTTAGTGGGAGCACATTCCAGGGCGCGGGGTGTCGGACCTGAGTGAGAGCACATTCCCGGGCGAGAGGAGTCGGACCTGAGTGGGAGCACGTTCCAGGGCGTGGGGAGTCAGACCTGATTGGCAGCATGTTCTGGGGGTGATGGGAGTTGCACCTGAGTTGGAGCACATTCCAGTGCTTGGGGGAGTCAGACCTGTGTGGGAGCACATTTCAGGGCGTGGGAAATCGGACCTGAGTGGGAGCACTTTCCAGGGCGTGGGAATTCGCACCTGACTGGGGCACATTCCAGGGCGAGAGGAGTCAGACCTGGGTGGGAGCACATTCCAGGGCTTCGGGAGACAGACATGAGAGGGAGCACATTCCCGGATGTGAGGAATTGTACCTGAATGGAAGAACATTCCAGGGCGTGAGGAGTCAGACCTGAGTGGGAGCTCATTCCAGGGCGTGGGGAGTCGGACCTGAGTGGCAGCACATTCCAGGGCATGGGGAGTCGGACCTGAGTGGCAGCACATTCCAGGGCATGGGCAGTCGGACCTGAGTGGTAGCATAATCCAGGGCAATGGGAGTCGGACCTGAGTGGGAGCACATTCCAAGGCGAGAGAAGTCGGACCTGAGTGTGAGCACTTTCCAGGGTGAGAGAATTCGGACCTGAGTGGGAGCACGTTCCAGGATGTGGGGAGTCAGACCTGAGTGGGAGCACATTCCACGGCGTGAGGAAGCTGACCTGATTGGGAGCACATTCCAGGGGAGAGAAGTCGGACCTGAGTGGGAGCAAATTCCAACGTGTGGGGAATCAGACCTGGGTGGGAGCACATGCCAGGGTGTGGGGAGTCAGACATGAGTGGGAGCACATTCCCGGACGTGAGGAGTCGGACCTGAGTGGAAGAACATTCCAGGGCATGAGGTTTCGGACCTAAGTGGGAGCACATTCCAGCATGTGGGGAGTCAGACCTGAGTGGGAGCAAATTCCAGGGCATGGGGAGTCGGACCTGAGTGGGAGCACATTCCAGGGCATGGGGCGTCGGACATGAGTGGAAGAATATTCCTGGGCATGGGGTGTCAGACCTGAGTGGGAGCACATTCCAGGGCGTGGGGAGTCGGACCTGAGTGGGAGCACATTCCAGGGCGTGGGGAGTCAGACCTGAGTGGCAGCATGTTCTGGGGGTGATGGGAGTTGTACCTGAGTGGGAGTACATTCCAGGGTGTGGGGAGTTGGACCTTAGTGGGAGCACATTCCAGGGCATGGGGAGTCGGACCTGAATGGTAACAAATTCCAGGGCGTGAAGAGTCGGACCTGAGTGGGAACACATTCCAGGGCATGAGGAGTCGGAACTAATTGGGAGCTCGTTCCAGTGCATGGGGAGTCGGACCTGACTGGGAGCACATTCCAGGGTGAGAGGAGTCAGACCTGAATGGGAGCACATTCCAGGGCGTGAGGAGAGAGAAATGAGAGGGAGCACATTCCAGGATGTGAGGAGTTGTACCTGAGTGGAAGAACATTCCAGGGGTGAGGAGTCAGACTTGAGTGGGAGCACATTCCAGGGCATGGGGAGTCAGACCTGAGTGGGAGCTCATTCCAGGGTGTGGGGAGTCGGACCTGAGTGGCAGCACATTCCAGGGCATGGGGAGTCGGACCTGGGTGGAAGCATATTCCATGGCATGGGGAGTAGGACCTGAGTGGGAGTACATTCCAAGGCGAGAGAAGTCGGACCTGAGTGTGAGCACTTTCCAGGGTGAGAGAATTCGGACCTGAGTGGGAGCACGTTCCAGGATCTGGGGAGTCAGACCTGAGTGGGAACACATTCCACGGCGTGAGGAATCTGACCTGATTGGGAGCACATTCCAGGGGAGAGAAGTCGGACCTGAGTGAAAGCCAATTCCAACGTGTGGGGAGTCAGACCTGGGTGGGAGCACATGCCAGGGTGTAGGGAGTCAGACATGAGTGGGAGCACATTCCAGGACGTGAGGAGTCGGACCTGAGTGGAAGAACATTCCAGGGCATGATGTTTCCGACCTAAGTGGGAGCACATTCCAGGGCATGGGGAGTCAGACCTGAATGGGAGCACATTCCAGGGCATGGGGCGTCGGACATGAGTGGAAGAATATTCCGGGGCATGAGGTGTCGGTCCTGAGTGGGAGCACATTCCAGGGCGTGGGGAGTCGGACCAGCGTGGGAGCACATTCCATTATGTAGTGAGTCGGACCTGAGTGGGAGCACATTCCAGGGCGTGGGGAGTCAGACCTGAGTGGCAGCATGTTCTGGGGGTGATGGGAGTTGTACCTGAGTGGGAGCACATTCCAGTGCTTGGGGGAGTCAGACCTGAGTGGTCGCACTTTTCAGGGCGTGGGAATTAGGACCTGAGTGGGAGCAAATTCCAGGGTGTGGGGAGTCGGACCTTAGTGGGAGCACATTCCAGCGCATGAGGATTTGGACATGAGTGGGAGCACGTTCCAGGGCATGGGGAGTCGGAGCTGAGTGGGAGCACATTCCAGGGCATGGGGAGTCAGACCTGAATGGAAGCAAATTCCACGGCTTGAAGAGTCAGACCTGAGTGGGAGCACATTCCAGGGCATGGGGAGTCGGACCTAATTGGGAGCACGTTCCAGGGCATGGGGAGTCGGACCTGACTGGGAGCACATTCCAGGGCGAGATGTGGCAGACATGAGTGGGAGCACATTCCAGGGCATGGGGAGTCGGAACTGAGTGGGAGCTCATTCCAGGGCGTGGGGAGTCGGACTGAGTGGCAGCACATTCCAGGGCAAGGGGTGTCAGACCTGAGTGGCAGCACATTCCAGGGCATGGGGAGTCGGACCTGAGTGGAAGCACATTCCAGGGCATGGGGAGTCGGACCTGAGTGGGAGCACTTTCCAGGGCGTGGGGAGTCGGACCTGAGTGGGAGCACATTCCAGGGTGAGAGAATTCGGACCTGAGTGGGAGCAGAATCCAGCGCATGGGGAGATAGACCTTAGTGGGAGCACATTCCAGGGCGCGGGGTGTCGGACCTGAGTGAGAGCACATTCCCGGGCGAGAGGAGTCGGACCTGAGTGGGAGCACGTTCCAGGGCGTGGGGAGTCAGACCTGATTGGCAGCATGTTCTGGGGGTGATGGGAGTTGCACCTGAGTTGGAGCACTTTCCAGTGCTTGGGGGAGTCAGACCTGTGTGGGAGCACATTTCAGGGCGTGGGAAATCGGACCTGAGTGGGAGCACTTTCCAGGGCGTGGGAATTCGCACCTGACTGGGGCACATTCCAGGGCGAGAGGAGTCAGACCTGGGTGGGAGCACATTCCAGGGCTTCGGGAGACAGACATGAGAGGGAGCACATTCCCGGATGTGAGGAATTGTACCTGAATGGAAGAACATTCCTGGGCGTGAGGAGTCAGACCTGAGTGGGAGCTCATTCCAGGGCGTGGGGAGTCGGACCTGAGTGGGAGCACATTCCAGGTCATGGGGAGTCGGACCTGAGTGGCAGCACATTCCAGGGCATGGGCAGTCGGACCTGAGTGGTAGCATAATCCAGGGCAATGGGAGTCGGACCTGAGTGGGAGCACATTCCAAGGCGAGAGAAGTCGGACCTGAGTGTGAGCACTTTCCAGGGTGAGAGAATTCGGACCTGAGTGGGAGCACGTTCCAGGATGTGGGGAGTCAGACCTGAGTGGGAGCACATTCCACGGCGTGAGGAAGCTGACCTGATTGGGAGCACATTCCAGGGGAGAGAAGTCGGACCTGAGTGGGAGCAAATTCCAACGTGTGGGGAATCAGACCTGGGTGGGAGCACATGCCAGGGTGTGGGGAGTCAGACATGAGTGGGAGCACATTCCAGGACGTGAGGAGTCGGACCTGAGTGGAAGAACATTCCAGGGCATGAGGTTTCGGACCTAAGTGGGAGCACATTCCAGCATGTGGGGAGTCAGACCTGAGTGGGAGCAAATTCCAGGGCATGGGGAGTCGGACCTGAGTGGGAGCACATTCCAGGGCATGGGGCGTCGGACATGAGTGGAAGAATATTCCTGGGCATGGGGTGACAGACCTGAGTGGGAGCACATTCCAGGGCGTGGGGAGTCGGACCTGAGTGGGAGCACATTCCAGGGCGTGGGGAGTCAGACCTGAGTGGCAGCATGTTCTGGGGGTGATGGGAGTTGTACCTGAGTGGGAGTACATTCCAGGGTGTGGGGAGTTGGACCTTAGTGGGAGCACATTCCAGTGCATGGGGATTCGGACCTGAGTGGAAGCACGTTCCAGGGCATGGGGAGTCGGACCTGAGTGGGAGCACATTCCAGGGCATGGGGTGTCGGACCTGAATGGAAACAAATTCCAGGGCTTGAAGAGTCGGAACTGAGTGGAAGCACATTCCAGGGCATGGGGAGTCGGACCTAATTGGGAGCACGTTCCAGGGCATGGGGAGTCGGACCTGACTGGGAGCATATTCCTGAGCGAGAGGAGTCAGACCTGAGTGGGAGCACATTCCAGGGCATGGGGAGTCGGACCTGAATGGGAGCACATTCCAGGTCATGAGGTGTCGGACCTGAGTGGGAGCACATTCCAGGGCGTGGGGAGTCAGACCAGAGTGGGAGCACGTTCCATTATGTAGTGAGTCGGACCTGAGTGGGAGCACATTCCAGTGCTTGGGGGAGTCAGACCTGAGTGGGAGCACATTCCAGGGCGTGCGGAGTCGGACCTGAGTGGCAGCACATTCCAGGGCATGGGGAGTCGGACCTGAGTGGCAGCACATTCCAGGGCATGGGCAGTCGGACCTGAGTGGAAGCATAATCCAGGGCATGGGGAGTCGGACCTGAGTGGGAGCACATTCCCGGACCTAGGGATTCAGACCTGAGTGTGAGCACATTCCAGGACGTGAGGAGTCGGACCTGAGTGGAAGAACATTCCAGGGCATGAGGTTTCGGACCTAAGTGGGAGCACATGCCAGCATGTGGGGAGTCAGACCTGAGTGGGAGCACATTCCAGGGCATGGGGCGTCGGACATGCGTGGAAGAATATTCCGGGGCATGAGGTGTCGGACCTGAGTGGGAGCACATTCCAGGGCGTGGGGAGTCAGACCAGAGTGGGAGCACATTCCATTATGTAGTGAGTCGGACCTGAGTAGGAGCACATTCCAGGGCGTGGGGAGTCAGACCTGAGTGGCAGCATGTTCTGGGGGTGATGGGAGTTGTACCTGAGTGGGAGCACGTTCCAGTGCTTGGGGGAGTCAGACCTGAGTGGTAGCACATTTCAGGGCTTGGGAATTAGGACCTGAGTGGGAGCAAATTCCAGGGTGTGGGGAGTCGGACCTTAGTGGGAGCACATTCCAGCGCATGGGGATTCGGACATGAGTGGGAGCACGATCCAGGGCATGGGCAGTCAGACCTGAGTGGGAGCACATTCCAGAGCATGGGGAGTCAGACCTAATTGGGAGCACGTTCCAGGGCATGGGGAGTCGGACCTGAATGGAAACAAATTCCAGGGCTTGACGAGTCGGACCTGAGTGGGAGCACATTCCAGATCATGGGGAGTCGGACCTAATTGGGAGCACGTTCCAGGGCATGGGGAGTCGGACCTGACTGGGAGCACATTCCAGGGCGAGATGAGGCAGACCTGAGTGGGAGCACATTCCAGGGCATGGGGAGTCGGACCTGAGTGGGAGCTCATTCCAGGGCGTGGGGATTCGGACCTGAGTGGCAGCACATTCCAGGGCGTGGGGAGTCAGACCTGAGTGGCAGCACATTCCAGTGCATGGGGAGTCGGACCTGAGTGGAAGCACATTCCCGGGCATGGGGAGTCGGACCTGAGTGTTAGCACATTCCAGAGTATGGGGAGTCGGAACTGAGTGGGAGCACATTCCAAGGCATGGGGAGTCAGACCTAATTGGGAGCACATTCCAGGGCATGGGGATGCAGAACTGAGTGGGAGCACGTTCCAGAACGTAGGGAGTCAGACCTGAGTGGGAGTACATTCCAGGGTATGGGGAGTCGGAACTGAGTGGGAGCACATTCCAGGGCATGTGGAGTCAGACCTAATTGGGAGCACGTTCCAGGGCATGGGGAGTCGGACCTGAATGGTAACAAATTCCAGGGCGTGAAGAGTTGGACCTGAGTGGGAGCACATTCCCGGGCATGGGGAGTCGGACCTAATTGGGAGCACGTTCCAGTGCATGGGGAGTCGGACCTGACTGGGAGCACATTCCAGGGCGTGGGGAGAGAGAAATGAGAGGGAGCACATTCCAGGATGTGAGGAGTTGTACCTGAGTGGAAGAACATTCAAGGGCGTGAGGAGTCAGACCTGAGTGGGTGCACATTCCAGGGCATGGGGAGTCAGAACTGAGTGGGAGCTCATTCCAGGGCGTTTGGAGTCGGACCTGAGTGGCAGCACATTCCAGGGCGTTGGGAGTCGGACCTGAGTGGCAGCAAATTCCAGGGCATGGGGAGTCGGATCTGAGTGGAAGCATATTCCAGGGCATGGGGAGTCGGACCTGAGTGTGAGCACTTTCCAGGGTGAGAGAATTTGGACCTGAGTGGGAGCACGTTCCAGGATGTGCGGAGTCAGACCTGAGTGGGAGCACATTCCATGGCGTGAGGACTCTGACCTGATTGGGAGCACATTCCAGGGGAGAGAAGTCGGACCTGAGTGGGAGCAAATTCCAATGTGTGGGGAGTCAGACCTGGGTGGGAGCACATGCCAGGGTGTGGGGAGTCAGACATGAGTGGGAGCACATTCCAGGACGTGAGGAGTCGGACCTGAGTGGAAGAACATTCCAGGGCATGAGGTTTCGGACCTAAGTGGGAGCACATTCCAGCATGGGGGGAGTCAGACCTGAGGGGGAGCAAATTCCAGGGCATGGGGAGTCGGACCTGAGTGGAAGAATATTCCGGGGCATGGGGTGTCGGACCTGAGTGGGAGCACATTCCAGGGCATGTGGAGTCAGACCTAATTGGGAGCACGTTCCAGGGCATGGGGAGTCGGACCTGAATGGTAACAAATTCCAGGGCGTGAAGAGTCGGACCTGAGTGGGAGCACATTCCAGGGCATGGGGAGTCGGACCTAATTGGGAGCACGTTCCAGGGCATGGGGAGTCGGACCTGACTGGGAGCACATTCCAGGGCGAGATGAGGCAGAACTGAGTGGGAGCACATTCCAGGGCATGGGGAGTCGGACCTGAGTGGGAGCTCATTCCAGGGCGTGGGGAGTCGGACCTGAGTGGCAGCACATTCCAGGGCGTGGGGAGTCAGACCTGAGTGGCAGCACATTCCAGTGCATGGGGAGTCGGACCTGAGTGGAAGCACATTCCCGGGCATGGGGAGTCGGTCCTGAGTGGGAGCACATTCCAGAGTATGGGGAGTCGGAACTGAGTGGGGGCACATTCCAAGGCATGGGTAGTCAGACCTAATTGGGAGCACATTCCAGGGCATGGGGATGCAGAACTGAGTGGGAGCACGTTCCAGAACGTAGGGAGTCAGACCTGAGTGGGAGTACATTCCAGGGTATGGGGAGTCGGAACTGAGTGGGAGCACATTCCAGGGCATGTGGAGTCAGACCTAATTGGGAGCACGTTCCAGGGCATGGGGAGTCGGACCTGAATGGTAACAAATTCCAGGGCGTGAAGAGTCGGACCTGAGTGGGAGCACATTCCAGGGCATGGGGAGTCGGACCTAATTGGGAGCACGTTCCAGTGCATGGGGAGTCGGACCTGACTGGGAGCACATTCCAGGGCGTGGGGAGAGAGAAATGAGAGGGAGCACATTCCAGGATGTGAGGAGTTGTACCTGAGTGGAAGAACATTCAAGGGCGTGAGGAGTCAGACCTGAGTGGGTGCACATTCCAGGGCATGGGGAGTCAGAACTGAGTGGGAGCTCATTCCAGGGCGTTTGGAGTCGGACCTGAGTGGCAGCACATTCCAGGGCGTTGGGAGTCGGACCTGAGTGGCAGCAAATTCCAGGGCATGGGGAGTCGGATCTGAGTGGAAGCATATTCCAGGGCATGGGGAGTCGGACCTGAGTGTGAGCACTTTCCAGGGTGAGAGAATTTGGACCTGAGTGGGAGCACGTTCCAGGATGTGCGGAGTCAGACCTGAGTGGGAGCACATTCCATGGCGTGAGGACTCTGACCTGATTGGGAGCACATTCCAGGGGAGAGAAGTCGGACCTGAGTGGGAGCAAATTCCAATGTGTGGGGAGTCAGACCTGGGTGGGAGCACATGCCAGGGTGTGGGGAGTCAGACATGAGTGGGAGCACATTCCAGGACGTGAGGAGTCGGACCTGAGTGGAAGAACATTCCAGGGCATGAGGTTTCGGACCTCAGTGGGAGCACATTCCAGCATGGGGGGAGTCAGACCTGAGGGGGAGCAAATTCCAGGGCATGGGGAGTCGGACCTGAGTGGAAGAATATTCCGGGGCATGGGGTGTCGGACCTGAGTGGGAGCACATTCCAGGGCATGTGGAGTCAGACCTAATTGGGAGCACGTTCCAGGGCATGGGGAGTCGGACCTGAATGGTAACAAATTCCAGGGCGTGAAGAGTTGGACCTGAGTGGGAGCACATTCCAGGGCATGGGGAGTCGGACCTAATTGGGAGCACGTTCCAGTGCATGGGGAGTCGGACCTGACTGGGAGCACATTCCAGGGCGAGAGGAGTCAGCCCTGAATGGGAGCACATTCCAGGGCGTGGGGAGAGAGAAATGAGAGGGAGCACATTCCAGGATGTGAGGAGTTGTACCTGAGTGGAAGAACATTCAAGGGCGTGAGGAGTCAGACCTGAGTGGGAGCACATTCCAGGGCATGGGGAGTCAGACCTGAGTGGGAGCTCATTCCAGGGCGTGGGGAGTCGGACCTGAGTGGCAGCACATTCCAGGGCGTAGGGAGTCGGACCTGAGTGGCAGCAAATTCCAGGGCATGGTGAGTCGGATCTGAGTGGAAGCATATTCCAGGGCATGGGGAGTCGGACCTGAGTGTGAGCACTTTCCAGGGTGAGAGAATTTGGACCTGAGTGGGAGCACGTTCCAGGATGTGCGGAGTCAGACCTGAATGGGAGCACATTCCATGGCGTGAGGACTCTGACCTGATTGGGAGCACATTCCAGGGGAGAGAAGTCGGACCTGAGTGGGAGCAAATTCCAATGTCTGGGGAGTCAGACCTGGGTGGGAGCACATGCCAGGGTGTGGGGAGTCAGACATGAGTGGGAGCACATTCCAGGACGTGAGGAGTCGGACCTGAGTGGAAGAACATTCCAGGGCATGAGGTTTCGGACCTAAGTGGGAGCACATTCCAGCATGGGGGGAGTCAAACCTGAGTGGGAGCAAATTCCAGGGCATGGGGAGTCGGACCTGAGTGGAAGAATATTCCGGGGCATGGGGTGTCGGACCTGAGTGGGAGCACATTCCTGGGCATGGGGAGTCGGACATGAGTGGCAGCATGTTCTGGGGGTGATGGGAGTTGGACCTGAGTGGGAGAACATTCCAGGCTGTGGGGAGTCGGACCTTAGTGGGAGCACATTCCAGTGCATGGGGATGTGGACCTGAGTGGGAGCACGTTCCAGGGCATGGGGAGTCGGACCTGAGTGGGAGCACATTCCAAGGCATGGGGATTCAGACCTAATTGGGAGCACCTTCCAGGGCATGGGGAGTCGGACCTGAATGGAAACAAATTCCAGGGCTTGAAGAGTCGGAACTGAGTGGAAGCACATTCCAGGGCATGGGGAGCCGGACCTAATTGGGAGCACGTTCCAGGGCATGGGGAGTCGGACCTGACTGGGAGCATATTCCAGGGCGAGAGGAGTCAGACCTGGGTGGGAGCACATTCCAGGGCGTGGGGAGACAGACATGAGAGGGAGCACATTCCAGGATGTGAGGAGTTGTACCTGAGTGGAAAAACATTCCAGGGCGTGAGGAGTCAGACCTGTGTGGGAGCACATTCCAGGGCATGGGGAGTTGGACCTGAGTGGGAGCTCATTCCAGCGTGTGGGGAGTCGGACCTGAGTGGCAGCACATTCCAGGGCATGGGGAGTCGGACCTGGGTGGAAGCATATTCCATGGCATGGGGGGTAGGACCTGAGTGGGAGTACATTCCAAGGCGAGAGAAGTCGGACCTGAGTGTGAGCACTTTCCAGGGTGAGAGAATTCGGACCTGAGTGGGAGCACGTTCCAGGATCTGGGGAGTCAGACCTGAGTGGGAGCACATTCCACGGCGTGAGGAATCTGACCTGATTGGGAGCACATTCCAGGGGAGAGAAGTCGGACCTGAGTGAAAGCCAATTCCAACGTGTGGGGAGTCAGACCTGGGTGGGAGCACATGCCAGGGTGTGGGGAGTCAGACATGAGTGGGAGCACATTCCAGGACGTGAGGAGTCGGACCTGAGTGGAAGAACATTCCAGGGCATGAGGTTTCCGACCTAAGTTGGAGCACATTCCAAGGCATGGGGAGTCAGACCTGAATGGGAGCACATTCCAGGGCATGGGGCGTCGGACATGAGTGGAAGAATATTCCGGGGCATGAGGTGTCTGTCCTGTGTGGGAGCACATTCCAGGGCGTGGGGAGTCGGACCAGCGTGGGAGCACATTCCATTATGTAGTGAGTCGGACCTGAGTGGGAGCACATTCCAGGGCGTGGGGAGTCAGACCTGAGTGGCAGCATGTTCTGGGGGTGATGGGAGTTGTACCTGAGTGGGAGCACATTCCAGTGCTTGGGGGAGTCAGACCAGAGTGGTCGCACATTTCAGGGCGTGGGAATTAGGACCTGAGTGGGAGCAAATTCCAGGGTGTGGGGAGTCGGACCTTAGTGGGAGCACATTCCAGCGCATGAGGATTTGGATATGAGTGGGAGCACGTTCCAGGGCATGGGAAGTCGGAGCTGAGTGGGAGCACATTCCAGGGCATGGGGAGTCAGACCTAATTGGGAGCACGTTCCAGGGCATGGGGAGTCGGACCTGAATGGAAACAAATTCCACGGCTTGAAGAGTCAGACCTGAGTGGGAGCACATTCCAGGGCATGGGGAGACGGACCTAATTGGGAGCACGTTCCAGGGCATGGAGAGTCGGACCAGACTGGGAGCACATTCCAGGGCGAGATGTGGCAGACCTGAGTGGGAGCACATTCCAGGGCATGGGGAGTCAGACCTGAGTGGGAGCTCATTCCAGGGCGTGGGGAGTCGGACCTGAGTGGCAGCAAATTCCAGGGCATGGGGAGTCGGATCTGAGTGGAAGCATATTCCAGGGCATGGGGAGTCGGACCTGAGTGTGAGCACTTTCCAGGGTGAGAGAATTTGGACCTGAGTGGGAGCACGTTCCAGGATGTGCGGAGTCAGACCTGAGTGGGAGCACATTCCATGGTGTGAGGACTCTGACCTGATTGGGAGCACATTCCAGGGGAGAGAAGTCGGACCTGAGTGGGAGCAAATTCCTATGTGTGGGGAGTCTGACCTGGGTGGGAGCACATGCCAGGGTGTGGGGAGTCAGACATGAGTGTGAGCACATTCCAGGACGTGAGGAGTTGGACCTGAGTGGAAGAACATTCCAGGGCATGAGGTTTCGGACCTAAGTGGGAGCACATTCCAGCATGGGGGGAGTCAGTCCTGAGAGGGAGCAAATTCCAGGGCATGGGGAGTCGGACCTGAGTGGAAGAATATTCCGGGGCATGGGGTGTCGGACCTGAGTGGGAGCACATTCCTGGGTGTGGGGAGTCGGACATGAGTGGCAGCATGTTCTGGGGGTGATGGGAGTTGGACCTGAGTGGGAGCACATTCCAGGCTGTGGGGAGTCGGACCTTAGTGGGAGCACATTCCAGTGCATGGGGATTTGGACCTGAGTGGGAGCACGTTCCAGGGCATGGGGAGTCGGACCTGAGTGGGAGCACATTCCAAGGCATGGGGATTCAGACCTAATTGGGAGCACCTTCCAGGGCATGGGGAGTCGGACCTGAATGGAAACAAATTCCAGGGCTTGAAGAGTCGGAACTGAGTGGAAGCACATTCCAGGGCATGGGGAGTCGGACCTAATTGGGAGCACGTTACAGGGCATGGGGAGTCGGACCTGACTGGGAGCATATTCCAGGGCGAGAGGAGTCAGACCTGGGTGGGAGCACATTCCAGGGCGTGGGGAGACAGACATGAGAGGGAGCACATTCCCGGATGTGAGGAGTTGTACCTGAGTGGAAGAACATTCCAGGGCGTGAGGAGTCAGACCTGAGTGGGAGCACATTCCAGGGCATGGGGAGTCGGACCTGAGTGGGAGCTCATTCCAGCGTGTGGGGAGTCGGACCTGAGTGGCAGCACATTCCAGGGCATGGGGAGTCAGACCTGGGTGGAAGCATATTCCATGGCATGGGGAGTAGGACCTGAGTGGAAGTACATTCCAAGGCGAGAGAAGTCGGACCTGAGTGTGAGCACTTTCCAGGGTGAGAGGATTCGGACCTGAGTGGGAGCACGTTCCAGGATCTGGGGAGTCAGACCTGAGTGGGAGCACATTCCACGGCGTGAGGAATCTGACCTGATTGGGAGCACATTCCAGGGGAGAGAAGTCGGACCTGAGTGAAAGCCAATTCCAACGTGTGGGGAGTCAGACCTGGGTGGGAGCACATGCCAGGGTGTGGGGAGTCAGACATGAGTGGGAGCACATTCCAGGACGTGAGGAGTCGGACCTGAGTGGAAGAACATTCCAGGGCATGAGGTTTCCGACCTAAGTGGGAGCACATTCCAGGGCATGGGGAGTCAGACCTGAATGGGAGCACATTCCAGGGCATGGGGCGTTGGACATGAGAGGAAGAATATTCCGGGGCATGAGGTGTCGGTCCTGAGTGGGAGCACATTCCAGGGCGTGGGGAGTCGGACCAGCGTGGGAGCACATTCCATTATGTAGTGAGTCGGACCTGAGTGGGAGCACATTCCAGGGCTTGGGGAGTCAGACCTGAGTGGCAGCATGTTCTGGGGGTCATGGGAGTTGTACCTGAGTGGGAGCACATTCCAGTGCTTGGGGGAGTCAGACCTGAGTGGTCGCACATTTCAGGGCGTGGGAATTAGGACCTGAGTGGGAGCAAATTCCAGGGTGTGGGGAGTCGGACCTTAGTGGGAGCACATTCCAGCGCATGAGGATTTGGACATGAGTGGGAGCACGTTCCAGGGCATGGGGAGTCGGAGCTGAGTGGGAGCACATTCCAGGGCATGGGGAGTCAGACCTAATTGGGAGCACGTTCCAGGGCATGGGGATTCGGACCTGAATGGAAACAAATTCCACGGCTTGAAGAGTCAGACCTGAGTGGGAGCACATTCCAGGGCATGGGGAGTCGGTCCTAATTGGGAGCACGTTCCACGGCATGGGGAGTCGGACCTGACTGGGAGCACATTCCAGGGCGAGATGTGGCAGACCTGAGTGCAAGCACATTCCAGGGTGTGAGGAGTCAGACCTGAGTGGGAGCACATTCCATGGCATGGGGAGTCGGACCTGAGTGGGAGCTCATTCCAGGGCGTGGGGAGTCAGACCTGAGTGGCAGCACATTCCAGGGCATGGGGAGTCGGACCTGAGTGGAAGCACATTCCAGGGCATGGGGAGTCGGACCTGAGTGGGAGCACTTTCCAGGGCATGGGGAGTCGGACCTGAGTGGGAGCACATTCCAGGGTGAGAGAATTCGGACCTGAGTGGGAGCAGAATCCAACGCATGGGGAGACAGAACTTAGTGGGAGCACATTCCAGGGCGCGGTGTGTCGGACCTGAGTGAGAGCACATTCCCGGGCGAGAGGAGTCGGACCTGAGTGGGAGCACATTCCAGGGCGTGGGGAATCAGACCTGATTGGCAGCATGTTCTGGGGGTGATGGGAGTTGCACCTGAGTTGGAGCACATTCCAGTGCTTGGGGGAGTCAGACCTGTGTGGGAGCACATTTCAGGGCGTGGGAAATCGGACCTGAGTGGTAGCAATTTCCAGGGCGTGGGAATTCGGACCTGAGTGGGAGCACATTCCAGAGCATGGGGATTCGGACCTGAGTGGGAGCACTTTCCAGGGCATGGGGAGACGGACCTAATTGGGAGCGCGTTCCAGTGCATGGGGAGTCGGACCTGACTGGGGCACATTCCAGGGCGAGAGGAGTCAGACCTGGGTGGGAGCACATTCCAGGGCTTCGGGAGACAGACATGAGAGGGAGCACATTCCTGGATGTGAGGAATTGTACCTGAATGGAAGAACATTCCAGGGCGTGAGGAGTCAGACCTGAGTGGGAGCTCATTCCAGGGTGTGGGGAGTCGGACCTGAGTGGCAGCACATTCCAGGGCATGGGGAGTCGGACCTGAGTGGCAGCACATTCCAGGGCATGGGCAGTCGGACCTGAGTGGAAGCATAATCCAGGGCAATGGGAGTCGGACCTGAGTGGGAGCACATTAGAAGGCGAGAGAAGTCGGACCTGAGTGTGAGCACTTTCCAGGGTGAGAGAATTCGGACCTGAGTGGGAGCACGTTCCAGGATCTGGGGAGTCAGACCTGAGTGGGAGCACATTCCACGGCGTGAGGAATCTGACCTGATTGGGAGCACATTCCAGGGGAGAGAAGTCGGACCTGAGTGAAAGCCAATTCCAACGTGTGGGGAGTCAGACCTGGGTGGGAGCACATGCCAGGGTGTGGGGAGTCAGACATGAGTGGGAGCACATTCCAGGACGTGAGGAGTCGGACCTGAGTGGAAGAACATTCCAGGGCATGAGGTTTCCGACCTAAGTGGGAGCACATTCCAGGGCATGGGGAGTCAGACCTGAATGGGAGCACATTCCAGGGCATGGGGCGTCGGACATGAGTGGAAGAATATTCCGGGGCATGAGGTGTCGGTCCTGAGTGGGAGCACATTCCAGGGCGTGGGGAGTCGGACCTGAGTGGGAGCACATTCCAGGGCGTGGGGAGTCAGACCTGAGTGGCAGCATGTTCTGGGGGTGATGGGAGTTGTACCTGAGTGGGAGCACATTCCAGTGCTTGGGGGAGTCAGACCTGAGTGGTCGCACATTTCAGGGCGTGGGAATTAGGACCTGAGTGGGAGCAAATTCCAGGGTGTGGGGAGTCGGACCTTAGTGGGAGCACATTCCAGCGCATGAGGATTTGGACATGAGTGGGAGCACGTTCCAGGGCATGGGGAGTCGGAGCTGAGTGGGAGCACATTCCAGGGCATGGGGAGTCAGACCTAATTGGGAGCACGTTCCAGGGCATGGGGATTCGGACCTGAATGGAAACAAATTCCACGGCTTGAAGAGTCAGACCTGAGTGGGAGCACATTCCAGGGCATGGGGAGTCGGTCCTAATTGGGAGCACGTTCCAGGGCATGGGGAGTCGGACCTGACTGGGAGCACATTCCAGGGCGAGATGTGGCAGACCTGAGTGCAAGCACATTCCAGGGTGTGAGGAGTCAGACCTGAGTGGGAGCACATTCCATGGCATGGGGAGTCGGACCTGAGTGGGAGCTCATTCCTGAGCGTGGGGAGTCAGACCTGAGTGGCAGCACATTCCAGGGCATGGGGAGTCGGACCTGAGTGGAAGCACATTCCAGGGCATGGGGAGTCGGACCTGAGTGGGAGCACTTTCCAGGGCATGGGGAGTCGGACCTGAGTGGGAGCACATTCCAGGGTGAGAGAATTCGGACCTGAGTGGGAGCAGAATCCAACGCATGGGGAGACAGAACTTAGTGGGAGCACATTCCAGGGCGCGGGGTGTCGGACCTGAGTGAGAGCACATTCCCGGGCGAGAGGAGTCGGACCTGAGTGGGAGCACATTCCAGGGCGTGGGGAGTCAGACCTGAGTGGCAGCATGTTCTGGGGGTGATGGGAGTTGTACCTGAGTAGGAGCACATTCCAGTGCTTGGGGGAGTCAGACCTGAGTGGTCGCACATTTCAGGGCGTGGGAATTAGGACCTGAGTGGGAGCAAATTCCAGGGTGTGGGGAGTCGGACCTTAGTGGGAGCACATTCCAGCGCATGAGGATTTGGACATGAGTGGGAGCACGTTCCAGGGCATGGGGAGTCGGAGCTGAGTGGGAGCACATTCCAGGGCATGGGGAGTCAGACCTAATTGGGAGCACGTTCCAGGGCATGGGGATTCGGACCTGAATGGAAACAAATTCCACGGCTTGAAGAGTCAGACCTGAGTGGGAGCACATTCCAGGGCATGGGGAGTCGGTCCTAATTGGGAGCACGTTCCAGGGCATGGGGAGTCGGACCTGACTGGGAGCACATTCCAGGGCGAGATGTGGCAGACCTGAGTGCAAGCACATTCCAGGGTGTGAGGAGTCAGACCTGAGTGGGAGCACATTCCATGGCATGGGGAGTCGGACCTGAGTGGGAGCTCATTCCAGAGCGTGGGGAGTCAGACCTGAGTGGCAGCACATTCCAGGGCATGGGGAGTCGGACCTGAGTGGAAGCACATTCCAGGGCATGGGGAGTCGGACCTGAGTGGGAGCACTTTCCAGGGCATGGGGAGTCGGACCTGAGTGGGAGCACATTCCAGGGTGAGAGAATTCGGACCTGAGTGGGAGCAGAATCCAACGCATGGGGAGACAGAACTTAGTGGGAGCACATTCCAGGGCGCGGGGTGTCGGACCTGAGTGAGAGCACATTCCCGGGCGAGAGGAGTCGGACCTGAGTGGGAGCACATTCCAGGGCGTGGGGAATCAGACCTGATTGGCAGCATGTTCTGGGGGTGATGGGAGTTGCACCTGAGTTGGAGCACATTCCAGTGCTTGGGGGAGTCAGACCTGTGTGGGAGCACATTTCAGGGCGTGGGAAATCGGACCTGAGTGGTAGCAATTTCCAGGGCGTGGGAATTCGGACCTGAGTGGGAGCACATTCCAGAGCATGGGGATTCGGACCTGAGTGGGAGCACTTTCCAGGGCATGGGGAGACGGACCTAATTGGGAGCGCGTTCCAGTGCATGGGGAGTCGGACCTGACTGGGGCACATTCCAGGGCGAGAGGAGTCAGACCTGGGTGGGAGCACATTCCAGGGCTTCGGGAGACAGACATGAGAGGGAGCACATTCCTGGATGTGAGGAATTGTACCTGAATGGAAGAACATTCCAGGGCGTGAGGAGTCAGACCTGAGTGGGAGGTCATTCCAGGGCGTGGGGAGTCGGACCTGAGTGGCAGCACATTCCAGGGCATGGGGAGTCGGACCTGAGTGGCAGCACATTCCAGGGCATGGGCAGTCGGACCTGAGTGGAAGCATAATCCAGGGCATGGGGAGTCGGACCTGAGTGGGAGCACATTCCAAGGCGAGAGAAGTCGGACCTGAGTGTGAGCACTTTCCAGGGTGAGAGAATCCGGACCTGAGTGGGAGCACGTTCCAGGATGTGGGGAGTCAGACCTGAGTGGGAGCACATTCCACGGCTTGAGGAATCTGACCTGATTGGGAGCACATTCCAGGGGAGAGAAGTCGGACCTGAGTGGGAGCAAATTCCAACGTGTGGGGAATCAGACCTGGGTGGGAGCACATGCCAGGGTGTGGGGAGTCAGACATGAGTGGGAGCACATTCCAGGACGTGAGGAGTCGGACCTGAGTGGAAGAACATTCCAGGGCATGAGGTTTCGGACCTAAGTGGGGGCACATTCCAGCATGTGGGGAGTCAGACCTGAGTGGGAGCAAATTCCAGGGCATGGGGAGTCGGACCGGAGTGGGAGCACATTCCAGGGCATGGGGCGTCGGACATGAGTGGAAGAATGTTCCTGGGCATGGGGTGTCAGACCTGAGTGGGAGCACATTCCAGGGCGTGGGGAGTCGGACCTGAGTGGGAGCACATTCCAGGGCGTGTGGAGTCATACCTGAGTGGCAGCATGTTCTGGGGGTGATGGGAGTTGTACCTGAGTGGGAGTACATTCCAGGGTGTGGGGAGTTGGACCTTAGTGGGAGCACATTCCAGTGCATGGGGATTCGGACCTGAGTGGAAGCACGTTCCAGGGCATTGGGAGTCGGACCTGAGTGGGAGCACATTCCAGGGCATGGGTAGTCAGACCTAATTGGGAGCACGTTCCAGGGCATGGGGAGTCGGACCTGAATGGAAACAAATTCCAGGGCTTGAAGAGTCGGAACTGAGTGGAAGCACATTCCAGGGCATGGGGAGTCAGACCTAATTGGGAGCACGTTCCAGGGCATGGGGAGTCGGACCTGACTGGGAGCATATTCCAGAGCGAGAGGAGTCAGACCTGGGTGGAAGCACATTCCAGGGCGCGGGGAGACAGACATGACAGGTAGCACATTCCAGGATGTGAGGAGTTGTACCTGAGTGGAAGAACATTCCAGGGCGTGAGAAGTCAGACCTTAGTGGGAGCACATTCCAGGGCAAGGGGAGTCAGACCTGAGTGGGAGCTCATTCCAGGGCGTGGGGGGGTCGGACCTGAGTGGAAGCACATTCCAGGGCATGGGGAGTCGGACCTGGGTGGAAGCATATTCCATGGCATGGGGAGTCGGACCTGAGTGGGAGCACTTTCCAGGGTGAGAGAATTCGGACCTGAGTGGGAGCACGTTCCAGGATGTGGGGAGTCAGACCTGAGTGGGAGCATATTCCACGGCGTGAGGAATCTGACCTGATTGGGAGCACATTCCAGGGGAGAGAAGTCGGACCTGAGTGGGAGCAAATTCCAACGTGTGGGGAGTCAGACCTGGGTGGGAGCACATGCCAGGGTGTGGGGAGTCAGACATGAGTGTGAGCAAATTCCAGGACGTGAGGAGTCGGACCTGAGTGGAAGAACATTCCAGGGCATGAGGATTCGGACCTAAGTGGGAGCACATTCCAGCATGTGGGGAGTAAGACCTGAGTGGGAGCACATTCCAGGGCATGGGGCGTCGGACATGAGTGGAAGAATATTCCGGGGCATGAGGTGTCGGTCCTGAGTGGGAGCACATTCCAGGGCGTGGGGAGTCGGACCAGCGTGGGAGCACATTCCATTATGTAGTGAGTCGGACCTGAGTGGGAGCACATTCCAGGGCGTGGGGAGTCAGACCTGAGTGGCAGCATGTTCTGGGGGTGATGGGAGTTGTACCTGAGTGGGAGCACATTCCAGTGCTTGGGGGAGTCAGACCTGAGTGGTCGCACATTTCAGGGCGTGGGAATTAGGACCTGAGTGGGAGCAAATTCCAGGGTGTGGGGAGTCGGACCTTAGTGGGAGCACATTCCAGCGCATGAGGATTTGGACATGAGTGGGAGCACGTTCCAGGGCATGGGGAGTCGGAGCTGAGTGGGAGCACATTCCAGGGCATGGGGATTCAGACCTAATTGGGAGCACGTTCCAGGGCATGGCGATTCGGACCTGAATGGAAACAAATTCCACGGCTTGAAGAGTCAGACCTGAGTGGGAGCACATTCCAGGGCATGGGGAGTCGGTCCTAATTGGGAGCACGTTCCACGGCATGGGGAGTCGGACCTGACTGGGAGCACATTCCAGGGCGAGATGTGGCAGACCTGAGTGCAAGCACATTCCAGGGTGTGAGGAGTCAGACCTGAGTGGGAGCACATTCCATGGCATGGGGAGTCGGACCTGAGTGGGAGCTCATTCCAGGGCGTGGGGAGTCAGACCTGAGTGGCAGCACATTCCAGGGCATGGGGAGTCGGACCTGAGTGGAAGCACATTCCAGGGCATGGGGAGTCGGACCTGAGTGGGAGCACTTTCCAGGGCATGGGGAGTCGGACCTGAGTGGGAGCACATTCCAGGGTGAGAGAATTCGGACCTGAGTGGGAGCAGAATCCAACGCATGGGGAGACAGACCTTAGTGGGAGCACATTCCAGGGCGCGGGGTGTCGGACCTGAGTGAGAGCACATTCCCGGGCGAGAGGAGTCGGACCTGAGTGGGAGCACATTCCAGGGCGTGGGGAGTCGGACCTGAGTGGCAGCACATTCCAGGGCATGGGGAGTCGGACCTGAGTGCCAGCACATTCCAGGGCATGGGCAGTCGGACCTGAGTGGAAGCATAATCCAGGGCAATGGGAGTCGGACCTGAGTGGGAGCACATTCCAAGGCGAGAGGAGTCGGACCTGAGTGTGAGCACTTTCCAGGGTGAGAGAATCCGGACCTGAGTGGGAGCACGTTCCAGGATGTGGGGAGTCAGACCTGAGTGGGAGCACATTCCACGGCGTGAGGAATCTGACCTGATTGGGAGCACATTCCAGGGGAGAGAAGTCGGACCTGAGTGGGAGCAAATTCCAACGTGTGGGGAATCAGACCTGGGTGGGAGCACATGCCAGGGTGTGGGGAGTCAGACATGAGTGGGAGCACATTCCAGGACGTGAGGAGTCGGACCTGAGTGGAAGAACATTCCAGGGCATGAGGTTTCGGACCTAAGTGGGGGCACATTCCAGCATGTGGGGAGTCAGACCTGAGTGGGAGCAAATTCCAGGGCATGGGGAGTCGGACCTGAGTGGGAGCACATTCCAGGGCATGGGGCGTCGGACATGAGTGGAAGAATGTTCCTGGGCATGGGGTGTCAGACCTGAGAGGGAGCACATTCCAGGGCGTGGGGAGTCGGACCTGAGTGGGAGCACATTCCAGGGCGTGGGGAGTCAGACCTGAGTGGCAGCATGTTCTGGGGGTGATGGGAGTTGTACCTGAGTGGGAGTACATTCCAGGGTGTGGGGAGTTGGACCTTAGTGGGAGCACATTCCAGTGCATGGGGATTCGGACCTGAGTGGAAGCACGTTCCAGGGCATTGGGAGTCGGACCTGAGTGGGAGCACATTCCAGGGCATGGGTAGTCAGACCTAATTGGGAGCACGTTCCAGGGCATGGGGAGTCGGACCTCAATGGAAACAAATTCCAGGGCTTGAAGAGTCGGAACTGAGTGGAAGCACATTCCAGGGCATGGGGAGTCAGACCTAATTGGGAGCACGTTCCAGGGCATGGGGAGTCGGACCTGACTGGGAGCATATTCCAGAGCGAGAGGAGTCAGACCTGGGTGGGAGCACATTCCAGGGCGCGGGGAGACAGACATGACAGGGAGCACATTCCAGGATGTGAGGAGTTGTACCTGAGTGGAAGAACATTCCAGGGCGTGAGGAGTCAGACCTTAGTGGGAGCACATTCCAGGGCAAGGGGAGTCAGACCTGAGTGGGAGCTCATTCCAGGGCGTGGGGGGGTCGGACCTGAGTGGAAGCACATTCCAGGGCATGGGGAGTCGGACCTGGGTGGAAGCATATTCCATGGCATGGGGAGTCGGACCTGAGTGGGAGCACTTTCCAGGGTGAGAGAATTCGGACCTGAGTGGGAGCACGTTCCAGGATGTGGGGAGTCAGACCTGAGTGGGAGCATATTCCACGGCGTGAGGAATCTGACCTGATTGGGAGCACATTCCAGGGGAGAGAAGTCGGACCTGAGTGGGAGCAAATTCCAACGTGTGGGGAGTCAGACCTGGGTGGGAGCACATGCCAGGGTGTGGGGAGTCAGACATGAGTGGGAGCACATTCCAGGACGTGAGGAGTCGGACCTGAGTGGAAGAACATTCCAGGGCATGAGGATTCGGACCTAAGTGGGAGCACATTCCAGCATGTGGGGAGTCAGACCTGAGTGGGAGCACATTCCAGGGCATGGGGAGTCGGACCTGAATGGGAGCACATTCCAGGTCATGAGGTGTCGGACCTGAGTGGGAGCACATTCCAGGGCGTGGGGAGTCAGACCAGAGTGGGAGCACGTTCCATTATGTAGTGAGTCGGACCTGAGTGGGAGCACATTCCAGTGCTTGGGGGAGTCAGACCTGAGTGGGAGCACATTCCAGGGCGTGCGGAGTCGGACCTGAGTGGCAGCACATTCCAGGGCATGGGGAGTTGGACCTGAGTGGGAGCACATTCCAGGGCATGGGCAGTTGGACCTGAGTGGAAGCATAATCCAGGGCATGGGGAGTCGGACCTGAGTGGGAGCACATCCCGGACCTAGGGATTCAGACCTGAGTGTGAGCACATTCCAGGACGTGAGGAGTCGGACCTGAGTGGAAGAACATTCCAGGGCATGAGGTTTCGGACCTGAGTGGGAGCACATTCCAGGGCATGGGGCGTCGGACATGAGTGGAAGAATATTCCGGGGCATGAGGTGTCGGACCTGAGTGGGAGCACGTTCCAGGATTTGGGGAGTCAGACCTGAGTGGGAGCACATTCCAGGCTAATGGCCAGAGCAGATTGGGCGCACATTCCAGGTCATGGGGCATTGGACCTGACTGGGAACACTTTCCAGAGCATGAAGAGTCGGACCTGAGTGGGAGCACATTGCAGGGCGTGGGGAGTCAGACCTGATTGGCAGCATGTTCTGGGGGTGATGGGAGTTGCACCTGAGTGGCAGCACATTCCAGTGCTTGGGGGAGTCAGACCTGTGTGGGAGCACATTTCAGGGCGTGGGAAATCGGACCTGAGTGGGAGCACTTTCCAGGGCGTGGGAATTCGGACCTTAGTGGGAGCACATTCCAGGGCATGGGGATTCGGAACTGAGTGGGAGCACGTTCCATGACGTAGGGATTCAGACCTGAATGGGAGCACATTCCAGGGCATGGGGAGTCGGACTTGAGTGGGAGCACTTTCCAGGGCATGGTGAGTCGGACCTAATTGGGAGCACGTTCCAGAGCATGGGGAGTCAGACCTGACTGGGAGCACATTCCAGGGCGAGAGCAGTCAGACCTGGGTGGGAGCACATTCCAGGGCGTGGGGAGACAGACATGAGAGGGAGCACATTCCCGGATGTGAGGAATTGTACCTGAATGGAAGAACATTCCAGGGCGTGAGGAGTCAGACCTGAGTGGGAGCTCATTCCAGGGCGTGGGGAGTCGGACCTGAGTGGCAGCACATTCCAGGGCATGGGGAGTCGGACCTGAGTGGCAGCACATTCCAGGGCATGGGCAGTCGGACCTGAGTGGAAGCATAAAACAGGGCATGGGGAGTCGGACCTGAGTGGGAGCACATTCCAAGGCGAGAGAAGTCGGACCTGAGTGTGAGCACTTTCCAGGGTGAGAGAATTCGGACCTGAGTGGGAGCACGTTCCAGGATCTGGGGAGTCAGACCTGAGTGGGAGCACATTCCACGGCGTGAGGAATCTGACCTGATTGGGAGCACATTCCAGGGGAGAGAAGTCGGACCTGAGTGGGAGCAAATTCCAACGTGTGGGGAAACAAACCTGGGTGGGAGCACATGCCAGGGTGTGGGGAGTCAGACATGAGTGTGAGCAAATTCCAGGACGTGAGGAGTCGGACCTGAGTGGAAGAACATTCCAGGGCATGAGGTTTCCGAAATAAGTGGAAGAATATTCCGGGGCATGGGGTGTCGGACCTGAGTGGGAGCACATTCCAGGGCGTGGGGAGTCGGACCTGAGTGGGAGCACATTCCATTATATAGTGAAACGGAACTGAGTGGGTGCACATTCCAAGGCGTGGGGAGCCAGACCTGAGTGGCAGCATGTTCTGGTGGTGATCGGAGTTGGACCTGAGTGGGAGCACATTCCAGTGCTTGGGGGAGTCAGACCTGAGTGGGAGCACATTTCAGGGAGTGGGAATTAGGACCTGAGTGGGAACACAATCCAGGGCGTGGGGAGACGGACCTTAGTGGGAGTACTTTCCACTATGTAGTGAGTCGGACCTGAATGGGAGCACAGTCCAGGGCATGGGGCGTCGGACAGGAGTGGAAGAATATTCCGGGGCATGAGGTGTCGGACCTGAGTGGGAGCACATTCCAGGGCGTGGGGAGTCAGACCAGAGTGGGAGCACATTCCACTATGTAGTGAGTCGGACCTGAGTGGGAGCACATTCCAGGGCGTGGGGAGTCAGACCTGAGTGGCAGCATGTTCTGGGGGTGATGGGAGTTGTACCTGAGTGGGAGCACTTTCCAGTGCTTGGGGTGTCAGACCTGAGTGGTAGCACATTTCAGGGCTTGGGAATTAGGACCTGAGTGGGAGCAAATTCCAGGGTGTGGGGAGTCGGACCTTAGTGGGAGCACATTCCAGCACATGGGGATTCGGACATGAGTGGGAGCACGCTCCAGGGCATGGGGAGTCAGACCTGAGTGGGAGCACATTCCAGAGCATGAGGAGTCAGACCTAATTGGGAGTACGTTCCAGGGCATGGGGAGTCGGACCTGAATGGAAACAAATTCCAGGGCTTGACGAGTCAGACCTGAGTGGGAGCACATTCCAGAGCATGGGGAGTCGGACCTAATTGGGAGCACGTTCCAGGGCATGGGGAGTCGGACCTGACTGGGAGCACATTCCAGGGCGAGATGAGGCAGACCTGAGTGGGAGCACATTCCAGGGCATGGGGAGTCGGACCTGAGTGGGAGCTCATTCCAGGGCGTGGGGAGTCGGACCTGAGTGGCAGCACATTCCAGGGCGTGGGGAGTCAGACCTGAGTGGCAGCACATTCCAGTGCATGGGGAGTCGGACCTGAGTGGAAGCACATTCCAGGGCATGGGGAGTCGGACCTGAGTGGGAGCACTTTCCAGGGCGTGGGGAGCCGGACCTGAGTGGAAGCAGAATCCAAGGTGAGAGAAGTCGGACCTGATTGGGAGCACATTCCAGGGTGAGAGAATTCAGACCTGAGTGGTAGCAGAATCCAGCGCATGGGGAGACAGACCTGAGTGGGAGCACATTCCAGGGCGCGGGGTGTCGGACTTGAGTGAGAGCACATTCCCGGGCGAGAGGAGTCGGACCTGAGTGGGAGCACGTTCCAGGATTTGGGGAGTCAGACCTGAGTGGGAGCACATTCCAGGCTAATGGCCAGAGCAGATTGGGCGCACATTCCAGGTCATGGGGCATTGGACCTGACTGGGAAAACTTTCCAGAGCATGAAGAGTCGGACCTGAGTGGGAGCACATTCCAGGGCGTGGGGTTTCAGACCTGTGTGGGAGCACATTTCAGGGCGTGGGAAATCGGACCTGAGTGGGAGCACTTTCCAGGGCGTGGGAAGTCGGACCTTAGTGGGAGCACATTCCAGGGCATGGGGATTCGGAACTGAGTGGGAGCACGTTCCATGACGTAGGGATTCAGACCTGAATGGGAGCACATTCCAGGGCATGGGGAGTCGGACTTGAGTGGGAGCAATTTCCAGGGCATGGGGAGTCGGACCTAATTGGGAGCACGTTCCAGAGCATGGGGAGTCGGACCTGACTGGGAGCACATTCCAGGGCGAGAGCAGTCAGACCTGGGTGGGAGCACATTCCAGGGCGTGGGGAGACAGACATGAGAGGGAGCACATTCCCGGATGTGAGGAATTGTACCTGAATGGAAGAACATTCCAGGGCGTGAGGAGTCAGACCTGAGTGGGAGCTCATTCCAGGGCGTGGGGAGTCGGACCTGAGTGGCAGCACATTCCAGGGCATGGGGAGTCGGACCTGAGTGGCAGCACATTCCAGGGCATGGGCAGTCGGACCTGAGTGGAAGCATAAAACAGGGCATGGGGAGTCGGACCTGAGTGGGAGCACATTCCAAGGCGAGAGAAGTCGGACCTGAGTGTGAGCACTTTCCAGGGTGAGAGAATTCGGACCTGAGTGGCAGCACGTTCCAGGATCTGGGGAGTCAGACCTGAGTGGGAGCACATTCCACGGCGTGAGGAATCTGACCTGATTGGGAGCACATTCCAGGGGAGAGAAGTCGGACCTGAGTGGGAGCAAATTCCAACGTGTGGGGAAACAAACCTGGGTGGGAGTACATGCCAGGGTGTGGGGAGTCAGACATGAGTGTGAGCAAATTCCAGGACGTGAGGAGTCGGACCTGAGTGGAAGAACATTCCAGGGCATGAGGTTTCGGAAATAAGTGGGAGCACATTCCATCATGTGGGGAGTCAGACCTGAGTGGGAGCACAATCCAGGGCATGGGGAGTCGGACCTGAGTGGGAGCATATTCCAGGGCATGGGGCGTCGGACATGAGTGGAAGAATATTCCGGGGCATGGGGTGTCGGACCTGAGTGGGAGCACATTCCAGGGCGTGGGGAGTCAGACCTGAGTGGCAGCATGTTCTGGGGGTGATCGGAATTGGACCTGAGTGGGAGCACATTCCAGTGCTTGGGGGAGTCAGACCTGAGTGGGAGCACATTTCAGGGAGTGGGAATTAGGACCTGAGTGGGAGCACATTCCAGGGCGTGGGCAGTCGGACCTTAGTGGGAGCACTTTCCAATGTATGGGGATTCGGACCTGAGAGGGAGCACGTTCCAGGACCAAGGGATTCAGACCTGAGTGTGAGCACATTCCAGGGCATGGGGAGTCGGACCTGAGTGGGAGCACATTCCAGGGCATGGGGAGTCAGACCTAATTGGGAGCACGTTCCAGGGCATGGGGAGTCGGACCTGAGTGGGAGCTCATTCCAGGGTGTGGGGAGTTGGACCTGAGTGGCAGCACATTCCAGGGCGTGGGGAGTCGGACCTGAGTGGCAGCACATTCCAGGGCATGGGAAGTCGGACCTGAGTGGAAGCATATTCCAGGGCATGGGGAGTCGGACCTGAGTGGGAGGATATTCCAAAGGCGAGAGAAGTCGGACCTGAGTGTGAGCACTTTCCAGGGTGAGAGATTGGTACCTGAGTGGGAGCACGTTCAAGGATGTGCGGAGTCACACCTGAGTGGGAGCACATTCCAGGGCGAGAGGAGTCAGACCTGAATGGGAGCACATTCCAGGGCGTGGGGAGAGAGAAATGAGAGGGAGCACATTCCAGGATGTGAGGAGTTGTACCTGAGTGGAATAACATTCCAGGGCGTGAGGAGTCAGACCTGAGTGGGAGCACATTCCAGGGCATGGGGAGTCGGACCTGAGTGGGAGCTCATTCCAGGGCGTGGGGAGTCGGACCTGAGTGGCAGCACATTCCAGGGCATAGGGAGTCGGACCTGAGTGGCAGCAAATTCCAGGGCATGGGGAGTCGGATCTGAGTGGAAGCTTATTCCAGGGAATGGGGAGTCGGACCTGAGTGTGAGCACTTTCCAGGGTGAGAGAATTTGGATCTGAGTGGGAGCACGTTCCAGGATGTGCGGAGTCAGACCTGAGTGGGAGCACATTCCATGGCGTGAGGACTCTGACCTTATTGGGAGCACATTCCAGGGGAGAGAAGTCGGACCTGAGTGGGAGCAAATTCCAATGTGTGGGGAGTCAGACCTGGGTGGGAGCACATGCCAGGGTGTGGGGAGTCAGACATGAGTGAGAGCACATTCCAGGACGTGCGGAGTCGGACCTGAGTGGAAGAACATTCCAGGGCATGAGGTTTCGGACCTAAGTGGGAGCACATTCCAGCATGGGGGCAGTCAGACCTGAGTGGGAGCAAATTCCAGGGCATGGGGAGTCGGACCTGAGTGGAAGAATATTCCGGGGCATGGGGTGTCGGACCTGAGTGGGAGCACATTCCTGGGCGTGGGGAGTCGGACATGAGTGGCAGCATGTTCTGGGGGTGATGGGAGTTGGACCTGAGTGGGAGCACATTCCAGGCTGTGGGGAGTCGGACCTTAGTGGGAGCACATTCAAGTGCATGGGGATTTGGACCTGAGTGGGAGCACGTTCCAGGGCATGGGGAGTCGGACCTGAGTGGGAGCACATTCCAAGGCATGGGGATTCAGAACTAATTGGGAGCACCTTCCAGGGCATGGGGAGTCGGACCTGAATGCAAACAAATTCCAGGGCTTGAAGAGTCGGAACTGAGTGGAAGCACATTCCAGGGCATGGGGAGTCGGACCTAATTGGGAGCACATTCCAGGGCATGGGGAGTCGGACCTGACTGGGAGCATATTCCAGGGCGAGAGGAGTCAGACCTGGGTGGGAGCACATTCCAGGGCGTGGGGAGACAGACATGAGAGGGAGCACATTCCAGGATGTGAGGAGTTGTACCTGAGTGGAAGAACATTCCAGGGCGTGAGGAGTCAGACCTGAGTTGGAGCACATTCCAGGGCATGGGGAGTCGGACCTGAGTGGGAGCTCATTCCAGGGTGTGGGGAGTCGGACCTGAGTGGCAGCACATTCCAGGGCATGGGGAGTCGGACCTGGGTGGAAGCATATTCCATGGCATGGGGAGTCGGACCTGAGTGTGAGCACTTTCCAGGGTGAGAGAACTCGGACCTGAGTGGGAGCACGTTCCAGGATCTGGGGAGTCAGACCTGAGTGGGAGCACCTTCCACGGCGTGAGGAATCTGACCTGATTGGGAGCACATTCCAGGGGAGAGAAGTCGGACCTGAGTGAAAGCCAATTCCAACGTGTGGGGCGTCAGACCTGGGTGGGAGCACATGCCAGGGTGTGGGGAGTCAGACATGAGTGGGAGCACATTCCAGGACGTGAGGAGTCGGACCTGAGTGGAAGAACATTCCAGGGCATGAGGTTTCGGACCTAAGTGGGAGCACATTCCAGGGCATGGGGAGTCAGACCTGAATGGGAGCACATTCCAGGGCATGGGGCGTCGGACATGAGTGGAAGAATATTCCGGTGCATGAGGTGTCGGTCCTGAGCGGGAGCACATTCCAGGGCGTGGGGAGTCGGACCAGCGTGGGAGCACATTCCATTATGTAGTGAGTCGGACCTGAGTGGGAGCACATTCCAGTGCTTGGGGGAGTCAGACCTGAGTGGTCGCACATTTCAGGGCGTGGGAAGTAGGACCTGAGTGGGAGCAAATTCCAGGGTGTGGGGAGTCGGACCTTAGTGGGAGCACATTCCAGCGCATGAGGATTTGGACATGAGTGGGAGCACGTTAAGGGCATGGGGAGTCGGACCTGAGTGGGAGCACATTCCAGGGCATGGGGAGTCAGACCTAATTGGGAGCACGTTCCAGGGCATGGGGAGTCGGACCTGACTGGGAGCAAATTCCAGGGCGAGATGTGGCAGACCTGAGTGGGAGCACATTCCAGGGCGTGAGGAATCAGACCTGAGTGGGAGCACATTCCAGGGCATGGGGAGTCGGACCTGAGTGGGAGCTCATTCCAGGGCGTGGGGAGTCGGACCTGAGTGGCAGCAGATTCCAGGGCAAGGGGAGTCAGACCTGAGTGGCAGCACATTCCAGGGCATGGGGAGTCGGACCTGAGTGGAAGCACATTCCAGGGCATGGGGAGTCGGACCTGAGTGGGAGCACTTTCCAGGGCGTGGGGAGTCGGACCTGAGTGGGAGCACATTCCAGGGTGAGAGAATTCGGACCTGAGTGGGAGCAGAATCCAGCGCATGGGGAGACAGACCTTAGTGGGAGCACATTCCAGGGCGCGGGGTGTCGGACCTGAGTGGGAGCACGTTCCAGGGCGTGGGGAGTCAGACCTGATTGGCAGCATGTTCTGGGGGTGATGGGAGTTGCACCTGAGTTGGAGCACATTCCAGTGCTTGGGGGAGTCAGACCTGTGTGGGAGCACATTTCAGGGCGTGGGAAATCGGACCTGAGTGGGAGCACTTTCCAGGGCGTGGGAATTCGGACCTGAGTGGGAGCACATTCCAGAGCATGGGGATTCGGACCTGAGTGGGAGCACTTTCCAGGGCATGGGTTGTCGGACCTAATTGGGAGCGCATTCCAGTGCATGGGGAGTCGGACCTGACTGGGGCACATTCCAGGGCGAGAGGAGTCAGACCTGGGTGGGAGCACATTCCAGGGCTTCGGGAGACAGACATGAGAGGGAGCTCATTCCCGGATGTGAGGAATTGTACCTGAATGGAAGAACATTCCAGGGCGTGAGGAGTCAGACCTGAGTGGGAGCTCATTCCAGGGCGTGGGGAGTCGAACCTGAGTGGCGGCACATTCCAGGGCATGGGGAGTCGGACCTGAGTGGCAGCACATTCCAGGGCATGGGCAGTCGGACCTGAGTGGAAGCATAATCCAGGGCAATGGGAGTCGGACCTGAGTGGGAGCACATTCCAAGGCGAGAGAAGTCGCACCTGAGTGTGAGCACTTTCCAGGGTGAGAGAATTCGGACCTGAGTGGGAGCACGTTCCAGGATGTGGGGAGTCAGACCTGAATGGGAGCACATTCCACGGCGTGAGGAATCTGACCTGATTGGGAGCACATTCCAGGGGAGAGAAGTCGGACCTGAGTGGGAGCAAATTCCAACGTGTGGGGAGTCAGACATGAGTGGGAGCACATTCCAGGACGTGAGGAGTCGGACCTGAGTGGAAGAACATTCCAGGGCATGAGGTTTCGGATCTAAGTGGGAGCACATTCCAGCATGTGGGGAGTCAGACCTGAGTGGGAGCAAATTCCAGGGCATGGGGATTAGTACCTGAGTGGGAGCACATTCCAGGGCATGGGGCGTCGGACATGAGTGGAAGAATATTCCTGGGCATGGGGTGTCAGACCTGAGTGGGAGCACATTCCAGGGCGTGGGGAGTCGGACCTGAGTGGGAGCACATTCCAGGGCGTGGGGAGTCAGACCTGAGTGGCAGCATGTTCTGGGGGTGATGGGAGTTGTACCTGAGTGGGAGTACATTCCAGGGTGTGGGGAGTTGGACCTTAGTGGGAGCACATTCCAGTGCATGGGGATTCGGACCTGAGTGGAAGAACGTTCCAGGGCATGGGGAGTCGGACCTGAGTGGGAGCACATTCCAGGGCATGGGTAGTCAGACCTAATTGGGAGCACGATCCAGGGCATGGGGAGTCGGACCTGAATGGAAACAAATTCCAGGGCTTGAAGAGTCGGAACTGAGTGGAAGCACATTCAAGGGCATGGGGAGTCGGACCTAATTGGGAGCACGTTCCAGGGCATGGGGAGTCGGACCTGACTGGGAGCATATTCCAGAGCGAGAGGAGTCAGACCTGGGTGGGTGCACATTCCAGGGCTTGGGGAGACAGACATGACAGGGAGCACATTCCAGGATGTGAGGAGTTGTACCTGAGTGGAAGAACATTCCAGGGCGTGAGGAGTCAGACCTGAGTGGGAGCACATTCCAGTGCTTGGGGGAGTCAGACCTGAGTGGGAGCACATTCCAGGGCGTGCGGAGTCGGACCTGAGTGGCAGCACATTCCAGGGCAAGTGGGAGTCGGACCTGAGTGGCAGCACATTCCAGGGCATGGGCAGTCGGACCTGAGTGGAAGCATAATCCAGGGCATGGGGAGTCGGACCTGAGTGGGAGCACATTCCCGGACCTAGGGATTCAGACCTGAGTGTGAGCACATTCCAGGACGTGAGGAGTCGGACCTGAGTGGAAGGACATTCCAGGGCATGAGGTTTCGGACTTGAGTGGAAGAATATTCCGGGGCATGAGGTGTCGGACCTGAGTGGGAGCACATTCCAGGGCGTGGGGAGTCTGACCTGAGTGGGAGCACATTCCAGAGCATGGGGAGTCGGACCTAATTGGGAGCACGTTCCAGGGCATGGGGAGTCGGACCTGACTGGGAGCACATTCCAGGGCGAGATGAGGCAGACCTGAGTGGGAGCACATTCCAGGGCATGGGGAGTCGGACCTGAGTGGGAGCTCATTCCAGGGCGTGGGGAGTCGGACCTGAGTGGCAGCACATTCCAGGGCGTGGGGAGTCAGACCTGAGTGGCAGCACATTCCAGTGCATGGGGAGTCGGACCTGAGTGGAAGCACATTCCAGGGCATGGGGAGTCGGACCTGAGTGGGAGCACTTTCCAGGGCATGGGGAGCCGGACCTGAGTGGAAGCAGAATCCAAGGTGAGAGAAGTCGGACCTGATTGGGAGCACATTCCAGGGTGAGAGAATTCGGACCTGAGTGGTAGCAGAATCCAGCGCATGGGGAGACAGACCTTAGCGGGAGCACATTCCAGGGCGCGAGGTGTCGGACTTGAGTGAGAGCACATTCCCGGGCGAGAGGAGTCGGACCTGAGTGGGAGCACGTTCCAGGATTTGGGGAGTCAGACCTGAGTGGGAGCACATTCCAGGCTAATGGCCAGAGCAGATTGGGCGCACATTCCAGGTCATGGGCATTGGACCTGACTGGGAACACTTTCCAGAGCATGAAGAGTCGGACCTGAGTGGGAGCACATTCCAGGGCGTGGGGAGTCAGACCTGATTGGCAGCATGTTCTGGGGGTGATGGGAGTTGCACCTGAGTGGCAGCACATTCCAGTGCTTGGGGGAGTCAGACCTGTGTGGGAGCACATTTCAGGGCGTGGGAAATCGGACCTGAGTGGGAGCACTTTCCAGGGAGTGGGAATTCGGACCTTAGTGGGAGCACATTCCAGGGCATGGGGATTCGGAACTGAGTGGGAGCACGTTCCATGACGTAGGGATTCAGACCTGAATGGGAGCACATTCCAGGGCATGGGGAGTCGGACTTGAGTGGGAGCACTTTCCAGGGCATGGGGAGTCGGACCTAATTGGGAGCACATTCCAGAGCATGGGGATTCGGACCTGACTGGGAGCACATTCCAGGGCGAGAGCAGTCAGACCTGGGTGGGAGCACATTCCAGGGCGTGGGGAGACAGACATGAGAGGGAGCACATTCCCGGATGTGAGGAATTGTACCTGAATGGAAGAACATTCCAGGGCGTGAGGAGTCAGACCTGAGTGGGAGCTCATTCCAGGGCGTGGGGAGTCGGACCTGAGTGGCAGCACATTCCAGGGCATGGGGAGTCGGACCTGAGTGGCAGCACATTCCAGGGCATGGGCAGTCGGACCTGAGTGGAAGCATAAAACAGGGCATGGGTCGTCGGACCTGAGTCGGAGCACATTCCAAGGCGAGAGAAGTCGGACCTGAGTGTGAGCACTTTCCAGGGTGTGAGAATTCAGACCTGAGTGGGAGCACGTTCCAGGATCTGGGGAGTCAGACCTGAGTGGGAGCACATTCCACGGCATGAGGAATCTGATCTGATTGGGAGCACATTCCAGGGGAGAGAAGTCGGACCTGAGTGGGAGCAAATTCCAACGTGTGGGGAAACAAACCTGGGTGTGAGCACATGCCAGGGTGTGGGGAGTCAGACATGAGTGTGAGCAAATTCCAGGACGTGAGGAGTCGGACCTGAGTGGAAGAACATTCCAGGGCATGAGGTTTCAGAAATAAGTGGGAGCACATTCCATCATGTGGGGAGTCAGACCTGAGTGGGAGCACATTCCAGGGCATGGGGAGTCGGACCTGAGTGGGAGCACATTCCAGGGCATGGGGCGTCGGACATGAGTGGAAGAATATTCCGGGGCATGGGGTGTCGGACCTGAGTGGGAGCACATTCCAGGGCGTGGGGAGTCGGACCTGAGTGGGAGCACATTCCATTATATAGTGAATCGGACCTGAGTGGGTGCACATTCCAGGGCGTGGGGAGTCAGACCTGAGTGGCAGCATGTTCTGGGGGTGATCGGAGTTGGACCTGAGTGGGAGCACATTCCAGTGCTTGGGGGAGTCAGACCTGAGTGGGAGCACATTTCAGGGAGTGGGAATTAGGACCTGAGTGGGAGCACAATCCAGGGCGTGGGGAGTCGGACCTTAGTGGGAGCACTTTCCAATGTATGGGGATTCGGACATGAGAGGGAGCACGTTCCAGGACCTAGGGATTCAGACCTGAGTGTGAGCACATTCCAGGGCATGGGGAGTCGGACCAGAGTGGGAGCACATTCCAGGGCATGGGGAGTCAGACCTAATTGCGAGAAAGTTCCAGGGCATGGCGAGTCGGACCTGAGTGGGAGCTCATTCCAGGGTGTGGGGAGTTGGACCTGAGTGGCAGCACATTCCAGGGCGTGGGGAGTCGGACCTGAGTGGCAGCACATTCCAGGGCATGGGAAGTCGGACCTGAGTGGAAGCATATTCCAGGGCATGGGGAGTCGGACCTGAGTGGGAGGATATTCCAAAGGCGAGAGAAGTCGGACCTGAGTGTGAGCACTTTCCAGGGTGAGAGAATTGGTACCTGAGTGGGAGCACGTTCCAGGATGTGCGGAGTCACACCTGAGTGGGAGCACATTCCAGGGCGAGAGGAGTCAGACCTGAATGGGAGCACATTCCAGGGCGTGGGGAGAGAGAAATGAGAGGGAGCACATTCCAGGATGTGAGGAGTTGTACCTGAGTGGAATAACATTCCAGGGCGTGAGGAGTCAGACCTGAGTGGGAGCACATTCCAGGGCATGGGGAGTCGGACCTGAGTGGGAGCTCATTCCAGGGCGTGGGGAGTCGGACCTGAATGGCAGCACATTCCAGGGCGTAGGGAGTCGGACCAGAGTGGCAGCAAATTCCAGGGCATGGGGAGTCGGATCTGAGGGGAAGCATATTCCAGGGCATGGGGAGTCGGACCTGAGTGTGAGCACTTTCCAGGGTGAGAGAATTTGGATCTGAGTGGGAGCACGTTCCAGGATGTGCGGAGTCAGACCTGAGTGGGAGCACATTCCATGGCGTGAGGACTCTGACCTGATTGGGAGCACATTCCAGGGGAGAGAAGTCGGACCTGAGTGGGAGCAAATTCCAATGTGTGGGGAGTCAGACCTGGGTGGGAGCACATGCCAGGGTGTGGGGAGTCAGACATGAGTGAGAGCACATTCCAGGACGTGAGGAGTCGGACCTGAGTGGAAGAACATTCCAGGGCATGAGGTTTCGGACCTAAGTGGGAGCACATTCCAGCATGGGGGCAGTCAGACCTGAGTGGGAGCAAATTCCAGGGCATGGGGAGTCGGACCTGAGTGGAAGAATATTCCGGGGCATGGGGTGTCGGACCTGAGTGGGAGCACATTCCTGGGCGTGGGGAGTCGGACATGAGTGGCAGCATGTTCTGGGGGTGATGGGAGTTGGACCTGAGTGGGAGCACATTCCAGGCTGTGGGGAGTCGGACCTTAGTGGGAGCACATTCCAGTGCATGGGGATTTGGACCTGAGTGGGAGCACGTTCCAGGGCATGGGGAGTCGGACCTGAGTGGGAGCACATTCCAAGGCATGGGGATTCAGAACTAATTGGGAGCACCTTCCAGGGCATGGGGAGTCGGACCTGAATGCAAACAAATTCCAGGGCTTGAAGAGTCGGAACTGAGTGGAAGCACATTCCAGGGCATGGGGAGTCGGACCTAATTGGGAGCACATTCCAGGGCATGGGGAGTCGGACCTGACTGGGAGCATATTCCAGGGCGAGAGGAGTCAGACCTGGGTGGGAGCACATTCCAGGGCGTGGTAAGACAGACATGAGAGGGAGCACATTCCAGGATGTGAGGAGTTGTACCTGAGTGGAAGAACATTCCAGGGCGTGAGGAGTCAGACCTGAGTGGGAGCACATTCCAGGGCATGGGGAGTCGGACCTGAGTGGGAGCTCATTCCAGGGTGTGGGGAGTCGGACCTGAGTGGCAGCACATTCCAGGGCATGGGGAGTCGGACCTGGGTGGAAGCATATTCCATGGCATGGGGAGTAGGACCTGAGTGGGAGTACATTCCAAGGCGAGAGAAGTCAGACCTGAGTGTGAGCACTTTCCAGGGTGAGAGAATTCGGACCTGAGTGGGAGCACGTTCCAGGATTTGAGGAGTCAGACCTGAGTGGGAGCACATTCCAGGCTAATGGCCAGAGCAGATAGGGCGCACATTCCAGGTCATGGGGCATTGGACCTGACTGGGAACACTTTCCAGAGCATGAAGAGTCGGACCTGAGTGGGAGCACATTCCAGGGCGTGGGGAGTCAGACCTGATTGGCAGCATGTTCTGGGGGTGATGGGAGTTGCACCTGAGTGGCAGCACATTCCAGTGCTTGGGGGAGTCAGACCTGTGTGGGAGCACATTTCAGTGCGTGGGAATTCGGACCTTAGTGGGAGCACATTCCAGGGCATGGGGATTCGGAACTGAGTGGGAGCACGTTCCATGACGTAGGGATTCAGACCTGAATGGGAGCACATTCCAGGGCATGGGGAGTCGGACTTGACTGGGAGCACTTTCCAGGGCATGGGGAGTCGGACCTGACTGGGAGCACATTCCAGGGCGAGAGCAGTCAGACCTGGGTGGGAGCACATTCCAGGGCGTGGGGAGACAGACATGAGAGGGAGCACATTCCCGGATGTGAGGAATTGTACCTGAATGGAAGAACATTCCAGGGCGTGAGGAGTCAGACCTGAGTGGGAGCTCATTCCAGGGCGTGGGGAGTCGGACCTGAGTGGCAGCACATTCCAGGGCATGGGGAGTCGGACCTGAGTGGCAGCACATTCCAGGGCATGGGCAGTCGGACCTGAGTGGAAGCATAAAACAGGGCATGGGTCGTCGGACCTGAGTGGGAGCACATTCCAAGGCGAGAGAAGTCGGACCTGAGTGTGAGCACTTTCCAGGGTGAGAGAATTCGGACCTGAGTGGGAGCACGTTCCAGGATCTGGGGAGTCAGACCTGAGTGGGAGCACATTCCACGGCGTGAGGAATCTGATCTGATTGGGAGCACATTCCAGGGGAGAGAAGTCGGACCTGAGTGGGAGCAAATTCCAACGTGTGGGGAAACAAACCTGGGTGGGAGCACATGCCAGGGTGTGGGGAGTCAGACATGAGTGTGAGCAAATTCCAGGACGTGAGGAGTCGGACCAGAGTGGAAGAACATTCCAGGGCATGAGGTTTCGGTAATAAGTGGGAGCACATTCCATCATGTGGGGAGTCAGACCTGAGTGGGAGCACATTCCAGGGCATGGGGAGTCGGACCTGAGTGGGAGCACATTCCAGGGCATGGGGCGTCGGACATGAGTGGAAGAATATTCCGGGGCATGGGGTGTCGGACCTGAGTGGGAGCACATTCCAGGGCGTGGGGAGTCGGACATGAGTGGGAGCACATTCCATTATATAGTGAATCGGACCTGAGTGGGTGCACATTCCAGGGCGTGGGGAGTCAGACCTGAGTGGCAGCATGTTCTGGGGGTGATCGGAGTTGGACCTGAGTTGGAGCACATTCCAGTGCTTGGGGGAGTCAGACCTGAGTGGGAGCAAATTTCAGGGAGTGGGAATTAGGACCTGAGTGGGAGCACAATCCAGGGCGTGGGGAGTCGGACCTTAGTGGGAGCACTTTCCAATGTATGGGGATTCGGACCTGAGAGGGAGCACGTTCCAGGACCTAGGGATTCAGACCTGAGTGTGAGCACATTCCAGGGCATGGGGAGTCGGACCTGAGTGGGAGCACATTCCAGGGCATGGGGAGTCAGACCTAATTGGGAGCACGTTCCAGGGCATGGGGAGACGGACCTGAGTGGGAGCTCATTCCAAGTGTGTGGGGAGTTGGACCTGAGTGGCAGCACATTCCCGGGCGTGGGGAGTCGGACCTGAGTGGCAGCACATTCCAGGGCATGGGAAGTCGGACCTGAGTGGAAGCATATTCCAGGGCATGGGGAGTCGGACCTGAGTGGGAGGATATTCCAAAGACGAGAGAAGTCGGACCTGAGTGTGAGCAATTTCCAGGGTGAGAGAATTGGTACCTGAGTGGGAGCACGTTCCAGGATGTGCGGAGTCACACCTGAGTGGGAGCACATTCCAGGGCAAGAGGAGTCAGACCTGAATGGGAGCACATTCCAGGGCGTGGGGAGAGAGAAATGAGAGGGAGCACATTCCAGGATGTGAGGAGTTGTACCTGAGTGGAATAACATTCCAGGGCGTGAGGAGTCAGACCTGAGTGGGAGCACATTCCAGGGCATGGGGAGTCAGACCTGAGTGGGAGCTCATTCCAGGGCGTGGGGAGTCGGACCTGAGTGGCAGCACATTCCAGGGCGTAGGGAGTCGGACCTCAGTGGCAGCAAATTCCAGGGCATGGGGATTCGGATCTGAGTGGAAGCATATTCCAGGGCATGGGGAGTCGGACCTGAGTGTGAGCACTTTCCAGGGTGAGAGAATTTGGACCTGAGTGGGAGCACGTTCCAGGATGTGCGGAGTCAGACCTGAGTGGGAGCACATTCCATGGCGTGAGGACTCTGACCTGATTGGGAGCACATTCCAGGGGAGAGAAGTCGGACCTGAGTGGGAGCAAATTCCAATGTGTGGGGAGTCAGACCTGGGTGGGAGCACATGCCAGGGTGTGGGGAGTCAGACATGAGTGAGAGCACATTCCAGGACGTGAGGAGTCGGACCTGAGTGGAAGAACATTCCAGGGCATGAGGTTTCGGACCTAAGTGGGAGCACATTCCAGCATGGGGGCAGTCAGACCTGAGTGGGAGCAAATTCCAGGGCATGGGGAGTCGGACCTGAGTGGAAGAATATTCCGGGGCATGGGGTGTCGGACCTGAGTGGGAGCACATTCCTGGGCGTGGGGAGTCGGATATGAGTGGCAGCATGTTCTGGGGGTGATGGGAGTTGGACCTGAGTGGGAGCACATTCCAGGCTGTGGGGAGTCGGACCTTAGTGGGAGCACATTCCAGTGCATGGGGATTTGGACCTGAGTGGGAGCACGTTCCAGGGCATGGGGAGTCGGACCTGAGTGGGAGCACATTCCAAGGCATGGGGATTCAGAACTAATTGGGAGCACCTTCCAGGGCATGGGGAGTCGGACATGAGTGGCAGCATGTTCTGGGGGTGATGGGAGTTGGACCTGAGTGGGAGCACATTCCAGGCTGTGGGGAGTCGGACCTGAATGCAAACTAATTCCAGGGCTTGAAGAGTCGGAACTGAGTGGAAGCACATTCCAGGGCATGGGGAGTCAGACCTAATTGGGAGCACATTCCAGGGCATGGGGAGTCGGACCTGACTGGGAGCATATTCCAGGGCGAGAGGAGTCAGACCTGGGTGGGAGCACATTCCAGGGCGTGGGCAGACAGACATGAGAGGGAGCACATTCCAGGATGTGAGGAGTTGTACCTGAGTAGAAGAACATTCCAGGGCATGAGGAGTCAGACCTGAGTGGGAGCACATTCCAGGGCATGGGGAGTCGGACCTGAGTGGGAGCTCATTCCAGGGTGTGGGGAGTCGGACCTGAGTGGCAGCACATTCCAGGGCATGGGGAGTCGGACCTGGGTGGAAGCATATTCCATGGCATGGGGAGTAGGACCTGAGTGGGAGTACATTCCAAGGCGAGAGAAGTCGGACCTGAGTGTGAGCACTTTCCAGGGTGAGAGAATTCGGACCTGAGTGGGAGCACGTTCCAGGATCCGGGGAGTCAGACCTGAGTGGGAGCACATTCCACGGCGTGAGGAATCTGACCTGATTGGGAGCACATTCCAGGGGAGAGAAGTCGGACCTGAGTGAAAGCCAATTCCAACGTGTGGGGAGTCAGACCTGGGTGGGAGCACATGCCAGGGTGTGGGGAGTCAGACATGAGTGGGAGCACATTCCAGGACGTGAGGAGTCGGACCTGAGTGGAAGAACATTCCAGGGCATGAGGTTTCGGACCTAAGTGGGAGCACATTCCAGGGCATGGGGAGTCAGACCTGAATGGGAGCACATTCCAGGGCATGGGGCGTCGGACTTGAGTGGAAGAATATTCCGGGGCATGAGGTGTCGGTCCTGACTGGGAGCACATTCCAGGGCGTGGGGAGTCGGACCAGCTTGGGAGCACATTCCATTATGTAGTGAGTCAGACCTGAGTGGGAGCACATTCCAGGGTGTGGGGAGTCAGGCCTGAGTGGCAGCATGTTCTGGGGGTGATGGGAGTTGTACCTGAGTGGGAGCACATTCCAGTGCTTGGGGGAGTCAGACCTGAGTGGTCGCACATTACAGGGCGTGGGAATTAGGACCTGAGTGGGAGCAAATTCCAGGGTGTGGGGAGTCGGACCTTAGTGGGAGCACATTCCAGCGCATGAGGATTTGGACATGAGTGGGAGCACGTTCCAGGGCATGGGGAGTCGGAGCTGAGTGGGAGCACATTCCAGGGCATGGGGAGTCAGACCTAATTGGGAGCACGTTCCAGGGCATGGGGAGTCGGACCTGACTGGGAGCAAATTCCAGGGCGAGATGTGGCAGACCTGAGTGGGAGCACATTCCAGGGCGTGAGGAGTCAGACCTGAGTGGGAGCACATTCCAGGGCATGGGGAGTCGGACCTGAGTGGGAGCTCATTCCAGGGCGTGGGGAGTCGGACCTGAGTGGCAGCACATTCCAGGGCAAGGGGAGTCAGACCTGAGTGGCAGCACATTCCAGGGCATGGGGAGTCGGACCTGAGTGGAAGCACATTCCAGGGCATGGGGAGTCGGACCTGAGTGGGAGCACTTTCCAGGGCGTGGGGAGTCGGACCTGAGTGGGAGCACATTCCAGGGTGAGAGAATTCGCACCTGAGTGGGAGCAGAATCCAGCGCATGGGGAGACAGACCTTAGTGGGAGCACATTCCTGGGCGCGGGGTGTCGGACCTGAGTGAGAGCCCATTCCCGGGCGGGAGGAGTCAGACCTGAGTGGGAGCACGTTCCAGGGCGTGGGGAGTCAGACCTGATTGGCAGCATGTTCTGGGGGTGATGGGAGTTGCACCTGAGTTGGAGCACATTCCAGTGCTTGGGGGAGTCAGACCTGTGTGGGAGCACATTTCAGGGCGTGGGAAATCGGACCTGAGTGGGAGCACTTTCCAGGGCGTGTGAATTCGGACCTGAGTGGGAGCACATTCCAGAGCATGGGGATTCGGACCTGAGTGGGAGCACTTTCCAGGGCATGGGGAGTCGGACCTAATTGGGAGCGCGTTCCAGTGCATGGGGAGTCGGACCTGACTGGGGCACATTCCAGGGCGAGAGGAGTCAGACCTGGGTGGGAGCACATTCCAGGGCTTCGGGAGACAGACATGAGAGGGAGCACATTCCCGGATGTGAGGAATTGTACCTGATTGGAAGAACATTCCTCGGCGTGAGGAGTCAGACCTGAGTGGGAGCTCATTCCAGGGCGTGGGGAGTCGGACCTGAGTGGCAGGACATTCCAGGGCATGGGGAGTCGGACCTGAGTGGCAGCACATTCCAGGGCATGGGCAGTCGGACCTGAGTGGGAGCACATTCCTGGGCGTGGGGAGTCGGACATGAGTGGCAGCATGTTCTGGGGGTGATGGGAGTTGGACCTGAGTGGGAGCACATTCCAGGCTGTGGGGAGTCGGACCTTAGTGGGAGCACATTCCAGTGCATGGGGATTTGGACCTGAGTGGGAGCACGTTCCAGGGCATGGGGAGTCGGACCTGAGTGGGAGCACATTCCAAGGCATGGGGATTCAGAACTAATTGGGAGCACCTTCCAGGGCATGGGGAGTCGGACATGAGTGGCAGCATGTTCTGGGGGTGATGGGAGTTGGACCTGAGTGGGAGCACATTCCAGGCTGTGGGGAGTCGGACCTGAATGCAAACAAATTCCAGGGCTTGAAGAGTCGGAACTGAGTGGAAGCACATTCCAGGGCATGGGGAGTCGGACCTAATTGGGAGCACATTCCAGGGCATGGGGAGTCGGACCTGACTGGGAGCATATTCCAGGGCGAGAGGTGTCAGACCTGGGTGGGAGCACATTCCAGGGCGTGGGGAGACAGACATGAGAGGGAGCACATTCCAGGATGTGAGGAGTTGTACCTGAGTGGAAGAACATTCCAGGGCATGAGGAGTCAGACCTGAGTGGGAGCACATTCCAGGGCATGGGGAGTCGGACCTGAGTGGGAGCTCATTCCAGGGTGTGGGGAGTCGGACCTGAGTGGCAGCACATTCCAGGGCATGGGGAGTCGGACCTGGGTGGAAGCATATTCCATGGCATGGGGAGTAGGACCTGAGTGGGAGTACATTCCAAGGCGAGAGAAGTCGGACCTGAGTGTGAGCACTTTCCAGGGTGAGAGAATTCGGACCTGAGTGGGAGCACGTTCCAGGATCCGGGGAGTCAGACCTGAGTGGGAGCACATTCCACGGCGTGAGGAATCTGACCTGATTGGGAGCACATTCCAGGGGAGAGAAGTCGGACCTGAGTGAAAGCCAATTCCAACGTGTGGGGAGTCAGACCTGGGTGGGAGCACATGCCAGGGTGTGGGGAGTCAGACATGAGTGGGAGCACATTCCAGGACGTGAGGAGTCGGACCTGAGTGGAAGAACATTCCAGGGCATGAGGTTTCGGACCTAAGTGGGAGCACATTCCAGGGCATGGGGAGTCAGACCTGAATGGGAGCACATTCCAGGGCATGGGGCGTCGGACTTGAGTGGAAGAATATTCCGGGGCATGAGGTGTCGGTCCTGACTGGGAGCACATTCCAGGGCGTGGGGAGTCGGACCAGCTTGGGAGCACATTCCATTATGTAGTGAGTCAGACCTGAGTGGGAGCACATTCCAGGGTGTGGGGAGTCAGGCCTGAGTGGCAGCATGTTCTGGGGGTGATGGGAGTTGTACCTGAGTGGGAGCACATTCCAGTGCTTGGGGGAGTCAGACCTGAGTGGTCGCACATTTCAGGGCGTGGGAATTAGGAACTGAGTGGGAGCAAATTCCAGGGTGTGGGGAGTCGGACCTTAGTGGGAGCACATTCCAGCGCATGAGGATTTGGACATGAGTGGGAGCACGTTAAGGGCATGGGGAGTCGGACCTGAGTGGGAGCACATTCCAGGGCATGGGGAGTCAGACCTAATTGGGAGCACGTTCCAGGGCATGGGGAGTCGGACCTGACTGGGAGCAAATTCCAGGGCGAGATGTGGCAGACCTGAGTGGGAGCACGTTCCAGGGCGTGAGGAGTCAGACCTGAGTGGGAGCACATTCCAGGGCATGGGGAGTCGGACCTGAGTGGGAGCTCATTCCAGGGCGTGGGGAGTCGGACCTGAGTGGCAGCACATTCCAGGGCAAGGGGAGTCAGACCTGAGTGGCAGCACATTCCAGGGCATGGGGAGTCGGACCTGAGTGGAAGCACATTCCAGGGCTTGGGGAGTCGGACCTGAGTGGGAGCACTTTCCAGGGCGTGGGGAGTCGGACCTGAGTGGGAGCACATTCCAGGGTGAGAGAATTCGGACCTGAGTGGGAGCAGAATCCAGCGCATGGGGAGACAGACCTTAGTGGGAGCACATTCCAGGGCGCGGGGTGTCGGACCTGAGTGAGAGCCCATTCCCGGGCGGGAGGAGTCAGACCTGAGTGGGAGCACGTTCCAGGGCGTGGGGAGTCAGACCTGATTGGGAGCGCGTTCCAGTGCATGGGGAGTCGGACCTGACTGGGGCACATTCCAGGGCGAGAGGAGTCAGACCTGGGTGGGAGCACATTCCAGGGCTTCGGGAGACAGACATGAGAGGGAGCACATTCCCGGATGTGAGGAATTGTACCTGATTGGAAGAACATTCCTGGGCGTGAGGAGTCAGACCTGAGTGGGAGCTCATTCCAGGGCGTGGGGAGTCGGACCTGAGTGGCAGGACATTCCAGGGCATGGGGAGTCGGACCTGAGTGGCAGCACATTCCAGGGCATGGGCAGTCGGACCTGAGTGGAAGCATAATCCAGGGCAATGGGAGTCGGACCTGAGTGGGAGCACATTCCAAGGCGAGAGAAGTCGGACCTGAGTGTGAGCACTTTCCAGGGTGAGAGAATTCGGACCTGAGTGGGAGCACGTTCCAGGATGTGGGAGTCAGACCTGAGTGGCAGCATGTTCTGTTGGTGATGGGAGTTGTACCTGAGTGGGAGCACATTCCAGTGCTTGGGGGAGTCAGACCTGAGTGGTCGCACATTTCAGGGCGTGGGAATTAGGACCTGAGTGGGAGCAAATTCCAGGGTGTGGGGAGTCGGACCTTAGTGGGAGCACATTCCAGCGCATGAGGATTTGGACATGAGTGGGAGCACGTTAAGGGCATGGGGAGTCGGACCTGAGTGGGAGCACATTCCAGGGCATGGGGAGTCAGACCTAATTGGGAGCACGTTCCAGGGCATGGGGAGTCGGACCTGACTGGGAGCAAATTCCAGGGCGAGATGTGGCAGACCTGAGTGGGAGCACATTCCAGGGCGTGAGGAGTCAGACCTGAGTGGGAGCACATTCCAGGGCATGGGGAGTCGGACCTGAGTGGGAGCTCATTCCAGGGCGTGGGGAGTCGGACCTGAGTGGCAGCACATTCCAGGGCAAGGGGAGTCAGACCTGAGTGGCAGCACATTCCAGGGCATGGGGAGTCGGACCTGAGTGGAAGCACATTCCAGGGCATGGGGAGTCGGACCTGAGTGGGAGCACTTTCCAGGGCGTGGGGAGTCGGACCTGAGTGGGAGCACATTCCAGGGTGAGAGAATTCGGACCTGAGTGGGAGCAGAATCCAGCGCATGGGGAGACAGACCTTAGTGGGAGCACATTCCAGGGCGCGGGGTGTCGGACCTGAGTGAGAGCCCATTCCCGGGCGGGAGGAGTCAGACCTGAGTGGGAGCACGTTCCAGGGCGTGGGGAGTCAGACCTGATTGGCAGCATGTTCTGGGGGTGATGGGAGTTGCACCTGAGTTGGAGCACATTCCAGTGCTTGGGGGAGTCAGACCTGTGTGGGAGCACATTTCAGGGCGTGGGAAATCGGACCTGAGTGGGAGCACTTTCCAGGGCGTGTGAATTCGGACCTGAGTGGGAGCACATTCCAGAGCATGGGGATTCGGACCTGAGTGGGAGCACTTTCCAGGGCATGGGGAGTCGGACCTAATTGGGAGCGCGTTCCAGTGCATGGGGAGTCGGACCTGACTGGGGCACATTCCAGGGCGAGAGGAGTCAGACCTGGGTGGGAGCACATTCCAGGGCTTCGGGAGACAGACATGAGAGGGAGCACATTCCCGGATGTGAGGAATTGTACCTGATTGGAAGAACATTCCTGGGCGTGAGGAGTCAGACCTGAGTGGGAGCTAATTCCAGGGCGTGGGGAGTCGGACCTGAGTGGCAGGACATTCCAGGGCATGGGGAGTCGGACCTGAGTGGCAGCACATTCCAGGGCATGGGCAGTCGGACCTGAGTGGAAGCATAATCCAGGGCAATGGGAGTCGGACATGAGTGGGAGCACATTCCAAGGCGAGAGAAGTCGGACCTGAGTGTGAGCACTTTCCAGGGTGAGAGAATTCGGACCTGAGTGGGAGCACGTTCCAGGATGTGGGGAGTCAGACCTGAGTGGGAGCACATTCCACAGCGTGAGGAATCTGACCTGATTGGGAGCACATTCCAGGGGAGAGAAGTCGGACCTGAGTGGGAGCAAATTCCAACGTGTGGGGAATCAGACCTGGGTGGGAGCACATGCCAGGGTGTGGGGATTCAGACATGAGTGGGAGCACATTCCAGGACGTGAGGAGTCGGACCTGAGTGGAAGAACATTCCAGGGCATGAGGTTTCGGACCCAAGTGGGAGCACATTCCAGCATGTGGGGAGTCAGACCTGAGTGGGAGCAAATTCCAAGGCATGGGGAGTAGTACCTGAGTGGGAGCACATTCCAGGGCATGGGGCGTCGGACATGAGTGGAAGAATATTCCTGGGCATGGGGTGTCAGACCTGAGTGGGAGCACATTCCAGGGCGTGGGGAGTCGGACCTGAGTGGGAGCACATTCCATTATGTAGTGAGTCGTACCTGTGTGGGAGCACATTCCAGGGCGTGGGGAGTCAGACCTGAGTGTCAGCATGTTCTGGGGGTGATGGGAGTTGTACCTGAGTGGGAGTACATTCCAGGGTGTGGGGAGTTGGACCTTAGTGGGAGCACATTCCAGTGCATGGGGATTCGGACCTGAGTGGAAGCACGTTCCAGGGCATGGGGAGTCGGACCTGAGTGGGAGCACATTCCAGGGCATGGGTAGTCAGACCTAATTGGGAGCACGTTCCAGGGCATGGGGAGTCGGACCTGAATGGAAACAAATTCCAGGGCTTGAAGAGTCGGAACTGAGTGGAAGCACATTCCAGTGCATGGGGAGTCGGACCTAATTGGGAGCACGTTCCAGGGCATGGGGAGTCGGACCTGACTGGGAGCATATTCCAGAGCGAGAGGAGTCAGACCTGGGTGGGAGCACATTCCAGGGCGTGGGGAGACAGACATGGCAGGGAGCACATTCCAGGATGTGAGGAGTTGTACCTGAGTGGAAGAACATTCCAGGGCATGATGAGTCAGACCTGAGTGGGAGCACATTCCAGGGCAAGGGGAGTCAGACCTGAGTGGGAGCTCATTCCAGGGCGTGGGGGGGGTCGGACCTGAGTGGAAGCACATTCCAGGGCATGGGGAGTCGGACCTGGGTGGAAGCATATTCCATGGCATGGGGAGTCGGACCTGAGTGGGAGCCCTTTCCAGGGTGAGAGAATTCGGACCTGAGTGGGAGCACGTTCCAGGATCTGGGGAGTCAGACCTGAGTGGGAGCACATTCCACGGCGTGAGGAATCTGACCTGATTGGGAGCACATTCCAGGGGAGAGAAGTCGGACCTGAGTGGGAGCAAATTCCAACGTGTGGGGAATCAGAAATGGGTGGGAGCACATGCCAGGGTGTGGGGAGTCAGACATGAGGGGGAGCACATTCCAAGGACGTGAGCAGTCAGACCTGAGTGGAAGAACATTCCAGGGCATGAGGTTTCGGACCTAAGTGGGAGCACATTCCAGCATGTGGGGAGTCAGACCTGAGTGGGAGCACATTCCAGTGCATGGGGAGTAGTACCTGAGTGGGAGCACATTCCAGGGCGTGTGGAGTCGGACCTGAGTGGAAGCATATTCCAGGACATGGGGTGTCGGACCTGAGTGGGAGCACATTCCAGGGCATGGGGAGTTGGACCTGAGTGGGAGCACTTTCCAGGGCGTGGGAATTCGGACCTGAGTGGGAGCACATTCCACAGCGTGAGGAATCAGACCTGAGTGGGAGCACATTCCAAGGGAGAGAAGTCGGACCTGAGTGGGAGAACATTCCAGGGTGAGAGGAGTCAGAACTGAGTGGGAGCAAATTCCAACGTGTGGGTGTCAGACCTGAGTGGGAGCACATTCCAGGGCATGGGGAGTCGGACCTGAGTGGGAGCACATTCCAGGGCGTGGGGAGTCAGACCTGAATGGCAGCATGTTCTGGGGGTGACGGGAGTTGGACCTGAGTGGGAGCACATTCCAGTGCTTGGGGGAGTCAGACCTGAGTGCGAGCACATTTCAGGCCGTGGGAATTAGGACCTGAGTGGGAGCACATTCCACGTCATGGGGAGTCGGGCCTGAGTGGGAGCACATTCCAGTGCATGGGGATTCGGACCTGAGTGGGAGCACGTTCCAGGACCTAGGGATTCAGACCTGAGAGGGAGCACATTCCAGGGAATGGGGAGTCGGACCTGAGTGGGAGCACATTCCAGGGCATGGGGAGTCAGACCTAATTGGGAGCACGTTCCAGGGCATGGGGAGTCGGACCTGAATGGAAACAAATTCCAGGGCGTGAAGAGTCGGACCTGCGTGGGAGCACATTCCAGGGCATGGGGAGTCGGACCTAATTGGGAGCACCTTCCAGGGCATGGGGAGTCGGACCTGACTGGGAGCACATTCCAGGGCGAGAGGAGGCAGACCTGTGTGGGAGCACATTCCTGGGCGTGAGGAGTCAGACCTGAGTGGGAGCACATTCCAGTGCATGGGGAGTCGGACCTGAGTGGGAGCTCATTCCAGGGCGTGGGGAGTCGGACCTGAGTGGCAGCAAATTTCAGGGCGTGGGGAGTCAGACCTGAGTGGCAGCACATTCCAGGGCATGGGGAATCGGAACTGAGTGCGAGCACGTTCGAGGACGTAGGGTTTCAGACCTGAGTGGGAGCATGTTCTGGGGGTGATGGGAGATGCACCTGAGTGGGAGCACATTCCAGTGCTTGGGGGAGTCAGATCTGTGTGGGAGCACATTTCAAGGCGTGGGAAATCAGACCTGAATGGGAGCACTTTCAAGGGCGTGGGAATTCGGACCTGAGTGGGAGCACATTCCAGGGCGTGGGGAGTCGGACCTGAGTGGGTGCACATTCCAGGGCGTGGGGAGTCAGACCCGAGTGGCAGCATGTTCCAGGGATGATGGGAGTCGGACCTGAGTGGGAGCACATTCCAGGGCGTGTGTAGTCAGACCTGACTGTGAGCACATACCAGGGCGTGGGGAGTCAGACATGAGTGGGTACACATTCCAGGACGCGTGGAGTCGGACCTGAGTGGGATCACATTCCAAGGCGAGAGAAGTCGGACCTGAGTGTGAGCACTTTCCAGGGTGAGAGAATTCGGACCTGAGTGGGAGCACATTCCAGTGCTTGGGGCAGTCAGCGCTGAGTGCGAGCACATTTCAGGGCGAGGGAATTAGGACCTGAGCGGGAGCACATTCCACGTCATGGGGAGTCGGACCTGAGTGGGAGCACATTCCAGTGCATGGGGATTCGGACCTGAGTGGGAGCACGTTCCAGGACCTAGGGATTCAGACCTGAGAGGGAGCACATTCCAGGGCATGGGGAGTCGGACCTGAGTGGGAGCACATTCCAGGGCCTGGGGAATAAGACCTAATTGGGAGCACGTTCCAGGGCATGGGGAGTCGGACCTGAATGGAAACACATTCCAGGGCATGAAGAGTTGGACCTGCGTGGGAGCACATTCCAGGGCATGGGGAGTCGGACCTAATTGGGAACACGTTCCAGGGCATGGGGAGTCGGACCTGACTGGGAGCACATTCCAGGGCGAGAGGAGGCAGACCTGGGTGGGAGCACATTCCTGGTCGTGAGGAGTCAGACCTGAGTGGGAGCACATTCCAGTGCATGGGGTTTCGGACCTGAGTGGGAGCTCATTCCAGGGCGTGGGGAGTCGGACCTGAGTGGCAGCAAATTCCAGGGCGTGGGGAGTCAGACCTGAGTGGCAGCACATTCCAGGGCATGGGGATTCGGAACTGAGTGCGAGCACGTTCGAGGACGTAGGGATTCAGACCTGAGTGGGAGCACATTCCAGGGCATGGGGAGTCGGACCTGAGTGGAAGCACATTCCAGGGCATGGGGAGTCTGACCTAATTGGAACCACGTTCCAGGGCATGGGGAGACAGACATGAGAGGGAGCACATTCCAGGATGTGAGGAGTTGTACCTGAGTGGAAGAACATTCCAGGGTGTGAGGAGTCAGACCTGAGTAGGAGCACATTCCAATGCATGGGGAGTCGGACCTGAGTGGGAGCACATTCTAGGGCATGTGTAGTCAGACCTGACTGTGAGCACATTCCAGGGCATTTGGACTCGGGCCTGAGTGGCAGCACATTCCAGGGAGTGGGGAGACGGACCTGAGTGGGAGCACATTCCACGGCGTGAGGAATCAGACCTGAGTGGGAGCAAATTCCAACGTGTGGGGTGTCAGTCCTGGGTGGGAGCACATACCAGGGCGTGGGGAGTCAGACATGAGTGGGTACACATTCCAGGACGTGTGGAGTCGGACCTGAGTGGGATCACATTCCAAGGCGAGAGAAGTCGGACCTGAGTGTGAGCACTTTCCAGGGTGAGAGAATTCGGACCTGAGTGGGAGCACTTTCCAGGATCTGGGGAGTCAGACCTGAGTGGGAGCACATTCCACGGCGTGAGGAATCTGACCTGATTGGGAGCACATTCCAGAGGAGAGAAGTCGGACCTGAGTGGGAGCAAATTCCAACGTGTGGGGAATCAGAAATGGGTGGGAGCACATGCCAGGGTGTGGGGAGTCAGACATGAGGGGGAGCACATTCCAAGGACGTGAGCAGTCAGACCTGAGTGGAAGAACATTCCAGGGCATGAGGTTTCGGACCTAAGTGGGAGCACATTCCAGCATGTGGGGAGTCAGACCTGAGTGGGAGCACATTCCAGTGCATGGGGAGTAGTACCTGAGTGGGAGCACATTCCAGGGCGTGAGGAGTCGGACCTGAGTGGAAGCATATTCCAGGACATGGGGTGTCGGACCTGAGTGGGAGCACATTCCAGGGCATGGGGAGTTGGACCTGAGTGGGAGCACTTTCCAGGGCGTGGGAATTCGGACCTGAGTGGGAGCACATTCCACAGCGTGAGGAATCAGACCTGAGTGGGAGCACATTCCAAGGGAGAGAAGTCGGACCTGAGTGGGGGAACATTCCAGGGTGAGAGGAGTCAGAACTGAGTGGGAGCAAATTCCAACGTGTGGGTGTCAGACCTGAGTGGGAAAACATTCCAGGGCATGGGGAGTCGGACCTGAGTGGGAGCACATTCCAGGGCGTGGGGAGTCAGACCTGAATGGCAGCATGTTCTGGGGGTGACGGGAGTTGGACCTGTTTGGGAGCACATTCCAGTGCTTGGGGGAGTCAGACCTGAGTGCGAGCACATTTCAGGGCGTGGGAATTAGGACCTGAGTGGGAGCACATTCCACGTCATGGGGAGTCGGGCCTGAGTGGGAGCACATTCCAGTGCATGGGGATTCGGACCTGAGTGGGAGCACGTTCCAGGACCTAGGGATTCAGACCTGAGAGGGAGCACATTCCAGGGCATGGGGAGTCGGACCTGAGTGGGAGCACATTCCAGGGCATGGGGAGTCAGACATAATTGGGAGCACGTTCCAGGGCATGGGGAGTCGGACCTGAATGGAAACAAATTCCAGGGCGTGAAGAGTCGGACCTGCGTGGGAGCACATTCCAGGGCATGGGGAGTCGGACCTAATTGGGAGCACGTTCCAGGGCATGGGGAGTCGGACCTGACTGGGAGCACATTCCAGGGCGAGAGGAGGCAGACCTGTGTGGGAGCACATTCCTGGGCGTGAGGAGTCAGACCTGAGTGGAGCACATTCCAGTGCATGGGGAGTCGGACCTGAGTGGGAGCTCATTCCAGGGCGTGGGGAGTCGGACCTGAGTGGCAGCAAATTTCAGGGCGTGGGGAGTCAGACCTGAGTGGCAGCACATTCCAGGGCATGGGGAATCGGAAAAGAGTGCGAGCACGTTCCAGGACGTAGGGTTTCAGACCTGAGTGGGAGCATGTTCTGGGGGTGATGGGAGATGCACCTGAGTGGGAGCACATTCCAGTGCTTGGGGGAGTCAGATCTGTGTGGGAGCACATTTCAAGGCGTGGGAAATCAGACCTGAGTGGGAGCACTTTCAAGGGCGTGGGAATTCGGACCTGAGTGGGAGCACATTCCAGGGCGTGGGGAGTCGGACCTGAGTGGGTGCACATTCCAGGGCGTGGGGAGTCAGACCCGAGTGGCAGCATGTTCCAGGGATGATGGGAGTTGGACCTGAGTGGGAGCACATTCCAGGGCTTTGGGGAGTCAGACCTGAGTGGGAGCACATTCCAGGGTGAGAGGAGTCAGACCTAGGTGGGAGGAAATTCCAGGGCGTGTTGAGTCAGACATGAGAGTGAGCACATTCCAGGATGTGAGGAGTTGGACCTGAGTGGAAGAACATTCCATGGCGTGAGGAGTCTGACCTGAGTGGGAGCACATTCCAGGGCATGCGGTGTCAGACCTGAGTGGGAGCTCATTCCAGGGCGTGGGGGGTCGGACCTGAGTGGCAGCACATTCCAGGGCGTGGGGAGTCGGACCTGAGTGGCAGCACATTCCAGGGCATGGGGAATCGGACCTGAGTGGAAGCACATTCCAGGCCATGGGGAGTCAGACCTAATTGGGACCACGTTCCAGGGCATGGGGAGACAGACATGAGAGGGAGCACATTCCAGGATGTGAGGAGTTGTACCTGAGTGGAAGAACATTCCAGGGTGTGAGGAGTCAGACCTGAGTAGGAGCACATTCCAATGCATGGGGAGTCGGACCTGAGTGGGAGCACATTCCAGGGCGTGTGTAGTCAGACCTGACTGTGAGCACATTCCAGGGCATGGGGACTCGGGCCTGAGTGGCAGCACATTCCAGGGAGTGGGGAGACGGACCTGAGTGGGAGCACATTCCACGGCGTGAGGAATCAGACCTGAGTGGGAGCAAATTCCAACGTGTGGGGTGTCAGTCCTGGGTGGGAGCACATACCAGGGCGTGGGGAGTCAGACATGAGTGGGCACACATTCCAGGACGCGTGGAGTCGGACCTGAGTGGGATCACATTCCAAGGCGAGAGAAGTCGGACCTGAGTGTGAGCACTTTCCAGGGTGAGAGAATTCGGACCTGAGTGGGAGCACATTCCAGTGCTTGGGGCAGTCAGAGCTGAGTGCGAGCACATTTCAGGGCGTGGGAATTAGGACCTGAGTGGGAGCACATTCCACGTCATGGGGCGTCGGACCTGAGTGGGAGCACATTCCAGTGCATGGGGATTCGGACCTGAGTGGGAGCACGTTCCAGGACCTAGGGATTCAGACCTGAGAGGGAGCACATTCCAGGGCATGGGGAGTCGGACCTGAGTGGGAGCACATTCCAGGGCCTGGGGAATAAGACCTAATTGGGAGCACGTTCCAGGGCATGGGGAGTCGGACCTGAATGGAAACAAATTCCAGGGCATGAAGAGTTGGACCTGCGTGGGAGCACATTCCAGGGCATGGGGAGTCGGACCTAATTGGGAACACGTTCCAGGGCATGGGGAGTCGGACCTGACTGGGAGCACATTCCAGGGCGAGAGGAGGCAGACCTGGGTGGGAGCACATTCCTGGGCGTGAGGAGTCAGACCTGAGTGGGAGCACATTCCAGTGCATGGGGTTTCGGACCTGAGTGGGAGCTCATTCCAGGGCGTGGGGAGTCGGACCTGAGTGGCAGCAAATTCCAGGGCGTGGGGAGTCAGACCTGAGTGGCAGCACATTCCAGGGCATGGGGATTCGGAACTGAGTGCGAGCACGTTCGAGGACGTAGGGATTCAGACCTGAGTGGGCGCACACGCCAGGGCATGGGGAGTCGGACCTGAGTGGAAGCACATTCCAGGGCATGGGGAGTCTGACCTAATTGGGACCACGTTCCAGGGTATGGGGAGACAGACATGAGAGGGAGCACATTCCAGGATGTGAGGAGTTGTACCTGAGTGGAAGAACATTCCAGGGTGTGAGGATTCAGACCTGAGTAGGAGCACATTCCAATGCGTGGGGAGTCGGACCTGAGTGGGAGCACATTCCAGGGCATGTGTAGTCAGACCTGACTGTGAGCACATTCCAGGGCATTTGGACTCGGGCCTGAGTGGCAGCACATTCCAGGGAGTGGGGAGACGGACCTGAGTGGGAGCACATTCCACGGCGTGAGGAATCAGACCTGAGTGGGAGCAAATTCCAACGTGTGGGGTGTCAGTCCTGGGTGGGAGCACATACCAGGGCGTGGGAAGTCAGACATGAGTGGGTACACATTCCAGGACGTGTGGAGTCGGACCTGAGTGGGATCACATTCCAAGGCGAGAGAAGTCGGACCTGAGTGTGAGCACTTTCCAGGGTGAGAGAATTCGGACCTGAGTGGGAGCACGTTCCAGGATCTGGGGAGTCAGACCTGAGTGGGAGCACATTCCACGGCGTGAGGAATCTGACCTGATTGGGAGCACATTCCAGGGGAGAGAAGTCGGACTTGAGTGGGAGCAAATTCCAACGTGTGGGGAATCAGAAATGGGTGGGAGCACATGCCAGGGTGTGGGGAGTCAGACATGAGGGGGAGCACATTCCAAGGACGTGAGCAGTCAGACCTGAGTGGAAGAACATTCCAGGGCATGAGGTTTCGGACCTAAGTGGGAGCACATTCCAGCATGTGGGGAGTCAGACCTGAGTGGGAGCACATTCCAGTGCATGGGGAGTAGTACCTGAGTGGGAGCACATTCCAGGGCGTGTGGAGTCGGACCTGAGTGGAAGCATATTCCAGGACATGGGGTGTCTGACCTGAGTGGGAGCACATTCCAGGGCATGGGGAGTTGGACCTGAGTGGGAGCACTTTCCAGGGCGTGGGAATTCGGACCTGAGTGGGAGCACATTCCACAGCGTGAGGAATCAGACCTGAGTGGGAGCACATTCCAAGGGAGAGAAGTCGGACCTGAGTGGGAGAACATTCCAGGGTGAGAGGAGTCAGAACTGAGTGGGAGCAAATTCCAACGTGTGGGTGTCAGACCTGAGTGGGAGCACGTTCCAGGGCATGGGGAGTCGGACCTGAGTGGGAGCACATTCCAGGGCGTGGGGAGTCAGACCTGAATGGCAGCATGTTCTGGGGGTGACGGGAGTTGGACCTGAGTGGGAGCACATTCCAGTGCTTGGGGGAGTCAGACCTGAGTGCGAGCACATTTCAGGGCGTGGGAATTAGGACCTGAGTGGGAGCACATTCCACGTCATGGGGAGTCGGGCCTGAGTGGGAGCACATTCCAGTGCATGGGGATTCGGACCTGAGTGGGAGCACGTTCCAGGACCTAGGGATTCAGACCTGAGAGGGAGCACATTCCAGGGCATGGGGAGTCGGACCTGAGTGGGAGCACATTCCAGGGCATGGGGAGTCAGACCTAATTGGGAGCACGTTCCAGGGCATGGGGAGTCGGACCTAATTGGGAGCACGTTCCAGGGCATGGGGAGTCGGACCTGACTGGGAGCACATTCCAGGGTGAGAGGAGGCAGACCTGTGTGGGAGCACATTCCTGGGCGTGAGGAGTCAGACCTGAGTGGCAGCACATTCCAGGGCATGGGGAATCGGAACTGAGTGCGAGCACGTTCGAGGACGTAGGGTTTCAGACCTGAGTGGGAGCATGTTCTGGGGGTGATGGGAGATGCACCTGAGTGGGAGCACATTCCAGTGCTTTGGGGAGTCAGATCTGTGTGGGAGCACATTTCAAGGCGTGGGAAATCAGACCTGAGTGGGAGCACTTTCAAGGGCGTGGGAATTCGGACCTGAGTGAGAGCACATTCCAGGGCGTGGGGAGTCAGACCTGAGTGGGTGCACATTCCAGGGCGTGGGGAGTCAGACCCGAGTGGCAGCATGTTCCAGGGATGATGGGAGTTGGACCTGAGTGGGAGCACATTCCAGGGCTTTGGGGAGTCAGACCTGAGTGGGAGCACATTCCAGGGTGAGAGGAGTCAGACCTAGGTGGGAGGAAATTCCAGGGCGTGTTGAGTCAGACATGAGAGTGAGCACATTCCAGGATGTGAGGAGTTGGACCTGAGTGGAAGAACATTCCATGGCGTGAGGAGTCAGACCTGAGTGGGAGCACATTCCAGGGCATGCGGTGTCGGACCTGTGTGGGAGCTCATTCCAGGGCGTGGGGGGTCGGACCTGAGTGGCAGCACATTCCAGGGCGTGGGCAGTCGGACCTGAGTGGCAGCACATTCCAGGGCATGGGGAGTCGACCTGAGTGGAAGCACATTCCAGGGCATGGGGTGTCAGACCTAATTGGGACCACGTTCCAGGGCATGGGGAGACAGACATGAGAGGGAGCACATTCCAGGATGTGAGGAGTTGTACCTGAGTGGAAGAACATTCCAGGGTGTGAGGAGTCAGACCTGAGTAGGAGCACATTCCAATGCATGGGGAGTCGGACCTGAGTGGGAGCACATTCCAGGGCGTGTGTAGTCAGACCTGACTGTGAGCACATTCCAGGGCATGGGGACTCGGGCCTGAGTGGCAGCACATTCCAGGGAGTGGGGAGACGGACCTGGGTGGGAGCACATACCAGGGCGTGGGGAGTCAGACATGAGTGGGTACACATTCCAGGACGCGTGGAGTCGGACCTGAGTGGGATCACATTCCAAGGCGAGAGAAGTCGGACCTGAGTGTGAGCACTTTCCAGGGTGAGAGAATTCGGACCTGAGTGGGAGCACATTCCAGTGCTTGGGGCAGTCAGAGCTGAGTGCGAGCACATTTCAGGGCGTGGGAATTAGGACCTGAGTGGGAGCACATTCCACGTCATGGGGAGTCGGACCTGAGTGGGAGCACGTTCCAGGACCTAGGGATTCAGACCTGAGAGCGAGCACATTCCAGGGCATGGGGAGTCGGACCTGAGTGGGAGCACATTCCAGGGCCTGGGGAATAAGACCTAATTGGGAGCACGTTCCAGGGCATGGGGAGTCGGACCTGAATGGAAACAAATTCCAGGGCGTGAAGAGTTGGACCTGCGTGGGAGCACATTCCAGGGCATGGGGAGTCGGACCTAATTGGGAACACGTTCCAGGGCATGGGGAGTCGGACCTGACTGGGAGCACATTCCAGGGCGAGAGGAGGCAGACCTGGGTGGGAGCACATTCCTGGGCGTGAGGAGTCAGACCTGAGTGGGAACACATTCCAGTGCATGGGGTTTCGGACCTGAGTGGGAGCTCATTCCAGGGCGTGGGGAGTCGGACCTGAGTGGCAGCAAATTCCAGGGCGTGGGGAGTCAGACCTGAGTGGCAGCACATTCCAGGGCATGGGGATTCGGAACTGAGTGCGAGCACGTTCGAGGACGTAGGGATTCAGACCTGAGTGGGAGCACATTCCAGGGCATGGGGAGTCGGACCTGAGTGGAAGCACATTCCAGGGCATGGGGAGTCTGTCCTAATTGGGACCACGTTCCAGGGCATGGGGAGACAGACATGAGAGGGAGCACATTCCAGGATGTGAGGAGTTGTACCTGAGTGGAAGAACATTCCAGGGTGTGAGGAGTCAGACCTGAGTAGGAGCACATTCCAATGCATGGGGAGTCGGACCTGAGTGGGAGCACATTCCAGGGCATGTGTAGTCAGACCTGACTGTGAGCACATTCCAGGGCATTTGGACTCGGGCCTGAGTGGCAGCACATTCCAGGGAGTGGGGAGACGGACCTGAGTGGGAGCACATTCCACGGCGTGAGGTATCAGACCTGAGTGGGAGCAAATTCCAACGTGTGGGGTGTCAGTCCTGGGTGGGAGCACATACCAGGGCGTGAGGAGTCAGACATGAGTGGGTACACATTCCAGGACGTGTGGAGTCGGACCTGAGTGGGATCACATTCCAAGGCGAGAGAAGTCGGACCTGAGTGTGAGCACTTTCCAGGGTGAGAGAATTCGGACCTGAGTGGGAGCACGTTCCAGGATCTGGGGAGTCAGACCTGAGTGGGAGCACATTCCACGGCGTGAGGAATCTGACCTGATTGGGAGCACATTCCAGGGGAGAGACGTCGGACCTGAGTGGGAGCAAATTCCAACGTGTGGGGAATCAGAAATGGGTGGGAGCACATGCCAGGGTGTGGGGAGTCAGACATGAGGGGGAGCACATTCCAAGGACGTGAGCAGTCAGACCTGAGTGGAAGAACATTCCAGGGCATGAGGTTTCGGACCTAAGTGGGAGCACATTCCAGCATGTGGGGAGTCAGACCTGAGTGGGAGCACATTCCAGTGCATGGGGAGTAGTACCTGAGTGGGAGCACATTCCAGGGCGTGGGGAGTCGGACCTGAGTGGAAGCATATTCCAGGACATGGGGTGTCGGACCTGAGTGGGAGCACATTCCAGGGCATGGGGAGTTGGACCTGAGTGGGAGCACATTCCAGGGCGTGGGAATTCGGACCTGAGTGGGAGCACATTCCACAGCGTGAGGAATCAGACCTGAGTGGGAGCACATTCCAAGGGAGAGAAGTCGGACCTGAGTGGGGGAACATTCCAGGGTGAGAGGGGTCAGAACTGAGTGAGAGCAAATTCCAACGTGTGGGTGTCAGACCTGAGTGGGAGCACATTCCAGGGCATGGGGAGTCGGACCTGAGTGGGAGCACATTCCAGGGCGTGGGGAGTCAGACCTGAATGGCAGCATGTTCTGGGGGTGACGGGAGTTGGACCTGAGTGGGAGCACATTCCAGTGCTTGGGGGAATCAGACCTGAGTGCGAGCACATTTCAGGGCGTGGGAATTAGGACCTGAGTGGGAGCACATTCCACGTCATGGGGAGTCGGGCCTGAGTGGGAGCACATTCCAGTGCATGGGGATTCGGACCTGAGTGGGAGCACGTTCCAGGACCTAGGGATTCAGACCTGAGAGGGAGCACATTCCAGGGCATGGGGAGTCGGACCTGAGTGGGAGCACATTCCAGGGCATGGGGAGTCAGACCTAATTGGGAGCACGTTCCAGGGCATGGGGAGTCGGACCTGAATGGAAACAAATTCCAGGGCGTGAAGAGTCGGACCTGCGTGGGAGCACATTCCAGGGCATGGGGAGTCGGACCTAATTGGGAGCACGTTCCAGGGCATGGGGAGTTGGACCTGACTGGGAGCACATTCCAGGGCGAGAGGAGGCAGACCTGTGTGGGAGCACATTCCTGGGCGTGAGGAGTCAGACCTGAGTGGGAGCACATTCCAGTGCATGGGGAGTCGGACCTGAGTGGGAGCTCATTCCAGCGCGTGGGGAGTCGGACCTGAGTGGCAGCAAATTTCAGGGCGTGGGGAGTCAGACCTGAGTGCAGCACATTCCAGGGCATGGGGAATCGGAACTGAGTGCGAGCACGTTCGAGGACGTAGGGTTTCAGACCTGAGTGGGAGCATGTTCTGGGGGTGATGGGAGATGCACCTGAGTGGGAGCACATTCCAGTGCTTGGGGGAGTCATATCTGTGTGGGAGCACATTTCAAGGCGTGGGAAATCAGACCTGAGTGGGAGCACTTTCAAGGGCGTGGGAATTCGGACCTGAGTGGGAGCACATTCCAGGGCGTGGGGAGTCGGACCTGAGTGGGTGCACATTCCAGGGCGTGGGGAGTCAGACCCGAGTGGCAGCATGTTCCAGGGATGATGGGAGTTGGACCTGAGTGGGAGCACATTCCAGGGCTTTGGGGAGTCAGACCTGAGTGGGAGCACATTCCAGGGTGAGAGGAGTCAGACCTAGGTGGGAGGAAATTCCAGGGCGTGTTGAGTCAGACATGAGAGTGAGCACATTCCAGGATGTGAGGAGTTGGACCTGAGTGGAAGAACATTCCATGGCGTGAGGAGTCAGACCTGAGTGGGAGCACATTCAAGGGCATGCGGTGTCGGACCTGAGTGGGAGCTCATTCCAGGGCGTGGGGGGTCGGACCTGAGTGGCAGCACATTCCAGGGCGTGGGGAGTCGGACCTGAGTGGCAGCACATTCCAGGGCATGGGGAGTCGGACCTGAGTGGAAGCACATTCCAGGCCATGGGGAGTCAGACCTAATTGGGACCACGTTCCAGGGCATGGGGAGACAGACATGAGAGGGAGCACATTCCAGGATGTGAGGAGTTGTACCTGAGTGGAAGAACATTCCAGGGCGTGAGGAGTCAGACCTGAGTAGGAGCACATTCCAATGCATGGGAAGTCGGACCTGAGTGGGAGCACATTCCAGGGCGTGTGTAGTCAGACCTGACTGTGAGCACATTCCAGGGCATGGGGACTCGGGCCTGAGTGGCAGCACATTCCAGGGAGTGGGGAGTCGGACCTAATTGGGAGCACGTTCCAGGGCATGGGGAGTCGGACCTGAGTGGGAGCATCTTCCAGGGGAGAGAAGTCGGAAATGAGTGGGAGCACATTCCAGGGCGTGTGTAGTCAGACCTGACTGTGAGCACATTCCAGGGCATGGGGACTCGGGCCTGAGTGGCAGCACATTCCAGGGAGTGGGGAGACGGACCTGGGTGGGAGCACATACCAGGGCGTGGGGAGTCAGACATGAGTGGGTACACATTCCAGGACGCGTGGAGTCGGACCTGAGTGGGATCACATTCCAAGGCGAGAGAAGTCGGACCTGAGTGTGAGCACTTTCCAGGGTGAGAGAATTCGGACCTGAGTGGGAGCACATTCCAGTGCTTGGGGCAGTCAGAGCTGAGTGCGAGCACATTTCAGGGCGTGGGAATTAGGACCTGAGTGGGAGCACATTCCACGTCATGGGGAGTCGGACCTGAGTGGGAGCACGTTCCAGGACCTAGGGATTCAGACCTGAGAGCGAGCACATTCCAGGGCATGGGGAGTCGGACCTGAGTGGGAGCACATTCCAGGGCCTGGGGAATAAGACCTAATTGGGAGCACGTTCCAGGGCATGGGGAGTCGGACCTGAATGGAAACAAATTCCAGGGCGTGAAGAGTTGGACCTGCGTGGGAGCACATTCCAGGGCATGGGGAGTCGGACCTAATTGGGAACACGTTCCAGGGCATGGGGAGTCGGACCTGACTGGGAGCACATTCCAGGGCGAGAGGAGGCAGACCTGGGTGGGAGCACATTCCTGGGCGTGAGGAGTCAGACCTGAGTGGGAACACATTCCAGTGCATGGGGTTTCGGACCTGAGTGGGAGCTCATTCCAGGGCGTGGGGAGTCGGACCTGAGTGGCAGCAAATTCCAGGGCGTGGGGAGTCAGACCTGAGTGGCAGCACATTCCAGGGCATGGGGATTCGGAACTGAGTGCGAGCACGTTCGAGGACGTAGGGATTCAGACCTGAGTGGGAGCACATTCCAGGGCATGGGGAGTCGGACCTGAGTGGAAGCACATTCCAGGGCATGGGGAGTCTGTCCTAATTGGGACCACGTTCCAGGGCATGGGGAGACAGACATGAGAGGGAGCACATTCCAGGATGTGAGGAGTTGTACCTGAGTGGAAGAACATTCCAGGGTGTGAGGAGTCAGACCTGAGTAGGAGCACATTCCAATGCATGGGGAGTCGGACCTGAGTGGGAGCACATTCCAGGGCATGTGTAGTCAGACCTGACTGTGAGCACATTCCAGGGCATTTGGACTCGGGCCTGAGTGGCAGCACATTCCAGGGAGTGGGGAGACGGACCTGAGTGGGAGCACATTCCACGGCGTGAGGTATCAGACCTGAGTGGGAGCAAATTCCAACGTGTGGGGTGTCAGTCCTGGGTGGGAGCACATACCAGGGCGTGAGGAGTCAGACATGAGTGGGTACACATTCCAGGACGTGTGGAGTCGGACCTGAGTGGGATCACATTCCAAGGCGAGAGAAGTCGGACCTGAGTGTGAGCACTTTCCAGGGTGAGAGAATTCGGACCTGAGTGGGAGCACGTTCCAGGATCTGGGGAGTCAGACCTGAGTGGGAGCACATTCCACGGCGTGAGGAATCTGACCTGATTGGGAGCACATTCCAGGGGAGAGACGTCGGACCTGAGTGGGAGCAAATTCCAACGTGTGGGGAATCAGAAATGGGTGGGAGCACATGCCAGGGTGTGGGGAGTCAGACATGAGGGGGAGCACATTCCAAGGACGTGAGCAGTCAGACCTGAGTGGAAGAACATTCCAGGGCATGAGGTTTCGGACCTAAGTGGGAGCACATTCCAGCATGTGGGGAGTCAGACCTGAGTGGGAGCACATTCCAGTGCATGGGGAGTAGTACCTGAGTGGGAGCACATTCCAGGGCGTGGGGAGTCGGACCTGAGTGGAAGCATATTCCAGGACATGGGGTGTCGGACCTGAGTGGGAGCACATTCCAGGGCATGGGGAGTTGGACCTGAGTGGGAGCACATTCCAGGGCGTGGGAATTCGGACCTGAGTGGGAGCACATTCCACAGCGTGAGGAATCAGACCTGAGTGGGAGCACATTCCAAGGGAGAGAAGTCGGACCTGAGTGGGGGAACATTCCAGGGTGAGAGGGGTCAGAACTGAGTGAGAGCAAATTCCAACGTGTGGGTGTCAGACCTGAGTGGGAGCACATTCCAGGGCATGGGGAGTCGGACCTGAGTGGGAGCACATTCCAGGGCGTGGGGAGTCAGACCTGAATGGCAGCATGTTCTGGGGGTGACGGGAGTTGGACCTGAGTGGGAGCACATTCCAGTGCTTGGGGGAGTCAGACCTGAGTGCGAGCACATTTCAGGGCGTGGGAATTAGGACCTGAGTGGGAGCACATTCCACGTCATGGGGAGTCGGGCCTGAGTGGGAGCACATTCCAGTGCATGGGGATTCGGACCTGAGTGGGAGCACGTTCCAGGACCTAGGGATTCAGACCTGAGAGGGAGCACATTCCAGGGCATGGGGAGTCGGACCTGAGTGGGAGCACATTCCAGGGCATGGGGAGTCAGACCTAATTGGGAGCACGTTCCAGGGCATGGGGAGTAGGACCTGAATGGAAACAAATTCCAGGGCGTGAAGAGTCGGACCTGCGTGGGAGCACATTCCAGGGCATGGGGAGTCGGACCTAATTGGGAGCACGTTCCAGGGCATGGGGAGTTGGACCTGACTGGGAGCACATTCCAGGGCGAGAGGAGGCAGACCTGTGTGGGAGCACATTCCTGGGCGTGAGGAGTCAGACCTGAGTGGGAGCACATTCCAGTGCATGGGGAGTCGGACCTGAGTGGGAGCTCATTCCAGCGCGTGGGGAGTCGGACCTGAGTGGCAGCAAATTTCAGGGCGTGGGGAGTCAGACCTGAGTGCAGCACATTCCAGGGCATGGGGAATCGGAACTGAGTGCGAGCACGTTCGAGGACGTAGGGTTTCAGACCTGAGTGGGAGCATGTTCTGGGGGTGATGGGAGATGCACCTGAGTGGGAGCACATTCCAGTGCTTGGGGGAGTCATATCTGTGTGGGAGCACATTTCAAGGCGTGGGAAATCAGACCTGAGTGGGAGCACTTTCAAGGGCGTGGGAATTCGGACCTGAGTGGGAGCACATTCCAGGGCGTGGGGAGTCGGACCTGAGTGGGTGCACATTCCAGGGCGTGGGGAGTCAGACCCGAGTGGCAGCATGTTCCAGGGATGATGGGAGTTGGACCTGAGTGGGAGCACATTCCAGGGCTTTGGGGAGTCAGACCTGAGTGGGAGCACATTCCAGGGTGAGAGGAGTCAGACCTAGGTGGGAGGAAATTCCAGGGCGTGTTGAGTCAGACATGAGAGTGAGCACATTCCAGGATGTGAGGAGTTGGACCTGAGTGGAAGAACATTCCATGGCGTGAGGAGTCAGACCTGAGTGGGAGCACATTCAAGGGCATGCGGTGTCGGACCTGAGTGGGAGCTCATTCCAGGGCGTGGGGGGTCGGACCTGAGTGGCAGCACATTCCAGGGCGTGGGGAGTCGGACCTGAGTGGCAGCACATTCCAGGGCATGGGGAGTCGGACCTGAGTGGAAGCACATTCCAGGCCATGGGGAGTCAGACCTAATTGGGACCACGTTCCAGGGCATGGGGAGACAGACATGAGAGGGAGCACATTCCAGGATGTGAGGAGTTGTACCTGAGTGGAAGAACATTCCAGGGCGTGAGGAGTCAGACCTGAGTAGGAGCACATTCCAATGCATGGGAAGTCGGACCTGAGTGGGAGCACATTCCAGGGCGTGTGTAGTCAGACCTGACTGTGAGCACATTCCAGGGCATGGGGACTCGGGCCTGAGTGGCAGCACATTCCAGGGAGTGGGGAGTCGGACCTAATTGGGAGCACGTTCCAGGGCATGGGGAGTCGGACCTGAGTGGGAGCATCTTCCAGGGGAGAGAAGTCGGAAATGAGTGGGAGCACATTCCAGGGCGAGAGGAGTCAGACCTGAGTGGGAGCAAATTCCAATGTGTGGGGTGTCAGTCCTGGGTGGGAGCACATACCAGGGCGTGGGGAGTCAGACATGAGTGGGTACACATTCCAGGACGTGTGGAGTCGGACCTGAGTGGGATCACATTCCAAGGCGAGAGAAGTCGGACCTGAGTGTGAGCACTTTCCAGGGTGAGAGAATTCGGACCTGAGTGGGAGCGCATTCCACAGCGTGAGGAATCAGACCTGAGTGGGAGCACATTCCAAGGGAGAGAAGTTAGACCTGAGTGGGAGCACATTCCAGTGCTTGGGGGAGTCAGACCTGAGTGCGAGCACATTTCAGGGCGTGGGAATTAGGACCTGAGTGGGAGCACATTCCACGTCATGGGGAGTCGGACCTGAGTGGGAGCACATTCCAGGGCATGGGGCCTCGGACATGAGTGGAAGAATATTCCGGGGCACGGGGTGTCGGACTGAGTGGGAGCACATTCCAGGGTGTGGGGAGTCGGACCTGAGTGGGAGCACATTCAATTATGTAGTGAGTCGGACCTGAGTGGGAGCACATTCCAGGGCGTGGGGAGTCAGACCTGAGTGGCAGCATGTTCTGGGGGTGACGGGAGTTGGACCTGAGTGGGAGCACATTCCAGTGCTTGGGGGAGTCAGACCTGAGTGCGAGCACATTTCAGGGCGTGGGAATTAGGACCTGACTGGGAGCACATTCCACATCATGGGGAGTCGGACCTGAGTGGGAGCACATTCCAGTGCATGGGGATTTGGACCTGAGTGGGAGCACGTTCCGGGACCTAGGGATTCAGACCTGAGAGGGAGCACATTCCAGGGCATGGGGAGTCGGACCTGAGTGGGAGATCATTCCAGGGCATGGGGAGTCAGACCTAATTGGGAGCACTTTCCAGGGCATGGGGAGTCGGACCTGACTGGAAACAAATTCCATGGCGTGAAGAGTCGGACCTGCGTGGGAGCACATTCCAGGGCATGGGGAGTCGGACCTAATTGGGAGCACGTTCCAGGGCGTGGGGAGTCGGACCTGACTGGGAGCACATTCCAGGGCGAGAGGAGGCAGAACTGGGTGGGAGCACATTCCAGGGTGTGAGGTGTCAGACCTGAGTGGGAGAACATTCCAGGGCATGGGGAGTCAGACCTGAGTGGGAGCACATTCCAGGGTGAGAGGAGTCAGACCTAGGTGGGAGGAAATTCCAGGGCGTGTTGAGTCAGACATGAGAGTGAGCACATTCCAGGATGTGAGGTGTTGGACCTGAGTGGAAGAACATTCCATGGCGTGAGGAGTCAGACCTGAGTGGGAGCACATTCCAGGGCATGCGGTGTCGGACCTGAGTGGGAGCTCATTCCAGGGCATGGGGGGTCGGACCTGAGTGGCAGCACATTCCAGGGCGTGGGGAGTCGGACCTGAGTGGCAGCACATTCCAGGGCATGGGGAGTCGGACCTGAGTGGAAGCACATTCCAGGCCATGGGAAGTCAGACCTAATTGGGACCACGTTCCAGGGCATGGGGAGACAGACATGAGAGGGAGCACATTCCAGGATGTGAGGAGTTGTACCTGAGTGGAAGAACATTCCAGGGCGTGAGGAGTCAGACCTGAGTAGGAGCACATACCAATGCATGGGGAGTCGGACCTGAGTGGGAGCACATTCCAGGGCGTGTGTAGTCAGACCTGACTGTGAGCACATTCCAGGGCATGGGGACTCGGGCCTGAGTGGCAGCACATTCCAGGGAGTGGGGAGTCGGACCTAATTGGGAGCACGTTCCAGGGCATGGGGAGTCGGACCTGAGTGGGAGCATCTTCCAGGGGAGAGAAGTCGGAAATGAGTGGGAGCACATTCCAGGGCGAGAGGAGTCAGACCTGAGTGGGAGCAAATTCCAATGTGTGGGGTGTCAGTCCTGGGTGGGAGCACATACCAGGGCGTGGGGAGTCAGACATGAGTGGGATCACATTCCAAGGCGAGAGAAGTCGGACCTGAGTGTGAGCACTTTCCAGGGTGAGAGAATTCGGACCTGAGTGGGAGCACGTTCCAGGATCTGGGGAGTCAGACCTGAGTGGGAGCACATTCCATGGCGTGAGGAATCTGACCTGATTGGGAGCACATTCCAGTGCATGGGGAGTAGTACCTGAGTGGGAGCACATTCCAGGGCGTGGGGAGTCGGACCTGAGTGGAAGCATATTCCAGGACATGGGGTGTCGGACCTGAGTGGGAGCACATTCCAGGGCATGGGGAGTTGGACCTGAGTTGGAGCACATTCCAGAGCGTGGGAATTCGGACCTGAGTGGGAGCACATTCCTCAGCGTGAGGAATCAGACCTGAGTGGGAGCACATTCCAAGGGAGAGAAGTTGGACCAAAGTGGGAGCACAATCCAGTGCTTGGGGGAGTCAGACCTGAGTGCGAGCACATTTCAGGGCGTGGGAATTAGGACCTGAGTGGGAGCACATTCCACGTCATGGGGAGTCGGACCTGAGTGGGAGCACATTCCAGGGCATGGGGCGTCGGACATGAGTGGAAGAATATTCCGGGGCACGGGGTGTCGGACTGAGTGGGAGCACATTCCAGGTTGTGGGGAGTCGGACCTGAGTGGGAGCACATTCAATTATGTAGTGAGTCGGACCTGAGTGGGAGCACATTCCAGGGCGTGGGGAGTCAGACCTGAGTGGCAGCATGTTCTGGGGGTGCCGGGAGTTGGACCTGAGTGGGAGCACATTCCAGTGCTTGGGGGAGTCAGATCTGAGTGCGAGCACATTTCAGGGCGTGGGAATTAGGACCTGAGTGGGAGCACATTCCACGTCATGGGGAGTCGGACCTGAGTGGGAGCACATTCCAGTGCATGGGGATTTGGACCTGAGTGGGAGCACGTTCCGGGACCTAGGGATTCAGACCTGAGAGGGAGCACATTCCAGGGCATGGGGAGTCGGACCTGAGTGGGAGATCATTCCAGGGCATGGGGAGTCAGACCTAATTGGGAGCACTTTCCAGGGCATGGGGAGTCGGACCTGAATGGAAACAAATTCCAGGGCGTGAAGAGTCGGACCTGCGTGGGAGCACATTCCAGGGCATGGGGAGTCGGACCTAATTGGGAGCACGTTCCAGGGCATGGGGAGTCGGACCTGACTGGGAGCACATTCCAGGGCGAGAGGAGGCAGACCTGGGTGGGAGCACATTCCAGGGTGTGAGGTGTCAGACCTGAGTGGGGGAACATTCCAGGGCATGGGGAGTCGGACCTGAGTGGGAGCTCATTCCAGGGCGTGGGGAGTCGGACCTGAGTGGCAGCAAATTCCAGAGCGTGGCGAGTCAGACCTGAGTGGCAGCACATTCCAGGGCATGGGGAGTCGGACCTGAGTGGAAGCACATTCAAGGGCATGCGGAGTCGGACCTGAGTGGGAGCACTTTCCAGAGCGTGGGGAGTCGGACCTGAGTGGGAGCAAATTCCGGGGCGCGGGTGTCGGACCTGAGTGAGAGCACATTCCCGGGCGACAGGTGTCGGAACTGAGTGGGAGCACGTTCCAGGATGTGGGGAGTCAGACCTGAGTGGGAGCACATTTCAGGCTATTGTCCAGACCAGAGTGGGCGCACATTCAAGGGCGTGGGAATTCGGACCTGACTGTGAACACCTTCTAGAGCATGTAGAGTCGGACCTGAGTGGGAGCACATTCCAGGGCGTGGGGAGTCAGACCCGAGTGGCAGCATGTTCTGGGTGTGATGGGAGATGCACCTGAGTGGGAGCACATTCCAGGGCTTTGGGGAGTCAGACCTGAGTGGGAGCACATTCCAGGGTGAGAGGAGTCAGACCTAGGTGGGAGGAAATTCCAGGGCGTGTTGAGTCAGACATGAGAGTGAGCACATTCCAGGATGTGAGGAGTTGGTCCTGAGTGGAAGAACATTCCATGGCGTGAGGAGTCAGACCTGAGTGGGAGCACATTCCAGGGCATGCGGTGTCGGACCTGAGTGGGAGCACATTCCAGGGCGTGTGGGGTCGTACCTGAGTGGCAGCACATTCCAGGGCGTGGGGAGTCGGACCTGAGTGGCAGCACATTCCAGGGCATGGGGAGTCGGACCTGAGTGGGAGCACATTCCAGCACTTGTGGAGTCGGACATGAGTGGAAGAACATTCCAGGGCGTGAGGAGCGGGACCTAAGAGGGAGCACATTCCAGCATTTGGGGAGTCAGACCTGAGTGGGAGCACATTCCAGGGCATGGGGTGTCGCACCTGAGTGGGAGCACATTCCAGCGCATGGGGAGTCGGACCTGAGTGGAAGCATATTCCAGGGCATGCGGTGTCGGATCTGAGTGGGAGCATATTCCAGGGCGTGTGGAGTCGGACCTGAGTGGGAGCACATTCCAGGGCATGGGGAGTCACACCAAATTGGGAGCACATTCCAGGGCATGGGGAGTCGGTCGTGAATGGAAACAAATTCCAGGGCGTGAAGAGTCGGACCTGCGTGGGAGAACATTCCAGGGCATGAGGTTTCGGACCTAAGTGGGAGCACATTCCAGCATGTGGGGAGTCAGACCTGAGTGGGAGCACATTCCAGTGCATGGGGAGTAGTACCTGAGTGGGAGCACATTCCAGGGCGTGGGGAGTCGGACCTGAGTGGAAGCATATTCCAGGACATGGGGTGTCGGACCTGAGTGGGAGCACATTCCAGGGCATGGGGAGTTGGACCTGAGTGGGAGCACATTCCAGAGCGTGGGAATTCGGACCTGAGTGGGAGCACATTCCACAGCGTGAGGAATCAGACCTGAGTGGGAGCACATTCCAAGGAGAGAAGTTGGACCTGAGTGGGATCACATTCCAGTGCTTGGGGGAGTCAGACCTGAGTGCGAGCACATTTCAGGGCGTGGGAATTAGGACCTGAGTGGGAGCAAATTCCAGGGTGTGGGGAGTCGGACCTTAGTGGGAGCACATTCCAGCGCATGAGGATTTGGACATGAGTGGGAGCACGTTCCAGGGCATGGGGAGTCGGAGCTGAGTGGGAGCACATTCCAGGGCATGGGGAGTCAGACCTAATTGGGAGCACGTTCCAGGGCATGGGGAGTCGGACCTGAATGGAAACAAATTCCACGGCTTGAACAGTCAGACCTGAGTGGGAGCACATTCCAGGGCATGGGGAGTCGGACCTAATTGGGAGCACGTTCCAGGGCACGGGGAGTCGGACCTGACTGGGAGCAAATTCCAGGGCGAGATGTGGCAGACCTGAGTGGGAGCACATTCCAGGGCGTGAGGAGTCAGACCTGAGTGGGAGCACATTCCAGGGCATGGGGAGTTGGACCTGAGTGGGAGCTCATTCCAGGGCGTGGGGAGTCGGACCTGAGTGGCAGCACATTCCAGGGCAAGGGGAGTCAGACCTGAGTGGCAGCACATTCCACGGCATGGGGAGTCGGACCTGAGTGGAAGCACATTCCAGGGCATGGAGAGTCGGACCTGAGTGGGAGCACTTTCCAGGGCGTGGGGAGTCGGACCTGAGTGGGAGCACATTCCAGGGTGAGAGAATTCGGACCTGAGTGGGAGCACGTTCCAGGATCTGGGGAGTCAGACCTGAGTGGGAGCACATTCCATGGCGTGAGGAATCTGACCTGATTGGGAGCACATTCCAGTGCATGGGGAGTAGTACCTGAGTGGGAGCACATTCCAGGGCGTGGGGAGTCGGACCTGAGTGGAAGCATATTCCAGGACATGGGGTGTCGGACCTGAGTGGGAGCACATTCCAGGGCATGGGGAGTTGGACCTGAGTGGGAGCACATTCCAGAGCGTGGGAATTCGGACCTGAGTGGGAGCACATTCCACAGCGTGAGGAATCAGACCTGAGTGGGAGCACATTCCATGGCGTGAGGAATCTGACCTGATTGGGAGCACATTCCAGTGCATGGGGAGTAGTACCTGAGTGGGAGCACATTCCAGGGCGTGGGGAGTCGGACCAGAGTGGGAGCATATTCCAGGACATGGGGTGTCGGACCTGAGTGGGAGCACATTCCAGGGCATGGGGAGTTGGACCTGAGTGGGAGCACATTCCAGAGCGTGGGAATTCGGACCTGAGTGGGAGCACATTCCACAGCGTGAGGAATCTGACCTGAGTGGGAGCACATTCCAAGGGAGAGAAGTTGGACCTGAGTGGGAGCACATTCCAGTGCTTGGGGGAGTCAGACCTGAGTGCGAGCCCATTTAAGGGCGTGGGAATTAGGACCTGAGTGGGAGCACATTCCACGTCATGGGGAGTCGGACCTGAGTAGGAGCACATTCCAGGGCATGGGGCGTCGGACATGAGTGGAAGAATATTCCGGGGCACGGGGTGTCGGACTGAGTGGGAGCACATTCCAGGGCGTGGGGAGTCGGACCTGAGTGGGAGCACATTCCAGGGCATGGGGAGTCGGACCTGAGTGGAAGCACATTCCAGGGCATGGGGAGTCAGACCTAATTGGGACCACGTTCCAGGGCATGGGGAGACAGACATGAGAGGGAGCACATTCCAGGATGTGAGGAGTTGTACCTGAGTGGAAGAACATTCCAGGGCGTGAGGAATCAGACCTGAGTGGGAGCAAATTCCAACGTGTGGGGTGTCAGTCCTGGGTGGGAGCACATACCAGGGCGTGGGAAGTCAGACATGAGTGGGTACACATTCCAGGACGTGTGGAGTCGGACCTGAGTGGGATCACATTCCAAGGCGAGAGAAGTCGGACATGAGTGTGAGCACTTTCCAGGGTGAGAGAATTCGGACCTGAGTGGGAGCACGTTCCAGGATCTGGGGAGTCAGACCTGAGTGGGAGCACATTCCACGGCGTGAGGAATCTGACCTGATTGGGAGCACATTCCAGGGGAGAGAAGTCGGACTTGAGTGGGAGCAAATTCCAACGTGTGGGGAATCAGAAATGGGTGGGAGCACATGCCAGGGTGTGGGGAGTCAGACATGAGGGGGAGCACATTCCAAGGACGTGAGCAGTCAGACCTGAGTGGAAGAACATTCCAGGGCATGAGGTTTCGGACCTAAGTGGGAGCACATTCCAGCATGTGGGGAGTCAGACCTGAGTGGGAGCACATTCCAGTGCATGGGGAGTAGTACCTGAGTGGGAGCACATTCCAGGGCGTGTGGAGTCGGACCTGAGTGGAAGCATATTCCAGGACATGGGGTGTCTGACCTGAGTGGGAGCACATTCCAGGGCATGGGGAGTTGGACCTGAGTGGGAGCACTTTCCAGGGCGTGGGAATTCGGACCTGAGTGGGAGCACATTCCACAGCGTGAGGAATCAGACCTGAGTGGGAGCACATTCCAAGGGAGAGAAGTCGGACCTGAGTGGGAGAACATTCCAGGGTGAGAGGAGTCAGAACTGAGTGGGAGCAAATTCCAACGTGTGGGTGTCAGACCTGAGTGGGAGCACGTTCCAGGGCATGGGGAGTCGGACCTGAGTGGGAGCACATTCCAGGGCGTGGGGAGTCAGACCTGAATGGCAGCATGTTCTGGGGGTGACGGGAGTTGGACCTGAGTGGGAGCACATTCCAGTGCTTGGGGGAGTCAGACCTGAGTGCGAGCACATTTCAGGGCGTGGGAATTAGGACCTGAGTGGGAGCACATTCCACGTCATGGGGAGTCGGGCCTGAGTGGGAGCACATTCCAGTGCATGGGGATTCGGACCTGAGTGGGAGCACGTTCCAGGACCTAGGGATTCAGACCTGAGAGGGAGCACATTCCAGGGCATGGGGAGTCGGACCTGAGTGGGAGCACATTCCAGGGCATGGGGAGTCAGACCTAATTGGGAGCACGTTCCAGGGCATGGGGAGTCGGACCTAATTGGGAGCACGTTCCAGGGCATGGGGAGTCGGACCTGACTGGGAGCACATTCCAGGGCGAGAGGAGGCAGACCTGTGTGGGAGCACATTCCTGGGCGTGAGGAGTCAGACCTGAGTGGGAGCACATTCCAGTGCATGGGGAGTCGGACCTGAGTGGGAGCTCATTCCAGGGCGTGGGGAGTCGGACCTGAGTGGCAGCAAATTTCAGGGCGTGGGGAGTCAGACCTGAGTGGCAGCACATTCCAGGGCATGGGGAATCGGAACTGAGTGCGAGCACGTTCGAGGACGTAGGGTTTCAGACCTGAGTGGGAGCATGTTCTGGGGGTGATGGGAGATGCACCTGAGTGGGAGCACATTCCAGTGCTTTGGGGAGTCAGATCTGTGTGGGAGCACATTTCAAGGCGTGGGAAATCAGACCTGAGTGGGAGCACTTTCAAGGGCGTGGGAATTCGGACCTGAGTGAGAGCACATTCCAGGGCGTGGGGAGTCAGACCTGAGTGGGTGCACATTCCAGGGCGTGGGGAGTCAGACCCGAGTGGCAGCATGTTCCAGGGATGATGGGAGTTGGACCTGAGTGGGAGCACATTCCAGGGCTTTGGGGAGTCAGACCTGAGTGGGAGCACATTCCAGGGTGAGAGGAGTCAGACCTAGGTGGGAGGAAATTCCAGGGCGTGTTGAGTCAGACATGAGAGTGAGCACATTCCAGGATGTGAGGAGTTGGACCTGAGTGGAAGAACATTCCATGGCGTGAGGAGTCAGACCTGAGTGGGAGCACATTCCAGGGCATGCGGTGTCGGACCTGTGTGGGAGCTCATTCCAGGGCGTGGGGGGTCGGACCTGAGTGGCAGCACATTCCAGGGCGTGGGCAGTCGGACCTGAGTGGCAGCACATTCCAGGGCATGGGGAGTCGACCTGAGTGGAAGCACATTCCAGGGCATGGGGTGTCAGACCTAATTGGGACCACGTTCCAGGGCATGGGGAGACAGACATGAGAGGGAGCACATTCCAGGATGTGAGGAGTTGTACCTGAGTGGAAGAACATTCCAGGGTGTGAGGAGTCAGACCTGAGTAGGAGCACATTCCAATGCATGGGGAGTCGGACCTGAGTGGGAGCACATTCCAGGGCGTGTGTAGTCAGACCTGACTGTGAGCACATTCCAGGGCATGGGGACTCGGGCCTGAGTGGCAGCACATTCCAGGGAGTGGGGAGACGGACCTGGGTGGGAGCACATACCAGGGCGTGGGGAGTCAGACATGAGTGGGTACACATTCCAGGACGCGTGGAGTCGGACCTGAGTGGGATCACATTCCAAGGCGAGAGAAGTCGGACCTGAGTGTGAGCACTTTCCAGGGTGAGAGAATTCGGACCTGAGTGGGAGCACATTCCAGTGCTTGGGGCAGTCAGAGCTGAGTGCGAGCACATTTCAGGGCGTGGGAATTAGGACCTGAGTGGGAGCACATTCCACGTCATGGGGAGTCGGACCTGAGTGGGAGCACGTTCCAGGACCTAGGGATTCAGACCTGAGAGCGAGCACATTCCAGGGCATGGGGAGTCGGACCTGAGTGGGAGCACATTCCAGGGCCTGGGGAATAAGACCTAATTGGGAGCACGTTCCAGGGCATGGGGAGTCGGACCTGAATGGAAACAAATTCCAGGGCGTGAAGAGTTGGACCTGCGTGGGAGCACATTCCAGGGCATGGGGAGTCGGACCTAATTGGGAACACGTTCCAGGGCATGGGGAGTCGGACCTGACTGGGAGCACATTCCAGGGCGAGAGGAGGCAGACCTGGGTGGGAGCACATTCCTGGGCGTGAGGAGTCAGACCTGAGTGGGAACACATTCCAGTGCATGGGGTTTCGGACCTGAGTGGGAGCTCATTCCAGGGCGTGGGGAGTCGGACCTGAGTGGCAGCAAATTCCAGGGCGTGGGGAGTCAGACCTGAGTGGCAGCACATTCCAGGGCATGGGGATTCGGAACTGAGTGCGAGCACGTTCGAGGACGTAGGGATTCAGACCTGAGTGGGAGCACATTCCAGGGCATGGGGAGTCGGACCTGAGTGGAAGCACATTCCAGGGCATGGGGAGTCTGTCCTAATTGGGACCACGTTCCAGGGCATGGGGAGACAGACATGAGAGGGAGCACATTCCAGGATGTGAGGAGTTGTACCTGAGTGGAAGAACATTCCAGGGAGTGAGGAGTCAGACCTGAGTAGGAGCACATTCCAATGCATGGGGAGTCGGACCTGAGTGGGAGCACATTCCAGGGCATGTGTAGTCAGACCTGACTGTGAGCACATTCCAGGGCATTTGGACTCGGGCCTGAGTGGCAGCACATTCCAGGGAGTGGGGAGACGGACCTGAGTGGGAGCACATTCCACGGCGTGAGGAATCAGACCTGAGTGGGAGCAAATTCCAACGTGTGGGGTGTCAGTCCTGGGTGGGAGCACATACCAGGGCGTGAGGAGTCAGACATGAGTGGGTACACATTCCAGGACGTGTGGAGTCGGACCTGAGTGGGATCACATTCCAAGGCGAGAGAAGTCGGACCTGAGTGTGAGCACTTTCCAGGGTGAGAGAATTCGGACCTGAGTGGGAGCACGTTCCAGGATCTGGGGAGTCAGACCTGAGTGGGAGCACATTCCACGGCGTGAGGAATCTGACCTGATTGGGAGCACATTCCAGGGGAGAGACGTCGGACCTGAGTGGGAGCAAATTCCAACGTGTGGGGAATCAGAAATGGGTGGGAGCACATGCCAGGGTGTGGGGAGTCAGACATGAGGGGGAGCACATTCCAAGGACGTGAGCAGTCAGACCTGAGTGGAAGAACATTCCAGGGCATGAGGTTTCGGACCTAAGTGGGAGCACATTCCAGCATGTGGGGAGTCAGACCTGAGTGGGAGCACATTCCAGTGCATGGGGAGTAGTACCTGAGTGGGAGCACATTCCAGGGCGTGGGGAGTCGGACCTGAGTGGAAGCATATTCCAGGACATGGGGTGTCGGACCTGAGTGGGAGCACATTCCAGGGCATGGGGAGTTGGACCTGAGTGGGAGCACATTCCAGGGCGTGGGAATTCGGACCTGAGTGGGAGCACATTCCACAGCGTGAGGAATCAGACCTGAGTGGGAGCACATTCCAAGGGAGAGAAGTCGGACCTGAGTGGGGGAACATTCCAGGGTGAGAGGGGTCAGAACTGAGTGAGAGCAAATTCCAACGTGTGGGTGTCAGACCTGAGTGGGAGCACATTCCAGGGCATGGGGAGTCGGACCTGAGTGGGAGCACATTCCAGGGCGTGGGGAGTCAGACCTGAATGGCAGCATGTTCTGGGGGTGACGGGAGTTGGACCTGAGTGGGAGCACATTCCAGTGCTTGGGGGAGTCAGACCTGAGTGCGAGCACATTTCAGGGCGTGGGAATTAGGACCTGAGTGGGAGCACATTCCACGTCATGGGGAGTCGGGCCTGAGTGGGAGCACATTCCAGTGCATGGGGATTCGGACCTGAGTGGGAGCACGTTCCAGGACCTAGGGATTCAGACCTGAGAGGGAGCACATTCCAGGGCATGGGGAGTCGGACCTGAGTGGGAGCACATTCCAGGGCATGGGGAGTCAGACCTAATTGGGAGCACGTTCCAGGGCATGGGGAGTCGGACCTGAATGGAAACAAATTCCAGGGCGTGAAGAGTCGGACCTGCGTGGGAGCACATTCCAGGGCATGGGGAGTCGGACCTAATTGGGAGCACGTTCCAGGGCATGGGGAGTTGGACCTGACTGGGAGCACATTCCAGGGCGAGAGGAGGCAGACCTGTGTGGGAGCACATTCCTGGGCGTGAGGAGTCAGACCTGAGTGGGAGCACATTCCAGTGCATGGGGAGTCGGACCTGAGTGGGAGCTCATTCCAGCGCGTGGGGAGTCGGACCTGAGTGGCAGCAAATTTCAGGGCGTGGGGAGTCAGACCTGAGTGCAGCACATTCCAGGGCATGGGGAATCGGAACTGACTGCGAGCACGTTCGAGGACGTAGGGTTTCAGACCTGAGTGGGAGCATGTTCTGGGGGTGATGGGAGATGCACCTGAGTGGGAGCACATTCCAGTGCTTGGGGGAGTCATATCTGTGTGGGAGCACATTTCAAGGCGTGGAAAATCAGACCTGAGTGGGAGCACTTTCAAGGGCGTGGGAATTCGGACCTGAGTGGGAGCACATTCCAGGGCGTGGGGAGTCGGACCTGAGTGGGTGCACATTCCAGGGCGTGGGGAGTCAGACCCGAGTGGCAGCATGTTCCAGGGATGATGGGAGTTGGACCTGAGTGGGAGCACATTCCAGGGCTTTGGGGAGTCAGACCTGAGTGGGAGCACATTCCAGGGTGAGAGGAGTCAGACCTAGGTGGGAGGAAATTCCAGGGCGTGTTGAGTCAGACATGAGAGTGAGCACATTCCAGGATGTGAGGAGTTGGACCTGAGTGGAAGAACATTCCATGGCGTGAGGAGTCAGACCTGAGTGGGAGCACATTCAAGGGCATGCGGTGTCGGACCTGAGTGGGAGCTCATTCCAGGGCGTGGGGGGTCGGACCTGAGTGGCAGCACATTCCAGGGCGTGGGGAGTCGGACCTGAGTGGCAGCACATTCCAGGGCATGGGGAGTCGGACCTGAGTGGAAGCACATTCCAGGCCATGGGGAGTCAGACCTAATTGGGACCACGTTCCAGGGCATGGGGAGACAGACATGAGGGGGAGCACATTCCAGGATGTGAGGAGTTGTACCTGAGTGGAAGAACATTCCAGGGCGTGAGGAGTCAGACCTGAGTAGGAGCACATTCCAATGCATGGGGAGTCGGACCTGAGTGGGAGCACATTCCAGGGCGTGTGTAGTCAGACCTGACTGTGAGCACATTCCAGGGCATGGGGACTCGGGCCTGAGTGGCAGCACATTCCAGGGAGTGGGGAGTCGGACCTAATTGGGAGCACGTTCCAGGGCATGGGGAGTCGGACCTGAGTGGGAGCATCTTCCAGGGGAGAGAAGTCGGAAATGAGTGGGAGCACATTCCAGGGCGAGAGGAGTCAGACCTGAGTGGGAGCAAATTCCAATGTGTGGGGTGTCAGTCCTGGGTGGGAGCACATACCAGGGCGTGGGGAGTCAGACATGAGTGGGTACACATTCCAGGACGTGTGGAGTCGGACCTGAGTGGGATCACATTCCAAGGCGAGAGAAGTCGGACCTGAGTGTGAGCACTTTCCAGGGTGAGAGAATTCGGACCTGAGTGGGAGCACATTCCACAGCGTGAGGAATCAGACCTGAGTGGGAGCACATTCCAAGGGAGAGAAGTTGGACCTGAGTGGGAGCACATTCCAGTGCTTGGGGGAGTCAGACCTGAGTGCGAGCACATTTCAGGGCGTGGGAATTAGGACCTGAGTGGGAGCACATTCCACGTCATGGGGAGTCGGACCTGAGTGGGAGCACATTCCAGGGCATGGGGCCTCGGACATGAGTGGAAGAATATTCCGGGGCACGGGGTGTCGGACTGAGTGGGAGCACATTCCAGGGTGTGGGGAGTCGGACCTGAGTGGGAGCACATTCAATTATGTAGTGAGTCGGACCTGAGTGGGAGCACATTCCAGGGCGTGGGGAGTCAGACCTGAGTGGCAGCATGTTCTGGGGGTGACGGGAGTTGGACCTGAGTGGGAGCACATTCCAGTGCTTGGGGGAGTCAGACCTGAGTGCGAGCACATTTCAGGGCGTGGGAATTAGGACCTGACTGGGAGCACATTCCACATCATGGGGAGTCGGACCTGAGTGGGAGCACATTCCAGTGCATGGGGATTTGGACCTGAGTGGGAGCACGTTCCGGGACCTAGGGATTCAGACCTGAGAGGGAGCACATTCCAGGGCATGGGGAGTCGGACCTGAGTGGGAGATCATTCCAGGGCATGGGGAGTCAGACCTAATTGGGAGCACTTTCCAGGGCATGGGGAGTCGGACCTGACTGGAAACAAATTCCATGGCGTGAAGAGTCGGACCTGCGTGGGAGCACATTCCAGGGCATGGGGAGTCGGACCTAATTGGGAGCACGTTCCAGGGCGTGGGGAGTCGGACCTGACTGGGAGCACATTCCAGGGCGAGAGGAGGCAGAACTGGGTGGGAGCACATTCCAGGGTGTGAGGTGTCAGACCTGAGTGGGAGAACATTCCAGGGCATGGGGAGTCAGACCTGAGTGGGAGCATATTCCAGGGTGAGAGGAGTCAGACCTAGGTGGGAGGAAATTCCAGGGCGTGTTGAGTCAGACATGAGAGTGAGCACATTCCAGGATGTGAGGTGTTGGACCTGAGTGGAAGAACATTCCATGGCGTGAGGAGTCAGACCTGAGTGGGAGCACATTCCAGGGCATGCGGTGTCGGACCTGAGTGGGAGCTCATTCCAGGGCATGGGGGGTCGGACCTGAGTGGCAGCACATTCCAGGGCGTGGGGAGTCGGACCTGAGTGGCAGCACATTCCAGGGCATGGGGAGTCGGACCTGAGTGGAAGCACATTCCAGGCCATGGGAAGTCAGACCTAATTGGGACCACGTTCCAGGGCATGGGGAGACAGACATGAGAGGGAGCACATTCCAGGATGTGAGGAGTTGTACCTGAGTGGAAGAACATTCCAGGGCGTGAGGAGTCAGACCTGAGTAGGAGCACATACCAATGCATGGGGAGTCGGACCTGAGTGGGAGCACATTCCAGGGCGTGTGTAGTCAGACCTGACTGTGAGCACATTCCAGGGCATGGGGACTCGGGCCTGAGTGGCAGCACATTCCAGGGAGTGGGGAGTCGGACCTAATTGGGAGCACGTTCCAGGGCATGGGGAGTCGGACCTGAGTGGGAGCATCTTCCAGGGGAGAGAAGTCGGAAATGAGTGGGAGCACATTCCAGGGCGAGAGGAGTCAGACCTGAGTGGGAGCAAATTCCAATGTGTGGGGTGTCAGTCCTGGGTGGGAGCACATACCAGGGCGTGGGGAGTCAGACATGAGTGGGATCACATTCCAAGGCGAGAGAAGTCGGACCTGAGTGTGAGCACTTTCCAGGGTGAGAGAATTCGGACCTGAGTGGGAGCACGTTCCAGGATCTGGGGAGTCAGACCTGAGTGGGAGCACATTCCATGGCGTGAGGAATCTGACCTGATTGGGAGCACATTCCAGTGCATGGGGAGTAGTACCTGAGTGGGAGCACATTCCAGGGCGTGGGGAGTCGGACCTGAGTGGAAGCATATTCCAGGACATGGGGTGTCGGACCTGAGTGGGAGCACATTCCAGGGCATGGGGAGTTGGACCTGAGTTGGAGCACATTCCAGAGCGTGGGAATTCGGACCTGAGTGGGAGCACATTCCACAGCGTGAGGAATCAGACCTGAGTGGGAGCACATTCCAAGGGAGAGAAGTTGGACCAAAGTGGGAGCACAATCCAGTGCTTGGGGGAGTCAGACCTGAGTGCGAGCACATTTCAGGGCGTGGGAATTAGGACCTGAGTGGGAGCACATTCCACGTCATGGGGAGTCGGACCTGAGTGGGAGCACATTCCAGGGCATGGGGCGTCGGACATGAGTGGAAGAATATTCCGGGGCACGGGGTGTCGGACTGAGTGGGAGCACATTCCAGGTTGTGGGGAGTCGGACCTGAGTGGGAGCACATTCAATTATGTAGTGAGTCGGACCTGAGTGGGAGCACATTCCAGGGCGTGGGGAGTCAGACCTGAGTGGCAGCATGTTCTGGGGGTGCCGGGAGTTGGACCTGAGTGGGAGCACATTCCAGTGCTTGGGGGAGTCAGATCTGAGTGCGAGCACATCTCAGGGCGTGGGAATTAGGACCTGAGTGGGAGCACATTCCACGTCATGGGGAGTCGGACCTGAGTGGGAGCACATTCCAGTGCATGGGGATTTGGACCTGAGTGGGAGCACGTTCCGGGACCTAGGGATTCAGACCTGAGAGGGAGCACATTCCAGGGCATGGGGAGTCGGACCTGAGTGGGAGATCATTCCAGGGCATGGGGAGTCAGACCTAATTGGGAGCACTTTCCAGGGCATGGGGAGTCGGACCTGAATGGAAACAAATTCCAGGGCGTGAAGAGTCGGACCTGCGTGGGAGCACATTCCAGGGCATGGGGAGTCGGACCTAATTGGGAGCACGTTCCAGGGCATGGGGAGTCGGACCTGACTGGGAGCACATTCCAGGGCGAGAGGAGGCAGACCTGGGTGGGAGCACATTCCAGGGTGTGAGGTGTCAGACCTGAGTGGGGGAACATTCCAGGGCATGGGGAGTCGGACCTGAGTGGGAGCTCATTCCAGGGCGTGGGGAGTCGGACCTGAGTGGCAGCAAATTCCAGAGCGTGGCGAGTCAGACCTGAGTGGCAGCACATTCCAGGGCATGGGGAGTCGGACCTGAGTGGAAGCACATTCAAGGGCATGCGGAGTCGGACCTGAGTGGGAGCACTTTCCAGAGCGTGGGGAGTCGGACCTGAGTGGGAGCAAATTCCGGGGCGCGGGTGTCGGACCTGAGTGAGAGCACATTCCCGGGCGACAGGTGTCGGAACTGAGTGGGAGCACGTTCCAGGATGTGGGGAGTCAGACCTGAGTGGGAGCACATTTCAGGCTATTGTCCAGACCAGAGTGGGCGCACATTCAAGGGCGTGGGAATTCGGACCTGACTGTGAACACCTTCTAGAGCATGTAGAGTCGGACCTGAGTGGGAGCACATTCCAGGGCGTGGGGAGTCAGACCCGAGTGGCAGCATGTTCTGGGTGTGATGGGAGATGCACCTGAGTGGGAGCACATTCCAGGGCTTTGGGGAGTCAGACCTGAGTGGGAGCACATTCCAGGGTGAGAGGAGTCAGACCTAGGTGGGAGGAAATTCCAGGGCGTGTTGAGTCAGACATGAGAGTGAGCACATTCCAGGATGTGAGGAGTTGGTCCTGAGTGGAAGAACATTCCATGGCGTGAGGAGTCAGACCTGAGTGGGAGCACATTCCAGGGCATGCGGTGTCGGACCTGAGTGGGAGCACATTCCAGGGCGTGTGGGGTCGTACCTGAGTGGCAGCACATTCCAGGGCGTGGGGAGTCGGACCTGAGTGGCAGCACATTCCAGGGCATGGGGAGTCGGACCTGAGTGGGAGCACATTCCAGCACTTGTGGAGTCGGACATGAGTGGAAGAACATTCCAGGGCGTGAGGAGCGGGACCTAAGAGGGAGCACATTCCAGCATTTGGGGAGTCAGACCTGAGTGGGAGCACATTCCAGGGCATGGGGTGTCGCACCTGAGTGGGAGCACATTCCAGCGCATGGGGAGTCGGACCTGAGTGGAAGCATATTCCAGGGCATGCGGTGTCGGATCTGAGTGGGAGCATATTCCAGGGCGTGTGGAGTCGGACCTGAGTGGGAGCACATTCCAGGGCATGGGGAGTCACACCAAATTGGGAGCACATTCCAGGGCATGGGGAGTCGGTCGTGAATGGAAACAAATTCCAGGGCGTGAAGAGTCGGACCTGCGTGGGAGAACATTCCAGGGCATGGGGAGTCGGACCTGAGTGGGAGCTCATTCCAGTGCGTGGGGAGTCGGACCTGAGTGGCAGCACATTCCAGGGCATGGGGCGTCGGACCTGAGTGGAAGCACATTCAAGGGCATGCGGAGTCGGACCTGAGTGGGAGCACTTTCCAGGGCGTGGGGAGTCGGACCTGAGTGGGAGCACATTCCAAGGTGTGGGAAGTCGGACCTGACTGGGAGCACATTCCAGGGTGAGAGAATTCGGACCTGAGTGGGAGCAGAATCCAGTGCGTGGGGAGTCAGACCTTAGTGGGAGCACATTCCGGGGCGCAGGTGTCGGACCTGAGTGAGAGCACATTCCCGAGCGACAGGTGTTGGAACTGAGTGGGTGCACGTTCCAGGATGTGGGGAGTCAGACCTGAGTGGGAGCACATTCCAGGTCATGGGGCATCGGACCTGACTGGGAACACCTTCCAGAGCATGTAGAGTCAGACCTGAGTGGGAGCACATTCCAGGGCGTGGGGAGTCAGACCTGATTGTCAGCATGTTCTGGGGGTGATGGGAGATGCACCTGAGTGGGAGCACATTCCAGTGCTTGGGGGAGTCAGATCTGTGTGGGAGCACATTTCAAGGCGTGGGAAATCAGACCTGAGTGGGAGCACTTTCAAGGGCGTGGGAATTCGGACCTGAGTGGGAGCACATTCCAGGGCGTGGGGAGTCAGACCCGAGTGGCAGCATGTTCCAGGGATGATGGGAGTTGGACCTGAGTGGGAGCACATTCCAGGGCTTTGGGGAGTCAGACCTGAGTGGGAGCACATTCCAGGGTGAGAGGAGTCAGACCTAGGTGGGAGGAAATTCCAGGGCGTGTTGAGTCAGACATGAGAGTGAGCACATTCCAGGATGTGAGGAGTTGGACCTGAGTGGAAGAACATTCCATGGCGTGAGGAGTCAGACCTGAGTGGGAGCACATTCCAGGGCATGCGGTGTCGGACCTGAGTGGGAGCTCATTCCAGGGCATGGGGGGTCGGACCTGAGTGGCAGCACATTCCAGGGCATGGGGAGTCGGACCTGAGTGGAAGCATATTCCAGGACATGGGGTGTCGGACCTGAGTGGGAGCACATTCCAGGGCATGGGGAGTTGGACCTGAGTGGGAGCACATTCCAGAGCGTGGGAATTCGGACCTGAGTGGGAGCACATTCCACAGCGTGAGGAATCAGACCTGAGTGGGAGCACATTCCAAGGAGAGAAGTTGGACCTGAGTGGGATCACATTCCAGTGCTTGGGGGAGTCAGACCTGAGTGCGAGCACATTTCAGGGCGTGGGAATTAGGACCTGAGTGGGAGCAAATTCCAGGGTGTGGGGAGTCGGACCTTAGTGGGAGCACATTCCAGCGCATGAGGATTTGGACATGAGTGGGAGCACGTTCCAGGGCATGGGGAGTCGGAGCTGAGTGGGAGCACATTCCAGGGCATGGGGAGTCAGACCTAATTGGGAGCACGTTCCAGGGCATGGGGAGTCGGACCTGAATGGAAACAAATTCCACGGCTTGAACAGTCAGACCTGAGTGGGAGCACATTCCAGGGCATGGGGAGTCGGACCTAATTGGGAGCACGTTCCAGGGCATGGGGAGTCGGACCTGACTGGGAGCAAATTCCAGGGCGAGATGTGGCAGACCTGAGTGGGAGCACATTCCAGGGCGTGAGGAGTCAGACCTGAGTGGGAGCACATTCCAGGGCATGGGGAGTTGGACCTGAGTGGGAGCTCATTCCAGGGCGTGGGGAGTCGGACCTGAGTGGCAGCACATTCCAGGGCAAGGGGAGTCAGACCTGAGTGGCAGCACATTCCACGGCATGGGGAGTCGGACCTGAGTGGAAGCACATTCCAGGGCATGGAGAGTCGGACCTGAGTGGGAGCACTTTCCAGGGCGTGGGGAGTCGGACCTGAGTGGGAGCACATTCCAGGGTGAGAGAATTCGGACCTGAGTGGGAGCACGTTCCAGGATCTGGGGAGTCAGACCTGAGTGGGAGCACATTCCATGGCATGAGGAATCTGACCTGATTGGGAGCACATTCCAGTGCATGGGGAGTAGTACCTGAGTGGGAGCACATTCCAGGGCGTGGGGAGTCGGACCTGAGTGGAAGCATATTCCAGGACATGGGGTGTCGGACCTGAGTGGGAGCACATTCCAGGGCATGGGGAGTTGGACCTGAGTGGGAGCACATTCCAGAGCGTGGGAATTCGGACCTGAGTGGGAGCACATTCCACAGCGTGAGGAATCTGACCTGAGTGGGAGCACATTCCAAGGGAGAGAAGTTGGACCTGAGTGGGAGCACATTCCAGTGCTTGGGGGAGTCAGACCTGAGTGCGAGCCCATTTAAGGGCGTGGGAATTAGGACCTGAGTGGGAGCACATTCCACGTCATGGGGAGTCGGACCTGAGTAGGAGCACATTCCAGGGCATGGGGCGTCGGACATGAGTGGAAGAATATTCCGGGGCACGGGGTGTCGGACTGAGTGGGAGCACATTCCAGGGCGTGGGGAGTCGGACCTGAGTGGGAGCACATTCCAGGGCATGGGGAGTCGGACCTGAGTGGAAGCACATTCCAGGGCATGGGGAGTCAGACCTAATTGGGAGCACGTTCCAGGGCATGGGGAGACAGACATGAGAGGGAGCACATTCCAGGATGTGAGGAGTTGTACCTGAGTGGAAGAACATTCCAGGGCGTGAGGAGTCAGACCTGAGTAGGAGCACATTCCAATGCCTGGGGAGTCGGACCTGAGTGGGCGCAAATTCCAATGTGTGGGGTGTTAGTCCTGGTTGGGAGCACATACCAGGGCGTGGGGAGTCAGACATGAGTGGGTACACATTCCAGGACGTGTGGAGTCGGACCTGAGTGGTATCACATTTCAAGGCGAGAGAAGTCGGACCTGAGTGTGAGCACTTTCCATGGTGAGAGAATTCGGACCTGAGTGGGAGCACGTTCCAGGATCTGGGGAGTCAGACCTGAGTGGGAGCACATTCCATGGCGTGAGGAATCTGACCTGATTGGGAGCACATTCCAGGGGAGAGAAGTCGGACCTGAGTGGGAGCAAATTCCAACGTGTGGGGAATCAGAAATGGGTGGGAGCACATGCCAGGGTGTGGGGAGTCAGACATGAGTGGGAGCACATTCCAGGACGTGAGCAGTCAGACCTGAGTGGAAGAACATTCCAGGGCATGAGGTTTCGGACCTAAGTGGGAGCACATTCCAGCATGTGGGGAGTCAGACCTGAGTGGGAGCACATTCCAGTGCATGGGGAGTAGTACCTGAGTGGGAGCACATTCCAGGGCGTGGGGAGTCGGACCTGAGTGGAAGCATATTCCAGGACATGGGGTGTCGGACCTGAGTGGGAGTACATTCCAGGGCATGGGGAGTTGGACCTGAGTGGGAGCACATGCCAGAGCGTGGGAATTCGGACCTGAGTGGGAGCACATTCCACAGCGTGAGGAATCAGACCTGAGTGGGAGCACATTCCAAGGAGAGAAGTTGGACCTGAGTGGGATCACATTCCAGTGCTTGGGGGAGTCAGACCTGAGTGCGAGCACATTTCAGGGCGTGGGAATTAGGACCTGAGTGGGAGCACATTCCTCGTAATGGGGAGTCCGACCTGAGTGGGAGCACATTCCAGGGCATGGGGCGTCGGACATGTATGGAAGAATATTCCGGGTCACGGGGTGTCGGACTGAGTGGGAGCACATTCCAGGGCGTGGGGAGTCGGACCTGAGTGGGAGCACATTCAATTATGTAGTGAGTCGGACCTGAGTGGGAGCACATTCCAGGGCGTGGGGAGTCAGACCTGAGTGGCAGCATGTTCTGGGGGTGACGGGAGTTGGACCTGAGTGGGAGCACATTCCAGTGCTTGGGGGAGTCAGACCTGAGTGCGAGCACATTTCAGGGCGTGGGAATTAGGACCTGAGTGGGAGCACATTCCACGTCATGGGGAGTCGGACCTGAGTGGGAGCACATTCCAGTGCATGGGCATTCGGACCTGAGTGGGAGCACGTTCCGGGACCTAGGGATTCAGACCTGAGAGGCAGCACATTCCAGGGCATGGGGAGTCGGACCTGAGTGGGAGATCATTCCAGGGCATGGGGAGTCAGACCTAATTGGGAGCACCTTCCAGGGCATGGGGAATCGGACCTGAATGGAAACAAATTCCAGGGCGTGAAGAGTCGGACCTGCGTGGGAGCACGTTCCAGGGCATGGGGAGTCGGACCTGACTGGGAGCACATTCCAGGGCGAGAGGAGGCAGACCTGGGTGGGAGAACATTCCAGGGTGTGAGGTGTCAGACCTGAGTGGGAGAACATTCCAGGGCATGGGGAGTCGGACCTGAGTGGCAGCAAATAACAGGGCGTGGCGAGTCAGACCTGAGTGGCAGCACATTCCAGGGCATGGGGAGTCGGACCTCAGTGGAAGCACATTCAAAGGCATGCGGAGTCGGACCTGAGTGGGAGCACTTTCCAGGGCAAGGGGAGTCGGACCTGAGTGGGGGCACATTCCAAAGTGTGGGAAGTCGGACCTGACTGGGAGCACATTCCAGGGTGAGAGAATTCGGACCTGAGTGGGAGCAGAATACAGTGCATGGGGAGTCAGACCTTAGTGGGAGCACATTCCGGGGCGCGGGTGTCGGACCTGAGTGAGAGCACATTCCCGGGCGACAGGTGTCGGAACTGAGTGGGAGCACGTTCCAGGATGTGGGGAGTCAGACCTGAGTGGGAGCACATTTCAGGCTATTGTCCAGACCAGAGTGGGCGCACATTCCAGGTCATGGGGCATCGGACCTGACTGGGAACACCTTCCAGAGCATGTAGAGTCGGACCTGAGTGGGAGCACATTCCAGGGCGTGGGGAGTCAGACCTGATTGTCAGCATGTTCTGGGGGTGATGGGAGATGCACCTGAGTGGGAGCACATTCCAGTGCTTGGGGGAGTCAGATCTGTGTGGGAGCACATTTCAAGGCGTGGGAAATCAGACCTGAGTGGGAGCACTTTCAAGGGCGTGGGAATTCGGACCTGAGTGGGAGCACATTCCAGGGCGTGGGGAGTCGGACCTGAGTGGGAGCACATTCCAGGGCGTGGGGAGTCAGACCCGAGTGGCAGCATGTTCCAGGGATGATGGGAGTTGGACCTGAGTGGGAGCACATTCCAGGGCTTTGGGGAGTCAGACCTGAGTGGGAGCACATTCCAGGGTGAGAGGAGTCAGACCTAGGTGGGAGGAAATTCCAGGGCGTGTTGAGTCAGACATGAGAGTGAGCACATCCCAGGATGTGAGGAGTTGGACCTGAGTGGAAGAACATTCCATGGCGTGAGGAGTCAGACCTGAGTGGGAGCACATTCCAGGGCATGCGGTGTCGGACCTGAGTGGGAGCTCATTCCAGGGCGTGGGGGGTCGGACCTGAGTGACAGCACATTCCAGGGCGTGGGAAGTCGGACCTGAGTGGCAGCACATTCCAGGGCATGGGGAGTCGGACCTGAGTGGGAGCACATTCCAGGACTTGTGGAGTCGGACCTGAGTGGAAGAACATTCCAGGGCGTGAGGAGAGGGACCTAAGAGGGAGCACATTCCAGCATTTGGGGAGTCAGACCTGAGTGGGAGCACATTCCAGGGCATGGGGAGTCGGACCTGAGTGGGAGCACATTCCAGGGCATGGGGAGTCGGACCTGAGTGGAAGCATATTCCAGGGCATGCGGTGTCGGATCTGAGTGGGAGCATATTCCAGGGCGTGTGGAGTCGGACCTGAGTGGGAGCACATTCCAGGGCATGGGGAGTCAGACCTAATTGGGAGCACTTTCCAGGGCATGGGGAGTCGGACCTGAATGGAAACAATTTCCAGGGCGTGAAGAGTCGGACCTGCGTGGGAGCACATTCCAGGGCATGGGGAGTCGGACCTAATTGGGAGCACGTTCCAGGGCATGGGGAGTCGGACCTGACTGGGAGCACATTCCAGGGCGAGAGGAGGCAGACCTGGGTGGGAGCACATTCCAGGGCATGGGGAGTCAGACCTGAATGGGAGCACATTCCAGGGCATGGGGCGTCGGACATGAGTGGAAGAATATTCCGTGGCATGAGGTGTCGGACCTGAGTGGGAGCACATTCCAGGGCGTGGGGAGTCGGACCAGAGTGGGAGCACATTCCATTATGTAGTGAGTCGGACCTGAGTGGGAGCACATTCCAGGGCGTGGGGAGTCACACCTGAGTGGCAGCATGTTCTGGGGGTGATGGGAGTTGTACCTGAGTGGGAGCACATTCCAGTGCTTGGGGGAGTCAGACCTGAGTGGTCGCACATTTCAGGGCGTGGGAAATAGGACCTGAGTGGGAGCACGTTCTAGGGCATGGGGAGTCGGACCTGAGTGGGAGCACATTCCAGGGCTTGAAGAGTCGGAACTGAGTGGAAGCACATTCCAGGGCATGGGGAGTCGGACCTAATTGGGAGCACGTTCCAGGGCATGGGGAGTCGGACCTGAGTGGGAGCACATTCCAGAGCATGGGGATTCGGACCTGAGTGGGAGCACTTTCCAGGGCATGGGGAGTCGGACCTAATTGGGAGCGCGTTCCAGTGCATGGGGAGTCGGACCTGAGTGGGGCACATTCCAGGGCGAGAGGAGTCAGACCTGGGTGGGAGCACATTCCAGGGCTTCGGGAGACAGACATGAGAGGGAGCACATTCCCGGATGTGAGGAATTGTACATGAATGGAAGAACATTCCAGGGCGTGAGGAGTCAGACCTGAGTGGGAGTTCATTCCAGGGCGTGGGGAGTCGGTCCTGAGTGGCAGCACATTCCAGGGCATGGGGAGTCGGACCTGAGTGGCAGCACATTCCAGGGCATGGGCAGTCGGACCTGAGTGGAAGCATAATCCAGGGCAATGGGAGTCGGACCTGAGTGGGAGCACATTCCAAGGCGAGAGAAGTCGGACCTGAGTGGGAGCACTTTCCAGGGTGAGAGAATTCGGACCTGAGTGGGTGCACGTTCCAGGATGTGGGGAGTCAGACCTGAGTGGGAGCACATTCCACGGCGTGAGGAATCTGACCTGATTGGGAGCACATTCCAGGGGAGAGAAGTCGGACCTGAGTGGGAGCAAATTCCAACGTGTGGGGAATCAGACCTGGGTGGGAGCACATTCCAGGGTGTGGGGAGTCAGACATGAGTGGGAGCACATTCCAGGACGTGAGGAGTCGGACCTGAGTGGAAGAACATTCCACGGCATGAGGTTTCGGACCTAAGTGGGAGCACATTCAGCATGTGGGGAGTCAGACCTGAGTGGGAGCAAATTCCAGGGCATGGGGAGTCGGACCTGAGTGGGAGCACATTCCAGGGCATGGGGCGTCGGACATGAGTGGAAGAATATTCCTGGGCATGGGGTGTCAGACCTGAGTGGGAGCACATTCCAGGGCGTGGGGAGTCGGACCTGAGTGGGAGCACATTCCAGGGTGTGGGGAGTCAGACCTGAGTGGCAGCATGTTCTGTGGGTGATGGGAGTTGTACCTGAGTGGGAGTACATTCCAGGGTGTGGGGAGTTGGACCTGAGTGGGAGCACATTCCAGTGCATGGGGATTCGGACCTGAGTGGAAGCATGTTCCAGGGCATGGGGTGTCGGGCCTGAGTGGGAGCACATTCCAGGGCATGGGGAGTCAGACCTAATTGGGAGCACTTTCCAGGGCATGGGGAGTCGGACCTGAATGGAAACAAATTCCAGGGTGTGAAGAGTCGGACCTGCGTGGGAGCACATTCCAGGGCATGGGGAGTCGGACCTAATTGGGAGCACGTTCCAGGGCATGGGGAGTCGGACCTGACTGGGAGCACATTCCAGGGCGAGAGGAGGCAGACCTGGGTGGGAGCACATTCCAGGGCATGGGGAGTCAGACCTGAATGGGAGCACATTCCAGGGCATGGGGCGTCGGACATGAGTGGAAGAATATTCCGTGGCATGAGGTTTCGGACCTGAGTGGGAGCACATTCCAGGGCGTGGGGAGTCGGACCAGAGTGGGAGCACTTTCCATTATGTAGTGAGTCGGACCTGAGTGGGAGCACATTCCAGGGCATGTGGAGTCACACCTGAGTGGCAGCATGTTCTGGGGGTGATGGGAGTTGTACCTGAGTGGGAGCACATTCCAGTGCTTGGGGGAGTCAGACCTGAGTGGTCGCACATTTCAGGGCGTGGGAATTAGGACCTGAGTGGGAGCACGTTCCAGGGCATGGGGAGTCGGACCTGAGTGAGAGCACATTCCAGGGCTTGAAGAGTCGGAACTGAGTGGAAGCACATTCCAGGGCATGGGGAGTCGCACCTAATTGGGAGCACGTTCCAGGGCATGGGGAGTCGGACCTGACTGGGAGCATATTCCAGGGCGAGAGGAGTCAGACCTGGGTGGGAGCACATTCCAGGGCGTGGGGAGACAGACATGAGAGGGAGCACATTCCAGGATGTGAGGAGTTGTACCTGAGTGGAAGAACATTCCAGGGCGTGAGGAGTCAGACCTGAATGGGAGCACGTTCCAGGGCATGGGGAGTCGGACCTGAGTGGGAGCTCATTCCAGGGTGTGGGGAGTCGGACCTGAGTGGCAGCACATTCCAGGGCATGGGGAGTCGGACCTGGGTGGAAGCATATTCCATGGCATGGGGAGTAGGACCTGAGTGGGAGTACATTCCAAGGCGAGAGAAGTCGGACCTGAGAGTGAGCACTTTCCAGGGTGAGAGAATTCGGACCTGATTGGGAGCACGTTCCAGGATCTGGGGAGTCAGACCTGAGTGGGAGCACATTCCACGGCGTGAGGAATGTGACCTGATTGGGAGCACATTCCAGGGGAGAGAAGTCGGACCTGAGTGAAAGCCAATTCCAACGTGTGGGGAGTCAGACCTGGGTGGGAGCACATGCCAGGGTGTGGGGAGTCAGACATGAGTGGGAGCACATTCCAGGACGTGAGGAGTCGGACCTGAGAGGAAGAACATTCCAGGGCATGAGGTTTCCGACCTAAGTGGGAGCACATTCCAGGGCATGGGGAGTCAGACCTGAATGGGAGCACATTCCAGGGCATGGGGCGTCGGACATGAGTGGAAGAATATTCCGGGGCATGAGGTGTCGGTCCTGAGTGGGAGCACATTCCAGGGCGTGCGGAGTCGGACCAGAGTGGGAGCACATTCCATTATGTTGTGAGTCGGACCTGAGTGGGAGCACATTCCAGGGCGTGGGGAGTCAGACCTGAGTGGCAGCATGTTCTGGGGGTGATGGGAGTTGTACCTGAGTGGGAGCACATTCCAGTGCTTGGGGGAGTCAGACCTGAGTGGTCGCACATTTCAGGGCGTGGGAATTAGGACCTGAGTGGGAGCAAATTCCAGGGTGTGGGGAGTCGGACCTTAGTGGGAGCACATTCCAGCGCATGAGGATTTGGACATGAGTGGGAGCACGTTCCAGGGCATGGGGAGTCGGAGCTGAGTGGGAGCACATTCCAGGGCATGGGGAGTCAGACCTAATTGGGAGCACGTTCCAGGGCATGGGGAGTCGGACCTGAATGGAAACAAATTCCACGGCTTGAAGAGTCAGACCTGAGTGGGAGCACATTCCAGGGCAAGGGGAGTCGGACCTAATTGGGAGCACGTTCCAGGGCATGTGGAGTCGGACCTGACTGGGAGCAAATTCCAGGGCGAGATGTGGCAGACCTGAGTGGGAGCACATTCCAGGGCGTGAGGAGTCAGACCTGAGTGGGAACACATTCCAGGGCATGGGGAGTTGGACCTGAGTGGGAGCTCATTCCAGGGCGTGGGGAGTCGGACCTGAGTGGCAGCACATTCCAGGGCAAGGGGAGTCAGACCTGAGTGGCAGCACATTCCACGGCATGGTGAGTCGGACCTGAGTGGGAGCACTTTCCAGGGCGTGGGGAGTCGGACCTGAGTGGGAGCACATTCCAGGGTGAGAGAATTCGGACCTGAGTGGGAGCAGAATCCAGCGCATGGGGAGACAGACCTGAGTGAGAGCACATTCCCGGGTGAGAGGAGTCGGACCTGAGTGGGAGCACGTTCCAGGGCGTGGGGAGTCAGACCTGATTGGCAGCATGTTCTGGGGGTGATGGGAGTTGCACCTGAGTTGGAGCACATTCCAGTGCTTGGGGGAGTCAGACCTGTGTGGGAGCACATTTCAGGGCGTGGGAAATCGGACCTGAGTGGGAGCACTTTCCAGGGCGTGGGAATTCGGACCTGAGTGGGAGCACTTTCCAGGGCATGGGGAGTCGGACCTAATTGGGAGCGCGTTCCAGTGCATGGGGAGTCGGACCTGACTGGGGCACATTCCAGGGCGAGAGGAGTCAGACCTGGGTGGGAGCACATTCCAGGGCTTCGGGAGACAGACATGAGAGGGAGCACATTCCCGGATGTGAGGTATTGTACCTGAATGGAAGAACATTCCAGGGCGTGAGGAGTCAGACCTGAGTGGGAGCTCATTCCAGGGCGTGGGGAGTCGGACCTGAGTGGCAGCACATTCCAGGGCATGGGGAGTCGGACCTGAGTGGCAGCACATTCCAGGGCATGGGCAGTCGGACCTGAGTGGAAGCATAATCCAGGGCAATGGGAGTCGGACCTGAGTGGGAGCACATTCCAAGGCGAGAGAAGTCGGACCTGAGTGGGAGCACTTTCCAGGGTGAGAGAATTCGGACCTGAGTGGGAGCACGTTCCAGGATGTGGGGAGTCAGACCTGAGTGGGAGCACATTCCACGGCGTGAGGAATCTGACCTGATTGGGAGCACTTTCCAGGGGAGAGAAGTCGGACCTGAGTGGGAGCAAATTCCAACGTGTGGGGAATCAGACCTGGGTGGGAGCACATGCCAGGGTGTGGGGAGTCAGACATGAGTGGGAGCACATTGCAGGACGTGAGGAGTCGGACCTGAGTGGAAGAACATTCCAGGGCATGAGGTTTCGAACCTAAGTGGGAGCACATTCAGCATGTGGGGAGTCAGACCTGAGTGGGAGCAAATTCCAGGGCATGGGGAGTCGGACCTGAGTGGGAGCACATTCCAGGGCATGGGGCGTCGGACATGAGTGGAAGAATATTCCTGGGCATGGGGTGTCAGACCTGAGTGGGAGCATGTTCTGGGGGTGATGGGAGTTGTACCTGAGTGGGAGTACATTCCAGGGTGTGGGGAGTTGGACCTGAGTGGGAGCACATTCCAGTGCATGGGGATTCGGACCTGAGTGGAAGCACGTTCCAGGGCATGGGGTGTCGGACCTGAGTGGGAGCACATTCCAGGGCATAGGGAGTCAGACCTAATTGGGAGCACTTTCCAGGGCATGGGGAGTCGGACCTGAATGGAAACAAATTCCAGGGTGTGAAGAGTCGGACCTGCGTGGGAGCACATTCCAGGGCATGGGGAGTCGGACCTAATTGGGAGCACGTTCCAGGGCATGGGGAGTCGGACCTAATTGGGAGCACGTTCCAGGGCATGGGGAGTCGGACCTGACTGGGAGCACATTCCAGGGCATGGGGAGTCAGACCTGAATGGGAGCACATTCCAGGGCATGGGGCGTCGGACATGAGTGGAAGAATATTCCGTGGCATGAGGTTTCGGACCTGAGTGGGAGCACATTCCAGGGCGTGGGGAGTCGGACCAGAGTGGGAGCACATTCCATTATGTAGTGAGTCGGACCTGAGTGGGAGCACATTCCAGGGCGTGGGGAGTCACACCTGAGTGGCAGCATGTTCTGGGGGTGATGGGAGTTGTACCTGAGTGGGAGCACATTCCAGTGCTTGGGGGAGTCAGACCTGATTGGTCGCACATTTCAGGGCGTGGGAACTAGGACCTGAGTGGGAGCACGTTCCAGGGCATGGGGAGTCGGACCTGAGTGGGAGCACATTCCAGGGCTTGAAGAGTCGGAACTGATTGGAAGCACATTCCAGGGCATGGGGAGTCGGACCTAATTGGGAGCACGTTCCAGGGCATGGGGAGTCGGACCTGACTGGGAGCATATTCCAGGGCGAGAGGAGTCAGACCTGGGTGGGAGCACATTCCAGGGCGTGGGGAGACAGACATGAGAGGGAGCACATTCCAGGATGTGAGGAGTTGTACCTGAGTGGAAGAACATTCCAGGGCGTGAGGAGTCAGACCTGAGTGGGAGCACATTCCAGGGCATGGGGAGTCGGACCTGAGTGGGAGCTCATTCCAGGGTGTGGGGAGTCGGACCTGAGTGGCAGCACATTCCAGGGCATGGGGAGTCGGACCTGGGTGGAAGCATATTCCATGGCATGGGGAGTAGGACCTGAGTGGGAGTACATTCCAAGGCGAGAGAAGTCGGACCTGAGAGTGAGCACTTTCCAGGGTGAGAGAATTCGGACCTGATTGGGAGCACGTTCCAGGATCTGGGGAGTCAGACCTGAGTGGGAGCACATTCCACGGCGTGAGGAATCTGACCTGATTGGGAGCACATTCCAGGGGAGAGAAGTCGGACCTGAGTGAAAGCCAATTCCAACGTGTGGGGAGTCAGACCTGGGTGGGAGCACATGCCAGGGTGTGGGGAGTCAGACATGAGTGGGAGCACATTCCAGGACGTGAGGAGTCGGACCTGAGAGGAAGAACATTCCAGGGCATGAGGTTTCCGACCTAAGTGGGAGCACATTCCAGGGCATGGGGAGTCAGACCTGAATGGGAGCACATTCCAGGGCATGGGGCGTCGGACATGAGTGGAAGAATATTCCGGGGCATGAGGTGTCGGTCCTGAGTGGGAGCACATTCCAGGGCGTGCGGAGTCGGACCAGAGTGGGAGCACATTCCATTATGTTGTGAGTCGGACCTGAGTGGGAGCACATTCCAGGGCGTGGGGAGTCAGACCTGAGTGGCAGCATGTTCTGGGGGTGATGGGAGTTGTACCTGAGTGGGAGCACATTCCAGTGCTTGGGGGAGTCAGACCTGAGTGGTCGCACATTTCAGGGCGTGGGAATTAGGACCTGAGTGGGAGCAAATTCCAGGGTGTGGGGAGTCGGACCTTAGTGGGAGCACATTCCAGCGCATGAGGATTTGGACATGAGTGGGAGCACGTTCCAGGGCATGGGGAGTCGGAGCTGAGTGGGAGCACATTCCAGGGCATGGGGAGTCAGACCTAATTGGGAGCACGTTCCAGGGCATGGGGAGTCGGACCTGAATGGAAACAAATTCCACGGCTTGAAGAGTCAGACCTGAGTGGGAGCACATTCCAGGGCAAGGGGAGTCGGACCTAATTGGGAGCACGTTCCAGGGCATGTGGAGTCGGACCTGACTGGGAGCAAATTCCAGGGCGAGATGTGGCAGACCTGAGTGGGAGCACATTCCAGGGCGTGAGGAGTCAGACCTGAGTGGGAACACATTCCAGGGCATGGGGAGTTGGACCTGAGTGGGAGCTCATTCCAGGGCGTGGGGAGTCGGACCTGAGTGGCAGCACATTCCAGGGCAAGGGGAGTCAGACCTGAGTGGCAGCACATTCCACGGCATGGTGAGTCGGACCTGAGTGGGAGCACTTTCCAGGGCGTGGGGAGTCGGACCTGAGTGGGAGCACATTCCAGGGTGAGAGAATTCGGACCTGAGTGGGAGCAGAATCCAGCGCATGGGGAGACAGACCTGAGTGAGAGCACATTCCCGGGTGAGAGGAGTCGGACCTGAGTGGGAGCACGTTCCAGGGCGTGGGGAGTCAGACCTGATTGGCAGCATGTTCTGGGGGTGATGGGAGTTGCACCTGAGTTGGAGCACATTCCAGTGCTTGGGGGAGTCAGACCTGTGTGGGAGCACATTTCAGGGCGTGGGAAATCGGACCTGAGTGGGAGCACTTTCCAGGGCGTGGGAATTCGGACCTGAGTGGGAGCACTTTCCAGGGCATGGGGAGTCGGACCTAATTGGGAGCGCGTTCCAGTGCATGGGGAGTCGGACCTGACTGGGGCACATTCCAGGGCGAGAGGAGTCAGACCTGGGTGGGAGCACATTCCAGGGCTTCGGGAGACAGACATGAGAGGGAGCACATTCCCGGATGTGAGGTATTGTACCTGAATGGAAGAACATTCCAGGGCGTGAGGAGTCAGACCTGAGTGGGAGCTCATTCCAGGGCGTGGGGAGTCGGACCTGAGTGGCAGCACATTCCAGGGCATGGGGAGTCGGACCTGAGTGGCAGCACATTCCAGGGCATGGGCAGTCGGACCTGAGTGGAAGCATAATCCAGGGCAATGGGAGTCGGACCTGAGTGGGAGCACATTCCAAGGCGAGAGAAGTCGGACCTGAGTGGGAGCACTTTCCAGGGTGAGAGAATTCGGACCTGAGTGGGAGCACGTTCCAGGATGTGGGGAGTCAGACCTGAGTGGGAGCACATTCCACGGCGTGAGGAATCTGACCTGATTGGGAGCACTTTCCAGGGGAGAGAAGTCGGACCTGAGTGGGAGCAAATTCCAACGTGTGGGGAATCAGACCTGGGTGGGAGCACATGCCAGGGTGTGGGGAGTCAGACATGAGTGGGAGCACATTGCAGGACGTGAGGAGTCGGACCTGAGTGGAAGAACATTCCAGGGCATGAGGTTTCGAACCTAAGTGGGAGCACATTCAGCATGTGGGGAGTCAGACCTGAGTGGGAGCAAATTCCAGGGCATGGGGAGTCGGACCTGAGTGGGAGCACATTCCAGGGCATGGGGCGTCGGACATGAGTGGAAGAATATTCCTGGGCAAGGGGTGTCAGACCTGAGTGGGAGCATGTTCTGGGGGTGATGGGAGTTGTACCTGAGTGGGAGTACATTCCAGGGTGTGGGGAGTTGGACCTGAGTGGGAGCACATTCCAGTGCATGGGGATTCGGACCTGAGTGGAAGCACGTTCCAGGGCATGGGGTGTCGGACCTGAGTGGGAGCACATTCCAGGGCATAGGGAGTCAGACCTAATTGGGAGCACTTTCCAGGGCATGGGGAGTCGGACCTGAATGGAAACAAATTCCAGGGTGTGAAGAGTCGGACCTGCGTGGGAGCACATTCCAGGGCATGGGGAGTCGGACCTAATTGGGAGCACGTTCCAGGGCATGGGGAGTCGGACCTAATTGGGAGCACGTTCCAGGGCATGGGGAGTCGGACCTGACTGGGAGCACATTCCAGGGCATGGGGAGTCAGACCTGAATGGGAGCACATTCCAGGGCATGGGGCGTCGGACATGAGTGGAAGAATATTCCGTGGCATGAGGTTTCGGACCTGAGTGGGAGCACATTCCAGGGCGTGGGGAGTCGGACCAGAGTGGGAGCACATTCCATTATGTAGTGAGTCGGACCTGAGTGGGAGCACATTCCAGGGCGTGGGGAGTCACACCTGAGTGGCAGCATGTTCTGGGGGTGATGGGAGTTGTACCTGAGTGGGAGCACATTCCAGTGCTTGGGGGAGTCAGACCTGAGTGGTCGCACATTTCAGGGCGTGGGAACTAGGACCTGAGTGGGAGCACGTTCCAGGGCATGGGGAGTCGGACCTGAGTGGGAGCACATTCCAGGGCTTGAAGAGTCGGAACTGATTGGAAGCACATTCCAGGGCATGGGGAGTCGGACCTAATTGGGAGCACGTTCCAGGGCATGGGGAGTCGGACCTGACTGGGAGCATATTCCAGGGCGAGAGGAGTCAGACCTGGGTGGGAGCACATTCCAGGGCGTGGGGAGACAGACATGAGAGGGAGCACATTCCAGGATGTGAGGAGTTGTACCTGAGTGGAAGAACATTCCAGGGCGTGAGGAGTCAGACCTGAGTGGGAGCACATTCCAGGGCATGGGGAGTCGGACCTGAGTGGGAGCTCATTCCAGGGTGTGGGGAGTCGGACCTGAGTGGCAGCACATTCCAGGGCATGGGGAGTCGGACCTGGGTGGAAGCATATTCCATGGCATGGGGAGTAGGACCTGAGTGGGAGTACATTCCAAGGCGAGAGAAGTCGGACCTGAGAGTGAGCACTTTCCAGGGTGAGAGAATTCGGACCTGATTGGGAGCACGTTCCAGGATCTGGGGAGTCAGACCTGAGTGGGAGCACATTCCACGGCGTGAGGAATCTGACCTGATTGGGAGCACATTCCAGGGGAGAGAAGTCGGACCTGAGTGAAAGCCAATTCCAACGTGTGGGGAGTCAGACCTGGGTGGGAGCACATGCCAGGGTGTGGGGAGTCAGACATGAGTGGGAGCACATTCCAGGACGTGAGGAGTCGGACCTGAGAGGAAGAACATTCCAGGGCATGAGGTTTCCGACCTAAGTGGGAGCACATTCCAGGGCATGGGGAGTCAGACCTGAATGGGAGCACATTCCAGGGCATGGGGCGTCGGACATGAGTGGAAGAATATTCCGGGGCATGAGGTGTCGGTCCTGAGTGGGAGCACATTCCAGGGCGTGCGGAGTCGGACCAGAGTGGGAGCACATTCCATTATGTTGTGAGTCGGACCTGAGTGGGAGCACATTCCAGGGCGTGGGTAGTCAGACCTGAGTGGCAGCATGTTCTGGGGGTGATGGGAGTTGTACCTGAGTGGGAGCACATTCCAGTGCTTGGGGGAGTCAGACCTGAGTGGTCGCAAATTTCAGTGCGTGGGAATTAGGACCTGAGTGGGAGCAAATTCCAGGGTGTGGGGAGTCGGACCTTAGTGGGAGCACATTCCAGCGCATGAGGATTTGGACATGAGTGGGAGCACGTTCCAGGGCATGGGGAGTCGGAGCTGAGTGGGAGCACATTCCAGGGTGTGGGGAGTCAGACCTAATTGGGAGCACGTTCCAGGGCATGGGGAGTCGGACCTGAATGGAAACAACTTCCACGGCTTGAAGAGTCAGACCTGAGTGGGAGCACATTCCAGGGCATGGGGAGTCAGACCTAATTGGGAACACGTTCCAGGGCATGGGGAGTCGGACCTGACTGGGAGCAAATTCCAGGGCGAGATGTGGCAGACCTGAGTGGGAGCACATTCCAGGGCGTGAGGAGTCAGACCTGAGTGGGAGCACATTCCAGGGCATGGGGAGTCGGACCTGAGTGGGAGCTCATTCCAGGGCGTGGGGAGTCGGACCTGAGTGGCAGCACATTCCAGGGCAAGGGGAGTCAGACCTGAGTGGCAGCACATTCCAGGGCATGGGGAGTCGGACCTGAGTGGAAGCACATTCCAGGGCATGGGGAGTCGGACCTGAGTGGGAGCACTTTCCAGGGCGTGGGGAGTCGGACCTGTTTGGGAGCACATTCCAGGGTGAGAGAATTCGGACCTGAATGGGAGCAGAATCCAGCGCATGGGGAGACAGACCTTAGTGGGAGCACATTCCAGGGCGCGGGGTGTCGGACCTGAGTGAGAGCACATTCCCGGGCGAGAGGAGTCGGACCTGAGTGGGAGCACGTTCCAGGGCGTGGGGAGTCAGACCTGATTGGCAGCATGTTCTGGGGGTGATGGGAGTTGCACCTGAGTTGGAGCACATTCCAGTGCTTGGGGGAGTCAGACCTGTGTGGGAGCACATTTCTGGGCGTGGGAAATCGGACCTGAGTAGGAGCACTTTCCAGGGCGTGGGAATTCGGACCTGAGTGGGAGCACATTCCAGAGCATGGGGATTCGGACCTGAGTGGGAGCACTTTCCAGGGCATGGGGAGTCGGACCTAATTGGGAGCGCGTTCCAGTGCATGGGGAGTCGGACCTGACTGGGGCACATTCCAGGGCGAGAGGAGTCAGACCTGGGTGGGAGCACATTCCAGGGCTTCGGGAGACAGACATGAGAGGGAGCACATTCCCGGATGTGAGAAATTGTACCTGAATGGAAGAACATTCCAGGGCGTGACGAGTCAGACCTGAGTGGGAGCTCATTCCAGGGCGTGGGGAGTCGGACCTGAGTGGCAGCACATTCCAGGGCATGGGGAGTCGGACCTGAGTGGCAGCACATTCCAGGGCATGGGCAGTCGGACCTGAGTGGAAGCATAATCCAGGGCAATGGGAGTCGGACCTGAGTGGGAGCACATTCCAAGGCGAGAGAAGTCGGACCTGAGTGTGAGCACTTTCCAGGGTGAGAGAATTCGGACCTGAGTGGGAGCACGTTCCAGGATGTGGGGAGTCAGACCTGAGTGGGAGCACATTCCACGGCGTGAGGAATCTGACCTGATTGGGAGCACATTCCAGGGGAGAGAAGTCGGACCTGAGTGGGAGCAAATTCCAACGTGTGGGGAATCAGACCTGGGTGGGAGCACATGCCAGGGTGTGGGGAGTCAGACATGAGTGGGAGCACATTCCAGGACGTGAGGAGTCGGACCTGAGTGGAAGAACATTCCAGGGCATGAGGTTTCGGACCTAAGTGGGAGCACATTCAGCATGTGGGGAGTCAGACCTGAGTGGGAGCAAATTCCAGGGCATGGGGAGTCGGACCTGAGTGGGAGCAAATTCCAGGGCATGGGGCGTCGGACATGAGTGGAAGAATATTCCTGGGCATGGGGTGTCAGACCTGAGTGGGAGCACATTCCAGGGCGTGGGGAGTCGGACCTGAGTGGGAGCACATTCCAGGGTGTGGGGAGTCAGACCTGAGTGGCAGCATGTTCTGTGGGTGATGGGAGTTGTACCTGAGTGGGAGTACATTCCAGGGTGTGGGGAGTTGGACCTGAGTGGGAGCACATTCCAGTGCATGGGGATTCGGACCTGAGTGGAAGCACGTTCCAGGGCATGGGGTGTCGGACCTGAGTGGGAGCACATTCCAGGGCATGGGGAGTCAGACCTAATTGGGAGCACTTTCCAGGGCATGGGGAGTCGGACCTGAATGGAAACAAATTCCAGGGTGTGAGGAGTCGGACCTGCGTGGGAGCACATTCCAGGGCATGGGGAGTCGGACCTAATTGGGAGCACGTTCCAGGGCATGGGGAGTCGGACCTGACTGGGAGCACATTCCAGGGCGAGAGGAGGCAGACCTGGGTGGGAGCACATTCCAGGGCATGGGGAGTCAGACCTGAATGGGAGCACATTCCAGGGCATGGGGCGTCGGACATGAGTGGAAGAATATTCCGTGGCATGAGGTTTCGGACCTGAGTGGGAGCACATTCCAGGGCGTGGGGAGTCGGACCAGAGTGGGAGCACATTCCATTATGTAGTGAGTCGGACCTGAGTGGGAGCACATTCCAGGGCGTGGGGAGTCACACCTGAGTGGCAGCATGTTCTGGGGGTGATGGGAGTTGTACCTGAGTGGGAGCACATTCCAGTGCTTGGGGGAGTCAGACCTGAGTGGTCGCACATTTCAGGGTGTGGGAATTAGGACCTGAGTGGGAGCACGTTCCAGTGCATGGGGAGTCGGACCTGAGTGGGAGCACATTCCAGGGCTTGAAGAGTCGGAACTGAGTGGAAGCACATTCCAGGGCATGGGGAGTCGGACCTAATTGGGAGCACGTTCCAGGGCATGGGGAGTCGGACCTGACTGGGAGCATATTCCAGGGCGAGAGGAGTCAGACCTGGGTGGGAGCACATTCCAGGGCGTGGGGAGACAGACATGAGAGGGAGCACATTCCCGGATGTGAGGAGTTGTACCTGAGTGGAAGAACATTCCAGGGCGTGAGGAGTCAGACCTGAGTGGGAGCACATTCCAGGGTGTGGGGAGTCGGACCTGAGTGGCAGCACATTCCAGGGCATGGGGAGTCGGACCTGGGTGGAAGCATATTCCATGGCATGGGGAGTAGGACCTGAGTGGGAGTACATTCCAAGGCGAGAGAAGTCGGACCTGAGAGTGAGCACTTTCCAGGGTGAGAGAATTCGGACCTGATTGGGAGCACGTTCCAGGATCTGGGGAGTCAGACCTGAGTGGGAGCACATTCCACGGCGTGAGGAATCTGACCTGATTGGGAGCACATTCCAGGGGAGAGAAGTCGGACCTGAGTGAAAGCCAATTCCAACGTGTGGGGAGTCAGACCTGGGTGGGAGCACATGCCAGGGTGTGGGGAGTCAGACATGAGTGGGAGCACATTCCAGGACGCGAGGAGTCGGACCTGAGTGGAAGAACATTCCAGGGCATGAGGTTTCGGACCTAAGTGGGAGCACATTCCAGGGCATGGGGAGTCAGACCTGAATGGGAGCACATTCCAGGGCATGGGGCGTCGGACATGAGTGGAAGAATATTCCGGGGCATGAGGTGTCGGTCCTGAGTGGGAGCACATTCCAGGGCGTGGGGAGTCGGACCAGAGTGGGAGCACATTCCATTATGTTGTGAGTCGGACCTGAGTGGGAGCACATTCCAGGGCGTGGGGAGTCAGACCTGAGTGGCAGCATGTTCTGGGGGTGATGGGAGTTGTACCTGAGTGGGAGCACATTCCAGTGCTTGGGGGAGTCAGACCTGAGTGGTCGCACATTTCAGGGCGTGGGAATTCGGACCTGAGTGGGAGCACATTCCAGAGCATGGGGATTCGGACCTGAGTGGGAGCACTTTCCAGGGCATGGGGAGTCGGACCTAATTGGGAGCGCGTTCCAGTGCATGGGGAGTCGGACCTGACTGGGGCACATTCCAGGGCGAGAGGAGTCAGACCTGGGTGGGAGCACATTCCAGGGCTTCGGGAGACAGACATGAGAGGGAGCACATTCCCGGATGTGAGAAATTGTACCTGAATGGAAGAACATTCCAGGGCGTGACGAGTCAGACCTGAGTGGGAGCTCATTCCAGGGCGTGGGGAGTCGGACCTGAGTGGCAGCACATTCCAGGGCATGGGGAGTCGGACCTGAGTGGCAGCACATTCCAGGGCATGGGCAGTCGGACCTGAGTGGAAGCATAATCCAGGGCAATGGGAGTCGGACCTGAGTGGGAGCACATTCCAAGGCGAGAGAAGTCGGACCTGAGTGTGAGCACTTTCCAGGGTGAGAGAATTCGGACCTGAGTGGGAGCACGTTCCAGGATGTGGGGAGTCAGACCTGAGTGGGAGCACATTCCACGGCGTGAGGAATCTGACCTGATTGGGAGCACATTCCAGGGGAGAGAAGTCGGACCTGAGTGGGAGCAAATTCCAACGTGTGGGGAATCAGACCTGGGTGGGAGCACATGCCAGGGTGTGGGGAGTCAGACCTGAGTGGCAGCATGTTCTGGGGGTGATGGGAGTTGTACCTGAGTGGGAGCGCATTCCAGTGCTTGGGGGAGTCAGACCTGAGTGGTCGCAAATTTCAGGGCGTGGGAATTAGGACCTGAGTGGGAGCAAATTCCAGGGTGTGGGGAGTCGGACCTTAGTGGGAGCACATTCCAGCGCATGAGGATTTGGACATGAGTGGGAGCACGTTCCAGGGCATGGGGAGTCGGAGCTGAGTGGGAGCACATTCCAGGGCATGGGGAGTCAGACCTAATTGGGAGCACGTTCCAGGGCATGGGGAGTCGGACCTGAATGGAAACAAATTCCACGGCTTGAAGAGTCAGACCTGAGTGGGAGCACATTCCAGGGCATGGGGAGTCAGACCTAATTGGGAACACGTTCCAGGGCATGGGGAGTCGGACCTGACTGGGAGCAATTCCAGGGCGAGATGTGGCAGACCTGAGTGGGAGCACATTCCAGGGCGTGAGGAGTCAGACCTGAGTGGGAGCACATTCCAGGGCATGGGGAGTCGGACCTGAGTGGGAGCTCATTCCAGGGCGTGGGGAGTCGGACCTGAGTGGCAGCACATTCCAGGGCAAGGGGAGTCAGACCTGAGTGGCAGCACATTCCAGGGCATGGGGAGTCGGACCTGAGTGGAAGCACATTCCAGGGCATGGGGAGTCGGACCTGAGTGGGAGCACTTTCCAGGGCGTGGGGAGTCGGACCTGTTTGGGAGCACATTCCAGGGTGAGAGAATTCGGACCTGACTGGGAGCAGAATCCAGCGCATGGGGAGACAGACCTTAGTGGGAGCACATTCCAGGGCGCGGGGTGTTGGACCTGAGTGAGAGCACATTCCCGGGCGAGAGGAGTCGGACCTGAGTGGGAGCACGTTCCAGGGCGTGGGGAGTCAGACCTGATTGGCAGCATGTTCTGGGGGTGATGGGAGTTGCACCTGAGTTGGAGCACATTCCAGTGCTTGGGGGAGTCAGACCTGTGTGGGAGCACATTTCTGGGCGTGGGAAATCGGACCTGAGTAGGAGCACTTTCCAGGGCGTGGGAATTCGGACCTGAGTGGGAGCACATTCCAGAGCATGGGGATTCGGACCTGAGTGGGAGCACTTTCCAGGGCATGGGGAGTCGGACCTAATTGGGAGCGCGTTCCAGTGCATGGGGACTCGGACCTGACTGGGGCACATTCCAGGGCGAGAGGAGTCAGACCTGGGTGGGAGCACATTCCAGGGCTTCGGGAGACAGACATGAGAGGGAGCACATTCCCGGATGTGAGAAATTGTACCTGAATGGAAGAACATTCCAGGGCGTGAGGAGTCAGACCTGAGTGGGAGCTCATTCCAGGGCGTGGGGAGTCGGACCTGAGTGGCAGCACATTCCAGGGCATGGGGAGTCGGACCTGAGTGGCAGCACATTCCAGGGCATGGGCAGTCGGACCTGAGTGGAAGCATAATCCAGGGCAATGGGAGTCGGACCTGAGTGGGAGCACATTCCAAGGCGAGAGAAGTCGGACCTGAGTGTGAGCACTTTCCAGGGTGAGAGAATTCGGACCTGAGTGGGAGCACGTTCCAGGATGTGGGGAGTCAGACCTGAGTGGGAGCACATTCCACGGCGTGAGGAATCTGACCTGATTGGGAGCACATTCCAGGGGAGAGAAGGCGGACCTGAGTGGGAGCAAATTCCAACGTGTGGGGAATCAGACCTGGGTGGGAGCACATGCCAGGGTGTGGGGAGTCAGACATGAGTGGGAGCACATTCAGCATGTGGGGAGTCAGACCTGAGTGGGAGCAAATTCCAGGGCATGGGGAGTCGGACCTGAGTGGGAGCAAATTCCAGGGCATGGGGCGTCGGACATGAGTGGAAGAATATTCCTGGGCATGGGGTGTCAGACCTGAGTGGGAGCACATTCCAGGGCGTGGGGAGTCGGACCTGAGTGGGAGCACATTCCAGGGTGTGGGGAGTCAGACCTGAGTGGCAGCATGTTCTGTGGGTGATGGGAGTTGTACCTGAGTGGGAGTACATTCCAGGGTGTGGGGAGTTGGACCTGAGTGGGAGCACATTCCAGTGCATGGGGATTCGGACCTGAGTGGAAGCATGTTCCAGGGCATGGGGTGTCGGACCTGAGTGGGAGCACATTCCAGGGCATGGGGAGTCAGACCTAATTGGGAGCACTTTCCAGGGCATGGGGAGTCGGACCTGAATGGAAACAAATTCCAGGGTGTGAGGAGTCGGACCTGCGTGGGAGCACATTCCAGGGCATGGGGAGTCGGACCTAATTGGGAGCACGTTCCAGGGCATGGGGAGTCGGACCTGACTGGGAGCACATTCCAGGGCGAGAGGAGGCAGACCTGGGTGGGAGCACATTCCAGGGCATGGGGAGTCAGACCTGAATGGGAGCACATTCCAGGGCATGGGGCGTCGGACATGAGTGGAAGAATATTCCGTGGCATGAGGTTTCGGACCTGAGTGGGAGCACATTCCAGGGCGTGGGGAGTCGGACCAGAGTGGGAGCACATTCCATTATGTAGTGAGTCGGACCTGAGTGGGAGCACATTCCAGGGCGTGGGGAGTCACACCTGAGTGGCAGCATGTTCTGGGGGTGATGGGAGTTGTACCTGAGTGGGAGCACATTCCAGTGCTTGGGGGAGTCAGACCTGAGTGGTCGCACATTTCAGGGCGTGGGAATTAGGACCTGAGTGGGAGCACGTTCCAGTGCATGGGGAGTCGGACCTGAGTGGGAGCACATTCCAGGGCTTGAAGAGTCGGAACTGAGTGGAAGCACATTCCAGGGCATGGGGAGTCGGACCTAATTGGGAGCACGTTCCAGGGCATGGGGAGTCGGACCTGACTGGGAGCATATTCCAGGGCGAGAGGAGTCAGACCTGGGTGGGAGCACATTCCAGGGCGTGGGGAGACAGACATGAGAGGGAGCACATTCCCGGATGTGAGGAGTTGTACCTGAGTGGAAGAACATTCCAGGGCGTGAGGAGTCAGACCTGAGTGGGAGCACATTCCAGGGTGTGGGGAGTCGGACCTGAGTGGCAGCACATTCCAGGGCATGGGGAGTCGGACCTGGGTGGAAGCATATTCCATGGCATGGGGAGTAGGACCTGAGTGGGAGTACATTCCAAGGCGAGAGAAGTCGGACCTGAGAGTGAGCACTTTCCAGGGTGAGAGAATTCGGACCTGATTGGGAGCACGTTCCAGGATCTGGGGAGTCAGACCTGAGTGGGAGCACATTCCACGGCGTGAGGAATCTGACCTGATTGGGAGCACATTCCAGGGGAGAGAAGTCGGACCTGAGTGAAAGCCAATTCCAACGTGTGGGGAGTCAGACCTGGGTGGGAGCACATGCCAGGGTGTGGGGAGTCAGACATGAGTGGGAGCACATTCCAGGACGCGAGGAGTCGGACCTGAGTGGAAGAACATTCCAGGGCATGAGGTTTCGGACCTAAGTGGGAGCACATTCCAGGGCATGGGGAGTCAGACCTGAATGGGAGCACATTCCAGGGCATGGGGCGTCGGACATGAGTGGAAGAATATTCCGGGGCATGAGGTGTCGGTCCTGAGTGGGAGCACATTCCAGGGCGTGGGGAGTCGGACCAGAGTGGGAGCACATTCCATTATGTTGTGAGTCGGACCTGAGTGGGAGCACATTCCAGGGCGTGGGGAGTCAGACCTGAGTGGCAGCATGTTCTGGGGGTGATGGGAGTTGTACCTGAGTGGGAGCACATTCCAGTGCTTGGGGGAGTCAGACCTGAGTGGTCGCACATTTCAGGGCGTGGGAATTCGGACCTGAGTGGGAGCACATTCCAGAGCATGGGGATTCGGACCTGAGTGGGAGCACTTTCCAGGGCATGGAGAGTCAGACCTAATTGGGAGCGCGTTCCAGTGCATGGGGAGTCGGACCTGACTGGGGCACATTCCAGGGCGAGAGGAGTCAGACCTGGGTGGGAGCACATTCCAGGGCTTCGGGAGACAGACATGAGAGGGAGCACATTCCCGGATGTGAGAAATTGTACCTGAATGGAAGAACATTCCAGGGCGTGACGAGTCAGACCTGAGTGGGAGCTCATTCCAGGGCGTGGGGAGTCGGACCTGAGTGGCAGCACATTCCAGGGCATGGGGAGTCGGACCTGAGTGGCAGCACATTCCAGGGCATGGGCAGTCGGACCTGAGTGGAAGCATAATCCAGGGCAATGGGAGTCGGACCTGAGTGGGAGCACATTCCAAGGCGAGAGAAGTCGGACCTGAGTGTGAGCACTTTCCAGGGTGAGAGAATTCGGACCTGAGTGGGAGCACGTTCCAGGATGTGGGGAGTCAGACCTGAGTGGGAGCACATTCCACGGCGTGAGGAATCTGACCTGATTGGGAGCACATTCCAGGGGAGAGAAGTCGGACCTGAGTGGGAGCAAATTCCAACGTGTGGGGAATCAGACCTGGGTGGGAGCACATGCCAGGGTGTGGGGAGTCAGACCTGAGTGGCAGCATGTTCTGGGGGTGATGGGAGTTGTACCTGAGTGGGAGCACATTCCAGTGCTTGGGGGAGTCAGACCTGAGTGGTCGCAAATTTCAGGGCGTGGGAATTAGGACCTGAGTGGGAGCAAATTCCAGGGTGTGGGGAGTCGGACCTTAGTGGGAGCACATTCCAGCGCATGAGGATTTGGACATGAGTGGGAGCACGTTCCAGGGCATGGGGAGTCGGAGCTGAGTGGGAGCACATTCCAGGGCATGGGGAGTCAGACCTAATTGGGAGCACGTTCCAGGGCATGGGGAGTCGGACCTGAATGGAAACAAATTCCACGGCTTGAAGAGTCAGACCTGAGTGGGAGCACATTCCAGGGCATGGGGAGTCAGACCTAATTGGGAACACGTTCCAGGGCATGGGGAGTCGGACCTGACTGGGAGCAATTCCAGGGCGAGATGTGGCAGACCTGAGTGGGAGCACATTCCAGGGCGTGAGGAGTCAGACCTGAGTGGGAGCACATTCCAGGGCATGGGGAGTCGGACCTGAGTGGGAGCTCATTCCAGGGCATGGGGAGTCGGACCTGAGTGGCAGCACATTCCAGGGCAAGGGGAGTCAGACCTGAGTGGCAGCACATTCCAGGGCATGGGGAGTCGGACCTGAGTGGAAGCACATTCCAGGGCATGGGGAGTCGGACCTGAGTGGGAGCACTTTCCAGGGCGTGGGGAGTCGGACCTGTTTGGGAGCACATTCCAGGGTGAGAATTCGGACCTGACTGGGAGCAGAATCCAGCGCATGGGGAGACAGACCTTAGTGGGAGCACATTCCAGGGCGCGGGGTGTTGGACCTGAGTGAGAGCACATTCCCGGGCGAGAGGAGTCGGACCTGAGTGGGAGCACGTTCCAGGGCGTGGGGAGTCAGACCTGATTGGCAGCATGTTCTGGGGGTGATGGGAGTTGCACCTGAGTTGGAGCACATTCCAGTGCTTGGGGGAGTCAGACCTGTGTGGGAGCACATTTCTGGGCGTGGGAAATCGGACCTGAGTAGGAGCACTTTCCAGGGCGTGTGAATTCGGACCTGAGTGGGAGCACATTCCAGAGCATGGGGATTCGGACCTGAGTGGGAGCACTTTCCAGGGCATGGGGAGTCGGACCTAATTGGGAGCGCGTTCCAGTGCATGGGGAGTCGGACCTGACTGGGGCACATTCCAGGGCGAGAGGAGTCAGACCTGGGTGGGAGCACATTCCAGGGCTTCGGGAGACAGACATCAGAGGGAGCACATTCCCGGATGTGAGAAATTGTACCTGAATGGAAGAACATTCCAGGGCGTGAGGAGTCAGACCTGAGTGGGAGCTCATTCCAGGGCGTGGGGAGTCGGACCTGAGTGGCAGCACATTCCAGGGCATGGGGAGTCGGACCTGAGTGACAGCACATTCCAGGGCATGGGCAGTCGGACCTGAGTGGAAGCATAATCCAGGGCAATGGGAGTCGGACCTGAGTGGGAGCACATTCCAAGGCGAGAGAAGTCGGACCTGAGTGTGAGCACTTTCCAGGGTGAGAGAATTCGGACCTGAGTGGGAGCACGTTCCAGGATGTGGGGAGTCAGACCTGAGTGGGAGCACATTCCACGGCGTGAGGAATCTGACCTGATTGGGAGCACATTCCAGGGGAGAGAAGTCGGACCTGAGTGGGAGCAAATTCCAACGTGTGGGGAATCAGACCTGGGTGGGAGCACATGCCAGGGTGTGGGGAGTCAGACCTGAGTGGCAGCATGTTCTGGGGGTGATGGGAGTTGTACCTGAGTGGGAGCGCATTCCAGTGCTTGGGGGAGTCAGACCTGAGTGGTCGCAAATTTCAGGGCGTGGGAATTAGGACCTGAGTGGGAGCAAATTCCAGGGTGTGGGGAGTCGGACCTTAGTGGGAGCACATTCCAGCGCATGAGGATTTGGACATGAGTGGGAGCACGTTCCAGGGCATGGGGAGTCGGAGCTGAGTGGGAGCACATTCCAGGGCATGGGGAGTCAGACCTAATTGGGAGCACGTTCCAGGGCATGGGGAGTCGGACCTGAATGGAAACAAATTCCACGGCTTGAAGAGTCAGACCTGAGTGGGAGCACATTCCAGGGCATGGGGAGTCAGACCTAATTGGGAACACGTTCCAGGGCATGGGGAGTCGGACCTGACTGGGAGCAATTCCAGGGCGAGATGTGGCAGACCTGAGTGGGAGCACATTCCAGGGCGTGAGGAGTCAGACCTGAGTGGGAGCACATTCCAGGGCATGGGGAGTCGGACCTGAGTGGGAGCTCATTCCAGGGCGTGGGGAGTCGGACCTGAGTGGCAGCACATTCCAGGGCAAGGGGAGTCAGACCTGAGTGGCAGCACATTCCAGGGCATGGGGAGTCGGACCTGAGTGGAAGCACATTCCAGGGCATGGGGAGTCGGACCTGAGTGGGAGCACTTTCCAGGGCGTGGGGAGTCGGACCTGTTTGGGAGCACATTCCAGGGTGAGAGAATTCGGACCTGACTGGGAGCAGAATCCAGCGCATGGGGAGACAGACCTTAGTGGGAGCACATTCCAGGGCGCGGGGTGTTGGACCTGAGTGAGAGCACATTCCCGGGCGAGCGGAGTCGGACCTGAGTGGGAGCACGTTCCAGGGCGTGGGGAGTCAGACCTGATTGGCAGCATGTTCTGGGGGTGATGGGAGTTGCACCTGAGTTGGAGCACATTCCAGTGCTTGGGGGAGTCAGACCTGTGTGGGAGCACATTTCTGGGCGTGGGAAATCGGACCTGAGTAGGAGCACTTTCCAGGGCGTGGGAATTCGGACCTGAGTGGGAGCACATTCCAGAGCATGGGGATTCGGACCTGAGTGGGAGCACTTTCCAGGGCATGGGGAGTCGGACCTAATTGGGAGCGCGTTCCAGTGCATGGGGACTCGGACCTGACTGGGGCACATTCCAGGGCGAGAGGAGTCAGACCTGGGTGGGAGCACATTCCAGGGCTTCGGGAGACAGACATCAGAGGGAGCACATTCCCGGATGTGAGAAATTGTACCTGAATGGAAGAACATTCCAGGGCGTGAGGAGTCAGACCTGAGTGGGAGCTCATTCCAGGGCGTGGGGAGTCGGACCTGAGTGGCAGCACATTCCAGGGCATGGGGAGTCGGACCTGAGTGGCAGCACATTCCAGGGCATGGGCAGTCGGACCTGAGTGGAAGCATAATCCAGGGCAATGGGAGTCGGACCTGAGTGGGAGCACATTCCAAGGCGAGAGAAGTCGGACCTGAGTGTGAGCACTTTCCAGGGTGAGAGAATTCGGACCTGAGTGGGAGCACGTTCCAGGATGTGGGGAGTCAGACCTGAGTGGGAGCACATTCCACGGCGTGAGGAATCTGACCTGATTGGGAGCACATTCCAGGGGAGAGAAGTCGGACCTGAGTGGGAGCAAATTCCAACGTGTGGGGAATCAGACCTGGGTGGGAGCACATGCCAGGGTGTGGGGAGTCAGACATGAGTGGGAGCACATTCCAGGACGTGAGGAGTCGGACCTGAGTGGAAGAACATTCCAGGGCATGAGGTTTCGGACCTAAGTGGGAGCACATTCAGCATGTGGGGAGTCAGACCTGAGTGGGAGCAAATTCCAGGGCATGGGGAGTCGGACCTGAGTGGGAGCAAATTCCAGGGCATGGGGCGTCGGACATGAGTGGAAGAATATTCCTGGGCATGGGGTGTCAGACCTGAGTGGGAGCACATTCCAGGGCGTGGGGAGTCGGACCTGAGTGGGAGCACATTCCAGGGTGTGGGGAGTCAGACCTGAGTGGCAGCATGTTCTGTGGGTGATGGGAGTTGTACCTGAGTGGGAGTACATTCCAGGGTGTGGGGAGTTGGACCTGAGTGGGAGCACATTCCAGTGCATGGGGATTCGGACCTGAGTGGAAGCACGTTCCAGGGCATGGGGTGTCGGACCTGAGTGGGAGCACATTCCAGGGCATGGGGAGTCAGACCTAATTGGGAGCACTTTCCAGGGCATGGGGAGTCGGACCTGAATGGAAACAAATTCCAGGGTGTGAGGAGTCGGACCTGCGTGGGAGCACATTCCAGGGCATGGGGAGTCGGACCTAATTGGGAGCACGTTCCAGGGCATGGGGAGTCGGACCTGACTGGGAGCACATTCCAGGGCGAGAGGAGGCAGACCTGGGTGGGAGCACATTCCAGGGCATGGGGAGTCAGACCTGAATGGGAGCACATTCCAGGGCATGGGGCGTCGGACATGAGTGGAAGAATATTCCGTGGCATGAGGTTTCGGACCTGAGTGGGAGCACATTCCAGGGCGTGGGGAGTCGGACCAGAGTGGGAGCACATTCCATTATGTAGTGAGTCGGACCTGAGTGGGAGCACATTCCAGGGCGTGGGGAGTCACACCTGAGTGGCAGCATGTTCTGGGGGTGATGGGAGTTGTACCTGAGTGGGAGCACATTCCAGTGCTTGGGGGAGTCAGACCTGAGTGGTCGCACATTTCAGGGCGTGGGAATTAGGACCTGAGTGGGAGCACGTTCCAGTGCATGGGGAGTCGGACCTGAGTGGGAGCACATTCCAGGGCTTGAAGAGTCGGAACTGAGTGGAAGCACATTCCAGGGCATGGGGAGTCGGACCTAATTGGGAGCACGTTCCAGGGCATGGGGAGTCGGACCTGACTGGGAGCATATTCCAGGGCGAGAGGAGTCAGACCTGGGTGGGAGCACATTCCAGGGCGTGGGGAGACAGACATGAGAGGGAGCACATTCCCGGATGTGAGGAGTTGTACCTGAGTGGAAGAACATTCCAGGGCGTGAGGAGTCAGACCTGAGTGGGAGCACATTCCAGGGTGTGGGGAGTCGGACCTGAGTGGCAGCACATTCCAGGGCATGGGGAGTCGGACCTGGGTGGAAGCATATTCCATGGCATGGGGAGTAGGACCTGAGTGGGAGTACATTCCAAGGCGAGAGAAGTCGGACCTGAGAGTGAGCACTTTCCAGGGTGAGAGAATTCGGACCTGATTGGGAGCACGTTCCAGGATCTGGGGAGTCAGACCTGAGTGGGAGCACATTCCACGGCGTGAGGAATCTGACCTGATTGGGAGCACATTCCAGGGGAGAGAAGTCGGACCTGAGTGAAAGCCAATTCCAACGTGTGGGGAGTCAGACCTGGGTGGGAGCACATGGCAGGGTGTGGGGAGTCAGACATGAGTGGGAGCACATTCCAGGACGCGAGGAGTCGGACCTGAGTGGAAGAACATTCCAGGGCATGAGGTTTCGGACCTAAGTGGGAGCACATTCCAGGGCATGGGGAGTCAGACCTGAATGGGAGCACATTCCAGGGCATGGGGCGTCGGACATGAGTGGAAGAATATTCCGGGGCATGAGGTGTCGGTCCTGAGTGGGAGCACATTCCAGGGCGTGGGGAGTCGGACCAGAGTGGGAGCACATTCCATTATGTTGTGAGTCGGACCTGAGTGGGAGCACATTCCAGGGCGTGGGGAGTCAGACCTGAGTGGCAGCATGTTCTGGGGGTGATGGGAGTTGTACCTGAGTGGGAGCACATTCCAGTGCTTGGGGGAGTCAGACCTGAGTGGTCGCACATTTCAGGGCGTGGGAATTCGGACCTGAGTGGGAGCACATTCCAGAGCATGGGGATTCGGACCTGAGTGGGAGCACTTTCCAGGGCATGGGGAGTCGGACCTAATTGGGAGCGCGTTCCAGTGCATGGGGAGTCGGACCTGACTGGGGCACATTCCAGGGCGAGAGGAGTCAGACCTGGGTGGGAGCACATTCCAGGGCTTCGGGAGACAGACATGAGAGGGAGCACATTCCCGGATGTGAGAAATTGTACCTGAATGGAAGAACATTCCAGGGCGTGACGAGTCAGACCTGAGTGGGAGCTCATTCCAGGGCGTGGGGAGTCGGACCTGAGTGGCAGCACATTCCAGGGCATGGGGAGTCGGACCTGAGTGGCAGCACATTCCAGGGCATGGGCAGTCGGACCTGAGTGGAAGCATAATCCAGGGCAATGGGAGTCGGACCTGAGTGGGAGCACATTCCAAGGCGAGAGAAGTCGGACCTGAGTGTGAGCACTTTCCAGGGTGAGAGAATTCGGACCTGAGTGGGAGCACGTTCCAGGATGTGGGGAGTCAGACCTGAGTGGGAGCACATTCCACGGCGTGAGGAATCTGACCTGATTGGGAGCACATTCCAGGGGAGAGAAGTCGGACCTGAGTGGGAGCAAATTCCAACGTGTGGGGAATCAGACCTGGGTGGGAGCACATGCCAGGGTGTGGGGAGTCAGACCTGAGTGGCAGCATGTTCTGGGGGTGATGGGAGTTGTACCTGAGTGGGAGCACATTCCAGTGCTTGGGGGAGTCAGACCTGAGTGGTCGCAAATTTCAGGGCGTGGGAATTAGGACCTGAGTGGGAGCAAATTCCAGGGTGTGGGGAGTCGGACCTTAGTGGGAGCACATTCCAGCGCATGAGGATTTGGACATGAGTGGGAGCACGTTCCAGGGCATGGGGAGTCGGAGCTGAGTGGGAGCACATTCCAGGGCATGGGGAGTCAGACCTAATTGGGAGCACGTTCCAGGGCATGGGGAGTCGGACCTGAATGGAAACAAATTCCACGGCTTGAAGAGTCAGACCTGAGTGGGAGCACATTCCAGGGCATGGGGAGTCAGACCTAATTGGGAACACGTTCCAGGGCATGGGGAGTCGGACCTGACTGGGAGCAATTCCAGGGCGAGATGTGGCAGACCTGAGTGGGAGCACATTCCAGGGCGTGAGGAGTCAGACCTGAGTGGGAGCACATTCCAGGGCATGGGGAGTCGGACCTGAGTGGGAGCTCATTCCAGGGCGTGGGGAGTCGGACCTGAGTGGCAGCACATTCCAGGGCAAGGGGAGTCAGACCTGAGTGGCAGCACATTCCAGGGCATGGGGAGTCGGACCTGAGTGGAAGCACATTCCAGGGCATGGGGAGTCGGACCTGAGTGGGATCACATTCCAAGGCGAGAGAAGTCGGACCTGAGAGTGAGCACTTTCCAGGGTGAGAGAATTCGGACCTGATTGGGAGCACGTTCCAGGATCTGGGGAGTCAGACCTGAGTGGGAGCACATTCCACGGCGTGAGGAATCTGACCTGATTGGGAGCACATTCCAGGGGAGAGAAGTCGGACCTGAGTGAAAGCCAATTCCAACGTGTGGGGAGTCAGACCTGGGTGGGAGCACATGCCAGGGTGTGGGGAGTCAGACATGAGTGGGAGCACATTCCAGGACGCGAGGAGTCGGACCTGAGTGGAAGAACATTCCAGGGCATGAGGTTTCGGACCTAAGTGGGAGCACATTCCAGGGCATGGGGAGTCAGACCTGAATGGGAGCACATTCCAGGGCATGGGGCGTCGGACATGAGTGGAAGAATATTCCGGGGCATGAGGTGTCGGTCCTGAGTGGGAGCACATTCCAGGGCGTGGGGAGTCGGACCAGAGTGGGAGCACATTCCATTATGTTGTGAGTCGGACCTGAGTGGGAGCACATTCCAGGGCGTGGGGAGTCAGACCTGAGTGGCAGCATGTTCTGGGGGTGATGGGAGTTGTACCTGAGTGGGAGCACATTCCAGTGCTTGGGGGAGTCAGACCTGAGTGGTCGCACATTTCAGGGCGTGGGAATTCGGACCTGAGTGGGAGCACATTCCAGAGCATGGGGATTCGGACCTGAGTGGGAGCACTTTCCAGGGCATGGGGAGTCGGACCTAATTGGGAGCGCGTTCCAGTGCATGGGGAGTCGGACCTGACTGGGGCACATTCCAGGGCGAGAGGAGTCAGACCTGGGTGGGAGCACATTCCAGGGCTTCGGGAGACAGACATGAGAGGGAGCACATTCCCGGATGTGAGAAATTGTACCTGAATGGAAGAACATTCCAGGGCGTGAGGAGTCAGACCTGAGTGGGAGCTCATTCCAGGGCGTGGGGAGTCGGACCTGAGTGGCAGCACATTCCAGGGCATGGGCAGTCGGACCTGAGTGGAAGCATAATCCAGGGCAATGGGAGTCGGACCTGAGTGGGAGCACATTCCAAGGCGAGAGAAGTCGGACCTGAGTGTGAGCACTTTCCAGGGTGAGAGAATTCGGACCTGAGTGGGAGCACGTTCCAGGATGTGGGGAGTCAGACCTGAGTGGGAGCACATTCCACGGCGTGAGGAATCTGACCTGATTGGGAGCACATTCCAGGGGAGAGAAGTCGGACCTGAGTGGGAGCAAATTCCAACGTGTGGGGAATCAGACCTGGGTGGGAGCACATGCCAGGGTGTGGGAAGTCAGACCTGAGTGGCAGCATGTTCTGGGGGTGATGGGAGTTGTACCTGAGTGGGAGCACATTCCAGTGCTTGGGGGAGTCAGACCTGAGTGGTCGCAAATTTCAGGGCGTGGGAATTAGGACCTGAGTGGGAGCAAATTCCAGGGTGTGGGGAGTCGGACCTTAGTGGGAGCACATTCCAGCGCATGAGGATTTGGACATGAGTGGGAGCACGTTCCAGGGCATGGGGAGTCGGAGCTGAGTGGGAGCACATTCCAGGGCATGGGGAGTCAGACCTAATTGGGAGCACGTTCCAGGGCATGGGGAGTCGGACCTGAATGGAAACAAATTCCACGGCTTGAAGAGTCAGACCTGAGTGGGAGCACATTCCAGGGCATGGGGAGTCAGACCTAATTGGGAACACGTTCCAGGGCATGGGGAGTCGGACCTGACTGGGAGCAATTCCAGGGCGAGATGTGGCAGACCTGAGTGGGAGCACATTCCAGGGCGTGAGGAGTCAGACCTGAGTGGGAGCACATTCCAGGGCATGGGGAGTCGGACCTGAGTGGGAGCTCATTCCAGGGCGTGGGGAGTCGGACCTGAGTGGCAGCACATTCCAGGGCAAGGGGAGTCAGACCTGAGTGGCAGCACATTCCAGGGCATGGGGAGTCGGACCTGAGTGGAAGCACATTCCAGGGCATGGGGAGTCGGACCTGAGTGGGAGCACTTTCCAGGGCGTGGGGAGTCGGACCTGTTTGGGAGCACATTCCAGGGTGAGAGAATTCGGACCTGACTGGGAGCAGAATCCAGCGCATGGGGAGACAGACCTTAGTGGGAGCACATTCCAGGGCGCGGGGTGTTGGACCTGAGTGAGAGCACATTCCCGGGCGAGCGGAGTCGGACCTGAGTGGGAGCACGTTCCAGGGCGTGGGGAGTCAGACCTGATTGGCAGCATGTTCTGGGGGTGATGGGAGTTGCACCTGAGTTGGAGCACATTCCAGTGCTTGGGGGAGTCAGACCTGTGTGGGAGCACATTTCTGGGCGTGGGAAATCGGACCTGAGTAGGAGCACTTTCCAGGGCGTGGGAATTCGGACCTGAGTGGGAGCACATTCCAGAGCATGGGGATTCGGACCTGAGTGGGAGCACTTTCCAGGGCATGGGGAGTCGGACCTGACTGGGGCACATTCCAGGGCGAGAGGAGTCAGACCTGGGTGGGAGCACATTCCAGGGCTTCGGGAGACAGACATGAGAGGGAGCACATTCCCGGATGTGAGAAATTGTACCTGAATGGAAGAACATTCCAGGGCGTGAGGAGTCAGACCTGAGTGGGAGCTCATTCCAGGGCGTGGGGAGTCGGACCTGAGTGGCAGCACATTCCAGGGCATGGGGAGTCGGACCTGAGTGGCAGCACGTTCCAGGGCATGGGCAGTCGGACCTGAGTGGAAGCATAATCCAGGGCAATGGGAGTCGGACCTGAGTGGGAGCACATTCCAAGGCGAGAGAAGTCGGACCTGAGTGTGAGCACTTTCCAGGGTGAGAGAATTCGGACGTGAGTGGGAGCACGTTCCAGGATGTGGGGAGTCAGACCTGAGTGGGAGCACATTCCACGGCGTGAGGAATCTGACCTGATTGGGAGCACATTCCAGGGGAGAGAAGTCGGACCTGAGTGGGAGCAAATTCCAACGTGTGGGGAATCAGACCTGGGTGGGAGCACATGCCAGGGTGTGGGGAGTCAGACATGAGTGGGAGCACATTCCAGGACGTGAGGAGTCGGACCTGAGTGGAAGAACATTCCAGGGCATGAGGTTTCGGACCTAAGTGGGAGCACATTCAGCATGTGGGGAGTCAGACCTGAGTGGGAGCAAATTCCAGGGCATGGGGAGTCGGACCTGAGTGGGAGCAAATTCCAGGGCATGGGGCGTCGGACATGAGTGGAAGAATATTCCTGGGCATGGGGTGTCAGACCTGAGTGGGAGCACATTCCAGGGCGTGGGGAGTCGGACCTGAGTGGGAGCACATTCCAGGGTGTGGGGAGTCAGACCTGAGTGGCAGCATGTTCTGTGGGTGATGGGAGTTGTACCTGAGTGGGAGTAGATTCCAGGGTGTGGGGAGTTGGACCTGAGTGGGAGCACATTCCAGTGCATGGGGATTCGGACCTGAGTGGAAGCACGTTCCAGGGCATGGGGTGTCGGACCTGAGTGGGAGCACATTCCAGGGCATGGGGAGTCAGACCTAATTGGGAGCACTTTCCAGGGCATGGGGAGTCGGACCTGAATGGAAACAAATTCCAGGGCGTGAGGAGTCGGACCTGCGTGGGAGCACATTCCAGGGCCTGGGGAGTCGGACCTAATTGGGAGCACGTTCCAGGGCATGGGGAGTCGGACCTGACTGGGAGCACATTCCAGGGCGAGAGGAGGCAGACCTGGGTGGGAGCACATTCCAGGGCATGGGGAGTCAGACCTGAATGGGAGCACATTCCAGGGCATGGGGCGTCGGACATGAGTGGAAGAATATTCCGTGGCATGAGGTTTCGGACCTGAGTGGGAGCACATTCCAGGGCGTGGGGAGTCGGACCAGAGTGGGAGCACATTCCATTATGTAGTGAGTTGGACCTGAGTGGGAGCACATTCCAGGGCGTGGGGAGTCACACCTGAGTGGCAGCATGTTCTGGGGGTGATGGGAGTTGTACCTGAGTGGGAGCACATTCCAGTGCTTGGGGGAGTCAGACCTGAGTGGTCGCACATTTCAGGGCGTGGGAATTAGGACCTGAGTGGGAGCACGTTCCAGTGCATGGGGAGTCGGACCTGAGTGGGAGCACATTCCAGGGCTTGAAGAGTCGGAACTGAGTGGAAGCACATTCCAGGGCATGGGGAGTCGGACCTAATTGGGAGCACGTTCCAGGGCATGGGGAGTCGGACCTGACTGGGAGCATATTCCAGGGCGAGAGGAGTCAGACCTGGGTGGGAGCACATTCCAGGGCGTGGGGTGACAGACATGAGAGGGAGCACATTCCCGGATGTGAGGAGTTGTACCTGAGTGGAAGAACATTCCAGGGCGTGAGGAGTCAGACCTGAGTGGGAGCACATTCCAGGGTGTGGGGAGTCGGACCTGAGTGGCAGCACATTCCAGGGCATGGGGAGTCGGACCTGGGTGGAAGCATATTCCATGGCATGGGGAGTAGGACCTGAGTGGGAGTACATTCCAAGGCGAGAGAAGTCGGACCTGATAGTGAGCACTTTCCAGGGTGAGAGAATTCGGACCTGATTGGGAGCACGTTCCAGGATCTGGGGAGTCAGACCTGAGTGGGAGCACATTCCACGGCGTGAGGAATCTGACCTGATTGGGAGCACATTCCAGGGGAGAGAAGTCGGACCTGAGTGAAAGCCAATTCCAACGTGTGGGGAGTCAGACCTGGGTGGGAGCACATGCCAGGGTGTGGGGAGTCAGACATGAGTGGGAGCACATTCCAGGACGCGAGGAGTCGGACCTGAGTGGAAGAACATTCCAGGGCATGAGGTTTCGGACCTAAGTGGGAGCACATTCCAGGGCATGGGGAGTCAGACCTGAATGGGAGCACATTCCAGGGCATGGGGCGTCGGACATGAGTGGAAGAATATTCCGGGGCATGAGGTGTCGGTCCTGAGTGGGAGCACATTCCAGGGCGTGGGGAGTCGGACCAGAGTGGGAGCACATTCCATTATGTTGTGAGTCGGACCTGAGTGGGAGCACATTCCAGGGCGTGGGGAGTCAGACCTGAGTGGCAGCATGTTCTGGGGGTGATGGGAGTTGTACCTGAGTGGGAGCACATTCCAGTGCTTGGGGGAGTCAGACCTGAGTGGTCGCACATTTCAGGGCGTGGGAATTCGGACCTGAGTGGGAGCACATTCCAGAGCATGGGGATTCGGACCTGAGTGGGAGCACTTTCCAGGGCATGGGGAGTCGGACCTAATTGGGAGCGCGTTCCAGTGCATGGGGAGTCGGACCTGACTGGGGCACATTCCAGGGCGAGAGGAGTCAGACCTGGGTGGGAGCACATTCCAGGGCTTCGGGAGACAGACATGAGAGGGAGCACATTCCCGGTTGTGAGAAATTGTACCTGAATGGAAGAACATTCCAGGGCGTGAGGAGTCAGACCTGAGTGGGAGCTCATTCCAGGGCATGGGGAGTCGGACCTGAGTGGCAGCACATTCCAGGGCATGGGGAGTCGGACCTGAGTGGCAGCACATTCCAGGGCATGGGCAGTCGGACCTGAGTGGAAGCATAATCCAGGGCAATGGGAGTCGGACCTGAGTGGGAGCACATTCCAAGGCGAGAGAAGTCGGACCTGAGTGTGAGCACTTTCCAGGGTGAGAGAATTCGGACCTGAGTGGGAGCACGTTCCAGGATGTGGGGAGTCAGACCTGAGTGGGAGCACATTCCACGGCGTGAGGAATCTGACCTGATTGGGAGCACATTCCAGGGGAGAGAAGTCGGACCTGAGTGGGAGCAAATTCCAACGTGTGGGGAATCACACCTGGGTGGGAGCACATGCCAGGGTGTGGGGAGTCAGACCTGAGTGGCAGCATGTTCTGGGGGTGATGGGAGTTGTACCTGAGTGGGAGCACATTCCAGTGCTTGGGGGAGTCAGACCTGAGTGGTCGCAAATTTCAGGGCGTGGGAATTAGGACCTGAGTGGGAGCAAATTCCAGGGTGTGGGGAGTCGGACCTTAGTGGGAGCACATTCCAGCGCATGAGGATTTGGACATGAGTGGGAGCACGTTCCAGGGCATGGGGAGTCGGAGCTGAGTGGGAGCACATTCCAGGGCATGGGGAGTCAGACCTAATTGGGAGCACGTTCCAGGGCATGGGGAGTCGGACCTGAATGGAAACAAATTCCACGGCTTGAAGAGTCAGACCTGAGTGGGAGCGCATTCCAGGGCATGGGGAGTCAGACCTAATTGGGAACACGTTCCAGGGCATGGGGAGTCGGACCTGACTGGGAGCAATTCCAGGGCGAGATGTGGCAGACCTGAGTGGGAGCACATTCCAGGGCGTGAGGAGTCAGACCTGAGTGGGAGCACATTCCAGGGCATGGGGAGTCGGACCTGAGTGGGAGCTCATTCCAGGGCGTGGGGAGTCGGACCTGAGTGGCAGCACATTCCAGGGCAAGGGGAGTCAGACCTGAGTGGCAGCACATTCCAGGGCATGGGGAGTCGGACCTGAGTGGAAGCACATTCCAGGGCATGGGGAGTCGGACCTGAGTGGGAGCACTTTCCAGGGCGTGGGGAGTCGGACCTGTTTGGGAGCACATTCCAGGGTGAGAGAATTCGGACCTGACTGGGAGCAGAATCCAGCGCATGGGGAGACAGACCTTAGTGGGAGCACATTCCAGGGCGCGGGGTGTTGGACCTGAGTGAGAGCACATTCCCGGGCGAGACGAGTCGGACCTGAGTGGGAGCACGTTCCAGGGCGTGGGGAGTCAGACCTGATTGGCAGCATGTTCTGGGGGTGATGGGAGTTGCACCTGAGTTGGAGCACATTCCAGTGCTTGGGGGAGTCAGACCTGTGTGGGAGCACATTTCTGGGCGTGGGAAATCGGACCTGAGTAGGAGCACTTTCCAGGGCGTGGGAATTCGGACCTGAGTGGGAGCACATTCCAGAGCATGGGGATTCGGACCTGAGTGGGAGCACTTTCCAGGGCATGGGGAGTCGGACCTGACTGGGGCACATTCCAGGGCGAGAGGAGTCAGACCTGGGTGGGAGCACATTCCAGGGCTTCGGGAGACAGACATGAGAGGGAGCACATTCCCGGATGTGAGAAATTGTACCTGAATGGAAGAACATTCCAGGGCGTGAGGAGTCAGACCTGAGTGGGAGCTCATTCCAGGGCGTGGGGAGTCGGACGTGAGTGGCAGCACATTCCAGGGCATGGGGAGTCGGACCTGAGTGGCAGCACATTCCAGGGCATGGGCAGTCGGACCTGAGTGGAAGCATAATCCAGGGCAATGGGAGTCGGACCTGAGTGGGAGCACATTCCAAGGCGAGAGAAGTCGGACCTGAGTGTGAGCACTTTCCAGGGTGAGAGAATTCGGACCTGAGTGGGAGCACGTTCCAGGATGTGGGGAGTCAGACCTGAGTGGGAGCACATTCCACGGCGTGAGGAATCTGACCTGATTGGGAGCACATTCCAGGGGAGAGAAGTCGGACCTGAGTGGGAGCAAATTCCAACGTGTGGGGAATCAGACCTGGGTGGGAGCACATGCCAGGGTGTGGGGAGTCAGACATGAGTGGGAGCACATTCCAGGACGTGAGGAGTCGGACCTGAGTGGAAGAACATTCCAGGGCATGAGGTTTCGGACCTAAGTGGGAGCACATTCAGCATGTGGGGAGTCAGACCTGAGTGGGAGCAAATTCCAGGGCATGGGGAGTCGGACCTGAGTGGGAGCAAATTCCAGGGCATGGGGCGTCGGACATGAGTGGAAGAATATTCCTGGGCATGGGGTGTCAGACCTGAGTGGGAGCACATTCCAGGGCGTGGGGAGTCGGACCTGAGTGGGAGCACATTCCAGGGTGTGGGGAGTCAGACCTGAGTGGCAGCATGTTCTGTGGGTGATGGGAGTTGTACCTGAGTGGGAGTAGATTCCAGGGTGTGGGGAGTTGGACCTGAGTGGGAGCACATTCCAGTGCATGGGGATTCGGACCTGAGTGGAAGCACGTTCCAGGGCATGGGGTGTCGGACCTGAGTGGGAGCACATTCCAGGGCATGGGGAGTCAGACCTAATTGGGAGCACTTTCCAGGGCATGGGGAGTCGGACCTGAATGGAAACAAATTCCAGGGCGTGAGGAGTCGGACCTGCGTGGGAGCACATTCCAGGGCATGGGGAGTCGGACCTAATTGGGAGCACGTTCCAGGGCATGGGGAGTCGGACCTGACTGGGAGCACATTCCAGGGCGAGAGGAGGCAGACCTGGGTGGGAGCACATTCCAGGGCATGGGGAGTCAGACCTGAATGGGAGCACATTCCAGGGCATGGGGCGTCGGACATGAGTGGAAGAATATTCCGTGGCATGAGGTTTCGGACCTGAGTGGGAGCACATTCCAGGGCGTGGGGAGTCGGACCAGAGTGGGAGCACATTCCATTATGTAGTGAGTCGGACCTGAGTGGGAGCACATTCCAGGGCGTGGGGAGTCACACCTGAGTGGCAGCATGTTCTGGGGGTGATGGGAGTTGTACCTGAGTGGGAGCACATTCCAGTGCTTGGGGGAGTCAGACCTGAGTGGTCGCACATTTCAGGGCGTGGGAATTAGGACCTGAGTGGGAGCACGTTCCAGTGCATGGGGAGTCGGACCTGAGTGGGAGCACATTCCAGGGCTTGAAGAGTCGGAACTGAGTGGAAGCACATTCCAGGGCATGGGGAGTCGGACCTAATTGGGAGCACGTTCCAGGGCATGGGGAGTCGGACCTGACTGGGAGCATATTCCAGGGCGAGAGGAGTCAGACCTGGGTGGGAGCACATTCCAGGGCGTGGGGTGACAGACATGAGAGGGAGCACATTCCCGGATGTGAGGAGTTGTACCTGAGTGGAAGAACATTCCAGGGCGTGAGGAGTCAGACCTGAGTGGGAGCACATTCCAGGGTGTGGGGAGTCGGACCTGAGTGGCAGCACATTCCAGGGCATGGGGTGTCGGACCTGGGTGGACGCATATTCCATGGCATGGGGAGTAGGACCTGAGTGGGAGTACATTCCAAGGCGAGAGAAGTCGGACCTGAGAGTGAGCACTTTCCAGGGTGAGAGAATTCGGACCTGATTGGGAGCACGTTCCAGGATCTGGGGAGTCAGACCTGAGTGGGAGCACATTCCACGGCGTGAGGAATCTGACCTGATTGGGAGCACATTCCAGGGGAGAGAAGTCGGACCTGAGTGAAAGCCAATTCCAACGTGTGGGGAGTCAGACCTGGGTGGGAGCACATGCCAGGGTGTGGGGAGTCAGACATGAGTGGGAGCACATTCCAGGACGCGAGGAGTCGGACCTGAGTGGAAGAACATTCCAGGGCATGAGGTTTCGGACCTAAGTGGGAGCACATTCCAGGGCATGGGGAGTCAGACCTGAATGGGAGCACATTCCAGGGCATGGGGCGTCGGACATGAGTGGAAGAATATTCCGGGGCATGAGGTGTCGGTCCTGAGTGGGAGCACATTCCAGGGCGTGGGGAGTCGGACCAGAGTGGGAGCACATTCCATTATGTTGTGAGTCGGACCTGAGTGGGAGCACATTCCAGGGCGTGGGGAGTCAGACCTGAGTGGCAGCATGTTCTGGGGGTGATGGGAGTTGTACCTGAGTGGGAGCACATTCCAGTGCTTGGGGGAGTCAGACCTGAGTGGTCGCACATTTCAGGGCGTGGGAATTCGGACCTGAGTGGGAGCACATTCCAGAGCATGGGGATTCGGACCTGAGTGGGAGCACTTTCCAGGGCATGGGGAGTCGGACCTAATTGGGAGCGCGTTCCAGTGCATGGGGAGTCGGACCTGACTGGGGCACATTCCAGGGCGAGAGGAGTCAGACCTGGGTGGGAGCACATTCCAGGGCTTCGGGAGACAGACATGAGAGGGAGCACATTCCCGGATGTGAGAAATTGTACCTGAATGGAAGAACATTCCAGGGCGTGAGGAGTCAGACCTGAGTGGGAGCTCATTCCAGGGCATGGGGAGTCGGACCTGAGTGGCAGCACATTCCAGGGCATGGGGAGTCGGACCTGAGTGGCAGCACATTCCAGGGCATGGGCAGTCGGACCTGAGTGGAAGCATAATCCAGGGCAATGGGAGTCGGACCTGAGTGGGAGCACATTCCAAGGCGAGAGAAGTCGGACCTGAGTGTGAGCACTTTCCAGGGTGAGAGAATTCGGACCTGAGTGGGAGCACGTTCCAGGATGTGGGGAGTCAGACCTGAGTGGGAGCACATTCCACGGCGTGAGGAATCTGACCTGATTGGGAGCACATTCCAGGGGAGAGAAGTCGGACCTGAGTGGGAGCAAATTCCAACGTGTGGGGAATCAGACCTGGGTGGGAGCACATGCCAGGGTGTGGGGAGTCAGACATGAGTGGGAGCACATTCCAGGACGTGAGGAGTCGGACCTGAGTGGAAGAACATTCCAGGGCATGAGGTTTCGGACCTAAGTGGGAGCACATTCAGCATGTGGGGAGTCAGACCTGAGTGGGAGCAAATTCCAGGGCATGGGGAGTCGGACCTGAGTGGGAGCAAATTCCAGGGCATGGGGCGTCGGACATGAGTGGAAGAATATTCCTGGGCATGGGGTGTCAGACCTGAGTGGGAGCACATTCCAGGGCGTGGGGAGTCGGACCTGAGTGGGAGCACATTCCAGGGTGTGGGGAGTCAGACCTGAGTGGCAGCATGTTCTGTGGGTGATGGGAGTTGTACCTGAGTGGGAGTACATTCCAGGGTGTGGGGAGGTGGACCTGAGTGGGAGCACATTCCAGTGCATGGGGATTCGGACCTGAGTGGAAGCACGTTCCAGGGCATGGGGTGTCGGACCTGAGTGGGAGCACATTCCAGGGCATGGGGAGTCAGACCTAATTGGGAGCACTTTCCAGGGCATGGGGAGTCGGACCTGAATGGAAACAAATTCCAGGGCGTGAGGAGTCGGACCTGCGTGGGAGCACATTCCAGGGCATGGGGAGTCGGACCTAATTGGGAGCACGTTCCAGGGCATGGGGAGTCGGACCTGACTGGGAGCACATTCCAGGGCGAGAGGAGGCAGACCTGGGTGGGAGCACATTCCAGGGCATGGGGAGTCAGACCTGAATGGGAGCACATTCCAGGGCATGGGGCGTCGGACATGAGTGGAAGAATATTCCGTGGCATGAGGTTTCGGACCTGAGTGGGAGCACATTCCAGGGCGTGGGGAGTCGGACCAGAGTGGGAGCACATTCCATTATGTAGTGAGTCGGACCTGAGTGGGAGCACATTCCAGGGCGTGGGGAGTCACACCTGAGTGGCAGCATGTTCTGGGGGTGATGGGAGTTGTACCTGAGTGGGAGCACATTCCAGTGCTTGGGGGAGTCAGACCTGAGTGGTCGCACATTTCAGGGCGTGGGAATTAGGACCTGAGTGGGAGCACGTTCCAGTGCATGGGGAGTCGGACCTGAGTGGGAGCACATTCCAGGGCTTGAAGAGTCGGAACTGAGTGGAAGCACATTCCAGGGCATGGGGAGTCGGACCTAATTGGGAGCACGTTCCAGGGCATGGGGAGTCGGACCTGACTGGGAGCATATTCCAGGGCGAGAGGAGTCAGACCTGGGTGGGAGCACATTCCAGGGCGTGGGGAGACAGACATGAGAGGGAGCACATTCCCGGATGTGAGGAGTTGTACCTGAGTGGAAGAACATTCCAGGGCGTGAGGAGTCAGACCTGAGTGGGAGCACATTCCAGGGTGTGGGGAGTCGGACCTGAGTGGCAGCACATTCCAGGGCATGGGGAGTCGGACCTGGGTGGAAGCATATTCCATGGCATGGGGAGTAGGACCTGAGTGGGAGTACATTCCAAGGCGAGAGAAGTCGGACCTGAGAGTGAGCACTTTCCAGGGTGAGAGAATTCGGACCTGATTGGGAGCACGTTCCAGGATCTGGGGAGTCAGACCTGAGTGGGAGCACATTCCACGGCGTGAGGAATCTGACCTGATTGGGAGCACATTCCAGGGGAGAGAAGTCGGACCTGAGTGAAAGCCAATTCCAACGTGTGGGGAGTCAGACCTGGGTGGGAGCACATGCCAGGGTGTGGGGAGTCAGACATGAGTGGGAGCACATTCCAGGACGCGAGGAGTCGGACCTGAGTGGAAGAACATTCCAGGGCATGAGGTTTCGGACCTAAGTGGGAGCACATTCCAGGGCATGGGGAGTCAGACCTGAATGGGAGCACATTCCAGGGCATGGGGCGTCGGACATGAGTGGAAGAATATTCCGGGGCATGAGGTGTCGGTCCTGAGTGGGAGCACATTCCAGGGCGTGGGGAGTCGGACCAGAGTGGGAGCACATTCCATTATGTTGTGAGTCGGACCTGAGTGGGAGCACATTCCAGGGCGTGGGGAGTCAGACCTGAGTGGCAGCATGTTCTGGGGGTGATGGGAGTTGTACCTGAGTGGGAGCACATTCCAGTGCTTGGGGGAGTCAGACCTGAGTGGTCGCACATTTCAGGGCGTGGGAATTAGGACCTGAGTGGGAGCAAATTCCAGGGTGTGGGGTGTCGGACCTTAGTGGGAGCACATTCCAGCGCATGAGGATTTGGAAATGAGTGGGAGCACGTTCCAGGGCATGGGGAGTCGGAGCTGAGTGGGAGCACATTCCAGGGCATGGGGAGTCAGACCTAATTGGGAGCACGTTCCAGGGCATGGGGAGTCGGACCTGAATGGAAACAAATTCCAAGGCTTGAAGAGTCAGACCTGAGTGGGAGCACTTTCCAGGGCATGGGGAGTCGGACCTAATTGGGAGCACGTTCCAGGGCATGTGGAGTCGGACCTGACTGGGAGCAAATTCCAGGGCGAGATGTGGCAGACCTGAGTGGGCGCACATTCCAGGGCGTGAGGAGTCAGACCTGAGTGGGAGCACATTCCAGGGCATGGGGAGTCGGACCTGAGTGGGAGCTCATTCCAGGGCGTGGGGAGTCGGACCTGAGTGGCAGCACATTCCAGGGCAAGGGGAGTCAGACCTGAGTGGCAGCACATTCCAGGGCATGAGGAGTCGGACCTGAGTGGAAGCACATTCCAGGGCATGGGGAGTCGGACCTGAGTGGGAGCACTTTCCAGGGCGTGGGGAGTCGGACCTGAGTGGGAGCACATTCCAGGGTGAGAGAATTCGGACCTGAGTGGGAGCAGAATCCAGCGCATGGGGAGACAGACCTTAGTGGGAGCACATTCCAGGGCGCGGGGTGTCGGACCTGAGTGAGAGCACATTCCCGGGCGAGAGGAGTCGGACCTGAGTGGTAGCACGTTCCTGGGCGTGGGGAGTCAGACCTGATTGGCAGCATGTTCTGGGGGTGATGGGAGTTGCACCTGAGTTGGAGCACATTCCAGTGCTTGGGGGAGTCAGACCTGTGTGGGAGCACATTTCAGGGCGTGGGAAATCGGACCTGAGTGGGAGCACTTTCCAGGGCGTGGGAATTCGGACCTGAGTGGGAGCACATTCCAGAGCATGGTGATTCGGACCTGAGTGGGAGCACTTTCCAGGGCATGGGGAGTCGGACCTAAATGGGAGCGCGTTCCAGTGCATGGGGAGTCGGACCTGACTGGGGCACATTCCAGGGCGAGAGGAGTCAGACCTGGGTGGGAGCACATTCCAGGGCTTCGGGAGACAGACATGAGAGGGAGCACATTACCGGATGTGAGGAATTGTACCTGAATGGAAGAACATTCCAGGGCGTGAGGAGTCAGACCTGAGTGGGAGCTCATTCCAGGGCGTGGGGAGTCGGACCTGAGTGGCAGCACATTCCAGGGCATGGGGAGTCGGACCTGAGTGGCAGCACATTCCAGGGCATGGGCAGCCGGACCTGAGTGGAAGCATAATCCAGGGCAATGGGAGTCGGACCTGAGTGGGAGCACATTCCAAGGCGAGAGAAGTCGGACCTGAGTGTGAGCACTTTCCAGGGTGAGAGAATTCGGACGTGAGTGGGAGCACGTTCCAGGATGTGGGGAGTCAGACCTGAGTGGGAGCACATTCCACGGCGTGAGGAATCTGACCTGATTGGGAGCACATTCCAGGGGAGAGAAGTCGGATCTGAGTGGGAGCAAATTCCAACGTGTGGGGAATCAGACCTGGGTGGGAGCACATGCCAGGGTGTGGGGAGTCAGACATGAGTGGGAGCACATTCCAGGACGTGAGGAGTCGGACCTGAGTGGAAGAACATTCCAGGGCATGAGGTTTCGGACCCAAGTGGGAGCACATTCCAGCATGTGGGGAGTCAGACCTGAGTGGGAGCAAATTCCAGGGCATGGGGAGTCGGACCTGAGTGGGAGCACATTCCAGGGCATGGGGCGTCGGACATGAGTGTAAGCATATTCCTGGGCATGGGGTGTCAGACCTGAGTGGGAGCACATTCCAGGGCGTGGGGAGTCGGACCTGAGTGGGAGCACATTCCAGGGTGTGGGGAGTCAGACCTGAGTGGCAGCATGTTCTGGGGGTGATGGGAGTTGTACCTGAGTGGGAGCACATTCCAGTGCATGGGGATTCGGACCTGAGTGGAAGCATGTTCCAGGGCATGGGGTGTCGGACCTGAGTGGGAGCACATTCCAGGGCATGGATAGTGAGACCTAATTGGGAGCACGTTCCAGGGCATGGGGAGTCGGACCTGAATGGAAACAAATTCCAGGGCTTGAAGATTCGGAACTGAGTGGAAGCACATTCCAGGGCATGGGGAGTCGGACCTAATTGGGAGCACGTTCCAGGGCATGGGGAGTCGGACCTGACTGGGAGCATATTCCAGAGCGAGAGGAGTCAGACCTGGGTGGGAGCACATTCCAGGGCGTGGGGAGACAGACATAAGAGGGAGCAAATTCCAGGACGTGAGGAGTCGGACCTGAGTGGAAGAACATTCCAGCGCATGAGGATTCGGACCTAAGTGGGAGCACATTCCAGCATGTGGGGAGTCAGACCTGAGTGGGAGCACTTTCCAGGGTGAGAGAATTCGGACCTGAGTGGGAGCACGTTCCAGGAAGTGGGGAGTCAGACCTGACTGGGAGCACATTCCACGACGTGAGGAATCTGACCTGATTGGGAGCACATTCCAGGGGAGAGAAGTCGGACCTGAGTGGGAGCAAATTCCAACGTGTGGGGAGTCAGACCTGGGTGGGAGCACATGCCAGGGTGTGGGGAGTCAGAAATGAGTGGGAGCACATTCCAGGACGTGAGGTGTCGGACCTGAGTGGAAGAACATTCCAGGGCATGAGGATTCGGACCTAAGTGGGAGCACATTCCAGCATGTGGGGAGTCAGACCTGAGTGGGAGCACATTCCAGCATGTGGGGAGTCAGACCTGAGTGGGAGCACATTCCAGGGCATGGGGAGTCGGACCTGAATGGGAGCACATTCCAGGACATGAGGTGTCGGACCTGAGTGGGAGCACATTCCAGGGCGTGGGGAGTCAGACCAGAGTGGGAGCACGTTCCATTATGTAGTGAGTCGGACCTGAGTGGGAGCATATTCCAGTGCTTGGGGGAGTCAGACCTGAGTGGGAGCACATTCCAGGGCGTGCGGAGTCGGACCTGAGTGGCAGCACATTCCAGGGCATGGGGAGTCGGACCTGAGTGGCAGCACATTCCAGGGCATGGGCAGTCGGACCTTAGTGGAAGCATAAACCAGGGCATGGGGAGTCGGACCTGAGTTGGAGCACATTTCCGGACCTAGGGATTCAGACCTGAGTGTGAGCACATTCCAGGACGTGAGGAGTCGGACCTGAGTGGAAGAACATTCCAGGGCATGAGGTTTCGGACCTAAGTGGGAGCACATTCCAGCATTTGGGGAGTCAGACCTGAGTGGGAGCACATTCCAGGGCATGGGGGGTCGGACCTGAATGGGAGCACATTCCAGGGCATGGGGCGTCGGACATGAGTGGAAGAATATTCCAAGGCATGAGGTGGCGGACCTGAGTGGGAGCACATTCCAGGGCGCGGGGAGTCAGACCAGAGTGGGAGCACATTCCACTATGTAGTGAGACGGACCTGAGTGGGAGCACATTCCAGGGCGTGGGGAGTCAGACCTGAGTGGCAGCATGTTCTGGGGGTGATGGGAGTTGTACTTGAGTGGGAGCACATTCCAGTGCTTGGGGGAGTCAGACCTGAGTGGTAGCACATTTCAGGGCTTGGGAATTAGGACCTGAGTGGGAGCAAATTCCAGGGTGTGGGGAGTCGGACCTTAGTGGGAGCACATTCCAGAGCATGGGGAGTCAGACCTAATTGGGAGCACGTTCCAGGGCATGGGGAGTCGGACCTGAATGGCACAAATTCCAGGGCTTGACGAGTCAGACCTGAGTGGGAGCACATTCCAGAGCATGGGGAGTCGGACCTAATTGGGAGCACGTTCCAGGGCATGGGGAGTCGGACCTGACTGGGAGCACATTCCAGGGCGAGATGAGGCAGACCTGAGTGGGAGCTCTTTCCAGGGCGTGGGGAGTCGGACCTGAGTGGCAGCACATTCCAGGGCGTGGGGAGTCAGACCTTAGTGGGAGCACATTCCAGTGCATGGGGAGTCGGACCTGAGTGGAAGCACATTCCAGGGCATGGGGAGTCGGACCTGAGTGGGAGCACTTTCCAGGGCGTGGGGAGCCGGACCTGAGTGGAAGCACATTCCAAGGTGAGAGAAGTCGGACCTGATTGGGGGCACATTCCAGGGTGAGAGAATTCGGACCTGAGTGGTAGCAGAATCCAGCGCATGGGGAGACAGACCTTAGTGGGAGCACATTCCAGAGCGCGGGGTGTCGAACTTGAGTGAGAGCACATTCCCGGGAGAGAGGAGTCGGACCTGAGTGGGAGCACGTTCCAGGATTTGGGGAGTCAGACCTGAGTGGGAGCACATTCCAGGCTAATGGCCAGAGCAGAGTGGGCGCACATTCCAGGTCATGGGGCATTGGACCTGACTGGGAACACTTTCCAGAGCATGAAGAGTCGGACCTGAGTGGGAGCACATTCCAGGGCGTGGGGAGTCAGACCTGATTGGCAGCATGTTCTGGGGGTGATGGGAGTTGCACCTGAGTGGCAGCACATTCCAGTGCTTGGGGGAGTCAGACCTGTGTGGGAGCACATTTCAAGGCGTGGGAAATCGGACCTGAGTGGGAGCACTTTCCAGGGCGTGGGAATTCGGACCTTAGTGGGAGCACATTCCAGGGCATGGGGATTCGGAACTGAGTGGGAGCACGTTCCATGATGTAGGGATTCAGACCTGAATGGGAGCACATTCCAGGGCATGGGGAGTCGGACTTGAGTGGGAGCACTTTCCAAGGCATGGGGAGTCGGACCTAATTGGGAGCACATTCCAGAGCATGGGGAGTCGGACCTGACTGGGAGCACATTCCAGGGCGAGAGCAGTCAGACCTGGGTGGGAGCACATTCCAGGGCGTGGGGAGACAGACATGAGAGGGAGCACATTCCCGGATGTGAGGAATTGTACCTGAATGGAAGAACATTCCAGGGCGTGAGGAGTCAGACCTGAGTGGGAGCTCATTCCAGGGCGTAGGGAGTCGGACCTGAGTGGCAGCACATTCCAGGGCATTGGGAGTCGGACCTGAGTGGCAGCACATTCCAGGGCATGGGCAGTCGGACCTGAGTGGAAGCATAAAACAGGGCATGGGTCGTCGGACCTGAGTGGGAGCACATTCCAAGGCGAGAGAAGTCGGACCTGAGTGTGAGCACTTTCCAGGGTGAGAGAATTCGGACCTGAGTGGGAGCACGTTCCAGGATCTGGGGAGCCAGACCTGAGTGGGAGCACATTCCACGGCGTGAGGAATCTGACCTGATTGGGAGCACATTCCAGGGGAGAGAAGTCGGACCTGAGTGGGAGCAAATTCCAACGTGTGGGGAAACAAACCTGGGTGGGAGCACATGCCAGGGTGTGGGGAGTCAGACATGAGTGTGAGCAAATTCCAGGACGTGAGGAGTCGGACCTGAGTGGAAGAACATTCCAGGGCATGAGGTTTCGGAAATAAGTGGGAGCACATTCCATCATGTGGGGAGTCAGACCTGAGTGGGAGCACATTCCAGGGCATGGGGAGTCGGACCTGAGTGGGAGCACATTCCAGGGCATGGGGCGTCGGACATGAGTGGAAGAATATTCCGGGGCATGGGGTGTCGGACCTGAGTGGGAGCACATTCCAGGGCGTGGGGAGTCGGACCTGAGTGGGAGCACATTCTATTATGTAGTGAATCGGACCTGAGTGGGTGCACATTCCAGGGCGTGGGGAGTCAGACCTGAGTGGCAGCATGTTCTGGGGGTGATCGGAGTTGGACCTGAGTGGGAGCACATTCCAGTGCTTGGGGGAGTCAGACCTGAGTGGGAGCACATTTCAGGGAGTGGGAATTAGGACCTGAGTGGGAGCACAATCCAGGGCGTGGGGAGTCGGACCTTAGTGGGAGCACTTTCCAATGTATGGGGATTCGGACATGAGAGGGAGCACGTTCCAGGACCTAGGGATTCAGACCTGAGTGTGAGCACATTCCAGGGCATGGGGAGTCGGACCTGAGTGGGAGCACATTCCAGGGCATGGGGAGTCAGACCTAATTGGGAGCACGTTCCAGGGCATGGGGAGTCGGACCTGAGTGGGAGCTCATTCCAGGGTGTGGGGAGTTGGACCTGAGTGGCAGTACATTCCAGGGCGTGGGGAGTCGGACCTGAGTGGCAGCACATTCCAGGGCATGGGAAGTCGGACCTGAGTGGAAGCATATTCCAGGGCATGGGGAGTCGGACCTGAGTGGGAGGATATTCCAAGGCGAGAGAAGTCGGACCTGAGTGTGAGCACTTTCCAGGGTGAGAGCATTGGTACCTGAGTGGGAGCACGTTCCAGGATGTGCGGAGTCACACCTGAGTGGGAGCACATTCCACGGCGTGAGGAATCTGCCCTGACTGGGAGCACATTCCAGGGGAGAGAAGTCGGACCTGAGTGGGAGCAAATTCCAACGTGTGGGGAGTCAGACCTGGGTGGGAGCACATGCCAGGGTGTGGGGAGTCAGACATGAGTGGGAGCACATTCCAGGACGTGAGGAGTCGGACCTGAGTGGAAGAACATTCCAGGGCATGAGGTTTCGGACCTAAGTGGGAGCTCATTCCAGCATGTGGGGAGTCAGACCTGAGTGGGAGCACATTCCAGGGCATGGGGAGTCGGAAATGAGTGGGAGCACATTCCAGGGCATGGGGCGTCGGACATGAGTGGAAGAATATTCCGGGGCATGGGGTGTCGGACCTGAGTGGGAGCACATTCCAGGGCGTGGGGAGTCGGACCTGAGTGGGAGCACATTCCAGGTTGAGGGAATTCGGACCTGAGTGGGAGCAGATTCCAGCGCGTGGGGAGACAGACCCTAGTGGGAGCATATTCCAGGGCGCGGGGTGTCGGACCTGAGTGAGAGCACCTTCCCGGGTGAGAGGAGGCGGACCTGAGTGGGAGCACGTTCCAGGATGTGGGGAGTCAGACCTGTGTGGGAGCACATTCCAGGCTATTGTCCAGACCAGAGTGGGCACACATTCCAGGTCATGGGGCATCGGACCTGACTGGGAACATCTTCCAGAGCATGCAGAGTCGGACCTGAGTGGGCGCACATTCCAGGGCGTGGGGATTCAGACCTGATTGGCAGCATGTTCTGGGGGTGATGTGAGTTGCACCTGAGTGGGAGCACATTCCAGTGCTTGGGGGAGTCAGATCTGTGTGGGAGCACATTTCAGGGCGTGGGAAATCGGACCTGAGTGGGAGCACTTTCCAGGGCGTGGGAATTCGGACCTGAGTGGGTGCACATACCAGGTCATGGGGATTCGGACCTGAGTGGGAGCACATTCCAGGACATGGGGAGTCAGACCTGATTGGAAACACCTTCCAGGGCATGGGGAGTCGGACCTGAATGGTAACAAATTCCAGGGCGTGAAGAGTCGGACCTGACTGGGAGCACTTTCCAGGTCATGGGGAGTCGGAACTAATTGGGAGCACGTTCCAGTTCATTGGGAGTCGGACCTGACTGTGAGCACATTCCAGGGCGAGAGGAGTCAGACCTGCGTGGGAGCACATTCCACGGCGTGGGGAGACAGACATGAGAGGGAGCACATTCCAGGATGTGAGGAGTTGTACCTGAGTGGAAGACCATTCCAGGACATGAGGAGTCAGACCTGAGTGGGAGCACATTCCAGGGCATGGGGAGTCGGACCTGAGTGGGAGCACATTCCAGGGCGTTGGGAGTCGGACCTGAGTAGCAGCACATTCCAGGCCGTGGGGAGTCGGACCTGAGTGGCAGCACATTCCAGGGCATGGGGAGTCGGACCTGAGTGGAAGCATTTTCCTGGGCATGGGGAGTCGGACCTGAGTGGGAGCACATTCCAAGGTGAGAGAAGATGGGCCTGAGTGTGAGCACTTTCCAGGGTGAGAGAATTTGGACCTGAGTGGGAGCACGTTCCAGGATCTGGGGAGTCAGACCTGAGTGGGAGCACATTCCACGGCGTGAGGAATCTGACCTGATTGGGAGCACATTCCAGGGGAGAGAAGTCGGACCTGAGTGGGAGCAAATTCCAACGTGTGGGGAATCAGAAATGGGTGGGAGCACATGCCAGGGTGTGGGGTGTCAGACATGAGTGGGAGCACATTCCAGGACGTGAGGAGTCAGACCTGAGTGGAAGAACATTCCAGGGCATGAGGTTTCGGACCTAAGTGGGAGCACATTCCAGCATGTGGGGAGTCAGACCTGAGTGGGAGCACATTCCAGGGCATGGGGAGTCGGACCTGAGTGGGAGCACATTCCAGGGCATGGGGCGTCGGACCTGAGTGGAAGAATATTCCGGGGCATGGGGTGTCGGACCTGAGTGGGAGCACATTCCAGGGCGTGGGGAGTCGGACCTGAGTGGGAGCACATTCTATTATGTAGTGAATCGGACCTGAGTGGGTGCACATTCCAGGGCCTGGGGAGTCAGACCTGAGTGGCAGCATGTTCTGGGGGTGATCGGAGTTGGACCTGAGTGGGAGCACATTCCAGTGCTTCGGGGAGTCAGACCTGAGTGGGAGCACATTTCAGGGAGTGGGAATTAGGACCTGAGTGGGAGCACAATCCAGGGCGTGGGGAGTCGGACCTTAGTGGGAGCACTTTTCAATGTATGGGGATTCGGACCTGAGAGGGAGCACGTTCCAGGACCTAGGGATTCAGACCTGAGTGTGAGCACATTCCAGGGCATGGGGAGTCGGACCTGAGTGGGAGCACATTCCAGGGCATGGGGAGTCAGACCTAATTGGGAGCACGTTCCAGGGCATGGGGAGTCGGACCTGAGTGGGAGCTCATTCCAGGGTGTGGGGAGTTGGACCTGAGTGGCAGTACATTCCAGGGCGTGGGGAGTCGGACCTGAGTGGCAGCACATTCCAGGGCATGGGAAGTCGGACCTGAGTGGAAGCATATTCCAGGGCATGGGGAGTCGGACCTGAGTGGGAGGATATTCCAAGGCGAGAGAAGTCGGACCTGAGTGTGAGCACTTTCCAGGGTGAGAGCATTGGTACCTGAGTGGGAGCACGTTCCAGGATGTGCGGAGTCACACCTGAGTGGGAGCACATTCCACGGCGTGAGGAATCTGCCCTGACTGGGAGCACATTCCAGGGGAGAGAAGTCGGACCTGAGTGGGAGCAAATTCCAACGTGTGGGGAGTCAGACCTGGGTGGGAGCACATGCCAGGGTGTGGGGAGTCAGACATGAGTGGGAGCACATTCCAGGACGTGAGGAGTCGGACCTGAGTGGAAGAACATTCCAGGGCATGAGGTTTCGGACCTAAGTGGGAGCTCATTCCAGCATGTGGGGAGTCAGACCTGAGTGGGAGCACATTCCAGGGCATGGGGAGTCGGAAATGAGTGGGAGCACATTCCAGGGCATGGGGCGTCGGACATGAGTGGAAGAATATTCCGGGGCATGGGGTGTCGGACCTGAGTGGGAGCACATTCCAGGGCGTGGGGAGTCGGACCTGAGTGGGAGCACATTCCAGGTTGAGGGAATTCGGACCTGAGTGGGAGCAGATTCCAGCGCGTGGGGAGACAGACCCTAGTGGGAGCATATTCCAGGGCGCGGGGTGTCGGACCTGAGTGAGAGCACCTTCCCGGGTGAGAGGAGGCGGACCTGAGTGGGAGCACGTTCCAGGATGTGGGGAGTCAGACCTGTGTGGGAGCACATTCCAGGCTATTGTCCAGACCAGAGTGGGCACACATTCCAGGTCATGGGGCATCGGACCTGACTGGGAACATCTTCCAGAGCATGCAGAGTCGGACCTGAGTGGGCGCACATTCCAGGGCGTGGGGATTCAGACCTGATTGGCAGCATGTTCTGGGGGTGATGTGAGTTGCACCTGAGTGGGAGCACATTCCAGTGCTTGGGGGAGTCAGATCTGTGTGGGAGCACATTTCAGGGCGTGGGAATTCGGACCTGAGTGGGAGCACATACCAGGTCATGGGGATTCGGACCTGAGTGGGAGCACATTCCAGGACATGGGGAGTCAGACCTGATTGGAAACACCTTCCAGGGCATGGGGAGTCGGACCTGAATGGTAACAAATTCCAGGGCGTGAAGAGTCGGACCTGACTGGGAGCACTTTCCAGGTCATGGGGAGTCGGAACTAATTGGGAGCACGTTCCAGTTCATTGGGAGTCGGACCTGACTGGGAGCACATTCCAGGGCGAGAGGAGTCAGACCTGCGTGGGAGCACATTCCACGGCGTGGGGAGACAGACATGAGAGGGAGCACATTCCAGGATGTGAGGAGTTGTACCTGAGTGGAAGACCATTCCAGGGCATGAGGAGTCAGACCTGAGTGGGAGCACATTCCAGGGCATGGGGAGTCGGACCTGAGTGGGAGCACATTCCAGGGCGTTGGGAGTCGGACCTGAGTAGCAGCACATTCCAGGCCGTGGGGAGTCGGACCTGAGTGGCAGCACATTCCAGGGCATGGGGAGTCGGACCTGAGTGGAAGCATTTTCCTGGGCATGGGGAGTCGGACCTGAGTGGGAGCACATTCCAAGGTGAGAGAAGTTGGGCCTGAGTGTGAGCACTTTCCAGGGTGAGAGAATTCGGACCTGAGTGGGAGCACGTTCCAGGATCTGGGGAGTCAGACCTGAGTGGGAGCACATTCCACGGCGTGAGGAATCTGACCTGATTGGGAGCACATTCCAGGGGAGAGAAGGCGGACCTGAGTGGGAGCAAATTCCAACGTGTGGGGAATCAGAAATGGGTGGGAGCACATGCCAGGGTGTGGGGTGTCAGACATGAGTGGGAGCACATTCCAGGACGTGAGGAGTCAGACCTGAGTGGAAGAACATTCCAGGGCATGAGGTTTCGGACCTAAGTGGGAGCACATTCCAGCATGTGGGGAGTCAGACCTGAGTGGGAGCACATTCCAGGGCATGGGGAGTAGTGCCTGAGTGGGAGCACATTCCAGGGCGTGGGGAGTCGGACCTGAGTGGAAGCATATTCCAGGACATGGGGTGTCGGACCTGCGTGGGAGCACATTCCAGGGCGTGGGGAGTCGGACCTGAGTGTGAGCACATTCCAGGGCGTGGGAACTCGGACCTGAGTGGGTGCACGTTCGAGGACGTAGGGATTCAGACCTGTGTGAGAGCACATTCCAGGGCATGTTGAGTCAGACCTAATTGGGATCACGTTCCAGTGCATGGGGAGTCGGACCTGACTGGGAGCACATTCCAGGGCGACAGGAGTCAGACCTGGGTGGGAGCATTTCCAGGGCATGGGGAGACAGACATGAGAGTGAGCACATTCCAGGATGTGAGGAGTTGTACCTGAGTGGAAGAACATTCCAGGGCGTGAGGAGACAGACCTCAGTAGGAGCACATTCCAGGGCATGGGGAGTCGGACCTGAGTGGGAGCACATTCCAGGGCGTGTGTAGTCAGACCTGACTGTGAGCACATTCCAGGGCATGGGGACTCGGGCCTGAGTGGCAGCACATTCCAGGGAGTGGGGAGTCGGACCTGAGTGGGACCACATTCCACGGCGTGAGGAATCAGACCTGAGTGGGAGCACCTTCCAGCGGAGAGAAGTCGGACCTGAGTCCGAGCACATTCCAGGGCGAGAGGAGTCAGACCTGAGTGGGAGCACATTCCAACATGTGGGATGTCAGTCTTGGGTGGGAGCACATACCAGGGCGTGGGGAGTCAGAGATGAGTGGGAGCACATTCCAGGACGTGTGGAGTCGGACCTGACTGGAAGAACATTCCAGGGCGTGAGGCGTCGGACCAAAGAGGGAGCACATTCCGGCATGTGGGGTGTCAGACCCGAGTGGGAGCACATTCCAGGGCGTGGGGAGTTGGACCTGAGTGGGAGCACATTCCAGGGCATGGGGAGTTGGACCTGAGTGGCAACACATTCCAGGGCATGGGGAGTCGGACCTGAGTGGGAGCACATTCCTGGACTTGTGGAGTCGGACCTGAGTGGAAGAACATTCCAGGGCGTGAGGAGAGGGACCTAAGAGGGAGCACATTCCAGCATGTGGGGAGTCAGACCTGAGTGCGATCACATTCCAGGGCATGGGGAGTCGGACCTGAGTGGGAGCACATTCCAGGGCATGGGGAGTCGGACCTGAGTGGAAGCATATTCCAGGGCATGCGGTGTCGGATCTGAGTGGGAGCATATTCCAGGGCGTGTGGAGTCGGACCTGAGTGGGAGCACATTCCACAGCGTTAGCAATCAGACCTGATTGGGAGCACATTCCAAGGGAGAGAAGTTGGACCTGAGTGGGAGCACTTTCCAGGGTGAGAGGAGTCAGAACTGAGTGGGAGCAAATTCCAACGTGTGGGTGTCAGACCTGAGTGGGAGCACATTCCAGGGCATGGGGCGTCGGACATGAGTGGAAGAATATTCCGGGGCACGGAGTGTAGGACCTGAGTGGGAGCACATTCCAGGGCGTGGGGAGTCGGACCTGAGTGGGAGCACATTCAATTATGTAGTGAGTCGGACCTGAGTGGGAGAACATTCCAGGGCGTGGGGAGTCAGACCTGAGTGGCAGCATGTTCTGGGGCTGACGGGAGTTGGACCTGAGTGGGAGCACATTCCAGTGCTTGGGGCAGTCAGACCTGAGTGCGAGCACATTTCAGGGCGTGGGAATTAGGACCTGAGTGGGAGCACATTCCACGTCATGGGGAGTCGGACCTGAGTGGGAGCACATTCCAGGGCATGGGGAGTCGGACCTGAGTGGGAGCACATTCCAGGGCCTGGGGAATAAGACCTAATTGGGAGCACGTTCCAGGGCATGGGGAGTCGGACCTGAATGGAAACAAATTCCAGGGCGTGAAGAGTTGGACCTGCGTGGGAGCACATTCCAGGGCATGGGGAGTCGGACCTAATTGGGAGCACGTTCCAGGGCATGGGGAGTCGGACCTGACTGGGAGCACATTCCAGGGCGAGAGGAGGCAGACCTGGGTGGGAGCAAATTCCTGGGCATGAGGAGTCAGACCTGAGTGGGAGCACATTCCAGTGCATGGGGAGTCGGACCTGAGTGGGAGCTCATTCCAGGGCGTGGGGAGTCGGACCTGAGTGGCAGCAAATTCCACGGCGTGGGGAGTCAGACCTGAGTGGCAGCACATTCCAGGGCATGGGGATTCGGAACTGAGTGCGAGCACGTTCGAGGATGTAGGGATTCAGACCTGAGTGGGAGCACATTCCAGGGCATGGGGAGTCGGACCTGAGTGGAAGCACATTCCAGGGCATGGGGATTCAGACCTAATTGGGACCACGTTCCAGGGCATGGGGAGACAGACATGAGAGGGAGCAAATTCCAGGATGTGAGGAGTTGTACCTGAGTGGAAGAACATTCCAGGGCGTGAGGAGTCAGACCTGAGTAGGAGCACATTCCAATGCATGGGGAGTCGGACCTGTGTGGGAGCACATTCCAGGGCATGTGTAGTCAGACCTGACTGTGAGCACATTCCAGGGCATGGGTACTCGGGCCTGAGTGGCAGCACATTCCAGGGAGTGGGGAGTCGGACCTGAGTGGGAGCACATTCCACGGCGTGAGGAATCAGACCTGAGTGGGAGCAAATTCCAATGTGTGGGGTGTCAGTCCTGGTTGGGAGCACATACCAGGGCGTGGGGAGTCAGACATGAGTGGGTACACATTCCAGGACGTGTGGAGTTGGACCTGAGTGGGATCACATTTCAAGGCGAGAGAAGTCGGACCTGAGTGTGAGCACTTTCCAGGGTGAGAGAATTCGGACCTGAGTGGGAGCACGTTCCAGGATCTGGGGAGTCAGACCTGAGTGGGAGCACATTCCACGGCGTGAGGAATCTGACCTGATTGGGAGCACATTCCAGGGGAGAGAAGTCGGACCTGAGTGGGAGCAAATTCCAACGTGTGGGGAATCAGAAATGGGTGGGAGCACATGCCAGGGTGTGGGGAGTCAGACATGAGTGGGAGCACATTCCAAGGACGTGAGCAGTCAGACCTGAGTGGAAGAACATTCCAGGGCATGAGGTTTCGGACCTAAGTGGGAGCACATTCCAGCATGTGGGGAGTCAGACCTGAGTGGGAGCACATTCCAGGGCATGGGGAGTTGGACCTGAGTGGGAGCACTTTCCAGGGCGTGGGAATTCGGACCTGAGTGGGAGCACATTCCACAGCGTGAGGAATCAGACCTGAGTGGGAGCACATTCCAAGGGAGAGAAGTCGGACCTGAGTGGGAGAACATTCCAGGGTGAGAGGAGTCTGAACTGAGTGGGAGCAAATTCCAACGTGTGGGTGTCAGACCTGAGTGGGAGCACGTTCCAGGATGTGGGGAGTCAGACCTGTGTGGGAGCACATTCCAGGCTATTGTCCAGACCAGAGTGGGCGCACATTCCAGGTCATGGGGCATCGGACCTGACTGGGAACATCTTCCAGAGCATGCAGAGTCGGACCTGATTGGGCGCACATTCCAGGGCGTGGGGATTCAGACCTGATTGGCAGCATGTTCTGGGGGTGATGTGAGTTGCACCTGAGTGGGAGCACATTCCAGTGCTTGGGGGAGTCAGACCTGTGTGGGAGCACATTTCAGGGCGTGGGAAATCGGACCTGAGTGGGCGCACTTTCCAGGGCGTGGGAATTCGGACCTGAGTGGGAGCACATACCAGGTCATGGGGATTCGGACCTGAGTGGGAGCACATTCCAGGACATGGGGAGTCAGACCTGATTGGAAACACCTTCCAGGGCATGGGGAGTCGGACCTGAATGGTAACAAATTCCAGGGCGTGAAGAGTCGGACCTGACTGGGAACACTTTCCAGGTCATGGGGAGTCGGAACTAATTGGGAGCACGTTCCAGTGCATTGGGAGTCGGACCTGACTGGGAGCACATTCCAGGGCGAGAGGAGTCAGACCTGCGTGGGAGCACATTCCACGGCGTGGGGAGACAGACATGAGAGGGAGCACATTCCAGGATGTGAGGAGTTGTACCTGAGTGGAAGACCATTCCAGGGCATGAGGAGTCAGACCTGAGTGGGAGCACATTCCAGGGCATGGGGAGTCGGACCTGAGTGGGAGCACATTCCAGGGCGTTGGGAATCGGACCTGAGTGGCAGCACATTCCAGGGCATGGGGAGTCGGACCTGAGGGGAAGCATTTTCCTGGGCATGGGGAGTCGGACCTGAGTGGGAGCACATTCCAAGGTGAGAGAAGTCGGGCCTGAGTGTGAGCACTTTCCAGGGTGAGAGAATTCGGACCTGAGTGGGAGCACGTTCCAGGATGTGGGGAGTCAGACCTGAGTGGGAGCACATTCCACGGCGTGAGGAATCTGACCTGATTGGGAGCACATTCCAGGGGAGAGAAGGCGGACCTGAGTGGGAGCAAATTCCAACGTGTGGGGAATCAGAAATGGGTGGGAGCACATGCCAGGGTGTGGGGTGTCAGACATGAGTGGGAGCACATTCCAGGACGTGAGGAGTCAGACCTGAGTGGAAGAACATTCCAGGGCATGAGGTTTCGGACCTAAGTGGGAGCACATTCCAGCATATAGGGAGTCAGACCTGAGTGGGAGCACATTCCAGGGCATGGGGAGTAGTACCTGAGTGGGAGCACATTCCAGGGCGTGGGGAGTCGGACCTGAGTGGAAGCATATTCCAGGACATGGGGTGTCGGACCTGCGTGGGAGCACATTCCAGGGCGTGGGGAGTCGGACCTGAGTGGGAGCACATTCCAGGGCGTGGGAACTCGGACCTGAGTGGGTGCACGTTCGAGGACGTAGGGATTCAGACCTGTGTGGGAGCACATTCCAGGGCATGTGGAGTCAGACCTAATTGGGATCACGTTCCAGTGCATGGGGAGTCGGACCTGACTGGGAGCACATTCCAGGGCGACAGGAGTCAGACCTGGGTGGGAGCATTTCCAGGGCATGGGGAGACAGACATGAGAGGGAGCACATTCCAGGATGTGAGGAGTTGTACCTGAGTGGAAGAACATTCCAGGGCGTGAGGAGACAGACCTGAGTAGGAGCACATTCCAGGGCATGGGGAGTCGGACCTGAGTGGGAGCACATTCCAGGGCGTGTGTAGTCAGACCTGACTGTGAGCACATTCCAGGGCATGGGGACTCGGGCCTGAGTGGCAACACATTCCAGGGAGTGGGGAGTCGGACCTGAGTGGGACCACATTCCACGGCGTGAGGAATCAGACCTGAGTGGGAGCACCTTCCAGCGGAGAGAAGTCGGACCTGAGTCCGAGCACATTCCAGGGCGAGAGGAGTCAGACCTGAGTGGGAGCACATTCCAACATGTGGGATGTCAGTCTTGGGTGGGAGCACATACCAGGGCGTGGGGAGTCAGAGATGAGTGGGAGCACATTCCAGGACGTGTGGAGTCGGACCTGACTGGAAGAACATTCCAGGGCGTGAGGCGTCGGACCAAAGAGGGAGCACATTCCGGCATGTGGGGTGTCAGACCCGAGTGGGAGCACATTCCAGGGCGTGGGGAGTCGGACCTGAGTGGGAGCACATTCCAGGACTTGTGGAGTCGGACCTGAGTGGAAGAACATTCCAGGGCGTGAGGAGAGGGACCTAAGAGGGAGCACATTCCAGCATGTGGGGAGTCAGACCTGAGTGCGAGCACATTCCAGGGCATGGGGAGTCGGACCTGAGTGGGAGCACATTCCAGGGCATGGGGAGTCGGACCTGAGTGGGAGCACATTCCAGGGCATGGGGAGTCGGACCTGAGTGGAAGCATATTCCAGGGCATGCGGTGTCGGATCTGAGTGGGAGCATATTCCAGGGCGTGTGGAGTCGGACCTGAGTGGGAGCACATTCCACAGCGTTAGCAATCAGACCTGATTGGGAGCACATTCCAAGGGAGAGAAGTTGGACCTGAGTGGGAGCACTTTCCAGGGTGAGAGGAGTCAGAACTGAGTGGGAGCAAATTCCAACGTGTGGGTGTCAGACCTGAGTGGGAGCACATTCCAGGGCATGGGGAGTCGGACCTGAGTGGGAGCACATTCCAGGGCATGGGGCGTCGGACATGAGTGGAAGAATATTCCGGGGCACGGAGTGTCGGACCTGAGTGGGAGCACATTCCAGGGCGTGGGGAGTCGGACCTGAGTGGGAGCACATTCAATTATGTAGTGAGTCGGACCTGAGTGGGAGAACATTCCAGGGCGTGGGGAGTCAGACCTGAGTGGCAGCATGTTCTGGGGCTGATGGGAGTTGGACCTGAGTGGGAGCACATTCCAGTGCTTGGGGCAGTCAGACCTGAGTGCGAGCACATTTCAGGGCGTGGGAATTAGGACCTGAGTGGGAGCACATTCCACGTCATGGGGAGTCGGACCTGAGTGGGAGCACATTCCAGTGCACGGGGATTCGGACCTGAGTGGGAGCACGTTCCAGGACCTAGGGATTCAGACCTGAGAGGGAGCACATTCCAGGGCATGGGGAGTCGGACCTGAGTGGGAGCACATTCCAGTGCATGGTGATTCGGACCTGAGTGGGAGCACGTTCCAGGACCTAGGGATTCAGACCTGAGAGGGAGCACATTCCAGGGCATGGGGAGTCGGACCTGAGTGGGAGCACATTCCAGGGCATGGGGAGTCAGACCTAATTGGGAGCACGTTCCAGGGCATGGGGAGTCGGACCTGAATGGAAACAAATTCCAGGGCGTGAAGAGTCGGACCTGCGTGTGAGCGCATTCCAGGGCATGGGGAGTCGGACCTAATTGGGAGCACGTTCCAGGGCATGGGGAGTCGGACCTGACTGGGAGCACAATCCAGGGCGAGAGGAGGCAGACCTGGGTGGGAGCACATTCCTGGGCGTGAGGAGTCAGTCCTGAGTGGGAGCACATTCCAGTGCATGGGGAGTCGGACCTGAGTGGGAGCTCATTCCAGGGCGTGGGGAGTCGGACCTGAGTGGCAGCAAATTTCAGGGCGTGGGGAGTCAGACCTGAGTGGCAGCACATTCCAGGGCATGGGGAATCGGAACTGAGTGCGAGCACGTTCGAGGACGTAGGGTTTCAGACCTGAGTGGGAGCATGTTCTGGGGGTGATGGGAGATGCACCTGAGTGGGAGCACATTCCAGTGCTTGGGGGAGTCAGATCTGTGTGGGAGCACATTTCAAGGCGTGGGAAATCAGACCTGAGTGGGAGCACTTTCAAGGGCGTGGGAATTCGGACCTGAGTGGGAGCACATTCCAGGGCGTGGGGAGTCGGACCTGAGTGGGTGCACAGTCCAGGGCGTGGGGAGTCAGACCCGAGTGGCAGCATGTTCCAGGGATGATGGGAGTTGGACCTGAGTGGGAGCACATTCCAGGGCTTTGGGGAGTCAGACCTGAGTGGGAGCACATTCCAGGGTGAGAGGAGTCAGACCTAGGTGGGAGGAAATTCCAGGGCGTGTTGAGTCAGACATGAGAGTGAGCACATTCCAGGATGTGAGGAGTTGGACCTGAGTGGAAGAACATTCCATGGCGTGAGGAGTCAGACCTGAGTGGGAGCACATTCCAGGGCATGCGGTGTCGGACCTGAGTGGGAGCTCATTCCAGGGCGTGGGGGGTCGGACCTGAGTGGCAGCACATTCCAGGGCGTGGGGAGTCGGACCTGAGTGGCAGCACATTCCAGGGCATGGGGAGTCGGACCTGAGTGGAAGCACATTCCAGGGCATGGGGAGTCAGACCTAATTGGGACCACGTTCCAGGGCATGGGGAGACAGACATGAGAGGGAGCACATTCCAGGATGTGAGGAGTTGTACCTGAGTGGAAGAACATTCCAGGGCGTGAGGAGTCAGACCTGAGTAGGAGCACATTCCAATGCATGGGGAGTCGGACCTGAGTGGGAGCACATTCCAGGGCGTGTGTAGTCAGACCTGACTGTGAGCACATTCCAGGGCATTGGGACTCGGGCCTGAGTGGCAGCACATTCCAGGGAGTGGGGAGTCGGACCTGAGTGGGAGCACATTCCACGGCGTGAGGAATCAGACCTGAGTGGGAGCATCTTCCAGGGGAGAGAAGTCGGAAATGAGTGGGACCACATTCCAGGGCGAGAGGAGTCAGACCTGAGTGGGAGCAAATTCCAATGTGTGGGGTGTCAGTCCTGGGTGGGAGCACATACCAGGGCGTGGGGAGTCAGACATGAGTGGGTACACATTCCAGGACGTGTGGAGTCGGACCTGAGTGGGATCACATTCCAAGGCGAGAGAAGTCGGACCTGAGTGTGAGCACTTTCCAGGGTGAGAGAATTCGGACCTGAGTGGGAGCACATTCCAAGATCTGGGGAGTCAGACCTGAGTGGGATCACATTCCATGGCGTGAGGAATCTGACCTGATTGGGAGCACATTCCAGGGGAGAGAAGTCGGACCTGAGTGGGAGCAAATTCCAACGTGTGGGGAATCAGAAATGGGTGGGAGCACATGCCAGGGTGTGGGGAGTCAGACATGAGTGGGAGCACATTCCAGGACGTGAGCAGTCAGACCTGAGTGGAAGAACATTCCAGGGCATGAGGTTTCGGACCTAAGTGGGAGCACATTCCAGCATGTGGGGAGTCAGACCTGAGTGGGAGCACAATCCAGTGCATGGGGAGTAGTACCTGAGTGGGAGCACATTCCAGGGCGTGGGGAGTCGGACCTGAGTGGAAGCATATTCCAGGACATGGGGTGTCGGACCTGAGTGGGAGCACATTCCAGGGCATGGGGAGTTGGACCTGAGTGGGAGCACATTCCAGAGCATGGGAATTCGGACCTGAGTGGGAGCACATTCCACAGCGTGAGGAATCAGACCTGAGTGGGAGCACATTCCAAGGGAGAGAAGTTGGACCTGAGTGGGAGCACATTCCAGTGCTTGGGGGAGTCAGACCTGAGTGCGAGCACATTTCAGGGCATGCGAATTAGGACCTGAGTGGGAGCACATTCCACGTCATGGGGAGTCGGACCTGAGTGCGAGCACATTCCAGGGCATGGGGCGTCGGACATGAGTGGAAGAATATTCCGGGGCACGGGGTGTCGGACTGAGTGGGAGTACATTCCAGGGCATGGGGAGTCGGACCTGAGTGGGAGCACATTCAATTATGTCGTGAGTCGGACCTGAGTGGGAGCACATTTCAGGGCATGGGAATTAGGACCTGAGTGGGAGCACATTCCACGTCATGGGGAGTCGGACCTGAGTGCGAGCACATTCCAGGGCATGGGGCGTCGGACATGAGTGGAAGAATATTCCGGGGCACGGGGTGTCGGACTGAGTGGGAGCACATTCCAGGGCATGGGGAGTCGGACCTGAGTGGGAGCACATTCAATTATGTAGTGAGTCGGACCTGAGTGGGAGCACATTCAATTATGTAGTGAGTCGGACCTGAGTGGGAGCACATTCCAGGGCGTGGGGAGTCAGACCTGAGTGGCAGCATGTTCTGGGGGTGACGGGAGTTGGACCTGAGTGGGAGCAAATTCCAGTGCTTGGGGGAGTCTGTCCTGAGTGCGAGCACATTTCAGGGCGTGGGAATTAGGACCTGAGTGGGAGCACATTCCACGTCATGGGGAGTCGGACCTGAGTGGGAGCACATTCCAGTGTATGGGGAGTCGGACCTGAGTGGGAGCACGTTCCGGGACCTAGGGATTCGGACCTGAGAGGGAGCACATTCTAGGGCATGGGGAGTCGGACCTGAGTGGGAGATCATTCCAGGGCATGGGGAGTCAGACCTAATTGGGAGCACTTTCCAGGGCATGGGGAGTCGGACCTGAATGGAAACAAATTCCAGGGCGTGAAGAGTCGGACCTGCATGGGAGCACATTCCAGGGCATGGGGAGTCGGACCTAATTGGGAGCACGTTCCAGGGCATGGGGAGTCGGACCTGACTGGGAGCACATTCCAGGGCGAGAGGAGGCAGACCTGGGTGGGAGCACATTCCAGGGTGTGAGGTGTCAGACCTGAGTGGGAGAACAATCCAGGGCATGGGGAGTCGGACCTGAGTGGGAGCTCATTCCAGGGCGTGGGGAGTCGGACCTGAGTGGCAGCAAATTCCAGAGCGTGGCGAGTCAGACCTGAGTGGCAGCACATTCCAGGGCATGGGGAGTCGGACCTGAGTGGAAGCACATTCAATGGCATGCGGAGTCGGACCTGAGTGGGAGCACTTTCCAGGGCGTGGGGAGTCGGACCTGAGTGGGAGCACATTCCAAAGTGTGGGAAGTCGGACCTGACTGGGAGCACATTCCAGGGTGAGAGAATTCGGACCTGAGTGGGAGCAGAATCCAATGCGTGGGGATTCAGACCTTAGTGGGAGCACATTCCGGGACGCGGGTGTCGGACCTGAGTGAGAGCACATTCCCGGGCGACAGGTGTCGGAACTGAGTGGGAGCACGTTCCAGGATGTGGGGAGTCAGACCTGAGTGGGAGCACATTTCAGGCTGTTGTCCAGACCAGAGTGGGCGCACATTCCAGGTCATGGGGCATCGGACCTGACTGGGAACTCCTTCCAGAGCATGTAGAGTCGGACCTGAGTGGGAGCACATTCCAGGGCGTGGGGAGTCAGACCTGATTGGCAGCATGTTCTGGGGGTGATGGGAGATGCACCTGAGTGGGAGCACATTCCAGTGCTTGGGGGAGTCAGATCTGTGTGGGAGCACATTTCAAGCGTGGGAAATCAGACCTGAGTGGGAGCACTTTCAAGGGCGTGGGAATTCGGACCTGAGTGGGAGCACATTCCAGGGTGTGGGGAGTCGGACCTGAGTGGGAGCACATTCCAGGGCGTGGGGAGTCAGACCCGAGTGGCAGCATGTTCCAGGGATGATGGGAGTTGGACCTGAGTGGGAGCACATTCCAGGGCTTTGGGGAGTCAGACCTGAGTGGGAGCACATTCCAGGGTGAGAGGAGTCAGACCTAGGTGGGAGGAAATTCCAGGGCGTGTTGAGTCAGACATGAGAGTGAGCACATTCCAGGATGTGAGGAGTTGGACCTGAGTGGAAGAACATTCCATGGCGTGAGGAGTCAGACCTGAGTGGGAGCACATTCCAGGGCATGCGGTGTCGGACCTGAGTGGGAGCTCATTCCAGGGCATGGGGGGTCGGACCTGAGTGGCAGCACATTCCAGGGCGTGGGGAGTCGGACCTGAGTGGCAGCACATTCCAGGGCATGGGGAGTCGGACCTGAGTGGAAGCACATTCCAGGGCATGGGGAGTCAGACCTAATTGGGACCACGTTCCAGGGCATGGGGAGACAGACATGAGAGGGAGCACATTCCCGGATGTGAGGAGTTGTACCTGAGTGGAAGAACATTCCAGGGCGTGAGGAGTCAGACCTGAGTAGGAGCACATTCCAATGCATGGGGAGTCGGACCTGAGTGGGAGCACACTCCAGGGCGTGTGTAGTCAGACCTGACTGTGAGCACATTCCAGGGCATGGGGACTCGGGCCTGAGTGGCAGCACATTCCAGGGAGTGGGGAGTCGGACCTGAGTGGGAGCACATTCCACGGCGTGAGGAATCAGACCTGAGTGGGAGCATCTTCCAGGGGAGAGAAGTCGGAAATGAGTGGGACCACATTCCAGGGCGAGAGGAGTCAGACCTGAGTGGGAGCAAATTCCAATGTGTGGGGTGTCAGTCCTGGTTGGGAGCACATACCAGGGCATGGGGAGTCAGACATGCGTGGGTACACATTCCAGGACGTGTGGAGTCGGACCTGAGTGGGATCACATTCCAAGGCGAGATAAGTCGGACCTGAGTGTGAGCACTTTCCAGGGTGAGAGAATTCGGACCTGAGTGGGAGCACGTTCCAAGATCTGGGGAGTCAGACCTGAGTGGGAGCACATTCCATGGCGTGAGGAATCTGACCTGATTGGGAGCACATTCCAGGGGAGAGAAGTCGGACCTGAGTGGGAGCAAATTCCAACGTGTGGGGAATCAGAAATGGGTGGGAGCACATGCCAGGGTGTGGGGAGTCAGACATGAGTGGGAGCACATTCCAGGACGTGAGCAGTCAGACCTGAGTGGAAGAACATTCCAGGGCATGAGGTTTCGGACCTAAGTGGGAGCACATTCCAGCATGTGGGGAGTCAGACCTGAGTGGGAGCACATTCCAGTGCATGGGGAGTAGTACCTGAGTGGGAGCACATTCCAGGGCGAGGGGAGTCGGACCTGAGTGGAAGCATATTCCAGGACATGGGGTGTCGGACCTGAGTGGGAGCACATTCCAGGGCATGGGTAGTTGGACCTTAGTGGGAGCACATTCCAGAGCGTGGGAATTCGGACCTGAGTGGGAGCATATTCCACAGCGTGAGGAATCAGACCTGAGTGGGAGCACATTCCAAGGGAGAGAAGTTGGACCTGAGTGGTAGCACATTCCAGTGCTTGGGGGAGTCAGACCTGAGTGCGAGCATATTTCAGGGCATGGGAATTAGGACCTGAGTGGGAGCACATTCCACGTCATGGGGAGTCGGACCTGAGTGCGAGCACATTCCAGGGCATGGGGCGTCGGACATGAGTGGAAGAATATTCCGGGGCACGGGGTGTCGGACTGAGTGGGAGCACATTCCAGGGCATGGGGAGTCGGACCTGAGTGGGAGCACATTCAATTATGTAGTGAGTCGGACCTGAGTGGGAGCACATTTCAGGGCATGGGAATTAGGACCTGAGTGGGAGCACATTCCACGTCATGGGGAGTCGGACCTGAGTGCGAGCACATTCCAGGGCATGGGGCGTCGGACATGAGTGGAAGAATATTCCGGGGCACGGGGTGTCGGACTGACTGGGAGCACATTCCAGGGCATGGGGAGTCGGACCTGAGTGGGAGCACATTCAATTATGTAGTGAGTCGGACCTGAGTGGGAGCACATTCAATTATGTAGTGAGTCGGACCTGAGTGGGAGCACATTCCAGGGCGTGGGGAGTCAGACCTGAGTGGCAGCATGTTCTGGGGGTGACGGGAGTTGGACCTGAGTGGGAGCAAATTCCAGTGCTTGGGGGAGTCTGTCCTGAGTGCGAGCACATTTCAGGGCGTGGGAATTAGGACCTGAGTGGGAGCACATTCCACGTCATGGGGAGTCGGACCTGAGTGGGAGCACATTCCAGTGTATGGGGATTTGGACCTGAGTGGGAGCACGTTCCGGGACCTAGGGATTCGGACCTGAGAGGGAGCACATTCTAGGGCATGGGGAGTCGGACCTGAGTGGGAGATCATTCCAGGGCATGGGGAGTCAGACCTAATTGGGAGCACTTTCCAGGGCATGGGGAGTCGGACCTGAATGGAAACAAATTCCAGGGCGTGAAGAGTCGGACCTGCGAGGGAGCACATTCCAGGGCGAGAGGAGGCAGACCTGGGTGGGAGCACATTCCAGGGTGTGAGGTGTCAGACCTGAGTGGGAGAACAATCCAGGGCATGGGGAGTCGGACCTGAGTGGGAGCTCATTCCAGGGCGTGGGGAGTCGGACCTGAGTGGCAGCAAATTCCACGGCGTGGCGAATCAGACCTGAGTGGCAGCACATTCCAGGGCATGGGGAGTCGGACCTGAGTGGAAGCACATTCAAGGGCATGCGGAGTCGGACCTGAGTGGGAGCACTTTCCAGGGCGTGGGGAGTCGGACCTGAGTGGGAGCACATTCCAAAGTGTGGGAAGTCGGACCTGACTGGGAGCACATTCCAGGGTGAGAGAATTCGGACCTGAGTGGGAGCAGAATCCAGTGCATGGGGATTCAGACCTTAGTGGGAGCACATTCCGGGGCGCGGGTGTCGGACCTGAGTGAGAGCACATTCCCGGGCGACAGGTGTCGGAACTGAGTGGGAGCACGTTCCAGGATGTGGGGAGTCAGACCTGAGTGGGAGCACATTTCAGGCTATTGTCCAGACCAGAGTGGGCGCACATTCCAGGTCATGGGGCATCGGACCTGACTGGGAACTCCTTCCAGAGCATGTAGAGTCGCACCTGAGTGGGAGCACATTCCAGGGCGTGGGGAGTCAGACCTGATTGGCAGCATGTTCTGGGGGTGATGGGAGATGCACCTGAGTGGGAGCACATTCCAGGGTGAGAGAATTCGGACCTGAGTGGGAGCACGTTCCAGGATCTGGGGAGTCAGACCTGAGTGGGAGCACATTCCACGGCGTGAGGAATCTGACCTGATTGGGAGCACATTCCAGGGGAGAGAAGTCGGACCTGAGTGGGAGCAAATTCCAACGTGTGGGGAATCAGAATTGGGTGGGAGCACAAGCCAGGGTGTGGGGAGTCAGACATGAGTGGGAGCACATTCCAGGACGTGAGCAGTCATACCTGAGTGGAAGAACATTCCAGGGCATGAGGTTTCGGACCTAAGTGGGAGCACATTCCAGCATGTGGGGAGTCAGACCTGAGTGGGAGCACATTCCAGTGCATGGGGAGTAGTACCTGAGTGGGAGCACATTCCAGGGCGTGGGGAGTCGGACCTGAGTGGAAGCATATTCCAGGACATGGGGTGTCGGACCTGAGTGGGAGCACATTCCAGGGCATGGGGAGTGGGACCTGAGTGGGAGCACAATCCAGAGAGTGGGAATTCGGACCTGAGTGGGAGCACATTCCACAGCGTGAGGAATCAGACCTGAGTGGGAGCACATTCCAAGGGAGAGAAGTTGGACCTGAGTGGGATCACATTCCAGTGCTTGGGGGAGTCAGACCTGAGTGCGAGCACATTTCAGGGCGTGGGAATTAGGACCTGAGTGGGAGCACATTTCACGTAATGGGGAGTCGGACCTGAGTGGGAGCACATTCCAGGGCATGGGGCGTCGGACATGAGTGGAAGAATATTCCGGGGCACGGGGTGTCGGACTGAGTGGGAGCACATTCCAGGGCGTGGGGAGTCGGACCTGAGTGGGAGCACATTCAATTATGTAGTGAGTCGGACCTGAGTGGGAGCACATTCCAGGGCATGGGGAGTCAGACCTGAGTGGCAGCATGTTCTGGGGGTGACGGGAGTTGGACCTGAGTGGGAGCACATTCCAGGGCATGGGGAGTCGGACCTAATTGGGAGCACGTTCCAGGGCATGGGGAGTCGAACCTGACTGGGAGCACATTCCAGGGCGAGAGGAGGCAGACCTGTGTGTGAGCACATTCCTGGGCGTGAGGAGTCAGAACTGAGTGGGAGCACATTCCAGTGCATGGGGAGTCGGACCTGAGTGGGAGCTCATTCCAGGGCGTGGGGAGTCGGACCAGAGTGGCAGCAAATTTCAGGGCGTGGGGAGTCAGACCTGAGTGGCAGCACATTCCAGGGCATGGGGAATCGGAACTGAGTGCGAGCACGTTCGAGGACGTAGGGTTTCAGACCTGAGTGGGAGCATGTTCTGGGGGTGATGGGAGATGCACCTGAGTGGAAGCACATTCCAGTGCTTGGGGGAGTCAGATCTGTGTGGGAGCACATTTCAAGGCGTGGGAAATCAGACCTGAGTGGGAGCACTTTCAAGGGCGTGGGAATTCGGACCTGAGTGGGAGCACATTCCAGGGCGTGGGGAGTCGGACCTGAGTGGGTGCACATTCCAGGGCGTGGGGAGTCAGACCCGAGTGGCAGCATGTTCCAGGGATGATGGGAGTTGGACCTGAGTGGGAGCACATTCCAGGGCTTTGGGGAGTCAGACCTGAGTGGGAGCACATTCCAGGGTGAGAGGAGTCAGACCTAGGTGGGAGGAAATTCCAGGGCGTGTTGAGTCAGACATGAGAGTGAGCACATTCCAGGATGTCAGGAGTTGGACCTGAGTGGAAGAACATTCCATGGCGTGAGGAGTCAGACCTGAGTGGGAGCACATTCCAGGGCATGCGGTGTCGGACCTGAGTGGGAGCTCATTCCAGGGCGTGGGGAGTCGGACCTGAGTGGCAGCACATTCCAGGGCATGGGCAGTCGGACCTGAGTGGAAGCACATTCCAGGGCATGGGGAGTCAGACCTAATTGGGACCACGTTCCAGGGCATGGGGAGACAGACATGAGAGGGAGCACATTCCAGGATGTGAGGAGTTGTACCTGAATGGAAGAACATTCCAGGGCGTGAGGAGTCAGACCTGAGTAGGAGCACATTCCAATGCATGGGGAGTCGGACCTGAGTGGGAGCACATTCCAGGGCGTGTGTAGTCAGACCTGACTGTGAGCACATTCCAGGGCATGGGGACTCGGGCCTGAGTGGCAGCACATTCCAGGGAGTGGGGAGTCGGACCTGAGTGGGAGCACATTCCACGGCGTGAGGAATCAGACCTGAGTGGGAGCATCTTCCAGGGGAGAGAAGTCGGAAATGAGTGGGACCACATTCCAGGGCGAGAGGAGTCAGACCTGAGTGGGAGCAAATTCCAATGTGTGGGGTGTCAGTCCTGGGTGGGAGCACATACCAGGGCGTGGGGCGTCAGACATGAGTGGGTACACATTCCAGGACGTGTGGAGTCGGACCTGAGTGGGATCACATTCCAAGGCGAGAGAAGTCAGACCTGAGTGTGAGCACTTTCCAGGGTGAGAGAATTCGGACCTGAGTGGGAGCACGTTCCAGGATCTGGGGAGTCAGACCTGAGTGGGAGCACATTCCATGGCGTGAGGAATCTGACCTGATTGGGAGCACATTCCAGGGGAGAGAAGTCGGACCTGAGTGGGAGCAAATTCCAACGTGTGGGGAATCAGAAATGGGTGGGAGCACATGCCAGGGTGTGGGGAGTCAGACATGAGTGGGAGCACATTCCAGGACGTGAGCAGTCAGACCTGAGTGGAAGAACATTCCAGGGCATGAGGTTTCGGACCTAAGTGGGAGCACATTCCAGCATGTGGGGAGTCAGACCTGAGTTGGAGCACATTCCAGTGCATGGGGAGTAGTACCTGAGTGGGAGCACATTCCAGGGCGAGGGGAGTCGGACCTGAGTGGAAGCATATTCCAGGACATGGGGTGTCGGACCTGAGTGGGAGCACATTCCAGGGCATGGGGAGTTGGACCTGAGTGCAAGCACATTCCAGAGCGTGGGAATTCGGACCTGAGTGGGAGCACATTCCACAGCGTGAGGAATCAGACATGAGTGGGAGCACATTCCAAGGGAGAGAAGTTGGACCTGAGTGGGAGCACATTCCAGTGCTTGTGGGAGTCAGACCTGAGTGCGAGCACATTTCGGGGTGTGGGAATTAGGACCTGAGTGGGAGCACATTCCACGTCATGGGGAGTCGGACCTGAGTGGGAGCACATTCCAGGGCATGGGGCGTCGGACATGAGTGGAAGAATATTCCGGGGCACGGGGTGTCGGACTGAGTGGGAGCACATTCCAGGGCATGGGGAGTCGGACCTGAGTGGGAGCACATTCAATTATGTAGTGAGCCGGACCTGAGTGGGAGCACATTCCAGGGCGTGGGGAGTCAGACCTGAGTGGCAGCATGTTCTGGGGGTGACAGGAGTTGGACCTGAGTGGGAGCACATTCCAGTGCTTGGGGGAGTCAGACCTGAGTGCGAGCACATTTCAGGGCGTGGGAATTAGGACCTGAGTGGGAGCACATTCCACGTCATGGGGAGTCGGACCTGAGTGGGAGCACATTCCAGTGCATGGGGATTTGGACCTGAGTGGGAGCACGTTCCGGGACCTAGGGATTCAGACCTGAGAGGGAGCACATTCTAGGGCATGGGGAGTCGGACCTGAGTGGGAGATCATTCCAGGGCATGGGGTGTCAGACCTAATTCGGAGCACTTTTCAGGGCATGGGGAGTCGGACCTGAATGGAAACAAATTCCAGGGCGTGAAGAGTCGGACCTGCGTGGGAGCACATTCCAGGGCATGAGGAGTCGGACCTAATTAGGAGCACGTTCCAGGGCATGGGGAGTCAGACCTGACTGGGAGCACATTCCAGGGCGAGAGGAGGCAGACCTGGGTGGGAGCACATTCCAGGGTGTGAGGTGTCAGACCTGATTGGGAGAACATTCCAGGGCATGGGGAGTCGGACCTGAGTGGGAGCTCATTTCAGGGCGTGGGGAGTCGGACCTGAGTGGCAGCAAATTCCAGAGCGTGGCGAGTCAGACCTGAGTGGCAGCACATTCCAGGGCATGGGGAGTCGGACCTGAGTGGAAGCACATTCAAGGGCATGCGGAGTCGGACCTGAGTGGGAGCACTTTCCAGGGCGTGGGGAGTCGGACCTGAGTGGGAGCACATTCCAAAGTGTGGGAAGTCGGACCTGACTGGGAGCACATTCCAGGGTGAGAGAATTCGGACCTGAGTGGGAGCAGAATCCAGTGCGTGGGGTTTCAGACCTTAGTGGGAGCACATTCCGGGACGCGGGTGTCGGACCTGAGTGAGAGCACATTCCCGGGCGACAGGTGTCGGAACTGAATGGGAGCACGTTCCAGGATGTGGGGAGTCAGACCTGAGTGGGAGCACATTTCAGGCTATTGTCCAGACCAGAGTGGGCGCACATTCCAGGTCATGGGGCATCGGACCTGACTGGGAACACCTTCCAGAGCATGTAGAGTCGGACCTGAGTGGGAGCACATTCCAGGGCGTGGGGAGTCAGACCTGATTGTCAGCATGTTCTGGGGGTGATGGGAGATGCACCTGAGTGGGAGCACATTCCAGTGCTTGGGGGAGTCAGATCTGTGTGGGAGCACATTTCAAGGCGTGGGAAATCAGACCTGAGTGGGAGCACTTTCAAGGGCGTGGGAATTCGGACCTGAGTGGGAGCTCATTCCAGGGCGTGGGGAGTCAGACCCGAGTGGCAGCATGTTCCAGGGATGATGGGAGTTAGACCTAATTGGGAGCACTTTCCAGGGCATGGGGAGTTGGACCTGAATGGAAACAAATTCCAGGGCGTGAAGTTTCGGACCTGCGTGGGAGCACATTCCAGGGCATGGGGAGTCGGTCCTAATTGGGAGCACGTTCCAGGGCATGGGGAGTCGGACCTGACTGGGAGCACATTCCAGGGCGAGAGGAGGCAGACCTGGGTGGGAGCACATTCCAGGGTTTGAGGTGTCAGACCTGACTGGGAGAACATTCCAGGGCATGGGGAGTCGGACCTGAGTGGGAGCTCATTCCAGGGCGTGGGGAGTCGGACCTGAGTGGAAGCACATTCAAGGGCATGCGGAGTCGGACCTGAGTGGGAGCACTTTCCAGGACGTGGGGAGTCGGACCTGAGTGGGAGCACATTCCAAGGTGTGGGAAGTCGGACCTGAGTGGGAGCACATTCCAGGGTGAGAGATTTCGGACCTGAGTGGGAGCAGAATCCAGTGCGTGGGGAGTCAGACCTTAGTGGGAGCAAATTCCGGGGCGCGGGTGTCGGACCTGAGTGAGAGCACATTCCCGAGCGACAGGTGTCGGAACTGAGTGGGTGCACGTTCCAGGATGTGGGGAGTCAGACCTGAGTGGGAGCACATTTCAGGCTATTGTCCAGACCAGAGTGGGCGCACATTCCAGGTCATGGGGCATCGGACCTGACTGGGAACACCTTCCAGAGCATGTAGAGTCGGACCTGAGTGGGAGCACATTCCAGGGCGTGGGGAGTCAGACCTGATTGTCAGCATGTTCTGGGGGTGATGGGAGATGCACCTGAGTGGGAGCACATTCCATTGCTTGGGGGAGTCAGATCTGTGTGGGAGCACATTTCAAGGCGTGGGAAATCAGACCTGAGTGGGAGCACTTTCAAGGGCGTGGGAATTCGGACCTGAGTGGGAGCACATTCCAGGGCGGGGGGGGGGGTCGGACCTGAGTGGGAGCACATTCCAGGGCGTGGGGAGTCAGACCCGAGTGGCAGCATGTTCCAGGGATGATGGGAGTTGGACCTGAGTGGGAGCACATTCCAGGGCTTTGGGGAGTCAGACCTGAGTGGGAGCACATTCCAGGGTGAGAGGAGTCAGACCTAGGTGGGAGGAAATTCCAGGGCGTGTTGAGTCAGACATGAGAGTGAGCACATCCCAGGATGTGAGGAGTTGGACCTGAGTGGAAGAACATTCCATGGCGTGAGGAGTCAGACCTGAGTGGGAGCACATTCCAGGGCATGCGGTGTCGGACCTGAGTGGGAGCTCATTCCAGGGCGTGGGGGGTCGGACCTGAGTGGCAGCACATTCCAGGGTGTGGGAAGTCGGACCTGAGTGGCAGCACATTCCACGTCATGGGGAGTCGGACCTGAGTGGGAGCACATTCCAGTGCATGGGGATTTGGACCTGAGTGGGAGCACGTTCCGGGACCTAGGGATTCAGACCTGAGAGGGAGCACATTCTAGGGCATGGGGAGTCGGACCTGAGTGGGAGATCATTCCAGGGCATGGGGTGTCAGACCTAATTCGGAGCACTTTTCAGGGCATGGGGAGTCGGACCTGAATGGAAACAAATTCCAGGGCGTGAAGAGTCGGACCTGCGTGGGAGCACATTCCAGGGCATGGGGAGTCGGACCTAATAGGGAGCACGTTCCAGGGCATGGGGAGTCAGACCTGACTGGGAGCACATTCCAGGGCGAGAGGAGGCAGACCTGGGTGGGAGCACATTCCAGGGTGTGAGGTGTCAGACCTGATTGGGAGAACATTCCAGGGCATGGGGAGTCGGACCTGAGTGGGAGCTCATTCCAGGGCGTGGGGAGTCGGACCTGAGTGGCAGCAAATTCCAGAGCGTGGCGAGTCAGACCTGACTGGGAACACCTTCCAGAGCATGTAGAGTCGGACCTGAGTGGGAGCACATTCCAGGGCGTGGGGAGTCAGACCTGATTGTCAGCATGTTCTGGGGGTGATGGGAGATGCACCTGAGTGGGAGCACATTCCAGTGCTTGGCGGAGTCAGATCTGTGTGGGAGCACATTTCAAGGCGTGGGAAATCAGACCTGAGTGGGAGCACTTTCAAGGGCGTGGGAATTCGGACCTGAGTGGGAGCACATTCCAGGGCGTGGGGAGTCGGACCTGAGTGGGAGCTCATTCCAGGGCGTGGGGAGTCAGACCCGAGTGGCAGCATGTTCCAGGGATGATGGGAGTTGGACCTGAGTGGGAGCACATTCCAGGGCATGGGGAGTCAGACCTAATTGGGAGCACTTTCCAGGGCATGGGGAGTCGGACCTCAATGGAAACAAATTCCAGGGCGTGAAGCTTCGGACCTGCCTGGGAGCACATTCCAGGGCATGGGGAGTCGGTCCTAATTGGGAGCACGTTCCAGGGCATGGGGAGTCGGACCTGACTGGGAGCACATTCCAGGGCGAGAGGAGGCAGTCCTGGGTGGGAGCACATTCCAGGGTTTGAGGTGTCAGACCTGAGTGGGAGAACATTCCAGGGCATGGGGAGTCGGACCTGAGTGGGAGCTCATTCCAGGGCGTGGGGAGTCGGACATGAGTGGAAGCACATTCAAGGGCATGCGGAGTCGGACCTGAGTGGGAGCACTTTCCAGGGCGTGGGGAGTCGGACCTGAGTGGGAGCACATTCCAAGGTGTGGGAAGTCGGACCTGAGTGGGAGCACATTCCAGGGTGAGAGATTTCGGACCTGAGTGGGAGCAGAATCCAGTGCGTGGGGAGTCAGACCTTAGTGGTAGCAAATTCCGGGGCGCGGGTGTCGGACCTGAGTGAGAGCACATTCCCGAGCGACAGGTGTCGGAACTGAGTGGGTGCACGTTCCAGGATGTGGGGAGTCAGACCTGAGTGGGAGCACATTTCAGGCTATTGTCCAGACCAGAGTGGGCGCACATTCCAGGTCATGGGGCATCGGACCTGACTGGGAACACCTTCCAGAGCATGTAGAGTCGGACCTGAGTGGGAGCACATTCCAGGGCGTGGGGAGTCAGACCTGATTGTCAGCATGTTCTGGGGGTGATGGGAGATGCACCTGAGTGGGAGCACAATCCATTGCTTGGGGGAGTCAGATCTGTGTGGGAGCACATTTCAAGGCGTGGGAAATCAGACCTGAGTGGGAGCACTTTCAAGGGCGTGGGAATTCGGACCTGAGTGGGAGCACATTCCAGGGCGGGGGGGGGGGGGGGGGGTCGGACCTGAGTGGGAGCACATTCCAGGGCGTGGGGAGTCAGACCCGAGTGGCAGCATGTTCCAGGGATGATGGGAGTTGGACCTGAATGGGAGCACATTCCAGGGCTTTTGGGGAGTCAGACCTGAGTGGGAGCACATTCCAGGGTGAGAGGAGTCAGACCTAGGTGGGAGGAAATTCCAGGGCGTGTTGAGTCAGACATGAGAGTGAGCACATCCCAGGATGTGAGGAGTTGGACCTGAGTGGAAGAACATTCCATGCCGTGAGGAGTCAGACCTGAGTGGGAGCACATTCCAGGGCATGCGGTGTCGGACCTGAGTGGGAGCTCATTCCAGGGCGTGGGGGGTCGGACCTGAGTGGCAGCACATTCCAGGGTGTGGGAAGTCGGACCTGAGTGGCAGCACATTCCAGGGCATGGGGAGTCGGACCTGAGTGGGAGCACATTCCAGGACTTGTGGAGTCGGACCTGAGTGGAAGAACATTCCAGGGCGTGAGGAGAGGGACCTAAGAGGGAGCACATTCCAGCATTTGGGGAGTCAGACCTGAGTGGGAGCACATTCCAGGGCATGGGGAGTCGGACCTGAGTGGGAGCACATTCCAGGGCATGGGGAGTCGGACCTGAGTGGAAGCATATTCCAGGGCATGCGGTGTCGGTTCTGAGTGGGAGCATATTCCAGGGCGTGTGGAGTCGGACCTGAGTGGGAGCACATTCCAGGGCATGGGGAGTCAGACCTAATTGGGAGCACTTTCCAGGGCATGGGGAGTCGGACCTGAATGGAAACAAATTCCAGGGCGTGAAGAGTCGGACCTGCGTGGGAGCACATTCCAGGGCATGGGGTGTCGGACCTAATTGGGAGCACGTTCCAGGGCATGGGGAGTCGGACCTGACTGGGAGCACATTCCAGGGCGAGAGGAGGCAGACCTGGGTGGGAGCACATTCCAGGGTGTGAGGTGTCAGACCTGAGTGGGAGAACATTCCAGGGCATGGGGAGTCGGACCTGAGTGGGAGCTCATTCCAGGGCGTGGGGAGTCGGACCTGAGTGGAAGCACATTCAAGGGCATGCAGAGTCGGACCTGAGTGGGAGCACTTTCCAGGGCGTGGGGAGTCGGACCTGAGTGGGAGCACATTCCAAGGTGTGGGAAGTCGGACCTGACTGGGAGCACATTCCAGGGTAGAGAATTCGGACCTGAGTGGGAGCAGAATCCAGTGCGTGGGGAGTCAGACCTTAGTGGGAGCACATTCCGGGGCGTGGGTGTCGGACCTGAGTGAGAGCACATTCCCGAGCGACAGGTTTCGGAACTGAGTGGGTGCACGTTCCAGGATGTGGGGAGTCAGACCTGAGTGGGTGCACATTTCAGGCTATTGTCCAGACCAGAGTGGGCGCACATTCCAGGTCATGGGGCATCGGACCTGACTGGGAACATCTTCCAGAGCATGTAGAGTCGGACCTGAGTGGGAGCACTTTCCAGGGCGTGGGGAGTCAGACCTGATTGTCAGCATGTTCTGGGGGTGATGGGAGATGCACCTGAGTGGGAGCACATTCCAGTGCTTGGGGGAGTCAGATCTGTGTGGGAGCACATTTCAAGGCGTGGGAAATCAGACCTGAGTGGGAGCACTTTCAAGGGCGTGGGAATTCGGACCTGAGTGGGAGCACATTCCAGGGCGGGGGGGGGGGGGGGGTCGGACCTGAGTGGGAGCACATTCCAGGGCGTGGGGAGTCAGACCCGAGTGGCAGCATGTTCCAGGGATGATGGGAGTTGGACCTGAATGGGAGCACATTCCAGGGCTTTTGGGGAGTCAGACCTGAGTGGGAGCACATTCCAGGGTGAGAGGAGTCAGACCTAGGTGGGAGGAAATTCCAGGGCGTGTTGAGTCAGACATGAGAGTGAGCACATCCCAGGATGTGAGGAGTTGGACCTGAGTGGAAGAACATTCCATGCCGTGAGGAGTCAGACCTGAGTGGGAGCACATTCCAGGGCATGCGGTGTCGGACCTGAGTGGGAGCTCATTCCAGGGCGTGGGGGGTCGGACCTGAGTGGCAGCACATTCCAGGGTGTGGGAAGTCGGACCTGAGTGGCAGCACATTCCAGGGCATGGGGAGTCGGACCTGAGTGGGAGCACATTCCAGGACTTGTGGAGTCGGACCTGAGTGGAAGAACATTCCAGGGCGTGAGGAGAGGGACCTAAGAGGGAGCACAGTCCAGCATTTGGGGAGTCAGACCTGAGTGGGAGCACATTCCAGGGCATGGGGAGTCGGACCTGAGTGGGAGCACATTCCAGGGCATGGGGAGTCGGACCTGAGTGGAAGCATATTCCAGGGCATGCGGTGTCGGTTCTGAGTGGGAGCATATTCCAGGGCGTGTGGAGTCGGACCTGAGTGGGAGCACATTCCAGGGCATGGGGAGTCAGACCTAATTGGGAGCACTTTCCAGGGCATGGGGAGTCGGACCTGAATGGAAACAAATTCCAGGGCGTGAAGAGTCGGACCTGCGTGGGAGCACATTCCAGGGCATGGGGTGTCGGACCTAATTGGGAGCACGTTCCAGGGCATGGGGAGTCGGACCTGACTGGGAGCACATTCCAGGGCGAGAGGAGGCAGACCTGGGTGGGAGCACATTCCAGGGTGTGAGGTGTCAGACCTGAGTGGGAGAACATTCCAGGGCATGGGGAGTCGGACCTGAGTGGGAGCTCATTCCAGGGCGTGGGGAGTCGGACCTGAGTGGAAGCACATTCAAGGGCATGCAGAGTCGGACCTGAGTGGGAGCACTTTCCAGGGCGTGGGGAGTCGGACCTGAGTGGGAGCACATTCCAAGGTGTGGGAAGTCGGACCTGACTGGGAGCACATTCCAGGGTGAGAGAATTCGGACCTGAGTGGGAGCAGAATCCAGTGCGTGGGGAGTCAGACCTTAGTGGGAGCACATTCCGGGGCGTGGGTGTCGGACCTGAGTGAGAGCACATTCCCGAGCGACAGGTGTCGGAACTGAGTGGGTGCACGTTCCAGGATGTGGGGAGTCAGACCTGAGTGGGTGCACATTTCAGGCTATTGTCCAGACCAGAGTGGGCGCACATTCCAGGTCATGGGGCATCGGACCTGACTGGGAACATCTTCCAGAGCATGTAGAGTCGGACCTGAGTGGGAGCACTTTCCAGGGCGTGGGGAGTCAGACCTGATTGTCAGCATGTTCTTGGGGGTGATGGGAGATGCACCTGAGTGGGAGCACATTCCAGTGCTTGGGGGAGTCAGATCTGTGTGGGAGCACATTTCAAGGCGTGGGAAATCAGACCTGAGTGGGAGCACTTTCAAGGGCGTGGGAATTCGGACCTGAGTGGGAGCACATTCCAGGGCGTGGGGAGTCAGACCTGAGTGGGAGCACATTCCAGGGCGTGGGGAGTCAGACCCGAGTGGCAGCATGTTCCAGGGATGATGGGAGTTGGACCTGAGTGGGAGCACATTCCAGGGCTTTGGGGAGTCAGACCTGAGTGGGAGCACATTCCAGGGTGAGAGGAGTCAGACCTAGGTGGGAGTAAATTCCAGGGCGTGTTGAGACAGACATGAGAGTGAGCACATCCCAGGATGTGAGGAGTTGGACCTGAGTGGAAGAACATTCCATGGCGTGAGGAGTCAGACCTGAGTGGGAGCACATTCCAGGGCATGCGGTGTCGGACCTGAGTGGGAGCTCATTCCAGGGCGTGGGGGGTCGGACCTGAGTGGCAGCACATTCCAGGGCGTGGGAAGTCGGACCTGAGTGGCAGCACATTCCAGGGCATGGGGAGTCGGACCTGAGTGGGAGCACATTCCAGGACTTGTGGAGTCGGACCTGAGTGGAAGAACATTCCAGGACGTGAGGAGAGGGACCTAAGAGGGAGCACATTCCAGCATTTGGGGAGTCAGACCTGAGTGGAAGCACATTCCAGGGCATGGGGAGTCGGACCTGAGTGGGAGCACATTCCAGGGCATGGGGAGTCGGATCTGAGTGTAAGCATATTCCAGGGCATGCGGTGTCGGATCTGAGTGGGAGCATATTCCAGGGCGTGTGGAGTCGGACCTGAGTGGGAGCACATTCCACAGCGTGAGGAATCAGACCTGAGTGGGAGCACATTCCAAGGGAGAGAAGTTGGACCTGAGTGGGAGCACAATCCAGGGTGAGAGGAGTCGGAACTGAGTGGGAGCAAATTCCAACGTGTGGGTGTCAGACCTGAGTGGGAGCACATTCCAGTGAATGGGGAGTCGGACCTGAGTGGGAGCACATTCCAGGGCATGGGGCGTCGGACATGAGTGGAAGAATATTCCGGGGCACGGGGTGTCGGACCTGAGTGGGAGCACATTCCAGGGCGTGGGGAGTCGGATCTGAGTGGGAGCACATTCAATTATGTAGTGAGTCGGACCTGAGTTGGAGAACATTCCAGGGCATGGGGAGTCAGACCTGAGTGGCAGCATGTTCTGGGGCTGACGGGAGTTGGACCTGAGTGGGAGCACATTCCAGTGCTTGGGGGAGTCAGACCTGAGTGCGAGCACATTTCAGGGCGTGGGAATTAGGACCTGAGTGGGAGCACATTCCACGTCATGTGGAGTCGGACCTGAGTGGGAGCACATTCCAGTGCATGGAGATTCGGACCTGAGTGGGAGCACGTTCCAGGACCTATGGATTCAGACCTGAGAGGGAGCACATTCCAGGGCATGGGGAGTCGGACCTGAGTGGGAGCACATACCCGGGCATGGGGAATAAGACCTAATTGGGAGCACATTCCAGGGCATGGGGAGTCGGACCTGAATGGAAACAAATTCCAGGGCGTGAAGAGTTGGACCTGCGTGGGAGCACATTCCAGGGCATGGGGAGTCGGACCTAATTGGGAGCACGTTCCAGGGCATGGGGAGTCGGACCTGACTGGGAGCACATTCCAGGGCGAGAGGAGGCAGACCTGGGTGTGAGCACATTCCAGGGCGTGAGGAGTCAGACCTGAGTGGGAGCTCATTCCAGTGCATGGGGATTCGGACCTGAGTGGGAGCTCATTCCAGGGCGTGGGGAGTCGGACCTGAGTGGCAGCAAATTCCAGGGCGTGGGGAGTCAGACCTGAGTGGCAGCACATTCCAGGGCATGGGGATTCGGAACTGAGTGCGAGCACGTTCGAGGACGTAGGGATTCAGACCTGAGTGGGAGCACATTCCAGGGCATGGGGAGTCGGACCTGAGTGGAAGCACATTCCAGGGCATGTGGAGTCAGACCTAATTGGGACCACGTTCCAGGGCATGGGGAGACAGACATGAGAGGGAGCACATTCCAGGATGTGAGGAGTTGTACCTTAGTGGAAGAACATTCCAGGGCGTGAGGAGTCAGACCTGAGTGGGAGCACATTCCAGGGGAGAGAACTCGGACCAGAGTGGGAGCACATTCCAGGGCGTGAGGAAACAGACCTGACTGGGAAAACATTCCAGGGGAGAGAAGTCAGACCTGAGTGGGAGCAAATTCCAACGTGTGCGGAGTCAGACCTGGGTGGGAGCACATTCCAGGGCGTGGGGAGTCAGACATGAGTGGAAGAACATTCCAGGGCGTGAGGAGAGGGACCTAAGAGGGAGCACATTCCAGCATTTGGGGAGTCAGACCTGAGTGGGAGCACATTCCAGGGCATGGGGAGTCGGACCTGAGTGGGAGCACATTCCAGGGCATGGGGAGTCGGACCTGAGTGGAAGCATATTCCAGGGCATGCGGTGTCGGTTCTGAGTGGGAGCATATTCCAGGGCCTGTGGAGTCGGACCTGAGTGGGAGCACATTCCAGGGCATGGGGAGTCAGACCTAATTGGGAGCACTTTCCAGGGCATGGGGAGTCGGACCTGAATGGAAACAAATTCCAGGGCGTGAAGAGTCGGACCTGCGTGGGAGCACATTCCAGGGCATGGGGTGTTGGACCTAATTGGGAGCACGTTCCAGGGCATGGGGAGTCGGACCTGACTGGGAGCACATTCCAGGGCGAGAGGAGGCAGACCTGGGTGGGAGCACATTCCAGGGTGTGAGGTGTCAGACCTGAGTGGGAGAACATTCCAGGGCATGGGGAGTCGGACCTGAGTGGGAGCTCATTCCAGGGCGTGGGGAGTCGGACCTGAGTGGAAGCACATTCAAGGGCATGCGGAGTCGGACCTGAGTGGGAGCACTTTCCAGGGTGTGGGGAGTCGGACCTGAGTGGGAGCACATTCCAAGGTGTGGGAAGTCGGACCTGACTGGGAGCACATTCCAGGGTGAGAGAATTCGGACCTGAGTGGGAGCAGAATCCAGTGCGTGGGGAGTCAGACCTTAGTGGGAGCACATTCCGGGGCGTGGGTGTCGGACCTGAGTGAGAGCACATTCCCGAGCGACAGGTGTCGGAACTGAGTGGGTGCACGTTCCAGGATGTGGGGAGTCAGACCTGAGTGGGTGCACATTTCAGGCTATTGTCCAGACCAGAGTGGGCGCACATTCCAGGTCATGGGGCATCGGACCTGACTGGGAACATCTTGCAGAGCATGTAGAGTCGGACATGAGTGGGAGCACTTTCCAGGGCGTGGGGAGTCAGACCTGATTGTCAGCATGTTCTGGGGGTGATGGGAGATGCACCTGAGTGGGAGCACATTCCAGTGCTTGGGGGAGTCAGATCTGTGTGGGAGCACATTTCAAGGCGTGGGAAATCAGACCTGAGTGGGAGCACTTTCAAGGGCGTGGGAATTCGGACCTGAGTGGGAGCACATTCCAGGGCGTGGGGAGTCAGACCTGAGTGGGAGCACATTCCAGGGCGTGGGGAGTCAGACCCGAGTGGCAGCATGTTCCAGGGATGATGGGAGTTGGACCTGAGTGGGAGCACATTCCAGGGCTTTGGGGAGTCAGACCTGAGTGGGAGCACATTCCAGGGTGAGAGGAGTCAGACCTAGGTGGGAGTAAATTCCAGGGCGTGTTGAGACAGACATGAGAGTGAGCACATCCCAGGATGTGAGGAGTTGGACCTGAGTGGAAGAACATTCCATGGCGTGAGGAGTCAGACCTGAGTGGGAGCACATTCCAGGGCATGCGGTGTCGGACCTGAGTGGGAGCTCATTCCAGGGCGTGGGGGGTCGGACCTGAGTGGCAGCACATTCCAGGGCGTGGGAAGTCGGACCTGAGTGGCAGCACATTCCAGGGCATGGGGAGTCGGACCTGAGTGGGAGCACATTCCAGGACTTGTGGAGTCGGACCTGAGTGGAAGAACATTCCAGGACGTGAGGAGAGGGACCTAAGAGGGAGCACATTCCAGCATTTGGGGAGTCAGACCTGAGTGGAAGCACATTCCAGGGCATGGGGAGTCGGACCTGAGTGGGAGCACATTCCAGGGCATGGGGAGTCGGATCTGAGTGTAAGCATATTCCAGGGCATGCGGTGTCGGATCTGAGTGGGAGCATATTCCAGGGCGTGTGGAGTCCGACCTGAGTGGGAGCACATTCCACAGCGTGAGGAATCAGACCTGAGTGGGAGCACATTCCAAGGGAGAGAAGTTGGACCTGAGTGGGAGCACAATCCAGGGTGAGAGGAGTCGGAACTGAGTGGGAGCAAATTCCAACGTGTGGGTGTCAGACCTGAGTGGGAGCACATTCCAGTGAATGGGGAGTCGGACCTGAGTGGGAGCACATTCCAGAGGAGAGAAGTCAGACCTGAGTGGGAGCAAATTCCAACGTGTGCGGAGTCAGACCTGGGTGGGAGCACATTCCAGGGCGTGGGGAGTCAGACATGAGTGGGAGCACATTCCAGGACGTGAGTAGTCGGACCTAAGTGGGAGAACATTCCAGCATGTGGGGAGTCAGACATGAGTGGGAGCACATTCCAGGGCATGGGGACTCGGGCCTGAGTGGAAGAATATTCCGGGGCACGGGGTGTCGGACCTGAGTGGGAGCACATTCCAGGGCGTGGGGAGTCGGATCTGAGTGGGAGCACATTCAATTATGTAGTGAGTCGGACCTGAGTTGGAGAACATTCCAGGGCATGGGGAGTCAGACCTGAGTGGCAGCATGTTCTGGGGCTGACGGGAGTTGGACCTGAGTGGGAGCACATTCCAGTGCTTGGGGGAGTCAGACCTGAGTGCGAGCACATTTCAGGGCGTGGGAATTAGGACCTGAGTGGGAGCACATTCCACGTCATGTGGAGTCGGACCTGAGTGGGAGCACATTCCAGTGCATGGAGATTCGGACCTGAGTGGGAGCACGTTCCAGGACCTAGGGATTCAGACCTGAGAGGGAGCACATTCCAGGGCATGGGGAGTCGGACCTGAGTGGGAGCACATACCCGGGCATGGGGAATAAGACCTAATTGGGAGCACATTCCAGGGCATGGGGAGTCGGACCTGAATGGAAACAAATTCCAGGGCGTGAAGAGTTGGACCTGCGTGGGAGCACATTCCAGGGCATGGGGAGTCGGACCTAATTGGGAGCACGTTCCAGGGCATGGGGAGTCGGACCTGACTGGGAGCACATTCCAGGGCGAGAGGAGGCAGACCTGGGTGTGAGCACATTCCAGGGCGTGAGGAGTCAGACCTGAGTGGGAGCTCATTCCAGTGCATGGGGATTCGGACCTGAGTGGGAGCTCATTCCAGGGCGTGGGGAGTCGGACCTGAGTGGCAGCAAATTCCAGGGCGTGGGGAGTCAGACCTGAGTGGCAGCACATTCCAGGGCATGGGGATTCGGAACTGAGTGCGAGCACGTTCGAGGACGTAGGGATTCAGACCTGAGTGGGAGCACATTCCAGGGCATGGGGAGTCGGACCTGAGTGGAAGCACATTCCAGGGCATGTGGAGTCAGACCTAATTGGGACCACGTTCCAGGGCATGGGGAGACAGACATGAGAGGGAGCACATTCCAGGATGTGAGGAGTTGTACCTGAGTGGAAGAACATTCCAGGGCGTGAGGAGTCAGACCTGAGTGGGAGCACATTCCAGGGGAGAGAAGTCGGACCAGAGTGGGAGCACATTCCATGGCGTGAGGAAACAGACCTGACTGGGAGCACATTCCAGGGGAGAGAAGTCAGACCTGAGTGGGAGCAAATTCCAACGTGTGCGGAGTCAGACCTGGGTGGGAGCACATTCCAGGGCGTGGGGAGTCAGACATGAGTGGGAGCACATTCCAGGACGTGAGTAGTCGGACCTGAGTGGAAGAACATTCCAAGGCATGAGGTTTCGGACCTAAGTGGGAGAACATTCCAGCATGTGGGGAGTCAGACATGAGTGGGAGCACATTCCAGGGCATGGGGACTCGGGCCTGAGTGGCAGCACATTCCAGGGAGTGGGGAGTCGGACCTGATTGGGAGCACATTCCACGGCGTGAGGAATCAGACCTGAGTGGGAGCATCTTCCAAGGCGAGAGGAGTCAGACCTGAGTGGGAGCAAATTCCAACATGTGGGGTGTCAGTCCTGGTTGGGAGCACATACCAGGGCGAGGGGAGTCAGACATGAGTGGGAGCACATTCCAGGACGTGTGGAGTCGGACCTGAGTGGAAGAACATACCAGGGCGTGAGGCGTCGGACCTAAGAGGGAGCACATTCCGGCATGTGGGGTGTCAGACCTGAGTGGGAGCACATTCCAGGGCATGGGGAGTCGGACCTGAGTGGGAGCACATTCCAGGGCATGGGGAGTCGGAGCTGAGTGGAAGCATATTCCAGAGCATGCGGTGTCGGACCAAAGTGGGAGCATATTCCAGGGCGTGGGGAGTCGGACCTGAGTGGGAGCACATTACACGGCATGAGGAATCAGACCTGGGTGGGAGCACATTCCAAGGGAGAAAGGTGGGACCTGAGTGGGAGCACATTCCAGGGTGAGAGGAGTCAGAACTGATTGGGAGCAAATTCCAGGGCATGGGGAGTCGGACCTGACTGGGAGCACATTCCAGGGCATGGGGCATCGGACGTGAGTGGAAGAATATTCCGGGGCATGGGGTGTCGGACCTGAGTGGGAGCACATTCCAGGGCCTGAAGAGTCGGACCTGAGTGGGAGCACATTCCAGGGCATGGGGAGTCAGACCTGAGTGGCAGCATGTTCTGGGGGTGATGGGAGTTGGACCTGAGTGGGAGCACATTCCAGTGCTTGGGGGAGTCAGACCTGAGTGCGAGCACATTTCAGGGCGTGGGAATTAGGAACTGAGTGGGAGAACATTCCAGGGCATGGGGAGTCGGACCTGAGTGGGAGCTCATTCCAGGGCGTGGGGAGTCGGACCTGAGTGGAAGCACATTCAAGGGCATGCGGAGTCGGACCTGAGTGGGAGCACTTTCCAGGGCGTGGGGAGTCGGACCTGAGTGGGAGCACATTCCAAGGTGTGGGAAGTCGGACCTGAGTGGGAGCACATTCCAGGGTGAGAGATTTCGGACCTGAGTGGGAGCAGAATCCAGTGCGTGGGGAGTCAGACCTTAGTGGGAGCAAATTCCGGGGCGCGGGTGTCGGACCTGAGTGAGAGCACATTCCCGAGCGACAGGTGTCGGAACTGAGTGGGTGCACGTTCCAGGATGTGGGGAGTCAGACCTGAGTGGGAGCACATTTCAGGCTATTGTCCAGACCAGAGTGGGCGCACATTCCAGGTCATGGGACATCGGACCTGACTGGGAACACCTTCCAGAGCATGTAGTGTCGGACCTGAGTGGGAGCACATTCCAGGGCGTGGGGAGTCAGACCTGATTGTCAGCATGTTCTGGGGGTGATGGGAGATGCACCTGAGTGGGAGCACATTCCATTGCTTGGGGGAGTCAGATCTGTGTGGGAGCACATTTCAAGGCGTGGGAAATCAGACCTGAGTGGGAGCACTTTCAAGGGCGTGGGAATTCGGACCTGAGTGGGAGCACATTCCAGGGCGGGGGGGGGGGGGTGGGTCGGACCTGAGTGGGAGCACATTCCAGGGCGTGGGGAGTCAGACCCGAGTGGCAGCATGTTCCAGGGATGATGGGAGTTGGACCTGAGTGGGAGCATATTCCAGGGCTTTGGGGAGTCAGACCTGAGTGGGAGCACATTCCAGGGTGAGAGGAGTCAGACCTAGGTGGGAGGAAATTCCAGGGCGTGTTGAGTCAGACATGAGAGTGAGCACATCCCAGGATGTGAGGAGTTGGACCTGAGTGGAAGAACATTCCATGGCGTGAGGAGTCAGACCTGAGTGGGAGCACATTCCAGGGCATGCGGTGTCGGACCTGAGTGGGAGCTCATTCCAGGGCGTGGGGGGTCGGACCTGAGTGGCAGCACATTCCAGGGTGTGGGAAGTCGGACCTGAGTGGCAGCACATTCCAGGGCATGGGGAGTCGGACCTGAGTGGGAGCACATTCCAGGACTTGTGGAGTCGGACCTGAGTGGAAGAACATTCCAGGGCGTGAGGAGAGGGACCTAAGAGGGAGCACATTCCAGCATTTGGGGAGTCAGACCTGAGTGGGAGCACATTCCAGGGCATGGGGAGTCGGACCTGAGTGGGAGCACATTCCAGGGCATGGGGAGTCGGACCTGAGTGGAAGCATATTCCAGGGCATGCGGTGTCGGTTCTGAGTGGGAGCATATTCCAGGGCGTGTGGAGTCGGACCTGAGTGGGAGCACATTCCAGGGCATGGGGAGTCAGACCTAATTGGGAGCACTTTCCAGGGCATGGGGAGTCGGACCTGAATGGAAACAAATTCCAGGGCGTGAAGAGTCGGACCTGCGTGGGAGCACATTCCAGGGCATGGGGTGTCGGACCTAATTGGGAGCACGTTCCAGGGCATGGGGAGTCGGACCTGACTGGGAGCACATTCCAGGGCGAGAGGAGGCAGACCTGGGTGGGAGCACATTCCAGGGTGTGAGGTGTCAGACCTGAGTGGGAGAACATTCCAGGGCATGGGGAGTCGGACCTGAGTGGGAGCTCATTCCAGGGCGTGGGGAGTCGGACCTGAGTGGAAGCACATTCAAGGGCATGCGGAGTCGGACCTGAGTGGGAGCACTTTCCAGGGCGTGGGGAGTCGGACCTGAGTGGGAGCACATTCCAAGGTGTGGGAAGTCGGACCTGACTGGGAGCACATTCCAGGGTGAGAGAATTCGGACCTGAGTGGGAGCAGAATCCAGTGCGTGGGGAGTCAGACCTTAGTGGGAGCACATTCCGGGGCGTGGGTGTCGGACCTGAGTGAGAGCACATTCCCGAGCGACAGGTGTCGGAACTGAGTGGGTGCACGTTCCAGGATGTGGGGAGTCAGACCTGAGTGGGTGCACATTTCAGGCTATTGTCCAGACCAGAGTGGGCGCACATTCCAGGTCATGGGGCATCGGACCTGACTGGGAACATCTTCCAGAGCATGTAGAGTCGGACCTGAGTGGGAGCACTTTCCAGGGCGTGGGGAGTCAGACCTGATTGTCAGCATGTTCTGGGAGTGATGGGAGATGAACCTGAGTGGGAGCACATTCCAGTGCTTGGGGGAGTCAGATCTGTGTGGGAGCAAATTTCAAGGCGTGGGAAATCAGACCTGAGTGGGAGCACTTTCAAGGGCGTGGGAATTCGGACCTGAGTGGGAGCACATTCCAGGGCGTGGGGAGTCAGACCTGAGTGGGAGCACATTCCAGGGCGTGGGGAGTCAGACCCGAGTGGCAGCATGTTCCAGGGATGATGGGAGTTGGACCTGAGTGGGAGCACATTCCAGGGCTTTGGGGAGTCAGACCTGAGTGGGAGCACATTCCAGGGTGAGAGGAGTCAGACCTAGGTGGGAGTAAATTCCAGGGCGTGTTGAGACAGACATGAGAGTGAGCACATCCCAGGATGTGAGGAGTTGGACCTGAGTGGAAGAACATTCCATGGCGTGAGGAGTCAGACCTGAGTGGGAGCACATTCCAGGGCATGCGGTGTCGGACCTGAGTGGGAGCTCATTCCAGGGCGTGGGGGGTCGGACCTGAGTGGCAGCACATTCCAGGGCGTGGGAAGTCGGACCTGAGTGGCAGCACATTCCAGGGCATGGGGAGTCGGACCTGAGTGGGAGCACATTCCAGGACTTGTGGAGTCGGACCTGAGTGGAAGAACATTCCAGGACGTGAGGAGAGGGACCTAAGAGGGAGCACATTCCAGCATTTGGGGAGTCAGACCTGAGTGGAAGCACATTCCAGGGCATGGGGAGTCGGACCTGAGTGGGAGCACATTCCAGGGCATGGGGAGTCGGATCTGAGTGTAAGCATATTCCAGGGCATGCGGTGTCGGATCTGAGTGGGAGCATATTCCAGGGCGTGTGGAGTCGGACCTGAGTGGGAGCACATCCCACAGCGTGAGGAATCAGACCTGAGTGGGAGCACATTCCAAGGGAGAGAAGTTGGACCTGAGTGGGAGCACAATCCAGGGTGAGAGGAGTCGGAACTGAGTGGGAGCAAATTCCAACGTGTGGGTGTCAGACCTGAGTGGGAGCACATTCCAGTGAATGGGGAGTCGGACCTGAGTGGGAGCACATTCCAGGGCATGGGGCGTCGGACATGAGTGGAAGAATATTCCGGGGCACGGGGTGTCGGACCTGAGTGGGAGCACATTCCAGGGCGTGGGGAGTCGGATCTGAGTGGGAGCACATTCAATTATGTAGTGAGTCGGACCTGAGTGGGAGAACATTCCAGGGCATGGGGAGTCAGACCTGAGTGGCAGCATGTTCTGGGGCTGACGGGAGTTGGACCTGAGTGGGAGCACATTCCAGTGCTTGGGGGAGTCAGACCTGAGTGCGAGCACATTTCAGGGCGTGGGAATTAGGACCTGAGTGGGAGCACATTCCACGTCATGTGGAGGCGGACCTGAGTGGGAGCACATTCCAGTGCATGGAGATTCGGACCTGAGTGGGAGCACGTTCCAGGACCTAGGGATTCAGACCTGAGAGGGAGCACATTCCAGGGCATGGGGAGTCGGACCTGAGTGGGAGCACATACCCGGGCATGGGGAATAAGACCTAATTGGGAGCACATTCCAGGGCATGGGGAGTCGGACCTGAATGGAAACAAATTCCAGGGCGTGAAGAGTTGGACCTGCGTGGGAGCACATTCCAGGGCATGGGGATTCGGACCTAATTGGGAGCACGTTCCAGGGCATGGGGAGTCGGACCTGACTGGGAGCACATTCCAGGGCGAGAGGAGGCAGACCTGGGTGTGAGCACATTCCAGGGCGTGAGGAGTCAGACCTGAGTGGGAGCTCATTCCAGTGCATGGGGATTCGGACCTGAGTGGGAGCTCATTCCAGGGCGTGGGGAGTCGGACCTGAGTGGCAGCAAATTCCAGGGCGTGGGGAGTCAGACCTGAGTGGCAGCACATTCCAGGGCATGGGGATTCGGAACTGAGTGCGAGCACGTTCGAGGACGTAGGGATTCAGACCTGAGTGGGAGCACATTCCAGGGCATGGGGAGTCGGACCTGAGTGGAAGCACATTCCAGGGCATGTGGAGTCAGACCTAATTGGGACCACGTTCCAGGGCATGGGGAGACAGACATGAGAGGGAGCACATTCCAGGATGTGAGGAGTTGTACCTGAGTGGAAGAACATTCCAGGGCGTGAGGAGTCAGACCTGAGTGGGAGCACATTCCAGGGGAGAGAAGTCGGACCAGAGTGGGAGCACATTCCATGGCGTGAGGAAACAGACCTGACTGGGAGCACATTCCAGGGGAGAGAAGTCAGACCTGAGTGGGAGCAAATTCCAACGTGTGCGGAGTCAGACCTGGGTGGGAGCACATTCCAGGGCGTGGGGAGTCAGACATGAGTGGGAGCACATTCCAGGACGTGAGTAGTCGGACCTGAGTGGAAGAACATTCCAAGGCATGAGGTTTCGGACCTAAGTGGGAGAACATTCCAGCATGTGGGGAGTCAGACATGAGTGGGAGCACATTCCAGGGCATGGGGACTCGGGCCTGAGTGGCAGCACATTCCAGGGAGTGGGGAGTCGGACCTGAGTGGGAGCACATTCCACGGCGTGAGGAATCAGACCTGAGTGGGAGCATCTTCCAAGGCGAGAGGAGTCAGACCTGAGTGGGAGCAAATTCCAACATGTGGGGTGTCAGTCCTGGTTGGGAGCACATACCAGGGCGTGGGGAGTCAGACATGAGTGGGAGCACATTCCAGGACGTGTGGAGTCGGACCTGAGTGGAAGAACATACCAGGGCGTGAGGCGTCGGACCTAAGAGGGAGCACATTCCGGCATGTGGGGTGTCAGACCTGAGTGGGAGCACATTCCAGGGCATGGGGAGTCGGACCTGAGTGGGAGCACATTCCAGGGCATGGGGAGTCGGAGCTGAGTGGAAGCATATTCCAGAGCATGCGGTGTCGGACCAAAGTGGGAGCATATTCCAGGGCGTGGGGAGTCGGACCTGAGTGGGAGCACATTACACGGCATGAGGAATCAGACCTGGGTGGGAGCACATTCCAAGGGAGAAAGGTGGGACCTGAGTGGGAGCACATTCCAGGGTGAGAGGAGTCAGAACTGATTGGGAGCAAATTCCAGGGCATGGGGAGTCGGACCTGACTGGGAGCACATTCCAGGGCATGGGGCATCGGACGTGAGTGGAAGAATATTCCGGGGCATGGGGTGTCGGACCTGAGTGGGAGCACATTCCAGGGCCTGAAGAGTCGGACCTGAGTGGGAGCACATTCCAGGGCATGGGGAGTCAGACCTGAGTGGCAGCATGTTCTGGGGGTGATGGGAGTTGGACCTGAGTGGGAGCACATTCCAGTGCTTGGGGGAGTCAGACCTGAGTGCGAGCACATTTCAGGGCGTGGGAATTAGGAACTGAGTGGGAGAACATTCCAGGGCATGGGGAGTCGGACCTGAGTGGGAGCTCATTCCAGGGCGTGGGGAGTCGGACCTGAGTGGAAGCACATTCAAGGGCATGCGGAGTCGGACCTGAGTGGGAGCACTTTCCAGGGCGTGGGGAGTCGGACCTGAGTGGGAGCACATTCCAAGGTGTGGGAAGTCGGACCTGACTGGGAGCACATTCCAGGGTGAGAGAATTCGGACCTGAGTGGGAGCAGAATCCAGTGCGTGGGGAGTCAGACCTTAGTGGGAGCACATTCCGGGGCGTGGGTGTCGGACCTGAGTGAGAGCACATTCCCGAGCGACAGGTGTCAGAACTGAGTGGGTGCACGTTCCAGGATGTGGGGAGTCAGACCTGAGTGGGTGCACATTTCAGGCTATTGTCCAGACCAGAGTGGGCGCACATTCCAGGTCATGGGGCATCGGACCTGACTGGGAACATCTTCCAGAGCATGTAGAGTCGGACCTGAGTGGGAGCACTTTCCAGGGCGTGGGGAGTCAGACCTGATTGTCAGCATGTTCTGGGGGTGATGGGAGATGCACCTGAGTGGGAGCACATTCCAGTGCTTGGGGGAGTCAGATCTGTGTGGGAGCACATTTCAAGGCGTGGGAAATCAGACCTGAGTGGGAGCACTTTCAAGGGCGTGGTAATTCGGACCTGAGTGCGAGCACATTCCAGGGCGTGGGGAGTCAGACCTGAGTGGGAGCACATTCCAGGGCGTGGGGAGTCAGACCCGAGTGGCAGCATGTTCCAGGGATGATGGGAGTTGGACCTGAGTGGGAGCACATTCCAGGGCTTTGGGGAGTCAGACCTGAGTGGGAGCACATTCCATGGTGAGAGGAGTCAGACCTAGGTGGGAGTAAATTCCAGGGCGTGTTGAGTCAGACATGAGAGTGAGCACATCCCAGGATGTGAGGAGTTGGACCTGAGTGGAAGAACATTCCATGGCGTGAGGAGTCAGACCTGAGTGGGAGCACATTCCAGGGCATGCGGTGTCGGACCTGAGTGGGAGCTCATTCCAGGGCGTGGGGGGTCGGACCTGAGTGGCAGCACATTCCAGGGCGTGGGAAGTCGGACCTGAGTGGCAGCACATTCCAGGGCATGGGGAGTCGGACCTGAGTGGGAGCACATTCCAGGACTTGTGGAGTCGGACCTGAGTGGAAGAACATTCCAGGACGTGAGGAGAGGGACCTAAGAGGGAGCACATTCCAGCATTTGGGGAGTCAGACCTGAGTGGAAGCACATTCCAGGGCATGGGGAGTCGGACCTGAGTGGGAGCACATTCCAGGGCATGGGGAGTCGGATCTGAGTGTAAGCATATTCCAGGGCATGCGGTGTCGGATCTGAGTGGGAGCATATTCCAGGGCGTGTGGAGTCGGACCTGAGTGGGAGCACATTCCACAGCGTGAGGAATCAGACCTGAGTGGGAGCACATTCCAAGGGAGAGAAGTTGGACCTGAGTGGGAGCACAATCCAGGGTGAGAGGAGTCGGAACTGAGTGGGAGCAAATTCCAACGTGTGGGTGTCAGACCTGAGTGGGAGCACATTCCAGTGAATGGGGAGTCGGACCTGAGTGGGAGCACATTCCAGGGCATGGGGCGTCGGACATGAGTGGAAGAATATTCCGGGGCACGGGGTGTCGGACCTGAGTGGGAGCACATTCAATTATGTAGTGAGTCGGACCTGAGTGGGAGAACATTCCAGGGCATGGGGAGTCAGACCTGAGTGGCAGCATGTTCTGGGGCTGACGGGAGTTGGACCTGAGTGGGAGCACATTCCAGTGCTTGGGGGAGTCAGACCTGAGTGCGAGCACATTTCAGGGCGTGGGAATTAGGACCTGAGTGGGAGCACATTCCACGTCATGTGGAGTCGGACCTGAGTGGGAGCACATTCCAGTGCATGGAGATTCGGACCTGAGTGGGAGCACGTTCCAGGACCTATGGATTCAGACCTGAGAGGGAGCACATTCCAGGGCATGGGGAGTCGGACCTGAGTGGGAGCACATACCCGGGCATGGGGAATAAGACCTAATTGGGAGCACATTCCAGGGCATGGGGAGTCGGACCTGAATGGAAACAAATTCCAGGGCGTGAAGAGTTGGACCTGCGTGGGAGCACATTCCAGGGCATGGGGAGTCGGACCTAATTGGGAGCACGTTCCAGGGCATGGGGAGTCGGACCTGACTGGGAGCACATTCCAGGGTGAGAGGAGGCAGACCTGGGTGTGAGCACATTCCAGGGCGTGAGGAGTCAGACCTGAGTGGGAGCTCATTCCAGTGCATGGGGATTCGGACCTGAGTGGGAGCTCATTCCAGGGCGTGGGGAGTCGGACCTGAGTGGCAGCAAATTCCAGGGCGTGGGGAGTCAGACCTGAGTGGCAGCACATTCCAGGGCATGGGGATTCGGAACTGAGTGCGAGCACGTTCGAGGACGTAGGGATTCAGACCTGAGTGGGAGCACATTCCAGGGCATGGGGAGTCGGACCTGAGTGGAAGCACATTCCAGGGCATGTGGAGTCAGACCTAATTGGGACCACGTTCCAGGGCATGGGGAGACAGACATGAGAGGGAGCACATTCCAGGATGTGAGGAGTTGTACCTGAGTGGAAGAACATTCCAGGGCGTGGGGAGTCAGACCTGAGTGGGAGCACATTCCAGGGGAGAGAAGTCGGACCAGAGTGGGAGCACATTCCATGGCGTGAGGAAACAGACCTGACTGGGAGCACATTCCAGGGGAGAGAAGTCAGACCTGAGTGGGAGCAAATTCCAACGTGTGCGGAGTCAGACCTGGGTGGGAGCACATTCCAGGGCGTGGGGAGTCAGACATGAGTGGGAGCACATTCCAGGACGTGAGTAGTCGGACCTGAGTGGAAGAACATTCCAAGGCATGAGGTTTCGGACCTAAGTGGGAGAACATTCCAGCATGTGGGGAGTCAGACATGAGTGGGAGCACATTCCAGGGCATGGGGACTCGGGCCTGAGTGGCAGCACATTCCAGGGAGTGGGGAGTCGGACCTGAGTGGGAGCACATTCCACGGCGTGAGGAATCAGACCTGAGTGGGAGCATCTTCCAAGGCGAGAGGAGTCAGACCTGAGTGGGAGCAAATTCCAACATGTGGGGTGTCAGTCCTGGTTGGGAGCACATACCAGGGCGTGGGGAGTCAGACATGAGTGGGAGCACATTCCAGGACGTGTGGAGTCGGACCTGAGTGGAAGAACATACCAGGGCGTGAGGCGTCGGACCTAAGAGGGAGCACATTCCGGCATGTGGGGAGTCGGACCTGAGTGGGAGCACATTCCAGGGCATGGGGAGTCGGAGCTGAGTGGAAGCATATTCCAGAGCATGCGGTGTCGGACCAAAGTGGGAGCATATTCCAGGGCGTGGGGAGTCGGACCTGAGTGGGAGCACATTACACGGCATGAGGAATCAGACCTGGGTGGGAGCACATTCCAAGGGAGAAAGGTGGGACCTGAGTGGGAGCACATTCCAGGGTGAGAGGAGTCAGAACTGATTGGGAGCAAATTCCAGGGCATGGGGAGTCGGACCTGACTGGGAGCACATTCCAGGGCATGGGGCATCGGACGTGAGTGGAAGAATATTCCGGGGCATGGGGTGTCGGACCTGAGTGGGAGCACATTCCAGGGCCTGAAGAGTCGGACCTGAGTGGGAGCACATTCCAGGGCATGGGGAGTCAGACCTGAGTGGCAGCATGTTCTGGGGGTGATGGGAGTTGGACCTGAGTGGGAGCACATTCCAGTGCTTGGGGGAGTCAGACCTGAGTGCGAGCACATTTCAGGGCGTGGGAATTAGGAACTGAGTGGGAGAACATTCCAGGGTGTGGGGAGTCGGACCTGAGTGGGAGCACATTCCCGTGCATGGGGATTCGGACCTGAGTGGGAGCACGTTCCAGGACGAGAGGATTCAGACCTGGGTGGGAGCACATTCCAGGGCATGGGGAGTAGTACCTGAGTGGGAGCACTTTCCAGGGCATGGGGAGTCGGACCTGAGTGGAAGCATATTCCAGGACATGGGGTGTCAGACCTGAGTGGGAGCACATTCCAGGGCGTGGGGAGTCGGACCTGAGTGGGAGCACATTCCAGGGCGTGGGGAGTCAGACCCAAGTGGCAGCATGTTCCAGGGATGATGGGAGTTGGACCTGAGTGGGAGCACATTCCAGGGCTTGGGGGAGTCAGACCTGAGTGGGAGCACATTCCAGGGTGAGAGGAGTCAGACCTGGGTGGGAGCACATTCCAGGGCGTGGGTAGTCGGACCTGAGTGGCAGCACATTCCAGGGTGAGAGGAGTCAGACCTAGGTGGGAGTAAATTCCAGGGCGTGTTGAGACAGACATGAGAGTGAGCACATCCCAGGATGTGAGGAGTTGGACCTGAGTGGAAGAACATTCCATGGCGTGAGGAGTCAGACCTGAGTGGGAGCACATTCCAGGGCATGCGGTGTCGGACCTGAGTGGGAGCTCATTCCAGGGCGTGGGGGGTCGGACCTGAGTGGCAGCACATTCCAGGGCGTGGGAAGTCGGACCTGAGTGGCAGCACATTCCAGGGCATGGGGAGTCGGACCTGAGTGGGAGCACAATCCAGGACTTGTGGAGTCGGACCTGAGTGGAAGAACATTCCAGGACGTGAGGAGAGGGACCTAAGAGGGAGCACATTCCAGCATTTGGGGAGTCAGACCTGAGTGGAAGCACATTCCAGGGCATGGGGAGTCGGACCTGAGTGGGAGCACATTCCAGGGCATGGGGAGTCGGATCTGAGTGTAAGCATATTCCAGGGCATGCGGTGTCGGATCTGAGTGGGAGCATATTCCAGGGCGTGTGGAGTCGGACCTGAGTGGGAGCACATCCCACAGCGTGAGGAATCAGACCTGAGTGGGAGCACATTCCAAGGGAGAGAAGTTGGACCTGAGTGGGAGCACAATCCAGGGTGAGAGGAGTCGGAACTGAGTGGGAGCAAATTCCAACGTGTGGGTGTCAGACCTGAGTGGGAGCACATTCCAGTGAATGGGGAGTCGGACCTGAGTGGGAGCACATTCCAGGGCATGGGGCGTCGGACATGAGTGGAAGAATATTCCGGGGCACGGGGTGTCGGACCTGAGTGGGAGCACATTCCAGGGCGTGGGGAGTCGGATCTGAGTGGGAGCACATTCAATTATGTAGTGAGTCGGACCTGAGTGGGAGAACATTCCAGGGCATGGGGAGTCAGACCTGAGTGGCAGCATGTTCTGGGGCTGACGGGAGTTGGACCTGAGTGGGAGCACATTCCAGTGCTTGGGGGAGTCAGACCTGAGTGCGAGCACATTTCAGGGCGTGGGAATTAGGACCTGAGTGGGAGCACATTCCACGTCATGTGGAGGCGGACCTGAGTGGGAGCACATTCCAGTGCATGGAGATTCGGACCTGAGTGGGAGCACGTTCCAGGACCTAGGGATTCAGACCTGAGAGGGAGCACATTCCAGGGCATGGGGAGTCGGACCTGAGTGGGAGCACATACCCGGGCATGGGGAATAAGACCTAATTGGGAGCACATTCCAGGGCATGGGGAGTCGGACCTGAATGGAAACAAATTCCAGGGCGTGAAGAGTTGGACCTGCGTGGGAGCACATTCCAGGGCATGGGGATTCGGACCTAATTGGGAGCACGTTCCAGGGCATGGGGAGTCGGACCTGACTGGGAGCACATTCCAGGGCGAGAGGAGGCAGACCTGGGTGTGAGCACATTCCAGGGCGTGAGGAGTCAGACCTGAGTGGGAGCTCATTCCAGTGCATGGGGATTCGGACCTGAGTGGGAGCTCATTCCAGGGCGTGGGGAGTCGGACCTGAGTGGCAGCAAATTCCAGGGCGTGGGGAGTCAGACCTGAGTGGCAGCACATTCCAGGGCATGGGGATTCGGAACTGAGTGCGAGCACGTTCGAGGACGTAGGGATTCAGACCTGAGTGGGAGCACATTCCAGGGCATGGGGAGTCGGACCTGAGTGGAAGCACATTCCAGGGCATGTGGAGTCAGACCTAATTGGGACCACGTTCCAGGGCATGGGGAGACAGACATGAGAGGGAGCACATTCCAGGATGTGAGGAGTTGTACCTGAGTGGAAGAACATTCCAGGGCGTGAGGAGTCAGACCTGAGTGGGAGCACATTCCAGGGGAGAGAAGTCGGACCAGAGTGGGAGCACATTCCATGGCGTGAGGAAACAGACCTGACTGGGAGCACATTCCAGGGGAGAGAAGTCAGACCTGAGTGGGAGCAAATTCCAACGTGTGCGGAGTCAGACCTGGGTGGGAGCACATTCCAGGGCGTGGGGAGTCAGACATGAGTGGGAGCACATTCCAGGACGTGAGTAGTCGGACCTGAGTGGAAGAACATTCCAAGGCATGAGGTTTCGGACCTAAGTGGGAGAACATTCCAGCATGTGGGGAGTCAGACATGAGTGGGAGCACATTCCAGGGCATGGGGACTCGGGCCTGAGTGGCAGCACATTCCAGGGAGTGGGGAGTCGGACCTGAGTGGGAGCACATTCCACGGCGTGAGGAATCAGACCTGAGTGGGAGCATCTTCCAAGGCGAGAGGAGTCAGACCTGAGTGGGAGCAAATTCCAACATGTGGGGTGTCAGTCCTGGTTGGGAGCACATACCAGGGCGTGGGGAGTCAGACATGAGTGGGAGCACATTCCAGGACGTGTGGAGTCGGACCTGAGTGGAAGAACATACCAGGGCGTGAGGCGTCGGACCTAAGAGGGAGCACATTCCGGCATGTGGGGTGTCAGACCTGAGTGGGAGCACATTCCAGGGCATGGGGAGTCGGACCTGAGTGGGAGCACATTCCAGGGCATGGGGAGTCGGAGCTGAGTGGAAGCATATTCCAGAGCATGCGGTGTCGGACCAAAGTGGGAGCATATTCCAGGGCGTGGGGAGTCGGACCTGAGTGGGAGCACATTACACGGCATGAGGAATCAGACCTGGGTGGGAGCACATTCCAAGGGAGAAAGGTGGGACCTGAGTGGGAGCACATTCCAGGGTGAGAGGAGTCAGAACTGATTGGGAGCAAATTCCAGGGCATGGGGAGTCGGACCTGACTGGGAGCACATTCCAGGGCATGGGGCATCGGACGTGAGTGGAAGAATATTCCGGGGCATGGGGTGTCGGACCTGAGTGGGAGCACATTCCAGGGCCTGAAGAGTCGGACCTGAGTGGGAGCACATTCCAGGGCATGGGGAGTCAGACCTGAGTGGCAGCATGTTCTGGGGGTGATGGGAGTTGGACCTGAGTGGGAGCACATTCCAGTGCTTGGGGGAGTCAGACCTGAGTGCGAGCACATTTCAGGGCGTGGGAATTAGGAACTGAGTGGGAGAACATTCCAGGGCATGGGGAGTCGGACCTGAGTGGGAGCTCATTCCAGGGCGTGGGGAGTCGGACCTGAGTGGAAGCACATTCAAGGGCATGCGGAGTCGGACCTGAGTGGGAGCACTTTCCAGGGCGTGGGGAGTCGGACCTGAGTGGGAGCACATTCCAAGGTGTGGGAAGTCGGACCTGACTGGGAGCACATTCCAGGGTGAGAGAATTCGGACCTGAGTGGGAGCAGAATCCAGTGCGTGGGGAGTCAGACCTTAGTGGGAGCACATTCCGGGGCGTGGGTGTCGGACCTGAGTGAGAGCACATTCCCGAGCGACAGGTGTCAGAACTGAGTGGGTGCACGTTCCAGGATGTGGGGAGTCAGACCTGAGTGGGTGCACATTTCAGGCTATTGTCCAGACCAGAGTGGGCGCACATTCCAGGTCATGGGGCATCGGACCTGACTGGGAACATCTTCCAGAGCATGTAGAGTCGGACCTGAGTGGGAGCACTTTCCAGGGCGTGGGGAGTCAGACCTGATTGTCAGCATGTTCTGGGGGTGATGGGAGATGCACCTGAGTGGGAGCACATTCCAGTGCTTGGGGGAGTCAGATCTGTGTGGGAGCACATTTCAAGGCGTGGGAAATCAGACCTGAGTGGGAGCACTTTCAAGGGCGTGGGAATTCGGACCTGAGTGCGAGCACATTCCAGGGCGTGGGGAGTCAGACCTGAGTGGGAGCACATTCCAGGGCGTGGGGAGTCAGACCCGAGTGGCAGCATGTTCCAGGGATGATGGGAGTTGGACCTGAGTGGGAGCACATTCCAGGGCTTTGGGGAGTCAGACCTGAGTGGGAGCACATTCCATGGTGAGAGGAGTCAGACCTAGGTGGGAGTAAATTCCAGGGCGTGTTGAGTCAGACATGAGAGTGAGCACATCCCAGGATGTGAGGAGTTGGACCTGAGTGGAAGACCATTCCATGGCGTGAGGAGTCAGACCTGAGTGGGAGCACATTCCAGGGCATGCGGTGTCGGACCTGAGTGGGAGCTCATTCCAGGGCGTGGGGGGTCGGACCTGAGTGGCAGCACATTCCAGGGCGTGGGAAGTCGGACCTGAGTGGCAGCACATTCCAGGGCATGGGGAGTCGGACCTGAGTGGGAGCACATTCCAGGACTTGTGGAGTCGGACCTGAGTGGAAGAACATTCCAGGACGTGAGGAGAGGGACCTAAGAGGGAGCACATTCCAGCATTTGGGGAGTCAGACCTGAGTGGAAGCACATTCCAGGGCATGGGGAGTCGGACCTGAGTGGGAGCACATTCCAGGGCATGGGGAGTCGGATCTGAGTGTAAGCATATTCCAGGGCATGCGGTGTCGGATCTGAGTGGGAGCATATTCCAGGGCGTGTGGAGTCGGACCTGAGTGGGAGCACATTCCACAGCGTGAGGAATCAGACCTGAGTGGGAGCACATTCCAAGGGAGAGAAGTTGGACCTGAGTGGGAGCACAATCCAGGGTGAGAGGAGTCGGAACTGAGTGGGAGCAAATTCCAACGTGTGGGTGTCAGACCTGAGTGGGAGCACATTCCAGTGAATGGGGAGTCGGACCTGAGTGGGAGCACATTCCAGGGCATGGGGCGTCGGACATGAGTGGAAGAATATTCCGGGGCACGGGGTGTCGGACCTGAGTGGGAGCACATTCCAGGGCGTGGGGAGTTGGATCTGAGTGGGAGCACATTCAATTATGTAGTGAGTCGGACCTGAGTGGGAGAACATTCCAGGGCATGGGGAGTCAGACCTGAGTGGCAGCATGTTCTGGGGCTGACGGGAGTTGGACCTGAGTGGGAGCACATTCCAGTGCTTGGGGGAGTCAGACCTGAGTGCGAGCACATTTCAGGGCGTGGGAATTAGGACCTGAGTGGGAGCACATTCCACGTCATGTGGAGTCGGACCTGAGTGGGAGCACATTCCAGTGCATGGAGATTCGGACCTGAGTGGGAGCACGTTCCAGGACCTATGGATTCAGACCTGAGAGGGAGCACATTCCAGGGCATGGGGAGTCGGACCTGAGTGGGAGCACATACCCGGGCATGGGGAATAAGACCTAATTGGGAGCACATTCCAGGGCATGGGGAGTCGGACCTGAATGGAAACAAATTCCAGGGCGTGAAGAGTTGGACCTGCGTGGGAGCACATTCCAGGGCATGGGGAGTCGGACCTAATTGGGAGCACGTTCCAGGGCATGGGGAGTCGGACCTGACTGGGAGCACATTCCAGGGTGAGAGGAGGCAGACCTGGGTGTGAGCACATTCCAGGGCGTGAGGAGTCAGACCTGAGTGGGAGCTCATTCCAGTGCATGGGGATTCGGACCTGAGTGGGAGCTCATTCCAGGGCGTGGGGAGTCGGACCTGAGTGGCAGCAAATTCCAGGGCGTGGGGAGTCAGACCTGAGTGGCAGCACATTCCAGGGCATGGGGATTCGGAACTGAGTGCGAGCACGTTCGAGGACGTAGGGATTCAGACCTGAGTGGGAGCACATTCCAGGGCATGGGGAGTCGGACCTGAGTGGAAGCACATTCCAGGGCATGTGGAGTCAGACCTAATTGGGACCACGTTCCAGGTCATGGGGAGACAGACATGAGAGGGAGCACATTCCAGGATGTGAGGAGTTGTACCTGAGTGGAAGAACATTCCAGGGCGTGAGGAGTCAGACCTGAGTGGGAGCACATTCCAGGGGAGAGAAGTCGGACCAGAGTGGGAGCACATTCCATGGCGTGAGGAAACAGACCTGACTGGGAGCACATTCCAGGGGAGAGAAGTCAGACCTGAGTGGGAGCAAATTCCAACGTGTGCGGAGTCAGACCTGGGTGGGAGCACATTCCAGGGCGTGGGGAGTCAGACATGAGTGGGAGCACATTCCAGGACGTGAGTAGTCGGACCTGAGTGGAAGAACATTCCAAGGCATGAGGTTTCGGACCTAAGTGGGAGAACATTCCAGCATGTGGGGAGTCAGACATGAGTGGGAGCACATTCCAGGGCATGGGGACTCGGGCCTGAGTGGCAGCACATTCCAGGGAGTGGGGAGTCGGACCTGAGTGGGAGCACATTCCACGGCGTGAGGAATCAGACCTGAGTGGGAGCATCTTCCAAGGCGAGAGGAGTCAGACCTGAGTGGGAGCAAATTCCAACATGTGGGGTGTCAGTCCTGGTTGGGAGCACATACCAGGGCGTGGGGAGTCAGACATGAGTGGGAGCACATTCCAGGACGTGTGGAGTCGGACCTGAGTGGAAGAACATACCAGGGCGTGAGGCGTCGGACCTAAGAGGGAGCACATTCCGGCATGTGGGGAGTCGGACCTGAGTGGGAGCACATTCCAGGGCATGGGGAGTCGGAGCTGAGTGGAAGCATATTCCAGAGCATGCGGTGTCGGACCAAAGTGGGAGCATATTCCAGGGCGTGGGGAGTCGGACCTGAGTGGGAGCACATTACACGGCATGAGGAATCAGACCTGGGTGGGAGCACATTCCAAGGGAGAAAGGTGGGACCTGAGTGGGAGCACATTCCAGGGTGAGAGGAGTCAGAACTGATTGGGAGCAAATTCCAGGGCATGGGGAGTCGGACCTGACTGGGAGCACATTCCAGGGCATGGGGCATCGGACGTGAGTGGAAGAATATTCCGGGGCATGGGGTGTCGGACCTGAGTGGGAGCACATTCCAGGGCCTGAAGAGTCGGACCTGAGTGGGAGCACATTCCAGGGCATGGGGAGTCAGACCTGAGTGGCAGCATGTTCTGGGGGTGATGGGAGTTGGACCTGAGTGGGAGCACATTCCAGTGCTTGGGGGAGTCAGACCTGAGTGCGAGCACATTTCAGGGCGTGGGAATTAGGAACTGAGTGGGAGAACATTCCAGGGTGTGGGGAGTCGGACCTGAGTGGGAGCACATTCCCGTGCATGGGGATTCGGACCTGAGTGGGAGCACGTTCCAGGACGAGAGGATTCAGACCTGGGTGGGAGCACATTCCAGGGCATGGGGAGTAGTACCTGAGTGGGAGCACTTTCCAGGGCATGGGGAGTCGGACCTGAGTGGAAGCATATTCCAGGACATGGGGTGTCGGACCTGAGTGGGAGCACATTCCAGGGCGTGGGGAGTCGGACCTGAGTGGGAGCACATTCCAGGGCGTGGGGAGTCAGACCCAAGTGGCAGCATGTTCCAGGGATGATGGGAGTTGGACCTGAGTGGGAGCACATTCCAGGGCTTGGGGGAGTCAGACCTGAGTGGGAGCACATTCCAGGGTGAGAGGAGTCAGACCTGGGTGGGAGCACATTCCAGGGCGTGGGTAGTCGGACCTGAGTGGCAGCACATTCCAGGGCATGGGGAGTCAGACCTGAGTGGGAGCACATTCCAGCACTTGTGGAGTCGGACCAGACTGGAAGAACATTCCAGGGCGTGAGGAGAGGGACCTAAGAGGGAGCACATTCCAGCATGTGGGGAGTCAGATCTGAGTGGGAGCACATTTCGGGGCATGGGGAGTCGGACCTGAGTGGAAGCATATTCCAGGGCATGCGGTGTCGGATCTGAGTGGGAGCATATTCCAGGGCGTGTGGTGTCGGACCTGAGTGGGAGCACATTCCATGGCGTGTGGAAACATACCTGAGTGGGAGCACATTCCAGGTGAGAGAAGTGGGACCTGAGTGGGAGCATATTCCAATGTCTGGGGAGTCAGACCTGGGTGGGAGCACATTCCAGGGCGTGGGGAGTCGGACCTGAGTGGGAGCACATTCCAGGGCGTGGGGAGTCAGACCCAAGTGGCAGCATGTTCCAGGGGTGATGGGAGTTGGTCCTGAGTGGGAGCACATTCCAGGTCTTGGGGGAGTCAGACCTGAGTGGGAGCACATTCCAGGGCGAGAGGAGTCAGACCTGGGTGGGAGCACATTCCAGGGTGTGGGGAGTCAGACATGAGAGTGAGCGCATTCCAGTATGTGAGGAGTTGGACCTGAGTGGAAGAACATTCCAGGGCATGAGGAGTCATACCTGAGTGGGAGCACATTCCAGGGCATGGGGAGTCGGACCTGAGTGGGAACTCATTCCAGGGCATGGGGGTCGGAGCTGAGTGGAAGCACATTCCAGGGCGTGGGGAGTCGGACCTGAGTTGCAGCACATCCTGGGCATGGGGAGTCGGACCTGAGTGGAAGCATATTCCAGGACATTGGGAGTCGGACCTGAGCGGGAGCACATTCCAGGGCGTGGGGAGTCGGTCCTGAGTGGGAGCACATTCCAGGGCGAGACAATTCGGACCTGAGTAGGAGCAGATTCCAGCGCGTGGGGGTCAGAACTTACTAGGAGCATCTTCCAGGGCATGGGGAGTCGGACCTGATTGAGAGCACATGCCCGGGCGAGAGGAGTAGTACCTTACTGGGAGCACGTTCCAGGATGTGTGGAGTAAGACCTGAGTTGGAGCACATTCCAAGATATTGGTCAGACCAGAGTGGGGGCAAATTCCAATTCATGGGGACTCGGACCTGAGTGGGAGCAAATTCCAGGCTGTGGGGAGTCGGACCTGAGTAGGAGCACATTCCACAGCATGAGGATTCAGACCTGAGTGGGAGCACATTCCAGGGGAGAGAAGTCGGACCAGAGTGGGAGCACATTCCATGGAGTGAGGAAGCAGACCTGATTGGGAGCACATTCCAGGGGAGAGAAGTCAGACCTGAGCGGGAGCAAATTCCAACGTGTGCGGAGTCAGACCTGGGTGGGAGCACATTCCAGGGTGTGGGGAGTCAGACATGAGTGGGAGCACATTCCAGGACGTGAGTAGTATGACCTGAGTGGGAGCACATTCCAGGGCATGAGGTTTCGGACCTAACTGGGAGAACATTCCAGCATGTGGGGAGTCAGACCAGAGAGGGAGCACATTCCAGGGCATGGGGAGTCGGACCTGAGTGGGAACATATTCCAGGGCATGGGGAGTCGGACCTGAGTGGAAGCATATTCCAGGACATGGGATGTCGGACCTGAGTGGGAGCACACTCCAGGGCATGGGGAGTCGGACCTGAGTGGGAGCACATTCCAGGGCGTGGGGAGTCAGACCTGAGTGTGAGCACATTCCAGGGCATGGGGTGTCGGACCTGAGTGGGAGCTCATTCCAGGGTGTGGGGAGTCGGAACAGAGTGGCAGCACATTCCAGGGCATGGGGAGTCGGACCTGAGTGGCAGCACATTCCAGGGCAAGGGGAGTCGGACCTGAGTGGGAGCTCATTCCAGGGCGTGGGGAGTCGGAACAGAGTGGCAGCACATTCCAGGGCATGGGGAGTCGGACCTGAGTGGCAGCACATTCCAGGGCATGGGGAGTCAGACCTGAGTGGAAGCATATTCCAGGGCATGGGGACTCGGACCTTAGTGGGAGCAAATTCCAGGGCTTTTAGAGTCGGACCTGCGTGGGAGCACATTCCACGGCGTGAGGAATCAGACCTGAGTGGGAGAACATTCCAGGGGAGAGAGGTCAGACCTGAGTCGGAGCACATTCCAGGGCGAGAGGAGTCAGACCTGTGTGGGAGCACATTCCAGGGCGTGGGGAGTCAGACATGAGTGGGAGCACATTCCAGGGCAGGGGGAGTCAGACCTGAGTGGGAGCACATTCCAGGGCGAGAGGAGTCAGACCTGGGTGGGAGCACATTCCAGGGCGTGGGGAGTCAGAACCGAGTGGCAGCATGTTCTGGGGGTGATTTCTGGGAGAGAATTCGGACCTGAGTAGGAGCAGATTCCAGCGCATGGTGAGTCAGACCTTATTGGGAGCACATTCCAGGGCATGGGGAGTAGTACCTGCGTGGGAGCACATTCCAGGGCGTGGGGACTTGGACCTGAGTGGAAGCATATTCCAGGACATGGGGTGTCGGACCTGAGTGGGAGCACATTCCAGGGCGTGGGGAGTCGGACCTGAGTGGGAGCACATTCCAGGGCGTGGGAATTCGGACCTGAGTGGGAGCACGTTCGAGGACGTGTGGATTCATACCTGAGTGGGAGCACATTCCAGGGCATGGGGAGTCGGACCTGAGTGGAAGCACATTCCAGGGCATGGGGAGTCAGACCTAATTGGGACCACGTTCCAGTGCATGGGGAGACGGACCTGCCTGGGAGCACATTCCCGGGCGACAGGAGTCAGACCTGGGTGGGAGCACTTTCCAGGGCATGGGGAGACAGACATGAGAGTGAGCACATTCCAGGATGTGAGGAGTTGTACCTGAGTGGAAGAACATTCCAGGCCGTGAGGAGACAGACCTGAGTAGGAGCACATTCCAGAGCATGGGGAGTCGGACCTGATTGGGAGCACATTCCAGGGCGTGTGTAGTCAGACCTGACTGTGAGCGCATTCCAGGGCATGGGGACTCGGGCCTGAGTGGCAGCACATTCCAAGGAGAGGGGAGTCGGACCTGAGTGGGAGCACATTCCAAGGCGTGAGGAATCAGACCTGAGTCGGAGCACATTCCAGGGCGAGAGGAGTCAGACCTGAGTGGGAGCAAATTCCAACATGTGGGGTGTCAGTCCTGGTTGGGAGCACATACCAGGGCGTGGGGAGTCAGACATGAGTGGGAGCACATTCCAGGACGTGTGGAGTCGGACCTGAGTGGAAGAACATACCAGGGCGTGAGGCGTCGGACCTAAGAGGGAGCACATTCCGGCATGTGGGGTGTCAGACCTGAGTGGTTGCACATTCCAGGGCATGGGGAGTCAGACCTGAGTGGGAGCACATTCCAGGGCATGGGGAGTCGGACCTGAGTGGAAGCATATTCCAGGGCATGCGGTGTCGGACCAAAGTGGGAGCATATTCCAGGGCGTGGGGAGTCGGACCTGAGTGGGAGCACATTCCACGGCATGAGGAATCAGACCTGGGTGGGAGCACATTCCAAGGGAGAAAGGTGGGACCTGAGTGGGAGCACATTCCAGGGTGAGAGGAGTCAGACCTGGGTGGGAGCAAATTCCAGGGCATGGGGATTCGGACCTGACTGGGAGCACATTCCAGGGCATGGGGCATCGGACGTGAGTGGAAGAATATTCCGGGGCATGGGGTGTCGGACCTGAGTGGGAGCACATTCCAGGGCCTGAAGAGTCGGACCTGAGTGGGAGCACATTCAATTATGCAGTGAGTCGAACCTGAGTGGGAGCACATTCCAGGGCATGGGGAGTCAGACCTGAGTGGCAGCATGTTCTGGGGGTGATGGGAGTTGGACCTGAGTGGGAGCACATTCCAGTGCTTGGGGGAGTCAGACCTGAGTGCGAGCACATTTCAGGGCGTGGGAATTAGGAACTGAGTGGGAGAACATTCCAGGGTGAGGGGAGTCGGACCTGAGTGGGAGCACATTCCAGTGCATGGGGATTCGGACCTGAGTGGGAGCACGTTCCAGGACGAGAGGATTCAGACCTGGGTGGGAGCACATTCCAGGCCCTGTGGAGTGAGACATGAGAGTTAGCACATTCCAGGATGTGAGGAGTTGGACCTGAGTGGAAGAACATTCCAGGGCATGGGGAGTCGGACCTGAGTGGGAGCACATTCCAGGGCGTGGGGGGTCGGACCTGAGTGGCAGCACATTCCAGGGCGTGGGGAGTCGGACCTGAGTGGGAGCACATTCCAGGGCATGGGGAGTAGTACCTGAGTGGGAGCACTTTCCAGGGCATGGTGAGTCGGACCTGAGTGGAAGCATATTCCAGGACATGGGGTGTCGGATCTGAGTGGGAGCACATTCCAGGGCGTGGGGAGTCGGACCTGAGTGGGAGCACATTCCAGGGCGTGGGGAGTCAGACCCAAGTGGCAGCATGTTCCAGGGATGATGGGAGTTGGACCTGAGTGGGAGCACATTCCAGGGCTTGGGGGCGTCAGACCTGAGTGGGAGCACATTCCAGGGTGAGAGGAGTCAGACCTGGGTGGGAGCAAATTCCAGGGCATGGGGATTCGGACCTGACTGGGAGCACATTCCAGGGCATGGGGCATCGGACGTGAGTGGAAGAATATTCCGGGGCATGGGGTGTCGGACCTGAGTGGGAGCACATTCCAGGGCCTGAAGAGTCGGACCTGAGTGGGAGCACATTCAATTATGCAGTGAGTCGAACCTGAGTGGGAGCACATTCCAGGGCATGGGGAGTCAGACCTGAGTGGCAGCATGTTCTGGGGGTGATGGGAGTTGGACCTGAGTGGGAGCACATTCCAGTGCTTGGGGGAGTCAGACCTGAGTGCGAGCACATTTCAGGGCGTGGGAATTAGGAACTGAGTGGGAGAACATTCCAGGGTGTGGGGAGTCGGACCTGAGTGGGAGCACATTCCAGTGCATGGGGATTCGGACCTGAGTGGGAGCACGTTCCAGGACGAGAGGATTCAGACCTGGGTGGGAGCACATTCCAGGCCCTGTGGAGTGAGACATGAGAGTTAGCACATTCCAGGATGTGAGGAGTTGGACCTGAGTGGAAGAACATTCCAGGGCATGGGGAGTCGGACCTGAGTGGGAGCACATTCCAGGGCGTGGGGGGTCGGACCTGAGTGGCAGCACATTCCAGGGCGTGGGGAGTCGGACCTGAGTGGGAGCACATTCCAGGGCATGGGGAGTAGTACCTGAGTGGGAGCACTTTCCAGGGCATGGGGAGTCGGACCTGAGTGGAAGCATATTCCAGGACATGGGGTGTCGGACCTGAGTGGGAGCACATTCCAGGGCGTGGGGAGTCGGACCTGAGTGGGAGCACATTCCAGGGCGTGGGGAGTCAGACCCAAGTGGCAGCATGTTCCAGGGATGATGGGAGTTGGACCTGAGTGGGAGCACATTCCAGGGCTTGGGGGAGTCAGACCTGAGTGGGAGCACATTCCAGGGTGAGAGGTGTCAGACCTGGGTGGGAGCAAATTCCAGGGCATGGGGATTCGGACCTGACTGGGAGCACATTCCAGGGCATGGGGCATCGGACGTGAGTGGAAGAATATTCCGGGGCATGGGGTGTCGGACCTGAGTGGGAGCACATTCCAGGGCCTGAAGAGTCGGACCTGAGTGGGAGCACATTCAATTATGCAGTGAGTCGAACCTGAGTGGGAGCACATTCCAGGGCATGGGGAGTCAGACCTGAGTGGCAGCATGTTCTGGGGGTGATGGGAGTTGGACCTGAGTGGGAGCACATTCCAGTGCTTGGGGGAGTCAGACCTGAGTGCGAGCACATTTCAGGGCGTGGGAATTAGGAACTGAGTGGGAGAACATTCCAGGGTGTGGGGAGTCGGACCTGAGTGGGAGCACATTCCAGTGCATGGGGATTCGGACCTGAGTGGGAGCACGTTCCAGGACGAGAGGATTCAGACCTGGGTGGGAGCACATTCCAGGCCCTGTGGAGTGAGACATGAGAGTTAGCACATTCCAGGATGTGAGGAGTTGGACCTGAGTGGAAGAACATTCCAGGGCATGGGGAGTCGGACCTGAGTGGGACCACATTCCAGGGCGTGGGGGTCGGACCTGAGTGGCAGCACATTCCAGGGCGTGGGGAGTCGGACCTGAGTGGGAGCACATTCCAGGGCATGGGGAGTAGTACCTGAGTGGGAGCACTTTCCAGGGCATGGGGAGTCGGACCTGAGTGGAAGAATATTCCAGGACATGGGGTGTCGGACCTGAGTGGGAGCACATTCCAGGGCGTGGGGAGTCGGACCTGAGTGGGAGCACATTCCAGGGCGTGGGGAGTCAGACCCAAGTGGCAGCATGTTCCAGGGATGATGGGAGTTGGACCTTAGTGGGAGCACATTCCAGGGCTTGGGGGAGTCAGACCTGAGTGGGAGCACATTCCAGGGTGAGAGGAGTCAGACCTGGGTGGGAGCACATTCCAGGGCGTGGGTAGTCGGACCTGAGTGGCAGCACATTCCAGGGCATGGGGTGTCAGACCTGAGTGGGAGCACATTCCATCACTTGTGGAGTCGGACCTGACTGGAAGAACATTCCAGGGCATGAGGAGAGGGACCTAAGAGGGAGCACATTCCAGCATGTGGGGAGTCAGATCTGAGTGGGAGCACATTTCGGGGCATGGGGAGTCGGACCTGAGTGGAAGCATATTCCAGGGCATGCGGTGTAGGATCTGAGTGGGAGCATATTCCAGGGCATGTGGAGTCGGACCTGAGTGGGAGCACATTCCATGGCGTGTGGAAACAGACCTGAGTGGGAGCACATTCCAGGTGAGAGAAGTGGGACCTGAGTGGGAGCAAATTCCAATGTCTGGGGAATCAGACCTGGGTGGGAGCGCATTCCAGGGCGTGGGGAGTCAGACATGAGTGGGAGCAAATTCCAGGGCGTGGGGAGTCAGACCCGAGTGGCAGCATGTTCTGGGGGTGATGGGAGTTGGTCCTGAGTGGGAGCACATTCCAGGGCTTGGGGGAGTCAGACCTGAGTGGGAGCACATTCCAGGGCGAGAGGAGTCAGACCTGGGTGGGAGCACATTCCAGGGCGTGGGGAGTCAGACATGAGAGTGAGCGCATTCCAGGATGTGAGGAGTTGGACCTGAGTGGAAGAACATTCCAGTGCGTGAGGAGTCATACCTGAGTGGGAGCACATTCCAGGGCATGGGGAGTCGGACCTGAGTGGGAGCTCATTCCAGGGCATGGGGGTCGGAGCTGAGTGGAAGCACATTCCAGGGCGTGGGGAGTCGGACCTGAGTTGCAGCACATCCTGGGCATGGGGAGTCGGACCTGAGTGGAAGCATATTCCAGGACATTGGGAGTCGGACCTGAGCGGGAGCACATTCCAGGGCGTGGGGAGTCGGTCCTGAGTGGGAGCACATTCAGGGTGAGACAATTCGGACCTGAGTAGGAGCAGATTCCAGCGCGTGGGGGTCAGAACTTACTGGGAGCATCTTCCAGGGCATGGGGAGTCGGACCTGATTGAGAGCACATTCCCGGGCGAGAGGAGTAGTACCTTACTGGGAGCACGTTCCAGGATGTGTGGAGTAAGACCTGAGTTGGAGCACATTCCAAGATATTGGTCAGACCAGAGTGGGGGCACATTCCAGTTCATGGGGACTCGGACCTGAGTGGGAGCAAATTCCAGGCTGTGGGGAGTCGGACCTGACTTGGAGCACATTCCACGGCATGAGGAATCAGACCTGAGTGGGAGCACATTCCAGGGGAAAGAAGTCGGACCAGAGTGGGAGCAAATTCTGTGGCGTGAGGAAGCAGACCTGATTGGGAGCACATTCCGGGGAGAGAAGTCAGACCTGAGTGGGAGCAAATTCCAACGTGTGCGGAGTCAGACCTGGGTGGGAGCACATTCCAGGGCGTGGGGAGTCAGACATGAGTGGGAGCACATTCCAGGACGTGAGTAGTATGACCTGAGTGGGAGCACATTCCAGGGCATGAGGTTTCGGACCTAACTGGGAGAACATTCCAGCATGTGGGGAGTCAGACCAGAGAGGGAGCACATTCCAGGGCATGGGGAGTCGGACCTGAGTGGGAACATATTCCAGGGCATGGGGAGTCGGACCTGAGTGGAAGCATATTCCAGGACATGGGATGTCGGACCTGAGTGGGAGCACACTCCAGGGAATGGGGAGTCGGACCTGAGTGGGAGCACATTCCAGGGCGTGGGGAGTCAGACCTGAGTGGGAGCACATTCCAGGGCATGGGGTGTCGGACCTGAGTGGGAGCTCATTCCAGGGTGTGGGGAGTCGGAACAGAGTGGCAGCACATTCCAGGGCATGGGGAGTCGGACCTGAGTGGCAGCACATTCCAGGGCAAGGGGAGTCGGACCTGAGTGGAAGCTCATTCCAGGGTGTGGGGAGTCGGAACAGAGTGGCAGCACATTCCAGGGCATGGGGAGTCGGACCTGAGTGGCAGCACATTCCAGGGCATGGGGAGTCAGACCTGAGTGGAAGCATATTCCAGGGCATGGGGACTCGGACCTTAGTGGGAGCAAATTCCAGGGCTTTTAGAGTCGGACCTGCGTGGGAGCACATTCCACGGCGTGAGGAATCAGACCTGAGTGGGAGAACATTCCAGGGGAGAGAAGTCAGACCTGAGTGGGAGCACATTCCAGGGCGAGAGGAGTCAGACCTGGGTGGGAGCACATTCCAGGGCGTGGGGCGTCAGAACCGAGTGGCAGCATGTTCTGGGGGTGATGGGAGTTGGAGCTGAGTGGGAGAACATTCCAGGGCTTGGGGGAGTCGGTCCTGAGTGGGAGCACATCCAGGCTGAGAGAATTTGGACCTGAGTAGGAGCAGATTCCAGCGCATGGTGAGTCAGACCTTAGTGGGAGCATCTTCCAGGGCATGGGGAGTCGGACCTGAGTGAGAGCACATTCCCGGGCGAGAGGAGTCGTACCTGTGTGGGAGCACGTTCCAGGATGTGTGGAGTCAGACCTGAGTGGGAGCACATTCGAGGATATTGGTCAGACCAGAGTGGGGGCACATTCCAGGGCGTGGGGAGTCGGACCTAAAGATGGGAGCACATTCCAGCATGTGGGGAGTCAGACCTGAGTGGGAGCACATTCCAGGGCATAGGGACTCGGACCTGAGCGGGAGCATCTTCCAGGGCGTGGGGAGTCGGTCCTGAGTGGGAGCACATTCCAGGTGAGAGAAGTGGGACCTGAGTGGGAGCAAATTCCAATGTCTGGGGAGTCAGACCTGGCTGGGGGCACATTCCAGGGCGTGGGGAGTCAGACCCGAGTGGCAGCATGTTCTGGGGGTGATGGGAGTTGGTCCTGAGTGGGAGCACATTCCAGGGCTTGGGGGTGTCAGACCTGAGTGGGAGCACATTCCAGGGTGTGGGGGTGTCAGACCTGAGTGGGAGCACATTCCAGGGCGAGAGAAGTCAGACCTGGGTGGGAGCACATTCCAGGGTGTGGGGAGTCAGACATGAGAGTGAGCACATTCCAGGATGTGAGGAGTTGGACCTGAGTGGAAGAACATTCCAGGGCATGAGGAGTCATCCCTGAGTGGGAGCACATTCCAGGGCATGGGGAGTCGGACCTGAGTGGCTGCACATTCCAGGGCGTGGGGAGTCGGACCTGAGTGGCAGCACATTCCTGTGCATGGGGAGTCGGACCTCAGTGGAAGCATATTCCAGGGCATGGGGAGTCGGACCTGAGTGGCAGCACATTCCAGGGCATGGGGAGTCGGACCTGAGTGGCAGCACATTCCTGTGCATGGGGAGTCGGACCTCAGTGGAAGCATATTCCAGGGCATTGGGAGTCGGACCTGAGTGGGAGCACATTCCAGGGCGTGGGGAGTCGGACGTAAGTTGGAGCACATTCCAGGGCATGGGGACTTGGACCTGAGTGGGAGCAAATTCCACGGCGTGACGAATCAGACCTGAGTGGGAGCACATTCCAGGGGAGAGAAGTCGGACCAGAGTGGGAGCACATTCCATGGCGTGAGGAAACAGACCTGACTGGGAGCACATTCCAGGGGAGAGAAGTCAGACCTGAGTGGGAGCAAATTCCAACGTGTCCGGAGTCAGACCTGGGTGGGAGCACATTCCAGGACGTGAGTAGTCGGACCTGAGTGGAAGAACATTCCAGGGCATGAGGTTTCGGACCTAAGTGGGAGAACATTCCAGCATGTGGGGAGTCAGACAAGAGAGGGAGCACATTCCAGGGCATGGGGAGTCGGGCCTGAGTGGGAGCATATTCCAGGGCATGGGGAGTCGGACCTGAGTGGAAGCATATTCCAGGACATGGGATGTCGGACCTGAGTGGGAGCACATTCCAGGGCGTGGGGAATCGGACCTGAGTGGGAGCACATTCCAGGGCGTGAGGAGTCAGACCTGAGTGGAAGAACATTCCAGGGCATGAGGGTTCGGACCTAAGTGGGAGCACAGTCGAGCATGTGGGGAATCAGACATGAGTGGGAGCACATTCCAGGGCTTGGGGAGTAGTACCTGAGTGGGAGCACATTCCAGGGCGTGGGGACTCGGACCTGAGTGGAAGCATATTCCAGGACATGGGGTGTCGGACCTGAGTGGGAGCACATTCCAGGGCGTGGGGAGTCGGACCTGAGTGGGAGCACATTCCAGGGCGTGGGAATTCGGACCTGAGTGGGAGCACGTTCGAGGACGTGGTGATTCAGACCTGAGTGGGAGCACATTCCAGGGCATGGGGAGTCGGACCTGATTGGAAGCACATTCCAGGGCATGGGGAGTCAGACCTAATTGGGACCACGTTCCAGTGCATGGGGAGACGGACCTGCCTGGGAGCACATTCCCGGGCGACAGGAGTCAGCCCTGGGTGGGAGCACTTTCCAGGGCATGGGGAGACAGAGATGAGAGTGAGCACATTCCAGGCTGTGAGGAGTTGTACCTGAGTGGAAGAACATTCCAGGGCGTGAGGAGACAGACCTGAGTAGGAGCACATTCCAGGGCATGGGGAGTCGGACCTGATTGGGAGCACATTCCAGGGCGTGTGTAGTCAGACCTGACTGTGAGCACATTCCAGGGCATGGGGACTCGGGCCTGAGTGGCAGCACATTCCAGGGAGAGGGGATTCGGACCTGAGTGGGAGCACATTCCAAGGCGTGAGGAATCAGACCTGAGTGGGAGCACCTTCCAGGGGAGAGAAGTCGGACCTGAGTCGGAGCACATTCCAGGGCAAGAGGAGTCAGACCTGAGTGGGAGCAAATTCCAACATGTGGGGTGTCAGTCCTGGTTGGGAGCGCATACCAGGGCGTGGGGAGTCAGACATGAGTGGGAGCACATTCCAGCACGTGTGGAGTCGGACCTGAGTGGGAGAACATACCAGGGCGTGAGGCGTCGGACGTAAGAGGTAGCACATTCCGGCATGTGGGGTGTCAGACCTGAGTGGGAGCACATTCCAGGGCATGGGGAGTCGGACCTGAGTGGGAGCACATGCCTGGGCATGGGGAGTCGGACCTGAGTGGAAGCATATTCCAGGGCATGCGGTGTCGGACCAAAGTGGGAGCATATTCCAGGGCGTGGGGAGTCGCACCTGAGTGGGAGCACATTCCACGGCATGAGGAATCAGACCTGGGTGGGAGCACATTCCAAGGGAGAAAGGTGGGACCAGAGTGGGAGCACATTCCATGGCGTGAGGAAACAGACCTGACTGGGAGCACATTCCAGGGGAGAGAAGTCAGACCTGAGTGGGAGCAAATTCCAACGTGTCCGGAGTCAGACCTGGGTGGGAGCACATTCCAGGACGTGAGTAGTCGGACCTGAGTGGAAGAACATTCCAGGGCATGAGGTTTCGGACCTAAGTGGGAGAACATTCCAGCATGTGGGGAGTCAGACAAGAGAGGGAGCACATTCCAGGGCATGGGGAGTCGGGCCTGAGTGGGAGCATATTCCAGGGCATGGGGAGTCGGACCTGAGTGGAAGCATATTCCAGGACATGGGATGTCGGACCTGAGTGGGAGCACATTCCAGGGCGTGGGGAATCGGACCTGAGTGGGAGCACATTCCAGGGCGTGAGGAGTCAGACCTGAGTGGAAGAACATTCCAGGGCATGAGGGTTCGGACCTAAGTGGGAGCACAGTCGAGCATGTGGGGAATCAGACATGAGTGGGAGCACATTCCAGGGCATGGGGAGTAGTACCTGAGTGGGAGCACATTCCAGGGCGTGGGGACTCGGACCTGAGTGGAAGCATATTCCAGGACATGGGGTGTCGGACCTGAGTGGGAGCACATTCCAGGGCGTGGGGAGTCGGACCTGAGTGGGAGCACATTCCAGGGCGTGGGAATTCGGACCTGAGTGGGAGCACGTTCGAGGACGTGGTGATTCAGACCTGAGTGGGAGCACATTCCAGGGCATGGGGAGTCGGACCTGATTGGAAGCACATTCCAGGGCATGGGGAGTCAGACCTAATTGGGACCACGTTCCAGTGCATGGGGAGACGGACCTGCCTGGGAGCACATTCCCGGGCGACAGGAGTCAGCCCTGGGTGGGAGCACTTTCCAGGGCATGGGGAGACAGAGATGAGAGTGAGCACATTCCAGGCTGTGAGGAGTTGTACCTGAGTGGAAGAACATTCCAGGGCGTGAGGAGACAGACCTGAGTAGGAGCACATTCCAGGGCATGGGGAGTCGGACCTGATTGGGAGCACATTCCAGGGCGTGTGTAGTCAGACCTGACTGTGAGCACATTCCAGGGCATGGGGACTCGGGCCTGAGTGGCAGCACATTCCAGGGAGAGGGGATTCGGACCTGAGTGGGAGCACATTCCAAGGCGTGAGGAATCAGACCTGAGTGGGAGCACCTTCCAGGGGAGAGAAGTCGGACCTGAGTCGGAGCACATTCCAGGGCGAGAGGAGTCAGACCTGAGTGGGAGCAAATTCCAACATGTGGGGTGTCAGTCCTGGTTGGGAGCGCATACCAGGGCGTGGGGAGTCAGACATGAGTGGGAGCACATTCCAGCACGTGTGGAGTCGGACCTGAGTGGGAGAACATACCAGGGCGTGAGGCGTCGGACGTAAGAGGTAGCACATTCCGGCATGTGGGGTGTCAGACCTGAGTGGGAGCACATTCCAGGGCATGGGGAGTCGGACCTGAGTGGGAGCACATGCCTGGGCATGGGGAGTCGGACCTGAGTGGAGACAGACATGAGAGTGAGCACATTCCAGGATGTGAGGAGTTGTACCTGAGTGGAAGAACATTCCAGGGCGTGAGGAGACAGACCTGAGTAGGAGCACATTCCAGGGCATGGGGAGTCGGACCTGATTGGGAGCACATTCCAGGGCGTGTGTAGTCAGACCTGACTGTGAGCACATTCCAGGGCATGGGGACTCGGGCCTGAGAGGGAGCACATTCCAGGGCATGGGGAGTCGGACCTGAGTGGAAGCATATTCCAGGGCATGCGGTGTCGGACCAAAGTGGGAGCATATTCCAGGGCGTGGGGAGTCGCACCTGAGTGGGAGCACATTCCACGGCATGAGGAATCAGACCTGGGTGGGAGCACATTCCAAGGGAGAAAGGTGGGACCTGAGTGGGAGCACATTCCACGGCATGAGGAATCAGACCTGGGTGGGAGCACATTCCAAGGGAGAAAGGTGGGACCTGAGTGGGAGCACATTCCAGGGTGAGAGGAGTCAGTACTGAGTGGGAGCAAATTCCAGGGCATGGGGAGTCGGACCTGACTGGGAGCACATTCCAGGGCATGGGGCGTCGGACATGAGTGGAAGAATATTCCGGGGCATGGGGTGTTGGACCTGAGTGGGAGCACATTCCAGGGCCTGAAGAGTCGGACCTGAGTGGGAGCACATTCAATTATGTAGTGAGTCGGACCTGAGTGGGAGCACATTCCAGGGCATGGGGAGTCAGACCTGAGTGGCAGCATGTTCTGGGGGTGATGGGAGTTGGACCTGAGTGGGAGCACATTCCAGTGCTTGGCGGAGTCAGACCTGAGTGCGAGCACATTTCAGGGCGTGGGAATTAGGAACTGAGTAGGAGAACATTCCAGGGTGTGGGAGTCAGAACAGAGTGGCAGCACATTCCAGGGCATGGGGAGTCGGACCTGAGTGGCAGCACATTCCAGCGCATGGGGAGTCAGACCTGAGTGGAAGCATAGTCCAGGGCATGGGGACTCGGACCTTAGTGGGAGCAAATTCCAGGGCTTTTAGAGTCGGACCTGCGTGGGAGCACATTCCACGGCGTGAGGAATCAGACCTGAGTGGGAGAACATTCCAGGGGAGAGAAGTCAGACCTGAGTGGGAGCACATTCCAGGGCGAGAGGAGTCAGACCTGGGTGGGAGCACATTCCAGGGCGTGGGGAGTCAGAACCGAGTGGCAGCATGTTCTGGGGGTGATGGGAGTTGGACCTGAGTGGGAGAACATTCCAGGGCTTGGGGGAGTCGGTCCTGAGTGGGAGCACATCCAGGGTGAGAGAATTCGGACCTGAGTAGGAGGAGATTCCAGCGCATGGGGAGTCAGACCTTAGTGGGAGCATCTTCCAGGGCATGGGGAGTCGGACCTGAGTGAGAGCACATTCCCGGGCGAGAGGAGTCGTACCTGTGTGGGAGCACGTTCCAGGATGTGTGGAGTCAGACCTGAGTGGGAGCACATTCGAGGATATTGGTCAGACCAGAGTGGGGGCACATTCCAGTTCATGGGGCGTCGGACCTGACTGGGAACACCTTCCTGAGCGTGAAGAGTCGGATCTGAGTGGGAGCAAATTCCAGGGCGTGGGGAGTCGGACCTAAAGATGGGAGCACATTCCAGCATGTGGGGAGTCAGACCTGAGTGGGAGCACATTCCAGGGCATAGGGACTCGGACCTGAGCGGGAGCATCTTCCAGGGCGTGGGGAGTCGGTCCTGAGTGGGAGCACATTCCAGGTGAGAGAAGTGGGACCTGAGTGGGAGCAAATTCCAATGTCTGGGGAGTCAGACCTGGCTGGGGGCACATTCCAGGGCGTGGGGAGTCAGACCCGAGTGGCAGCATGTTCTGGGGGTGATGGGAGTTGGTCCTGAGTGGGAGCACATTCCAGGGCTTGGGGGTGTCAGACCTGAGTGGGAGCACATTCCAGGGTGTGGGGGTGTCAGACCTGAGTGGGAGCACATTCCAGGGCGAGAGAAGTCAGACCTGGGTGGGAGCACATTCCAGGGTGTGGGGAGTCAGACATGAGAGTGAGCACATTCCAGGATGTGAGGAGTTGGACCTGAGTGGAAGAACATTCCAGGGCATGAGGAGTCATCCCTGAGTGGGAGCACATTCCAGGGCATGGGGAGTCGGACCTGAGTGGCTGCACATTCCAGGGCGTGGGGAGTCGGACCTGAGTGGCAGCACATTCCTGTGCATGGGGAGTCGGACCTCAGTGGAAGCATATTCCAGGACATTGGGAGTCGGACCTGAGTGGCAGCACATTCCAGGGCGTGGGGTGTCGGACGTAAGTTGGAGCATTTTCCAGGGCATGGGGACTCGGACCTGAGTGGGAGCAAATTCCATGGCGTGACGAATCAGACCTGAGTGGGAGCACATTCCAGGGGAGAGAAGTCGGACCAGAGTGGGAGCACATTCCATGGCGTGAGGAAACAGACCTGACTGGGAGCACATTCCAGGGGAGAGAAGTCAGACCTCAGTGGGAGCAAATTCCAACGTGTGCGGAGTCAGACCTGGGTGGGACCACATTCCAGGACGTGAGTAGTCGGACCTGAGTGGAAGAACATTCCAGGGCATGAGGTTTCGGACCTAAGTGGGAGAACATTCCAGCATGTGGGGAGTCAGACAAGAGAGGGAGCACATTCCAGGGCATGGGGAGTCGGACCTGAGTGGGAGCATATTCCAGGGCATGGGGAGTCGGACCCGAGTGGAAGCATATTCCAGGAAATGGGATGTCGGACCTGAGTGGGAGCACATTCCAGGGCGTGGGGAATCGGACCTGAGTGGGAGCACATTCCAGGGCGTGAGGAGTCAGACCTGAGTGGAAGAACATTCCAGGGCATGAGGGTTCGGACCTAAGTGGGAGCACAGTCCAGCATGTGGGGAGTCAGACATGAGTGGGAGCACATTCCAGGGCATGGGGAGTAGTACCTGAGTGGGAGCACATTCCAGGGCGTGGGGACTCGGACCTGGGTGGAAGCATATTCCAGGACATGGGGTGTCGGACCTGAGAGGGAGCACATTCCAGGGCGTGGGGAGTCGGACCTGAGTGGGAGCACATTCCAGGGCGTGGGGAGTCGGACCTGAGTTGCAGCACATCCTGGGCCTGGGGACTCGGACCTGAGTGGAAGCATATTCCAGGGCATTGGGAGTCGGACCTGAGCGGGAGCACATTCCAGGGCGTGGGGAGTCGGTCCTGAGTGGGAGCACATTCCAGGGTGAGACAATTCGGACCTGAGTAGGAGCAGATTCCAGCACGTGGGGGTCAGAACTTAGTGGGAGCATCTTCCAGGGCATGGGGAGTCGGACCTGATTGAGAGCACATTCCCGGGTGAGAGGAGTTGTACCTGAGTGGAAGAACATTCCAGGGCGTGAGGAGACAGACCTGAGTAGGAGCACATTCCAAGATATTGGTCAGACCAGAGTGGGGGCACATTCCAGTTCATGGGGACTCGGACCTGAGCGGGAGCAAATTCCAGGCTGTGGGGAGTCGGACCTGAGTGGGAGCACATTCCACGGCATGAGGAATCAGACCTGAGTGGGAGCACATTCCAGGGGAGAGAAGTCGGACCAGAGTGGGAGCACATTCCATGGCGTGAGGAAGCAGACCTGATTGGGAGCACATTCCAGGGGAGAGAAGTCAGACCTGAGTGGGAGCAAATTCCAACATGTGCGGAGTCAGACCTGGGTGGGAGCACATTCCAGGGTGTGGGGAGTCAGACATGAGTGGGAGCACATTCCAGGACGTGAGTAGTATGACCTGAGTGGGAGCACATTCCAGGGCATGAGGTTTCGGACCTAACTGGGAGAACATTCCAGCATGTGGGGAGTCAGACCAGAGAGGGAGCACATTCCAGGGCATGGGGAGTCGGACCTGAGTGGGAACATATTCCAGGGCATGGGGAGTCGGACCTGAGTGGAAGCCTATTCCAGGACATGGGATGTCGGACCTGAGTGGGAGCACACTCCAGGGCGTGGGGAGTCGGACCTGAGTGGGAGCACATTCCAGGGCGTGGGGAGTCAGACCTGAATGGGAGCACATTCCAGGGCATAGGGACTCGGACCTGAGCGGGAGCATCTTCCAGGGCGTGGGGAGTCGGTCCTGAGTGGGAGCACATTCCAGGGTGAGAGAATTCGGACCTGAGTGGGAGCACATTCCACGGCGTGAGGAAACAGACCTGAGTGGGAGCACATTCCAGGTGAGAGAAGTGGGACCTGAGTGGGAGCAAATTCCAATGTCTGGGGAGTCAAACCTGGCTGGGAGCACATTCCAGGGCGTGGGGAGTCAGACCCGAGTGGCAGCATGTTCTGGGGGTGATGGGAGTTGGTCCTGAGGGGGAGCACATTCCAGGGCTTGGGGGTGTCAGACCTGAGTGGGAGCACATTCCAGAGTGTGGGGGTGTCAGACCTGAGTGGGAGCACATTCCAGGGTGAGAGAATTGGGACCTGAGTAGGAGCAGATTCCAACGCGTGGGGAGTCAGACCTTAGTGGGAGCATCTTCCAGGGCATGGGGAGTCGGACCTGAGTGGGAGCACATTCCCGGGCGAGAGGAGTAGTACCTGAGTGGGGGCACGTTCCAGGATGTGGGGAGTCAGACCTGAGTTGGAGCACATTCCAGGATATTGGTCAGACCAGAGTCGGGGCACATTCCAGTTCATGGGGCATCGGACCTGACTGGGAACACCTTCCTGAGCGTGAAGAGTCGGACCTGAGTGGGAGCACATTCCAGGGCGTGGGGAGTCGGACCTAAGTTGGAGCACATTCCAGCATGTGGGGAGTCAGACCTGAGTGGGAGCACATTCCACGGTGTGAGGAAACAGACCTGATTGGGAGCACATACCAGGGGAGAGCAGTCGGACCTGAGTGGGAGCACATTCCACGGCGTGAGGAAACAGACCTGATTGGGAGCACATACCAGGGGAGGGCAGTCAGACCTGAGTGGGAGCAAATTCCAACGTGTGGGGAGTCAGACCTGGGTGGCAGCACATTCCAGGGCGAGGGGAGTCGGATCTGAGTGGCAGCACATTCCAGGGCATGGGGAGTCAGACCTGAGTGGAAGCATATTTCCGGGCATGGGGAGTCAGACCTGAGTGGGAGCACATTCCAGGGCGTGGGGAGTCAGACCTGAGTGGGAGCACATTCCAAGGCGAGAGAAGTCGGACCTGAGTGGGAGCACATTCCAGGGTGAGAGAATTCGGACCTGAGTAGGAGCAGATTCCAGCACGTGGGGAGTCATACCTTTTTGGGAGCATCTTCCAGGGCGTGGGGAGTCGGTCCTGAGTGGGAGCACATTCCAGGGTGAGAGAATTCGGACCTGAGTGGGAGCACATTCCAAGGCGTTAGGAAACAGACCTGAGTGGGAGCACATTCCAGGTGAGAGAAGTGGGACCTGAGTGGGAACAAATTCCAATGTCTGGGGAGTCAGACCTGGGTGGGAGCACATTCCAGGGCATGGGGAGTCAGACATGAGTGGGAGCACATTCCAGGGCGTGGGGGGTCAGACCCGAGTGGCAGCATGTTCTGGGGGTGATGGGAGTTGGTCCTGAGTGGGAGCACATTCCAGGGCTTGGGGGAGTCAGACCTGAGTGGTAGCACATTCCAGGGCGAGAGGACTCAGACCTGGGTGGGAGCACATTCCAGGGCGTGAGGAGTCATACCTCAGTGGGAGCACATTCCAGGGCATGGGGAGTCGGACCTGAGTGGGAGCTCATTCCAGGGCGTGGGGGGTCAGACCTGAGTGGAAGCACATTCCAGGGCGTGGGGAGTCGGACCTGAGTTGCAGCACATTCCTGGGCGTGGGGAGTCGGACCTGAGTGGAAGCATATTCCAGGACATGGGATGTCGGACCTGAGTGGGAGCACACTCCAGGGCGTGGGGATTCGGACCTGAGTGGGAGCACATTCCAGGGCGTGGGGAGTCAGACCTGAGTGGGAGCACATTCCAGGGAATGGGGTGTCGGACCTGAGTGGCAGCACATTCCAGGGCAAGGGGAGTCGGACCTGAGTGGGAGCTCATTCCAGTTCATGGGGCGTCGGACCTGACTGGGAACACCTTCCTGAGCGTGAAGAGTCGGATCTGAGTGGGAGCACATTCCAGGGCTTGGGGAGTCGGACCTAAAGATGATAGCACATTCCAGCATGTGGGGAGTCAGACCTGAATGGGAGCACATTCCATGGGCATAGGGACTCGGACCTGAGCAGGAGCATCTTCCAGGGCGTGGGGAGTCGGTCCTGAGTGGGAGCACATTCCAGGGTGAGAGAATTCGGACCTGAGTGGGAGCACATTCCACGGCGTGAGGAAACAGACCTGAGTGGGAGCACATTCCAGGTGAGAGAAGTGGGACCTGAGTGGGAGCAAATTCCAATGTCTGGGGAGTCAAACCTGGCTGGGAGCACATTCCAGGGCGTGGGGAGTCAGACCCGAGTGGCAGCATGTTCTGGGGGTGATGGGAGTTGGTCCTGAGGGGGAGCACATTCCAGGGCTTGGGGGTGTCAGACCTGAGTGGGAGCACATTCCAGAGTGTGGGGGTGTCAGACCTGAGTGGGAGCACATTCCAGGGCGAGAGAAGTCAGACCTGGGTGGGAGCACATTCCAGGGTGTGGGGAGTCAGACATGAGAGTGAGCACATTCCAGGATGTGAGGAGTTGGACCTGAGTGGAAGAACATTCCAGGGCATGAGGAGTCATCCCTGAGTGGGAGCACATTCCAGGGCATGGGGAGTCGGACCTGAGTGGCAGCACATTCCAGGTCGTGGGGAGTCGGACCTGAGTGGCAGCACATTCCTGTGCATGGGGAGTTGGACCTCAGTGGAAGCATATTCCAGGGCATTGGGAGTCGGACCTGAGTGGGAGCACATTCCAGGGCGTGGGGAGTCGGTCCTGAGTGGGAGCACATTCCAGGGTGAGAGAATTGGGACCTGAGTAGGAGCAGATTCCAACGCGTGGGGAGTCAGACCTTAGTGGGAGCATCTTCCAGGGCATGGGGAGTCGGACCTGAGTGAGAGCACATTCCCGGGCGAGAGGAGTAGTACCTGAGTGGGGGCACGTTCCAGGATGTGGGGAGTCAGACCTGAGTTGGAGCACATTCCAGGATATTGGTCAGACCAGTGTCGGGGCACATTCCAGTTCATGAGGCATCGGACCTGACTGGGAACACCTTCCTGAGCGTGAAGAGTCGGACCTGAGTGGGAGCACATTCCAGGGCGTGGGGAGTCGGACCTAAGTTGGAGCACATTCCAGCATGTGGGGAGTCAGACCTGAGTGGGAGCACATTCCACGGTGTGAGGAAACAGACCTGATTGGGAGCACATACCAGGGGAGAGCAGTCGGACCTGAGTGGGAGCACATTCCACGGCGTGAGGAAACAGACCTGATTGGGAGCACATACCAGGGGAGGGCAGTCAGACCTGAGTGGGAGCAAATTCCAACGTGTGGGGAGTCAGACCTGGGTGGCAGCACATTCCAGGGCGAGGGGAGTCGGACCTGAGTGGCAGCACATTCCAGGGCATGGGGAGTCAGACCTGAGTGGAAGTATATTTCCGGGCATGGGGAGTCGGACCTGAGTGGGAGCACATTCCAGGGCGTGGGGAGTCAGACCTGAGTGGGAGCACATTCCAAGGCGAGAGAAGTCGGACCTGAGTGGGAGCACATTCCAGGGTGAGAGAATTCGGACCTGAGTAGGAGCAGATTCCAGCACGTGGGGAGTCATACCTTTTTGGGAGCATCTTCCAGGGCGTGGGGAGTCGGTCCTGAGTGGGAGCACATTCCAGGGTGAGAGAATTCGGACCTGAGTGGGAGCACATTCCAAGGCGTGAGGAAACAGACCTGAGTGGGAGCACATTCCAGGTGAGAGAAGTGGGACCTGAGTGGGAGCAAATTCCAATGTCTGGGGAGTCAGACCTGGGTGGGAGCACATTCCAGGGCGTGGGGAGTCAGACATGAGTGGGAGCACATTCCAGGGCGTGGGGGGTCAGACCCGAGTGGCAGCATGTTCTGGGGGTGATGGGAGTTGGTCCTGAGTGGGAGCACATTCCAGGGCTTGGGGGAGTCAGACCTGAGTGGGAGCACATTCCAGGGCGAGAGGAGTCAGACCTGGGTGGGAGCACATTCCAGGGCGTGGGGAGTCAGACATGAGAGTGAGCACATTCCAGGATGTGAGGAGTTGGACCTGAGTGGAAGAACATTCCAGGGCGTGAGGAGTCATACCTCAGTGGGAGCCCAATCCAGGGCATGGGGAGTCGGACCTGAGTGGGAGCTCATTCCAGGGCGTGGGGGGTCAGACCTGAGTGGAAGCACATTCCAGGGCGTGGGGAGTCGGACCTGAGTTGCAGCACATTCCTGGGCGTGGGGAGTCGGACCTGAGTGGAAGCTTATTCCAGGGCATTGGGAGTCGGACCTGAGTGGGAGCACATTCCCGGGCGTGGGGAGTCGGTCCTGAGTGGGAGCACATTCCAGGCTGAGACAATTCGGACCTGAGTAGGAGCAGATTCCAGCGCGTGGGGGTCAGAACATAGTGGGAGCATCTTCCAGGGCATGGGGAGTCGGACCTGAGTGAGAGCACATTCCCGGGCGAGAGTAGTAGTACCTGTGTGGGAGCACGTTCCAGGATGTGGGGAGTCAGACCTGAGTTGGAGCACATTCCAAGATATTGGTCAGACCAGAGTGGGGGCACATTCCAGTTCATGGGGCGTCGGACCTGACTGGGAACACCTTCCTGAGCGTGAAGAGTCGGACCTGAGTGGGAGGACATTCCAGGGCGTGGGGAGTCGGACCTAAGTTGGAGCACATTCCAGCATGTGGGGAGTCAGACCTGAGTGGGAGCACATTCCAGGGCATGGGGACTCGGACCTGAGTGGGAGCAAATTCCAGGGAGTGGGGAGTCGGACCTGAGTGGGAGCACATTCCACGGCGTGAGGAATCAGACCTGAATGGGAGCACATACCATGGCGTGAGGACTCTGACCTGATTGGGAGCACATTCCAGGGGAGAGAAGTCAGACCTGAGTGGGAGCAAATTCCAACGTGTGCGGAGTCAGACCTGGGTGGGAGCACATTCCAGGGCGTGGGGAGTCAGACATGAGTGGGAGCACATTCCAGGACGTGAGTAGTCAGACCTGAGTGGAAGAACATTCCAGGGCATGAGGTTTCGGACCTAAGTGGGAGAACATTCCAGCATGTGGCGAGTCAGACCAGAGAGGGAGCACATTCCAGGGCATGGGGAGTCTGACCTGAGTGGGAGCATATTCCAGGGCATGGGGAGTCGGACCTGAGTGGAAGCATATTCCAGGACATGGGATGTCGGACCTGAGTGGGAGCACATTCCAGGGCATGGGGCGTCGGACCTGAGTGGGAGCACATTCCAGGGCATGGGGAGTCAGACCCGAGTGGCAGCATGTTCTTGGGGTGATGGGAGTTCGACCTGAGTGGGAGCACATTCCAGGGCTTGATTGAGTCAGACCTGAGTGGGAGCACATTCCAGGGCGAGAGGAGTCAGACCTGGGTGGGAGCACATTCCAGGGCGTGGCGAGTGAGACATGAGAGTGAGCACATTCCAGGATGTGAGGAGTTGGACCTGAGTGAAAGAACATTCCCGGGCGTGAGGAGTCATACCTGAGTGGGAGCACATTCCAGGGCATGGGGTGTCGGACCTGAGTGGGAGCTCATTCCAGGGCGTGGGGAGTCGGAACAGAGTGGCAGCACATTCCAGGGCATGGGGAGTCGGACCTGAGTGGCAGCACATTCCAGGGCATGGGGAATCGGACCTGAGTGAGAGCAAATTCCAGGGTGTTTAGATTCTAACCTGCGTGGGAGCACATTCCACGGCGTGAGGAATCAGACCTGAGTGGGAGAATATTCCAGGGGAGAGAAGTCAGACCTGAGTTGGAGCACATTCCAGGGCGAGAGGAGTCAGACCTGTGTGGGAGCATCTTCCAGGGCGTGGGGAGTCAGACATGAGTGGGAGCACATTCCAGGGCAGGGGGAGTCAGACCTGAGTGGGAGCACATTCCAGGGCGAGAGGAGTCAGACCTGGGTGGGAGCACATTCCAGGGCGTGGGGAGTCAGAACCGAGTGCCAGCATGTTCTGGGGGTGATGGGAGTCAGACCTGGGTGGGAGCACATTCCAGGGCGTGGGGAGTCAGACATGAGAGTGAGCACATTCCAGGATGTGAGGAGTTGGACCTGAGTGGAAGAACGTTCCAGGGCGTGAGGAGTCATACCTCAGTGGGAGCCCAATCCAGGGCATGGGGAGTCGGACCTGAGTGGGAGCTCATTCCAGGGCGTGGGGGGTCAGACCTGAGTGGAAGCACATTCCAGGGCGTGGGGAGTCGGACCTGAGTTGCAGCACATTCCTGGGCGTGGGGAGTCGGACCTGAGTGGAAGCTTATTCCAGGGCATTGGGAGTCGGACCTGAGTGGGAGCACATTCCCGGGCGTGGGGAGTCGGTCCTGAGTGGGAGCACATTCCAGGCTGAGACAATTCGGACCTGAGTAGGAGCAGATTCCAGCGCGTGGGGGTCAGAACATAGTGGGAGCATCTTCCAGGGCATGGGGAGTCGGACCTGAGTGAGAGCACATTCCCGGGCGAGAGGAGTAGTACCTGTGTGGGAGCACGTTCCAGGATGTGGGGAGTCAGACCTGAGTTGGAGCACATTCCAAGATATTGGTCAGACCAGAGTGGGGGCACATTCCAGTTCATGGGGCGTCGGACCTGACTGGGAACACCTTCCTGAGCGTGAAGAGTCGGACCTGAGTGGGAGGACATTCCAGGGCGTGGGGAGTCGGACCTAAGTTGGAGCACATTCCAGCATGTGGGGAGTCAGACCTGAGTGGGAGCACATTCCAGGGCATGGGGACTCGGACCTGAGTGGGAGCAAATTCCAGGGAGTGGGGAGTCGGACCTGAGTGGGAGCACATTCCACGGCGTGAGGAATCAGACCTGAATGGGAGCACATACCATGGCGTGAGGACTCTGACCTGATTGGGAGCACATTCCAGGGGAGAGAAGTCAGACCTGAGTGGGAGCAAATTCCAACGTGTGCGGAGTCAGACCTGGGTGGGAGCACATTCCAGGGCGTGGGGAGTCAGACATGAGTGGGAGCACATTCCAGGACGTGAGTAGTCAGACCTGAGTGGAAGAACATTCCAGGGCATGAGGTTTCGGACCTAAGTGGGAGAACATTCCAGCATGTGGCGAGTCAGACCAGAGAGGGAGCACATTCCAGGGCATGGGGAGTCTGACCTGAGTGGGAGCATATTCCAGGGCATGGGGAGTCGGACCTGAGTGGAAGCATATTCCAGGACATGGGATGTCGGACCTGAGTGGGAGCACATTCCAGGGCGTGGGGCGTCGGACCTGAGTGGGAGCACATTCCAGGGCATGGGGAGTCAGACCCGAGTGGCAGCATGTTCTTGGGGTGATGGGAGTTCGACCTGAGTGGGAGCACATTCCAGGGCTTGATTGAGTCAGACCTGAGTGGGAGCACATTCCAGGGCGAGAGGAGTCAGACCTGGGTGGGAGCACATTCCAGGGCGTGGCGAGTGAGACATGAGAGTGAGCACATTCCAGGATGTGAGGAGTTGGACCTGAGTGAAAGAACATTCCCGGGCGTGAGGAGTCATACCTGAGTGGGAGCACATTCCAGGGCATGGGGTGTCGGACCTGAGTGGGAGCTCATTCCAGGGCGTGGGGAGTCGGAACAGAGTGGCAGCACATTCCAGGGCATGGGGAGTCGGACCTGAGTGGCAGCACATTCCAGGGCATGGGGAATCGGACCTGAGTGAGAGCAAATTCCAGGGTGTTTAGATTCTAACCTGCGTGGGAGCACATTCCACGGCGTGAGGAATCAGACCTGAGTGGGAGAATATTCCAGGGGAGAGAAGTCAGACCTGAGTTGGAGCACATTCCAGGGCGAGAGGAGTCAGACCTGTGTGGGAGCATCTTCCAGGGCGTGGGGAGTCAGACATGAGTGGGAGCACATTCCAGGGCAGGGGGAGTCAGACCTGAGTGGGAGCACATTCCAGGGCGAGAGGAGTCAGACCTGGGTGGGAGCACATTCCAGGGCGTGGGGAGTCAGAACCGAGTGCCAGCATGTTCTGGGGGTGATGGGAGTCAGACCTGAGTGGGAGCACATTCCAGGGCTTGGGTGAGTCGGTCCTGAGTGGGAGCACATTCCAGGGTGAGAGAATTCGGACCTGAGTAGGAGCAGATTCCAGCGCATGGGGAGTCAGACCTTAGTGGGAGCATCTTCCAGGGCATGGGGAGTCGGACCTGAGTGAGAGCACTTTCCCGGGCGAGAGGAGTCGTACCTGTGTGGGAGCACGTTCCAGGATGTGTGGAGTCAGACCTGAGTGGGAACATATTCGAGGATATTGGTCAGACCAGAGTGGGGGCACATTCCAGTTCATGGGGCATCGGACCTGACTGGGAACACCTTCCTGAGCGTGAAGAGTCGCATCTGAGTGGGAGCACATTCCAGGGTGTGGGGAGACGGACCTAAAGATGGGAGCACATTCCAGCATGTGGGGAGTCAGACCAGAGTGGGAGCACATTCCAGGGCGTGGGGACTCGGACCTGAGTGGGAGCATATTCCTGGGCATGGGGAATCGGACCTGAGTGGGAGCACATTCCACGGCGTGAAGAATCCGACCTGAGTGGGAGCACATTCCAGGGGAGAGAAGTCGGACCTGAGTGGGAGCACATTCCACGGCGTGAGGAAACAGACCTGATTGGGAGCACATACCGGGGAGAGCAGTCGGACCTGAGTGGGAGCAAATTCCAACGTGTGGGGAGTCAGACCTGGGTGGCAGCACATTCCAGGGCGTGGGGAGTCGGACCTGAGTGGCAGCACATTCCAGGGCATGGGGAGTCAGACCTGAGTGGAAGCATATTCCAGGGCATGGGGAGTCGGACGTGAGTGGGAGCACATTCCAGGGCGTGGGGAGTCAGACCTGAGTGGGAGCACATTCCAAGGCGAGAGAAGTCGGATCTGAGTGGGAGCACATTCCAGGGTGAGAGAATTCGGACCTGAGTAGGAGCAGATTCCAGCGCGTGGGGAGTCATACCTTTTTGGGAGCATCTTCCAGGGCGTGGGGAGTTGGTCCTGAGTGGGAGCACATTCCAGGGTGAGAGAATTCGGACCTGAGTGGGAGCACATTCCACGGCGTGAGGAAACAGACCTGAGTGGGAGCACATTCCAGGTGAGAGAAGTCGGACATGAGTGGGAGCAAATTCCAATGTCTGGGGAGTCAGACCTGGCTGGGAGCACATTCCAGGGCGTGGGGAGTCATACCCGAGTGGCAGCATGTTCTGGGGGTGATGGGAGTTGGTCCTGAGTGGGAGCACATTCCAGGGCTTGGGGGAGTCAGTCCTGAGTGGGAGCAAATTCCAGGGCGAGAAGAGTCAGACCTGGGTGGGAGCACATTCCAGGGCGTGGGGAGTCAGACATGAGAGTGAGCACATTCCAGGATGTGAGGAGTTGGACCTGAGTGGAAGAACATTCCAGGGCGTGAGGAGTCATCCCTGAGTGGGAGCAGATTCCAGGGCATGGGGAGTCGGACCTGAGTGGGAGCTCATTCCAGGGTGTGGGGGGTCGGACCTGAGTGGCAGCACATTCCAGGGCGTGGGGAGTCGGAACTGAGTGGGAGCACATTCCAGGGTGAGAGAATTCGGACCTGAGTAGGAGCAGATGCCAGCATGTGGGGAGTCAGACCTTAGTCGGAGCATCTTCCAGGGCATGGGGAGTCGGACCTGAGTGAGAGCACATTCCCGGGCGAGAGGAGTAGTACCTGAGTGGGGGCACGTTCCAGGATGTGGGGAGTCAGACCTGAGTTGGAGCACATTCCAGGATATTGGTCAGACCAGAGTGGGGGCACATTCCAGTTCATGGGGCGTCGGACCTGACTGGGAACACCTTCCTGAGCGTGAAGAGTCGGACCTGAGTGGGAGCACATTCCAGGGCATGGGGAGTCGGACCTAAGTTGGAGCACATTCCAGCATGTGGGGAGTCAGACCTGAGTGGGAGCACATTCCAGGGCATGGGGACTCGGACCTGAGTGGGAGCACATTCCACGGCGTGAGGAATCAGACCTGAGTGGGAGCACATTCAAGGGGAGAGAAGTCGGACCTGAGTGGGAGCACATTCCACGGCGTGAGGAAACAGACCTGACTGGGAGCACATTCCAGGGGAGAGAAGTCAGACCTGAGTGGGAGCAAATTCCAACGTGTGGGGAGTCAGACCTGGGTGGGAGCACATTCCAGGGCGTGGGGAGTCAGACATGAGTGGGAGCACATTCCAGGACGTGAGTAGTCGGACCTGAGTGGAAGAACATTCCAGGGCATGAGGTTTCGGACCTAAGTGGGAGAACATTCCCGCATGTGAGGAGTCAGACCAGAGAGGGAGCACATTCCAGGGCATGGGGAGTCGGACCTGAGTGGGAGCATATTCCAGGGCATGGGGAGTCGGACCTGAGTGGAAGCATATTCCAGGACATGGGATGTCGGACCTGAGTGGGAGCACATTCCAGGGCGTGGGGAGTCGAACCTGAGTGGAACACATTCCAGGGCGTGGGAGTCAGACCCGAGTGGCAGCATGTTCTGGGGGTGATGGGAGTTCGACCTGAGTGGGAGCACATTCCAGGGCTTGGGGGAGTCAGACCTCAGTGGGAGCACATTCCAGCGCGTGGGGAGTCAGACATGAGAGTGAGCACATTCCAGGGCATGGCGAGTCGGACCTGAGTGGGAGCATATTCCAGGGCATGGGGAGTCGGACCTGAGTGGGAGCACATTCCAGGGCGTGGGGAGTCGGACCTGAGTGAGAGCACATTCCAAGGCGAGAGAAGTCGGACCTGAGTGGGAGCACATTCCAGGGTGAGAGAATTCGGACCTGAGTAGGAGCAGATTCCAGCGCATGGCGAGTCAGACCTTCTTGGGAGCATCTTCCAGGGCATGGGGAGTCGGACCTGAGTGAGAGCACATTCCCGGGCGAGAGTAGTCGGACCTGAGTGGGAGCACGTTCCAGGATGTGGGGAGTCAGACCTGAGTGGGAGCACATTCCAGGATATTGGTCAGACCAGAGTGGGGGCACATTCAAATTCATGGGGCGGCGGACCTGACTGGGAACACCTTCCAGAGCGTGAAGAGTCAGACCTGAGTGGGAGCACATTCCAGGGCGTGGGGAGTCGGACCGAAGTGGGAGCACATTCCAGCATGTGGGGAGTCAGACCTGAGTGGGAGCACATTCCAGGGCATGGGGACTCGGACCTGAGTGGGAGCACATTCCAGGGCTTGGGGGAGTCAGAACTGAGTGGGAGCACATTCCAGGGCGAGAGGAGTCAGACCTGGGTGGGAGCACATTCCAGGGCATGGGGAGTCAGACATGAGAGTGAGCACATTCCAGGATGTGAGGAGTTGGACCTGAGTGGAAGAACATTCCAGGGTGTGAGGAGTCAGACCTGAGTGGGAGCACCTTCCAGGGCATGGCGAGTCGGACCTGAGTGGGAGCTCAATCCAGGGCGTGGGGAGTCGGAACCGAGTGGCAGCACATTCCAGGGCGTGGGGAGTCGGACCTGAGTGGCAGCACATTCCAGGGCATGGGGAGTCAGACCTGAGTGGAAGCATATTACCGGGCATGGGGAGTCGGACCTGAGTGGGAGCTCATTCCAGGGCGTGGGGGGTCAGACCTGAGTGGAAGCACATTCCAGGGCGTGGGGAGTCGGACCTGAGTTGCAGCACATTCCTGGGCGTGGGGAGTCGGACCTGAGTGGAAGCTTATTCCAGGGCATTGGGAGTCGGACCTGAGTGGGAGCACATTCCCGGGCGTGGGGAGTCGGTCCTGAGTGGGAGCACATTCCAGGCTGAGACAATTCGGACCTGAGTAGGAGCAGATTCCAGCGCGTGGGGGTCAGAACATAGTGGGAGCATCTTCCAGGGCATGGGGAGTCGGACCTGAGTGAGAGCACATTCCCGGGCGAGAGGAGTAGTACCTGTGTGGGAGCACGTTCCAGGATGTGGGGAGTCAGACCTGAGTTGGAGCACATTCCAAGATATTGGTCAGACCAGAGTGGGGGCACATTCCAGTTCATGGGGCGTCGGACCTGACTGGGAACACCTTCCTGAGCGTGAAGAGTCGGACCTGAGTGGGAGGACATTCCAGGGCGTGGGGAGTCGGACCTAAGTTGGAGCACATTCCAGCATGTGGGGAGTCAGACCTGAGTGGGAGCACATTCCAGGGCATGGGGACTCGGACCTGAGTGGGAGCAAATTCCAGGGAGTGGGGAGTCGGACCTGAGTGGGAGCACATTCCACGGCGTGAGGAATCAGACCTGAATGGGAGCACATACCATGGCGTGAGGACTCTGACCTGATTGGGAGCACATTCCAGGGGAGAGAAGTCAGACCTGAGTGGGAGCAAATTCCAACGTGTGCGGAGTCAGACCTGGGTGGGAGCACATTCCAGGGCGTGGGGAGTCAGACATGAGTGGGAGCACATTCCAGGACGTGAGTAGTCAGACCTGAGTGGAAGAACATTCCAGGGCATGAGGTTTCGGACCTAAGTGGGAGAACATTCCAGCATGTGGCGAGTCAGACCAGAGAGGGAGCACATTCCAGGGCATGGGGAGTCTGACCTGAGTGGGAGCATATTCCAGGGCATGGGGAGTCGGACCTGAGTGGAAGCATATTCCAGGACATGGGATGTCGGACCTGAGTGGGAGCACACTCCAGGGCGTGGGGCGTCGGACCTGAGTGGGAGCACATTCCAGGGCATGGGGAGTCAGACCCGAGTGGCAGCATGTTCTTGGGGTGATGGGAGTTCGACCTGAGTGGGAGCACATTCCAGGGCTTGATTGAGTCAGACCTGAGTGGGAGCACATTCCAGGGCGAGAGGAGTCAGACCTGGGTGGGAGCACATTCCAGGGCGTGGCGAGTGAGACATGAGAGTGAGCACATTCCAGGATGTGAGGAGTTGGACCTGAGTGAAAGAACATTCCCGGGCGTGAGGAGTCATACCTGAGTGGGAGCACATTCCAGGGCATGGGGTGTCGGACCTGAGTGGGAGCTCATTCCAGGGCGTGGGGAGTCGGAACAGAGTGGCAGCACATTCCAGGGCATGGGGAGTCGGACCTGAGTGGCAGCACATTCCAGGGCATGGGGAATCGGACCTGAGTGAGAGCAAATTCCAGGGTGTTTAGATTCTAACCTGCGTGGGAGCACATTCCACGGCGTGAGGAATCAGACCTGAGTGGGAGAATATTCCAGGGGAGAGAAGTCAGACCTGAGTTGGAGCACATTCCAGGGCGAGAGGAGTCAGACCTGTGTGGGAGCATCTTCCAGGGCGTGGGGAGTCAGACATGAGTGGGAGCACATTCCAGGGCAGGGGGAGTCAGACCTGAGTGGGAGCACATTCCAGGGCGAGAGGAGTCAGACCTGGGTGGGAGCACATTCCAGGGCGTGGGGAGTCAGAACCGAGTGCCAGCATGTTCTGGGGGTGATGGGAGTCAGACCTGAGTGGGAGCACATTCCAGGGCTTGGGTGAGTCGGTCCTGAGTGGGAGCACATTCCAGGGTGAGAGAATTCGGACCTGAGTAGGAGCAGATTCCAGCGCATGGGGAGTCAGACCTTAGTGGGAGCATCTTCCAGGGCATGGGGAGTCGGACCTGAGTGAGAGCACTTTCCCGGGCGAGAGGAGTCGTACCTGTGTGGGAGCACGTTCCAGGATGTGTGGAGTCAGACCTGAGTGGGAACATATTCGAGGATATTGGTCAGACCAGAGTGGGGGCACATTCCAGTTCATGGGGCATCGGACCTGACTGGGAACACCTTCCTGAGCGTGAAGAGTCGCATCTGAGTGGGAGCACATTCCAGGGTGTGGGGAGACGGACCTAAAGATGGGAGCACATTCCAGCATGTGGGGAGTCAGACCAGAGTGGGAGCACATTCCAGGGCGTGGGGACTCGGACCTGAGTGGGAGCATATTCCTGGGCATGGGGAATCGGACCTGAGTGGGAGCACATTCCACGGCGTGAAGAATCCGACCTGAGTGGGAGCACATTCCAGGGGAGAGAAGTCGGACCTGAGTGGGAGCACATTCCACGGCGTGAGGAAACAGACCTGATTGGGAGCACATACCGGGGAGAGCAGTCGGACCTGAGTGGGAGCAAATTCCAACGTGTGGGGAGTCAGACCTGGGTGGCAGCACATTCCAGGGCGTGGGGAGTCGGACCTGAGTGGCAGCACATTCCAGGGCATGGGGAGTCAGACCTGAGTGGAAGCATATTCCAGGGCATGGGGAGTCGGACGTGAGTGGGAGCACATTCCAGGGCGTGGGGAGTCAGACCTGAGTGGGAGCACATTCCAAGGCGAGAGAAGTCGGATCTGAGTGGGAGCACATTCCAGGGTGAGAGAATTCGGACCTGAGTAGGAGCAGATTCCAGCGCGTGGGGAGTCATACCTTTTTGGGAGCATCTTCCAGGGCGTGGGGAGTTGGTCCTGAGTGGGAGCACATTCCAGGGTGAGAGAATTCGGACCTGAGTGGGAGCACATTCCACGGCGTGAGGAAACAGACCTGAGTGGGAGCACATTCCAGGTGAGAGAAGTCGGACATGAGTGGGAGCAAATTCCAATGTCTGGGGAGTCAGACCTGGCTGGGAGCACATTCCAGGGCGTGGGGAGTCATACCCGAGTGGCAGCATGTTCTGGGGGTGATGGGAGTTGGTCCTGAGTGGGAGCACATTCCAGGGCTTGGGGGAGTCAGTCCTGAGTGGGAGCAAATTCCAGGGCGAGAAGAGTCAGACCTGGGTGGGAGCACATTCCAGGGCGTGGGGAGTCAGACATGAGAGTGAGCACATTCCAGGATGTGAGGAGTTGGACCTGAGTGGAAGAACATTCCAGGGCGTGAGGAGTCATCCCTGAGTGGGAGCAGATTCCAGGGCATGGGGAGTCGGACCTGAGTGGGAGCTCATTCCAGGGTGTGGGGGGTCGGACCTGAGTGGCAGCACATTCCAGGGCGTGGGGAGTCGGAACTGAGTGGGAGCACATTCCAGGGTGAGAGAATTCGGACCTGAGTAGGAGCAGATGCCAGCATGTGGGGAGTCAGACCTTAGTCGGAGCATCTTCCAGGGCATGGGGAGTCGGACCTGAGTGAGAGCACATTCCCGGGCGAGAGGAGTAGTACCTGAGTGGGGGCACGTTCCAGGATGTGGGGAGTCAGACCTGAGTTGGAGCACATTCCAGGATATTGGTCAGACCAGAGTGGGGGCACATTCCAGTTCATGGGGCGTCGGACATGACTGGGAACACCTTCCTGAGCGTGAAGAGTCGGACCTGAGTGGGAGCACATTCCAGGGCATGGGGAGTCGGACCTAAGTTGGAGCACATTCCAGCATGTGGGGAGTCAGACCTGAGTGGGAGCACATTCCAGGGCATGGGGACTCGGACCTGAGTGGGAGCACATTCCACGGCGTGAGGAATCAGACCTGAGTGGGAGCACATTCAAGGGGAGAGAAGTCGGACCTGAGTGGGAGCACATTCCACGGCGTGAGGAAACAGACCTGACTGGGAGCACATTCCAGGGGAGAGAAGTCAGACCTGAGTGGGAGCAAATTCCAACGTGTGGGGAGTCAGACCTGGGTGGGAGCACATTCCAGGGCGTGGGGAGTCAGACATGAGTGGGAGCACATTCCAGGACGTGAGTAGTCGGACCTGAGTGGAAGAACATTCCAGGGCATGAGGTTTCGGACCTAAGTGGGAGAACATTCCCGCATGTGAGGAGTCAGACCAGAGAGGGAGCACATTCCAGGGCATGGGGAGTCGGACCTGAGTGGGAGCATATTCCAGGGCATGGGGAGTCGGACCTGAGTGGAAGCATATTCCAGGACATGGGATGTCGGACCTGAGTGGGAGCACATTCCAGGGCGTGGGGAGTCGAACCTGAGTGGAACACATTCCAGGGCGTGGGAGTCAGACCCGAGTGGCAGCATGTTCTGGGGGTGATGGGAGTTCGACCTGAGTGGGAGCACATTCCAGGGCTTGGGGGAGTCAGACCTCAGTGGGAGCACATTCCAGCGCGTGGGGAGTCAGACATGAGAGTGAGCACATTCCAGGGCATGGCGAGTCGGACCTGAGTGGGAGCATATTCCAGGGCATGGGGAGTCGGACCTGAGTGGGAGCACATTCCAGGGCGTGGGGAGTCGGACCTGAGTGAGAGCACATTCCAAGGCGAGAGAAGTCGGACCTGAGTGGGAGCACATTCCAGGGTGAGAGAATTCGGACCTGAGTAGGAGCAGATTCCAGCGCATGGCGAGTCAGACCTTCTTGGGAGCATCTTCCAGGGCATGGGGAGTCGGACCTGAGTGAGAGCACATTCCCGGGCGAGAGTAGTCGGACCTGAGTGGGAGCACGTTCCAGGATGTGGGGAGTCAGACCTGAGTGGGAGCACATTCCAGGATATTGGTCAGACCAGAGTGGGGGCACATTCAAATTCATGGGGCGGTGGACCTGACTGGGAACACCTTCCAGAGCGTGAAGAGTCAGACCTGAGTGGGAGCACATTCCAGGGCGTGGGGAGTCGGACCGAAGTGGGAGCACATTCCAGCATGTGGGGAGTCAGACCTGAGTGGGAGCACATTCCAGGGCATGGGGACTCGGACCTGAGTGGGAGCACATTCCAGGGCTTGGGGGAGTCAGAACTGAGTGGGAGCACATTCCAGGGCGAGAGGAGTCAGACCTGGGTGGGAGCACATTCCAGGGCATGGGGAGTCAGACATGAGAGTGAGCACATTCCAGGATGTGAGGAGTTGGACCTGAGTGGAAGAACATTCCAGGGTGTGAGGAGTCAGACCTGAGTGGGAGCACCTTCCAGGGCATGGCGAGTCGGACCTGAGTGGGAGCTCAATCCAGGGCGTGGGGAGTCGGAACCGAGTGGCAGCACATTCCAGGGCGTGGGGAGTTGGACCTGAGTGGCAGCACATTCCAGGGCATGGGGAGTCAGACCTGAGTGGAAGCATATTACCGGGCATGTGGAGTCGGACCTGAGTGGGAGCACATTCCAGGGCGTGGGGAGTCAGAACCGAGTGGCAGCATGTTCTGGGGGTGATGGGAGTCAGACCTGAGTGGGAGCGCATTCCAGGGCTTGGGGGAGTCGGTCCTGAGTGGGAGCACATTCCAGGGTGAGAGAATTCGGACCTGAGTAGGAGCAGATTCCAGCGCATGGGGAGTCAGACCTTAGTGGGAGCATCTTCCAGGGCATGGGGAGTCGGACCTGAGTGAGAGCACATTCCCGGGCGAGAGGAGTCGTACCTGTGTGGGAGCACGTTCCAGGATGTGTGGAGTCAGACCTGAGTGGGAACATATTCGAGGATATTGGTCAGACCAGAGTGGGGGCACATTCCAGTTCATGGGGCATCGGACCTGACTGGGAACACCTTCCTGAGCGTGAAGAGTCGCATCTGAGTGGGAGCACATTCCAGGGCGTGGGGAGACGGACCTAAAGATGGGAGCACATTCCAGCATGTGGGGAGTCAGACCAGAGTGGGAGCACATTCCAGGGCGTGGGGACTCGGACCTGAGTGGGAGCATATTCCTGGGCATGGGGAGTCGGACCTGAGTGGGAGCACATTCCACGGCGTGAGGAATCCGACCTGAGTGGGAGCACATTCCAGGGGAGAGAAGTCGGACCTGAGTGGGAGCACATTCCACGGCGTGAGGAAACCGACCTGATTGGGAGCACATTTCGGGGAGAGCAGTCGGACCTGAGTGGGAGCAAATTCCAACGTGTGGGGAGTCAGACCTGGGTGGCAGCACATTCCAGGGCGTGGGGAGTCGGACCTGAGTGGCAGCACATTCCAGGGCATGGGGAGTCAGACCTGAGTGGAAGCATATTCCAGGGCATGGGGAGTCGGACGTGAGTGGGAGCACATTCCAGGGCGTGGGGAGTCAGACCTGAGTGGGAGCACATTCCAAGGCGGGAGAAGTCGGATCTGAGTGGGAGCACATTCCAGGGTGAGAGAATTCGGACCTGAGTAGGAGCAGATACCAGCGCGTGGGGAGTCATACCTTTTTGGGAGCATCTTCCAGGGCGTGGGGAGTCGGTCCTGAGTGGGAGCACATTCCAGGGTGAGAGAATTCGGACCTGAGTGGGAGCACATTCCACGGCGTGAGGAAACAGACCTGAGTGGGAGCACATTCCAGGTGAGAGAAGTCGGACGTGAGTGGGAGCAAATTCCAATGTCTGGGGAGTCAGACCTGGCTGGGAGCACATTCCAGGGCGTGGGGAGTCAGACCCGAGTGGCAGCATGTTCTGGGGGTGATGGGAGTTGGTCCTGAGTGGGAGCACATTCCAGGGCTTGGGGGAGTCAGTCCTGAGTGGGAGCAAATTCCAGGGCGAGAAGAGTCAGACCTGGGTGGGAGCACATTCCAGGGCGTGGGGAGTCAGACATGAGAGTGAGCACATTCCAGGATGTGAGGAGTTGGACCTCAGTGGAAGAACATTCCAGGGCGTGAGGAGTCATCCCTGAGTGGGAGCAGATTCCAGGGCATGGGGAGTCGGACCTGAGTGGGAGCTCATTCCAGGGCGTGGGGGGTCGGACCTGAGTGGCAGCACATTCCAGGGCGTGGGGAGTCGGAACTGAGTGGGAGCACATTCCAGGGTGAGAGAATTCGGACCTGAGTAGGAGCAGATTCCAGCATGTGGGGAGTCAGACCTTAGTGGGAGCATCTTGCAGGGCATGAGGAGTCGGACCTGAGTGAGAGCACATTCCCGGGCGAGAGGAGTAGTACCTGAGTGGGGGCACGTTCCAGGATGTGGGGAGTCAGACCTGAGTTGGAGCACATTCCAGGATATTGGTCAGACCAGAGTGGGGGCACATTCCAGTTCATGGGGCGTCGGACCTGACTGGGAACACCTTCCTGAGCGTGAAGAGTCGGACCTGAGTGGGAGCACATTCCAGGGCATGGGGAGTCGGACCTAAGTTGGAGCACATTCCAGCATGTGGGGAGTCAGACCTGAGTGGGAGCACATTCCAGGGCATGGGGACTCGGACCTGAGTGGGAGCACATTCCACGGCGTGAGGAATCAGACCTGAGTGGGAGCACATTCAAGGGGAGAGAAGTCGGACCTGAGTGGGAGCACATTCCACGGCGTGAGGAAACAGACCTGACTGGGAGCACATTCCAGGGGAGAGAAGTCAGACCTGAGTGGGAGCAAATTCCAATGTGTGGGGAGTCAGACCTGGGTGGGAGCACATTCCAGGGCGTGGGGAGTCAGACATGAGTGGGAGCACATTCCAGGACGTGAGTAGTCGGACCTGAGTGGAAGAACATTCCAGGGCATGAGGTTTCGGACCTAAGTGGGAGAACATTCCCGCATGTGGGGAGTCAGACCAGAGAGGGAGCACATTCCAGGGCATGGGGAGTCGGACCTGAGTGGGAGCATATTCCAGGGCATGGGGAGTCGGACCTGAGTGGAAGCATATTCCAGGACATGGGATGTCGGACCTGAGTGGGAGCACATTCCAGGGCGTGGGGAGTCGAACCTGAGTGGAACACATTCCAGGGCGTGGGAGTCAGACCCGAGTGGCAGCATGTTCTGGGGGTGATGGGAGTTCGACCTGAGTGGGAGCACATTCCAGGGCTTGGGGGAGTCAGACCTCAGTGGGAGCACATTCCAGCGCGTGGGGAGTCAGACATGAGAGTGAGCACATTCCAGGGCATGGCGAGTCGGACCTGAGTGGGAGCATATTCCAGGGCATGGGGAGTCGGACCTGAGTGGGAGCACATTCCAGGGCGTGGGGAGTCGGACCTGAGTGAGAGCACATTCCAAGGCGAGAGAAGTCGGTCCTGAGTGGGAGCACATTCCAGGGTGAGAGAATTCGGACCTGAGTAGGAGCAGATTCCAGCGCATGGCGAGTCAGACCTTCTTGGGAGCATCTTCCAGGGCATGGGGAGTCGGACCTGAGTGAGAGCACATTCCCGGGCGAGAGTAGTCGGACCTGAGTGGGAGCACATTCCAGGATGTGGGGAGTCAGACCTGAGTGGGAGCACATTCCAGGATATTGGTCAGACCAGAGTGGGGGCACATTCAAATTCATGGGGCGGCGGACCTGACTGGGAACACCTTCCAGAGCGTGAAGAGTCAGACCTGAGTGGGAGCACATTCCAGGGCGTGGGGAGTCGGACCGAAGTGGGAGCACATTCCAGCATGTGGGGAGTCAGACCTGAGTGGGAGCACATTCCAGGGCATGGGGACTCGGACCTGAGTGGGAGCACATTCCAGGGCTTGGGGGAGTCAGAACTGAGTGGGAGCACATTCCAGGGCGAGAGGAGTCAGACCTGGGTGGGAGCACATTCCAGGGCATGGGGAGTCAGACATGAGAGTGAGCACATTCCAGGATGTGAGGAGTTGGACCTGAGTGGAAGAACATTCCAGGGTGTGAGGAGTCAGACCTGAGTGGGAGCACCTTCCAGGGCATGGCGAGTCGGACCTGAGTGGGAGCTCAATCCAGGGCGTGGGGAGTCGGAACCGAGTGGCAGCACATTCCAGGGCGTGGGGAGTCGGACCTGAGTGGCAGCACATTCCAGGGCATGGGGAGTCGGACCGAAGTGGGAGCACATTCCAGCATGTGGGGAGTCAGACCTGAGTGGGAGCACATTCCAGGGCATGGGGACTCGGACCTGAGTGGGAGCACATTCCAGGGCTTGGGGGAGTCAGAACTGAGTGGGAGCACATTCCAGGGCGAGAGGAGTCAGACCTGGGTGGGAGCACATTCCAGGGCATGGGGAGTCAGACATGAGAGTGAGCACATTCCAGGATGTGAGGAGTTGGACCTGAGTGGAAGAACATTCCAGGGTGTGAGGAGTCAGACCTGAGTGGGAGCACCTTCCAGGGCATGGCGAGTCGGACCTGAGTGGGAGCTCAATCCAGGGCGTGGGGAGTCGGAACCGAGTGGCAGCACATTCCAGGGCGTGGGGAGTCGGACCTGAGTGGCAGCACATTCCAGGGCATGGGGAGTCAGACCTGAGTGGAAGCATATTACCGGGCATGTGGAGTCGGACCTGAGTGGGAGCACATTCCAGGGCGTGGGGAGTCAGAACCGAGTGGCAGCATGTTCTGGGGGTGATGGGAGTCAGACCTGAGTGGGAGCGCATTCCAGGGCTTGGGGGAGTCGGTCCTGAGTGGGAGCACATTCCAGGGTGAGAGAATTCGGACCTGAGTAGGAGCAGATTCCAGCGCATGGGGAGTCAGACCTTAGTGGGAGCATCTTCCAGGGCATGGGGAGTCGGACCTGAGTGAGAGCACATTCCCGGGCGAGAGGAGTCGTACCTGTGTGGGAGCACGTTCCAGGATGTGTGGAGTCAGACCTGAGTGGGAACATATTCGAGGATATTGGTCAGACCAGAGTGGGGGCACATTCCAGTTCATGGGGCATCGGACCTGACTGGGAACACCTTCCTGAGCGTGAAGAGTCGCATCTGAGTGGGAGCACATTCCAGGGCGTGGGGAGACGGACCTAAAGATGGGAGCACATTCCAGCATGTGGGGAGTCAGACCAGAGTGGGAGCACATTCCAGGGCGTGGGGACTCGGACCTGAGTGGGAGCATATTCCTGGGCATGGGGAGTCGGACCTGAGTGGGAGCACATTCCACGGCGTGAGGAATCCGACCTGAGTGGGAGCACATTCCAGGGGAGAGAAGTCGGACCTGAGTGGGAGCACATTCCACGGCGTGAGGAATCCGACCTGAGTGGGAGCACATTCCAGGGGAGAGAAGTCGGACCTGAGTGGGAGCACATTCCACGGCGTGAGGAAACCGACCTGATTGGGAGCACATTTCGGGGAGAGCAGTCGGACCTGAGTGGGAGCAAATTCCAACGTGTGGGGAGTCAGACCTGGGTGGCAGCACATTCCAGGGCGTGGGGAGTCGGACCTGAGTGGCAGCACATTCCAGGGCATGGGGAGTCAGACCTGAGTGGAAGCATATTCCAGGGCATGGGGAGTCGGACGTGAGTGGGAGCACATTCCAGGGCGTGGGGAGTCAGACCTGAGTGGGAGCACATTCCAAGGCGGGAGAAGTCGGATCTGAGTGGGAGCACATTCCAGGGTGAGAGAATTCGGACCTGAGTAGGAGCAGATACCAGCGCGTGGGGAGTCATACCTTTTTGGGAGCATCTTCCAGGGCGTGGGGAGTCGGTCCTGAGTGGGAGCACATTCCAGGGTGAGAGAATTCGGACCTGAGTGGGAGCACATTCCACGGCGTGAGGAAACAGACCTGAGTGGGAGCACATTCCAGGTGAGAGAAGTCGGACATGAGTGGGAGCAAATTCCAATGTCTGGGGAGTCAGACCCGGCTGGGAGCACATTCCAGGGCGTGGGGAGTCAGACCCGAGTGGCAGCATGTTCTGGGGGTGATGGGAGTTGGTCCTGAGTGGGAGCACATTCCAGGGCTTGGGGGAGTCAGTCCTGAGTGGGAGCAAATTCCAGGGCGAGAAGAGTCAGACCTGGGTGGGAGCACATTCCAGGGCGTGGGGAGTCAGACATGAGAGTGAGCACATTCCAGGATGTGAGGAGTTGGACCTGAGTGGAAGAACATTCCAGGGCGTGAGGAGTCATCCCTGAGTGGGAGCAGATTCCAGGGCATGGGGAGTCGGACCTGAGTGGGAGCTCATTCCAGGGCGTGGGGGGTCGGACCTGAGTGGCAGCACATTCCAGGGCGTACGGAATCGGAACTGAGTGGGAGCACATTCCAGGGTGAGAGAATTCGGACCTGAGTAGGAGCAGATTCCAGCATGTGGGGAGTCAGACCTTAGTGGGAGCATCTTGCAGGGCATGGGGAGTCGGACCTGAGTGAGAGCACATTCCCGGGCGAGAGGAGTAGTACCTGAGTGGGGGCACGTTCCAGGATGTGGGGAGTCAGACCTGAGTTGGAGCACATTCCAGGATATTGGTCAGACCAGAGTGGGGGCACATTCCAGTTCATGGGGCGTCGGACCTGACTGGGAACACCTTCCTGAGCGTGAAGAGTCGGACCTGAGTGGGAGCACATTCCAGGGCATGGGGAGTCGGACCTAAGTTGGAGCACATTCCAGCATGTGGGGAGTCAGACCTGAGTGGGAGCACATTCCAGGGCATGGGGACTCGGACCTGAGTGGGAGGACATTCCACGGCGTGAGGAATCAGACCTGAGTGGGAGCACATTCAAGGGGAGAGAAGTCGGACCTGAGTGGGAGCACATTCCACGGCGTGAGGAAACAGACCTGACTGGGAGCACATTCCAGGGGAGAGAAGTCAGACCTGAGTGGGAGCAAATTCCAATGTGTGGGGAGTCAGACCTGGGTGGGAGCACATTCCAGGGCGTGGGGAGTCAGACATGAGTGGGAGCACATTCCAGGACGTGAGTAGTCGGACCTGAGTGGAAGAACATTCCAGGGCATGAGGTTTCGGACCTAAGTGGGAGAACATTCCCGCATGTGGGGAGTCAGACCAGAGAGGGAGCACATTCCAGGGCATGGGGAGTCGGACCTGAGTGGGAGCATATTCCAGGGCATGGGGAGTCGGACCTGAGTGGAAGCATATTCCAGGACATGGGATGTCGGACCTGAGTGGGAGCACATTCCAGGGCGTGGGGAGTCGGACCTGAGTGGGAGCTCATTCCAGGGCGTGGGGAGTCGGAACCGAGTGGCAGCACATTCCAGGGCGTGGGGAGTCGGACCTGAGTGGCAGCACATTCCAGGGCATGGGGAGTCAGACCTGAGTGGAAGCATATTACCGGGCATGTGGAGTCGGACCTGAGTGGGAGCACATTCCAGGGCGTGGGGAGTCGGACCTAAGTGGGAGCACATTCCAGGGTGAGAGAATTCGGACCTGAGTAGGAGCAGATTCCAGCGCATGGTGAGTCAGACCTGAGTGGGAGCAACTTCCAGGGCATGGGGAGTCGGACCTGCGTGAGAGCACATTCCCGGGCGAGAGGAGTCAGACCTGAGTGGGAGCACATTCCAGGATATTTGTCAGACCAGAGTGGGGGCAAATCTAAGTTCATGGGGCGGCGAACCTGACTGGGAACACCTTCCAGAGCATGAAGAGTCAGACCTGAGTGGGACCACATTCCAGGGCGTGGGGAGTCGGACCGAAGTGGGAGCACATTCCAGCATGTGGGGAGTCAGACCTGCGTGGGAGCACATTCCAGGGCATGGGGACTCGGACCTGAGTGGGAGCAAATTCCAGGGCGTTTAGAGTCGGACCTGCGTGTGAGCACATTCCACGGCGTGAGGAATCAGACCTGAGTGGGAGAACATTCCAGGGGAGAGAAGTCGGACCTGAGTGGGAGCACATTCCAGGGCGAGAGGAGTCAGACCAGAGTGGGAGCAAATTCCAACATGTGGGGAGTCAGACCTGGGTGGGAGCACATTCCAGGGCGTGGGGAATCAGACATGAGTGGGAGCACATTCCAGGATGTGAGGAGTCGGACCTGAGTGGAAGAACATTCCAGGGCATGGGGAGTCGGACCTGAGTGGGAGCTCATTCCAGGGCGTGGGGACTCAGACCTGAGTGGCAGCACATTCCAGGGCATGGGGAGTCGGACCTGAGTGGTAGCATATTCCAGGGCATGGGGAGTCGTACCTGAGTGGGAACACATTCCAGGGCGTGGGGAGTCGGACCTGAGTGGGAACACATTCCAAGGCGAGAGAAGTCGGAACTGAGTGGGAGCACATTCCAGGGTGAGAGAATTCGGACCTGAGTGGGACATATTCCAGCAAGTGGGGAGTCGGACCTTAGTGGGAGCACCTTCCAGGGCATAGGGGAGTCGGACCTGAGTGAGAGCACTTCCCGGGCGAGAGGAGTCTGGCCTGAGTGGGAGCTCGTTCCAGGATGTGGGGATTCAGACCTGAGTGGAAGCACATTCCAGGATATTGGTCAGACCAGAGTGGGGGCACATTCCAGGTCATGCGGCGTCGGACGTGACTGGAAACACCTTCCAGAGCGTAAAGAGCCGGACCTGAGTGGGAGCACATTCCAGCATGTGGGGAGTCAGACCTGAGTGGGAGCACATTCCATTGCATCGGGACTCGGACTTCAGTGGGAGCACATTCCAGGGCGTGGGGAGTCGGACCTGAGTGGGAGCACATTCCAGGGCTTGGGGGAGTCAGACCTGAGTGGGAGCAAATTCCAGGGCGAGAGGAGTCAGACCTGGGTGGGAGCGCATTCCAGGGCGTGGGGAGTCAGACATGAGAGTGAGCACATTCCAGGATGTGAGGAGTTGTACCTGAGTGGAAGAACATTCCAGGGCATGAGGAGCCAGACCTGAGTGGGAGCACATTCCAGGGCGTGGGGAGTCGGACATGAGTGGAAGAACATTCCAGGGCATGAGGTTTCGGACCTAAGTGGGAGAACATTCCCGCATGTGGGGAGTCAGACCAGAGAGGGAGCACATTCCAGGGCATGGGGAGTCGGACCTGAGTGGGAGCATATTCCAGGGCATGGGGAGTCGGACCTGAGTGGAAGCATATTCCAGGACATGGGATGTCGGACCTGAGTGGGAGCACATTCCAGGGCGTGGGGAGTCGGACCTGAGTGGGAGCTCATTCCAGGGCGTGGGGAGTCGGAACCGAGTGGCAGCACATTCCAGGGCGTGGGGAGTCGGACCTGAGTGGCAGCACATTCCAGGGCATGGGGAGTCAGACCTGAGTGGAAGCATATTACCGGGCATGTGGAGTCGGACCTGAGTGGGAGCACATTCCAGGGCGTGGGGAGTCGGACCTAAGTGGGAGCACATTCCAGGGTGAGAGAATTCGGACCTGAGTAGGAGCAGATTCCAGCGCATGGTGAGTCAGACCTGAGTGGGAGCAACTTCCAGGGCATGGGGAGTCGGACCTGCGTGAGAGCACATTCCCGGGCGAGAGGAGTCAGACCTGAGTGGGAGCACATTCCAGGATATTTGTCAGACCAGAGTGGGGGCAAATCTAAGTTCATGGGGCGGCGAACCTGACTGGGAACACCTTCCAGAGCATGAAGAGTCAGACCTGAGTGGGACCACATTCCAGGGCGTGGGGAGTCGGACCGAAGTGGGAGCACATTCCAGCATGTGGGGAGTCAGACCTGCGTGGGAGCACATTCCAGGGCATGGGGACTCGGACCTGAGTGGGAGCAAATTCCAGGGCGTTTAGAGTCGGACCTGCGTGTGAGCACATTCCACGGCGTGAGGAATCAGACCTGAGTGGGAGAACATTCCAGGGGAGAGAAGTCGGACCTGAGTGGGAGCACATTCCAGGGCGAGAGGAGTCAGACCAGAGTGGGAGCAAATTCCAACATGTGGGGAGTCAGACCTGGGTGGGAGCACATTCCAGGGCGTGGGGAATCAGACATGAGTGGGAGCACATTCCAGGATGTGAGGAGTCGGACCTGAGTGGAAGAACATTCCAGGGCATGGGGAGTCGGACCTGAGTGGGAGCTCATTCCAGGGCGTGGGGACTCAGACCTGAGTGGCAGCACATTCCAGGGCATGGGGAGTCGGACCTGAGTGGTAGCATATTCCAGGGCATGGGGAGTCGTACCTGAGTGGGAACACATTCCAGGGCGTGGGGAGTCGGACCTGAGTGGGAACACATTCCAAGGCGAGAGAAGTCGGAACTGAGTGGGAGCACATTCCAGGGTGAGAGAATTCGGACCTGAGTGGGACATATTCCAGCAAGTGGGGAGTCGGACCTTAGTGGGAGCACCTTCCAGGGCATAGGGGAGTCGGACCTGAGTGAGAGCACTTCCCGGGCGAGAGGAGTCTGGCCTGAGTGGGAGCTCGTTCCAGGATGTGGGGATTCAGACCTGAGTGGAAGCACATTCCAGGATATTGGTCAGACCAGAGTGGGGGCACATTCCAGGTCATGCGGCGTCGGACGTGACTGGAAACACCTTCCAGAGCGTAAAGAGCCGGACCTGAGTGGGAGCACATTCCAGCATGTGGGGAGTCAGACCTGAGTGGGAGCACATTCCATTGCATCGGGACTCGGACTTCAGTGGGAGCACATTCCAGGGCGTGGGGAGTCGGACCTGAGTGGGAGCACATTCCAGGGCTTGGGGGAGTCAGACCTGAGTGGGAGCAAATTCCAGGGCGAGAGGAGTCAGACCTGGGTGGGAGCGCATTCCAGGGCGTGGGGAGTCAGACATGAGAGTGAGCACATTCCAGGATGTGAGGAGTTGTACCTGAGTGGAAGAACATTCCAGGGCATGAGGAGCCAGACCTGAGTGGGAGCACATTCCAGGGCATGGGGAGTCGGACCTGAGTGGGAGCTCATTCCAGGGCGTGGGGAGTCGGACATGAGTGGCAACACATTCCAGGGTGTGGGGAGTCGGACCTGAGTGGGAGCACATTCCACGGCATGAGGAATCAGACCTGAGTGGGAGCACATTCCAGATGAGAGAAGTCGGACCTGAGTGGGAGCACATTCCAGGATGTGAGGAGTCGGACCTGAGTGGAAGAACATTCCAGGGCATGAGGTTTCGGACCTAAGTGGGAGCACATTCCAGCATGTGGGCTGTCAGAGCTGAGTGGGAGCACATTCCAGGGCATGGGGAGTCGGACCTGAGTGGGAGCACATTCCAGGGCATGGGGAGTCGGACCTGAGCGGAAGCATATTCCAGGACATGGGGTGTCGGACCTGACTGGGAGCACATTCTAGGGCGTGGGGAGTCGGAACTGAGTGGGAGCTCATTCCAGGGCGTGGGGAGTCAGACCTGAGTGGCAGCAAGTTCTGGGGGTGACGGGAGTTGGACCTGAGAGGGAGCACATTCCAGGGCTTGGGGGAGTCAGACCTGAGTGGGAGCACATTCCAGGGCGTGCGGAGTCGGACCTGAGTGGTAGCACATTCCAGGGCGTGGGGATTTGGACCTGAGTGGGAGCACATTGCAGGACATGGGGACTAGGACCTGAGTGCGAACTCATTGTAGGGCGTGGGAATTCGGGCCTCAGTGGGAGCACATTCCAGGGTGTGGGTAGTCAGACCTGAGTGTGAGCACATTCCGCGGCATGAGGAATCAGACCTGAGTGGGAACACATTCCAAGGGAGAGAAGTCGGACCTGAGTGGGAGCACATTCCAGGGTGAGGGGAGTCAGACCTGAGTGGGAGCAAATTCCTACGTGTGGGGAGTCAGACCTGAGTGGGAGCACATTCCAGGGCATGGGGACTCGGACCTGAGTGGGAGCACATTCCAGGGCATGGGGAGTCAGACCTGAGTGGGAGCACATTCGAGGGCGTGGGGAGTCGGAACTGAGTTGGGAGCACATTCCATTATGTAGTGAGTCGGACCTGAGTGGGAGCACATTCCAGGGCGTGGGGAGTCAGACCTGAGTGGCAGCATGTTCTAGGTGTGATGGGACTTGGACCTGAGTGGGAGTACATTCCAGTACTTGGGGGAGTCAGACCAGAGTGGGAGCACATTTCAGGGCGTGGGAATTCGGACCTGAGTGGGAGCACGTTCCAGGGCATGGGGAGTCGGACCTGAGCGGGAGCACATTCCAGGGCATGAGGATTCGGACCTAATTGGGAGCACGTTCCAGTGCATGGGGAGTCGGACCTGACTGGGAGCACATTCCAGGGCAAGAGGACTCAGACCTGGGTGGGAGCACATTCCAGGGCATGGGGAGTCGGACCTGAGTGGGAGCTCATTCCAGGGCATGGGGAGTTGGACATGAGTGGCAGCACATTCCAGGGCGTGGGGAGACGGACCTGAGTGGCAGCACATTCCAGGGCATGGGGAGTCGGACCTGAGTGTTAGCATATTCCAGGGCATGGGGAGTCGGACCTGAGTGGGAGCACATTCCAGGGTGTGGGGATTTGGACCTGAGTGGGAGCACATTCCAAGGCGAGAGAACTCGAACCTGAGTGGGAGCACATTCCAGGGCGAGAGAATTCGGACCTGAGTGGGAGCAGATTCCAGCGCTTGGGGAGTCAGAGCTTAGTGGGAGCACCTTCCAGGGCATGGGGAGTCGGAGCTGAGTGAGAGCACATTCCCGGGCGAGAGGAGTCGGACCTGAGTGGGAGCATGTTCCAGGATGTGGGGATTCAGACCTGAGTGGGAGCACATTCCAGGATATTGGTCAGACCAGAGTGGGGGCACATTCCAGGTCATGGGGCGTCGGACGTGACTGGGAACACCTTCCAGAGCGTAAAGTGTCGGACCTGAGTGGGAGCACATTCCAGCATGTGGGGTGTCAGACCTGAGTGGGAGCACATTCCAGGGCGTGGGGAGTCGGACCTGAGTGGGAGCACATTCCAGGGCTTGGGGGAGTCAGAACTGAATGGGAGCTCATTCCAGGGCGTGGGGGGTCGGACCTGAGTGGCAGCACATTCCAGGGCGTGGGGAGTCGGAACTGAGTGGGAGCACATTCCAGGGTGAGAGAATTCGGACCTGAGTAGGAGCAGATTCCAGCATGTGGGGAGTCAGACCTTAGTGGGAGCATCTTCCAGGGCATGGGTAGTCGGACCTTAGTGAGAGCACATTCCCGGGCGAGAGGAGTAGTACCTGAGTGGGGGCACGTTCCAGGATGTGGGGAGTCAGACCTGAGTTGGAGCACATTCCAGGATATTGGTCAGACCAGAGTGGGGGCACATTCCAGTTCATGGGGCGTCGGACCTGACTGGGAACACCTTCCTGAGCGTGAAGATACGGACCTGAGTGGGAGCACATTCCAGGGCATGGGGAGTCGGACCTAAGTTGGAGCACATTCCAGCATGTGGGGAGTCAGACCTGAGTGAGAGCACATTCCAGGGCATGGGGACTCGGACCTGAGTGGGAGCACATTCCACGGCGTGAGGAATCAGACCTGAGTGGGAGCACATTCAAGGGGAGAGAAGTCGGACCTGAGTGGGAGCACATTCCACGGCGTGAGGAAACAGACCTGACTGGGAGCACATTCCAGGGGAGAGAAGTCAGACCTGAGTGGGAGCAAATTCCAACGTGTGGGGAGTCAGACCTGGGTGGGAGCACATTCCAGGGCGTGGGGAGTCAGACATGAGTGGGAGCACATTCCAGGACGTGAGTAGTCGGATCTGAGTGGAAGAACATTCCAGGGCATGAGGTTTCGGACCTAAGTGGGAGAACATTCCCGCATGTGGGGAGTCAGACCAGAGAGGGAGCACATTCCAGGGCATGGGGAGTCGGACCTGAGTGGGAGCATATTCCAGGGCATGGGGAGTCGGACCTGAGTGGAAGCATATTCCAGGACATGGGATGTCGGACCTGAGTGGGAGCACATTCCAGGGCGTGGGGAGTCGGACCTGAGTGGGAGCTCATTCCAGGGCGTGGGGAGTCGGAACCGAGTGGCAGCACATTCCAGGGCGTGGGGAGTCGGACCTGAGTGGCAGCACATTCCAGGGCATGGGGAGTCAGACCTGAGTGGAAGCATATTGCCGGGCATGTGGAGTCGGACCTGAGTGGGAGCACATTCCAGGGCGTGGGGAGTCGGACCTAAGTGGGAGCACATTCCAGGGTGAGAGAATTCGGACCTGAGTAGGAGCAGATTCCAGCGCATGGTGAGTCAGACCTGAGTGGGAGCACCTTCCAGGGCATGGGGAGTCAGACCTGCGTGAGAGCACATTCCCGGGCGAGAGGAGTCAGACCTGAGTGGGAGCACATTCCAGGATATTTGTCAGACCAGAGTGGGGGCAAATCTAAGTTCATGGGGCGGCGAACCTGACTGGGAACACCTTCCAGAGCATGAAGAGTCAGACCTGAGTGGGACCACATTCCAGGGCGTGGGGAGTCGGACCGAAGTGGGAGCACATTCCAGCATGTGGGGAGTCAGACCTGCGTGGGAGCACATTCCAGGGCATGGGGACTCGGACCTGAGTGGGAGCAAATTCCAGGGCGTTTAGAGTCGGACCTGCGTGTGAGCACATTCCACGGCGTGAGGAATCAGACCTGAGTGGGAGAACATTCCAGGGGAGAGAAGTCGGACCTGAGTGGGAGCACATTCCAGGGCGAGAGGAGTCAGACCAGAGTGGGAGCAAATTCCAACATGTGGGGAGTCAGACCTGGGTGGGAGCACATTCCAGGGCGTGGGGAATCAGACATGAGTGGGAGCACATTCCAGGATGTGAGGAGTCGGACCTGAGTGGAAGAACATTCCAGGGCATGGGGAGTCGGACCTGAGTGGGAGCTCATTCCAGGGCGTGGGGACTCAGACCTGAGTGGCAGCACATTCCAGGGCATGGGGAGTCGGACCTGAGTGGTAGCATATTCCAGGGCATGGGGAGTCGTACCTGAGTGGGAACACATTCCAGGGCGTGGGGAGTCGGACCTGAGTGGGAACACATTCCAAGGCGAGAGAAGTCGGAACTGAGTGGGAGCACATTCCAGGGTGAGAGAATTCGGACCTGAGTGGGAGCATATTCCAGCAAGTGGGGAGTCGGACCTTAGTGGGAGCACCTTCCAGGGCATAGGGGAGTCGGACCTGAGTGAGAGCACTTCCCGGGCAAGAGGAGTCTGGCCTGAGTGGGAGCTCGTTCCAGGATGTGGGGATTCAGACCTGAGTGGAAGCACATTCCAGGATATTGGTCAGACCAGAGTGGGGGCACATTCCAGGTCATGCGGCGTCGGACGTGACTGGAAACACCTTCCAGAGCGTAAAGAGCCGGACCTGAGTGGGAGCACATTCCAGCATGTGGGGAGTCAGACCTGAGTGGGAGCACATTCCATTGCATCGGGACTCGGACTTCAGTGGGAGCACATTCCAGGGCGTGGGGAGTCGGACCTGAGTGGGAGCACATTCCAGGGCTTGAGGGAGTCAGACCTGAGTGGGAGCAAATTCCAGGGCGAGAGGAGTCAGACCTGGGTGGGAGCACATTCCAGGGCGTGGGGAGTCAGACATGAGAGTGAGCACATTCCAGGATGTGAGGAGTTGTACCTGAGTGGAAGAACATTCCAGGGCATGAGGAGCCAGACCTGAGTGGGAGCACATTCCAGGGCATGGGGAGTCGGACCTGAGTGGGAGCTCATTCCAGGGCGTGGGGAGTCGGACATGAGTGGCAACACATTCCAGGGTGTGGGGAGTCGGACCTGAGTGGGAGCACATTCCACGGCATGAGGAATCAGACCTGAGTGGGAGCACATTCCAGATGAGAGAAGTCGGACCTGAGTGGGAGCACATTCCAGGATGTGAGGAGTCGGACCTGAGTGGAAGAACATTCCAGGGCATGAGGTTTCGGACCTGAGTGGGAGCACATTCCAGGGCATGGGGAGTCGGACCTGAGCGGAAGCATATTCCAGGACATGGGGTGTCGGACCTGACTGGGAGCACATTCTAGGGCATGGGGAGTCGGAACTGAGTGGGAGCTCATTCCAGGGCGTGGGGAGTCAGACCTGAGTGGCAGCAAGTTCTGGGGGTGACGGGAGTTGGACCTGAGAGGGAGCACATTCCAGGGCTTGGGGGAGTCAGACCTGAGTGGGAGCACATTCCAGGGCGTGCGGAGTCGGACCTGAGTGGTAGCACATTCCAGGGCGTGGGGATTTGGACCTGAGTGGGAGCACATTGCAGGACATGGGGACTAGGACCTGAGTGCGAGCTCATTGTAGGGCGTGGGAATTCGGGCCTCAGTGGGAGCACATTCCAGGGTGTGGGTAGTCAGACCTGAGTGTGAGCACATTCCGCGGCATGAGGAATCAGACCTGAGTGGGAACACATTCCAAGGGAGAGAAGTCGGACCTGAGTGGGAGCACATTCCAGGGTGAGGGGAGTCAGACCTGAGTGGGAGCACATTCCAGGGCATGGGGACTCGGACCTGAGTGGGAGCACATTCCAGGGCATGGGGAGTCAGACCTGAGTGGGAGCACATTCGAGGGCGTGGGGAGTCGGAACTGAGTTGGGAGCACATTCCATTATGTAGTGAGTCGGACCTGAGTGGGAGCACATTCCAGGGCGTGGGGAGTCAGACCTGAGTGGCAGCATGTTCTAGGTGTGATGGGACTTGGACCTGAGTGGGAGTACATTCCAGTACTTGGGGGAGTCAGACCAGAGTGGGAGCACATTTCAGGGCGTGGGAATTCGGACCTGAGTGGGAGCACGTTCCAGGGCACGGGGAGTCGGACCTGAGCGGGAGCACATTCCAGGGCATGAGGATTCGGACCTAATTGGGAGCACGTTCCAGTGCATGGGGAGTCGGACCTGACTGGGAGCACATTCCAGGGCAAGAGGACTCAGACCTGGGTGGGAGCACATTCCAGGGCATGGGGAGTCGGAGCTGAGTGGGAGCACATTCCAGGGCGTGGGGAGTCGGACCTGAGTGTTAGCATATTCCAGGGCATGGGGAGTCGGACCTGAGTGGGAGCACATTCCAGTGTGTGGGGATTTGGACCTGAGTGGGAGCACATTCCAAGGCGAGAGAACTCGAACCTGAGTGGGAGCACATTCCAGGGCGAGAGAATTCGGACCTGAGTGGGAGCAGATTCCAGCGCTTGGGGAGTCAGAGCTTAGTGGGAGCACCTTCCAGGGCATGGGGAGTCGGAGCTGAGTGAGAGCACATTCCCGGGCGAGAGGAGTCGGACCTGAGTGGGAGCACGTTCCAGGATGTGGGGATTCAGACCTGAGTGGGAGCACATTCCAGGACATGGGGAATCAGACCTGAGTGGGAGCACATTCCAGGTCGTGGGAAGTCGGGCCTCAGTGAGAGCACATTCCAGGGTGTGGGTAGTCAGACCTGAGTGTGACCACATTCCAGGGCATGGGGTTTCGGACCTGAGTGGGGGCACCTTCCAGGACGTAAGGTGTCGGACCAGAGTGGGAGCACATATCAGGGCGAGAGGAGTCGGACCTGAGTGGGAGCATGTTCCAGGACGTGGGGAGTCAGAACTGAGTGGGAGCATATTCCAGGGTGTGAGGAGTCAGACCTGAGTGGGAGCACCTTCCAGGACGTTGGGAGCCGGATCTGAGTGGGAGCACATTCCACGGCGTGAGGAATCAGACCTGAGTGGGACCACTTTCCAGGGGATAGAAGTCGGACCTGAGTGAGAGTACATTCCAGGGCGAGAGGAGTCAGACCTCAGTGGGAGCAAATTCAGACGTGTGGGGAGTCAGACCTGGGTGGGAGCACATTCCAGGACATGGGGAGTTAGACATGAGAGGGAGCACATTCCAGGACGTGTGGAGTCAGACCTTAGTGGAAGAACATTCCAGGGCGTGAGGAGTCGGACCTGAGTGGGAGAACATTCCAGGGCATGGGGAGCCGGACCTGAGTGGAAGCATATTCCAGGGGTTGGGGTGTCAGACCTGAGTGGGAACATATTCCAAAGCGGGGAGAGTCGGACCTGAGTGGGAGCACATTCCACGGCGTGAGGAATCAGACCTGAGTGGGAGGACATTCCAAGGGAGAGAAGTCGGACCTGAGTGGGAGCACATTCCAGGGCGAGAGGAGTCAGACCTGAGTGGGAGCAAATTCCAACGTATGGGGAGTCAGACCTGAGTGGGAGCACATTCCAAGGCATGGGCACTCGGAACTGAGTGGGAGCCCATTCCAGGGCATGGGGAGTCAGACCTGAGTGGAAGCATATTCCAGGGCATGGGGAGTCGGACGTGAGTGGGAGCACATTCCAGGACGTGGGGAGTCAGACCTGAGTGGGAGCACATTCCAAGGCGAGAGAAGTCGGATCTGAGTGGGAGCACATTCCAGGGTGAGAGAATTCGGACCTGAGTAGGAGCAGATTCCAGCGCGTGGGGAGTCATACCTTTTTGGGAGCATCTTCCAGGGCGTGGGGTGTCGGTCCTGAGTGGGAGCACATTCCACGGCGTGAGGAAACAGACCTGAGTGGGAGCACATTCCAGGTGAGAGAAGTCGGACATGAGTGGGAGCAAATTCCAATGTCTGGGGAGTCAGACCTGGCTGGGAGCACATTCCAGGGCGTGGGGAGTCAGACCCGAGTGGCAGCATGTTCTGGGGGTGATGGGAGTCAGACCTGAGTGGGAGCGCATTCCAGGGCTTGGGGGAGTCAGTCCTGAGTGGGAGCAAATTCCAGGGCGAGAAGAGTCAGACCTGGGTGGGAGCACATTCCAGGGCGTGGGGAGTCAGACATGAGAGTGAGCACATTCCAGGATGTGAGGAGTTGGACCTGAGTGGAAGAACATTCCAGGGCGTGAGGAGTCATCCCTGAGTGGGAGCAGATTCCAGGGCATGGGGAGTCGGACCTGAGTGGGAGCTCATTCCAGGGTGTGGGGGGTCGGACCTGAGTGGCAGCACATTCCAGGGCGTGGGGAGTCGGAACTGAGTGGGAGCACATTCCAGGGTGAGAGAATTCGGACCTGAGTAGGAGCAGATGCCAGCATGTGGGGAGTCAGACCTTAGTGGGAGCATCTTCCAGGGCATGGGGAGTCGGACCTGAGTGAGAGCACATTCCCGGGTGAGAGGAGTAGTACCTGAGTGGGGGCACGTTCCAGGATGTGGGGAGTCAGACCTGAGTTGGAGCACATTCCAGGATATTGGTCAGACCAGAGTGGGGGCACATTCCAGTTCATGGGGCGTCGGACCTGACTGGGAACACCTTCCTGAGCGTGAAGAGTCGGACCTGAGTGGGAGCACATTCCAGGGCATGGGGAGTCGGACCTAAGTTGGAGCACATTCCAGCATGTGGGGAGTCAGACCTGAGTGGGAGCACATTCCAGGGCATGGGGACTCGGACCTGAGTGGGAGCACATTCCACGGCGTGAGGAATCAGACCTGAGTGGGAGCACATTCAAGGGGAGAGAAGTCGGACCTGAGTGGGAGCACATTCCACGGCGTGAGGAAACAGACCTGACTGGGAGCACATTCCAGGGGAGAGAAGTCAGACCTGAGTGGGAGCAAATTCCAACGTGTGGGGAGTCAGACCTGGGTGGGAGCACATTCCAGGGCGTGGGGAGTCAGACATGAGTGGGAGCACATTCCAGGACGTGAGGAGTCGGACCTGAGTGGAAGAACATTCCAGGGCATGAGGTTTCGGACCTAAGTGGGAGAACATTCCCGCATGTGGGGAGTCAGACCAGAGAGGGAGCACATTCCAGGGCATGGGGAGTCGGACCTGAGTGGGAGCATATTCCAGGGCATGGGGAGTCGGACCTGAGTGGAAGCATATTCCAGGACATGGGATGTCGGACCTGAGTGGGAGCACATTCCAGGGCGTGGGGAGTCGGACCTGAGTGGGAGCTCATTCCAGGGCGTGGGGAGTCGGAACCGAGTGGCAGCACATTCCAGGGCGTGGGGAGTCGGACCTGAGTGGCAGCACATTCCAGGGCATGGGGAGTCAGACCTGAGTGGAAGCATATTGCCGGGCATGTGGAGTCGGACCTGAGTGGGAGCACATTCCAGGGCGTGGGGAGTCGGACCTAAGTGGGAGCACATTCCAGGGTGAGAGAATTCGGACCTGAGTAGGAGCAGATTCCAGCGCATGGTGAGTCAGACCTGAGTGGGAGCAACTTCCAGGGCATGGGGAGTCGGACCTGCGTGAGAGCACATTCCCGGGCGAGAGGAGTCAGACCTGAGTGGGAGCACATTCCAGGATATTTGTCAGACCAGAGTGGGGGCAAATCTAAGTTCATGGGGCGGCGAACCTGACTGGGAACACCTTCCAGAGCATGAAGAGTCAGACCTGAGTGGGACCACATTCCAGGGCGTGGGGAGTCGGACCGAAGTGGGAGCACATTCCAGCATGTGGGGAGTCAGACCTGCGTGGGAGCACATTCCAGGGCATGGGGACTCGGACCTGAGTGGGAGCAAATTCCAGGGCGTTTAGAGTCGGACCTGCGTGTGAGCACATTCCACGGCGTGAGGAATCAGACCTGAGTGGGAGAACATTCCAGGGGAGAGAAGTCGGACCTGAGTGGGAGCACATTCCACGGCGTGAGGAGTCAGACCAGAGTGGGAGAACATTCCAGGGGAGAGAAGTCGGACCTGAGTGGGAGCACATTCCAGGGCGAGAGGAGTCAGACCAGAGTGGGAGCAAATTCCAACATGTGGGGAGTCAGACCTGGGTGGGAGCACATTCCAGGGCGTGGGGAATCAGACATGAGTGGGAGCACATTCCAGGATGTGAGGAGTCGGACCTGAGTGGAAGAACATTCCAGGGCATGGGGAGTCGGACCTGAGTGGGAGCTCATTCCAGGGCGTGGGGACTCAGACCTGAGTGGCAGCACATTCCAGGGCATTGGGAGTCGGACCTGAGTGGTAGCATATTCCAGGGCATGGGGAGTCGTACCTGAGTGGGAACACATTCCAGGGCGTGGGGAGTCGGACCTGAGTGGGAACACATTCCAAGGTGAGAGAAGTCGGAACTGAGTGGGAGCACATTCCAGGGTGAGAGAATTCGGACCTGAGTGGGAGCATATTCCAGCAAGTGGGGAGTCGGACCTTAGTGGGAGCACCTTCCAGGGCATAGGGGAGTCGGACCTGAGTGAGAGCACTTCCCGGGCGAGAGGAGTCTGGCCTGAGTGGGAGCTCGTTCCAGGATGTGGGGATTCAGACCTGAGTGGAAGCACATTCCAGGATATTGGTCAGACCAGAGTGGGGGCACATTCCAGGTCATGCGGCGTCGGACGTGACTGGAAACACCTTCCAGAGCGTAAAGAGCCGGACCTGAGTGGGAGCACATTCCAGCATGTGGGGAGTCAGACCTGAGTGGGAGCACATTCCATTGCATCGGGACTCGGACTTCAGTGGGAGCACATTCCAGGGCGTGGGGAGTCGGACCTGAGTGGGAGCACATTCCAGGGCTTGGGGGAGTCAGACCTGAGTGGGAGCAAATTCCAGGGCGAGAGGAGTCAGACCTGGGTGGGAGCACATTCCAGGGCGTGGGGAGTCAGACATGAGAGTGAGCACATTCCAGGATGTGAGGAGTTGTACCTGAGTGGAAGAACATTCCAGGGCATGAGGAGCCAGACCTGAGTGGGAGCACATTCCAGGGCATGGGGAGTCGGACCTGAGTGGGAGCACATTCCAGGGCGTGGGGAGTCGGACATGAGTGGCAACACATTCCAGGGTGTGGGGAGTCGGACCTGAGTGGGAGCACATTCCACGGCATGAGGAATCAGACCTGAGTGGGAGCACATTCCAGATGAGAGAAGTCGGACCTGAGTGGGAGCACATTCCAGGATGTGAGGAGTCGGACCTGAGTGGAAGAACATTTCAGGGCATGAGGTTTCGGACCTAAGTGGGAGCACATTCCAGCATGTGGGCTGTCAGAGCTGAGTGGGAGCACATTCCAGGGCATGGGGAGTCGGACCTGAGTGGGAGCACATTCCAGGGCATGGGAAGTCGGACCTGAGTGGAAGCATATTCCAGGACATGGGGTGTCGGACCTGACTGGGAGCACATTCCAGGGCTTGGGGGAGTCAGACCTGAGTGGGAGCACATTCCAGGGCGTGCGGAGTCGGTCCTGAGTGGTAGCACATTCCAGGGCGTGGGGATTTGGACCTGAGTGGGAGCACATTGCAGGACATGGGGACTAGGACCTGAGTGCGAGCTCATTGTAGGGCGTGGGAATTCGGGCCTCAGTGGGAGCACATTCCAGGGCGTGGGTAGTCAGACCTGAGTGAGGGCACATTCCGCGGCATGAGGAATCAGACCTGAGTGGGAACACATTCCAAGGGAGAGAAGTCGGACCTGAGTGGGAGCACATTCCAGGGTGAGGGGAGTCAGACCTGAGTGGGAGCAAATTCCTACGTGTGGGGAGTCAGACCTGAGTGGGAGCACATTCCAGGGCATGGGGACTCGGACCTGAGTGGGAGCACATTCCAGGGCATGGGGAGTCAGACCTGAGTGGGAGCACATTCGAGGGCGTGGGGAGTCGGAACTGAGTTGGGAGCACATTCCATTATGTAGTGAGTCGGACCTGAGTGGGAGCACATTCCAGGGCGTGGGGAGTCAGACCTGAGTGGCAGCATGTTCTAGGTGTGATGGGACTTTGACCTGAGTGGGAGTACATTCCAGTACTTGGGGGAGTCAGACCTGAGTGGGAGCACATTTCAGGGCGTGGGAATTCGGACCTGAGTGGGAGCACGTTCCAGGGCATGGGGAGTCGGACCTGAGCGGGAGCACATCCCAGGGCATGGGGAGTCAGACTTAATTGGGAGCAAGTTCCAGGGCATGGGGAGTCGGACCTGACTGGGAACAAATTCCAGGGCGTGAAGAGTCGGACCTGAGTGGGAGCACATTCCAGGGCATGAGGAGTCGGACCTAATTGGGAGCACGTTCCAGTGCATGGGGAGTCGGACCTGACTGGGAGCACATTCCAGGGCGAGAGGACTCAGACCTGGGTGGGAGCACATTCCAGGGCATGGGGAGTCGGACCTGAGTGGGAGCTCATTCCAGGGCATGGGGCGTTGGACATGAGTGGCAGCACATTCCAGGGCGTGGGGAGTCGGACCTGAGTGGCAGCACATTCCAGGGCATGGGGAGTCGGACCTGAGTGTTAGCATATTCCAGTGCATGGGGAGTCGGACCTGAGTGGGAGCACATTCCAGGGTGTGGGGATTTGGACATGAGTGGGAGCACATTCCAAGGCGACAGAACTCGAACCTGAGTGGGAGCACATTCCAGGGCGAGAGAATTCGGACCTGAGTGGGAGCAGATTCCAGCGCTTGGGGAGTCAGAGCTTAGTGGGAGCACCTTCCAGGGCATGGGGAGTCGGAGCTGAGTGAGAGCACATTCCCGGGCGAGAGGAGTCGGACCTGAGTGGGAGCACGTTCCAGGATGTGGGGATTCAGACCTGAGTGGGAGCACATTCCAGGATATTGGTCAGACCAGAGTGGGGGCACATTCCAGGTCATGGGGCGTCGGACGTGACTGGGAACACCTTCCAGAGCGTAAAGTGTCGGACCTGAGTGGGAGCACATTCCAGCATGTGGGGTGTCAGACCTGAGTGGGAGCACATTCCATTGCATGGGGACTCGGACCTGAGTGGGAGCACATTCCAGGACATGGGGAGTTAGACATGAGAGGGAGCACATTCCAGGACGTGTGGAGTCAGACCTTAGTGGAAGAACATTCCAGGGCGTGAGGAGTCGGACCTGAGTGGGAGCACATTCCAGGGCATGGGGAGCCGGACCTGAGTGGAAGCATATTCCAGGGGTTGGGGTGTCAGACCTGAGTGGGAACATATTCCAAAGCGGGGAGAGTCGGACCTGAGTGGGAGCACATTCCACGGCGTGAGGAATCAGACCTGAGTGGGAGGACATTCCAAGGGAGAGAAGTCGGACCTGAGTGGGAGCACATTCCAGGGCGAGAGGAGTCAGACCTGAGTGGGAGCAAATTCCAACGTATGGGGAGTCAGACCTGAGTGGGAGCCCATTCCAGGGCATGGGTCGTCGGACCTGAGTGGAAGATTATTCCGGGGCATGGGGTGTTGGACTTGAGTGGGAGCACGTTCCAGGGCGTGGGGAGTCGGACCTGAGTGGGAGCACATTCCATTATGTAGTGAGTCGGACCTGAGTGGGAGCACATTCCAGGGCGTGGGAAGTCGTGCCTGATTGGGAGCACATTCCAGGGCATGGGTAGTCAGACCTGACTCTGAGCACATTCCAGGGCATGGGAAGTCGGGCCTCAGTGGGAGCACATTCCAGGGCGTGGGTAGTCGGACCTGAGTGGGAGCACATTCCAGGGCTTGGGGGAGTCAGACCTGAGTGGGAGCACATTCCGGGGCATGGGAAGTCAGACCTGATTGGGAGCACATTCCAGGGCGAGAGGAGTCAGACATGAGAGTGAGCACGTTCCAGGATGTGAGGAGTTGTACCTGAGTGGAAGAACATTCCAGGGCATGAGGAGCCAGACCTGAGTGGGAGCACATTCCAGGGCATGGGGAGTCGGACCTGAGTGGGAGCTCATTCCAGGGCGTGGGGAGTCGGACATGAGTGGCAACACATTCCAGGGTGTGGGGAGTCGGACCTGAGTGGGAGCACATTCCACGGCATGAGGAATCAGACCTGAGTGGGAGCACATTCCAGATGAGAGAAGTCGGACCTGAGTGGGAGCACATTCCAGGATGTGAGGAGTCGGACCTGAGTGGAAGAACATTCCAGGGCATGAGGTTTCGGACCTAAGTGGGAGCACATTCCAGAATGTGGGCTGTCAGAGCTGAGTGGGAGCACATTCCAGGGCATGGGGAGTCGGACCTGAGTGGGAGCACATTCCAGGGCATGGGGAGTCGGACCTGAGTTGAAGCATATTCCAGGACATGGGGTGTCGGACCTGACTGGGAGCACATTCTAGGGCGTGGGGAGTCGGAACTGAGTGGGAGCTCATTCCAGGGCGTGGGGAGTCAGACCTGAGTGGCAGCAAGTTCTGGGGGTGACGGGAGTTGGACCTGAGTGGGAGCACATTCCAGGGCGTGCGGAGTCGGACCTGAGTGGTAGCACATTCCAGGGCGTGGGGATTTGGACCTGAGTGGGAGCACATTGCAGGACATGGGGACTAGGACCTGAGTGCGAACTCATTGCAGGGCGTGGGAATTCGGGCCTCAGTGGGAGCACATTCCAGGGCGTGGGTAGTCAGACCTGAGTGTGAGCACATTCCGCGGCATGAGGAATCAGACCTGAGTGGGAACACATTCCAAGGGAGAGAAGTCGGACCTGAGTGGGAGCACATTCCAGGGTGAGGGGAGTCAGACCTGAGTGGGAGCAAATTCCTACGTGTGGGGAGTCAGACCTGAGTGGGAGCACATTCCAGGGCATGGGGACTCGGACCTGAGTGGGAGCACATTCCAGGGCATGGGGAGTCAGACCTGAGTGGGAGCACATTCGAGGGCGTGGGGAGTCGGAACTGAGTTGGGAGCACATTCCATTATGTAGTGAGTCGGACCTGAGTGGGAGCACATTCCAGGGCGTGGGGAGTCAGACCTGAGTGGCAGCATGTTCTAGGTGTGATGGGACTTGGACCTGAGTGGGAGTACATTCCAGTACTTGGGGGATTCAGACCTGAGTGGGAGCACATTTCAGGGCGTGGGAATTCGGACCTGAGTGGGAGCACGTTCCAGGGCATGGGGAGTCGGACCTGAGTGGGAGCTCATTCCAGGGCATGGGGAGTTGGACATGAGTGGCAGCACATTCCAGGGCTTGGGGAGTCGGACCTGAGTGGCAGCACATTCCAGGACATGGGGAGTCGGACCTGAGTGTTAGCATATTCCAGGGCATGGGGAGTCGGACCTGAGTAGGAGGACATTCCAGGGTGTGGGGATTTGGACCTGAGTGGGAGCACATTCCAGGGCTTGGGGGAGTCAGACCTGAGTGGGAGCACATTCCGGGGCGAGAGGAGTCAGACATGAGAGTGAGCACGTTCCAGGATGTGAGGAGTTGTACCTGAGTGGAAGAACATTCCAGGGCATGAGGAGCCAGACCTGAGTGGGAGCACATTCCAGGGCATGGGGAGTCGGACCTGAGTGGGAGCTCATTCCAGGGCGTGGGGAGTCGGACATGAGTGGCAACACATTCCAGGGTGTGGGGAGTCGGACCTGAGTGGGAGCACATTCCACGGCATGAGGAATCAGACCTGAGTGGGAGCACATTCCAGATGAGAGAAGTCGGACCTGAGTGGGAGCACATTCCAGGATGTGAGGAGTCGGACCTGAGTGGAAGAACATTCCAGGGCATGAGGTTTCGGACCTAAGTGGGAGCACATTCCAGAATGTGGGCTGTCAGAGCTGAGTGGGAGCACATTCCAGGGCATGGGGAGTCGGACCTGAGTGGGAGCACATTCCAGGGCATGGGGAGTCGGACCTGAGTTGAAGCATATTCCAGGACATGGGGTGTCGGACCTGACTGGGAGCACATTCTAGGGCGTGGGGAGTCGGAACTGAGTGGGAGCTCATTCCAGGGCGTGGGGAGTCAGACCTGAGTGGCAGCAAGTTCTGGGGGTGACGGGAGTTGGACCTGAGTGGGAGCACATTCCAGGGCGTGCGGAGTCGGACCTGAGTGGTAGCACATTCCAGGGCGTGGGGATTTGGACCTGAGTGGGAGCACATTGCAGGACATGGGGACTAGGACCTGAGTGCGAACTCATTGCAGGGCGTGGGAATTCGGGCCTCAGTGGGAGCACATTCCAGGGCGTGGGTAGTCAGACCTGAGTGTGAGCACATTCCGCGGCATGAGGAATCAGACCTGAGTGGGAACACATTCCAAGGGAGAGAAGTCGGACCTGAGTGGGAGCACATTCCAGGGTGAGGGGAGTCAGACCTGAGTGGGAGCAAATTCCTACGTGTGGGGAGTCAGACCTGAGTGGGAGCACATTCCAGGGCATGGGGACTCGGACCTGAGTGGGAGCACATTCCAGGGCATGGGGAGTCAGACCTGAGTGGGAGCACATTCGAGGGCGTGGGGAGTCGGAACTGAGTTGGGAGCACATTCCATTATGTAGTGAGTCGGACCTGAGTGGGAGCACATTCCAGGGCGTGGGGAGTCAGACCTGAGTGGCAGCATGTTCTAGGTGTGATGGGACTTGGACCTGAGTGGGAGTACATTCCAGTACTTGGGGGATTCAGACCTGAGTGGGAGCACATTTCAGGGCGTGGGAATTCGGACCTGAGTGGGAGCACGTTCCAGGGCATGGGGAGTCGGACCTGAGTGGGAGCTCATTCCAGGGCATGGGGAGTTGGACATGAGTGGCAGCACATTCCAGGGCTTGGGGAGTCGGACCTGAGTGGCAGCACATTCCAGGACATGGGGAGTCGGACCTGAGTGTTAGCATATTCCAGGGCATGGGGAGTCGGACCTGAGTAGGAGGACATTCCAGGGTGTGGGGATTTGGACCTGAGTGGGAGCACATTCCAAGGTGAGAGAACTCGAACCTGAGTGGGAGCACATTCCAGGGCGAGAGAATTCGGACCTGAGTGGGAGCAGATTCCAGCGCTTGGGGAGTCAGAGCTTAGTGGGAGCACCTTCCAGGGCATGGGGAGTCGGAGCTGAGTGAGAGCACATTCCCGGGCGAGAGGAGTTGGACCTGAGTGGGAGCACGTTCCAGGATGTGGGGATTCAGACCTGAGTGGGAGCACATTCCAGGATATTGGTCAGACCAGAGCGGGGGCACATTCCAGGTCATGGGGCGTCGGACGTGACTGGGAACACCTTCCAGAGCGTAAAGTGTCGGACCTGAGTGGGAGCACATTCCAGCATGTGGGGTGTCAGACCTGAGTGGGAGCACATTAAATTGCATGGGGACTCGGACCTGAGTGGGAGCAAATTCCAGGGCGTGGGGAGTCGGACCTGAGTGGGAGCACATTCCAGGGCATGGGGAGTCAGACTTAATTGGGAGCAAGTTCCAGGGCATGGGGAGTCGGACCTGACTGGGAACAAATTCCAGGGCGTGAAGAGTCGGACCTGAGTGGGAGCACATTCCAGGGCATGAGGAGTCGGACCTAATTGGGAGCACGTTCCAGTGCATGGGGAGTCGGACCTGACTGGGAGCACATTCCAGGGCGAGAGGACTCAGACCTGGGTGGGAGCACATTCCAGGGCATGGGGAGTTGGACCTGAGTGGGAGCTCATTCCAGGGCATGGGGAGTTGGACATGAGTGGCAGCACATTCCAGGGCGTGGGGAGTCGGACCTGAGTGGCAGCACATTCCAGTGCATGGGGAGTCGGACCTGAGTGTTAGCATATTCCAGGGCATGGGGAGTCGGACCTGAGTGGGAGCACATTCCAGGGTGTGGGGATTTGGACCTGAGTGGGAGCACATTCCAAGGCGACAGAACTCGAACCTGAGTGGGAGCACATTCCAGGGTGAGAGAATTCGGACCTGAGTGGGTGCAGATTCCAGCGCTTGGGGAGTCAGAGCTTAGTGGGAGCACCTTCCAGGGCATGGGGAGTCGGAGCTGAGTGAGAGCACATTCCCGGGCGAGAGGAGTCGGACCTGGGTGGGAGCACATTCCAGGGCGTGGGGAGTCGGACCTGAGTGGCAGCACATTCCAGGGCATGGGGAGTCGGACCTGAGTGTTAGCATATTCCAGGGCATGGGGAGTCGGACCTGAGTGGGAGCACATTCCAGGGTGTGGGGATTTGGACCTGAGTGGGAGCACATTCCAAGGCGAGAGAACTCGAACCTGAGTGGGAGCACATTCCAGGGCGAGAGAATTCGGACCTGAGTGGGAGCAGATTCCAGCGCTTGGGGAGTCAGAGCTTAGTGGGAGCACCTTCCAGGGCATGGGGAGTCGGAGCTGAGTGAGAGCACATTCCCGGGCGAGAGGAGTCGGACCTGAGTGGGAGCACGTTCCAGGATGTGGGGATTCAGACCTGAGTGGGAGCACATTCCAGGATATTGGTCAGACCAGAGCGGGGGCACATTCCAGGTCATGGGGCGTCGGACGTGACTGGGAACACCTTCCAGAGCGTAAAGTGTCGGACCTGAGTGGGAGCACATTCCAGCATGTGGGGTGTCAGACCTGAGTGGGAGCACATTCCATTGCATGGGGACTCGGACCTGAGTGGGAGCACATTCCAGGGCGTGGGGAGTCGGACCTGAGTGGGAGCACATTCCAGGGCATGGGGAGTCAGACTTAATTGGGAGCAAGTTCCAGGGCATGGGGAGTCGGACCTGACTGGAACAAATTCCAGGGCGTGAAGAGTCGGACCTGAGTGGGAGCACATTCCAGGGCATGAGGAGTCGGACCTAATTGGGAGCACGTTCCAGTGCATGGGGAGTCGGACCTGACTGGGAGCACATTCCAGGGCGAGAGGACTCAGACCTGGGTGGGAGCACATACCAGGGCATGGGGAGTCGGACCTGAGTGGGAGCTCATTCCAGGGCATGGGGAGTTGGACATGAGTGGCAGCACATTCCAGGGCGTGGGGAGTCGGACCTGAGTGGCATCACATTCCAGGGCATGGGGAGTCGGACCTGAGTGTTAGCATATTCCAGGGCATGGGGAGTCGGACCTGAGTGGGAGCACATTCCAGGGTGTGGGGATTTGGACCTGAGTGGGAGCACATTCCAAGGCGACAGAACTCGAACCTGAGTGGGAGCACATTCCAGGGCGAGAGAATTCGGACCTGAGTGGGAGCAGATTCCAGCGCTTGGGGAGTCAGAGCTTAGTGGGAGCACCTTCCAGGGCATGGGGAGTCGGAGCTGAGTGAGAGCACATTCCCGGGCGAGAGGAGTCGGACCTGAGTGGGAGCACGTTCCAGGATGTGGGGATTCAGACCTGATTGGGAGCACATTCCAGGATATTGGTCAGACCAGAGTGGGGGCACATTCCAGGTCATGGGGCATCGGACGTGACTGGGAACACCTTCCAGAGTGTAAAGTGTCGGACCTGAGTGGGAGCACATTCCAGCATGTGGGGTGTCAGACCTGAGTGGGAGCACATTCCATTGCATGGGTACTCGGACCTGAGTGGGAGCACATTCCAGGGCGTGGGGAGTCGGACCTGAGTGGGAGCACATTCCAGGGCTTGGGGGAGTCATTACTGAATGGGAGCACATTCGAAGGCGAGAGGAGTCAGACCTGGGTGGGAGCACATTCCAGGACGTGGGGAGTCGGACCTGAGTGGGAGGACATTGCAGGACATGGGGAATCAGACCTGAGTGGGAGCACATTCCAGGTCGTGCGAAGTCGGGCCTCAGTGAGAGCACATTCCAGGGTGTGGGTAGTCAGACCTGAGTGTGACCACATTCCAGGGCATGGGGTTTCGGACCTGAGTGGGGGCACGTTCCAGGACGTAAGGTGTCGGACCAGAGTGGGAGCACATATCAGGGCGAGAGGAGTCGGACCTGAGTGGGAGCATGTTCCAGGACGTGGGGAGTCAGAACTGAGTGGGAGCATATTCCAGGGTGTGAGGAGTCAGACCTGAGTGGGAGCACCTTCCAGGACGTTGGGAGCCGGATCTGAGTGGGAGCACATTCCACGGCGTGAGGAATGAGACCTGAGTGGGACCACTTTCCAGGGGATAGAAGTCGGACCTGAGTGGGAGTACATTCCAGGGCGAGAGGAGTCAGACCTCAGTGGGAGCAAATTCCAACGTGTGGGGAGTCAGACCTCAGTGGGAGCACATTCCAGGACATGGGGAGTTAGACATGAGTGGGAGCACATTCCAGGACGTGTGGAGTCAGACCTTAGTGGAAGAACATTCCAGGGAGTGAGGAGTCGGACCTAAGAGTGTGCACATTCCAGCATGTGGGGAGTCGGACCTGAGTGGGAGCACATTCCAGGGCATGGGGAGCCAGACCTGAGTGGAAGCATATTCCAGGGGTTGGGGTGTCAGACCTGAGTGGGAACATATTCCAAAGCGGGGAGAGTCGGACCTGAGTGGGAGCACATTCCACGGCGTGAGGATTCAGACCTGAGTGGGAGGACATTCCAAGGGAGAGAAGTCGGACCTGAGTGGGAGCACATTCCAGGGCGAGAGGAGTCAGACCTGAGTGGGAGCAAATTCCAACGTATGGGGAGTCAGACCTGAGTGGGAGCACATTCCAAGGCATGGGGTCTCGGACCTGAGTGGGAGCACATTCCAGGGCGTGGGGAGTCGGACCTGAGTGGGAGCACATTCCAGGGCATGGGGAGTCAGACTTAATTGGGAGCAAGTTCCAGGGCATGGGGAGTCGGACCTGACTGGGAACAAATTCCAGGGCGTGAAGAGTCGGACCTGAGTGGGAGCACATTCCAGGGCATGAGGAGTCGGACCTAATTGGGAGCACATTCCAGTGCATGGGGAGTCGGACCTGACTGGGAGCACATTCCAGGGCGAGAGGACTCAGACCTGGGTGGGAGCACATTCCAGGGCATGGGGAGTCGGACCTGAGTGGGAGCTCATTCCAGGGCATGGGGAGTTGGACATGAGTGGCAGCACATTCCAGGGCGTTGCGAGTCGGACCTGAGTGGCAGCACATTCCAGGGCATGGGGAGTCGGACCTGAGTGTTAGCATATTCCAGGGCATGGGGAGTCGGACCTGAGTGGGAGCACATTCCAGGGTGTGGGGATTTGGACCTGAGTGGGAGCACATTCCAAGGCGACAGAACTCGAACCTGAGTGGGAGCACATTCCAGGGCGAGAGAATTCGGACCTGAGTGGGTGCAGATTCCAGCGCTTGGGGAGTCAGAGCTTAGTGGGAGCACCTTCCAGGGCATGGGGAGTCGGAGCTGAGTGAGAGCACATTCCCGGGCGAGAGGAGTCGTACCTGGGTGGGAGCACATTCCATGGCATGGGGAGTCGGACCTGAGTGGGAGCTCATTCCAGGGCATGGGGCGTTGGACATGAGTGGCAGCACATTCCAGGGCGTGGGGAGTCGGACCTGAGTGGCAGCACATTCCAGGGCATGGGGAGTCGGACCTGAGTGTTAGCATATTCCAGGGCATGGGGAGTCGGACCTGAGTGGGAGCACATTCCAGGGTGTGGGGATTTGGACCTGAGTGGGAGCACATTCCAAGGCGAGAGAACTCGAACCTGAGTGGGAGCAGATTCCAGCGCTTGGGGAGTCAGAGCTTAGTGGGAGCACCTTCCAGGGCATGGGGAGTCGGAGCTGAGTGAGAGCACATTCCCGGGCGAGAGGAGTCGGACCTGAGTGGGAGCACGTTCCAGCATGTGGGGATTCAGACCTGAGTGGGAGCACATTCCAGGATATTGGTCAGACCAGAGCGGGGGCACATTCCAGGTCATGGGGCGTCGGACGTGACTGGGAACACCTTCCAGAGCGTAAAGTGTCGGACCTGAGTGGGAGCACATTCCAGCATGTGGGGTGTCAGACCTGAGTGGGAGCACATTCCATTGCATGGGGACTCGGACCTGAGTGGGAGCACATTCCAGGGCGTGGGGAGTCGGACCTGAGTGGGAGCACATTCCAGGGCATGGGGTCTCGGACCTGAGTGGGAGCACATTCCAGGGCGTGGGGAGTCGGACCTGAGTGGGAGCACATTCCAGGGCATGAGGAGTCAGACTTAATTGGGAGCAAGTTCCAGGGCATGGGGAGTCGGACCTGACTGGGAACAAATTCCAGGGCGTGAAGAGTCGGACCTGAGTGGGAGCACATTCCAGGGCATGAGGAGTCGGACCTAATTGGGAGCACATTCCAGTGCATGGGGAGTCGGACCTGACTGGGAGCACATTCCAGGGCGAGAGGACTCAGACCTGGGTGGGAGCACATTCCAGGGCATGGGGAGTCGGACCTGAGTGGGAGCTCATTCCAGGGCATGGGGAGTTGGACATGAGTGGCAGCACATTCCAGGGCGTTGCGAGTCGGACCTGAGTGGCAGCACATTCCATGGCATGGGGAGTCGGACCTGAGTGTTAGCATATTCCAGGGCATGGGGAGTCGGACCTGAGTGGGAGCACATTCCAGGGTGTGGGGATTTGGACCTGAGTGGGAGCACATTCCAAGGCGACAGAACTCGAACCTGAGTGGGAGCACATTCCAGGGCGAGAGAATTCGGACCTGAGTGGGTGCAGATTCCAGCGCTTGGGGAGTCAGAGCTTAGTGGGAGCACCTTCCAGGGCATGGGGAGTCGGAGCTGAGTGAGAGCACATTCCCGGGCGAGAGGAGTCGGACCTGGGTGGGAGCACATTCCATGGCATGGGGAGTCGGACCTGAGTGGGAGCTCATTCCAGGGCATGGGGCGTTGGACATGAGTGGCAGCACATTCCAGGGCGTGGGGAGTCGGACCTGAGTGGCAGCACTTTCCAGGGCATGGGGAGTCGGACCTGAGTGTTAGCATATTCCAGGGCATGGGGAGTCGGACCTGAGTGGGAGCACATTCCAGGGTGTGGGGATTTGGACCTGAGTGGGAGCACATTCCAAGGCGAGAGAACTCGAACCTGAGTGGGAGCACATTCCAGGGCGAGAGAATTCGGACCTGAGTGGGAGCAGATTCCAGCGCTTGGGGAGTCAGAGCTTAGTGGGAGCACCTTCCAGGGCATGGGGAGTCGGAGCTGAGTGAGAGCACATTCCCGGGCGAGAGGAGTCGGACCTGAGTGGGAGCACGTTCCAGGATGTGGGGATTCAGACCTGAGTGGGAGCACATTCCAGGATATTGGTCAGACCAGAGCGGGGGCACATTCCAGGTCATGGGGCGTCGGACGTGACTGGGAACACCTTCCAGAGCGTAAAGTGTCGGACCTGAGTGGGAGCACATTCCAGCATGTGGGGTGTCAGACCTGAGTGGGAGCACATTCCATTGCATGGGGACTCGGACCAGAGTGGGAGCACATTCCAGGGCGTGGGGAGTCGGACCTGAGTGGGAGCACATTCCAGGGCATGGGGAGTCGGACTTAATTGGGAGCAAGTTCCAGGGCATGGGGAGTCGGACCTGACTGGGAACAAATTCCAGGGCGTGAAGAGTCGGACCTGAGTGGGAGCACATTCCAGGGCATGAGGAGTCGGACCTAATTGGGAGCACGTTCCAGTGCATGGGGAGTCGGACCTGACTGGGAGCACATTCCAGGGCGAGAGGACTCAGACCTGGGTGGGAGCACATTCCAGGGCATGGGGAGTCGGACCTGAGTGGGAGCTCATTCCAGGGCATGGGGAGTTGGACATGAGTGGCAGCACATTCCAGGGCGTGGGGAGTCGGACCTGAGTGGCAGCACATTCCAGGGCATGGGGAGTCGGACCTGAGTGGGAGCACATTCCAGGGTGTGGGGATTTGGACCTGAGTGGGAGCACATTCCAAGGCGACAGAACTCGAACCTGAGTGGGAGCACATTCCAGGGCGAGAGAATTCGGACCTGAGTGGGAGCAGATTCCAGCGCTTGGGGAGTCAGAGCTTAGTGGGAGCACCTTCAAGGGCATGGGGAGTCGGAGCTGAGTGAGAGCACATTCCCGGGCGAGAGGAGTCGGACCTGAGTGGGAGCACGTTCCAGGATGTGGGGATTCAGACCTGAGTGGGAGCACATTCCAGGATATTGGTCAGACCAGAGTGGGGGCACATTCCTGGTCATGGGGCGTCGGACGTGACTGGGAACACCTTCCAGAGTGTAAAGTGTCGGACCTGAGTGGGAGCACATTCCAGCATGTGGGGTGTCAGACCTGAGTGGGAGCACATTCCATTGCATGGGGACTCGGACCTGAGTGGGAGCACATTCCAGGGCGTGGGGAGTCGGACCTGAGTGGGAGCACATTCCAGGGCTTGGGGGAGTCATTACTGAATGGGAGCACATTCGAGGGCGAGAGGAGTCAGACCTGGGTGGGAGCACATTCCAGGACGTGGGGAGTCGGACCTGAGTGGGAGGACATTGCAGGACATGGGGAATCAGACCTGAGTGGGACCACATTCCAGGTCGTGGGAAGTCGGGCCTCAGTGAGAGCACATTCCAGGGTGTGGGTAGTCAGACCTGAGTGTGACCACATTCCAGGGCATGGGGTTTCGGACCTGAGTGGGGGCACGTTCCAGGACGTAAGGTGTCGGACCAGAGTGGGAGCACATATCAGGGCGAGAGGAGTCGGACCTGAGTGGGAGCATGTTCCAGGACGTGGGGAGTCAGAACTGAGTGGGAGCATATTCCAGGGTGTGAGGAGTCAGACCTGAGTGGGAGCACCTTCCAGGACGTTGGGAGCCGGATCTGAGTGGGAGCACATTCCACGGCGTGAGGAATCAGACCTGAGTGGGACCACTTTCCAGGGGATAGAAGTCGGACCTGAGTGGGAGTACATTCCAGGGCGAGAGGAGTCAGACCTCAGTGGGAGCAAATTCCAACGTGTGGGGAGTCAGACCTCAGTGGGAGCACATTCCAGGACATGGGGAGTTAGACATGAGTGGGAGCACATTCCAGGACGTGTGGAGTCAGACCTTAGTGGAAGAACATTCCAGGGCGTGAGGAGTCGGACCTAAGAGTGTGCACATTCCAGCATGTGGGGAGTCGGACCTGAGTGGGAGCACATTCCAGGGCATGGGGAGCCAGACCTGAGTGGAAGCATATTCCAGGGGTTGGGGTGTCAGACCTGAGTGGGAACATATTCCAAAGCGGGGAGAGTCGGACCTGAGTGGGAGCACATTCCACGGCGTGAGGAATCAGACCTGAGTGGGAGGACATTCCAAGGGAGAGAAGTCGGACCTGAGTGGGAGCACATTACAGGGCGAGAGGAGTCAGACCTGAGTGGGAGCAAATTCCAACGTATGGGGAGTCAGACCTGAGTGGGAGCACATTCCAAGGCATGGGGACTCGGACCTGAGTGGGAGCACATTCCAGGGCGTGGGGAGTCGGACCTGAGTGGGAGCACATTCCAGGGCATGGGGAGTCAGACTTAATTGGGAGCAAGTTCCAGGGCATGGGGAGTCGGACCTGACTGGGAACAAATTCCAGGGCGTGAAGAGTCGGACCTGAGTGGGAGCACATTCCAGGGCATGAGGAGTCGGACCTAATTGGGAGCACGTTCCAGTGCATGGGGAGTCGGACCTGAGTGGAAGATTATTCCGGGACATGGGGTGTTGGACCTGAGTGGGAGCACGTTCCAGGGCGTGGGGAGTCGGACCTGAGTGGGAGCACATTCCATTATGTAGTGAGTCGGACCTGAGTGGGAGCACTTTCCAGGGCGTGGGATGTCGTGACTGATTGGGAGCACATTCCAGGGCATGGGTAGTCAGACCTGACTCTGAGCGCATTCCAGGGCATGGGAAGTCGGGCCTCAGTGGGAGCACATTCCAGGGCGTGGGTAGTCAGAGCTGAGTGTGAGCACATTCCAGGGCATGGGGAGTCGGAACTGAGTGGGAGCACATTCCGGGGCATGGGAAGTCAGACCTGATTGGGAGCACATTCCAGGGCGAGAGGAGTCAGACCTGAGTGGGAGCACATTCCAACGTGTGGGGAGACAGACCTGGGTGGGAGCACATTCCATGGCGTGGGGAGTCAGCCCTGAGTGGCAGCACATTCCAGGGCATGGGGAGTCAGACCTGAATGGGTGCACATTCCAGGGCATGGGGCGTCAGAGCTGAGTGGGAGCACATTCCAGGGCATGGGAAGTCGGTCCTGAGTGGGAGCACATTCCCGGACACGGGGAGTCGGAACTGAGTGTGAGCACATTCCAGAGCGAGAGGAGTCGGACCTGAGTGGGAGCATGTTCCAGGACGTGGGGAGTCCGAACTGAGTGGGAGCATATTCCAGGACGTGTGGAGTCAGACCTGACTGTGAGCACATTCCAGAGCGAGAGGAGTCGGACCTGAGTGGGAGCTCAATCCAGGGCGTGGAAAGTCGTGACTGATTGGGAGCACATTCCAGGGCATGGGTAGTCGGGCCTCAGTGGGAGCACATTCCAGGGCGTGGGCAGTCAGACCTGTGTGTGAGCACATTCCAGGGCATGGGGATTCGGACCTGATTGGGAGCACGTTCCAGGGCGTAGGGAGTCAGACCTGAGTGGGCGAAAATTCCAGGGCATGGGGAGTCGGACCTGTTAGGGAGCACATTCCAGGGCATGGGGAGTCGGAACTGAATGGGAGCACATTCCAGGGCATGGGAAGTCAGACCTGAGTGGGAGCACATTCCAGGGCGTGGGAAGTCGGGCCTGAGTGGGAGCACATTCCCGGACACGGGGAGTCGGAACTGAGTATCAGCACATTCCAGAGCAAGAGGAGTCGGACCTGAGTGGGAGCATGTTCCAGGACATGGGGAGTCATAACTGAGTGGGAACACATTCCAGGGCGTGAGGAGTCAGACCTGAGTGGGAGCACATTCCAGGGCGTGGGGCGGCGGACCTGAGTGGGAGCACTTTCCAGGACATGGGGAATCGGAACTGATTGCGAGCACATTCCAGGGCATGGGTAGGCTGGCCTCAGTGGGAGCACTTTCCAGGGCGTAGGTAGTCAGACCTGAGTGTGAGCACATTCCAGGACATGGGGATTCGGACATGAGTGGGAGCACGTTCCAGGACGTGGGGAGTCAAACCTGAGTGGGTGCAAATTCCAGGGCATGGGGTGTCGGATCTGTTTGGGAGCACATTCCAGGGCATGGGGAGTCGGAACTGAGTGGGAGCATATTCCAGGGCGTGGGAAGTCGTGCCTGATTGGGAGCACATTCCAGGGCATGGGTAGTCAGACCTGACTCTGAGCACATTCCAGGGCATCGGACGTCGGGACTCGTTGGGAGCACATTCCAGGGCGTGGGTAGTCAGAGCTGAGTGTGAGCACATTCCAGGGCATGGGGATTCGGACCTGATTGGGAGCACGTTCCAGGACGTAGGGAGTCAAACCTGAGTGGGTGCAAATTCCAGGAAATGGGGTGTCGGATCTGTTTGGGAGCACATTCCAGGGCATGGGGAGTCGGAACTGAGTGGGAGCATATTCCAGGGCGTGGGAAGTCGTGCCTGATTGGGAGCACATTCCAGGGCATGGGTAGTCAGACCTGACTCTGAGCACATTCCAGGGCATGGGAAGTCGGGCCTCGTTGGGAGCACATTCCAGGGCGTGGGTAGTCAGAGCTGAGTGTGAGCACATTCCAGGGCATGGGGATTCGGACCTGATTGGGAGCACGTTCCAGGACGTAGGGAGTCAAACCTGAGTGGGCGCAAATTCCAGGGCATGGGATGTCGGACCTGTTTGGGAGCACATTCCAGGGCATGGGGAGTCGGAACTGAGTGGGAGCACATTCCGGTAATGGGAAGTCAGACCTGATTGGGAGCACATTCCAGGGCGAGAGGAGTCAGACCTGATTCGGAGCACATTCCAACGTGTGGGGAGACAAACCTGGGTGGGAGCACATTCCATGGCGTGGGGAGTCAGCCCTGAGTGGGAGCACATTCCAGGGCATGGGGAGTCGGACCTGAATGGGTGCACATTCCAGGGCATGGGGAGTCAGACCTGAGTGGGAGCACATTCCAGGGCATGGGACGTCGGTCCTGAGTGGGAGCACATTCCCGGACACGGGGATTCGGAACTGAGTGTGAGCACATTCCAGAGCGAGAGGAGTCGGACCTGAGTGGGAGCATGTTCCAGGACGTGGGGAGTCCGAACTGAGTTGGAGCATATTCCAGGGCGTGTGGAGTCAGACCTGACTGTGAGCACATTCCAGAGCGAGAGGAGTCGGACCTGAGTGGGAGCTCATTCCAGGGCGTGGAAAGTCGTGCCTGATTGGGAGCACATCCCAGGGCATGGGTAGTCGGGCCTCAGTGGGAGCACATTCCAGGGCGTGGGCAGTCAGACCTGTGTGTGAGCACATTCCAGGGCATGGGGATTCGGACCTGATTGGGAGCACCTTCCAGGGCGTAGGGAGTCAGACCTGAGTGGGCGAAAATTCCAGGGCATTAGGAGTCGGACCTGTTTGGGAGCACATTCCAGGGTGTGGGAAGTCGTGCCTGAGTGGGACCACATTCCCGGACACGGGGAGTCGGAACTGAGTGTGAGCACATTCCAGAGCAAGAGGAGTCGGACCTGAGTGGGAGCACATTCCAGGACGTGGGGAGTCATAACTGAGTGGGAGCACATTCCAGGGCGTGAGGAGTCAGACCTGAGTGGGAGCACATTCCAGGGCGTGGGGCATCGGACCTGAGTGGGAGCACTTTCCAGGACATGGGGAACCGGACCTGATTGGGAGCACATTCCAGGGCGTGGGAAGGCAGGCCTCAGTGGGAGCACATTCCAGGGCGTGGGTAGTCAGACCTGAGTGTGAGCACATTCCAGGGCATGGGGATTCGGACATGAGTGGGAGCACGTTCCAGGACGTGGGGAGTCAGACCTGAGTGGGCGCAAATTCCAGGGCATGGTGTGTCGGATCTGTTTGGGGGCACATTCCAGGGCATGGGGAGTCGGAACTGAATGGGAGCACATTCCAGGGCATGGGAAGTCAGACCTGAGTGGGAGCACATTCCAGGGCGTGGGAAGTCGGGCCTGAGTGGGAGCACATTCCCGGACACGGGGAGTCGGAACTGAGTGTGAGCACATTCCAGAGCGAGAGGAGTCGGACCTGAGTGGGAGCATGTTCCAGGACATGGGAATCATAACTGAGTGGGAGCACATTCCAGGGCGTGAGAAGTCAGACCTGAGTGGGAGCACATTCCAGGGCGTAGGGCGTCGGACCTGAGTGGGAGCACATTCTGGGACATGGGGAATAGGACCTGACTGGGAGCACATTCAGGGCGTGGGAAGTTGGGCCTGATTGGGAGCACATTCCAGGGCATGGGTAGTCAGACCTGAGTGAGAGCACATTCCATTGCATGGGGAGACGGACCAGAGTGGGAGCACATTCCAGGACGTGGGGAGTCGGACCTGAGTGGGAGCACATGCCAGGACATTGGTCAGACCAGAGTGTGAGCACATTCCAGGGCATGGGTCCTCGGACTTGACTGGGAATATATTCCGGGGCATGAAGAGGCAGACTTGAGTGCGAGCACATTCCAGGGCATGGGGAGTCGGACCAAAGTGGGAGCATGTTCCGGGTCATGGGGAGTCGGACCTGAGTGGGAACACATTCCAGGGCGAGAGGAGTCAGACCTGAGTGGGAGCACATTCCAACGTGTGGGGAGACAGACCTGGGTGGGAGCACATTCCATGGCGTGGGGAGTCAGCCCTGAGTGGGAGCACATTCCAGGGCATGGGAAGTCGGACCTGAGTGGGAGCACATTCCAGGGCATGAGTAGTCGGACCTGAGTGGGAGCACATTCCAGGGCATGGGGAGTCGGACCTGAGTGGGAGCACATTCCAGGGCGTGGGAAGTCGGTCCTGAGTGGGAGCACATTCCAGGGCGTAGGAAGTCGGGCCTGAGTGGGAGTACATTCCCGGACACAGGGAGTTGGAACTGAGTGTGAGCACATTCCAGATTGAGAGGTGTCGGACCTGAGTGGGAGCATATTCCAGGACGTGGGGAGTCCGAACTGAGTGGGAGCACATTCCAGGGCATGAGGAGTCAGACGTGACTGTGAGCACATTCCAGAGCGAGAGGAGTCGGACCTGAGTGGGAGCTCATTTCAGGGCATGGAAAGTCATGCCTGATTGGGAGCACATTCCAGGGCATCGGTAGTCGGGCCTCAGTGGGAGCACATTGCAGGGCATGGGCAGTCAGACCTTGTGTGAGCACATTCCAGGGCATGGGGATTCGGACCTCATTGGGAGCACGTTCCAGGACGTAGGGAGTCAGACCTGAGTGGGCGCAAATTCCAGGCCATGGGGAGTCGGACCTGTTTGGGAGCACATTCCAGGGCATGGGGAGTCGGAACTGAATGGGAGCACATTCCAGGGCGTGGGAAGTCAGACCTGAGTGGGAGCACATTCCAGGGCATGGGTAGTCGGACCTGAGTGGGAGCACATTCCAGGGCGTGGGGAGTCGGACCTGAGTGGGAGCACATTCCAGGGCGTGGGAAGTCGGACCTGAGTGGGAGCACATGCCAGGACATTTGTCAGACCAGAGTGTGAGCACATTCCAGGGCATGGGTCCTCGGACTTGACTGGGAATATATTCCGGGGCATGAAGAGGCAGACTTGAGTGCGAGCACATTCCAGGGCATGGGGAGTCGGACCAAAGTGGGAGCATGTTCCGGGTCATGGGGAGTCGGACCTGAGTGGGAACACATTCCAGGGCGAGAGGAGTCAGACCTGAGTGGGAGCACATTCCAATGTGTGGGGAGACAGACCTGGGTGGGAGCACATTCCATGGCGTGGGGAGTCAGCCCTGAGTGGGAGCACATTCCAGGGCATGGGAAGTCGGACCTGAGTGGGAGCACATTCCAGGGCATGGGTAGTCGGACCAGAGTGGGAGCACATTCCAGGGCATGGGGAGTCGGACCTGAGTGGGAGCACATTCCAGGGCGTGGGAAGTCGGTCCTGAGTGGGAGCACATTCCATGGCGTGGGGAGTCAGCCCTGAGTGGGAGCACATTCCAGGGCATGGGAAGTCGGACCTGAGTGGGAGCACATTCCAGGGCATGAGGAGTCAGACCTGACTGTGAGCACAGTCCAGAGCGAGAGGAGTCGGACCTGAGTGGGAGCTCATTCCAGGACATGGAAAGTCATGCCTGATTGGGAGCACATTCCAGGGCATGGGTAGTCGGGCCTCAGTGGGAGCACATTCCAGGGCGTGGAGAGTCGGACCTGTTTGGGAGCACATTCCAGGGCATGGGGAGTCGGAACTGAATGGGAGCACATTCCAGGGCATGGGAAGGCAGACCTGAGTGGGAGCACATTCCAGGGCGTGGGTCCTCGGACTTCACTGGGAACATATTCCGGGGCATGCAGAGGCAGACTTGAGTGCGAGCACATTCCAGGGCATGGGGAGTCGGACCAAAATGGGAGCTTGTTCCGGGTCATGGGGAGTCGGACCTGAGTGGGAACACATTCCAGGGCGAGAGGAGTCAGACCTGAGTGGGAGCACATTCCAACGTGTGGGGAGACAGACCTGGGTGGGAGCACATTCCATGGCGTGGGGAGTCGGACCTGAGTGGGAGCACATTTCAGGGCATGGGAAGTCGGACCTGAGTGGGAGCACATTCCAGGGCATGGGGAGTCGGAACTGAATGGGAGCACATTCCAGGGCATGGGAAGTCAGACCTGAGTGGGAGCACATTCCAGGGCGTGGGAAGTCGGGCCTGAGTGGGAGCACATTCCCGGACACGGGGAGTCGGAACTGAGTGTGAGCACATTCCAGAGCGAGAGGAGTCGGACCTGAGTGGGAGCATGTTCCAGGACATGGGGAGTCATAACTGAGTGGGAGCACATTCCAGGGCGTGAGAAGTCAGACCTGAGTGGGAGCACATTCCAGGGCGTAGGGCGTCGGACCTGAGTGGGAGCACATTCCAGGACATGGGGATTCGGACATGAGTGGGAGCACGTTCCAGGACGTGGGGAGTCAGACCTGAGTGGGCGCAAATTCCAGGGCATGGTGTGTCGGATCTGTTTGGGGGCACATTCCAGGGCATGGGGAGTCGGAACTGAATGGGAGCACATTCCAGGGCATGGGAAGTCGGTCCTGAGTGGGAGCACATTCCCGGACACCGGGAGTCGGAACTGAGTGTGAGCACATTCCAGAGCGAGAGGAGTCGGACCTGAGTGGGAGCATGTTCCAGGACGTGTGGAGTCCGAACTGAGTGGGAGCACATTCCAGGGCATGAGGAGTCAGACCTGACTGTGAGCACATTCCAGAGCGAGACGAGTTGGACCTGAGTGGGAGCTCATTCCAGGGCATGGAAATTCATGCCTGATTGGGAGCACATTCCAGGGCATGGGTAGTCGGGCCTCACTGGGAGCACATTCCAGGGCGTGGGCAGTCAGACCTGTGTGTGAGCACATTCCAGGGCATGGGGAGTCGGAACTGAATGGGAGCACATTCCAGGGCGTGGGAAGTCAGACCTGAGTGGGAGCACATTCCAGGGCGTGGGAAGTCGGGCCTGAGTGGGAGCACATTCCCGGACACGGGGAGTCGGAACTGAGTGTGAGCACATTCCAGAGCCAGAGGAGTCGGACCTGAGTGGGAACATGTTCCAGGATGTGGGGAGTCATAACTGAGTGGGAGCACATTCCAGGGCGTGAGGAGTCAGACCTGAGTGGGCGCACATTCCAGGAATGGGGAATCGGACCTGGTTGGGAGCACATTCCAGGGCGTGGGAAGTCGGGCCTCAGTTGGAGCACATTCCAGGGCGTGGGTAGTCAGACCTGAGTGGGAGCACATTCCAGGACATTAGGAGTCATACCTGGGTGGGAGCACATTCCAGGGCGTGGGAAGTCGGGCCTGATTGGGAGCACATTCCAGGGCATGGGTAGTCAGACCTGAGTGTGAGCACATTCCAGGGCATGGGGAGACGGACCAGAGTGGGAGCACATTCCAGGACGTGGGGAGTCAGACCTGAGTGGGAGCACATGCCAGGACATTGGTCAGACCAGAGTGTGAGCATATTCCAGGGCATGGGTCCTTGGACTTGACTGGGAACACATTCCAGGGCGTGAAGAGGCAGACCTGAGTGCGAGCACATTCCAGGGCATGGGGAGTCGGACCTGAGTGGGAGCACATGCCAGGGCGACAGGAGTCAGACCTGAGTGGGAGCACATTCCAACGTGTGGGGAGACAGACCTGGGTGGGAGCACATTACAGGGTGTGGGGAGTCAGACCTGAGAGGGAGCACATTCCAGGGCATGGGAAGTTGGACCTGAGTGGGAGCACATTCCAGGGCATGGGGAGTCGGACCAGAGTGGGAGCACATTCCAGGGCATGGGGAGTCGGACCTGAGTGGGAGCACATTCCAGGGCGTGGGAAGTCGGTCCTCAGTGGGAGCACATTCCAGGGCGTGGGAAGTCGGACCTGACTGTGAGCACATTCCAGGGCATGGGAAGTCAGACCTGAGTGGGAGCACATTCCATGGCAACGGGAGTCGGACCTGAGTGGGAGCACATTCCAGGGCATGGGGAGTCGGACCTGAGTGGGAGCACTTTCCAGGGCATGGGGATTCGGACCTGAGTGTGAGCACATTCCAGGGCATGGGGAGCCGGACCTGAATGGAAGCATATTCCAGGGCATGGGGTGTAGGACCTGAGTGGGAGCACATTCCAGGGCGTGGGGAGTCGGTCCTGAGTGGGAGCACATTCCAGGGCGTAGGAAGTCGGGCCTGAGTGGGAGCACATTACCGGACACAGGGAGTCGGAACTGAGTGTGAGCACATTCTAGAGCGAGAGGAGTCGGACCTGAGTGGGAGCATGTTCCAGGACGTGGGGAGTCCGAACTGAGTGGGAGCACATTCCAGGGCATGAGGAGTCAGACCTGACTGTGAGCACATTCCAGAGCGAGAGGAGTTGGACCTGAGTGGGAGCTCATTCCAGGGCATGGAAAGTCATGCCTGATTGGGAGCACATTCCAGGGCATGGGTAGTCGGGCCTCAGTGGGAGCACATTCCAGGGCGTGGGCAGTCAGACCTGTGTGTGAGCACATTCCAGGGCATGGGGATTCGGACCTGATTGGGAGGACGTTCCAGGACGTAGGGAGTCAGAACTGAGTGGGCGCAAATTCCAGGGCATGGGGAGTCGGACCTGTTTGGGAGCACATTCCAGGGCATGGGGAGTCGGAACTGAATGGGAGCACATTCCAGGGCGTGGGGCGGCGGACCTGAGTGGGAGCATGTTCCAGGATGTGGGGAGTCATAACTGAGTGGGAGCACATTCCAGGGCGTGAGGAGTCAGACCTGAGTGGGAGCACATTCCAGGGCGTGGGGCGGCGGACCTGAGTGGGAGCACATTCCAGGAATGGGGAATCGGACCTGGTTGTGAGCACATTCCAAGGCGTGGGAATTCGGGCCTCAGTGGGAGCACATTCCAGGGCGCGGGTAGTCAGACCTGAGTGTGAGCACATTCCAGGACATGGGTAATCGGACATGAGTGGGAGCACGTTCCAGGACGTGGGGAGTCAGACCTGAGTGGGAGCACATTCCAGGGCATTAGGAGTCAGACCTGGGTGGGAGCACATTCCAGGGCGTGGGAAGTCGGGCCTGATTGGGAGCACATTCCAGGGCATGGGTAGTCAGACCTGAGTGTGAGCACATTCCAGGGCATGGGGAGACGGACCAGAGTGGGAGCACATTCCAGGACGTGAGGAGTCAGACCTGAGTGGGAGCACATGCCAGGACTTTGGACAGACCAGAGTGTGAGCATATTCCAGGGCATGGGTCCTTGGACTTGACTGGGAACACATTCCAGCGCGTGAAGAGGCAGACCTGAGTGCGAGCACATTCCAGGGCATGGGGAGTCGGACCTGAGTGGGAGCACATTCCAGGGCTACAGGAGTCAGACCTGAGTGGGAGCACATTCCAACGTGTGGGGAGACAGACCTGGGTGGGAGCACATTCCAGGGTGTGGGGAGTCAGACCTGAGTGGGAGCACATTCCAGGGCATGGGAAGTCGGACCTGAGTGGGAGCACATTCCAGGGCATGGGGAGTCGGACCAGAGTGGGAGCACATTCCAGGGCATGGGGAGTCGGACCTGAGTGGGAGCACATTCCAGGGCGTGGGAAGTCGGTCCTCAGTGGGAGCACATTCCAGGGCGTGGGAAGTCGGGCCTGAATGGGAGCACAGTCCCGGACATGGGGATTCGGAACTGAGTGTGAGCACATTCCAGAGCGAGAGGAGTCAGACCTGAGTGGGAGCATGTTCCAGGACGTGTGGAGTCCGAACTGAGTGGGAGCACATTCCAGGGCATGAGGAGTCAGACCTGACTGTGAGCACATTCCAGAGCGAGAGGAGTCGGACCTGAGTGGGAGCTCATTCCAGGGCGTGGAAAGTCATGCCTGATTGGGAGCACATTCCAGGGCATGGGTAGTAGGGCCTCAGTGGGAGCACATTCCAGGGCGTGGGCAGTAAGACCTGTGTGTGAGCACATTCCAGGGCATGGGGATTCGCACCTGATTGGGAGCACGTTCCAGGACGTAGGCAGTCAGACCTGAGTGGGTGCAAATTCCAGGGCATGGGGAGTCGGACCTGTTTGGGAGCACATTCCAGGGCATGGGGAGTCGGAACTGAATGGGAGCACATTCCAGGGCGTGGGAAGTCAGACCTGAGTGGGAGCACATTCCAGGGCGTGGGAAGTCGGGCCTGAGTGGGAGCACATTCCCGGACACGGGGAGTCGGAACTGAGTGTGAGCACATTCCAGTGCCAGAGGAGTCGGACCTGAGTGGGAACATGTTCCAGGATGTGGGGAGTCATAACTGAGTGGGAGCACATTCCAGGGCGTGAGGAGTCAGACCTGAGTGGGAGCACATTCCAGGAATGGGGAATCGGACCTGGTTGGGAGCACATTCCAGGGCGTGGGAAGTCGGGCCTCAGTGGGAGCACATTCAAGGGCGTGGGTAGTCAGACCTGAGTGTGAGCACATTCCAGGACATGGGGATTCGGACATGAGTGGGAGCACGTTCCAGGACGTGTGAAGTCAAACCTGAGTGGGAGCACATTCCAGGGCATTAGGTGTCAGACCTGGGTGGGAGCACATTCCAGGGCGTGGGAAGTCGGGCCTGATTGGGAGCACATTCCAGGGCATGGGTAGTCAGACCTGAGTGTGAGCACATTCCAGGGCATGGGGAGACGGACCAGAGTGGGAGCACATTCCAGGACGTGGGGAGTCAGACCTGAGTGGGAGCACATGCCAGGACATTGGTCAGACCAGAGTGTGAGCATATTCCAGGGCGTGAAGAGGCAGACCTGAGTGCGAGCACATTCCAGGGCATGGGGAGTCGGACCTGAGTGGGAGCACATGCCAGGGCGACAGGAGTCAGACCTGAGCGGGAGCACATTCCAACGTGTGGGGAGACAGACCTGGGTGGGAGCACATTCCAGGGTGTGGGGAGTCAGACCTGAGAGGGAGCACATTCCAGGGCATGGGAAGTCGGACCTGAGTGGGAGCACATTCCAGGGCGTGGGAAGTCGGTCCTCAGTGGGAGCACATTCCAGGGCGTGGGAAGTCGGGCCTGACTGTGAGCACATTCCAGGGCATGGGAAGTCAGACCTGAGTGGGAGCACATTCCATGGCAACGGGAGTCGGACCTGAGTGGGAGCACATTCCAGGGCATGGGGAGTCGGACCTGAGTGGGAGCACTTTCCAGGGCATGGGGATTCGGACCTGAGTGGGAGCACATTCCAGGGCATGGGGAGCCGGACCTGAATGGAAGCATATTCCAGGGCATGGGGTGTTGGACCTCAGTGGGAGCACATTCCAGGGCGTGGGGAGTCGGTCCTGAGTGGGAGCACATTCCAGGGCGTAGGAAGTCGGGCCTGAGTGGGGGCACATTCCCGGACACAGGGAGTCGGAACTGAGTGTGAGCACGTTCCAGAGCGAGAGGAGTCGGACCTGAGTGGGAGCATGTTCCAGGACGTGGGGAGTCCGAACTGAGTGGGAGCACATTCCAGGGCATGAGGAGTCAGACCTGACTGTGAGCACATTCCAGAGCGAGAGGAGTCGGACCTGAGTGGGAGCTCATTCCAGGGCATGGAAAGTCATGCCTGATTGGGAGCACATTCCAGGGCATGGGTAGTCGGGCCTCAGTGGGAGCACATTCCAGGGCGTGGGCAGTCAGACCTGTGTGTGAGCACATTCCAGGGCATGGGGATTCGGACCTGATTGGGAGGACGTTCCAGGACGTAGGGAGTCAGAACTGAGTGGGCGCAAATTTAGGGCATGGGGAGTCGGACCTGTTTGGGAGCATATTCCAGGGCATGGGGAGTCGGAACTGAATGGGAGCACATTCCAGGGCGTGGGGCGGCGGACCTGAGTGGGAGCATGTTCCAGGATGTGGGGAGTCATAACTGAGTGGGAGCACATTCCAGGGCGTGAGGAGTCAGACCTGAGTGGGAGCACATTCCAGGGCGTGGGGCGGCGGAACTGAGTGGGAGCACATTCCAGGGCATGGGGAGTCGGACCTGAGTGGGAGCACATGCCAGGGCGACAGGAGTCAGACCTGAGTGGGAGCACATTCCAACGTGTGGGGAGACAGACCTGGGTGGGAGCACATTCCAGGGTGTGGGGAGTCAGACCTGAGAGGGAGCACATTCCAGGGCATGGGAAGTCGGACCTGAGTGGGAGCACATTCCAGGGCATGGGGAGTCGGACCAGAGTGGGAGCACATTCCAGGGCATGGGGAGTCGGACCTGAGTGGGAGCACATTCCAGGGCGTGGGAAGTCGGTCCTCAGTGGGAGCACATTCCAGGGCGTGGGAAGTCGGGCCTGACTGTGAGCACATTCCAGGGCATGGGAAGTCAGACCTGAGTGGGAGCACATTCCATGGCAACGGGAGTCGGACCTGAGTGGGAGCACATTCCAGGGCATGGGGAGCCGGACCTGAGTGGGAGCACTTTCCAGGGCATGGGGATTCAGACCTGAGTGGGAGCACATTCCAGGGCATGGGGAGCCGGACCTGAATGGAAGCATATTCCAGGGCATGGGGTGTTGGACCTGAGTGGGAGCACATTCCAGGGCGTGGGGAGTCGGTCCTGAGTGGGAGCACATTCCAGGGCGTAGGAAGTCGGGCCTGAGTGGGAGCACATTCCCGGACACAGGGAGTCGGAACTGAGTGTGAGCACATTCTAGAGCGAGAGGAGTCGGACCTGAGTGGGAGCATGTTCCAGGACGTGGGGAGTCCGAACTGAGTGGGAGCACATTCCAGGGCATGAGGAGTCAGACCTGACTGTGAGCACATTCCAGAGCGAGAGGAGTTGGACCTGAGTGGGAGCTCATTCCAGGGCATGGAAAGTCATGCCTGATTGGGAGCACATTCCAGGGCATGGGTAGTCGGGCCTCAGTGGGAGCACATTCCAGGGCGTGGGCAGTCAGACCTGTGTGTGAGCACATTCCAGGGCATGGGGATTCGGACCTGATTGGGAGGACGTTCCAGGACGTAGGGAGTCAGAACTGAGTGGGCGCAATTTCCAGGGCATGGGGAGTCGGACCTGTTTGGGAGCACATTCCAGGGCATGGGGAGTCGGAACTGAATGGGAGCACATTCCAGGGCGTGGGGCGGCGGACCTGAGTGGGAGCATGTTCCAGGATGTGGGGTGTCATAACTGAGTGGGAGCACATTCCAGGGCGTGAGGAGTCAGACCTGAGTGGGAGCACATTCGAGGGCGTGGGGCGGCGGACCTGAGTGGGAGCACATTCCAGGAATGGGGAATCGGACCTGGTTGGGAGCACATTCCAAGGCGTGGGAATTCGGGCCTCAGTGGGAGCACATTCCAGGGCGCGGGTAGTCAGACCTGAGGGTGAGCACATTCCAGGACATGGGGAATCGGACATGAGTGGGAGCACGTTCCAGGACGTGGGGAGTCAGACCTGAGTGGGAGCACATTCCAGGGCATTAGGAGTCAGACCTGGGTGGGAGCACATTCCAGGGCGTGGGAAGTCGGGCCTGATTGGGAGCACATTCCAGGGCATGGGTAGTCAGACCTGAGTGTGAGCACATTCCAGGGCATGGGGAGACGGACCAGAGTGGGAGCACATTCCAGGACGTGAGGAGTCAGACCTGAGTGGGAGCACATGCCAGGTCTTTGGACAGACCAGAGTGTGAGCATATTCCAGGGCATGGGTTTTTGGACTTGACTGGGAACACATTCCAGCGCGTGAAGAGGCAGACCTGAGTGCGAGCACATTCCAGGGCATGGGGAGTCGGACCTGAGTGGGAGCACATTCCAGGGCTACAGGAGTCAGACATGAGTGGGAGCACATTCCAACGTGTGGGGAGACAGACCTGGGTGGGAGCACATTCCAGGGTGTGGGGAGTCAGACCTGAGTGGGAGCACATTCCAGGGCATGGGAAGTCGGACCTGAGTGGGAGCACATTCCAGGGCATGGGGAGTCGGACCAGAGTGGGAGCACATTCCAGGGCATGGGGAGTCGGACCTGAGTGGGAGCACATTCCAGGGCGTGGGAAGTCGGTCCTCAGTGGGAGCACATTCCAGGGCGTGGGAAGTCGGGCCTGAATGGGAGCACAGTCCCGGACATGGGGAGTCGGAACTGAGTGTGAGCACATTCCAGAGCGAGAGGAGTCGGACCTGAGTGGGAGCATGTTCCAGGACGTGTGGAGTCCGAACTGAGTGGGAGCAAATTCCAGGGCATGAGGAGTCAGACCTGACTGTGAGCACATTCCAGAGCGAGAGGAGTCGGACCTGAGTGGGAGCTCATTCCAGGGCGTGGAAAGTCATGCCTGATTGGGAGCACATTCCAGGGCATGGGTAGTAGGGCCTCAGTGGGAGCACATTCCAGGGCGTGGGCAGTAAGACCTGTGTGTGAGCACATTCCAGGGCATGGGGATTCGCACCTGATTGGGAGCACGTTCCAGGACGTAGGGAGTCAGACCTGAGTGGGCGCAAATTCCAGGGCATGGGGAGTCGGACCTGTTTGGGAGCACATTCCAGGGCATGGGGAGTCGGAACTGAATGGGAGCACATTCCAGGGCGTGGGAAGTCAGACCTGAGTGGTAGCACATTCCAGGGCGTGGGAAGTCGGACCTGAGTGGGAGCACATTCCCGGACACGGGGAGTCGGAACTGAGTGTGAGCACATTCCAGAGCCAGAGGAGTCGGACCTGAGTGGGAACATGTTCCAGGATGTGGGGAGTCATAACTGAGTGGGAGCACATTCCAGGGCGTGAGGAGTCAGACCTGAGTGGGAGCACATTCCAGGAATGGGGAATCGGACCTGGTTGGGAGCACATTCCAGGGCGTGGGAAGTCGGGCCTCAGTGGGAGCACATTCCAGGGCGTGGGTAGTCAGACCTGAGTGGGAGCACATTCCAGGGCATGGGGAGCCGGACCTGAGTGGAAGGATATTCCAGGGCATGGGGTGTTGGACCTTAGTGGGAGCACATTCCAGGGCGTGGGGAGTCGGTCCTGAGTGGGAGCACATTCCAGGGCGTAGGAAGTCGGGCCTGAGTGGGAGGACATTCCCGGACACAGGGAGTCGGAACTGAGTGTGAGCACATTCCAGAGCGAGAGGAGTCGGACCTGAGTGGGAGCATGTTCCAGGACGTGGGGAGTCCGAACTGAGTGGGAGCACATTCCAGGGCATGAGGAGTCAGACCTGACTGTGAGCACATTCCACAGCGAGAGGAGTCGGACCTGAGTGGGAGCTCATTCCAGGGCGTGGAAAGTCATGCCTGATTGGGAGCACATTCCAGGGCATGGGTAGTAGGGCCTCAGTGGGAGCACATTCCAGGGCGTGGGCAGTAAGACTTGTGTGGGAGCACATTCCAGGGCATGGGGATTCGCACCTGATTGGGAGCACGTTCCAGGACGTAGGGAGTCAGACCTGAGTGGGTGCAAATTCCAGGGCATGGGGAGTCGGACCTGAGTGGGAGCATGTTCCAGGATGTGGGGAGTCATAACTGAGTGGGAGCACATTCCAGGGCGTGAGGAGTCAGACCTGAGTGGGAGCACATTCCAGGGCGTGGGGCGGCGGACCTGAGTGGGAGCACATTCCAGGAATGGGGAATCGGACCTGGTTGGGAGCACATTCCAGGGCGTGGGAAGTCGGGCCTCAGTGGGAGCACATTCCAGAACGTGGGTAGTCAGACCTGAGTGTGAGCTCATTCCAGGACATGGGGATTCGGACATGAGTGGGAGCACGTTCCAGGACGTGGGGAGTCAGACCTGAGTGGGAGCACATTCCAGGGCATTAGGAGTCAGACCTGGGTGGGAGCACATTCCAGGGCATGGGAAGTCAGGCCTGATTGGGAGCACATTCCAGGGCATGGGTAGTCAGACCTGAGTGTGAGCACATTCCAGGGCATGGGGAGACGGACCAGAGTGGGAGCACATTCCAGGACGTGAGGAGTCAGACCTGAGTGGGAGCACATGCCAGGAATTTGGTCAGACCAGAGTGTGAGCATATTCCAGGGCATGGGTCCTTGGAATTGACTGGGAACACATTCCAGGGCGTGACGAGGCAGACCTGAGTGCAAGCACATTCCAGGTCATGGGGAGTCGGACCTGAGTGGGAGCTCATTCCAGGGCTACAGGAGTCAGACCTGAGTGGGAGCACATTCCAACGTGTGGGGAGACAGACCTGGGTGGGAGCACATTCCAGGGTGTGGGGAGTCAGACCTGAGTGGGAGCAAATTCCAGGGCATGGGAAGTCGGACCTGAGTGGGAGCACATTCCAGGGCATGGGGAGTCGGACCAGAGTGGGAGCACATTCCAGGGCATGGGGAGTCGGACCTGAGTGGGAGCACATTCCAGGGCGTGGGAAGTCGGTCCTCAGTGGGAGCACATTCCAGGGCGTGGGAAGTCGGGCCTGAATGGGAGCACAGTCCTGGACACGGGGAGTCGGAACTGAGTGTGAGCACATTCCAGAGCGAGAGGAGTCAGACCTGAGTGGGAGCATGTTCCAGGACGTGGGGAGTCATAACTGAGTGGGAGCACATTCCAGGGTGTGAGGAGTCAGACCTGAGTGGGAGCATATTCCAGGACATTGGGAGCCGGATCTGAGTGGGAGCACATTCCAGGGTGTGGGAAGTCGGGCCTGATTGGGAGCACATTCCAGGGCGTGGGTAGTCAGACCTGACTGTGAGCACATTCCAGGGCATGGGCAGTCAGACCTGAGTGGGAGCACATTCCATGGCAAGGGGAGTCGGACCTGAGTGGGAGCACATTCCAGGGCATGGGGAGTCGGACCTGAGTGGGAGCACATTCCAGGGCATGGGGAGTCGGACCTGAGTGGGAGCACATTCCAGGGCATGGGGATCCGGACCTGAGTGGAAGCATATTCCAGGGCATGGGGTGTTGGACCTGAGTGGGAGCACATTCCAGGGCGTGGGGAGTCGTTCCTGACTGGGAGCACATTCCAGGGCGTAGGAAGTCGGGCCTGAGTGGGAGCACATTCCCGGACACAGGGTGTCAGAACTGAGTGTGAGCACATTCCAGAGCGAGAGGAGTCGGACCTGAGTAGGAGCATGTTCCAGGACGTGGGGAGTCTGAACTGAGTGGGAGCACATTCCAGGGCATTTGGAGTCAGACCTGACTGTGAGCACATTCCAGAGAGAGAGGAGTTGGACCTGAGTGGGAGCGCATTCCAGGGCGTGGAAAGTCATGCCTGATTGGGAGCACATTCCAGGGCATGGGTAGTAGGGCCTCAGTGGGAGCACATTCCAGGGCGTTGGCAGTAAGACCTGTGTGTGAGCACATTCCAGGGCATGGGGATTCGGACCTGATTGGGAGCACGTTCCAGCACGTAGGGAGTCAGACCTGAGTGGGCGCAAATTCAAGTGCATGGGGAGTCGGACCTGTTTGGGAGCACATTCCAGGGCATGGGGAGTCGGAACTGAATGGGAGCACATTCCAGGGCGTGGGAAGTCAGACCTGAGTGGGAGCACATTCCAGGGCGTGGGAAGTCGGGCCTGAGTGGGAGCACATTCCCGGACACGGGGAGTCGGAACTGAGTGTGAGCACATTCCAGAGCCAGAGGAGTCGACCCTGAGTGGGAGCATGTTCCAGGATGTGGGGAGTCATAACTGAGTGGGAGCACATTCCAGGGCGTGAGGAGTCAGACCTGAGTGGGAGCATATTCCAGGGCGTGGGGCGGCTGACCTGAGTGGGAGCACATTCCGGGAATGGGGAATCGGACCTGGTTGGGAGCACATTCCAGGGCGTGGGAAGTCGGGCCTCAGTGGGAGCACATTCCAGGGCGTGGGTTGTCAGACCTGAGTGTGAGCACATTCCAGGACATGGGGATTCGGACATGCGTGGGAGCACGATCCAGGACGTGGGAAGTCAGACCTGAGTGGGAGCACATTCCAGGGCATTAGGAGTCAGACCTGGGTGGGAGCACATTCCAGGGCGTGGGAAGTCGGGCCTCAGTGGGAGCACATTCCAGGGCGTGGGTAGTCAGACCTGAGTGTGAGCACATTCCAGGACATGGGGATTCGGACATGAGTGGGAGCACGTTCCAGGACGTGGGGAGCCAGACCTGAGTTGGAGCACATTCCAGGGCATGGGAAGACGGACATGAGTGGGAGCACGTTACAGGACGTGGGAAGTCATACCTGAGTGGGAGCACATTCCAGGGCATTAGGAGTCAGACGTGGGTGGGAGCACATTCCAGGGCGTGGGAAGTCGGGCCTGATTGGGAGCACATTCCAGGGCATGGGTAGTCATGCCAGGACATTGGTCAGACCAGAGTGTGAGCACATTCCAGGGCATGGGTCCTTGGACTTGACTGGGAACACATTCCAGGGTGTGAAGAGGCAGACCTGAGTGCGAGCACATTCCAGGGCATGGGGAGTCGGACCTGAGTGGGAGCACATTCCAGGGCGACAGGTGTCAGACATGAGTGGGAGCTCATTCCAACGTGTGGGGAGACAGACCTGGGTGGGAGCACATTCCAGGGTGTGGGGAGTCAGACCTGAGTGGGAGCACATTCCAGGGCATGGGAAGTCGGACCTGAGTGGGAGCAAATTCCAGGGCATGGGGAGTCGGACCAGAGTGGGAGCACATTCCAGGGCAAGGGGAGTCGGACCTGAGTGGGAGCACATTCCAGGGCGTGGGAAGTCGGTCCTCAGTGGGAGCACATTCCAGGGCGTGGGAAGTCGGGCCTGAATGGGAGCACAGTCCCGGACACGGGGAGTCGGAACTGAGTGTGAGCACATTCCAGAGCGAGAGGAGTCAGACCTGAGTGGGAGCATGTTCCAGGACGTGGGGAGTCATAACTGAGTGGGATCACATTCCAGGGTGTGAGGAGTCAGACCTGAGTGGGAGCACATTCCAGGACATTGGGAGCCGGATCTGAGTGGGAGCACATTCCAGGGCGTGGGAAGTCGGGCCTGATTGGAAGCACATTCCAGGGCGTGGGTAGTCAGACCTGACTGTGAGCACATTCCAGGGCATGGGCAGTCAGACCTGAGTGGGAGCACATTCCATGGCAAGGGGAGTCGGACCTGAGTGGGAGCACATTCCAGGGCATGGGGAGTCGGACCTGAGTGGGAGCACATTCCAGGCCATGGGGAGTCGGACCTCAGTGGGAGCACATTCCAGGGCATGGGGAGCCGGACCTGAGTGGAAGCATATTCCAGGGCATGTGATGTTGGACCTGAGTGGGAGCACATTCCAGGGCGTGGGGTGTCGGTCCTGAGTGGGAGCACATTCCAGGGCGTAGGAAGTCGGGCCTGAGTGGGAGCACATTCCCGGACACAGGGAGTCGCAACTGAGTGTGAGCACATTCCAGAGCGAGAGGAGTCGGACCTGAGTGGGAGCATGTTCCAGGACGTGGGGAGTCCGAACTGAGTGGGAGCACATTTCTGGGCATGAGGAGTCAGACCTGACTGTGAGCACATTCCAGAGCGAGAGGGGTTGGACCTGAGTGGGAGCTCATTCCTGGGCGTGGAAAGTCATGCCTGATTGGGAGCACATTCCAGGGCATGGGTAGTCGGGCCTCAGTGGGAGCACATTCCAGGGCGTGAGGAGTCAGACCTGAGTGGGAGCATATTCCAGGGCGTGGGGCGGCTGACCTGAGAGGGAGCACATTCCAGGAATGGGGAATCGGACCTGGTTGGGAGCACATTCCAGGGCATGGGAAGTCGGGCCTCAGTGGGAGCACATTCCAGGGCGTGGGTAGTCAGACCTGAGTGTGAGCACATTCCAGGACATGGGGATTCGGACATGAGTGGGAGCACGTTCCAGGACGGGGGAAGTCAGACCTGAGTGGGAGCACATTCCAGGGCATTAGGAGTCAGACCTGGGTGGGAGCACATTCCAGGGCATGGGGATTCGGAACTGAATGGGAGCACATTCCAGGGCGTGGGAAGTCAGACCTGAGTGGGAGCACATTCCAGGGCGTGGGGAGTCGGACCTGAGTGGGAGCACATTCCAGGGCATGGGGAGCCGGACCTGAGTGGAAGCATATTCCAGGGCATGGGGTGTTGGACCTTAGTGGGAGCACATTCCAGGGCGTGGGGAGTCGGTCCTGAGTGGGAGCACATTCCAGGGCGTAGGAAGTCGGGCCTGAGTGGGAGGACATTCCCGGACACAGGGAGTCGGAACTGAGTGTGAGCACATTCCAGAGCGAGAGGAGTCGGACCTGAGTGGGAGCATGTTCCAGGACGTGGGGAGTCCGAACTGAGTGGGAGCACATTCCAGGGCATGAGGAGTCAGACCTGACTGTGAGCACATTCCACAGCGAGAGGAGTCGGACCTGAGTGGGAGCTCATTCCAGGGCGTGGAAAGTCATGCCTGATTGGGAGCACATTCCAGGGCATGGGTAGTAGGGCCTCAGTGGGAGCACATTCCAGGGCGTGGGCAGTAAGACTTGTGTGTGAGCACATTCCAGGGCATGGGGATTCGCACCTGATTGGGAGCACGTTCCAGGACGTAGGGAGTCAGACCTGAGTGGGTGCAAATTCCAGGGCATGGGGAGTCGGACCTGAGTGGGAGCATGTTCCAGGATGTGGGGAGTCATAACTGAGTGGGAGCACATTCCAGGGCGTGAGGAGTCAGACCTGAGTGGGAGCACATTCCAGGGCGTGGGGCGGCGGACCTGAGTGGGAGCACATTCCAGGAATGGGGAATCGGACCTGGTTGGGAGCACATTCCAGGGCGTGGGAAGTCGGGCCTCAGTGGGAGCACATTCCAGAACGTGGGTAGTCAGACCTGAGTGTGAGCACATTCCAGGACATGGGGATTCGGACATGAGTGGGAGCACGTTCCAGGACGTGGGGAGTCAGACCTGAGTGGGAGCACATTCCAGGGCATTAGGAGTCAGACCTGGGTGGGAGCACATTCCAGGGCATGGGAAGTCGGGCCTGATTGGGAGCACATTCCAGGGCATGGGTAGTCAGACCTGAGTGTGAGCACATTCCAGGGCATGGGGAGACGGACCAGAGTGGGAGCACATTCCAGGACGTGAGGAGTCAGACCTGAGTGGGAGCACATGCCAGGACTTTGGTCAGACCAGAGTGTGAGCATATTCCAGGCATGGATCCTTGGAATTGACTGGGAACACATTCCAGGGCGTGACGAGGCAGACCTGAGTGCAAGCACATTCCAGGTCATGGGGAGTCGGACCTGAGTGGGAGCTCATACCAGGGCTACAGGAGTCAGACCTGAGTGGGAGCACATTCCAACGTGTGGGGAGACAGACCTGGGTGGGAGCACATTCCAGGGTGTGGGGAGTCAGACCTGAGTGGGAGCACATTCCAGGGCATGGGAAGTCGGACCTGAGTGGGAGCACATTCCAGGGCATGGGGAGTCGGACCAGAGTGGGAGCACATTCCAGGGCATGGGGAGTCGGACCTGAGTGGGAGCACATTCCAGGGCGTGGGAAGTCGGTCCTCAGTGGGAGCACATTCCAGGGCGTGGGAAGTCGGGCTTGAATGGGAGCACAGTCCTGGACACGGGGAGTCGGAACTGAGTGTGAGCACATTCCAGAGCGAGAGGAGTCAGACCTGAGTGGGAGCATGTTCCAGGACGTGGGGAGTCATTACTGAGTGGGAGCACATTCCATGGCATGGGAAGTCAGACCTGAGTGGGAGCACATTCCATGGCAACGGGAGTCGGACCTGAGTGGGAGCACATTCCAGGGCATGGGGAGTCGGACCTGAGTGGGAGCACTTTCCAGGGCATGGGGATTCAGACCTGAGTGGGAGCACATTCCAGGGCATGGGGAGCCGGACCTGAATGGAAGCATATTCCAGGGCATGCGGTGTTGGACCTGAGTGGGAGCACATTCCAGGGCGTGGGGAGTCGGTCCTGAGTGGGAGCACATTCCAGGGCGTAGGAAGTCGGGCCTGAGTGGGAGCACATTCCCGGACACAGGGAGTCGGAACTGAGTGTGAGCACATTCTAGAGCGAGAGGAGACGGACCTGAGTGGGAGCATGTTCCAGGACGTGGGGAGTCCGAACTGAGTGGGAGCACATTCCAGGGCATGAGGAGTCAGACCTGACTGTGAGCACATTCCAGAGCGAGAGGAGTTGGACCTGAGTGGGAGCTCATTCCAGGGCATGGAAAGTCATGCCTGATTGGGAGCACATTCCAGGGCATGGGTAGTCGGGCCTCAGTGGGAGCACATTCCAGGGCGTGGGCAGTCAGACCTGTGTGTGAGCACATTCCAGGGCATGGGGATTCGGACCTGATTGGGAGGACGTTCCAGGACGTAGGGAGTCAGAACTGAGTGGGCGCAATTTCCAGGGCATGGGGAGTCGGACCTGTTTGGGAGCACATTCCAGGGCATGGGGAGTCGGAACTGAATGGGAGCACATTCCAGGGCGTGGGGCGGCGGACCTGAGTGGGAGCATGTTCCAGGATGTGGGGTGTCATAACTGAGTGGGAGCACATTCCAGGGCGTGAGGAGTCAGACCTGAGTGGGAGCACATTCGAGGGCGTGGGGCGGCGGACCTGAGTGGGAGCACATTCCAGGAATGGGGAATCGGACCTGGTTGGGAGCACATTCCAAGGCGTGGGAATTCGGGCCTCAGTGGGAGCACATTCCAGGGCGCGGGTAGTCAGACCTGAGGGTGAGCACATTCCAGGACATGGGGAATCGGACATGAGTGGGAGCACGTTCCAGGACGTGGGGAGTCAGACCTGAGTGGGAGCACATTCCAGGGCATTAGGAGTCAGACCTGGGTGGGAGCACATTCCAGGGCGTGGGAAGTCGGGCCTGATTGGGAGCACATTCCAGGGCATGGGTAGTCAGACCTGAGTGTGAGCACATTCCAGGGCATGGGGAGACGGACCAGAGTGGGAGCACATTCCAGGACGTGAGGAGTCAGACCTGAGTGGGAGCACATGCCAGGGCTTTGGACAGACCAGAGTGTGAGCATATTCCAGGGCATGGGTCCTTGGACTTGACTGGGAACACATTCCAGCGCGTGAAGAGGCAGACCTGAGTGCGAGCACATTCCAGGGCATGGGGAGTCGGACCTGAGTGGGAGCACATTCCAGGGCTACAGGAGTCAGACATGAGTGGGAGCACATTCCAACGTGTGGGGAGACAGACCTGGGTGGGAGCACATTCCAGGGTGTGGGGAGTCAGACCTGAGTGGGAGCACATTCCAGGGCATGGGAAGTCGGACCTGAGTGGGAGCACATTCCAGGGCATGGGGAGTCGGACCAGAGTGGGAGCACATTCCAGGGCATGGGGAGTCGGACCTGAGTGGGAGCACATTCCAGGGCGTGGGAAGTCGGTCCTCAGTGGGAGCACATTCCAGGGCGTGGGAAGTCGGGTCTGAATGGGAGCACAGTCCCGGACATGGGGAGTCGGTACTGAGTGTGAGCACATTCCAGAGCGAGAGGAGTCGGACCTGAGTGGGAGCATGTTCCAGGACGTGTGGAGTCCGAACTGAGTGGGAGCAAATTCCAGGGCATGAGGAGTCAGACCTGACTGTGAGCACATTCCAGAGCGAGAGGAGTCGTACCTGAGTGGGAGCTCATTCCAGGGCGTGGAAAGTCATGCCTGATTGGGAGCACATTCCAGGGCATGGGTAGTAGGGCCTCAGTGGGAGCACATTCCAGGGCGTGGGCAGTAAGACCTGTGTGTGAGCACATTCCAGGGCATGGGGATTCGCACCTGATTGGGAGCACGTTCCAGGACGTAGGGAGTCAGACCTGAGTGGGCGCAAATTCCAGGGCATGGGGAGTCGGACCTGTTTGGGAGCACATTCCAGGGCATGGGGAGTCGGAACTGAATGGGAGCACATTCCAGGGCGTGGGAAGTCAGACCTGAGTGGTAGCACATTCCAGGGCGTGGGAAGTCGGGCCTGAGTGGGAGCACATTCCCAGACACGGGGAGTCGGAACTGAGTGTGAGCACATTCCAGAGCCAGAGGAGTCGGACCTGAGTGGGAACATGTTCCAGGATGTGGGGAGTCATAACTGAGTGGGAGCACATTCCAGGGCGTGAGGAGTCAGACCTGAGTGGGAGCACATTCCAGGAATGGGGAATCGGACCTGGTTGGGAGCACATTCCAGGGCGTGGGAAGTCGGGCCTCAGTGGGAGCACATTCCAGGGCGTGGGTAGTCAGACCTGAGTGTGAGCACATTCCAGGACATGGGCAGTCAGACCTGAGTGGGAGCACATTCCATGGCAAGGGGAGTCGGACCTGAGTGGGAGCACATTCCAGGGCATGGGGAGTCGGACCTGAGTGGGAGCACATTCCAGGGCGTGGGGAGTCGGACCTGAGTGGGAGCACATTCCAGGGCATGGGGAGCCGGACCTGAGTGGAAGCATATTCCAGGGCATGGGGTGTTGGACCTTAGTGGGAGCACATTCCAGGGCGTGGGGAGTCGGTCCTGAGTGGGAGCACATTCCAGGGCGTAGGAAGTCGGGCCTGAGTGGGAGGACATTCCCGGACACAGGGAGTCGGAACTGAGTGTGAGCACATTCCAGAGCGAGAGGAGTCGGACCTGAGTGGGAGCATGTTCCAGGACGTGGGGAGTCCGAACTGAGTGGGAGCACATTCCAGGGCATGAGGAGTCAGACCTGACTGTGAGCACATTCCACAGCGAGAGGAGTCGGACCTGAGTGGGAGCTCATTCCAGGGCGTGGAAAGTCATGCCTGATTGGGAGCACATTCCAGGGCATGGGTAGTAGGGCCTCAGTGGGAGCACATTCCAGGGCGTGGGCAGTAAGACTTGTGTGTGAGCACATTCCAGGGCGTGGGAAGTCGGGCCTGAGTGGGAGCACATTCCAGAGCGAGAGGAGTTGGACCTGAGTGGGAGCATGTTCCAGGATGTGGGGAGTCATAACTGAGTGGGAGCACATTCCAGGGCGTGAGGAGTCAGACCTGAGTGGGAGCACATTCCAGGGCGTGGGGCGGCGGACCTGAGTGGGAGCACATTCCAGGAATGGGGAATCGGACCTGGTTGGGAGCACATTCCAGGGCGTGGGAAGTCGGGCCTCAGTGGGAGCACATTCCAGGGCGTGGGTTGTCAGACCTGAGTGTGAGCACATTCCAGGACATGGGGATTCGGACATGAGTGGGAGCACGATCCAGGACGTGGGAAGTCAGACCTGAGTGGGAGCACATTCCAGGGCATTAGGAGTCAGACCTGGGTGGGAGCACATTCCAGGGCGTGGGAAGTCGGGCCTCAGTGGGAGCACATTCCAGGGCGTGGGTAGTCAGACCTGAGTGTGAGCACATTCCAGGACATGGGGATTCGGACATGAGTGGGAGCACGTTCCAGGACGTGGGGAGCCAGACCTGAGTTGGAGCACATTCCAGGGCATGGGAAGACGGACATGAGTGGGAGCACGTTACAGGACGTGGGAAGTCATACCTGAGTGGGAGCACATTCCAGGGCATTAGGAGTCAGACGTGGGTGGGAGCACATTCCAGGGCGTGGGAAGTCGGGCCTGATTGGGAGCACATTCCAGGGCATGGGTAGTCAGACCTGAGTGTGAGCACATTCCAGGGCATGGGGAGACGGACCAGAGTGGGAGCACATTCCAGGACGTGAGGAGTCAGACCTGAGTGGGAGCACATGCCAGGACTTTGGTCAGACCAGAGTGTGAGCATATTCCAGGGCATGGGTCCTTGGAATTGACTGGGAACACATTCCAGGGCGTGACGAGGCAGACCTGAGTGCAAGCACATTCCAGGTCATGGGGAGTCGGACCTGAGTGGGAGCTCATTCCAGGGCTACAGGAGTCAGACCTGAGTGGGAGCACATTCCAACGTGTGGGGAGACAGACCTGGGTGGGAGCACATTCCAGGGTGTGGGGAGTCAGACCTGAGTGGGAGCACATTCCAGGGCATGGGAAGTCGGACCTGAGTGGGAGCACATTCCAGGGCATGGGGAGTCGGACCAGAGTGGGAGCACATTCCAGGGCATGGGGAGTCGGACCTGAGTGGGAGCACATTCCAGGGTGTGGGAAGTCGGTCCTCAGTGGGAGCACATTCCAGGGCGTGGGAAGTCGGGCCTGAATGGGAGCACAGTCCTGGACACGGGGAGTCGGAACTGAGTGTGAGCACATTCCAGAGCGAGAGGAGTCAGACCTGAGTGGGAGCATGTTCCAGGACGTGGGGAGTCATAACTGAGTGGGAGCACATTCCAGGGTGTGAGGAGTCAGACCTGAGTGGGAGCATATTCCAGGACATTGGGAGCCGGATCTGAGTGGGAGCACATTCCAGGGCGTGGGAAGTCGGGCCTGATTGGGAGTACATTCCAGGGCGTGGGTAGTCAGACCTGACTGTGAGCACATTCCAGGGCATGGGCAGTCAGACCTGAGTGGGAGCACATTCCATGGCAAGGGGAGTCGGACCTGAGTGGGAGCACATTCCAGGGCATGGGGAGTCGGACCTGAGTGGGAGCACATTCCAGGGCATGGGGAGTCGGACCTGAGTGGGAGCACATTCCAGGGCATGGGGAGCCGGACCTGAGTGGAAGCATATTCCAGGGCATGGGGTGTTGGACCTGAGTGGGAGCACATTCCAGGGCGTGGGGAGTCGTTCCTGACTGGGAGCACATTCCAGGGCGTAGGAAGTCGGGCCTGAGTGGGAGCACATTCCCGGACACAGGGTGTCAGAACTGAGTGTGAGCACATTCCAGAGCGAGAGGAGTCGGACCTGAGTAGGAGCATGTTCCAGGACGTGGGGAGTCTGAACTGAGTGGGAGCACATTCCAGGGCATTTGGAGTCAGACCTGACTGTGAGCACATTCCAGAGAGAGAGGAGTTGGACCTGAGTGGGAGCGCATTCCAGGGCGTGGAAAGTCATGCCTGATTGGGAGCACATTCCAGGGCATGGGTAGTAGGGCCTCAGTGGGAGCACATTCCAGGGCGTTGGCAGTAAGACCTGTGTGTGAGCACATTCCAGGGCATGGGGATTCGGACCTGATTGGGAGCACGTTCCAGCACGTAGGGAGTCAGACCTGAGTGGGCGCAAATTCAAGGGCATGGGGAGTCGGACCTGTTTGGGAGCACATTCCAGGGCATGGGGAGTCGGAACTGAATGGGAGCACATTCCAGAGCGTGGGAAGTCAGACCTGAGTGGGAGCACATTCCAGGGCGTGGGAAGTCGGGCCTGAGTGGGAGCACATTCCCGGACACGGGGAGTCGGAACTGAGTGTGAGCACATTCCAGAGCCAGAGGAGTCGACCCTGAGTGGGAGCATGTTCCAGGATGTGGGGAGTCATAACTGAGTGGGAGCACATTCCAGGGCGTGAGGAGTCAGACCTGAGTGGGAGCATATTCCAGGGCGTGGGGCGGCTGACCTGAGTGGGAGCACATTCCAGGAATGGGGAATCGGACCTGGTTGGGAGCACATTCCAGGGCGTGGGAAGTCGGGCCTCAGTGGGAGCACATTCCAGGGCGTGGGTTGTCAGACCTGAGTGTGAGCACATTCCAGGACATGGGGATTCGGACATGAGTGGGAGCACGATCCAGGACGTGGGGAGTCAGACCTGAGTGGGAGCACATTCCAGGGCATTAGGAGTCAGACCTGGGTGGGAGCACATTCCAGGGCGTGGGAAGTCGGGCCTCAGTGGGAGCACATTCCAGGGCGTGGGTAGTCAGACCTGAGTGTGAGCACATTCCAGGACATGGGGATTCGGACATGAGTGGGAGCACGTTCCAGGACGTGGGGAGCCAGACCTGAGTTGGAGCACATTCCAGGGCATGGGAAGACGGACATGAGTGGGAGCACGTTACAGGACGTGGGAAGTCATACCTGAGTGGGAGCACATTCCAGGGCATTAGGAGTCAGACGTGGGTGGGAGCACATTCCAGGGCGTGGGAAGTCGGGCCTGATTGGGAGCACATTCCAGGTCATGGGTAGTCATGCCAGGACATTGGTCAGACCAGAGTGTGAGCACATTCCAGGGCATGGGTCCTTGGACTTGACTGGGAACACATTCCAGGGTGTGAAGAGGCAGACCTGAGTGCGAGCACATTCCAGGGCATGGGGAGTCGGACCTGAGTGGGAGCACATTCCAGGGCGACAGGTGTCAGACCTGAGTGGGAGCTCATTCCAACGTGTGGGGAGACAGACCTGGGTGGGAGCACATTCCAGGGTGTGGGGAGTCAGACCTGAGTGGGAGCACATTCCAGGGCATGGGAAGTCGGACCTGAGTGGGAGCAAATTCCAGGGCATGGGGAGTCGGACCAGAGTGGGAGCACATTCCAGGGCATGGGGAGTCGGACCTGAGTGGGAGCACATTCCAGGGCGTGGGAAGTCGGTCCTCAGTGGGAGCACATTCCAGGGCGTGGGAAGTCGGGCCTGAATGGGAGCACAGTCCCGGACACGGGGAGTCAGAACTGAGTGTGAGCACATTCCAGAGCGAGAGGAGTCAGACCTGAGTGGGAGCATGTTCCAGGACGTGGGGAGTCATAACTGAGTGGGAGCACATTCCAGGGTGTGAGGAGTCAGACCTGAGTGGGAGCACATTCCAGGACATTGGGAGCCGGATCTGAGTGGGAGCACATTCCAGGGCGTGGGAAGTCGGGCCTGATTGGAAGCACATTCCAGGGCGTGGGTAGTCAGACCTGACTGTGAGCACATTCCAGGGCATGGGCAGTCAGACCTGAGTGGGAGCACATTCCATGGCAAGGGGAGTCGGACCTGAGTGGGAGCACATTCCAGGGCATGGGGAGTCGGACCTGAGTGGGAGCACATTCCAGGCCATGGGGAGTCGGACCTCAGTGGGAGCACATTCCAGGGCATGGGGAGCCGGACCTGAGTGGAAGCATATTCCAGGGCATGTGATGTTGGACCTGAGTGGGAGCACATTCCAGGGCGTGGGGTGTCGGTCCTGAGTGGGAGCACATTCCAGGGTGTAGGAAGTCGGGCCTGAGTGGGAGCACATTCCCGGACACAGGGAGTCGCAACTGAGTGTGAGCACATTCCAGAGCGAGAGGAGTCGGACCTGAGTGGGAGCATGTTCCAGGACGTGGGGAGTCCGAACTGAGTGGGAGCACATTTCTGGGCATGAGGAGTCAGACCTGACTGTGAGCACATTCCAGAGCGAGAGGGGTTGGACCTGAGTGGGGGCTCATTCCAGGGCGTGGAAAGTCATGCCTGATTGGGAGCACATTCCAGGGCATGGGTAGTCGGGCCTCAGTGGGAGCACATTCCAGGGCGTGAGGAGTCAGACCTGAGTGGGAGCATATTCCAGGGCGTGGGGCGGCTGACCTGAGAGGGAGCACATTCCAGGAATGGGGAATCGGACCTGGTTGGGAGCACATTCCAGGGCGTGGGAAGTCGGGCCTCAGTGGGAGCACATTCCAGGGCGTGGGTAGTCAGACCTGAGTGTGAGCACATTCCAGGACATGGGGATTCGGACATGAGTGGGAGCACGTTCCAGGACGGGGGAAGTCAGACCTGAGTGGGAGCACATTCCAGGGCATTAGGAGTCAGACCTGGGTGGGAGCACATTCCAGGGCATGGGGATTCGGAACTGAATGGGAGCACATTCCAGGGCGTGGGAAGTCAGACCTGAGTGGGAGCACATTCCAGGGCGTGGGGAGTCGGACCTGAGTGGGAGCACATTCCAGGGCATGGGGAGCCGGACCTGAGTGGAAGCATATTCCAGGGCATGGGGTGTTGGACCTTAGTGGGAGCACATTCCAGGGCGTGGGGAGTCGGTCCTGAGTGGGAGCACATTCCAGGGCGTAGGAAGTCGGGCCTGAGTGGGAGGACATTCCCGGACACAGGGAGTCGGAACTGAGTGTGAGCACATTCCAGAGCGAGAGGAGTCGGACCTGAGTGGGAGCATGTTCCAGGACGTGGGGAGTCCGAACTGAGTGGGAGCACATTCCAGGGCATGAGGAGTCAGACCTGACTGTGAGCACATTCCACAGCGAGAGGAGTCGGACCTGAGTGGGAGCTCATTCCAGGGCGTGGAAAGTCATGCCTGATTGGGAGCACATTCCAGGGCATGGGTAGTAGGGCCTCAGTGGGAGCACATTCCAGGGCGTGGGCAGTAAGACTTGTGTGGGAGCACATTCCAGGGCATGGGGATTCGCACCTGATTGGGAGCACGTTCCAGGACGTAGGGAGTCAGACCTGAGTGGGTGCAAATTCCAGGGCATGGGGAGTCGGACCTGAGTGGGAGCATGTTCCAGGATGTGGGGAGTCATAACTGAGTGGGAGCACATTCCAGGGCGTGAGGAGTCAGACCTGAGTGGGAGCACATTCCAGGGCGTGGGGCGGCGGACCTGAGTGTGAGCACATTCCAGGACATGGGGATTCGGACATGAGTGGGAGCACGTTCCAGGACGTGGGGAGTCAGACCTGAGTGGGAGCACATTCCAGGGCATTAGGAGTCAGACCTGGGTGGGAGCACATTCCAGGGCATGGGAAGTCGGGCCTGATTGGGAGCACATTCCAGGGCATGGGTAGTCAGACCTGAGTGTGAGCACATTCCAGGGCATGGGGAGACGGACCAGAGTGGGAGCACATTCCAGGACGTGAGGAGTCAGACCTGAGTGGGAGCACATGCCAGGACTTTGGTCAGACCAGAGTGTGAGCATATTCCAGGGCATGGGTCCTTGGAATTGACTGGGAACACATTCCAGGGCGTGACGAGGCAGACCTGAGTGCAAGCACATTCCAAGTCATGGGGAGTCGGACCTGAGTGGGAGCTCATTCCAGGGCTACAGGAGTCAGACCTGAGTGGGAGCACATTCCAACGTGTGGGGAGACAGACCTGGGTGGGAGCACATTCCAGGGTGTGGGGAGTCAGACCTGAGTGGGAGCACATTCCAGGGCATGGGAAGTCGGACCTGAGTGGGAGCACATTCCAGGGCATGGGGAGTCGGACCAGAGTGGGAGCACATTCCAGGGCATGGGGAGTCGGACCTGAGTGGGAGCACATTCCAGGGCGTGGGAAGTCGGTCCTCAGTGGGAGCACATTCCAGGGCGTGGGAAGTCGGGCTTGAATGGGAGCACAGTCCTGGACACGGGGAGTCGGAACTGAGTGTGAGCACATTCCAGAGCGAGAGGAGTCAGACCTGAGTGGGAGCATGTTCCAGGACGTGGGGAGTCATTACTGAGTGGGAGCACATTCCAGGGTGTGAGGAGTCAGACCTGAGTGGGAGCACATTCCAGGACATTGGGAGCCGGATCTGAGTGGGAGCACATTCCAGGGCGTGGGAAGTCGGGCCTGATTGGGAGCACATTCCAGGGCGTGGGTAGTCAGACCTGACTGTGAGCACATTCCAGGGCATGGGCAGTCAGACCTGAGTGGGAGCACATTCCATGGCAAGGGGAGTTGGACCTGAGTGGGAGCACATTCCAGGGCATGGGGAGTCGGACCTGAGTGGGAGCACATTCCAGGGCATGGGGAGTCGGACCTGAGTGGGAGCACATTCCAGGGCATGGGGAGCCGGACCTGAGTGGAAGCATATTCCAGGGCATGGGGTGTTGGACCTGAGTGGGAGCACATTCCAGGGCGTGGGGAGTCGTTCCTGACTGGGAGCACATTCCAGGGCGTAGGAAGTCGGGCCTGAGTGGGAGCACATTCCCGGACACAGGGTGTCAGAACTGAGTGTGAGCACATTCCAGAGCGAGAGGAGTCGGACCTGAGTAGGAGCATGTTCCAGGACGTGGGGAGTCTGAACTGAGCGGGAGCACATTCCAGGGCATTTGGAGTCAGACCTGACTGTGAGCACATTCCAGAGAGAGAGGAGTCGGACCTGAGTGGGAGCGCATTCCAGGGCGTGGAAAGTCATTCCTGATTGGGAGCACATTCCAGGGCATGGGTAGTAGGGCCTCAGTGGGAGCACATTCCAGGGCGTTGGCAGTAAGACCTGTGTGTGAGCACATTCCAGGGCATGGGGATTCGGACCTGATTGGGAGCACGTTCCAGCACGTAGGGAGTCAGACCTGAGTGGGCGCAAATTCAAGGGCATGGGGAGTCGGACCTGTTTGGGAGCACATTCCAGGGCATGGGGAGTCGGAACTGAATGGGAGCACATTCCAGGGCGTGGGAAGTCAGAACTGAGTGGCAGCACATTCCAGGGCGTGGGAAGTCGGGCCTGAGTGGGAGCACATTCCCGGACACGGGGAGTCGGAACTGAGGGTGAGCACATTCCAGAGCCAGAGGAGTCGACCCTGAGTGGGAGCAGGTTCCAGGATGTGGGGAGTCATAACTGAGAGGGAGCACATTCCAGGGCGTGAGGAGTCAGACCTGAGTGGGAGCATATTCCAGGGCGTGCGGCGGCTGAGCTGAGTGGGAGCACATTCCAGGAATGGGGAATCGGACCTGGTTGGGAGAACATTCCAGGGCGTGGGAAGTCGGGCCTCAGTGGGAGCACATTCCAGGGCGTGGGTTGTCAGACCTGAGTGTGAGCACATTCCAGGACATGGGGATTCGGACATGAGTGGGAGCACGATCCAGGACGTGGGAAGTCAGACCTGAGTGGGAGCACATTCCAGGGCATTAGTAGTCAGACCTGGGTGGGAGCACATTCCAGGGCGTGGGAAGTCGGGCCTCAGTGGGAGCACATTCCAGGGCGTGGGTAGTCAGACCTGAGTGTGAGCACATTCCAGGACATGGGGATTCGGACATGAGTGGGAGCACGTTCCAGGACGTGGGGAGCCAGACCTGAGTTGGAGTACATTCCGGGCATGGGAAGACGGACATGAGTGGGAGCACGTTACAGGACGTGGGAAGTCATACCTGAGTGGGAGCACATTCCAGGGCATTAGGAGTCAGACGTGGGTGGGAGCACATTCCAGGGCGTGGGAAGTCGGGCCTGATTGGGAGCACATTCCAGAGCATGGGTAGTCATGCCAGGACATTGGTCAGACCAGAGTGTGAGCACATTCCAGGGCATGGGTCCTTGGACTTGACTGGGAACACATTCCAGGGTGTGAAGAGGCAGACCTGAGTGCGAGCACATTCCAGGGCATGGGGAGTCGGACCTGAGTGGGAGCACATTCCAGGGCGACAGGTGTCAGACCTGAGTGGGAGCTCATTCCAACGTGTGGGGAGACAGACCTGGGTGGGAGCACATTCCAGGGTGTGGGGAGTCAGACCTGATTGGGAGCACATTCCAGGGCATGGGAAGTCGGACCTGAGTGGGAGCAAATTCCAGGGCATGGGGAGTCGGACCAGAGTGGGAGCACATTCCAGGGCATGGGGAGTCGGACCTGAGTGGGAGCACATTCCAGGGCGTGGGAAGTCGGTCCTCAGTGGGAGCACATTCCAGGGCGTGGGAAGTCGGGCCTGAATGGGAGCACAGTCCCGGACACGGGGAGTCGGAACTGAGTGTGAGCACATTCCAGAGCGAGAGGAGTCAGACCTGAGTGGGAGCATGTTCCAGGACGTGGGGAGTCATAACTGAGTGGGAGCACATTCCAGGGTGTGAGGAGTCAGACCTGAGTGGGAGCACATTCCAGGACATTGGGAGCCGGTTCTGAGTGGGAGCACATTCCAGGGCGTGGGAAGTCGGGCCTGATTGGAAGCACATTCCAGGGCGTGTGTAGTCAGACCTGACTGTGAGCAGATTCCAGGGCATGGGCAGTCAGACCTGAGTGGGAGCACATTCCATGGCAAGGGGAGTCGGACCTGAGTGGGAGCACATTCCAGGGCATGGGGAGTCGGACCTGAGTGGGAGCACATTCCAGGGCATGGGGAGTCGGACCTGAGTGGGAGCACATTCCAGGGCATGGGGAGCCGGACCTGAGTGGAAGCATATTCCAGGGCATGGGGTGTTGGACCTGAGTGGGAGCACATTCCAGGGCGTGGGGAGTCGTTCCTGACTGGGAGCACATTCCAGGGCGTAGGAAGTCGGGCCTGAGTGGGAGCACATTCCTGGACACAGGGTGTCAGAACTGAGTGTGAGCACATTCCAGAGCGAGAGGAGTCGGACCTGAGTAGGAGCATCTTCCAGGACGTGGGGAGTCTGAACTGAGCGGGAGCACATTCCAGGGCATTTGGAGTCAGACCTGACTGTGAGCACATTCCAGAGAGAGAGGAGTCGGACCTGAGTGGGAGCGCATTCCAGGGCGTGGAAAGTCATGCCTGATTGGGAGCACATTCCAGGGCATGGGTAGTAGGGCCTCAGTGGGAGCACATTCCAGGGCGTGGGCAGTAAGACCTGTGTGTGAGCACATTCCAGGGCATGGGGATTCGGACCTGATTGGGAGCACGTTCCAGCACGTAGGGAGTCAGACCTGAGTGGGCGCAAATTCAAGGGCATGGGGAGTCGGACCTGTTTGGGAGCACATTCCAGGGCATGGGGAGTCGGAACTGAATGGGAGCACATTCCAGGGCGCGGGAAGTCAGAACTGAGTGGCAGCACATTCCAGGGCGTGGGAAGTCGGGCCTGAGTGGGAGCACATTCCCGGACATGGGGAGTCGGAACTGAGGGTGAGCACATTCCAGAGCCAGAGGAGTCGACCCTGAGTGGGAGCATGTTCCAGGATGTGGGGAGTCATAACTGAGAGGGAGCACATTCCAGGGCGTGAGGAGTCAGACCTGAGTGGGAGCATATTCCAGGGCGTGCGGCGGCTGAGCTGAGTGGGAGCACATTCCAGGAATGGGGAATCGGACCTGGTTGGGAGAACATTCCAGGGCGTGGGAAGTCGGGCCTCAGTGGGAGCACATTCCAGGGCGTGGGTTGTCAGACCTGAGTGTGAGCACATTCCAGGACATGGGGATTCGGACATGAGTGGGAGCACGATCCAGGACGTGGGAAGTCAGACCTGAGTGGGAGCACATTCCAGGGCATTAGGAGTCAGACCTGGGTGGGAGCACATTCCAGGGCGTGGGAAGTCGGGCCTCAGTGGGAGCACATTCCAGGGCGTGGGTAGTCAGACCTGAGTGTGAGCACATTCCAGGACATGGGGATTCGGACATGAGTGGGAGCACGTTCCAGGACGTGGGGAGCCAGACCTGAGTTGGAGCACATTCCGGGCATGGGAAGACGGACATGAGTGGGAGCACGTTACAGGACGTGGGAAGTCATACCTGAGTGGGAGCACATTCCAGGGCATTAGGAGTCAGACCTGGGTGGGAGCACATTCCAGGGCGTGGGAAGTCGGGCCTGATTGGGAGCACATTCCAGAGCATGGGTAGTCATGCCAGGACATTGGTCAGACCAGAGTGTGAGCACATTCCAGGGCATGGGTCCTTGGACTTGACTGGGAACACATTCCAGGGTGTGAAGAGGCAGACCTGAGTGCGAGCACATTCCAGGGCATGGGGAGTCGGACCTGAGTGGGAGCACATTCCAGGGCGACAGGTGTCAGACCTGAGTGGGAGCTCATTCCAACGTGTGGGGAGACAGACCTGGGTGGGAGCACATTCCAGGGTGTGGGGAGTCAGACCTGAGTGGGAGCACATTCCAGGGCATGGGAAGTCGGACCTGAGTGGGAGCAAATTCCAGGGCATGGGGAGTCGGACCAGAGTGGGAGCACATTCCAGGGCACGGGGAGTCGGACCTGAGTGGGAGCACATTCCAGGGCGTGGGAAGTCGGTCCTCAGTGGGAGCACATTCCAGGGCGTGGGAAGTCAGGCCTGAATGGGAGCACAGTCCCGGACACGGGGAGTCGGAACTGAGTGTGAGCACATTCCAGTGCGAGAGGAGTCAGACCTGAGTGGGAGCATGTTCCAGGACGTGGGGAGTCATAACTGAGTGGGAGCACATTCCAGGGTGTGAGGAGTCAGACCTGAGTGGGAGCACATTCCAGGACATTGGGAGCCGGATCTGAGTGGGAGCACATTCCAGGGCGTGGGAAGTCGGGCCTGATTGGAAGCACATTCCAGGGCGTGGGTAGTCAGACCTGACTGTGAGCACATTCCAGGGCATGGGCAGTCAGACCTGAGTGGGAGCACATTCCATGGCAAGGGGAGTCGGACCTGAGTGGGAGCACATTCCAGGGCATGGGGAGTCGGACCTGAGTGGGAGCACATTCCAGGGCATGGGGAGTCGGACCTCAGTGGGAGCACATTCCAGGGCATGGGGAGCTGGACCTGAGTGGAAGCATATTCCAGGGCATGTGATGTTGGACCTGAGTGGGAGCACATTCCAGGGCGTGGGGTGTCGGTCCTGAGTGGGAGCACATTCCAGGGCGTAGGAAGTCGGGCCTGAGTGGGAGCACATTCCCGGACACAGGGAGTCGCAACTGAGTGTGAGCACATTCCAGAGCGAGAGGAGTCGGACCTGAGTGGGAGCATGTTCCAGGACGTGGGGAGTCCGAACTGAGTGGGAGCACATTTCTGGGCATGAGGAGTCAGACCTGACTGTGAGCACATTCCAGAGCGAGAGGGGTTGGACCTGAGTGGGAGCTCATTCCAGGGCGTGGAAAGTCATGCCTGATTGGGAGCACATTCCAGGGCATGGGTAGTCGGGCCTCAGTGGGAGCACATTCCAGGGCGTGAGGAGTCAGACCTGAGTGGGAGCATATTCCAGGGCGTGGGGCGGCTGACCTGAGAGGGAGCACATTCCAGGAATGGGGAATCGGACCTGGTTGGGAGCACATTCCAGGGCGTGGGAAGTCGGGCCTCAGTGGGAGCACATTCCAGGGCGTGGGTAGTCAGACCTGAGTGTGAGCACATTCCAGGACATGGGGATTCGGACATGAGTGGGAGCACGTTCCAGGACGGGGGAATTCAGACCTGAGTGGGAGCACATTCCAGGGCATTAGGAGTCAGACCTGGGTGGGAGCACATTCCAGGGCATGGGGATTCGGAACTGAATGGGAGCACATTCCAGGGCGTGGGAAGTCAGACCTGAGTGGGAGCACATTCCAGGGCGTGGGAAGTCGGGCCTGAGTGGGAGCACATTCCCGGACACGGGGAGTCGGAACTGAGTGTGAGCACATTCCAGAGCCAGAGGAGTCGGACCTGAGTGGGAGCATGTTCCAGGATGTGGGGAGTCATAACTGAGTGGGAGCACATTCCAGGGCGTGAGGAGTCAGACCTGAGTGGGAGCATATTCCAGGGCGTGGGGCGGCTGACCTGAGTGGGAGCACATTCCAGGAATGGGGAATCGGACCTGGTTGGGAGCACATTCCAGGGCGTGGGAAGTCGGGCCTCAGTGGGAGCACATTCCAGGGCGTGGGTTGTCAGACCTGAGTGTGAGCACATTCCAGGACATGGGGATTCGGACATGAGTGGGAGCACGATCCAGGACGTGGGAAGTCAGACCTGAGTGGGAGCACATTCCAGGGCATTAGGAGTCAGACCTGGTTGGGAGCACATTCCAGGGCGTGGGAAGTCGGGCCTCAGTGGGAGCACATTCCAGGGCGTGGGTAGTCAGACATGAGTGTGAGGACATTCCAGGACATGGGGATTCGGACATGAGTGGGAGCACGTTCCAGGACGTGGGGAGTCAGACCTGAGTTGGAGCACATTCCAGGGCATGGGAAGACGGACATGAGTGGGAGCACGTTACAGGACGTGGGAAGTCATACCTGAGTGGGAGCACATTCCAGGGCATTAGGAGTCAGACCTGGGTGGGAGCACATTCCAGGGCGTGGGAAGTCGGGCCTGATTGGGAGCACATTCCAGGGCATGGGTAGTCAGACCTGAGTGTGAGCACATGCCAGGACATTGGTCAGACCAGAGTGTGAGCACATTCCAGGGCATGGGTCCTTGGACTTGACTGGGAACACATTCCAGGGTGTGAAGAGGCAGACCTGAGTGCGAGCACATTCCAGGGCATGGGGAGTCGGACCTGAGTGGGAGCACATTCCAGGGCGACAGGTGTCAGACCTGAGTGGGAGCTCATTCCAACGTGTGGGGAGACAGAACTGGGTGGGAGCACATTCCAGGGTGTGGGGAGTCAGACCTGAGTGGGAGCACATTCCAGGGCATGGGAAGTCGGACCTGAGTGGGAGCAAATTCCAGGGCATGGGGAGTCGGACCAGAGTGGGAGCACATTCCAGGGCATGGGGAGTCGGACCTGAGTGGGAGCACATTCCAGGGCGTGGGAAGTCGGTCCTCAGTGGGAGCACATTCCAGGGCGTGGGAAGTCGGGCCTGAATGGGAGCACAGTCCCGGACACCGGGAGTCGGAACTGAGTGTGAGCACATTCCAGAGCGAGAGGAGTCAGACCTGAGTGGGAGCATGTTCCAGGAAGTGGGGAGTCATAACTGAGTGGGAGCACATTCCAGGGTGTGAGGAGTCAGACCTGAGTGGGAGCACATTCCAGGACATTGGGAGCCGGATCTGAGTGGGAGCACATTCCAGGGCGTGGGAAGTCGGGCCTGATTGGAAGCACATTCCAGGGCGTGGGTAGTCAGACCTGACTGTGAGCACATTCCAGGGCATGGGCAGTCAGACCTGAGTGGGAGCACATTCCATGGCAAGGGGAGTCGGACCTGAGTGGGAGCACATTCCAGGGCATGGGGAGTCGGACCTGAGTGGGAGCACATTCCAGGGCATGGGGAGTCGGACCTCAGTGGGAGCACATTCCAGGGCATGGGGAACCGGACCTGAGTGGAAGCATATTCCAGGGCATGTGATGTTGGACCTGAGTGGGAGCACATTCCAGGGCGTGGGGTGTCGGTCCTGAGTGGGAGCACATTCCAGGGCGTAGGAAGTCGGGCCTGAGTGGGAGCACATTCCCGGACACAGGGAGTCGGAACTGAGTGTGAGCACATTCCAGAGCGAGAGGAGTCGGACCTGAGTGGGAGCATGTTCCAGGACGTGGGAAGTCCGAACTGAGTGGGAGCACATTCCAGGGCATGAGGAGTCAGACCTGACTGTGAGCACATTCCAGAGCGAGAGGAGTTGGACCTGAGTGGGAGCTCATTCCAGGGCTTGGAAAGTCATGCCTGATTGGGAGCACATTCCAGGGCATGGGTAGAAGGCCTCAGTGGGAGCACATTCCAGGGCGTGGGCAGTCAGACCTGTGTGTGAGCACATTCCAGGGCATGGGGATTCGGACCTGATTGGTAGCACGTTCCAGGACATAGGGAGTGAGACCTGATTGGGCGCAAATTCCAGGGCATGGGGAGTCGGACCTGTTTGGCAGCACATTCCAGGGCATGGGAAGGCAGACCTGAGTAGGAGCAAATTCCAGGGCGTGGGTCCTCGGACTTGACTGGGAACATATTCCGGGGCATGAAGAGGCAGACTTGAGTGCGAGCACATTCCAGGGCATGGGGAGTCGGACCAAAGTGCGAGCATGTTCCGGGTCATGGGGAGTCGGACCGGAGTGGGAACACATTCCAGGGCGAGAGGAGTCATCCTGAGTGGGAGCACATTCCAACGTGTGGGGAGACAGACTTGGGTGGGAGCACATTCCATGGCGTGGGGAGTCAGCCCTAAGTGGGAGCACATTCCAGGGCATGGGAAGTCGGACCTGAGTGGGAGCACATTCCAGGGCATGGGTAGTCGGACCTGAGTGGGAGCACATTCCAGGGCGTGGGGAGTCGGACCTGAGTGGGAGCACATTCCAGGGCGTGGGGAGTCGGAACTGAATGGGAGCACATTCCAGGGCGTGGGAAGTCAGACCTGAGTGGGAGCACATTCCAGGGCATGGGTAGTCGGACCTGAGTGGGAGCACATTCCAGGGCATGGGAAGTCGGTCCTGAGTGGGAGCACATTCCAGGGCGTAGGAAGTCGGGCCTGAGTGGGAGCACATTCCCGGACACAGGGAGTCGGAACTGAGTGTGAGCACATTCCAGAGCGAGAGGAGTCGGACCTGAGTGGGAGCATGTTCCAGGACGTGGGGAGTCCGAACTGAGTGGTAGCACATTCCAGGGCATGAGGAGACAGACCTGACTGTGAGCACATTCCAGAGCGAGAGGAGTCGGACCTGAGTGGGCGCTCATTCCAGGGCATGGAAAGTCATGCCTGATTGGGAGCACATTCCAGGGCATGGGTAGTCGGGCCTCAGTGGGAGCACATTCCAGGGCATGGGGATTCGGACCTGATTGGGAGCACGTTCCAGGACGTAGGGAGTCAGACCTGAGTGGGCGCAAATTCCAGGGCATGGGGAGTCGGACATGTTTGGGAGCACATTCCAGGGCATGGGGAGTCGGAACTGAATGGGAGCACATTCCAGGGCGTGGGAAGTCAGACCTGAGTGGGAGCACATTCCAGGGCGTGGGAAGTCGGGCCTGATTGGGAGCACATTCCCGGACACGGAGAGTCGGAACTGAGTGTGAGCACATTCCAGAGCGAGAGGAGTCGGACCTGAGTGGGAGCATGTTCCAGGATGTGGGGAGTCATAACTGAGTGGGAGCACATTCCAGGGCGTGAGGAGTCAGACCTGAGTGGGAGCACATTCCAGGGCTTGGGGCGGCGGACCTGAGTGGGAGCACATTCCAGGAATGGGGAATCGGACCTGGTTGGGAGCACATTCCAGGGCGTGGGAATTCGGGCCTCAGTGGGAGCACATTCCAGGGCGTGGGTAGTCAGAACTGACTGTGGGCACATTCCAGGACATGGGGATTCGGACATGAGTGGGAGCACGTTCCAGGACGTGGGGAGTCAGACCTGAGTGGGAGCACATTCCAGGGCATTAGGAGTCAGAACTGGGTGGGAGCACATTCCAGGGCGTGGGAAGTCGGGCCTCAGTGGGAGCACATTCCAGGGCGTGGGTAGTCAGACCTGAGTGTGAGCACATTCCAGGACATGGGGATTCGGACATGAGTGGGAGCACGTTCCAGGACGTGGGGAGTCAGACCTGAGTTGGTGCACATTCCAGGGCATTAGGAGTCAGACCTGGGTGGGAGCACATTCCAGGGCGTGGGAAGTCGGGCCTGATTGGGAGCACATTCCAGGGCATAGGTAGTCAGACCTGAGTGTGAGCACATTCCAGGGCATGGGGAGACGGACATGAGTGGGAGCACGTTCCAGGACGTGGGAAGTCATACATGAGTGGGAGCACATTCCAGGGCATTAGTAGTCAGACCTGGGTGGGAGCACATTCCAGGGCGTGGGAAGTCGGGCCTCAGTGGGAGCACATTCCAGGGCGTGGGTAGTCAGATCTGAGTGTGAGCACATTCCAGGACATGGGGATTCGGACATGAGTGGGAGCACGTTCCAGGACGTGGGGAGTCAGACCTGAGTGGGAGCACATTCCAGGGCATTAGGAGTCAGACCTGGGTGGCAGCACATTCCAGGGCGTGGGAAGTCGGGCCTGATTTGGAGCACATTCCAGGGCATGGGTAGTCAGACCTGAGTGTGAGCACATGCCAGGACATTGGTCAGACCAGCGTGTGAGCACATTCCAGGGCATGGGGAGTCGGACCTGAGTGGGAGCACATTCCAGGGCGACAGGTGTCAGACCTGAGTGGGAGCACATTCCAACGTGTGGGGAGACAGACCTGGGTGGGAGCACATTCCAGGGTGTGGGGAGTCAGACCTGAGTGGGAGCAAATTCCAGGGCATGGGATGTCGGACCTGAGTGGGAGCACATTCCAGCGCATGGGGAGTCGGACCTGAGTGGGAGCACATTCCAGGGCGTGGGAAGTCGGTCCTCAGTGGGAGCACATTCCAGGGCGTGGGAAGTCGGGCCTGAATGGGAGCACAGTCCCGGACACGGGAAGTCGGAACTGAGTGTGAGCACATTCCAGTGCGAATGGAGTCAGACCTGAGTGGGAGCATGTTCCAGGATGTGGGGAGTCATAACTGAGTGGGAGCACATTCCAGGGTGTGAGGATTCAGACCTGAGTTGGAGCACATTCCAGGGCGTGGGAAGTCGGGCCTGATTGGAAGCACATTCCAGGGCATGGGTAGTCAGACCTGACTGTGAGCACAGTCCAGGGCATGGGCAGTCAGACCTGAGTGGGAGCACATTCCATGGCAAGGGGAGTCGGACCTGAGTGGGAGCACATTCCAGGGCGTGGGTAGTCAGACCTGAGTGTGAGCACATTCCAGGACATGGGGATTCGGACATGAGTGGGAGCACTTTCCAGGACGTGGGAAGTCAGACCTGAGTGGGAGCACATTCCAGGGCATTAGGAGTCAGACCTGGGTGGGAGCACATTCCAGGGCGTGGGAAGTCGGGCCTGATTGCGAGCACATTCCAGGGCATGGGTAGTCAGACCTGAGTGTGAGCACATTCCAGGGCATGGGGAGACGGACATGAGTGGGAGCACGTTCCAGGACGTGGGAAGTCATACCTGAGTTGGAGCACATTCCAGGGCATTAGGAGTCAGACCTGGGTGGGAGCACATTCCAGGGCATGGGTAGTCAGACCTGAGTGTGAGCACATGCCAGGACATTGGTCAGACCAGAGTGTGAGCACATTCCAGGGCATCGGTCCTTGGACTTGACTGGTAACACATTCCAGGGTGTGAAGAGGCAGACCTGAGTGCGAGCACATTCCAGGGCATGGGGAGTCGGACCTGAGTGGGAGCACATTCCAGGGCGAAATGTGTCAGACCTGAGTGGGAGCACATTCCAACGTGTGGGGAGACAGACCTGGGTGGGAGCACATTCCAGGGTGTGGGGAGTCAGACCTGAGTGGGAGCACATTCCAGGGCATGGGAAGTCGGACCTGAGTGGGAGCACATTCCAGGGCATGGGGAGTCGGACCAGAGTGGGAGCACATTCCAGGGCATGGGGAGTCGGACCTGAGTGGGAGCACATTCCAGGGCGTGGGAAGTCGGTCCTCAGTGGGAGCACATTCCAGGGCGTGGGAAGTCGGGCCTGAATGGGAGCACAGTCCCGGACACGGGGAGTCGGGACTGAGTGTGAGCACATTCCAGAGCGAGAGGAGTCAGACCTGAGTGGGAGCATGTTCCAGGACGTGGGGAGTCATAACTGAGTGGGAGCACATTCCAGGACATTGGGAGCCGGATCTGAGTGGGAGCACATTCCAGGGCGTGGGAAGTCGGGCCTGATTGGGAGCACATTCCAGGGCGTGGGTAGTCAGACCTGACTGTGAGCACATTCCAGGGCATGGGCAGTCAGACCTGAGTGGGAGCACATTCCATGGCAAGGGGAGTCGGACCTGAGTGGGAGCACATTCCAGGGCATGGGGAGTCGGACCTGAGTGGGAGCACATTCCAGGGCATGGGGAGTCGGACCTGAGTGGGAGCACATTCCAGGGCATGGGGAGCCGGACCTGAGTGGAAGCATATTCCAGGGCATGGGGTGTTGGACCTGAGTGGGAGCACATTCCAGGGCGTGGGGAGTCAGTCCTGAGTCGGAGCACATTCCAGGGCGTAGGAAGTCGGGCCTGAGTGGGAGCACATTCCCGGACACAGGGAGTCGGAACTGAGTGTGAGCACATTCCAGAGCGAGAGGAGTTGGACCTGAGTGGGAGCATGTTCCAGGACGTGGGAAGTCCGAACTGAGTGGTAGCACATTCCAGGGCATGAGGAGTCAGACCTGACTGTGAGCACATTCCAGAGCGAGAGGAGTTGGACCTGAGTGGGAGCTCATTCCAGGGCGTGGAAAGTCATGCCTGATTGGGAGCACATTCCAGGGCATGGGTAGTCGGGCCTCAGTGGGAGCACATTCCAGGGCGTGGGCAGTCAGACCTGTGTGTGAGCACATTCCAGGGCATGGGGATTCGGACCTGATTGGGAGCACGTTCCAGGACATAGGGAGTGAGACCTGATTGGGCGCAAATTCCAGGGCATGGGGAGTCGGACCTGTTTGGGAGTACATTCCAGGGCATGGGAAGGCAGACCTGAGTGGGAGCACATTCCAGGGCGTGGGTCCTCGGACATGACTGGGAACATATTCCGGGGCATGAAGAGGCAGACTTGAGTGCGAGCACATTCCAGGGCATGGGGAGTCGGACCAAAGTGCGAGCATGTTCCGGGTCATGGGGAGTCGGACAGGAGTGGGAACACATTCCAGGGCGAGAGGAGTCATCCTGAGTGGGAGCACATTCCAACGTGTGGGGAGACAGACCTGGGTGGGAGCACATTCCATGGCGTGGGCAGTCAGCCCTAAGTGGGAGCACATTCCAGGGCATGGGAAGTCGGACCTGAGTGGGAGCACATTCCAGGGCATGGGTAGTCGGACCTGAGTGGGAGCACATACCAGGGCATGGGGAGTCGGACCTGAGTGGGAGCACATTCCAGGGCGTGGGGAGTCGGAACTGAATGGGAGCACATTCCAGGGCGTGGGAAGTCAGACCTGAGTGGGAGCACATTCCAGGGCATGGGTAGTCGGACCTGAGTGGGAGCACATTCCAGGGCATGGGAAGTCCGTCCTGAGTGGGAGCACATTCCAGGGCATGAGGAGTCAGACCTGACTGTGAGCACATTCCAGAGCGAGAGGAGTCGGACCTGAGTGGGAGCTCATTCCAGGGCATGGAAAGTCATGCCTGATTGGGTGCACATTCCAGGGCATGGGTAGTCGGGCCTCAGTGGGAGCACATTCCAGGGCATGGGCAGTCAGACCTGTGTGTGAGCACATTCCAGGGCATGGGGATTCGGACCTGATTGGGAGCACGTTCCAGGACGTAGGGAGTCAGACCTGAGTGGGCGCAAATTCCAGGGCATGGGGAGTCGGACCTGTTTGGGAGCACATTCCAGGGCATGGGGAGTCGGAACTGAATGGGAGCACATTCCAGGGCATGGGAAGTCAGACCTGACTGGGAGCACATTCCAGGGCGTGGGAAGTCGGGCCTGAGGGGGAGCACATTCCCGGACACGGAGAGTCGGAACTGAGTGTGAGCACATTCCAGAGCGAGAGGAGTCGGACCTGAGTGGGAGCATGTTCCAGGATGTGGGGAGTCATAACTGAGTGGGAGCACATTCCAGGGCGTGAGGAGTCAGACCTGAGTGGGAGCACATTCCAGGGCATGGGGCGGCGGACCTGAGTGGGAGCACATTCCAGGAATGGGGAATCGGACCTGGTTGGGAGCACATTCCAGGGCGTGGGAAGTCGGGCCTCAGTGGGAGCACATTCCAGGGCGTGGGTAGTCAGAACTGACTGTGGGCACATTCCAGGACATGGGGATTCGAACATGAGTGGGAGCACGTTCCAGGACGTGGGGAGTCAGACCTGAGTGGGAGCACATTCCAGGGCATTAGGAGTCAGAGCTGGGTGGGAGCACATTCCAGGGCGTGGGAAGTCGGGCCTGATTGGGAGCACATTCCAGGGCATGGGTAGTCAGACCTGAGTGTGAGCACATTCCAGGGCATGGGGAGACGGACCAGAGTGGGAGCACATTCCAGGACGTGAGGAGTCAGACCTGAGCGTGAGCACATGCCAGGACTTTGGTCAGACCAGAGTGTGAGCATATTCCAGGGCATGGGTCCTTGGACTTGACTGGGAACACATTCCAGGGCGTTAAGAGGCAGACCTGAGTGCGAGCACATTCCAGGGCATGGGGAGTCGGACCTGAGTGGGTGCACATTCCAGGGCTACAGGAGTCAGACCTGAGTGGGAGCACATTCCAACGTGTGGGGAGACAGACTTGGGTGGGAGCACATTCCAGGGTGTGGGGAGTCAGACCTGAGTGGGAGCACATTCCAGGGCATGGGAAGTCGGACCTGAGTGGGAGCACATTCCAGGGCATGGGGAGTCGGACCAGAGTGGGAGCACATTCCAGGGCATGGGGAGTCGGACCTGAGTGGGAGCACATTCCAGGGCGTGGGAAGTCGGTCCTCAGTGGTAGCACATTCCAGGGCGTGGGAAGTCGGGCCTGAATGGGAGCACAGTCCCGGACACGGGGAGTCGGAACTGAGTGTGAGCACATTCCAGAGCGAGAGGAGTCAGACCTGAGTGGGAGCATGTTCCAGGACGTGGGGAGTCATAACTGAGTGGGAGCACATTCCAGGGTGTGAGGAGTCAGACCTGAGTGGGAGCACATTCCAGGACATTGGGAGCCGGATCTGAGTGGGAGCACATTCCAGGGCACGGGAAGTCGGCCCTGATTGGGAGCACATTCCAGGGCGTGGGTAGTCAGACCTGACTGTGAGCACATTCCAGGGCATGGGCAGTAAGACCTGAGTGGGAGCACATTCCAGGGCATGGGGAGTCGGACCTGAGTGGGAGCACATTCCAGGGCATGGGGAGTCGGACCTCAGTGGGAGCACATTCCAGGGCATGGGGAGCCGGACCTGAGTGGAAGCATATTCCAGGGCATGGGGTGTTGGACCTGAGTGGGAGCACATTCCAGGGTGTAGGAAGTCGGGCCTGAGTGGGAGGACATTCCCGGACACAGGGAGTCAGAACTGAGTGTGAGCACATTCCAGAGCGAGAGGAGTCGGACCTGAGTGGGAGCATGTTCCAGGACGTGGGGAGTCCGAACTGAGTGGGAGCACATTCCAGGGCATGAGGAGTCAGACCTGACTGTGAGCACATTCCAGAGCGAGAGGAGTCGGACCTGAGTGGGAGCTCATTCCAGGGCGTGGAAAGTCATGCCTGATTGGGAGCACATTCCAGGGCATGGGTAGTAGGGCCTCAGTGGGAGCACATTCCAGGGCGTGGGCAGTAAGACCTGTGTGTGAGCACATTCCAGGGCATGGGGATTCGGACCTGATTGGGAGCACGTTCCAGGACGTAGGGAGTCAGACCTGAGTGGGCGCAAGTTCCAGGGCATGGGGAGTCGGACCTGTTTGGGAGCACATTCCAGGGCATGGGGAGTCGGAACAGAATGGGAGCACATTCCAGGGCGTGGGAAGTCAGACCTGAGTGGGAGCACATTCCAGGGCGTGGGAAGTCGGGCCTCAGTGGGAGCACATTCCAGGGCGTGGGCAGTCAGACCTGTGTGTGAGCACATTCCAGGGCATGGGGATTCGGACCTGATTGGGAGCACGTTCCAGGACATAGGGAGTGAGACCTGATTGGGCGCAAATTCCAGGGCATGGGGAGTCGGACCTGTTTGGGAGCACATTCCAGGGCATGGGAAGGCAGACCTGAGTGGGAGCACATTCCAGGGCGTGGGTCCTCGGACTTGACTGGGAACATATTCCGGGGCATGAAGAGGCAGACTTGAGTGCGAGCACATTCCAGGGCATGGGGAGTCGGACCAAAGTGCGAGCATTTTCCGGGTCATGGGGAATCGGACCTGAGTGGGAACACATTCCAGGGCATGGGAAGTGGTCCTGAGTGGGAGTACATTCCAGGGCGTAGGAAGTCGGGCCTGAGTGGGAGCACATTCCCGGACACAGGGAGTCGGAACTGAGTGTGAGCGCATTCCAGAGCGAGAGGAGTCGGACCTGAGTGGGAGCATGTTCCAGGACGTGGGGAGTCCGAACTGAGTGGTAGCACATTCCAGGGCATGAGGAGTCAGACCTGACTGTGAGCACATTCCAGAGCGAGAGGAGTCGGACCTGAGTGGGAGCTCATTCCAGGGCATGGAAAGTCATGCCTGATTGGGAGCACATTCCAGGGCATGGGTAGTCGGGCCTCAGTGGGAGCACATTCCAGGGCGTGGGCAGTCAGACCTGTGTGTGAGCACATTCCAGGGCATGGGGATTCGGACCTGATTGGGAGCACGTTCCAGGACGTAGGGAGTCAGACCTGAGTGGGCGCAAATTCCAGGGCATGGGGAGTCGGACCTGTTTGGGAGCACATTCCAGGGCATGGGGAGTCGGAACTGAATGGGAGCACATTCCAGGGCGTGGGAAGTCAGACCTGAGTGGGAGCACATTCCAGGGCGTGGGAAGTCGGGCCTGAGGGGGAGCACATTCCCGGACACGGAGAGTCGGAACTGAGTGTGAGCACATTCCAGAGCGAGAGGAGTCGGACCTGAGTGGGAGCATGTTCCAGGATGTGGGGAGTCATAACTGAGTGGGAGCACATTCCAGGGCGTGAGGAGTCAGACCAGAGTGGGAGCACATTCCAGGGCGTGGGGCGGCGGACCTGAGTGGGAGCACATTCCAGGAATGGGGAATCGGACCTGGTTGGGAGCACATTCCAGGGCATGGGAAGTCGGGCCTCAGTGGGAGCACATTCCAGGGCGTGGGTAGTCAGAACTGACTGTGGGCACATTCCAGGACATGGGGATTCGGACATGAGTGGGAGCACGTTCCAGGACGTGGGGAGTCAGACCTGAGTGGGAGCACATTCCAGGGCATTAGGAGTCAGACCTGGGTGGGAGCACATTCCAGGGCGTGGGAAGTCGGGCCTGATTGGGAGCACATTCCAGGGCATGGGTAGTCAGACCTGAGTGTGAGCACATTCCAGGGCATGGGGAGACGGACCAGAGTGGGAGCACATTCCAGGACGTGAGGAGTCAGACCTGAGTGTGAGCACATGCCAGGACTTTGGTCAGACCAGAGTGTGAGCATATTCCAGGGCATGGGTCCTTGGACTTGACTGGGAACACATTCCAGGGCGTTAAGAGGCAGACCTGAGTGCGAGCACATTCCAGGGCATGGGGAGTCGGACCTGAATGGGTGCACATTCCAAGGCTACAGGAGTCAGACCTGAGTGGGAGCACATTCCAACGTGTGGGGAGACAGACCTGGGTGGGAGCACATTCCAGGGTGTGGGGAGTCAGACCTGAGTGGGAGCACATTCCAGGGCATGGGAAGTCGGACCTGAGTGGGAGCACATTCCAGGGCATGGGGAGTCGGACCAGAGTGGGAGCACATTCCAGGGCATGGGGAGTCGGAACTGAGTGGGAGCACATTCCAGGGCGTGGGAAGTCGGTCCTCAGTGGGAGCACATTCCAGGGCGTGGGAAGTCGGGCCTGAATGGGAGCACAGTCCCGGACACGGGGAGTCGGAACTGAGTGTGAGCACATTCCAGAGCGAGAGGAGTCAGACATGAGTGGGAGCATGTTCCAGGACGTGGGGAGTCATAACTGAGTGGGAGCACATTCCAGGGTGTGAGGAGTCAGACCTGAGTGGGAGCACATTCCAGGACATTGGGAGCCGGATCTGAGTGGGAGCACATTCCAGGGCGTGGGAAGTCGGGCCTGATTGGGAGCACATTGCAGGGCGTGGGTAGTCAGACCTGACTGTGAGCACATTCCAGGGCATGGGCAGTCAGACCTGAGTGGGAGCACATTCCAGGGCATGGGGAGTCGGACCTGAGTGGGAGCACATTCCAGGGCATGGGGAGTCGGACCTCAGTGGGAGCACATTCCAGGGCATGGGGAGCCGGACCTGAGTGGAAGCATATTCCAGGGTGTAGGAAGTCGTGCCTGAGTGGGAGGACATTCCCGGACACAGGGAGTCAGAACTGAGTGTGAGCACATTCCAGAGCGAGAGGAGTCGGACCTGAGTGGGAGCATGTTCCAGGACGTGGGGAGTCCGAATTGAGTGGGAGCACATTCCAGGGCATGAGGAGTCAGACCTGACTGTGAGCACATTCCAGAGCGAGAGGAGTCGGACCTGAGTGGGAGCTCATTCCAGGGCGTGGAAAGTCATGCCTGATTGGGAGCACATTCCAGGGCATGGGTAGTAGGGCCTCAGTGGGAGCACATTCCAGGGCGTGGGCAGTAAGACCTGTGTGTGAGCACATTCCAGGGCACGGGGATTCGGACCTGATTGGGAGCACATTCCAGGACGTAGGGAGTCAGACCTGAGTGGGCGCAAGTTCCAGGGCATGGGGAGTCGGACCTGTTTGGGAGCACATTCCAGGGCATGGGGAGCCGGAACAGAATGGGAGCACATTCCAGGGCGTGGGAAGTCAGACCTGAGTGGGAGCACATTCCAGGGCGTGGGAAGTCGGGCCTGAGTGGGAGCACATTCCCGGACACGGGGAGTCGGAACTGAGTGTGAGCACATTCCAGAGCCAGAGGAGTCGGACCTGAGTGGGAGCATGTTCCAGGATGTGGGGAGTCATAACTGAGTGGGAGCACATTCCAGGGCGTGAGGAGTCAGACCTGAGTGGGAGCATATTCCAGGGCGTGGGGCGGCTGACCTGAGTGGGAGCACATTCCAGGAATGGGGAATCGGACCTGGTTGGGAGCACATTCCAGGGCGTGGGAAGTCGGGCCTCAGTGGGAGCACATTCCAGGGCGTGGGTAGTCAGACCTGAGTGTGAGCACATTCCAGGACATGGGGATTCGGACATGAGTGGGAGCACTTTCCAGGACGTGGGAAGTCAGACCTGAGTGGGAGCACATTCCAGGGCATTAGGAGTCAGACCTGGGTGGGAGCACATTCCAGGGCGTGGGAAGTCGGGCCTGATTGGGAGCACATTCCAGGGCATGGGTAGTCAGACCTTAGTGTGAGCACATTCCAGGGCATGGGGAGACGGACATGAGTGGGAGCACGTTCCAGGACGTGGGAAGTCATACCTGAGTGGGAGCACATTCCAGGGCATTAGGAGTCAGACCTGGGTGGGAGCACATTCCAGGGCATGGGTAGTCAGACCTGAGTGTGAGCACATGCCAGGACTTTGGTCAGACCAGAGTGTGAGCACATTCCAGGGCATCGGTCCTTGGACTTGACTGGTAACACATTCCAGGGTGTGAAGAGGCAGACCTGAGTGCGAGCACATTCCAGGGCATGGGGAGTCGGACCTGAGTGGGAGCACATTCCAGGGCGACAGGTGTCAGACCTGAGTGGGAGCACATTCCAACGTGTGGGGAGACAGACCTGGGTGGGAGCACATTCCAGGGTGTGGGGAGTCAGACCTGAGTGGGAGCACATTCCAGGGCATGGGAAGTCGGACCTGAGTGGGAGCACATTCCAGGGCATGGGGAGTCGGACCAGAGTGGGAGCACATTCCAGAGCATGGGGAGTCGGACCTCAGTGGGAGCACATTCCAGGGCGTGGGAAGTCGGTCCTCAGTGGGAGCACATTCCAGGGCGTGGGAAGTCGGGCCTGAATGGGAGCACAGTCCCGGACACAGGGAGTCGGGACTGAGTGTGAGCACATTCCAGAGCGAGAGGAGTCAGACCTGAGTGGGAGCATGTTCCAGGAAGTGGGGAGTCATAACTGAGTGGGAGCACATTCCAGGACATTGGGAGCCGGATCTGAGTGGGAGCACATTCCAGGGCGTGGGAAGTCGGGCCTGATTGGGAGCACATTCCAGGGCGTGGGTAGTCAGACCTGACTGTGAGCACATTCCAGGGCATGGGCAGTCAGACCTGAGTGGGAGCACATTCCATGGCAAGGGGAGTCGGACCTGAGTGGGAGCACATTCCAGGGCATGGGGAGTCGGACCTGAGTGGGAGCACATTCCAGGGCATGGGGAGTCGGACCTGAGTGGGAGCACAATCCAGGGCATGGGGAGCCGGACCTGACTGGAAGCATATTCCAGGGCATGGGGTGTTGGACCTGAGTGGGAGCACATTCCAGGGCGTGGGGAGTCAGTCCTGAGTCGGAGCACATTCCAGGGCGTAGGAAGTCGGGCCTGAGTGGGAGCACATTCCCGGACACAGGGAGTCGGAACTGAGTGTGAGCACATTCCAGAGCGAGAGGAGTCGGACCTGAGTGGGAGCATGTTCCAGGACGTGGGAAGACCGAACTGAGTGGTAGCACATTCCAGGGCATGAGGAGTCAGACCTGACTGTGAGCACATTCCAGAGCGAGAGGAGTTGGACCTGAGTGGGAGCTCATTCCAGGGCGTGGAAAGTCATGCCTGATTGGGAGCACATTCCAGGGCATGGGTAGTCGGGCCTCAGTGGGAGCACATTCCAGGGCGTGGGCAGTCAGACCTGTGTGTGAGCACATTCCAGGGCATGGGGATTCGGACCTGATTGGGAGCACGTTCCAGGACGTAGGGAGTCAGACCTGAGTGGGCGCAAATTCCAGGGCATGGGGAGTCGGACCTGTTTGGGAGCACATTCCAGGGCATGGGGAGTCGGAACTGAATGGGAGCACATTCCAGGGCATGGGAAGGCAGACCTGAGTGGGAGCACATTCCAGGGCATGGGGAGTCGGACCTCAGTGGGAGCACATTCCAGGGCGTGGGAAGTCGGTCCTCAGTGGGAGCACATTCCAGGGCGTGGGAAGTCGGGCCTGAATGGGAGCACAGTCCCGGACACAGGGAGTCGGGACTGAGTGTGAGCACATTCCAGAGCGAGAGGAGTCAGACCTGAGTGGGAGCATGTTCCAGGAAGTGGGGAGTCATAACTGAGTGGGAGCACATTCCAGGACATTGGGAGCCGGATCTGAGTGGGAGCACATTCCAGGGCGTGGGAAGTCGGGCCTGATTGGGAGCACATTCCAGGGCGTGGGTAGTCAGACCTGACTGTGAGCACATTCCAGGGCATGGGCAGTCAGACCTGAGTGGGAGCACATTCCATGGCAAGGGGAGTCGGACCTGAGTGGGAGCACATTCCAGGGCATGGGGAGTCGGACCTGAGTGGGAGCACATTCCAGGGCATGGGGAGTCGGACCTGAGTGGGAGCACAATCCAGGGCATGGGGAGCCGGACCTGACTGGAAGCATATTCCAGGGCATGGGGTGTTGGACCTGAGTGGGAGCACATTCCAGGGCGTGGGGAGTCAGTCCTGAGTCGGAGCACATTCCAGGGCGTAGGAAGTCGGGCCTGAGTGGGAGCACATTCCCGGACACAGGGAGTCGGAACTGAGTGTGAGCACATTCCAGAGCGAGAGGAGTCGGAGCTGAGTGGGAGCATGTTCCAGGACGTGGGAAGACCGAACTGAGTGGTAGCACATTCCAGGGCATGAGGAGTCAGACCTGACTGTGAGCACATTCCAGAGCGAGAGGAGTTGGACCTGAGTGGGAGCTCATTCCAGGGCGTGGAAAGTCATGCCTGATTGGGAGCACATTCCAGGGCATGGGTAGTCGGGCCTCAGTGGGAGCACATTCCAGGGCGTGGGCAGTCAGACCTGTGTGTGAGCACATTCCAGGGCATGGGGATTCGGACCTGATTGGGAGCACGTTCCAGGACGTAGGGAGTCAGACCTGAGTGGGCGCAAATTCCAGGGCATGGGGAGTCGGACCTGTTTGGGAGCACATTCCAGGGCATGGGGAGTCGGAACTGAATGGGAGCACATTCCAGGGCATGGGAAGGCAGACCTGAGTGGGAGCACATTCCAGGGCGTGGGTCCTCGGACTTGACTGGAAACATATTCCGGGGCACGAAGAGGCAGACTTGAGTGCGAGCACATTCCAGGGCATGGGGAGTCGGACCAAAGTGGGAGCATGTTCCGGGTCATGGGGAGTCGGACCTGAGTGGGAACACATTCCAGGGCGAGAGGAGTCATCCTGAGTGGGAGCACATTCCAACGTGTGGGGAGACAGACCTGGGCGGGAGCACATTCCATGGTGTGGGGAGTCAGCCCTAAGTGGGAGCACATTCCAGGGCATGGGAAGTCGGACCTGAGTGGGAGCACATTCCAGGGCATGGGTAGTCGGACCTGAGTGGGAGCACATTCCAGGGCGTGGGAAGTCAGACCTGAGTGGGAGCACATTCCAGGGCATGGGTAGTCGGACCTGAGTGGGAGCACATTCCAGGGCATGGGGAGTCGGACCTGAGTGGGAGCACATTCCAGGGCGTAGGAAGTCGGGCCTGAGTGGGAGCAGATTCCAGGGTGTAGGAAGTCGGGCCTGAGTGGGAGCACATTCCCGGACACAGGGAGTCGGAACTGAGTGTGAGCACATTCCAGAGCGAGAGGAGTCGGACCTGAGTGGGAGCATGTTCCAGGACGTGTGGAGTCCGAACTGAGTGGGAGCACATTCCAGGGCATGAGGAGTCAGACCTGACTGTGAGCACATTCCAGAGCGAGAGGAGTCGGACCTGAGTGGGAGCTCATTCCAGGGCGTGGAAAGTCATGCCTGATTGGGAGCACATTCCAGGGCATGGGTAGTAGGGCCTCAGTGGGAGCACATTCCAGGGCGTGGGCAGTAAGACCTGTGTGTGAGCACATTCCAGGGCATGGGGATTCGCACCTGATTGGGAGCACGTTCCAGGACGTAGGGAGTCAGACCTGAGTGGGCGCAAATTCCAGGGCATGGGGAGTCGGACCTGTTTGGGAGCACATTCCAGGGCATGGGGAGTCGGAACTGAATGGGAGCACATTCCACGGCGTGGGAAGTCAGACCTGAGTGGGAGCACATTCCAGGGCGTGGGAAGTCGGGCCTGAGTGGGAGCACATTCCCGGACACGGGGAGTCGGAACTGAGTGTGAGCACATTCCAGAGCCAGAGGAGTCGGACCTGAGTGGGAGCATGTTCCAGGATGTGGGGAGTCATAACTGAGTTTGAGCACATTCCAGGGTTTGAGGAGTCAGACCTGTGTGGGAGCATATTGCAGGGCGTGGGGCGGCTGACCTGAGTGGGAGCACATTCCAGGAATGGGGAATCGGACCTGGTTGTGAGCACCATTCCAGGGTGTGGGAAGTCGGGCCTCAGTGGGAGCACATTCCAGAACGTGGGTAGTCAGACCTGAGTGTGAGCACATTCCAGGACATGGGGATTCGGACATGAGTGGGAGCATATTCCAGGGCGTAGGAGGTCGGGCCTGAGTGGGAGCACATTACCGGACACAGGGAGTCGGAACTGAGTGTGAGCACATTCCAGAGCGAGAGGAGTCGGACCTGAGTGGGAGCATGTTCCAGGACGTGGGGTGCCCGAACTGAGTGGTAGCACATTCCAGGGCATGAGGAGTCAGACCTGACTGTGAGCACATTCCAGAGCGAGAGGAGTCGGACCTTAGTGGGAGCTCATTCCAGGGCATGGAAAGTCATGCCTGATTGGGAGCACATTCTAGCGCATGGGTAGTCGGGCCTCAGTGGGAGCACATTCCTGGGCGTGGGCAGTCAGACCTGTGTGTGAGCACATTCCAGGGCATGGGGATTCGGACCTGATTGGGAGCACGTTCCAGGACGTAGGGAGTCAGACCTGAGTGGGCGCAAATTCCAGGGCATGGGGAGTCATACCTGTTTGGGAGCACATTCCAGGGCATGGGGAGTCGGAACTGAATGGGAGCACATTCCAGGGCGTGGGAAGTCAGACCTGAGTGGGAGCACATTCCAGGGTGTGGGAAGTCGGGCCTGAGTGGGAGCACATTCCCGGACACGGAGAGTCGGAACTGAGTGTGAGCACATTCCAGAGCGAGAGGAGTCGGACCTGAGTGGGAGCATGTTCCAGGATGTGGGGAGTCATAACTGAGTGGGAGCACATTCCAGGGCGTGAGGAGTCAGACCTGAGTGGGAGCACATTCCAGGGCGTGGGGCGGCGGACCTGAGTGGGAGCACATTCCAGGAATGGGGAATCGGACCTCGTTGGGAGCACATTCCAGGGCGTGGGAAGTCGGGCCACAGTGGGAGCACATTCCAGGGAGTGGGTAGTCAGACCTGACTGTGGGCAAATTCCAGGACACGGGGATTCGGACATGAGTGGGAGCACGTTCCAGGACGTGGGGAGTCAGACCTGAGTGGGAGCACATTCCAGGGCATTAGGAGTCAGACCTGGGTGGGAGCACATTCCAGGGCGTGGGAAGTCGGGCCTGATTGGGAGCACATTCCAGGGCATGGGTAGTCAGACCTGAGTGTGAGCACATTCCAGGGCATGGGGAGACGGACCAGAGTGGGAGCACATTCCAGGACGTGAGGAGTCAGACCTGAGTGTGAGCACATGCCAGGACTTTGGTCAGACCAGAGTGTGAGCATATTCCAGGGCATGGGTCCTTGGACTTGACTGGGAACACATTCCAGGGCGTTAAGAGGCAGACCTGAGTGCGAGCACATTCCAAGGCATGGGGAGTCGGACCTGAGTGGGAGCACATTCCAGGGCTACAGGAGTCAGACCTGAGTGGGAGCACATTCCAACGTGTGGGGAGACAGACCTGGGTGGGAGCACATTCCAGGGTGTGGGGAGTCAGACCTGAGTGGGAGCACATTCCAGGGCATGGGAAGTCGGACCTGAGTGGGAGCACATTCCAGGGCATGGGGAGTCGGACCAGAGTGAGAGCACATTCCAGGGCATGGGGAGTCGGACCTGAGTGGGAGCACATTCCAGGGCGTGGGAAGTCGGTCCTCAGTGGGAGCACATTCCAGGGCGTGGGAAGTCGGTCCTCAGTGGGAGCACATTCCAGGGCGTGGGAAGTCGGGCCTGAATGGGAGCACAGTCCCGGACACAGGGAGTCGGAACTGAGTGTGAGCACATTCCAGAGCGAGAGGAGTCAGACCTGAGTGGGAGCATGTTCCAGGACGTGGGGAGTCATAACTGAGTGGGAGCACATTCCAGGACATTGGGAGCCAGATCTGAGTGGGAGCACATTCCAGGGCGTGGGAAGTCGGGCCTGATTGGGAGCACATTCCAGGGCGTGGGTAGTCAGACCTGACTGTGAGCACATTCCAGGGCATGGGCAGTCAGACCTGAGTGGGAGCACATTCCATGGCAAGGGGAGTCGGACCTGAGTGGGAGCACATTCCAGGGCATGGGGAGTCGGACCTGAGTGGGAGCACATTCCAGGGCATGGGGAGTCGGACCTGAGTGGGAGCACATTCCAGGGCATGGGGAGCCGGACCTGACTGGAAGCATATTCCAGGGCATGGGGTGTTGGACCTGAGTGGGAGCACATTCCAGGGCGTGGGGAGTCAGTCCTGAGTCGGAGCACATTCCAGGGCGTAGGAAGTCGGGCCTGAGTGGGAGCACATTCCCGGACACAGGGAGTCGGAACTGAGTGTGAGCACATTCCAGAGCGAGAGGAGTCGGACCTGAGTGGGAGCATGTTCCAGGACGTGGGAAGTCCGAACTGAGTGGGAGCACATTCCAGGGCATGAGGAGTCAGACCTGACTGTGAGCACATTCCAGAGCGAGAGGAGTCGGACCTGAGTGGGAGCTCATTCCAGGGCGTGGAAAGTCATGCCTGATTGGGAGCACATTCCAGGGCATGGGTAGTCGGGCCTCAGTGGGAGCACATTCCAGGGCGTGGGCAGTCAGACCTGTGTGTGAGCACATTCTGGGGCATGGGGATTCGGACCTGATTGGGAGCACGTTCCAGGACGTAGGGAGTCAGACCTGAGTGGGCGCAAATTCCAGGGCATGGGGAGTCGGACCTGTTTGGGAGCACATTCCAGGGCATGGGGAGTCGGAACTGAATGGGAGCACATTCCAGGGCATGGGAAGGCAGACCTGAGTGGGAGCACATTCCAGGGCGTGGGTCCTCGGACTTGACTGGAAACATATTCCGGGGCACGAAGAGGCAGACTTGAGTGCGAGCACATTCCAGGGCATGGGGAGTCGGACCAAAGTGGGAGCATGTTCCGGGTCATGGGGAGTCGGACCTGAGTGGGAACACATTCCAGGGCGAGAGGAGTCATCCTGAGTGGGAGCACATTCCAACGTGTGGGGAGACAGACCTGGGCGGGAGCACATTCCATGGTGTGGGGAGTCAGCCCTAAGTGGGAGCACATTCCAGGGCATGGGAAGTCGGATCTGAGTGGGAGCACATTCCAGGGCATGGGTAGTCGGACCTGAGTGGGAGCACATTCCAGGGCGTGGGAAGTCAGACCTGAGTGGGAGCACATTCCAGGGCATGGGTAGTCGGACCTGAGTGGGAGCACATTCCAGGGCATGGGGAGTCGGACCTGAGTGGGAGCACATTCCATAGCGTAGGAAGTCGGGCCTGAGTGGGAGCACATTCCAGGGCGTAGGAAGTCGGGCCTGAGTGGGAGCACATTCCCGGACACAGGGAGTCGGAACTGAGTGTGAGCACATTCCAGAGCGAGAGGAGTCGGACCTGAGTGGGAGCATGTTCCAGGACGTGTGGAGTCCGAACTGAGTGGGAGCACATTCCAGGGCATGAGGAGTCAGACCTGACTGTGAGCACATTCCAGAGCGAGAGGAGTCGGACCTGAGTGGGAGCTCATTCCAGGGCGTGGAAAGTCATGCCTGATTGGGAGCACATTCCAGGGCATGGGTAGTAGGGCCTCAGTGGGAGCACATTCCAGGGCGTGGGCAGTAAGACCTGTGTGTGAGCACATTCCAGGGCATGGGGATTCGCACCTGATTGGGAACACGTTCCAGGACGTAGGGAGTCAGACCTGAGTGGGCGCAAATTCCAGGGCATGGGGAGTCGGACCTGTTTGGGAGCACATTCCAGGGCATGGGGAGTCGGAACTGAATGGGAGCACATTCCACGGCGTGGGAAGTCAGACCTGAGTGGGAGCACATTCCAGGGCGTGGGAAGTCGGGCCTGAGTGGGAGCATGTTCCAGGATGTGGGGAGTCATAACTGAGTGGGAGCACATTCCAGGGTTTGAGGAGTCAGACCTGTGTGGGAGCATATTGCAGGGCGTGGGGCGGCTGACCTGAGTGGGAGCACATTCCAGGAATTGGGAATCGGACCTGGTTGTGAGCACCATTCCAGGGTGTGGGAAGTCGGGCCTCAGTGGGAGCACATTCCAGAACGTGGGTAGTCAGACCTGAGTGTGAGCACATTCCAGGACATGGGGATTCGGACATGAGTGGGAGCATATTCCAGGGCGTAGGAGGTCGGGCCTGAGTGGGAGCACATTACCGGACACAGGGAGTCGGAACTGAGTGTGAGCACATTCCAGAGCGAGAGGAGTCGGACCTGAGTGGGAGCATGTTCCAGGACGTGGGGTGCCCGAACTGAGTGGTAGCACATTCCAGGGCATGAGGAGTCAGACCTGACTGTGAGCACATTCCAGAGCGTGAGGAGTCGGACCTTAGTGGGAGCTCATTCCAGGGCATGGAAAGTCATGCCTGATTGGGAGCACATTCCAGGGCATGGGTAGTCGGGCCTCAGTGGGAGCACATTCCAGGGCGTGGGCAGTCAGACCTGTGTGTGAGCACATTCCAGGGCATGGGGATTCGGACCTGATTGGGAGCACGTTCCAGGACGTAGGGAGTCAGACCTGAGTGGGCGCAAATTCCAGGGCATGGGGAGTCGGACCAGAGTGGGAGCACATTCCAGGGCATGGGGAGTCGGACCTGAGTGGGAGCACATTCCAGGGCGTGGGAAGTCGGTCCTCAGTGGGAGCACATTCCAGGGCGTGGGAAGTCGGGCCTGAATGGGAGCACATTCCGGGACACGGGGAGTCGGGACTGAGTGTGAGCACATTCCAGAGCGAGAGGAGTCAGACCTGAGTGGGAGCATGTTCCAGGACGTGGGGAGTCATAACTGAGTGGGAGCACATTCCAGGACATTGGGAGCCGGATCTGAGTGGGAGCACATTCCAGGGCGTGGGAAGTCAGGCCTGTTTGGGAGCACATTCCAGGGCGTTGGTAGTCAGACCTGACTGTGAGCACATTCCAGGGCATGGGCAGTCAGACCTGAGTGGGAGCACATTCCATGGCAAGGGGAGTTGGACCTGAGTGGGAGCACATTCCAGGGCATGGGGAGTCGGACCTGAGTGGGAGCACATTCCAGGGCATGGGGAGTCGGACCTGAGTGGGAGCACATTCCAGGGCATGGGGAGCCGGACCTGAGTGGAAGCATATTCCAGGGCATGGGGTGTTGGACCTGAGTGGGAGCACATTCCAGGGCGTGGGGAGTCAGTCCTGAGTGGGAGCACATTCCAGGGCGTAGGAAGTCGGGCCTGAGTGGGAGCACATTCCCGGACACAGGGAGTCGGAACTGAGTGTGAGCACATTCCAGAGCGAGAGGAGTCGGACCTGAGTGGGAGCATGTTCCAGGACGTGGGAAGCCCGAAGTGAGTGGGAGCACATTCCAGGGCATGAGGAGTCAGACCTGACTGTGAGCACATTCCAGAGCGAGAGGAGTTGGACCTGAGTGGGAGCTCATTCCAGGGCGTGGAAAGTCATGCCTGATTGGGAGCACATTCCAGGGCATGGGTAGTCGGGCCTCAGTGGGAGCACATTCCAGGGCGTGGGCTGTCAGACCTGTGTGTGAGCACATTCCAGGGCATGGGGATTCGGACCTGATTGGGAGCACGTTCCAGGACGTAGGGAGTCAGACCTGAGTGGGCGCACATTCCAGGGCATGGGGAGTCGGACCTGTTTGGGAGCACATTCCAGGGCATGGGGAGTCGGAACTGAATGGGAGCACATTCCAGGGCATGGGGAGTCGGAACTGAATGGGAGCACATTCCAGGGCATGGGAAGGCAGACCTGAGTGGGAGCACATTCCAGGGCGTGGGTCCTCGGACTTGACTGGAAACATATTCCGGGGCACGAAGAGGCAGACTTGAGTGCGAGCACATTCCAGGGCATGGGGAGTCGGACCAAAGTGGGAGCATGTTCCGGGTCATGGGGAGTCGGACCTGAGTGGGAACACATTCCAGGGCGAGAGGAGTCATCCTGAGTGGGAGCACATTCCAACGTGTGGGGAGACAGACCTGGGTGGGAGCACATTCCATGGCGTGGGGAGTCAGCCCTAAGTGGGAGCACATTCCAGGGCATGGGAAGTCGGACCTGAGTGGGAGCACATTCCAGGGCATGGGTAGTCGGACCTGAGTGGGAGCACATTCCAGGGCGTGGGAAGTCAGACCTGAGTGGGAGCACATTCCAGGGCATGGGTAGTCGGACCTGAGTGGGAGCACATTCCAGGGCATGGGGTGTCGGACCTGAGTGGGAGCACATTCCAGGGTGTGGGAAGTCGGTCCTGAGTGGGAGCACATTCCAGGGCGTAGGAAGTCGGGCCTGAGTGGGAGCACATTCCCGGACACAGGGAGTCGGAACTGAGTGTGAGCACATTCCAGAGCGAGAGGAGTCGGACCTGAGTGGGAACATGTTCCAGGACGTGTGGAGTCCGAACTGAGTGGGAGCACATTCCAGGGCATGAGGAGTCAGACCTGACTGTGAGCACATTCCAGAGCGAGAGGAGTCGGACCTGAGTGGGAGCTCATTCCAGGGCGTGGAAAGTCATGCCTGATTGGGAGCACATTCCAGGGCATGGGTAGTAGGGCCTCAGTGGGAGCACATTCCAGGGCGTGGGCAGTAAGACCTGTGTGTGAGCACATTCCAGGGCATGGGGATTCGCACCGGATTGGGAGCACGTTCCAGGACGTAGGGAGTCAGACCTGAGTGGGCGCAAATTCCAGGGCATGGGGAGTCGGACCTGTTTGGGAGCACATTCCAGGGCATGGGGAGTCGGAACTGAATGGGAGCACATTCCAGGGCGTGGGAAGTCAGACCTGAGTGGGAGCACATTCCAGGGCGTGGGAAGTCGGGCCTGAGTGGGAGCACATTCCCGGACACGGGGAGTCGGAACTGAGTGGGAGCATGTTCCAGGATGTGGGGAGTCATAACTGAGTGGGAGCACATTCCAGGGTTTGAGGAGTCAGACCTGAGTGGGAGCATATTGCAGGACGTGGGGCGGCTGACCTGAGTGGGAGCACATTCCAGGAATTGGGAATCGGACCTGGTTGGGAGCACATTCCAGGGTGTGGGAAGTCGGGCCTCAGTGGGAGCACATTCCAGGGCGTGGGTAGTCAGACCTGAGTGTGAGCACATTCCAGGACATGGGGATTCGGACATGAGTGTAAGCACGTTCCAGGACGTGGGAAGTCAGACCTGAGTGGGAGCACATTCCGGGGCATTAGGAGTCAGACCTGGGTGGGAGCACATTCCAGGGCGTGGGAAGTCGGGCCTGATTGGGAGCACATTCCAGGGCGTGGGTAGTCAGACCTGACTGTGAGCACATTCCAGGGCATGGGCAGTCAGACCTGAGTGGGAGCACATTCCATGGCAAGGGGAGTCGGACCTGAGTGGGAGCACATTCCAGGGCATGGGGAGTCGGACCTGAGTGGGAGCACATTCCAGGGCATGGGGAGTCGGACCTGAGTGGGAGCACATTCCAGGGCATGGGGAGCCGGACCTGAGTGGAAGCATATTCCAGGGCATGGGGTGTTGGACCTGAGTGGGAGCACATTCCAGGGTGTGGGGAGTCAGTCCTGAGTCGGAGCACATTCCAGGGCGTAGGAAGTCGGGCCTCAGTGGGAGCACATTCCCGGACACAGGGAGTCGGAACTGAGTGTGAGCACATTCCAGAGCGAGAGGAGTCGGACCTGAGTGGGAGCATGTTCCAGGACGTGGGAAGTCCGAACTGAGTGGGAGCACATTCCAGGGCATGAGGAGTCAGACCTGACTGTGAGCACATTCCAGAGCGAGAGGAGTTGGAACTGAGTGGGAGCTCATTCCAGGGCGTGGAAAGTCATGCCTGATTGGGAGCACATTCCAGGGCATGGGTAGTCGGGCCTCAGTGGGAGCACATTCCAGGGCGTGGGCAGTCAGACCTGTGTGTGAGCACATTCCAGGGCATGGGGATTCGGACCTGATTGGGAGCACGTTCCAGGACGTAGGGAGTCAGACCTGAGTGGGCGCAAATTCCAGGGCATGGGGAGTCGGACCTGTTTGGGAGCACATTCCAGGGCATGGGGAGTCGGAACTGAATGGGAGCACATTCCAGGGCATGGGGAGTCGGAACTGAATGGGAGCACATTCCAGGGCATGGGAAGGCAGACCTGAGTGGGAGCACATTCCAGGGCGTGGGTCCTCGGACTTGACTGGAAACATATTCCGGGGCACGAAGAGGCAAACTTGAGTGCGAGCACATTCCAGGGCATGGGGAGTCGGACCAAAGTGGGAGCATGTTCCGGGTCATGGGGAGTCGGACCTGAGTGGGAACACATTCCAGGGCGAGAGGAGTCATCCTGAGTGGGAGCACATTCCAACGTGTGGGGAGAAAGACCTGGGTGGGAGCACATTCCATGGCGTGGCGAGTCAGCCCTAAGTGGGAGCACATTCCAGGGCATGGGGAGTCATAACTGAGTGGGAGCACATTCCAGGGCATGGGTAGTCGGACCTGAGTGGGAGCACATTCCAGGGCGTGGGAAGTCGGGCCTGATTGGGAGCACATTCCAGGGCGTGGGTAGTCAGACCTGACTGTGAGCACATTCCAGGGCATGGGCAGTCAGACCTGAGTGGGAGCACATTCCATGGCAAGGGGAGTCGGACCTGAGTGGGAGCACATTCCAGGGCATGGGGAGTCGGACCTGAGTGGGAGCACATTCCAGGGCATGGGGAGTCGGACCTGAGTGGGAGCACATTCCAGGGCATGGGGAGCCGGACCTGACTGGAAGCATATTCCAGGGCATGGGGTGTTGGACCTGAGTGGGAGCACATTCCAGGGCGTGGGGAGTCAGTCCTGAGTCGGAGCACATTCCAGGGCGTAGGAAGTCGGGCCTGAGTGGGAGCACATTCCCGGACACAGGGAGTCGGAACTGAGTGTGAGCACATTCCAGAGCGAGAGGAGTCGGACCTGAGTGGGAGCATGTTCCAGGACGTGGGAAGTCCGAACTGAGTGGGAGCACATTCCAGGGCATGAGGAGTCAGACCTGACTGTGAGCACATTCCAGAGCGAGAGGAGTTGGACCTGAGTGGGAGCTCATTCCAGGGCGTGGAAAGTCATGCCTGATTGGGAGCACATTCCAGGGCATGGGTAGTCGGGCCTCAGTGGGAGCACATTCCAGGGCGTGGGCAGTCAGACCAGTGTGTGAGCACATTCCAGGGCATGGGGATTCGGACCTGATTGGGAGCACGTTCCAGGACGTAGGGAGTCAGACCTGAGTGGGCGCAAATTCCAGGGCATGTGGAGTCGGACCTGTTTGGGAGCACATTCCAGGGCATGGGGAGTCGGAACTGAATGGGAGCACATTCCAGGGCATGGGGAGTCGGAACTGAATGGGAGCACATTCCAGGGCATGGGAAGGCAGACCTGAGTGGGAGCACATTCCAGGGCGTGGGTCCTCGGACTTGACTGGAAACATATTCCGGGGCACGAAGAGGCAGACTTGAGTGCGAGCACATTCCAGGGCATGGGGAGTCGGACCAAAGTGGGGGCATGTTCCGGGTCATGGGGAGTCGGACCTGAGTGGGAACACATTCCAGGGCGAGAGGAGTCATCCTGAGTGGGAGCACATTCCAACGTGTGGGGAGACAGACCTGGGTGGGAGCACATTCCATGGCGTGGGGAGTCAGCCCTAAGTGGGAGCACATTCCAGGGCATGGGAAGTCGGACCTGAGTGGGAGCACATTCCAGGGCATGGGTAGTCGGACCTGAGTGGGAGCACATTCCAGGGCGTGGGAAGTCAGACCTGAGTGGGAGCACATTCCAGGGCATGGGTAGTCGGACCTGAGTGGGAGCACATTCCAGGGCGTGGGGAGTCGGACCTGAGTGGGAGCACATTCCAGGGTGTGGGAAGTCGGTCCTGAGTGGGAGCACATTCCAGGGCGTAGGAAGTCGGGCCTGAGTGGGAGCACATTCCCGGACACAGGGAGTCGGAACTGAGTGTGAGCACATTCCAGAGCGAGAGGAGTCGGACCTGAGTGGGAACATGTTCCAGGACGTGTGGAGTCCCAACTGAGTGGGAGCACATTCCAGGGCATGAGGAGTCAGACCTGACTGTGAGCACATTCCAGAGCGAGAGGTGTTGGACCTGAGTGGGAGCTCATTCCAGGGCGTGGAAAGTCATGCCTGATTGGGAGCACATTCCAGGGCATGGGTAGTAGGGCCTCAGTGGGAGCATATTCCAGGGCGTGGGCAGTAAGACCTGTGTGTGAGCACATTCCAGGGCATGGGGATTCGCACCTGATTGGGAGCACGTTCCAGGACGTAGGGAGTCAGACCTGAGTGGGCGCAAATTCCAGGGCATGGGGAGTCGGACCTGTTTGGGAGCACATTCCAGGGCATGGGGAGTCGGAACTGAATGGGAGCACATTCCAGGGCGTGGGAAGTCAGACCTGAGTGGGAGCACATTCCAGGGCGTGGGAAGTCGGGCCAGAGTGGGAGCACATTCCCGGACACGGGGAGTCGGAACTGAGTGTGAGCACATTCCAGAGCCAGAGGAGTCGGACCTGAGTGGGAGCATGTTCCAGGATGTGGGGAGTCATAACTGAGTGGGAGCACATTCCAGGGTTTGAGGAGTCAGACCTGAGTGGGAGCATATTGCAGGGCGTGGGGCGGCTGACCTGAGTGGGAGCACATTCCAGGAATTGGGAATCGGACCTGGTTGGGAGCACATTCCAGGGTGTGGGAAGTCGGGCCTCAGTGGGAGCACATTCCAGGGCGTGGGTAGTCAGACCTGAGTGTGAGCACATTCCAGGACATGGGGATTCGGACATGAGTGTAAGCACGTTCCAGGACGTGGGAAGTCAGACCTGAGTGGGAGCACATTCCAGGGCATTAGGAGTCAGACCTGGGTGGGAGCACATTCCAGGGCGTGGGAAGTCGGGCCTCAGTGGGAGCACATTCCAGGGCGTGGGTAGTCAGACCTGAGTGTGAGCACATTCCAGGACATGGGGATTCGGACATGAGTGGGAGCACGTTCCAGGACGTGGGGAGTCAGACCTGAGTTGGAGCACATTCCAGGGCATTAGGAGTCAGACCTGGGTGGCAGCACATTCCAGTGCGTGGGAAGTCGGGCCTGATTGGGAGCACATTCCAGGGCATGGGTAGTCAGACCTGAGTGTGAGCTGATTCCAGGGCATGGGGAGACGGACATGAGTGGGAGCACGTTCCAGGACGTGGGAAGTCATACCTGACTGGGAGCACATTCCAGGGCATTAGGAGTCAGACCTGGGTGGGAGCACATTCCAGGGCGTGGGAAGTCGGGCCTCAGTGGGAGCACATTCCAGGGCGTGGGTAGTCAGACCTGAGTGTGAGCACATTCCAGGACATGGGGATTCGGACATGAGTGGGAGCACGTTCCAGGACGTGGGGAGTCAGACCTGAGTGGGAGCACATTCCAGGGCATTAGGAGTCAGACCTGGGTGGCAGCACATTCCAGGGCGTGGGAAGTCGGGCCTGATTGGGAGCACATTCCAGGGCATGGGAAGTCAGACCTGAGTGGGAGCACATGGCAGGACATTGGTCAGACCAGAGTGTGTGCACATTCCGGGGCATGGGTCCTTGGACTTGACTGGCAACACATTCCAGGGTGTGAAGAGGCAGACCTGAGTGCGAGCACATTCCAGGACATGGGGAGTCGGACCTGAGTGGGAGCACATTCCAGGGCGACAGGTGTCAGACCTGAGTGGGAGCACATTCCAACGTGTGGGGAGACAGACCTGGGTGGGAGCACATTCCAGGGTGTGGGGAGTCAGACCTGAGTGGGAGCACATTCCAGGGCATGGGAAGTCGGACCTGAGTGGGAGCACATTCCAGGGCATGGGGAGTCGGACCAGAGTGGGAGCACATTCCAGGGCATGGGGAGTCGGACCTGAGTGGGAGCACATTCCAGGGCGTGGGAAGTCGGTCCTCAATGGGAGCACATTCCAGGGCGTGGGAAGTCGGGCCTGAATGGGAGCACAGTCCCGGACACGGGGAGTCGGAACTGAGTGTGAGCACATTCCAGAGCGAGAGGAGTCAGACCTGAGTGGGAGCATGTTCCAGGACGTGGGGAGTCATAACTGAGTGGGAGCACATTCCAGGGTGTGAGGAGTCAGACCTGAGTGGGAGCACATTCCAGGACATTGGGAGCCGGATCTGAGTGGGAGCACATTCCAGCGTGAGGGAAGTCGGGCCTGATTGGGACTACATTCCAGGGCGTGGGTAGTCAGACCTGACTGTGAGCACATTCCAGGGCATGGGCAGTCCAGCCTGAGTGGGAGCACATTCCATGGCAAGGGGAGTTGGACCTGAGTGGGAGCACATTCCAGGGCATGGGGAGTCGGAACTGATTGGGAGCACATTCCAGGGCATGGGGAGTCGGGCCTCTGTGGGAGCACATTCCAGGGAGTGGGCAGTCAGACCTGTGTGTGAGCACATTCCAGGGCATGGGGATTCGGACCTGATTGGGAGCACGTTCCAGGACGTAGGGAGTCAGACCTGAGTGGGCGCAAATTCCAGGGCATGGGGAGTCGGACCTGTTTGGGAGCACATTCCAGGGCATGGGGAGTCGGAACTGAATGGGAGCACATTCCAGGGCATGGGAAGGCAGACCTGAGTGGGAGCACATTCCAGGGCGTGGGTCCTCGGACTTGACTGGGAACATATTCCGGGGCATGAAGAGGCAGACTTGAGTGCGAGCACATTCCAGGGCATGGGGAGTCGGACCAAAGTGGGAGCATGTTCCGGGTCATGGGGAGTCGGACCTGAGTGGGAACACATTCCAGGGCGAGAGGAATCAGACCTGAGTGGGAGCACATTCCAACGTGTGGGGAGACAGACCTGGGTGGGAGCACATTCCATGGCGTGGGGAGTCAGCCCTAAGTGGGAGCACATTCCAGGGCATGGGAAGTCGGACCTGAGTGGGAGCACATTCCAGGGCATGGGTAGTCGGACCTGAGTGGGAGCACATTCCAGGGCATGGGGAGTCGGACCTGAGTGGGAGCACATTCCAGGGCGTGGGGAGTCGGAACTGAATGGGAGCACATTCCAGGGCGTGGGAATTCAAACCTGAGTGGGAGCACATTCCAGGGCATGGGTAGTCGGACCTGAGTGGGAGCACATTCCAGGGCATGTGGAGTCGGACCTGAGTGGGAGCACATTCCAGGGCGTGGGAAGTCGGTCCTGAGTGGGAGCACATTCCCGGACACAGGGAGTCGGAACTGAGTGTGAGCACATTACAGAGCGAGAGGAGTCGGTCCTGAGTGGGAGCATGTTCCAGGACGTGGGGAGTCCGAACTGAGTGGGAGCACATCCCAGGGCATGGGTAGTCGGACCTGATTGGGAGCACGTTCCAGGACGTAAGGAGTCAGACCTGAGTGGGCGCAAATTCCAGGGCATGGGGAGTCGGACCTGTTTGGGAGCACATTCCAGGGCATGGGGAGTCGGAACTGAATGGGAGCACATTCCAGGGCGTGGGAAGTCAGACCTGAGTGGGAGCACATTCCGGGGCGTGGGAAGTCGGGCCTGAGTGGGAGCACATTCCCGGACACGGGGAGTCGGAACTGAGTGTGAGCACATTCCAGAGCGAGAGGAGTCGGACCTGAGTGGGAGCATGTTCCAGGATGTGGGGAGTCATAACTGAGTGGGAGCACATTCCAGGGCGTGAGGAGTCAGACGTGAGTGGGAGCACATTCCAGGGCGTGGGGCAGCGGACCTGAGTGGGAGCACATTCCAGGAATGGGGAATCGGACCTGGTTGGGAGCACATTCCAGGGTGTGGGAAGTCGGGCCTCAGTGGGAGCAAATTCCAGGACGTGAGGATTCAGACCTGAGTGGGAGCACATTCCAGGGCATTAGGAGTCAGATCTGGGTGGGAGCACATTCCAGGGCGTGGGAAGTCGGGCCTGATTGGGAGCACATTCCACGGCATGGGTAGACAGACCTGAGTGTGAGCACATTCCAGGGCATGGGGAGACGGACCAGAGTGGGAGCACATTCCAGGACGTGGGGAGTCAGACCTGAGTGGGAGCACATGCCAGGACATTGGTCAGACCAGAGTGTGAGCACATTCCAGGGCATGGGTCCTTGGACTTGACTGGGAACACATTGCAGGGTGTGAAGAGGCAGACCTGAGCGCGAGCACATTCCAGGGCATGGGGAGTCGGACCTGAGTGGGAGCACATTCCAGGGTGACAGGTGTCAGACCTGAGTGGGAGCACATTCCAACGTGTGGGGAGACAGACCTGGGTGGGAGCACATTCCAGGGTGTGGGGAGTCAGACCTGAGTGGGAGCACATTCCAGGGCATGGGAAGTCGGACCTGAGTGGGAGCACATTCCAGGGCATGGGGAGTTGGACCAGAGTGGGAGGACATTCCAGGGCATGGGGAGTCGGACCTGAGTGGGAGCACGTTCCAGGACGTGGGAAGTCAGACCTGAGTGGGAGCACATTCCAGGGCATTAGGAGTCAGACCTGGGTGGGAGCACATTCCAGGGCGTGGGAAGTCGGGCCTCAGTGGGAGCACATTCCAGGGCGTGGGTAGTCAGACCTGAGTGTGAGCACATTCCAGGACATGGGGATTCGGACATGAGTGGGAGCACGTTCCAGGACGTGGGGAGTCAGACCTGAGTTGGAGCACATTCCAGGGCATTAGGAGTCAGACCTTGGTGGGAGCACATTCCAGGGCGTGGGAAGTCGGGCCTGATTGGGAGCACATTCCAGGGCATGGGTAGTCAGACCTGAGTGTGAGCACATTCCAGGGCATGGGGAGACGGACATGAGTGGGAGCACTTTCCAGGACGTGGGAAGTCATACCTGAGTGGGAGCACATTCCAGGGCATTAGGAGTCAGCACTGGGTGGGAGCACATTCCAGGGCTTGGGAAGTCGGGCCTCAGTGGGAGCACATTCCAGGGCGTGGGTAGTCAGACCTGAGTGTGAGCACATTCCAGGACATGGGGATTCGGACATGAGTGGGAGCACTTTCCAGGACGTGGGAAGTCGGGCCTCAGTGGGAGCACATTCCAGGGCGTGGGTAGTCAGACCTGAGTGTGAGCACATTCCAGGACATGGGGATTCGGACATGAGTGGGAGCACGTTCCAGGACGTGGGAAGTCATACCTGAGTGGGAGCACATTCCAGGGCATTAGGAGTCAGACCTGGGTGGCAGCACATTCCAGGGCGTGGGAAGTCGGGCCTGATTGGGAGCACATTCCAGGGCATGGGAAGTCAGACCTGAGTGTGAGCACATGCCAGGACATTGGTCAGACCAGTGTGTGAGCACATTCCAGGGCATGGGTCCTTGGACTTGACTGGGAACAGATTCCAGGGTGTGAAGAGGCAGACCTGAGTGCGAGCACATTCCAGGGCATGGGGAGTCGGACCTGAGTGGGAGCACATTCCAGGGCGACAGGTGTCAGACCTGAGTGGGAGCACATTCCAACGTGTGGGGAGACAGACCTGGGTGGGAGCACATTCCAGGGTGTGGGGAGTCAGACCTGAGTGGGAGCACATTCCAGGGCATGTGAAGTCGGACCTGAGTGGGAGCACATTCCAGGGCATGGGGAGTCGGACCAGAGTGGGAGCACATTCCAGGGCACGGGGAGTCGGACCTGAGTGGGAGCACATTCCAGGGCGTGGGAAGTCGGTCCTCAGTGGGAGCACATTCCAGGGCATGGGAAGTCGGGCCTGAATGGGAGCACAGTCCCGGACACGGGGAGTCGGAACTGAGTGTGAGCACATTCCAGAGCGAGAGGAGTCAGACCTGAGTGGGAGCATGTTCCAGGACGTGGGGAGTCATAACTGAATGCGAGCACATTCCAGGGCGTGGGAATTCAGACCTGAGTGGGAGCACATTCCAGGGCATGGGTAGTCGGACCTGAGTGGGAGCACAATCCAGGGCATGGGGAGTCGGACCTGAGTGGGAGCACATTCCAGGGCGTGGGAAGTCGGTCCTGAGTGGGAGCACATTGCAGGGCGTAGGAAGTCGGGTCTGAGTGGGAGCACATTCCCGGACACAGGGAGTCGGAACTGAGTGTGAGCACATTCCAGAGCGAGAGGAATCGGTCCTGAGTGGGAGCATGTTCCAGGACGTTGGGAGTCCGAACTGAGTGGGAGCACATTCCAGGGCATGGGTAGTCGGACCTGATTGGGAGCACGTTCCAGGACGTAGGGAGTCAGACCTGAGTGGGCGCAAATTCCAGGGCATGGGGAGTCGGACCTGTTTGGGAGCACATTCCAGGGCATTAGGAGTCAGACATGGGTTGGAGCACATTCCAGGGTGTGGGGCGTCAGACCTGAGTGGGAGCACATTCCAGGGCATGGGAAGTCGGACCTGAGTGGGAGCACATTCCAGGGCATGGGGAGTCGGACCTGAGTGGGAGCACGTTCCAGGACGTGGGAAGTCAGACCTGAGTGGGAGCACATTCCAGGGCATTAGGAGTCAGACCTGGGTGGGAGCACATTCCAGGGCGTGGGAAGTCGGGCCTCAGTGGGAGCACATTCCAGGGCGTGGGTAGGCAGACCTGAGTGTGAGCACATTCCAGGACATGGGGATTCGGACATGAGTGGGAGCACGTTCCAGGACGTGGGGAGTCAGACCTGAGTTGGAGCACATTCCAGGGCATTAGGAGTCAGACCTGGGTGGGAGCACATTCCAGGGCGTGGGAAGTTGGGCCTGATTGGGAGCACATTCCAGGGCATGGGTAGTCAGACCTGAGTGTGAGCACATTCCAGGGCATGGGGAGACGGACATGAGTGGGAGCACGTTCCAGGACGTGGGAAGTCATACCTGAGTGGGAGCACATTCCAGGGCATTAGGGGTCAGACCTGGGTGGGAGCACATTCCAGGGCGTGGGAAGTCGGGCCTCAGTGGGAGCACATTCCAGGGCGTGGGTAGTCAGACCTGAGTGTGAGCACATTCCAGGACATGGGTATTCGGACATGAGTGGGAGCACGTTCCAGGACGTGGGGAGTCAGACCTGAGTGGGAGCACATTCCAGGGCATTAGGAGTCAGACCTGGGTGGCAGCACATTCCAGGGCGTGGGAAGTCGGGCCTGATTGGGAGCACATTCCAGGGCATGGGGAGTCGGACCTGAGTGGGAGCACATTCCAGGGTGTGGGAAGTCGGTCCTGAGTGGGAGCACATTCCAGGGCGTAGGAAGTCGGGCCTGAGTGGGAGCACATTCCCGGACACAGGGAGTTGGAAAGAGTGTGAGCACATTCCAGAGCGAGAGGAGTCGGACTTGAGTGGGAGCATGTTCCAGGACGTGTGGAGTCCGAACTTAGTGGGAGCACATTCCAGGGCATGAGGAGTCAGACCTGACTGTGAGCACATTCCAGAGCGAGAGGAGTCGCACCTGAGTGGGAGCTCATTCCAGGGCATGGAAAGTCATGCCTGATTGGGAGCACATTCCAGGGCATGGGTAGTAGGGCCTCAGTGGGAGCACATTCCAGGGCGTGGGCAGTAAGACCTGTGTGTGAGCACATTCCAGGGCATGGGGATTCGCACCTGATTGGGAGCACGTTCCAGGACGTAGGCAGTCAGACCTGAGGGGGCGCAAATTCCAGGGCATGGGGAGTCGGACCTGTTAGGGAGCACATTCCAGGGCATGGGGAGTCGGAACTGAATGGGAGCACATTCCAGGGCGTGGGAAGTCAGACCTGAGTGGGAGCACATTCCAGGGCGTGGGAAGTCGGGCCTGAGTGGGAGCACATTCCCGGACATGGGGAGTCGGAACTGAGTGTGAGCACATTCCAGAGCCAGAGGAGTCGGGCCTGAGTGGGAGCATGTTCCAGGATGTGGGGAGTCATAACTGAGTGGGAGCACATTCCAGGGTTTGAGGAGTCAGACCTGAGTGGGAGCATATTGCAGGGCGTGGGGCGGCTGACCTGAGTGGGAGCACATTCCAGGAATTGGGAATCGGACCTGGTTGGGAGCACATTCCAGGGTGTGGGAAGTCGGGCCTCAGTGGGAGCACATTCCAGGGCGTGGCTAGTCAGACCTGAGTGTGAGCACATTCCAGGACATGGGGATTCGGACATGAGTGGGAGCACGTTCCAGGACGTGGGAAGTCAGACCTGAGTGGGAGCACATTCCAGGGCATTAGGAGTCAGACCTGGGTGGGAGCACATTCCAGGGCGTGGGAAGTCGGGCCTCAGTGGGAGCACATTCCAGGGCGTGGGTAGTCAGACCTGAGTGTGAGCACATTCCAGGACATGGGGATTCGGACATGAGTGGGAGCACGTTCCAGGACGTGGGGAGTCAGACCTGAGTTGGAGCACATTCCAGGGCATTAGGAGTCAGACCTGGGTGGGAGCACGTTCCAGGGCGTTGAAAGTCGGGCCTGATTGGGAGCACATTCCAGGGCATGGGTAGTCAGACCTGAGTGTGAGCACATTCCAGGGCATGGGGAGACGGACATGAGTGGGAGCACGTTCCAGGACGTGGGAAGTCATACCTGAGTGGGAGCACATTCCAGGGCATTAGGAGTCAGACCTGGGTGGGAGCACATTCCAGGGCGTGGGAAGTCGGGCCTCAGTGGGAGCACATTCCAGGGCGTGGGTAGTCAGACCTGAGTGTGAGCACATTCCAGGACATGGGTATTCGGACATGAGTGGGAGCACGTTCCAGGACGTGGGGAGTCAGACCTGAGTGGGAGCACATTCCAGGGCATTAGGAGTCAGACCTGGGTGGCAGCACATTCCAGGGCGTGGGAAGTCGGGCCTGATTGGGAGCACATTCCAGGGCATGGGTAGTCAGACCTGAGTGTGAGCACATTCCAGGGCATGGGGAGACGGTCATGAGTGGGAGCACGTTCCAGGACGTGGGAAGTCATACCTGAGTGGGAGCACATTCCAGGGCATTAGGAGTCGGAACTGACTGGGAGCACATTCCAGGGCATGGGGAGTCGGGCCTCTGTGGGAGCACATTCCAGGGAGTGGGCAGTCAGACCTGTGTGTGAGCACATTCCAGGGCATGGGGATTCGGACCTGATTGGGAGCACGTTCCAGGACGTAGGGAGTCAGACCTGAGTGGGCGCAAATTCCAGGGCATGGGGAGTCGGACCTGTTTGGGAGCACATTCCAGGGCATGGGGAGTCGGAACTGAATGGGAGCACATTCCAGGGCATGGGAAGGCAGACCTGAGTGGGAGCACATTCCAGGGCGTGGGTCCTCGGACTTGACTGGGAACATATTCCGGGGCATGAAGAGGCAGACTTGAGTGCGAGCACATTCCAGGGCATTGGGAGTCGGACCAAAGTGGGAGCATGTTCCGGGTCATGGGGAGTCGGACCTGAGTGGGAACACATTCCAGGGCGAGAGGAGTCAGACCTGAGTGGGAGCACATTCCAACGTGTGGGGAGACAGACCTGGGTGGGAGCACATTCCAATGCGTGGGGAGTCAGCCCTAAGTGGGAGCACATTCCAGGGCATGGGAAGTCGGACCTGAGTGGGAGCACATTCCAGGGCATGGGTAGTCGGACCTGAGTGGGAGCACATTCCAGGGCATGGGGAGTCGGACCTGAGTGGGAGCACATTCCAGGGCGTGGGGAGTCGGAACTGAATGGGAGCACATTCCAGGGCGTGGGAATTCAGACCTGAGTGGGAGCAAATTCCAGGGCATGGGTAGTCGGACCTGAGTGGGAGCACATTCCAGGGCATGGGGAGTCGGACCTGAGTGGGAGCACATTCCAGGGCGACAGGTGTCAGACCTGAGTGGGAGCACATTCCAACGTGTGGGGAGACAGACCTGGGTGGGAGCACATTCCAGGGTGTGGGGAGTCAGACCTGAGTGGGAGCACATTCCAGGGCATGGGAAGTCGGACCTGAGTGGGAGCACATTCCAGGGCATGGGGAGTCGGACCAGAGTGGGAGCACATTCCAGGGCATGGGGAGTCGGACCTGAGTGGGAGCACATTCCAGGGCGTGGGAAGTCGGTCCTCAGTGGGAGCACATTCCAGGGCGTGGGAAGTCGGGCCTGAATGGGAGCACAGTCCCGGACACGGGGAGTCGGGACTGAGTGTGAGCACATTCCAGAGCGAGAGGAGTCAGACCTGAGTGGGAGCATGTTCCAGGACGTGGGGAGTCATAACTGAGTGGGAGCACATTCCAGGGTGCGCGGAGTCAGACCTGAGTGGGAGCACATTCCAGGACATTGGGAGCCGGATCTGAGTGGGAGCACATTCCAGCGCGTGGGAAGTCGGGCCTGATTTGGAGTACATTCCAGGGCGTGGGTAGTCAGACATGACTGTGAGCACATTCCAGGGCATGGGCAGTCAGACCTCAGTGGGAGCACATTCCATGGCAAGGGGAGGCGGACCTGAGTGGGAGCACATTCCAGGGCATGGGGAGTCGGAACTGATTGGTAGCACATTCCAGGGCATGGGGAGTCGGGCCTCTGTGGGAGCACATTCCAGGGAGTGGGCAGTCAGACCTGTGTGTGAGCACATTCCAGGGCATGGGGATTCGGACCTGATTGGGAGCACGTTCCAGGACGTAGGGAGTCAGACCTGAGTGGGCGCGAATTCCAGGGCATGGGGAGTCGGACCTGTTTGGGAGCACATTCCAGGGCATGGGGAGTCGGAACTGAATGGGAGCACATTCCAGGGCATGGGAAGGCAGACCTGAGTGGGAGCACATTCCAGGGCGTGGGTCCTCGGAATTGACTGGGAACATATTCCGGGGCATGAAGAGGCAGACTTGAGTGCGAGCACTTTCCAGGGCATGGGGAGTCGGACCAAAGTGGGAGCATGTTCCGGGTCATGGGGAGTCGGACCTGAGTGGGAACACATTCCAGGGCGAGAGGAGTCAGACCTGAGTGGGAGCACATTCCAACGTGTGGGGAGACAGACCTGGGTGGGAGCACATTCCAATGCGTGGGGAGTCAGCCCTAAGTGGGAGCACATTCCAGGGCATGGGAAGTCGGACCTGAGTGGGAGCACATTCCAGGGCATGGGTAGTCGGACCTGAGTGGGAGCACATTCCAGGGCATGGGGAGTCGGACCTGAGTGGGAGCACATTCCAGGGCGTGGGGAGTCGGAACTGAATGGGAGCACATTCCAGGGCGTGGGAATTCAGACCTGAGTGGGAGCAAATTCCAGGGCATGGGTAGTCGGACCTGAGTGGGAGCACATTCCAGGGCATGGGGAGTCGGACCTGAGTGGGAGCACATTCCAGGGCGTGGGAAGTCGGTCCTGAGTGGGAGCACATTGCAGGGCATAGGAAGTCGGGCCTGAGTGGGAGCACATTCCCGGACACAGGGAGTCGGAACTGTGTGTGAGCACATTCCAGAGCGAGAGGAGTCGGTCCTGAGTGGGAGCATGTTCCAGGACGTGGGGAGTCCGAACTGAGTGGGAGCACATTCCAGGGCATGGGTAGTCGGACCTGATTGGGAGCACGTTCCAGGACGTAGGGAGTCAGACCTGAGTGGGCGCAAATTCCAGGGCATGGGGAGTCGGACCTGTTTGGGAGCACATTCCAGGGCATGGGGAGTCGGAACTGAATGGGAGCACATTCCAGGGCGTGGGAAGTCAGACCTGAGTGGGAGCACATTCCAGGGCGTGGGAAGTCGGGCCTGAGTGGGAGCACATTCCCGGACATGGGGAGTCGGAACTGAGTGTGAGCACCTTCCAGAGCGAGAGGAGTCGGACCTGAGTGGGAGCATGTTCCAGGATTTTGGGAGTCATAACTGAGTGGGAGCACATTCCAGGGCGTGAGGAGTCAGAACTGAGTGGGAGCATATTCCAGGGCGTGGGGCGGCGGACCTGAGTGGGAGCACATTCCAGGAATGGGGAATCGGACCTGGTTGGGAGCACATTCCAGGGTGTGGGAAGTCGGGCCTCAGTGGGAGCACATTCCAGCACGTGGGGAGTCAGACCTGAGTGGGAGCACATTCCAGGGCATTAGGAGTCAGACCTGGGTGGGAGCACATTCCAGGGCGTGGGAAGTCGGGCCTGATTGGGAGCACATTCCACGGCATGGGTAGTCAGACCTGAGTGTGAGCACATTCCAGGGCATGGGGAGACGGACCAGAGTGGGAGCACATTCCAGGACGTGGGGAGTCAGACCTGAGTGGGAGCACATGCCAGGACATTGGTCAGACCAGAGTGTGAGCACATTCCAGGGCATGGGTCCTTGGACTTGACTGGGAACACATTGCAGGGTGTGAAGAGGCAGACCTGAGCGCGAGCACATTCCAGGGCATGGGGAGTCGGACCTGAGTGGGAGCACATTCCAGGGCGACAGGTGTCAGACCTGAGTGGGAGCACATTCCAACGTGTGGGGAGACAGACCTGGGTGGGAGCACATTCCAGGGTGTGGGGAGTCAGACCTGAGTGGGAGCACATTCCAGGGCATGGGAAGTCGGACCTGAGTGGGAGCACATTCCAGGGCATGGGGAGTTGGACCAGAGTGGGAGCACATTCGAGGGCATGGGGAGTCGGACCTGAGTGGGAGCATGTTCCAGGACGTGGGAAGTCAGACCTGAGTGGGAGCACATTCCAGGGCATTAGGAGTCAGACCTGGGTGGGAGCACATTCCAGGGCGTGGGAAGTCGGGCCTCAGTGGGAGCACATTCCAGGGCGTGGGTAGTCAGACCTGAGTGTGAGCACATTCCAGGACATGGGGATTCGGACATGAGTGGGAGCACGTTCCAGGACGTGGGGAGTCAGACCTGAGTTGGAGCACATTCCAGGGCATTAGGAGTCAGACCTGGGTGGGAGCACATTCCAGGGCGTGGGAAGTCGGGCCTGATTGGGAGCACATTCCTGGGCATGGGTAGTCAGACCTGAGTGTGAGCACATTCCAGGGCATGGGGAGACGGACATGAGTGGGAGCACGTTCCAGGACGTGGGAAGTCATACCTGAGTGGGAGCACATTCCTGGGCATTAGGAGTCAGACCTGGGTGGGAGCACATTCCAGGGCGTGGGAAGTCGGGCCTCAGTGGGAGCACATTCCAGGGCGTGGGTAGTCAGACCTGAGTGGGAGCACATTCCAGGGCATGGGAAGTCGGACCTGAGTGGGAGCACATTCCAGGGCATGGGGAGTCGGACCAGTGTGGGAGCACATTCCAGGGCACCGGGAGTCGGACCTGAGTGGGAGCACATTCCAGGGCGTGGGAAGTCGGTCCTCAGTGGGAGCACATTCCAGGGCGTGGGAAGTCGGGCCTGAATGGGAGCACAGTCCCGGACACGGGGAGTCGGAACTGAGTGTGAGCACATTCCAGAGCGAGAGGAGTCAGACCTGAGTGGGAGCATGTTCCAGGACGTGGGGAGTCATAACTGAGTGGGAGCACATTCCAGGGTGCGCGGAGTCAGACCTGAGTGGGAGCACATTCCAGGACATTGGGAGCCGGATCTGAGTGGGAGCACATTCCAGCGCGTGGGAAGTCGGGCCTGATTGGGAGTACATTCCAGGGCGTGGGTAGTCAGACCTGACTGTGAGCACATTCCAGGGCATGGGCAGTCAGACCTGAGTGGGAGCACATTCCATGGCAAGGGGAGGCGGACCTGAGTGGGAGCACATTCCAGGGCATGGGGAGTCGGAACTGATTGGTAGCACATTCCAGGGCATGGGGAGTCGGGCCTCTGTGGGAGCACATTCCAGGGAGTGGGCAGTCAGACCTGTGTGTGAGCACATTCCAGGGCATGGGGATTCGGACCTGATTGGGAGCACGTTCCAGGACGTAGGGAGTCAGACCTGAGTGGGCGCAAATTCCAGGGCATGGGGAGTCGGACCTGTTTGGGAGCACATTCCAGGGCATGGGGAGTCGGAACTGAATGGGAGCACATTCCAGGGCATGGGAAGACAGACCTGAGTGGGAGCACATTCCAGGGCGTGGGTCCTCGGAATTGACTGGGAACATATTCCGGGGCATGAAGAGGCAGACTTAAGTGCGAGCACTTTCCAGGGCATGGGGAGTCGGACCAAAGTGGGAGCATGTTCCGGGTCATGGGGAGTCGGACCTGAGTGGGAACACATTCCAGGGCGAGAGGAGTCAGACCTGAGTGGGAGCACATTCCAACGTGTGGGGAGACAGACCTGGGTGGGAGCACATTCCAATGCGTGGGGAGTCAGCCCTAAGTGGGAGCACATTCCAGGGCATGGGAAGTCGGACCTGAGTGGGAGCACATTCCAGGGCATGGGTAGTCGGACCTGAGTGGGAGCACATTCCAGGGCATGGGGAGTCGGACCTGAGTGGGAGCACATTCCAGGGCGTGGGGAGTCGGAACTGAATGGGAGCACATTCCAGGGCGTGGGAATTCAGACCTGAGTGGGAGCAAATTCCAGGGCATGGGTAGTCGGACCTGAGTGGGAGCACATTCCAGGGCATGGGGAGTCGGACCTGAGTGGGAGCACATTCCAGGGCGTGGGAAGTCGGTCCTGAGTGGGAGCACATTGCAGGGAGTAGGAAGTCGGGCCTGAGTGGGAGCACATTCCCGGACACAGGGAGTCGGAACTGTGTGTGAGCACATTCCAGAGCGAGAGGAGTCGGTCCTGAGTGGGAGCATGTTCCAGGACGTGGGGAGTCCGAACTGAGTGGGAGCACATTCCAGGGCATGGGTAGTCGGACCTGATTGGGAGCACGTTCCAGGACGTAGGGAGTCAGACCTGAGTGGGCGCAAATTCCAGGGCATGGGGAGTCGGACCTGTTTGGGAGCACATTCCAGGGCATGGGGAGTCGGAACTGAATGGGAGCACATTCCAGGGCGTGGGAAGTCAGACCTGAGTGGGAGCACATTCCAGGGCGTGGGAAGTCGGGCCTGAGTGGGAGCACATTCCCGGACATGGGGAGTCGGAACTGAGTGTGAGCACCTTCCAGAGCGAGAGGAGTCGGACCTGAGTGGGAGCATGTTCCAGGATTTTGGGAGTCATAACTGAGTGGGAGCACATTCCAGGGCGTGAGGAGTCAGAACTGAGTGGGAGCATATTCCAGGGCGTGGGGCGGCGTACCTGAGTGGGAGCACATTCCAGGAATGGGGAATCGGACCTGGTTGGGAGCACATTCCAGGGTGTGGGAAGTCGGGCCTCAGTGGGAGCACATTCCAGCACGTGGGGAGTCAGACCTGAGTGGGAGCTCATTCCAGGGCATTAGGAGTCAGACCTGGGTGGGAGCACATTCCAGGGCGTGGGAAGTCGGGCCTGATTGGGAGCACATTCCACGGCATGGGTAGTCAGACCTGAGTGTGAGCACATTCCAGGGCATGGGGAGACGGACCAGAGTGGGAGCACATTCCAGGACGTGGGGAGTCAGACCTGAGTGGGAGCACATGCCAGGACATTGGTCAGACCAGAGTGTGAGCACATTCCAGGGCATGGGTCCTTGGACTTGACTGGGAACACATTGCAGGGTGTGAAGAGGCAGACCTGAGCGCGAGCACATTCCAGGGCATGGGAAGTCGGACCTGAGTGGGAGCACATTCCAGGGCGACAGGTGTCAGACCTGAGTGGGAGCACATTCCAACGTGTGGGGAGACAGACCTGGGTGGGAGCACATTCCAGGGTGTGGGGAGTCAGACCTGAGTGGGAGCACATTCCAGGGCATGGGAAGTCGGACCTGAGTGGGAGCACATTCCAGGGCATGGGGAGTTGGACCAGAGTGGGAGCACATTCGAGGGCATGGGGAGTCGGACCTGAGTGGGAGCACGTTCCAGGACGTGGGAAGTCAGACCTGAGTGGGAGCACATTCCAGGGCATTAGGAGTCAGACCTGGGTGGGAGCACATTCCAGGGCGTGGGAAGTCGGGCCTCAGTGGGAGCACATTCCAGGGCGTGGGTAGTCAGACCTGAGTGTGAGCACATTCCAGGACATGGGGATTCGGACATGAGTGGGAGCACGTTCCAGGACGTGGGGAGTCAGACCTGAGTTGGAGCACATTCCAGGGCATTAGGAGTCAGACCTGGGTGGGAGCACATTCCAGGGCGTGGGAAGTCGGGCCTGATTGGGAGCACATTCCTGGGCATGGGTAGTCAGACCTGAGTGTGAGCACATTCCAGGGCATGGGGAGACGGACATGAGTGGGAGCACGTTCCAGGACGTGGGAAGTCATACCTGAGTGGGAGCACATTCCTGGGCATTAGGAGTCAGACCTGGGTGGGAGCACATTCCAGGGCGTGGGAAGTCGGGCCTCAGTGGGAGCACATTCCAGGGCGTGGGTAGTGAGACCTGAGTGTGAGCACATTCCAGGACATGGGTATTCGGACATGAGTGGGAGCACGTTCCAGGACGTGGGGAGTCAGACCTGAGTGGGAGCACATTCCAGGGCATTAGGAGTCAGACCTGGGAGGCAGCACATTCCAGGGCGTGGGAAGTCGGGCCTGATTGGGAGCACATTCCAGGGCATGGGTAGTCAGACCTGAGTGTGAGCACATTCCAGGGCATGGGGAGACGGACATGAGTGGGAGCACTTTCCAGGACGTGGGAAGTCATACCTGAGTGGGAGCACATTCCAGGGCATTAGGAGTCAGAACTGGGTGGGAGCACATTCCAGGGCTTGGGAAGTCGGGCCTCAGTGGGAGCACATTCCAGGGCGTGGGTAGTCAGACCTGAGTGTGAGCACATTCCAGGACATGGGGATTCGGACATGAGTGGGAGTACTTTCCAGGACGTGGGGAGTCAGACCTGAGTGGGAGCACATTCCAGGGCATTAGGAGTCAGACCTGGGTGGCAGCACATTCCAGGGCGTGGGAAGTCGGGCCTGATTGGGAGCACATTCCAGGGCATGGGAAGTCAGACCTGAGTGTGAGCACATGCCAGGACATTGGTCAGACCAGAGTGTGAGCACATTCCAGGGCATGGGTCCTTGGACTTGACTGGGAACAGATTCCAGGGTGTGAAGAGGCAGACCTGAGTGCGAGCACATACCAGGGCATGGGGAGTCGGACCTGAGTGGGAGCACATTCCAGGGCGACAGGTGTCAGACCTGAGTGGGAGCACATTCCAACGTGTGGGGAGACAGACTGGGTGGGAGCACATTCCAGGGTGTGGGGAGTCAGACCTGAGTGGGAGCACATTCCAGGGCATGGGAAGTCGGACCTGAGTGGGAGCACATTCCAGGGCATGGGGAGTCGGACCAGAGTGGGAGCACATTCCAGGGCACGGGGAGTCGGACCTGAGTGGGAGCACATTCCAGGGCGTGGGAAGTCGGTCCTCAGTGGGAGCACATTCCAGGGCGTGGGAAGTCGGGCCTGAATGGGAGCACAGTCCCGGACACGGGGAGTCGGAACTGAGTGTGAGCACATTCCAGAGCGAGAGGAGTCAGACCTGAGTGGGAGCATGTTCCAGGACGTGGGGAGTCATAACTGAATGGGAGCACATTCCAGGGCATGGGAATTCAGACCTGAGTGGGAGCACATTCCAGGGCATGGGTAGTCGGACCTGAGTGGGAGCACAATCCAGGGCATGGGGAGTCGGACCTGAGTGGGAGCACATTCCAGGGCGTGGGAAGTCGGTCCTGAGTGGGAGCACATTGCAGGGCGTAGGAAGTCGGGCCTGAGTGGGAGCACATTCCCGGACACAGGGAGTCGGAACTGAGTGTGAGCACATTCCAGAGCGAGAGGAGTCGGTCCTGAGTGGGAGCATGTTCCAGGACGTTGGGAGTCCGAACTGAGTGGGAGCACATTCCAGGGCATGGGTAGTCGGACCTGATTGGGAGCACGTTCCAGGACGTAGGGAGTCAGACCTGAGTGGGCGCAAATTCCAGGGCATGGGGAGTCGGACCTGTTTGGGAGCACATTCCAGGGCATTAGGAGTCAGACCTGGGTTGGAGCACATTCCAGGGTGTGGGGCGTCAGACCTGAGTGGGAGCACATTCCAGGGCATGGGAAGTCGGACCTGAGTGGGAGCACATTCCAGGGCATGGGGAGTCGGACCTGAGTGGGAGCACGTTCCAGGACGTGGGAAGTCAGACCTGAGTGGGAGCACATTCCAGGGCATTAGGAGTCAGACCTGGGTGGGAGCACATTCCAGGGCGTGGGAAGTCGGGCCTCAGTGGGAGCACATTCCAGGGCGTGGGTAGTCAGACCTGAGTGTGAGCACATTCCAGGACATGGGGATTCGGACATGAGTGGGAGCACGTTCCAGGACGTGGGGAGTCAGACCTGAGTTGGAGCACATTCCAGGGCATTAGGAGTCAGACCTGGGTGGGAGCACATTCCAGGGCGTGGGAAGTCGGGCCTGATTGGGAGCACATTCCAGGGCATGGGTAGTCAGACCTGAGTGTGAGCACATTCCAGGGCATGGGGAGACGGACATGAGTGGGAGCACGTTCCAGGACGTGGGAAGTCATACCTGAGAGGGAGCACATTCCAGGGCATTAGGAGTCAGACCTGGGTGGGAGCACATTCCAGGGCGTGGGAAGTCGGGCCTCAGTGGGAGCACATTCCAGGGCGTGGGTAGTCAGACCTGAGTGTGAGCACATTCCAGGACATGGGTATTCGGACATGAGTGGGAGCACGTTCCAGGACGTGGGGAGTCAGACCTGAGTGGGAGCACATTCCAGGGCATTAGGAGTCAGACCTGGGTGGCAGCACATTCCAGGGCGTGGGAAGTCGGGCCTGATTGGGAGCACATTCCAGGGCATGGGGAGTCGGACCTGAGTGGGAGCACATTCCAGGGTGTGGGAAGTCGGTCCTGAGTGGGAGCACATTCCAGGGCGTAGGAAGTCGGGCCTGAGTGGGAGCACATTCCCGGACACAGGGAGTCGGAAAGAGTGTGAGCACATTCCAGAGCGAGAGGAGTCGGACTTGAGTGGGAGCATGTTCCAGGACGTGTGGAGTCCGAACTTAGTGGGAGCACATTCCAGGGCATGAGGAGTCAGACCTGACTGTGAGCACATTCCAGAGCGAGAGGAGTCGCACCAGAGTGGGAGCTCATTCCAGGGCATGGAAATTCATGCCTGATTGGGAGCACATTCCAGGGCGTGGGCAGTAAGACCTGTGTGTGAGCACATTCCAGGGTATGGGGATTCGCACCTGATTGGGAGCACGTTCCAGGACGTAGGCAGTCAGACCTGAGGGGGCGCAAATTCCAGGGCATGGGGAGTCGGAGCTGTTAGGGAGCACATTCCAGGGCATGGGGAGTCGGAACTGAATGGGAGCACATTCCAGGGCGTGGGAAGTCAGACCTGAGTGGGAGCACATTCCAGGGCGTGGGAAGTCGGGCCTGAGTGGGAGCACATTCCCGGACATGGGGAGTCGGAACTGAGTGTGAGCACATTTCAGAGCCAGAGGAGTCGGACCTGAGTGGGAGCATGTTCCAGGATGTGGGGAGTCATAACTGAGTGGGAGCACATTCCAGGGTTTGAGGAGTCAGACCTGAGTGGGAGCATATTGCAGGGCGTGGGGCGGCTGACCTGAGTGGGAGCACATTCCAGGAATTGGGAATCGGACCTGGTTGGGAGCACATTCCAGGGTGTGGGAAGTCGGGCCTCAGTGGGAGCACATTCCAGGGCGTGGCTAGTCAGACCTGAGTGTGAGCACATTCCAGGACATGGGGATTCGGACATGAGTGGGAGCACGTTCCAGGACGTGGGAAGTCAGACCTGAGTGGGAGCACATTCCAGGGCATTAGGAGTCAGACCTGGGTGGGAGCACATTCCAGGGCGTGGGAAGTCGGGCCTCAGTGGGAGCACATTCCAGGGCGTGGGTAGTCAGACCTGAGTGTGAGCACATTCCAGGACATGGGGATTCGGACATGAGTGGGAGCACGTTCCAGGACGTGGGGAGTCAGACCTGAGTTGGAGCACATTCCAGGGCATTAGGAGTCAGACCTGGGTGGGAGCACATTCCAGGGCGTGGGAAGTCGGGCCTCAGTGGGAGCACATTCCAGGGCGTGGCTAGTCAGACCTGAGTGTGAGCACATTCCAGGACATGGGGATTCGGACATGAGTGGGAGCACGTTCCAGGACGTGGGAAGTCAGACCTGAGTGGGAGCACATTCCAGGGCATTAGGAGTCAGACCTGGGTGGGAGCACATTCCAGGGCGTGGGAAGTCGGGCCTCAGTGGGAGCACATTCCAGGGCGTGGGTAGTCAGACCTGAGTGTGAGCACATTCCAGGACATGGGGATTCGGACATGAGTGGGAGCACGTTCCAGGACGTGGGGAGTCAGACCTGAGTTGGAGCACATTCCAGGGCATTAGGAGTCAGACCTGGGTGGGAGCACATTCCAGGGCGTGGGAAGTCGGGCCTGATTGGGAGCACATTCCAGGGCATGGGTAGTCAGACCTGAGTGTGAGCACATTCCAGGGCATGGGGAGACGGACATGAGCGGGAGCACGTTCCAGGACGTGGGAAGTCATACCTGAGTGGGAGCACATTCCAGGGCATTAGGAGTCAGACCTGGGTGGGAGCACATTCCAGGGCGTGGGAAGTCGGGCCTCAGTGGGAGCACATTCCAGGGCGTGGGTAGTCAGACCTGAGTGTGAGCACATTCCAGGACATGGGTATTCGGACATGAGTGGGAGCACGTTCCAGGACGTGGGGAGTCAGACCTGAGTGGGAGCACATTCCAGGGCATTAGGAGTCAGACCTGGTTGGCAGCACATTCCAGGGCGTGGGAAGTCGGGCCTGATTGGGAGCACATTCCAGGGCATGGGTAGTCAGACCTGATTGCGAGCACATTCCAGGGCATGGGGAGACGGACATGAGTGGGAGCACTTTCCAGGACGTGGGAAGTCATACCTGAGTGGGAGCACATTCCAGGGCATTAGGAGTCAGAACTGGGTGGGAGCACATTCCAGGGCTTGGGAAGTCGGGCCTCAGTGGGAGCACATTCCAGGGCGTGGGTAGTCAGACCTGAGTGTGAGCACATTCCAGGACATGGGGATTCGGACATGAGTGGGAGCACGTTCCAGGACGTGGGGAGTCAGACCTGAGTGGGAGCACATTCCAGGGCATTAGGAGTCAGACCTGGGTGGCAGCACATTCCAGGGCGTGGGAAGTCGGGCCTGATTGGGAGCACATTCCAGGGCATGGGAAGTCAGACCTGAGTGTGAGCACATGCCAGGACATTGGTCAGACCAGAGTGTGAGCACATTCCGGGGCATGGGTCCTTGGACTTGACTGGGAACACATTCCAGGGTGTGAAGAGGCAGACCTGAGTGCGAGCACATTCCAGGGCATGGGGAGTCGGACCTGAGTGGGAGCACATTCCAGGGCGACAGGTGTCAGACCTGAGTGGGAGCACATTCCAACGTGTGGGGAGACAGACCTGGGTGGGAGCACATTCCAGGGTGTGGGGAGTCAGACCTGAGTGGGAGCACATTCCAGGGCATGGGAAGTCGGACCTGAGTGGGAGCACATTCCAGGGCATGGGGAGTCGGACCAGAGAGGGAGCACATTCCAGGGCACGGGGAGTCGGACCTGAGTGGGAGCACATTCCAGGGCGTGGGAAGTCGGTCCTCAGTGGGAGCACATTCCAGGGCGTGGGAAGTCGGGCCTGAATGGGAGCACAGTCCCGGACACGGGGAGTCGGAACTGAGTGTGAGCACATTCCAGAGCGAGAGGAGTCAGACCTGAGTGGGAGCATGTTCCAGGACGTGGGGAGTCATAACTGAATGGGAGCACATTCCAGGGCATGGGAATTCAGACCTGAGTGGGAGCACATTCCAGGGCATGGGTAGTCGGACCTGAGTGGGAGCACAATCCAGGGCATGGGGAGTCGGACCTGAGTGGGAGCACATTCCAGGGCGTGGGAAGTCGGTCCTGAGTGGGAGCACATTGCAGGGCGTAGGAAGTCGGGCCTGAGTGGGAGCACATTCCCGGACACAGGGAGTCGGAACTGAGTGTGAGCACATTCCAGAGCGAGAGGAGTCGGTCCTGAGTGGGAGCATGTTCCAGGACGTGGGGAGTCCGAACTGAGTGGGAGCACATTCCAGGGCATGGGTAGTCGGACCTGATTGGGAGCACGTTCCAGGACGTAGGGAGTCAGACCTGAGTGGGCGCAAATTCCAGGGCATGGGGAGTCGGACCTGTTTGGGAGCACATTCCAGGGCATTAGGAGTCAGACCTGGGTTGGAGCACATTCCAGGGTGTGGGGCGTCAGACCTGAGTGGGAGCACATTCCAGGGCATGGGAAGTCGGACCTGAGTGGGAGCACATTCCAGGGCATGGGGAGTCCGACCTGAGTGGGAGCACGTTCCAGGACGTGGGAAGTCAGACCTGAGTGGGAGCACATTCCAGGGCATTAGGAGTCAGACCTGGGTGGGAGCACATTCCAGGGCGTGGGAAGTCGGGCCTCAGTGGGAGCACATTCCAGGGCGTGGGTAGTCAGACCTGTGTGTGAGCACATTCCAGGACATGGGGATTCGGACATGAGTGGGAGCACGTTCCAGGACGTGGGGAGTCAGACCTGAGTGGGAGCACATTCCAGGGCATTAGGAGTCAGACCTGGGTGGCAGCACATTCCAGGGCGTGGGAAGTCGGGCCTGATTGGGAGCACATTCCAGGGCATGGGGAGTCGGACCTGAGTGGGCGTACATTCCAGGGTGTGGGAAGTCGGTCCTGAGTGGGAGCACATTCCAGGGCGTAGGAAGTCGGGCCTGAGTGGGAGCACATTCCCGGACACAGGGAGTCGGAAAGAGTGTGAGCACATTCCAGAGCGAGAGGAGTCGGACTTGAGTGGGAGCATGTTCCAGGACGTGTGGAGTCCGAACTTAGTGGGAGCACATTCCAGGGCATGAGGAGTCAGACCTGACTGTGAGCACATTCCAGAGCGAGAGGAGTCGCACCTGAGTGGGAGCTCATTCCAGGGCATGGAAAGTCATGCCTGATTGGGAGCACATTCCAGGGCATGGGTAGTAGGGCCTCAGTGGGAGCACATTCCAGGGCGTGGGCAGTAAGACCTGTGTGTGAGCACATTCCAGGGCATGGGGATTCGCACCTGATTGGGAGCACGTTCCAGGACGTAGGCAGTCAGACCTGAAGGGGCGCAAATTCCAGGGCATGGGGAGTCGGACCTGTTAGGGAGCACATTCCAGGGCATGGGGTGTCGGAACTGAATGGGAGCACATTCCAGGGCGTGGGAAGTCAGACCTGAGTGGGAGCACATTCCAGGGCGTGGGAAGTCGGGCCTGCGTGGGAGCACATTCCCGGACATGGGGAGTCGGAACTGAGTGTGAGCACATTCCAGAGCCAGAGGAGTCGGACCTGAGTGGGAGCATGTTCCAGGATGTGGGGAGTCATAACTGAGTGGGAGCACATTCCAGGGTTTGAGGAGTCAGACCTGAGTGGGAGCATATTGCAGGGCGTGGGGCGGCTGACCTGAGTGGGAGCACATTCCAGGAATTGGGAATCGGACCTGGTTGGGAGCACATTCCAGGGTGTGGGAAGTCGGGCCTCAGTGGGAGCACATTCCAGGGCGTGGCTAGTCAGACCTGAGTGTGAGCACATTCCAGGACATGGGGATTCGGACATGAGTGGGAGCACGTTCCAGGACGTGGGAAGTCAGACCTGAGTGGGAGCACATTCCAGGGCATTAGGAGTCAGACCTGGGTGGGAGCACATTCCAGGGCGTGGGAAGTCGGGCCTCAGTGGGAGCACATTCCAGGGCGTGGGTAGTCAGACCTGATTGTGAGCACATTCCAGGACATGGGGAGTCAGACCTGAGTTGGAGCACATTCCAGGGCATTAGGAGTCAGACCTGGGTGGGAGCACATTCCAGGGCGTGGGAAGTCGGGCCTGATTGGGAGCACATTCCAGGGCATGGGTAGTCAGACCTGAGTGTGAGCACATTCCAGGGCATGGGGAGACGGACATGAGTGGGAGCAAGTTCCAGGACGTGGGAAGTCATACCTGAGTGGGAGCACATTCCAGGGCATTAGGAGTCAGACCTGGGTGGGAGCACATTCCAGGGCGTGGGAAGTCGGGCCTCAGTGGGAGCACATTCCAGGGCATGGGTAGTCAGACCTGAGTGTGAGCACATTCCAGGACATGGGTATTCGGACATGAGTGGGAGCACGTTCCAGGACGTGGGGAGTCAGACCTGAGTGGGAGCACATTCCAGGGCATTAGGAGTCAGACCTGGGTGGCAGCACATTCCAGGGCGTGGGAAGTCGGGCCTGATTGGGAGCACATTCCAGGGCATGGGTAGTCAGACCTGAGTGTGAGCACATTCCAGGGCATGGGGAGACGGACATGAGTGGGAGCACTTTCCAGGATGTGGGAAGTCATACCTGAGTGGGAGCACATTCCAGGGCATTAGGAGTCAGAACTGGGTGGGAGCACATTCCAGGGCTTGGGAAGTCGGGCCTCAGTGGGAGCACATTCCAGGGCGTGGGTAGTCAGACCTGAGTGTGAGCACATTCCAGGACATGGGGATTCGGACATGAGTGGGAGCACGTTCCAGGACGTGGGGAGTCAGACCTGAGTGGGAGCACATTCCAGGGCATTAGGAGTCAGACCTGGGTGGCAGCACATTCCAGGGCGTGGGAAGTCGGGCCTGATTGGGAGCACATTCCAGGGCATGGGAAGTCAGACCTGAGTGTGAGCACATGCCAGGACATTGGTCAGACCAGAGTGTGAGCACATTCCGGGGCATGGGTCCTTGGACTTGACTGGCAACACATTCCAGGGTGTGACGAGGCAGACCTGAGTGCGAGCACATTCCAGGGCATGGGGAGTCGGACCTGTGTGGGAGCACGTTCCAGGGCGACAGGTGTCAGACCTGAGTGGGAGCACATTCCAACGTGTGGGGAGACAGACCTGGGTGGGAGCACATTCCAGGGTGTGGGGAGTCAGACCTGAGTGGGAGCACATTCCAGGGCATGGGAAGTCGGACCTGAGTGGGAGCACATTCCAGGGCATGGGGAGTCGGACCAGAGTGGGAGCACATTCCAGGGCATGGGGAGTCGGACCTGAGTGGGAGCACATTCCAGGGCGTGGGAAGTCGGTCCTCAGTGGGAGCACATTCCAGGGCGTGGGAAGTCGGGCCTGAATGGGAGCACAGTCCCGGACACGGGGAGTCGGAACTGAGTGTGAGCACATTCCAGAGCGAGAGGAGTCAGACCTGAGTGGGAGCATGTTCCAGGACGTGGGGAGTCATAACTGAGTCGGAGCACATTCCAGGGTGTGAGGAGTCAGAACTGAGTGGGAGCACATTCCAGGACATTGGGAGCCGGATCTGAGTGGGAGCACATTCCAGCGCGTGGGAAGTCGGGCCTGATTGGGAGTACATTCCAGGGCATGGGTAGTCAGACCTGACTGTGAGCACATTCCAGGGCATGGGCAGTCAGACCTGAGTGGGAGCACATTCCATGGCAAGGGGAGTCGGACCTGAGTGGGAGCACATTCCAGGGCGTAGGAAGTCGGGCCTGAGTGGGAGCACATTCCCGGACACAGGGAGTCGGAAAGAGTGTGAGCACATTCCAGAGCGAGAGGAGTCGGACTTGAGTGGGAGCATGTTCCAGGACGTGTGGAGTCCGAACTTAGTGGGAGCACATTCCAGGGCATGAGGAGTCAGACCTGACTGTGAGCACATTCCAGAGCGAGAGGAGTCGCACCTGAGTGGGAGCTCATTCCAGGGCATGATAAGTCATGCCTGATTGGGAGCACATTCCAGGGCATGGGTAGTAGGGCCTCAGTGGGAGCACATTCCAGGGCGTGGGCAGTAAGACCTGTGTGTGAGCACATTCCAGGGCATGGGGATTCGCACCTGATTGGGAGCACGTTCCAGGACGTAGGCAGTCAGACCTGAAGGGGCGCAAATTCCAGGGCATGGGGAGTCGGACCTGTTAGGGAGCACATTCCAGGGCATGGGGAGTCGGAACTGAATGGGAGCACATTCCAGGGCGTGGGAAGTCAGACCTGAGTGGGAGCACATTCCAGGGCGTGGGAAGTCGGGCCTGCGTGGGAGCACATTCCCGGACATGGGGAGTCGGAACTGAGTGTGAGCACATTCCAGAGCCAGAGGAGTCGGACCTGAGTGGGAGCATGTTCCAGGATGTGGGGAGTCATAACTGAGTGGGAGCACATTCCAGGGTTTGAGGAGTCAGACCTGAGTGGGAGCATATTGCAGGGCGTGGGGCGGCTGACCTGAGTGGGAGCACATTCCAGGAATTGGGAATCGGACCTGGATGGGAGCACATTCCAGGGTGTGGGAAGTCGGGCCTCAGTGGGAGCACATTCCAGGGCGTGGCTAGTCAGACCTGAGTGTGAGCACATTCCAGGACATGGGGATTCGGACATGAGTGGGAGCACGTTCCAGGACGTGGGAAGTCAGACCTGAGTGGGAGCACATTCCAGGGCATTAGGAGTCAGACCTGGGTGGGAGCACATTCCAGGGCGTGGGAAGTCGGGCCTCAGTGGGAGCACATTCCAGGGCGTGGGTAGTCAGACCTGATTGTGAGCACATTCCAGGACATGGGGATTCGGACATGAGTGGGAGCACGTTCCAGGACGTGGGGAGTCAGACCTGAGTTGGAGCACATTCCAGGGCATTAGGAGTCAGACCTGGGTGGGAGCACATTCCAGGGCGTGGGAAGTCGGGCCTGATTGGGAGCACATTCCAGGGCATGGGTAGTCAGACCTGAGTGTGAGCACATTCCAGGGCATGGGGAGACGGACATGAGTGGGAGCAAGTTCCAGGACGTGGGAAGTCATACCTGAGTGGGAGCACATTCCAGGGCATTAGGAGTCAGACCTGGGTGGGAGCACATTCCAGGGCGTGGGAAGTCGGGCCTCAGTGGGAGCACATTCCAGGGCGTGGGTAGTCAGACCTGAGTGTGAGCACATTCCAGGACATGGGGATTCGGACATGAGTGGGAGCACGTTCCAGGACGTGGGGAGTCAGACCTGAGTGGGAGCACATTCCAGGGCATTAGGAGTCAGACCTGGGTGGCAGCACATTCCAGGGCGTGGGAAGTCGGGCCTGATTGGGAGCACATTCCAGGGCATGGGTAGTCAGACCTGAGTGTGAGCACATTCCAGGGCATGGGGAGACGGACATGAGTGGGAGCACTTTCCAGGATGTGGGAAGTCATACCTGAGTGGGAGCACATTCCAGGGCATTAGGAGTCAGAACTGGGTGGGAGCACATTCCAGGGCTTGGGAAGTCGGGCCTCAGTGGGAGCACATTCCAGGGCGTGGGTAGTCAGACCTGAGTGTGAGGACATTCCAGGACATGGGGATTCGGACATGAGTGGGAGCACGTTCCAGGACGTGGGGAGTCAGACCTGAGTGGGAGCACATTCCAGGGCATTAGGAGTCAGACCTGGGTGGCAGCACATTCCAGGGCGTGGGAAGTCGGGCCTGATTGGGAGCACATTCCAGGGCATGGGAAGTCAGACCTGAGTGTGAGCACATGCCAGGACATTGGTCAGACCAGAGTGTGAGCACATTCCGGGGCATGGGTCCTTGGACTTGACTGGGAACACATTCCAGGGTGTGAAGAGGCAGACCTGAGTGCGAGCACATTCCAGGGCATGGGGAGTCGGACCTGTGTGGGAGCACGTTCCAGGGCGACAGGTGTCAGACCTGAGTGGGAGCACATTCCAACGTGTGGGGAGACAGACCTGGGTGGGAGCACATTCCAGGGTGTGGGGAGTCAGACCTGAGTGGGAGCACATTCCAGGGCATGGGAAGTCGGACCTGAGTGGGAGCACATTCCAGGGCATGGGGAGTCGGACCAGAGTGGGAGCACATTCCAGGGCATGGGGATTCGGACCTGAGTGGGAGCACATTCCAGGGCGTGGGAAGTCGGTCCTCAGTGGGAGCACATTCCAGGGCGTGGGAAGTCGGGCCTGAATGGGAGCACAGTCCCGGACACGGGGAGTCGGAACTGAGTGTGAGCACATTCCAGAGCGAGAGGAGTCAGACCTGAGTGGGAGCATGTTCCAGGACGTGGGGAGTCATAACTGAGTCGGAGCACATTCCAGGGTGTGAGGTGTCAGACCTGAGTGGGAGCACATTCCAGGACATTGGGAGCCGGATCTGAGTGGGAGCACATTCCAGCGCGTGGGAAGTCGGGCCTGATTGGGAGTACATTCCAGGGCATGGGTAGTCAGACCTGACTGTGAGCACATTCCAGGGCATGGGCAGTCAGACCTGAGTGGGAGCACATTCCATGGCAAGGGGAGTCGGACCTGAGTGGGAGCACATTCCAGGGCATGGTGAGTCGGAACTGATTGGGAGCACATTCCAGGGCATGGGGAGTCGGGCCTCTGTGGGAGCACATTCCAGGGAGTGGGCAGTCAGACCTCTGTGTGAGCACATTCCAGGGCATGGGGATTCGGACCTGATTGGGAGCACGTTCCAGGACGTAGGGAGTCAGACCTGAGTGGGCGCAAATTCCAGGGCATGGGGAGTCGGACCTGTTTGGGAGCACATTCCAGGGCATGGGGAGTCGGAACTGAATGGGAGCACATTCCAGGGCATGGGAAGGCAGACCTGAGTGGGAGCACATTCCAGGGCGTGGGTCCTCGGACTTGACTGGGAACATATTCCGGGGCATGAAGAGGCAGACTTGAGTGCGAGCACATTCCAGGGCATGGCGAGTCGGACCAAAGTGGGAGCATGTTCCGGGTCATGGGGAGTCGGTCCTGAGTGGGAACACATTCCAGGGCGAGAGGAGTCAGACCTGAGTGGGAGCACATTCCAACGTGTGGGGAGACAGACCTGGGTGGGAGCACATTCCATGGCGTGGGGAGTCAGCCCTAAGTGGGAGCACATTCCAGGGCATGGGAAGTCGGACCTGAGTGGGAGCACATTCCAGGGCATGGGTAGTCGGACCTGAGTGGGAGCACATTCCAGGGCATGGGGAGTCGGACCTGAGTGGGAGCACATTCCAGGGCGTGGGGAGTCGGAACTGAATGGGAGCACATTCCAGGGCGTGGGAACTCAGACCTGAGTGGGAGCAAATTCCAGGGCATGGGTAGTCGGACCTGAGTGGGAGCACATTCCAGGGCATGGGGAGTCGGACCTGAGTGGGAGCACATTCCAGGGCGTGGGAAGTCGGTCCTGAGTGGGAGCACATTGCAGGGCGTAGGAAGTCGGGCCTGAGTGGGAGCACATTCCCGGACAGAGGGAGTCGGAACTGAGTGTGAGCACATTCCAGAGCGAGAGGAGTCGGTCCTGAGTGGGAGCATGTTCCAGGACGTGGGGAGTCCGAACTGAGTGGGAGCACATTCCAGGGCATGGGTAGTCGGACCTGATTGGGAGCTCGTTCCAGGACGTAGGGAGTCAGACCTGAGTGGGCGCAAATTCCAGGGCATGGGGAGTCGGACCTGTTTGGGAGCACATTCCAGGGCATGGGGAGTCGGAACTGAATGGGAGCACATTCCAGGGCGTGAGAAGTCAGACCTGAGTGGGAGCACATTCCAGGGCGTGGGAAGTCGGGCCTGAGTGGGAGCACATTCCCGGACACGGTGAGTCGGAACTGAGTGTGAGCACATTCCAGAGCGAGAGGAGTCGGACCTGAGTGGGAGCATGTTCCAGGATGTGGGGAGTCATAACTGAGTGGGAGCACATTCCAGGGCGTGAGGAGTCAGACCTGAGTGGGAGCACATTCCAGGGCGTGGGGCGGCGGACCTGAGTGGGAGCACATTCCAGGAATGGGGAATCGGACCTGGTTGGGAGCACATTCCAGGGTGTGGGAAGTCGGGCCTCAGTGGGAGCACATTCCAGCAAGTGGGGAGTCAGACCTGAGTGGGAGCACATTCCAGGGCATTAGGAGTCAGACCTGGGTGGGAGCACATTCCAGGGCGTGGGAAGTCGGGCCTGATTGGGAGCACATTCCACGGCATGGGTAGTCAGACCTGAGTGTGAGCACATTCCAGGGCATGGGGAGACGGACCAGAGTGGGAGCACATTCCAGGACGTGGGGAGTCAGACCTGAGTGTGAGCACATGCCAGGACATTGGTCAGACCGCAGTGTGAGCACATTCCAGGGCATGTGTCCTTGGACTTGACTGGGAACACATTCCAGGGTGTGAAGAGGCAGACCTGAGTGGGAGCACTTTCCAGGGCATGGGGAGTCGGACCTGAGTGGGAGCACGTTCCAGGACGTGGGAAGTCTGACCTGAGTGGGAGCATATTCCAGGGCATTAGGAGTCAGACCTGGGTGGGAGCACATTCCAGGGCGTGGGAAGTCGGGCCTCAGTGGGAGCACATTCCAGGGCGTGGGTAGTCACACCTGACTGTGAGCACATTCCAGGACATGGGGATTCGGACATGAGTGGGAGCACGTTCCAGGACGTGGAAAGTCAGACCTGAGTTGGAGCACATTCCAGGGCATTAGGAGTCAGACCTGGGTGGGAGCACATTCCAGGGCATGGGAAGTCGGGCCTGATTGGGAGCACATTCCAGGGCATGGGTAGTCAGACCTGAGTGTGAGCACATTCCAGGGCATGGGGAGACGGACATGAGTGGGAGCACGTTCCAGGACGTGGGAAGTCATACCTGAGTGGGAGCACATTCCAGGGCATTAGGAGTCAGACCTGGGTGGGAGCACATTCCAGGGCGTGGGAAGTCGGGCCTCAGTGGGAGCACAATCCAGGGCGTGGGTAGTCAGACCTGAGTGTGAGCACATTCCAGGACATGGGTATTCGGACATGAGTGGGAGCACGTTCCAGGACGTGGGGAGTCAGACCTGCGCGGGAGCACATTCCAGGGCATTAGGAGTCAGACCTGGGTGGCAGCACATTCCAGGGCGTGGGAAGTCGGGCCTGATTGGGAGCACATTCCAGGGCATGGGTAGTCAGACCTGAGTGTGAGCACATTCCAGGGCATGGGGAGACGGACATGAGTGGGAGCACTTTCCAGGACGTGGGAAGTCATACCTGAGTGGGAGCACATTCCAGGGCATTAGGAGTCAGAACTGGGTGGGAGCACATTCCAGGGCTTGGGAAGTCGGGCCACAGTGGGAGCACATTCCAGGGTGTGGGTAGTCAGACCTGAGTGTGAGCACATTCCAGGACATGGGGATTCGGACATGAGTGGGAGCACGTTCCAGGACGTGGGGAGTCATAACTGAGTCGGAGCACATTCCAGGGTCTGAGGAGTCAGACCTGAGTGGGAGCACATTCCAGGACATTGGGAGCCGGATCTGAGTGGGAGCACATTCCATCGCGTGGGAAGTCGGGCCTGATTGGGAGCACATTCCAGGGCGTGGGCAGTCAGACCTGACTGTGAGCACATTCCAGGGCATGGGCAGTCAGACCTGAGTGGGAGCACATTCCATGGCAAGTGGAGTCGGACCTGAGTGGAGCACATTCCTGGGCATGGGGAGTCGGAACTGATTGGGAGCACATTCTAGGGCTTGGGTAGTCGGGCCTCTGTGGGAGCACATTCCAGGGAGTGGGCAGTCAGACCTGTGTGTGAGCACATTCCAGGGCATGGGGAGTCGGACCTGTTTGGGAGCACATTCCAGGGCATGGGGAGTCGGAACTGAATGGGAGCACATTCCAGGGCATGGGAAGGCAGACCTGAGTGGGAGCACATTCCAGGGCGTGGGTCCTCGGACTTGACTGGGAACATATTCCGGGGCATGAAGAGGCAGACTTGAGTGCGAGCACATTCCAGGGCATGGGGAGTCGGACCAAAGTGGGAGCATGTTCCGGGTCATGGGGAGTCGGACCTGAGTGGGAACACATTCCAGGGCGAGAGGAGTCAGACCTGAGTGGGAGCACATTCCAACGGGTGGGGAGACAGACCTAGGTGGGAGCACATTCCATGGCGTGGGGAGTCAGCCCTAAGTGGGAGCACATTCCAGGGCATGGGAAGTCGGACCTTAGTGGGATTACATTCCAGGGCATGGGTAGTCGGACCTGAGTGGGAGCACATTCCAGGGCATGGGGAGTCGGACCTGAGTGGGAGCACATTCAAGGGCGTGGGGAGTCGGAACTGAATGGGAGCACATTCCAGGGCGTGGGAATTCAGACCTGAGTGGGAGCACATTCCAGGGCATGGGTAGTCGGACCTGAGTGGGAGCACAATCCAGGGCATGGGGAGTCGGACCTGAGTGGGAGCACATTCCAGGGCGTGGGAAGTCGGTCCTGAGTGGGAGCACATTGCAGGGCGTAGGAAGTCGGGCCTGAGTGGGAGCACATTCCCGGACACAGGGAGTCGGAACTGAGTGTGAGCACATTCCAGAGCGAGAGGAGTCGGTCCTGAGTGGGAGCATGTTCCAGGACGTTGGGAGTCCGAACTGAGTGGGAGCACATTCCAGGGCATGGGTAGTCGGACCTGATTGGGAGCACGTTCCAGGACGTAGGGAGTCAGACCTGAGTGGGCGCAAATTCCAGGGCATGGGGAGTCGGACCTGTTTGGGAGCACATTCCAGGGCATGGGGAGTCGGAACTGAATGGGAGCACATTCCAGGGCGTGGGAAGTCAGACCTGAGTGGGAGCACATTCCAGGGCGTGGGAAGTCGGGCCTGAGTGGGAGCACATTCCAGAGCATTAGGAGTCAGAACTGGGTGGGAGCACATTCCAGGGCTTGGGAAGTCGGGCCTCAGTGGGAGCACATTCCAGGGCGTGGGTAGTCAGACCTGAGTGTGACCACATTCCAGGACATGGGGATTCGGACATGAGTGGGAGCACGTTCCAGTACGTGGGGAGTCAGACCTGAGTGGCAGCACATTCCAGGGCATGGGGAGACGGACATGAGTGGGAGCACGTTCCAGGACGTGGGAAGTCATACCTGAGTGGGAGCACATTCCAGGGCATTAGGAGTCAGACCTGAGTGGGAGCACATTCCAGGGCGTGGGAAGTCGGGCCTCAGTGGGAGCACATTCCAGGGCGTGGGTAGTCAGACCTGAGTGTGAGCACATTCCTGGACATGGGTATTCGGAAATGAGTGGGAGCACGTTCCAGGACGTGGGGAGTCAAACCTGAGTGGGAGCACATTCCAGGGCATTAGGAATCAGACCTGGGTGGCAGCACATTCCAGGGCGTGGGAAGTCGGGCCTGATTGGGAGCAGATTCCAGGGCATGGGTAGTCAGACCTGAGTGTGAGCACATTCCAGGGCATGGGGAGACGGACATGAGTGGGAGCTCTTTCCAGGACGTGGGGTGTCAGACCTGAGTGGGAGCACATTCCAGGGCATTAGGAGTCAGACCTGGGTGGCAGCACATTCCAGGGCGTGGGAAGTCGGGCCTGATTGGGAGCACATTCCAGGGCATGGGAAGTCAGACCTGAGTGTGAGCACATGCCAGGACATTGGTCAGACCAGAGTGTGAGCACATTCCGGGGCATGGGTCCTTGGACTTGACTGGGAACACATTCCAGGGTGTGAAGAGGCAGACCTGAGTGCGAGCACATTCCAGGGCATGGGGAGTCGGACCTGAGTGGGAGCACATTCCAGGGCGACAGGTGTCAGACCTGAGTGGGAGCACATTCCAACGTGTGGGGAGACAGACCTGGGTGGGAGCACATTCCAGGGTGTGGGGAGTCAGACCTGAGAGGGAGCACATTCCAGGGCATGGGAAGTCGGACCTGAGTGGGAGCACATTCCAGGGCATGGGGAGTCGGACCAGAGTGGGAGCACATTCCAGGGCATGGGGAGTCGGACCTGAGTGGGAGCACATTCCAGGGCGTGGGAAGTCGGTCCTCAGTGGGAGCACATTCCAGGGCGTGGGAAGTCGGGCCTGAATGGGAGCACAGTCCCGGACACGGGGAGTCGGAACTGAGTGTGAGCACATTCCAGAGCGAGAGGAGTCAGACCTGAGTGGGAGCATGTTCCAGGACGTGGGGAGTCATAACTGAGTGGGAGCACATTCCATGGTGTGAGGAGTCAGACCTGAGTGGGAGCACATTCCAGGACATTGGGAGCCGGATCTGAGTGGGAGCACATTCCAGCGCGTCGGAAGTCGGGCCTGATTGGGAGCACATTCCAGGGCATGGGTAGTCAGACCTGACTGTGAGCACATTCCAGGGCATGGGCAGTCAGACCTGAGTGGGAGCACATTCCATGGCAAGGGGAGTCGGACCTGAGTGGGAGCACATTCCAAGGCATGGGGAGTCGGAACTGATTGGGAGCACATTCCAGGGCATGGGTAGTCGGGCCTCTGTTGGAGCACATTCCAGGGAGTGGGCAGTCAGACCTGTGTGTGAGCACATTCCAGGGCATGGGGATTCGGACCTGATTGGGAGCACGTTCCAGGACGTAGGGAGTCAGACGTGAGTGGGCGCAAATTCCAGGGCATGGGGAGTCGGACCTGTTTGGGAGCACATTCCAGGGCATGGGGAGTCGGAACTGAATGGGAGCACATTCCAGGGCATGGGAAGGCAGACCTGAGTGGGAGCACATTCCAGGGCGTGGGTCCTCGTACTTGACTGGGAACATATTCCGGGGCATGAAGAGGCAGACTTGAGTGCGAGCACATTCCAAGGCATGGGGAGTCGGACCAAAGTGGGAGCATGTTCCGGGTCATGGGGAGTCGGACCTGAGTGGGAACACATTCCAGGGCGAGCGGAGTCAGACCTGAGTGGGAGCACATTCCAACGTGTGGGGAGACAGACCTGGGTGGGAGCACATTCCATGGCGTGGGGAGTCAGCCCTAAGTGGGAGCACATGCCAGGGCATGGGAAGTCGGACCTGAGTGGGAGCACATTCCAGGCATGGGTAGTCGGACCTGAGTGGGAGCACATTCCAGGGCATGGGGAGTCGGACCTGAGTGGGAGCACATTCCAGGGCGTGGGGAGTCGGAACTGAATGGGAGCACATTCCAGGGCGTCGGAATTCAGACCTGAGTGGGAGCACATTCCAGGGCATGGGTAGTCGGACCTGAGTGGGAGCACATTCCAGGGCATGGGGAGTCGGACCTGAGTGGGAGCACATTCCAGGGCGTGGGAAGTCGGTCCTGAGTGGGAGCACATTGCAGGGCGTAGGAAGTCGGGCCTGAGTGGGAGAACATTCCCGGACACAGGGAGTCGGAACTGAGTGTGAGCACATTCCAGAGCGAGAGGAGTCGGTACTGAGTGGGAGCATGTTCCAGGACGTGGGGAGTCCGAACTGAGTGGGAGCACATTCCAGGGCGTGGGTAGTCAGACCTGAGTGGGAGCACATTCCAGGGCATGGGAAGTCGGACCTGAGTGGGAGCACATTCCAGGGCATGGGGAGTCGGACCAGAGTGGGAGCACATTCCAGGGCATGGGGAGTCGGACCTGAGTGGGAGCACATTCCAGGGCGTGGGAAGTCGGTCCTCAGTGGGAGCACATTCCAGGGCGTGGGAAGTCGGGCCTGAATGGGAGCACAGTCCCGGACACGGGGAGTCGGAACTGAGTGTGAGCACATTCCAGAGCGAGAGGAGTCAGACCTGAGTGGGAGCATGTTCCAGGACGTGGGGAGTCATAACTGAGTGGGAGCACATTCCATGGTGTGAGGAGTCAGACCTGAGTGGGAGCACATTCCAGGACATTGGGAGCCGGATCTGAGTGGGAGCACATTCCAGCGCGTCGGAAGTCGGGCCTGATTGGGAGCACATTCCAGGGCATGGGTAGTCAGACCTGACTGTGAGCACATTCCAGGGCATGGGCAGTCAGACCTGAGTGGGAGCACATTCCATGGCAAGGGGAGTCGGACCTGAGTGGGAGCACATTCCAAGGCATGGGGAGTCGGAACTGATTGGGAGCACATTCCAGGGCATGGGTAGTCGGGCCTCTGTGGGAGCACATTCCAGGGAGTGGGCAGTCAGACCTGTGTGTGAGCACATTCCAGGGCATGGGGATTCGGACCTGATTGGGAGCACGTTCCAGGACGTAGGGAGTCAGACCTGAGTGGGCGCAAATTCCAGGGCATGGGGAGTCGGACCTGTTTGGGAGCACATTCCAGGGCATGGGGAGTCGGAACTGAATGGGAGCACATTCCAGGGCATGGGAAGGCAGACCTGAGTGGGAGCACATTCCAGGGCGTGGGTCCTCGTACTTGACTGGGAACATATTCCGGGGCATGAAGAGGCAGACTTGAGTGCGAGCACATTCCAAGGCATGGGGAGTCGGACCAAAGTGGGAGCATGTTCCGGGTCATGGGGAGTCGGACCTGAGTGGGAACACATTCCAGGGCGAGCGGAGTCAGACCTGAGTGGGAGCACATTCCAACGTGTGGGGAGACAGACCTGGGTGGGAGCACATTCCATGGCGTGGGGAGTCAGCCCTAAGTGGGAGCACATGCCAGGGCATGGGAAGTCGGACCTGAGTGGGAGCACATTCCAGGCATGGGTAGTCGGACCTGAGTGGGAGCACATTCCAGGGCATGGGGAGTCGGACCTGAGTGGGAGCACATTCCAGGGCGTGGGGAGTCGGAACTGAATGGGAGCACATTCCAGGGCGTCGGAATTCAGACCTGAGTGGGAGCACATTCCAGGGCATGGGTAGTCGGACCTGAGTGGGAGCACATTCCAGGGCGTGGGAAGTCGGTCCTGAGTGGGAGCACATTGCAGGGCGTAGGAAGTCGGGCCTGAGTGGGAGAACATTCCCGGACACAGGGAGTCGGAACTGAGTGTGAGCACATTCCAGAGCGAGAGGAGTCGGTACTGAGTGGGAGCATGTTCCAGGACGTGGGGAGTCCGAACTGAGTGGGAGCACATTCCAGGGCATGGGTAGTCGGACCTGATTGGGAGCACGTTCCAGGACGTAGGGAGTCAGACCTGAGTGGCGCAAATTCCAGGGCATGGGGAGTCGGACCTGTTTGGGAGCACATTCCAGGGCATGGGGAGTCGGAACTGAATGGGAGCACGTTCCAGGGCATGGGAAGTCAGACCTGAGTGGGAGCACATTCCAGGGCGTGGGAAGTCGGGCCTGAGTGGGAGCACATTCCCGGACGCGGGGAGTCGGAACTGAGTGTGAGCACATTCCAGAGCGAGAGGAGTCGGACCTGAGTGGGAGCATGTTCCAGGATGTGGGGAGTCATAACTGAGTGGGAGCACATTCCAGGGCGTGAGGAGTCAGACCTGAGTGGGAGCACATTCCAGGGCGTGGGGCGGCGGACCTGAGTGGGAGCACATTCCAGGAATGGGGAATCGGACCTGGTTGGGAGCACATTCCAGGGTGTGGGAAGTCGGGCCTCAGTGGGAGCACATTCCAGGACGTGGGGAGTCAGACCTGAGTGGGAGCACATTCCAGGGCATTAGGAGTCAGACCTGGGTGGGAGCACATTCCAGGGCACGGGAAGTCGGGCCTGATTGGGAGCACATTCCACGGCATGGGTAGTCAGACCTGAGTGTGAGCACATTCCAGGACGTGGGGAGTCAGACCTGAGTGGGAGCACATGCCAGGACATTGGTCAGACCAGAGTGTGAGCACATTCCAGGGCATGGGTCCTTGGACTTGACTGGGAACACATTCCAGGGTGTGAAGAGGCAGACCTGAGTGCGAGCACATTCCAGGGCATGGGGAGTCGGACCTGAGTGGGAGCCCATTCCAGGGCGACAGGTGTCAGACCTGAGTGGGAGCACATTCCAACGTGTGGGGAGACAGACCTGGGTGGGAGCACATTCCAGGGTGTGGGGAGTCAGACCTGAGTGGGAGCACATTCCAGGGCATGGGAAGTCGGAACTGAGTGTGAGCACATTCCAGAGCGAGAGGAGTCAGACCTGAGTGGGAGCATGTTCCAGGACGTGGGGAGTCATAACTGAGTCGGAGCACATTCCAGGGTGTGAGGAGTCAGACCTGAGTGGGAGCACATTCCAGGACATTGGGAGCCGGATCTGAGTGGGAGCACATTTCAGCGCGTGGGAAGTCGGGCCTGATTGGGAGCACATTCCAGGGTGTGGGTAGTCAGACCTGACTGTGAGCACATTCCAGGGCATGGGCAGTCAGACCTGAGTGGGAGCACATTCCATGGCAAGGGGAGTCGGACCTGAGTGGAGCACATTCCAGGGCATGGGGAGTCGGAACTGATTGGGAGCACATTCTAGGGCTTGGGTAGTCGGGCCTCTGTGGGAGCACATTCCAGGGAGTGGGCAGTCAGACCTGTGTGTGAGCACATTCCAGGGCATGGGGATTCGGACCTGACTGGGAGCACGTTCCAGGACGTAGGGAGTCAGACCTGAGTGGGCGCAAATTCCAGGGCATGGGGAGTCGGAACTGAATGGGAGCACATTCCAGGGCATGGGAAGGCAGACCTGAGTGGGAGCACATTCCAGGGCGTGGGTCTCGGACTTGACTGGGAACATATTCCGGGGCATGAAGAGGCAGACTTGAGTGCGAGCACATTCCAGGGCATGGGGAGTCGGACCAAAGTGGGAGCATGTTCCGGGTCATGGGGAGTCGGACCTGAGTGGGAACACATTCCAGGGCGAGAGGAGTCGGACCTGAGTGGGAGCACATTCCAACGTGTGGGGAGACAGACCTGGGTGGGAGCACATTCCATGGCGTGGGGAGTCAGCCCTAAGTGGGAGCACATTCCAGGGCATGGGAAGTCGGACCTTAGTGGGAGTACATTCCAGGGCATGGGTAGTCGGACCTGAGTGGGAGCACATTCCAGGGCATGGGGAGTCGGACCTGAGTGGGAGCACATTCCAGGGCGTGGGGAGTCGGAACTGAATGGGAGCACATTCCAGGGCGTGGGAATTCAGACCTGAGTGGGAGCACATTCCAGGGCATGGGTAGTCGGACCTGAGTGGGAGCACAATCCAGGGCATGGGGAGTCGGACCTGAGTGGCAGCACATTCCAGGGCGTGGGAAGTCGGTCCTGAGTGGGAGCACATTGCAGGGCGTAGGAAGTCGGGCCTGAGTGGGAGCACATTCCCGGACACAGGGAGTCGGAAGTGAGTGTGAGCACATTCCAGAGCGAGAGGAGTCGGTCCTGAGTGGGAGCATGTTCCAGGACGTTGGGAGTCCGAACTGAGTGGGAGCACATTCCAGGGCATGTGTAGTCGGACCTGATTGGGAGCACGTTCCAGGACGTAGGGAGTCAGTCCTGAGTGGGCGCAAATTCCAGGGCATGGGGAGTCGGACCTGTTTGGGAGCACATTCCAGGGCATGGGGAGTCGGAACTGAATGGGAGCACATTCCAGGGCGTGGGAAGTCAGACCTGAGTGGGAGCACATTCCAGGGCGTGGGAAGTCGGGCCTGAGTGGGAGCACATTCCAGAGCATTAGGAGTCAGAACTGGGTGGGAGCACATTCCAGGGCTTGGGAAGTCGGGCCTCAGTGGGAGCACATTCCAGGGCGTGGGTAGTCAGACCTGAGTGTGAGCACATTCCAGGACATGGGGATTCGGACATGAGTGGGAGCACGTTCCAGTACGTGGGGAGTCAGACCTGAGTGGGAGCACATTCCAGGGCATGGGGAGACGGACATGAGTGGGAGCACGTTCCAGGACGTTGGAAGTCATACCTGAGTGGGAGCACATTCCAGGGCATTAGGAGTCAGACCTGGGTGGGAGCACATTCCAGGGCGTGGGAAGTCGGGCCTCAGTGGGAGCACATTCCAGGGCGTGGGTAGTCAGACCTGAGTGTGAACACATTCCTGGACATGGGTATTCGGACATGAGTGGGAGCACGTTCCAGGACGTGGGGAGTCAAACCTGAGTGGGAGCACATTCCAGGGCATTAGGAATCAGACCTGGGTGGCAGCACATTCCAGGCCGTGGGAAGTCGGGCCTGATTGGGAGCAGATTCCAGGGCATGGGTAGTCAGACCTGAGTGTGAGCACATTCCAGGGCATGGGGAGACGGACATGAGTGGGAGCTCTTTCCAGGACGTGGGGAGCCAGACCTGAGTGGGAGCACATTCCAGGGCATTAGGAGTCAGACCTGGGTGGCAGCACATTCCAGGGCGTGGGAAGTCGGGCCTGATTGGGAGCACATTCCAGGGCATGGGAAGTCAGACCTGAGTGTGAGCACATGCCAGGACATTGGTCAGACCAGAGTGTGAGCACATTCCGGGGCATGGGTCCTTGGACATGACTGGGAACACATTCCAGGGTGTGAAGAGGCAGACCTGAGTGCGAGCACATTCCAGGGCATGGGGAGTCGGACCTGAGTGGGAGCACATTCCAGGGCGACAGGTGTCAGACCTGAGTGGGAGCACATTCCAACGTGTGGGGAGACAGACCTGGGTGGGAGCACATTCCAGGGTGTGGGGAGTCAGACCTGAGTGGGAGCACATTCCAGGGCATGGGAAGTCGGACCTGAGTGGGAGCACATTCCAGGGCATGGGGAGTCGGACCAGAGTGGGAGCACATTCCAGGGCATGGGGAGTCGGACCTGAGTGGGAGCACATTCCAGGGCGTGGGAAGTCGGTCCTCAGTGGGAGCACATTCCAGGGCGTGGGAAGTGGGGCCTGAATGGGAGCACAGTCCCGGACACGGGGAGTCGGAACTGAGTGTGAGCACATTCCAGAGCGAGAGGAGTCAGACCTGAGTGGGAGCATGTTCCAGGACGTGGGGAGTCATAACTGAGTGGGAGCACATTCCATGGTGTGAGGAGTCAGACCTGAGTGGGAGCACATTCCAGGACATTGGGAGCCGGATCTGAGTGGGAGCACATTCCAGCGCGTGGGAAGTCGGGCCTGATTGGGAGCACATTCCAGGGCATGGGTAGTCAGACCTGACTGTGAGCACATTCCAGGGCATGGGCAGTCAGACCTGAGTGGGAGCACATTCCATGGCAAGGGGAGTCGGAACTGATTGGGAGCACATTCCAGGGCATGGGTAGTCGGGCCTCTGTGGGAGCACATTCCAGGGAGTGGGCAGTCAGACCTGTGTGTGAGCACATTCCAGGGAATGGGGATTCGGACCTGATTGGGAGCACGTTCCAGGACGTAGGGAGTCAGACCTGAGTGGGCGCAAATTCCAGGGCATGGGGAGTCGGACCTGTTTGGGAGCACATTCCAGGGCATGGGGAGTCGGAACTGAATGGGAGCACATTCCAGGGCATGGGAAAGCAGACCTGAGTGGGAGCACATTCCAGGGCGTGGGTCCTCGTACTTGACTGGGAACATATTCCGGGGCATGAAGAGGCAGACTTGAGTGCGAGCACATTCCAAGGCATGGGGAGTCGGACCAAAGTGGGAGCATGTTCCGGGTCATGGGGAGTCGGACCTGAGTGGGAACACATTCCAGGGCGAGCGGAGTCAGACCTGAGTGGGAGCACATTCCAACGTGTGGGGAGACAGACCTGGGTGGGAGCACATTCCATGGCGTGGGGAGTCAGCCCTAAGTGGGAGCACATGCCAGGGCATGGGAAGTCGGACCTGAGTGGGAGCACATTCCAGGCATGGGTAGTCGGACCTGAGTGGGAGCACATTCCAGGGCATGGGGAGTCGGACCTGAGTGGGAGCACATTCCAGGGCGTGGGAAGTCGGTCCTCAGTGGGAGCACATTCCAGGGCGTGGGAAGTGGGGCCTGAATGGGAGCACAGTCCCGGACACGGGGAGTCGGAACTGAGTGTGAGCACATTCCAGAGCGAGAGGAGTCAGACCTGAGTGGGAGCATGTTCCAGGACGTGGGGAGTCATAACTGAGTGGGAGCACATTCCATGGTGTGAGGAGTCAGACCTGAGTGGGAGCACATTCCAGGACATTGGGAGCCGGATCTGAGTGGGAGCACATTCCAGCGCGTGGGAAGTCGGGCCTGATTGGGAGCACATTCCAGGGCATGGGTAGTCAGACCTGACTGTGAGCACATTCCAGGGCATGGGCAGTCAGACCTGAGTGGGAGCACATTCCATGGCAAGGGGAGTCGGAACTGATTGGGAGCACATTCCAGGGCATGGGTAGTCGGGCCTCTGTGGGAGCACATTCCAGGGAGTGGGCAGTCAGACCTGTGTGTGAGCACATTCCAGGGAATGGGGATTCGGACCTGATTGGGAGCACGTTCCAGGACGTAGGGAGTCAGACCTGAGTGGGCGCAAATTCCAGGGCATGGGGAGTCGGACCTGTTTGGGAGCACATTCCAGGGCATGGGGAGTCGGAACTGAATGGGAGCACATTCCAGGGCATGGGAAAGCAGACCTGAGTGGGAGCACATTCCAGGGCGTGGGTCCTCGTACTTGACTGGGAACATATTCCGGGGCATGAAGAGGCAGACTTGAGTGCGAGCACATTCCAAGGCATGGGGAGTCGGACCAAAGTGGGAGCATGTTCCGGGTCATGGGGAGTCGGACCTGAGTGGGAACACATTCCAGGGCGAGCGGAGTCAGACCTGAGTGGGAGCACATTCCAACGTGTGGGGAGACAGACCTGGGTGGGAGCACATTCCATGGCGTGGGGAGTCAGCCCTAAGTGGGAGCACATGCCAGGGCATGGGAAGTCGGACCTGAGTGGGAGCACATTCCAGGCATGGGTAGTCGGACCTGAGTGGGAGCACATTCCAGGGCATGGGGAGTCGGACCTGAGTGGGAGCACATTCCAGGGCGTGGGGAGTCGGAACTGAATGGGAGCACATTCCAGGGCGTCGGAATTCAGACCTGAGTGGGAGCACATTCCAGGGCATGGGTAGTCGGACCTGAGTGGGAGCACATTCCAGGGCATGGGGAGTCGGACCTGAGTGGGAGCACATTCCAGGGCGTGGGAAGTCGGTCCTGAGTGGGAGCACATTGCAGGGCGTAGGAAGTCGGGCCTGAGTGGGAGAACATTCCCGGACACAGGGAGTCGGAACTGAGTGTGAGCACATTCCAGAGCGAGAGGAGTCGGTACTGAGTGGGAGCATGTTCCAGGACGTGGGGAGTCCGAACTGAGTGGGAGCACATTCCAGGGCATGGGTAGTCGGACCTGATTGGGAGCACGTTCCAGGACGTAGGGAGTCAGACCTGAGTGGCGCAAATTCCAGGGCATGGGGAGTCGGAACTGTTTGGGAGCACATTCCAGGGCATGGGGAGTCGGAACTGAATGGGAGCACGTTCCAGGGCGTGGGAAGTCAGACCTGAGTGGGAGCACATTCCAGGGCGTGGGAAGTCGGGCCTGAGTGGGAGCACATTCCCGGACGCGGGGAGTCGGAACTGAGTGTGAGCACATTCCAGAGCGAGAGGAGTCGGACCTGAGTGGGAGCATGTTCCAGGATGTGGGGAGTCATAACTGAGTGGGAGCACATTCCAGGGCGTGAGGAGTCAGACCTGAGTGGGAGCACATTCCAGGGCAGGGGGCGGCGGACCTGAGTGGGAGCACATTCCAGGAATGGGGAATCGGACCTGGTTGGGAGCACATTCCAGGGTGTGGGAAGTCGGGCCTCAGTGGGAGCACATTCCAGGACGTGGGGAGTCAGACCTGAGTGGGAGCACATTCCAGGGCATTAGGAGTCAGACCTGGGTGGGAGCACATTCCAGGGCATGGGAGGTCGGGCCTGATTGGGAGCACATTCCACGGCATGGGTAGTCAGACCTGAGTGTGAGCACATTCCAGGGCATGGGGAGACGGACCAGAGTGGGAGCACATTCCAGGACGTGGGGAGTCAGACCTGAGTGGGAGCACATGCCAGGACATTGGTCAGACCAGAGTGTGAGCACATTCCAGGGCATGGGTCCTTGGACTTGACTGGGAACACATTCCAGGGTGTGAAGAGGCAGACCTGAGTGCGAGCACATTCCAGGGCATGGGGAGTCGGACCTGAGTGGGAGCACATTCCAGGGCGACAGGTGTCAGACCTGAGTGGGAGCACATTCCAACGTGTGGGGAGACAGACCTGGGTGGGAGCACATTCCAGGGTGTGGGGAGTCAGACCTGAGTGGGAGCACATTCCAGGGCATGGGAAGTCGGAACTGAGTGTGAGCACATTCCAGAGCGAGAGGAGTCAGACCTGAGTGGGAGCATGTTCCAGGACGTGGGGAGTCATAACTGAGTGGGAGCACATTCCAGGGTGTGAGGAGTCAGACCTGAGTGGGAGCACATTCCAGGACATTGGGAGCCGGATCTGAGTGGGAGCACATTCCAGCGCGTGGGAAGTCGGGCCTGATTGGGAGCACATTCCAGGGTGTGGGTAGTCAGACCTGACTGTGAGCACATTCCAGGGCATGGGCAGTCAGACCTGAGTGGGAGCACATTCCATGGCAAGGGGAGTCGGACCTGAGTGGAGCACATTCCAGGGCATGGGGAGTCGGAACTGATTGGGAGCACATTCTAGGGCTTGGGTAGTCGGGCCTCTGTGGGAGCACATTCCAGGGAGTGGGCAGTCAGACCTGTGTGTGAGCACATTCCAGGGCATGGGGATTCGGACCTGACTGGGAGCACGTTCCAGGACGTAGGGAGTCAGACCTGAGTGGGCGCAAATTCCAGGGCATGGGGAGTCGGAACTGAATGGGAGCACATTCCAGGGCATGGGAAGGCAGACCTGAGTGGGAGCACATTCCAGGGCGTGGGTCTCGGACTTGACTGGGAACATATTCCGGGGCATGAAGAGGCAGACTTGAGTGCGAGCACATTCCAGGGCATGGGGAGTCGGACCAAAGTGGGAGCATGTTCCGGGTCATGGGGAGTCGGACCTGAGTGGGAACACATTCCAGGGCGAGAGGAGTCGGACCTGAGTGGGAGCACATTCCAACGTGTGGGGAGACAGACCTGGGTGGGAGCACATTCCATGGCGTGGGGAGTCAGCCCTAAGTGGGAGCACATTCCAGGGCATGGGAAGTCGGACCTTAGTGGGAGTACATTCCAGGGCATGGGTAGTCGGACCTGAGTGGGAGCACATTCCAGGGCATGGGGAGTCGGACCTGAGTGGGAGCACATTCCAGGGCGTGGGGAGTCGGAACTGAATGGGAGCACATTCCAGGGCGTGGGAATTCAGACCTGAGTGGGAGCACATTCCAGGGCATGGGTAGTCGGACCTGAGTGGGAGCACAATCCAGGGCATGGGGAGTCGGACCTGAGTGGCAGCACATTCCAGGGCGTGGGAAGTCGGTCCTGAGTGGGAGCACATTGCAGGGCGTAGGAAGTCGGGCCTGAGTGGGAGCACATTCCCGGACACAGGGAGTCGGAACTGAGTGTGAGCACATTCCAGAGCGAGAGGAGTCGGTCCTGAGTGGGAGCATGTTCCAGGACGTTGGGAGTCCGAACTGAGTGGGAGCACATTCCAGGGCATGGGTAGTCGGACCTGATTGGGAGCACGTTCCAGGACGTAGGGAGTCAGACCTGAGTGGGCGCAAATTCCAGCGCATGGGGAGTCGGAACTGTTTGGGAGCACATTCCAGGGCATGGGGAGTCGGAACTGAATGGGAGCACATTCCAGGGCGTGGGAAGTCAGACCTGAGTGGGAGCACATTCCAGGGCGTGGGAAGTCGGGCCTGAGTGGGAGCACATTCCAGAGCATTAGGAGTCAGAACTGGGTGGGAGCACATTCCAGGGCTTGGGAAGTCGGGCCTCAGTGGGAGCACATTCCAGGGCGTGGGTAGTCAGACCTGAGTGTGAGCACATTCCAGGACATGGGGATTCGGACATGAGTGGGAGCACGTTCCAGGACGTGGGGAGTCAGACCTGAGTGGGAGCACATTCCAGGGCATGGGGAGACGGACATGAGTGGGAGCACGTTCCAGCACGTGGGAAGTCATACCTGAGTGGGAGCACATTCCAGGGCATTAGGAGTCAGACCTGGGTGGGAGCACATTCCAGGGCGTGGGAAGTCGGGCCTCAGTGGGAGCACATTCCAGGGCGTGGGTAGTCAGACCTGAGTGTGAGCACATTCCAGGACATGGGTATTCGGACATGAGTTGGAGCACGTTCCAGGACGTGGGGAGTCAGACTTGAGTGGGAGCACATTCCAGGGCATTAGGAATCAGACCTGGGTGGCATCACATTCCAGGGCGTGGGAAGTCGGGCCTGATTGGGAGCAGATTCCAGGGCATCGGTAGTCAGACCTGAGTGTGAGCACATTCCAGGGCATGGGTAGACGGACATGAGTTTGAGCTCTTTCCAGGACGTGGGAAGTCATACCTGAGTGGGAGCACATTCCAGGGCATTAGGAGTCAGAACTAGCTGGGAGCACATTCCAGGGCTTGGGAAGTCGGGCCTCAGTGGGAGCACATTCCAGGGCGTGGGTAGTCAGACCTGAGTGTGAGCACATTCCAGGACATGGGGATTCGGACATGAGTGGGAGCACGTTCCAGGACGTGGGGAGTCAGACCTGAGTGGGAGCACATTCCAGGGCCTTAGGAGTCAGATCTGGGTGGCAGCACATTCCAGGGCGTGGGAAGTCGGGCCTGATTGGGAGCACATTCCAGGGCATGGGAAGTCAGACCTGAGTGTGAGCACATGCTAGGACATTGGTCAGACCAGAGTGTGAGCACATTCCGGGGCATGGGTCCTTGGACTTGACTGGGAACAAATTCCAGGGTGTGAAGAGGCAGACCTGAGTGTGAGCACATTCCAGGGCATGGGGAGTCGGACCTGAGTGGTAGCACATTCCAGGGCGACAGGTGTCAGACCTGAGTGGGAGCACATTCCAACGTGTGGGGAGACAGACCTGGGTGGGAGCACATTCCAGGGTGTGGGGAGTCAGACCTGAGTGGGAGCACATTGCAGGGCATGGGAAGTCGGACCTGAGTGGGAGCACATTCCAGGGCATGGGGAGTCGGACCAGAGTGGGAGCACATTCCAGGGCATGGGGAGTCGGACCTGAGTGGGAGCACATTCCAGGGCGTGGGAAGTCGGTCCTCAGTGGGAGCACATTCCAGGGCGTGGGAAGTCGGGCCTCAGTGGGCGCACATTCCAGGGCATTGGTAGTCAGACCTGAGTTTGAGCACATTCCAGAGAGAGAGGAGTCAGACCTGAGTGGGAGCATGTTCCAGGACGTGGGGAGTCATAACTGAGTGGGAGCACATTCCAGGGTGTGAGGAGTCAGACCTGAGTGGGAGCACATTCCAGGACATTGGGAGCCGGATCTGAGTGGGAGCACATTCCAGCGCGTGGGAAGTCGGGCCTGAGTGGGAGCACATTCCAGGGCATTAGGAGTCAGACCTGGGTGGCAGCACATTCCAGGGCGTGGGAAGTCGGGCCTGATTGGGAGCACATTCCAGGGCATGGGTAGTCAGACCTGAGTGTGAGCACATTCCAGGGCATGGGGAGACGGACATGAGTGGGAGCACTTTCCAGGACGTGGGAAGTCATACCTGAGTGGGAGCACATTCCAGGGCATTAGGAGTCAGAACTGGGTGGGAGCACATTCCAGGGCTTGGGAAGTCGGGCCTCAGTGGGAGCACATTCCAGGGCGTGGGTAGTCAGACCTGAGTGTGAGCACATTCCAGGACATGGGGATTCGGACATGAGTGGGAGCACGTTCCAGGACGTGGGGAGTCAGACCTGAGTGGGAGCACATTCCAGGGCATTAGGAGTCAGACCTGGGTGGCAGCACATTCCAGGGCGTGGGAAGTCGGGCCTGATTGGGAGCACATTCCAGGGCATGGGAAGTCTGACCTGAGTGTGAGCACATGCCAGGACATTGGTCAGACCGGAGTGTGAGCACATTCCAGGGCATGGGTCCTTGGACTTGACTGGGAACACATTCCAGGGTGTGAAGAGGCAGACCTGAGTGCGAGCACATTCCAGGGCATGGGGAGTCGGACCTGAGTGGGAGCACATTCCAGGGCGACAGGTGTCAGACCTGAGTGGGAGCACATTCCAACGTGTGGGGAGACAGACCTGGGTGGGAGCACATTCCAGGGTGTGGGGAGTCAGACCTGAGTGGGAGCACATTCCAGGGCATGGGAAGTCGGACCTGAGTGGGAGCACATTCCAGGGCATGGGGAGTCGGACCAGAGTGGGAGCACATTCCAGGGCATGGGGAGTCGGACCTGAGTGGGAGCTCATTCCAGGGCGTGGGAAGTCGGTCCTCAGTGGGAGAACATTCCAGGGCGTGGGAAGTCGGGCCTGAATGGGAGCACAGTCCCGGACACGGGGAGTCGGAACTGAGTGTGAGCACATTCCAGAGCGAGAGGAGTCAGACCTGAGTGGGAGCATGTTCCAGGACGTGGGGAGTCATAACTGAGTGGGAGCACATTCCAGGGTGTGAGGAGTCAGACCTGAGTGGGAGCACATTCCAGGACATTGGGAGCCGGATCTGAGTGGGAGCACATTCCAGCGCGTGGGTAGTCGGGCCTGATTGGGAGCACATTCCAGGGCGTGGGTAGTCAGACCTGACTGTGAGCACATTCCAGGGCATGGGCAGTCAGACCTGAGTGGGAGCACATTCCATGGCAAGGGGAGTCGGACCTGAGTGGAGCACATTCCAGGGCATGGGGAGTCGGCACTGATTGGGAGCACATTCTAGGGCTTGGGTAGTCGGGCCTCTGTGGGAGCACATTCCAGGGAGTGGGCAGTCAGACCTGTGTGTGAGCACATTCCAGGGCAGGGGGAGTCGGACCTGTTTGGGAGCACATTCCAGGGCATGGGGAGTCGGAACTGAATGGGAGCACATTCCAGGGCATGGGAAGGCAGACCTGAGTGGGAGCACATTCCAGGGCATGGGTCCTCGGACTTGACTGGGAACATATTCCGGGGCATGAAGAGGCAGACTTGAGGGCGAGCACATTCCAGGGCATGTGGAGTCGGACCAAAGTGGGAGCATGTCCGGGTCATGGAGAGTCGGACCTGAGTGGGAACACATTCCAGGGCGAGAGGAGTCAGACCTGAGTGGGAGCACATTCCAACGTGTGGGGAGACAGACCTGGGTGGGAGCACATTCCATGGCGTGGGGAGTCAGCCCTAAGTGGGGGCACATTCCAGGGCATGGGAAGTCGGACATTAGTGGGAGTACATTCCAGGGCATGGGTAGTCGGACCTGAGTGGGAGCACATTCCAGGGCATGGGGAGTCGGACCTGAGTGGGAGCACATTCCAGGGTGTGGGGACTCGGAACTGAATGGGAGCACATTCCAGGGCGTGGGAATTCAGACCTGAGTGGGAGCACATTCCAGGGCATGTGTAGTCGGACCTGAGTGGGAGCACAATCCAGGGCCTGGGGAGTCGGACCTGAGTGGCAGCACATTCCAGGGCGTGGGAAGTCGGTCCTGAGTGGGAGCACATTGCAGGGCGTAGGAAGTCGGGCCTGAGTGGGAGCACATTCCCGGACACACGGAGTCGGAACTGAGTGTGAGCACATTCCAGAGCGAGAGGAGTCGGTCCTGAGTGGGAGCATGTTCCAGGACGTGGGGAGTCCGAACTGAGTGGGAGCACAATCCAGGGCATGGGTAGTCGGACCTGATTGGGAGCACGTTCCAGGACGTAGGGAGTCAGACCTGAGTGGGCGCAAATTCCAGGGCATGGGGAGTCGGACCTGTTTGGGAGCACATTCCAGGGCATGGGGAGTCGGCACTGAATGGGAGCACATTCCAGGGCGTGGGAAGTCAGACCTGAGTGGGAGCACATTCCAGGGCGTAAGAAGTCGGGCCTGAGTGGGAGCACATTCCAGAGCGAGAGGAGTTGGACCTGAGTGGGAGCATGTTCCAGGATGTGGGGTGTCATAACTGAGTGGGAGCACATTCCAGGGCGTGAGGAGTCAGACCTGAGTGGGAGCACATTCCAGGGCGTGGGACGGCGGACCTCAGTGGGAGCACATTCCAGGAATGGGGAATCGGACCTGGTTGGGAGCACATTCCAGGGTGTGGGAAGTCGGGCCTCAGTGGGAGCACATTCCAGGACGTGGGGAGTCAGACCTGAGTGGGAGCACATTCCAGGGCATTAGGAGTCAGACCTGGGTGGGAGCACATTCCAGGGCGTGGGAAGTCGGGCCTGATTGGGAGCACATTCCACGGCATGGGTAGTCAGACCTGAGTGTGAGCACATTCCAGGGCATGGGGAGACGGACCAGAGTGGGAGCACATTCCAGGACGTGGGGAGTCAGACCTGAGTGGGAGCACATGCCAGGACATTGGTCAGACCAGAGTGTGAGCACATTCCAGGGCATGCGTCCTTGGACTTGACTGGGAACACATTCCAGGGTGTGAAGAGGCAGACCTGAGTGCGAGCACATTCCAGGGCATGGGGAGTCAGACCTGAGTGGGAGCACATTCCAGGGCGACAGGTGTCAGACCTGAGTGGGAGCACATTCCAACGTGTTTGGAGACAGACCTGGGTGGGAGCACATTCCAGGGTGTGGGGAGTCAGACCTGAGTGGGAGCATATTCCTGGGCATGGGAAGTCGGACCTGAGAGGGAGCACATTCCAGGGCATGGGCAGTCGGACCAGTGTGGGAGCACATTCCAGGGCATGGGGAGTCGGACCTGAGTGGGTGCACATTCCAGGGCGTGGGAATTCGGTCCTCTGTGGGAGCACATTCCAGGGCGTGGGAAGTCGGGCCTGAATGGGAGCACAGTCCCGGACACGGGGAGTCGGAACTGAGTGTGAGCACATTCCAGAGCGAGAGGAGTCAGACCTGAGTGGGAGCATGTTCCAGGACGTGGGGAGTCATAACTGAGTGGGAGCACATTCCAGGACATTGGGAGCCGGATCTGAGTGGGAGCACATTCCAGGGCGTGGGAAGTCGGGCCTGATTGGGAGCACATTCCAGGGCGTGGGTAGTCAGACCTGACTGTGAGCACATTCCAGGGCATGGGCAGTCAGACCTGAGTGGGAGCACATTCCATGGCAAGGGGAGTCGGACCTGAGTGGGAGCACTTTCCAGGGCATGGGGAGTCGGACCAGAGTGGGAGAACATTCCAGGGCATGGGGAGTCGGACCTGAGTGGGAGCACATTCCAGGGTATGGGGAGCCGGACCTGAGTGGAAGCATATTCCAGGGCATGGGGTGTTGGACCTGAGTGGGAGCACATTCCAGGGCGTGGGGAGTCGGTCCTGAGGGGGAGCACATTCCAGGGCGTAGGAAGTCGGGCCTGATTGGGAGGACATTCCCGGACACAGGGAGTCGGAACTGAGTGTGAGCACATTCCGGAACGAGAGGAGTCAGACCTGACTGTGAGCACATTCCAGAGCGAGAGGAGTCGGACCTGAGTGGGAGCTCATTCCAGGGCGTGGAAATTCATGCCTGCTTGGGAGCACATTCCAGGGCATGGGTAGTCGGGCCTCATTGGGAGCACATTCCAGGGAGTGGGCAGTCAGGCCTGTGTGTGAGCACATTCCAGGGCATGGGGATTCGGACCTGATTGGGAGCACGTTCCAGGACGTAGGGAGTCAGACCTGAGTGGGCGCAAATTCCAGGGCATGCGGAGTCGGACCTGTTGGGAGCACATTCCAGGGCATGGGGAGTCGGAACTGAATGGGAGCACATTCCAGGGCATGGGAAGGCAGACCTGAGTGGGAGCACATTCCAGGGCGTGGGTCCTCGGACTTGACTGGGAACATATTCCGGGCCATGAAGAGGCAGACTTGAGTGCGAGCACATTCCAGGGCATGGGGAGTCGGACCAAATTGGGAGCATGTTCCGGGTCATGGATAGTCGGACCTGAGTGGGAACACATTCCAGGGCGAGAGGAGTCAGACCTGAGTGGGAGCACATTCCAACGTGTGGGGAGACAGAGCTGGGTGGGAGCACATTCCATGGCGTGGGGAGTCAGCCCTAAGTGGGAGCACATTCCAGGGCATGGGAAGTCGGACCTGAGTGGGAGCACATTCCAGGGCATGGGTAGTCGGACCTGAGTGGGAGCACATTCCAGGGCATGGGGAGTCGGACCTGAGTGGGAGCACATTCCAGGGCGTGGGGAGTCGGAACTGAATGGGAGCACATTCCAGGGCGTGGGAAGTCAGACCTGAGTGGGAGCACATTCCAGGGCATGGGGAGTCGGACCTGAGTGTGAGCACATTCCAGGGCGTGGGAAGTCGGTCCTGAGTGGGAGCACATTCCAGGGCGTAGGAAGTCGGGCCTGAGTGGGAGCACATTCCCGGACACAGGGAGTCGGAAATGAGTGTGAGCACGTTCCAGTGCGAGAGGAGTCGGTCCTGAGTGGGAGCATGTTGCAGGACGTGGGGAGTCCGAAATGAGTGGGAGCACATTCCAGGGCATGGGGAGTCGGACCTGAGTGGGTGCACGTTCCAGGACGTGGGAAGTCAGACCTGAGTGGGAGCACATTCCAGGGCATTAGGAGTCAGACCTGGGTGGGAGCACATTCCAGGGCGTGGGAAGTCGGGCCTCAGTGGGAGCACATTCCAGGGCGTGGGTAGTCAGACCTGAGTGTGAGCACATTCCAGGACATGGGGATTCGGACATGAGTGGGAGCACGTTCCAGGACGTGGGGAGTCAGACCTGAGTTGGAGCACGTTCCAGGGCATTAGGAGTCAGACCTGGGTGGGAGCACATTCCAGGGCGTGGGAAGTCGGGCCTGATTGGGAGCACATTCCAGGGCATGGGTAGTCAGACCTGAGTGTGAGCACATTCCAGGGCATGGGGAGACGGAAATGAGTGGGAGCACGTTCCAGGACGTGGGAAGTCATACCTGAGTGGGAGCACATTCCAGGGCATTAGGAGTCAGACCTGGGTGGGAGCACATTCCAGGGCATGGGAAGTCGGGCCTCAGTGGGAGCACATTCCAGTGCGTGGGAAGTCAGACCTGAGTGTGAGCACATTCCAGGACATGGGTATTCGGACATGAGTGGGAGCACGTTCCAGGACGTGGGGAGTCAGACCTGAGTGGGAGCACATTCCAGGGCATTAGGAGTCAGACCTGGGTGGCAGCACATTCCAGGGCATGGGAAGTCGGGCCTGATTGGGAGCACATTCCAGGGCATGGGAAGTCAGACCTGAGTGTGAGCACATGCCAGGACATTGGTCAGACCAGAGTGTGAGCACATTCCAGGGCATGGGTCCTTGGACTTGACTGGGAACACATTCCAGGGTGTGAAGAGGCAGACCTGAGTGTGAGCACATTCCAGGGCATGGGGAGTCGGACCTGAGTGGGAGCACATTCCAGGGCGACAGGTGTCAGACCTGAGTGGGAGCTCATTCCAACGTGTGGGGAGACAGACCTGGGTGGGAGCACATTCCAGGGTGTGGGGAGTCAGACCTGAGTGGGAGCACATTCCAGGGCATGGGAAGTCGGACCTGAGTGGGAGCACATTCCAGGGCATGGGGAGTCGGACCAGAGTGGGAGCACATTCCAGGGCATGGGGAGTCGGACCTGAGTGGGAGCACATTCCAGGGCGTGGGAAGTCGGTCCTCAGTGGGAGCACATTCCAGGGCGTGGGAAGTCGGGCCTGAATGGGAGCACAGTCCCGGACACGGGGAGTCGGAACTGAGTGTGAGCACATTCCAGAGCGAGAGGAGTCAGACCTGAGTGGGAGCATGTTCCAGGACGTGGGGAGTCATAACTGAGTGGGAGCACATTCCAGGGTGTGAGGAGTCAGACCTGAGTGGGAGCACATTCCAGGACATTGGGAGCCGGATCTGAGTGGGAGCACATACCAGCGCGTGGGAAGTCGGGCCTGATTGGGAGCACATTCCAGGGCGTGGGTAGTCAGACCTGACTGTGAGCACATTCCAGGGCATGGGCAGTCAGACCTGAGTGGGAGCACATTCCATGGCAAGGGGAGTCGGACCTGAGTGGAGCACATTCCAGGGCATGGGGAGTCGGAACTGATTGGGAGCACATTCTAGGGCTTGGGTAGTCGGGCCTCTGTGGGAGCACATTCCAGGGAGTGGGCAGTCAGAACTGTGTGTGAGCACATTCCAGGGCATGGGGAGTCGGACCTGTTTGGGAGCACATTCCAGGGCATGGGGAGTCGGAACTGAATGGGAGCACATTCCAGGGCATGGGAAGGCAGACCTGAGTGGGAGCACATTCCAGGGCATGGGTCCTCGGACTTGACTGGGAACATATTCCGGGGCATGAAGAGGCAGACTTGAGTGCGAGCACATTCCAGGGCATGGGGAGTCGGACCAAAGTGGGAGCATGTTCCGGGTCATGGGGAGTCGGACCTGAGTGGGAACACATTCCAGGGCGAGAGGAGTCAGACCTGAGTGGCAGCACTTTCCAACGTGTGCGGAGACAGACCTGGGTGGGAGCACATTCCATGGCGTGGGGAGTCAGCCCTAAGTGGGAGCACATTCCTGGGCATGGGAAGTCGGACCTTAGTGGGAGTACATTCCAGGGCATGTGTAGTCGGACCTGAGTGGGAGCACATTCCAGGGCGTGGGGAGTCGGAACTGAATGGGAGCACATTCCAGGGCGTGGGAATTCAGACCTGAGTGGGAGCACATTCCAGGGCATGGGTAGTCGGACCTGAGTGGGAGCACAATCCAGGGCATGGGGAGTCGGACCTGAGTGGGAGCACATTCCAGGGCGTGGGAAGTCGGTCCTGAGTGGAAGCACATTGCAGGGCGTAGGAAGTCGGGCCTGAGTGGGAGCACATTCCCGGACACAGGGAGTCGGAACTGAGTGTGAGCACATTCCAGAGCGTGAGGAGTCGGTCCTGAGTGGGAGCATGTTCCAGGACGTGGGGAGTCCGAACTGAGTGGGAGCAAAATCCAGGGCATGGGTAGTCGGACCTGATTGGGAGCACGTTCCAGGACGTAGGGAGTCAGACCTGAGTGGGCGCAAATTCCAGGGCATGGGGAGTCGGACCTGTTTGGGAGCACATTCCAGGGCATGGGGAGTCGGAACTGAATGGGAGCACATTCCAGGGCGTGGGAAGTCAGACCTGAGTGGGAGCACATTACAGGGCGTGGGAAGTCGGGCCTGAGTGGGAGCACATTCCAGAGCGAGAGGAGTTGGACCTGAGTGGGAGCATGTTCCAGGATGTGGGGAGTCATAACTGAGTGGGAGCACATTCCAGGGCGTGAGGAGTCAGACCTGAGTGGGAGCACATTCCAGGGCGTGGGGCGGCGGACCTGAGTGGGAGCACATTCCAGGAATGGGGAATCGGACCTGGTTGGGAGCACATTCCAGGGTGTTGTAAGTCGGGCCTCAGTGGGAGCACATTCCAGGACGTGGGGAGTCAGAGCTGAGTGGGAGCATATTCCAGGGCATTAGGAGTCAGACCTGGGTGGGAGCACATTCCAGGGCGTGGGAAGTCGGGCCTGATTGGGAGCACATTCCACGGCATGGGTAGTCAGACCTGAGTGTGAGCACATTCCAGGGCATGGGGAGACGGACCAGAGTGGGAGCACATTCCAGGACGTGGGGAGTCGGTCCTGAGTGGAAGCACATTGCAGGGCGTAGGAAGTCGGGCCTGAGTGGGAGCACATTCCCGGACACAGGGAGTCGGAACTGAGTGTGAGCACATTCCAGAGCGTGAGGAGTCGGTCCTGAGTGGGAGCATGTTCCAGGACGTGGGGAGTCCGAACTGAGTGGGAGCAAAATCCAGGGCATGGGTAGTCGGACCTGATTGGGAGCACGTTCCAGGACGTAGGGAGTCAGACCTGAGTGGGCGCAAATTCCAGGGCATGGGGAGTCGGACCTGTTTGGGAGCACATTCCAGGGCATGGGGAGTCGGAACTGAATGGGAGCACATTCCAGGGCGTGGGAAGTCAGACCTGAGTGGGAGCACATTCCAGGGCGTGGGAAGTCGGGCCTGAGTGGGAGCACATTCCAGAGCGAGAGGAGTTGGACCTGAGTGGGAGCATGTTCCAGGATGTGGGGAGTCATAACTGAGTGGGAGCACATTCCAGGACGTGGGGAGTCAGACCTGAGTGGGAGCACATGCCAGGACATTGGTCAGACCAGAGTGTGAGCACATTCCAGGGCATGGGTCCTTGGACTTGACTGGGAACACATTCCAGGGTGTGAAGAGGCAGACCTGAGTGCGAGCACATTCCACGGCATGGGGAGTCGGACCTGAGTGGGAGCACATTCCAGGGCGACAGGTGTCAGACCTGAGTGGGAGCACATTCCAACGTGTGTGGAGACAGACCTGGGTGGGAGCACATTCCAGGGTGTGGGGAGTCAGACCTGAGTGGGAGCACATTCCAGGGCATGGGAAGTCGGACCTGAGTGGGAGCACATTCCAGGGCATGGGGAGTCGGACCAGTGTGCGAGCACATTCCAGGGCATGGGGAGTCGGACCTGGGTGGGAGCACATTCCAGGGCGTGGGAATTCGGTCCTCTGTGGGAGCACATTCCAGGGCGTGGGAAGTCGGGCCTGAATGGGAGCACAGTCCCGGACACGGGGAGTCGGAACTGAGTGTGAGCACATTCCAGAGCGAGAGGAGTCAGACCTGAGTGGGAGCATGTTCCAGGACGTGGGGAGTCATAACTGAGTGGGAGCACATTCCAGGGTGTGAGGAGTCAGACCTGAGTGGGAGCACATTCCAGGACATTGGGAGCCGGATCTGAGTGGGAGCACATTCCAGGGCGTGGGAAGTCGGGCCTGATTGGGAGCACATCCCAGGGCGTGGGTAGTCAGACCTGACTGTGAGCACATTCCAGGGCATGGGCAGTCAGACCTGAGTGGGAGCACATTCCATGGCAAGGGGAGTCGGACCAGAGTGGGAGCACATTCCAGGGCATGGGGAGTCGGACCTGAGTGGGAGAACATTCCAGGGCATGGGGAGTCGGACCTGAGTGGGAGCACATTCCAGGGCATGGGGAGCCGGACCTGAGTGGAAGCATATTCCAGGGCATGGGGTGTTGGACCTGAGTGGGAGCACATTCCAGGGCGTGGGGAGTCGGTCCTGAGTGGGAGCACATTCCAGAGCGAGAGGAGTCGGACCTGAGTGGGAGCTCATTCCAGGGCGTGGAAAGTCATGCCTGATTGGGAGCACATTCCAGGGCATGGGTAGTCGGGCCTCAGTGGGAGCACATTCCAGGGAGTGGGCAGTCAGACCTGTGTGTGAGCACATTCCAGGGCATGGGGATTCGGACCTGATTGGGAGCACGTTCCAGGACGTAGGGAGTCAGACCTGAGTGGGCGCAAATTCCAGGGCATGCGGAGTCGGACCTGTTGGGAGCACATTCCAGGGCATGGGGAGTCGGAACTGAATGGGAGCACATTCCAGGGCATGGGAAGGCAGACCTGAGTGGGAGCACATTCCAGGGCGTGGGTCCTCGGACTTGACTGGGAACATATTCCGGGCCATGAAGAGGCAGAGTTGAGTGCGAGCACATTCCAGGGCATGGGGAGTCGGACCAAAGTGGGAGCATGTTCCGGGTCATGGATAGTCGGACCTGAGTGGGAACACATTCCAGGGCGAGAGGAGTCAGACCTGAGTGGGAGCACATTACAACGTGTGGGGAGACAGACCTGGGTGGGAGCACATTCCATGGCGTGGGGAGTCAGCCCTAAGTGGGAGAACATTCCAGGGCATGGGAAGTCGGACCTGAGTGGGAGCACATTCCAGGGCATGGGTAGTCGGACCTGAGTGGGAGCACATTCCAGGGCATGGGGAGTCGGACCTGAGTGGGAGCACATTCCAGGGCGTGGGGAGTCGGAACTGAATGGGAGCACATTCCAGGGCGTGGGAAGTCAGACCTGAGTGGGAGCACATTCCAGGGCATGGGGAGTCGGACCTGAGTGGGAGCACATTCCAGGGCGTGGGAAGTCGGTCCTGAGTGGGAGCACATTCCAGGGCGTAGGAAGTCGGGCCTGAGTGGGAGCACATTCCCGGACACAGGGAGTCGGAACTGAGTGTGAGCACATTCCAGTGCAAGAGGAGTCGGTCCTGAGTGGGAGCATGTTGCAGGACGTGGGGAGTCCGAAATGAGTGGGAGCACATTCCAGGGCATGAGGAGTCAGACCTGACTGTGAGCACATTCCAGAGCGAGAGGAGTCGGACCTGAGTGGGAGCTCATTCCAGGGCATGGAATGTCATGCCTGATTGGGAGCACATTCCAGGGCATGGGTTGTCGGGCCTCAGTGGGAGCACATTCCAGGGCGTGGGCTGTCAGACCTGTGTGTGAGCAAATTACAGGGCATGGGGATTCGGACCTGATTGGTAGCACGTTCCAGGACGTAGGGAGTCAGACCTGAGTGGGCGCAAATTCCAGGGCATGGGGAGTCGAACCTGTTTGGGAGCACATTCCAGGGCATGGGGAGTCGGAACTGAATGGGAGCACATTCCAGGGCGTGGGAAGTCGGGCCTCAGTGGGAGCACATTCCAGGGCGTGGGTAGTCAGACCTGAGTGTGAGCACATTCCAGGACATGGGGATTCGGACATGAGTGGGAGCACGTTACAGGACGTGGGGAGTCAGACCTGAGTGGGAGCACATTCCAGGGCATTAGGAGTCAGATCTGGGTGGGAGCATGTTCCAGGATGTGGGGAGTCGGACCTGAGTGGGAGCACATTCCAGGGCGTGGGAAGTCGGTCCTGAGTGGGAGCACATTCCAGGGCGTAGGAAGTCGGACCTGAGTGGGAGCACATTCCCGGACACAGGGAGTCGGAACTGAGTGTGAGCACATTCCAGAGCGAGAGGAGTCGGACCTGAGTGGGAGCTCATTCCAGGGCATGGAATGTCATGCCTGATTGGGAGCACATTCCAGGGCATGGGTAGTCGGTCCTCAGTGGGAGCACATTCCAGGGCGTGGGCAGTCAGACCTGTGTGTGAGCAAATTACAGGGCATGGGGATTCGGACCTGATTGGTAGCACGTTCCAGGACGTAGGGAGTCAGACCTGAGTGGGCGCAAATTCCAGTGCATGGGGAGTCGAACCTGTTTGGGAGCACATTCCAGGGCATGGGGAGTCGGAACTGAATGGGAGCACATTCCAGGGCGTGGGAAGTCGGGCCTCAGTGGGAGCACATTCCAGGGCGTGGGTAGTCAGACCTGAGTGTGAGCACATTCCAGGACATGGGGATTCGGACATGAGTGGGAGCACGTTCCAGGACGTGGGGAGTCAGACCTGAGTGGGAGCACATTCCAGGGCATTAGGAGTCAGATCTGGGTGGGAGCATGTTCCAGGAAGTGGGGAGTCATAACTGAGTGGGAGCACATTCCAGGGCGTGAGGAGTCAGACCTGAGTGGGAGCACATTCCAGGGCGTGGGGCGGCGGACCTGAGTGGGAGCACATTCCAGGAATGGGGAATCGGACCTGGTTGGGAGCACTTTCCAGGGCGTGGGAAGTCGGGCCTCAGTGGGAGCACATTCCAGGACGTGGGGAGTCAGACCTGAGTGGGAGCACATTCCAAGGCATTAGGAGTCTGACCTGGGTGGGAGCACATTCCAGGGCGTGGGAAGTCGGGCCTGATTGGGAGCACATTCCACGGCCTGGGTAGTCAGACCTGAGTGTGAGCACATTCCAGGGCATGGGGAGACGGACCAGAGTGGGAGCACATTCCAGGACGTGGGGAGTCAGACCTGAGTGGGAGCACATGCCAGGACATTGGTCAGACCAGAGTGTGAGCACATTCCAGGGCATGGGTCCTTGGACTTGACTGGGAACACATTCCAGGGTATGAAAAGGCAGACCTGAGTGCGAGCACATTCCAGGGCATGGGGAGTCGGACCTGAGTGGGAGCACATTCCAGGGCGACAGGTGTCAGTCCTGAGTGGGAGCAAATTCCAACGTGTGGGGAGACAGACCTGGGTGGGAGCACATTCCAGGGTGTGGGGAGTCAGACCTGAGTGGGAGCACATTCCAGGGCATGGGAAGTCGGACCTGAGTGGGAGCACATTCCAGGGCATGGGGAGTCGGACCAGAGTGGGAGCACATTCCAGGGCATGGGGAGTCGGACCTTAGTGGGAGCACGTTCCAGGACGTGGGAAGTCAGACCTGAGTGGGAGCACATTCCAGGGCATTAGGAGTCAGACCTGGGTGGGAGCACATTCCAGGGCGTGGGAAGTCGGGCCTCAGTGGGAGCACATTCCAGGGCGTGGGTAGCCAGACCTGAGTGTGAGCACATTCCAGGACATGGGGATTCGGACATGAGTGGGAGCACGTTCCAGGACGTTGGGAGTCAGACCTGAGTTGGAGCACATTCCAGGGCATTAGGAGTCAGACCTGTGTGGGAGCACATTCCAGGGCGTGGGAAGTTTGGCCTGATTGGGAGCACATTCCAGGGCATGGGTAGTCAGACCTGAGTGTGAGCACATTCCAGGGCATGGGGAGACGGACATGAGTGGGAGCACGTTCCAGGACGTGGGAAGTCATACCTGAGTGGGAGCACATTCCAGGGCATTAGGAGTCAGACCTGGGTGGGAGCACATTCCAGGGCGTGGGAAGTCGGGCCTCAGTGGGAGCACATTCCAGGGCGTGGGTAGTCAGACCTGAGTGTGAGCACATTCCAGGACATGGGTATTCAGACATGAGTGGGAGCACGTTCCAGGACGTGGGGAGTCAGACCTGAGTGGGAGCACATTCCAGGGCATTAGGAGTCAGACCTGGGTGGCAGCACATTCCAGGGCGTGGGAAGTCGGGCCTGATTGGGAGCACATTCCAGGGCATGGGTAGTCAGACCTGAGTGTGAGCACATTCCAGGGCATGGGGAGACGGACATGAGTGGGATCACTTTCCAGGACGTGGGAAGTCATACCTGAGTGGGAGCACATTCCAGGGCATTATGAGTCAGAACTGGGTGGGAGCACATTCCAGGGCTTGGGAAGTCGGGCCTCAGTGGGAGCACATTCCAGGGCGTGGGTAGTCAGACCTGAGTGTGAGCACATTCCAGGACATGGGGATTCGGACATGAGTGGGAGCACGTTCCAGGACGTGGGGAGTCAGACCTGAGTGGGAGCACATTCCAGGGCATTAGGAGTCAGACCTGGGTGGCAGCACATTCCAGGGCGTGGGAAGTCGGGCCTGATTGGGAGCACATTCCAGGGCATGGGAAGTCAGACCTGAGTGTGAGCACATGCCAGGACATTGGTCAGATCAGAGTGTGAGCACATTCCAGGGCATGGGTCCTTGGACTTGACTGGGAACACATTCCAGGGTGTGAAGAGGCAGACCTGAGTGCGAGCACATTCCAGGGCATGGGGAGTCGGACCTGAGTGGGAGAACATTCCAGGGCGACAGGTGTCAGACCTGAGTGGGAGCACATTCCAACGTGTGGGGAGACAGACCTGGGTGGGAGCACATTCCAGGGTGTGGGGAGTCAGACCTGAGTGGGAGCAAATTCCAGGGCATGGGAAGTCGGACCTGAGTGGGAGCACATTCCAGGGCATGGGGAGTCGGACCAGAGTGGAAGCACATTCCAGGGCATGGGGAGTCGGACCTGAGTGGGAGCACATTCCAGGGCGTGGGAAGTCGGTCCTCAGTGGGAGCACATTCCAGGGCGTGGGAAGTCGGGCCTGAATGGGAGCACAGTCCCGGACACGGGGAGTCGGAACTGAGTGTGAGCACATTCCAGAGCGAGAGGAGTCAGACCTGAGTGGGAGCATGTTCCAGGACGTGGGGAGTCATAACTGAGTGGGAGCACATTCCAGGGTGTGAGGAGTCAGACCTGAGTGGGAGCACATTCCAGGACATTAGGAGTCAGATATGGGTGGGAGCATGTTCCAGGATGTGGGGAGTCATAACTGAGTGGGAGCACATTCCAGGGCGTGAGGAGTCAGACCTGAGTGGGAGCACATTCCAGGGCGTGGGGCGGCGGACCTGAGTGGGAGCACATTCCAGGAATGTGGAATCGGACCTGGTTGGGAGCACTTTCCAGGGCGTGGGAAGTCGGGCCTCAGTGGGAGCACATTCCAGGACGTGGGGAGTCAGACCTGAGTGGGAGCACATTCCAAGGCATTAGGAGTCTGACCTGGGTGGGAGCACATTCCAGCGCGCGGGAAGTCGGGCCTGATTGGGAGCACATTCCAGGGCGTGGGTAGTCAGACCTGACTGTAAGCACATTCCAGGGCATGGGCAGTCAGACCTGAGTGGGAGCACATTCCATGGCAAGGGGAGTCGGACCTGAGTGGAGCACATTCCAGGGCATGGGGAGTCGGAACTGATTGGGAGCACATTCTAGGGCTTGGGTAGTCGGGCCTCTGTGGGAGCACATTCCAGGGAGTGGGCAGTCAGACCTGTGTGTGAGCACATTCCAGGGCATGGGGATTCAGACCTGACTGGGAGCACGTTCCAGGACGTAGGGAGTCAGACCTGAGTGGGCGCAAATTCCAGGGCATGGGGAGTCGGACCTGTTTGGGAGCACATTCCAGGGCATGGGGAGTCGGAACTGAATGGGAACACATTCCAGGGCATGGGAAGGCAGACCTGAGTGGGAGCACATTCCAGGGCGTGGGTCCTCGGACTTGACTGGGAACATATTCCGGGGCATGAAGAGGCAGACTTGAGTGCGAGCACATTCCAGGGCATGGGGAGTCGGACCAAAGTGGGAGCATTTTCCGGGTCATGGGGAGTCGGACCTGTGTGGGAACACATTCCAGGGCGAGAGGAGTCAGACCTGAGTGGGAGCACATTCCAACGTGTGGGGAGACAGACCTGGGTGGGAGCACGTTCCATGGCGTGGGGAGTCAGCCCTAAGTGGGAGCACATTCCAGGGCATGGGAAGTCGGACCTTAGTGGGAGTACATTCCAGGGCATGGGTAGTCGGACCTGAGTGGGAGCACATTCCAGGGCATGGGGAGTCGGACCTGAGTGGGAGCACATTCCAGGGCGTGGGGAGTCGGAACTGAATGGGAGCACATTCCAGGGCGTGGGAATTCAGACCTGAGTGGGAGCAAATTCCAGGGCATGGGTAGTCGGACCTGAGTGGGAGCACAATCCAGGGCATGGGGAATCGGACCTGAGTGGGAGCACATTCCAGGGCGTGGGAAGTCGGTCCTGAGTGGGAGCACATTGCAGGGCGTAGGAAGTCGGGCCTGAGTGGGAGCACATTCCCGGACACAGGGAGTCGGAACTGAGTGTGAGCACATTCCAGAGCGAGAGGAGTCGGTCCTGAGTGGGAGCATGTTCCAGGACATGGGGAGTCCGAACTGAGTGGGAGCACAATCCAGGGCATGGGTAGTCGGACCTGATTGGGAGCACGTTCCAGGACGTAGGGAGTCAGAACTGAGTGGGCGCAAATTCCAGGGCATGGGGAGTCGGACCTGTTTGGGAGCACATTCCAGGGCATGGGGAGTCGGAACTGAATGGGAGCACATTCCAGGGCGTGGGAAGTCAGACCTGAGTGGGAGCACATTCCAGGGCGTGGGAAGTCGGGCCTGAGTGGGAGCACATTCCAGAGCGAGAGGAGTCGGACCTGAGTGGGAGCATGTTCCAGGATGTGGGGAGTCATAACTGAGTGGGAGCACATTCCAGGGCGTGAGGAGTCAGACCTGAGTGGGAGCACATTCCAGGGCGTGGGGCGGCGGACCTGAGTGGGAGCACATTCCAGGAATGGGGAATCGGACCTGGTTGGGAGCACATTCCAGGGTGTGGGAAGTCGGGCCTCAGTGGGAGCACATTCCAGGACGTGGGGAGTCAGACCTGAGTGGGAGCACATTCCAGGGCATTAGGAGTCAGACCTGGGTGGGAGCACATTCCAGGGCGTGGGAAGTCGGACCTGATTGGGAGCACATTCCACGGCATGGGTAGTCAGACCTGAGTGTGAGCAAATTCCAGGGCATGGGGAGACGGACCAGAGTGGGAGCACATTCCAGGACGTGGGGAGTCAGACCTGAGTGGGAGCACATGCCAGGACATTGGTCAGACCAGAGTGTGAGCACATTCCAGGGCATGGGTCCTTGGACTTGACTGGGAACACATTCCAGGGTGTGAAGAGGCAGACCTGAGTGCGAGCACATTCCAGGGCATGGGGAGTCGGACCTGAGTGGGAGCACATTCCAGGGCGACAGGTGTCAGACCTGAGTGGGAGCACATTCCAACGTGTGTGGAGACAGACCTGGGTGGGAGCACATTCCAGGGTGTGTGGAGTCAGACCTGAGTGGGAGCACATTCCAGGGCATGGGAAGTCGGACCTGAGTGGGAGCACATTCCAGGGCATGGGGAGTCGGACCAGAGTGGGAGCACATTCCAGGGCATGGGGAGTCGGGCCTGAGTGGGAGCACATTCCAGGGCCTGGGAATTCGGTCTTCTGTGGGAGCACATTCCAGGGCGTGGGAAGTCTGGCCTGAATGGGAGCACAGTCCCGGACACGGGGAGTCGGAACTGAGTGTGAGCACATTCCAGGGCGAGAGGAGTCAGACCTGAGTGGGAGCATGTTCCAGGACGTGGGGAGTCATAACTGAGTGGGAGCACATTCCAGGGTGTGAGGAGTCAGACCTGAGTGGGAGCACATTCCAGGACATTGGGAGCCGGATCTGAGTGGGAGCACATTCCAGGGCGTGGGAAGTCGGGCCTGATTGGGAGCACATTCCAGGGCATGGGTAGTCAGACCTGACTGTGAGCACATTCCAGGGCATGGGCAGTCAGACCTGAGTGGGAGCACATTCCATGGCAAGGGGAGTCGGACCTGAGTGGGAGCACTTTCCAGGGCATGGGGAGTCGGACCTGAGTGGGAGAACATTCCAGGGCATGGGGAGTCGGACCTGAGTGGGAGCACATTCCAGGGCATGGGGAGGCGGACCTGAGTGGAAGCATATTCCAGGGCATGGGGTGTTGGACCTGAGTGGGAGCACATTCCAGGGCGTGGGGAGTCGGTCCTGAGTGGGAGCACATTCCAGGGCATAGGAAGTCGGGCCTGAGTGGGAGCACATTCCCGGACACAGGGAGTCGGAACTGAGTGTGAGCACATTCCAGAACGAGAGGAGTCAGACCTGACTGTGAGCACATTCCAGAGCGAGAGGAGTCGGACCTGAGTGGGAGCTCATTCCAGGGCGTGGAAAGTCTTGCCTGATTGGGAGCACATTCCAGGGCATGGGTAGTCGGGCCTCAGTGGGAGCACATTCCAGGGAGTGGGCAGTCAGACCTGTGTGTGAGCACATTCCAGGGCATGGGGATTCGGACCTGATTGGGAGCATGTTCCAGGACGTAGGGAGTCAGACCTGAGTGGGCGCAAATTCCAGGGCATGCGGAGTCGGACCTGTTGGGAGCACATTCCAGGGCATGGGGAGTCGGAACTGAATGGGAGCACATTCCAGGGCATGGGAAGGCAGACCTGAGTGGGAGCACATTCCAGGGCGTGGGTCCTCGGACTTGACTGGGAACATATTCCGGGCCATGAAGAGGCAGACTTGAGTGCGAGCACATTCCAGGGCATGGGGAGTCGGACCAAAGTGGGAGCATGTTCCGGGTCATGGGGAGTCGGAGATGAGTGGGAACACATTCCAGGGCGAGAGGAGTCAGACCTGAGTGGGAGCACATTCCAGGGCGTGGGGAGTCGGTCCTGAGTGGGAGCACATTCCAGGCCGTAGGAAGTCGGGCCTGAGTGGGAGCACATTCCCGGACACAGGGAGTCGGAACTGAGTGTGAGCACATTCCAGAACGAGAGGAGTCAGACCTGACTGTGAGCACATTCCAGAGCGAGAGGAGTCGGACCTGAGTGGGAGCTCATTCCAGGGCGTGGAAAGTCTTGCCTGATTGGGAGCACATTCCAGGGCATGGGTAGTCGGGCCTCAGTGGGAGCACATTCCAGGGAGTGGGCAGTCAGACCTGTGTGTGAGCACATTCCAGGGCATGGGGATTCGGACCTGATTGGGAGCACGTTCCAGGACGTAGGGAGTCAGACCTGAGTGGGTGCAAATTCCAGGGCATGCGGAGTCGGACCTGTTGGGAGCACATTCCAGGGCATGGGGAGTCGGAACTGAATGGGAGCACATTCCAGGGCATGGGAAGGCAGACCTGAGTGGGAGCACATTCCAGGGCGTGGGTCCTCGGACTTGACTGGGAACATATTCCGGGCCATGAAGAGGCAGACTTGAGTGCGAGCACATTCCAGGGCATGGGGAGTCGGACCAAAGTGGGAGCATGTTCCGGGTCATGGGGAGTCGGACCTGAGTGGGAACACATTCCAGGGCGAGAGGAGTCAGACCTGAGTGGGAGCACATTCCAACGTGTGGGGAGACAGACCTGGGTGGGAGCACATTCCATGGCGTGGGGAGTCAGCCCTAAGTGGAAGCACATTCCAGGGCATGGGAAGTCGGACCTGAGTGGGAGCACATTCCAGGGCATGGGTAGTCGGACCTGAGTGGGAGCACATTCCAGGGCATGGGGAGTCGGACCTGAGTGGGAGCACATTCCAGGGCGTGGGGAGTCGGAACTGAATGGGAGCACATTCCAGGGCGTGGGAAGTCAGACCTGAGTGGGAGCACATTCCAGGGCATGGGGAGTCGGACCTGAGTGGGAGCACATTCCAGGGCGTGGGAAGTCGGTCCTGAGTGGGAGCACATTCCAGGGCGTAGGAAGTCGGGCCTGAGTGGGAGCACATTCCCGGACACAGGGAGTCGGAACTGAGTGTGAGCACATTCCAGAGCGAGAGGAGTCGGTCCTGAGTGGGAGCATGTTCCAGGACGTGGGGAGTCCGAAATGAGTGGGAGCACATTCCAGGGCATGAGGAGTCAGACCTGACTGTGAGCACATTCCAGAGCGAGAGGAGTCGGACCTGAGTGGGAGCTCATTCCAGGGCATGGAATGTCATGCCTGATTGGGAGCACATTCCAGGGCATGGGTAGTCGGGCCTCAGTGGGAGCACATTCCAGGGCGTGGGCAGTCAGACCTGTGTGTGAGCAAATTCCAGGGCATGGGGATTCGGACCTGATTGGTAGCACGTTCCAGGACGTAGGGAGTCAGACCTGAGTGGGCGCAAATTCCAGGGCATGGGGAGTCGAACCTGTTTGGGAGCACATTCCAGGGCATGGGGAGTCGGAACTGAATGGGAGCACATTCCAGGGCGTGGGAAGTCAGACCTGCGTGGGAGCACATTCCAGGGCGTGGGAAGTCGGGCCTCAGTGGGAGCACATTCCAGGGCGTGGGTAGTCAGACCTGAGTGTGAGCACATTCCAGGACATGGGGATTCGGACATGAGTGGGAGCACGTTCCAGGACGTGGGGAGTCAGACCTGAGTGGGAGCACATTCCAGGGCATTAGGAGTCAGATCTGGGTGGGATCATGTTCCAGGATGTGGGGAGTCATAACTGAGTGGGAGCACATTCCAGGGCGTGAGGAGTCAGACCTGAGTGGGAGCACATTCCAGGGCGTGGGGCGGCGGACCTGAGTGGGAGCACATTCCAGGAATGTGGAATCGGACCTGGTTGGGAGCACTTTCCAGGGCATGAGAAGTCGGGCCTCAGTGGGAGCACATTCCAGGACGTGGGGAGTCAGACCTGAGTGGGAGCACATTCCAGGGCATTAGGAGTCTGACCTGGGTGGGAGCACATTCCAGGGCATGGGAAGTCGGGCCTGATTGGGAGCACATTCCACGGAATGGGTAGTCAGACCTGAGTGTGAGCACATTCCAGGGCATGGGGAGACGGACCAGAATGGGAGCACATTCCAGGACGTGGGGAGTCAGACCTGAGTGGGAGCACATGCCAGGACATTGGTCAGACCAGAGTGTGAGCACATTCCAGGGCATGGGTCCTTGGAATTGACTGGGAACACATTCCAGGGTGTGAAGAGGCAGACCTGAGTGCGAGCACATTCCAGGGCATGGGAAGTCGGACCTGAGTGGGAGCACATTCCAGGGCGACAGTAGTCAGACCTGAGTGGGAGCACATTGCAACGTGTGGGGAGACAGACCTGGGTGGGAGCACATTCCAGGGTGTGGGGAGTCAGACCTGAGTGGGAGCACATTCCAGGGCATGGGAAGTCGGACCTAAGTGGGAGCACATTCGAGGGCATGGGGAGTCGGACCAGAGTGGGAGCGCATTCCAGGGCATGGGGAGTCGGACCTGAGTGGGAGCACATTCCAGGGCGTGGGAAGTCGGTCCTCAGTGGGAGCACATTCCAGGGCGTGGGAAGTCGGGCCTGAATGGGAGCAAAGTCCCGGACACGGGGAGTCGGAACAGAGTGTGAGCACATTCCAGAGCGAGAGGAGTCAGACCTGAGTGGGAGCATGTTCCAGGACGTGGGGAGTCATAACTGAGTGGGAGCACATTCCAGGGAGTGAGGAGTCAGACCTGACTGTGAGCACATTCCAGGGCATGGGCAGTCAGACCTGAGTGGGAGCACATTCCATGGCAAGGGGAGTCGGACCTGTGTGGGAGCACATTCTATGGCATGGGGAGTCGGACCTGAGTGGGAGCACATTCCAGGGCATGGGGAGTCGGACCTGAGTGGGAGCACATTCCAGGGCATGGGGAGCTGGACCTGAGTGGAAGCATAGTCCAGGGCATGGGGTGTTGGACCTGAGTGGGAGCACATTCCAGGGCGTGGGGAGTCTGTCCTGAGTGGGAGCACATTCCAGGGCGTAGGAAGTCGGGCCTGAGTGGGAGCACATTCCTGGACACAGGGAGTCGGAACTGAGTGTGAGCACATTCCAGAGCGAGAGGAGTCGGACCTGAGTGGGAGCATGTTCCAGGACGTGGGGAGTCCGAACTGAGTGGGAGCACATTCCAGGGCATGAGTAGTCAGACCTGACTGTGTGCACATTCCAGAGCGAGAGGATTCGGACCTGAGTGGGAGCTCATTCCAGGGCGTGGAAAGTCATGCCTGATTGGGAGCACATTCCAGGGCATGTGTAGTCGGGCCTCAGTGGGAGCACATTCCAGGGTGTGGGCAGTCAGACCTGTGTGTGAGCACATTCCAGGGCATGGGGATTCGGACCTGATTGGTAGCACGTTCCAGGACGTAGGGAATCAGACCTGAGTGGGCACAAATTCCAGGGCATAGGGAGTCGGACCTGTTTGGGAGCACATTCCAGGGCATGGGGAGTCGGAACTGAATGGGAGCACATTCCAGGGCATGGGAAGTCAGACCTGAGTGGGAGCACATTCCAGGGCGTGGGTCCTCGGACTTGACTGGGAACATATTCCGGGGCATGAAGAGGCAGACTTGAGTGCCAGCACATTCCAGGGCATGGGGAGTCGGACCAAAGTGGGAGCATGTTCCGGGTCATGGGGAGTCGGACCTGAGTGGGAACAGATTCCAGGGCGAGAGGAGTCAGACCTGAGTGGGAGCACATTCCAACATGTGGGGAGACAGACCTGGGTGGGAGCACATTCCATGGCGTGGGAGTCAGCCCTGAGTGGGAGCACATTCCAGGGCATGGGAAGTCAGACCTGAGTGGGAGCACATTCCAGGGCATGGGTAGTCGGACCTGAGTGGGAGCACATTCCAGGGCATGGGGAGTCGGACCTGAGTGGGAGCACATTCCAGGGCGTGGGAAGTCGGTCCTGAGTGGACGCAAATTCCAGGGCATGGGGAGTCGGACCTGTTTGGGAGCACATTCCAGGGCATGGGGAGTCGGAACTGAATGGGAGCACATTCCAGGGCTTGGGAAGTCTGACCTGAGTGGGAGCACATTGCAGGGCTGGGAAGTCGGGCCTGTGTGGGAGCACATTCCCGGACACGGGGAGTCAGAACTGAGTGTGATCACATTCCAGAGCGAGAGGAGTCGGACCTGAGTGGGAGCATGTTCCAGGATGTGGGGAGTCATAACTGAGTGGGAGCACATTCCAGGGCGTGAGGAGTCAGACCTGAGTGGGAGCACATTCCAGGGCGTGGGGCAGCGGACCTGAGTGGGAGCACATTCCAGGAATGGGGAATCGGACCTGGTTGGGAGCACATTCCAGGGCGTGGGAAGTCGGGCCTCAGTGGGAGCACATTCCAGGGCGTGGGTAGTCAGATCTGAGTGTGAGCACATTCCAGGACATGGGTCCTCGGACTTGACTGGGAACACATTCCAGGGCGTGAAGAGGCAGACCTGAGTGCGAGCACATTCCAGGGCATGGGGAGTCGGACCTGAGTGGGAGCACATTCCAGGGCGACAGTAGTCAGACCTGAGTGGGAGCACATTCCAAAGTGTGGGGAGACAGACCTGGGTGGGAGCACATTCCAGGGTGTGGGGAGTCAGACCTGAGTGGGAGCACATTCCAGGGCATGGGAAGTCGGACCTGAGTGGGAGCACATTCGAGGGCATGGGGACTCGGACCAGAGTGGGAGCGCATTCCAGGGCATGGGGAGTCGGACCTGTGTGGGAGCACATTCCAGGGCGTGGGAAGTCGGTCCTCAGTGGGAGCACATTCCAGGGCGTGGGAAGTCGGGCCTGAATGGGAGCACAGTCCCGGACACGGGGAGTCGGAACAGAGTGTGAGCACATTCCAGAGTGAGAGGAGTCAGACCTGAGTGGGAGCATGTTCCAGGACGTGGGGAGTCATAACTGAGTGGGAGCACATTCCAGGGTGTGAGGAGTCAGACCTGACTGTGAGCACATTCCAGGGCATGGGCAGTCAGACCTGAGTGGGAGCACATTCCATGGCAAGGGGAGTCGGACCTGTGTGGGAGCACATTCTAGGGCATGGGGAGTCGGACCTGAGTGGGAGCACATTCCAGGGCATGGGGAGTCGGACCTGAGTGGGAGCACATTCCAGGGCATGGGGAGCTGGACCTGAGTGGAAGCATAGTCCAGGGCATGGGGTGTTGGACCTGAGTGGGAGCACATTCCAGGGCGTGGGGAGTCGGTCCTGAGTGGGAGCACATTCCAGGGCGTAGGAAGTCGGGCCTGAGTGGGAGCACATTCCTGGACACAGGGAGTCGGAACTGAGTGTGAGCACATTCCAGAGCGAGAGGAGTCGGACCTGAGTGGGAGCATGTTCCAGGACGTGGGGAGTCCGAACTGAGTGGGAGCACATTCCAGGGCATGAGTAGTCAGACCTGACTGTGAGCACATTCCAGAGCGAGAGGATTCGGACCTGAGTGGGAGCTCATTCCAGGGCGTGGAAAGTCATGCCTGATTGGGAGCACATTCCAGGGCATGTGTAGTCGGGCCTCAGTTGGAGCACATTCCAGGGTGTGGGCAGTCAGACCTGTGTGTGAGCACATTCCAGGGCATGGGGATTCGGACCTGATTGGTAGCACGTTCCAGGACGTAGGGAGTCAGACCTGAGTGGGCGCAAATTCCAGGGCATAGGGAGTCGGACCTGTTTGGGAGCACATTCCAGGGCATGGGGAGTCGGAACTGAATGGGAGCACATTCCAGGGCATGGGAAGGCAGACCTGAGTGGGAGCACATTCCAGGGCGTGGGTCCTCGGACTTGACTGGGAACATATTCCGGGGCATGAAGAGGCAGACTTGAGTGCGAGCACATTCCAGGGCATGGGGAGTCGGACCAAAGTGGGAGCATGTTCCGGGTCATGGGGAGTCGGACCTGAGTGGGAACAGATTCCAGGGCGAGAGGAGTCAGACCTGAGTGGGAGCACATTCCAACATGTGGGGAGACAGACCTGGGTGGGAGCACATTCCATGGCGTGGGGAGTCAGCCCTGAGTGGGAGCACATTCCAGGGCATGGGAAGTCAGACCTGAGTGGGAGCACATTCCAGGGCATGGGGAGTCGGAACTGAATGGGAGCACATTCCAGGGCTTGGGAAGTCTGACCTGAGTGGGAGCACATTGCAGGGCTGGGAAGTCGGGCCTGTGTGGGAGCACATTCCCGGACACGGGGAGTCAGAACTGAGTGTGATCACATTCCAGAGCGAGAGGAGTCGGACCTGAGTGGGAGCATGTTCCAGGATGTGGGGAGTCATAACTGAGTGGGAGCACATTCCAGGGCGTGAGGAGTCAGACCTGAGTGGGAGCACATTCCAGGGCGTGGGGCAGCGGACCTGAGTGGGAGCACATTCCAGGAATGGGGAATCGGACCTGGTTGGGAGCACATTCCAGGGCGTGGGAAGTCGGGCCTCAGTGGGAGCACATTCCAGGGCGTGGGTAGTCAGATCTGAGTGTGAGCACATTCCAGGACCTGGGTCCTCGGACTTGACTGGGAACACATTCCAGGGCGTGAAGAGGCAGACCTGAGTGCGAGCACATTCCAGGGCATGGGGAGTCGGACCTGAGTGGGAGCACATTCCAGGGCGACAGGAGTCAGACCTGAGTGGGAGCACATTCCAACGTGTGGGGAGACAGACCTGGGTGGGAGCACATTCCAGGGTGTGGGGAGTCAGACCTGAGTGGGAGCACATTCCAGGGCATGGGATTTCGGACCTGAGTGGGAGAACATTCCAGGGCATGGGGAGTCGGACCAGAGTGGGAGCACATTCCAGGGCATGGGGAGTCGGACCTGAGTGGGAGCACATTCCAGGGCGTGGGAATTCGGTCCTCAGTGGGAGCACATTCCAGGGCGTGGGAAGTCGGGCCTGAATGGGAGCACAGTCCCGGACACGGGGAGTCGGAACTGAGTGTGAACACATTCCAGAGCGAGAGGAGTCAGACCTGAGTGGGAGCATGTTCCAGGACGTGGGGAGTCATAACTGAGTGGGAGCACATTCCAGGGTGTGAGGAGTCAGACCTGAGTGGGAGCACATTCCAGGACATTGGGAGCCGGATCTGAGTGGGAGCACATTCCAGGGCGTGGGAAGTCGGGCCTGATTGGGAGCACATTCCAGGGCGTGGGTAATCAGACCTGACTGCGAGCACATTCCAGGGCATGGGCAGTCAGACCTGAGTGGGAGCACATTCCATGGCAAGGGGAGTCGGACCTGAGTGGGAGCACATTCCAGGGCATGGGGAGTCGGACCTGAGTGGGAGCACATTCCAGGGCATGGGGAGTCGGACCTGAGTGGGAGCACATTCCAGGGCATGGGGAGCCGGACCTGAGCGGAAGCATATTCCAGGGCATGGGGTGTTGGACCTGAGTGGGAGCACATTCCAGGGCGTGGGGAGTCGGTCCTGAGTGTGAGCACATTCCAGGGCGTAGGAAGTCGGGCCTGAGTGGGAGCACATTCCTGGACACAGGGAGTCGGAACTGAGTGTGAGCAAATTCCAGAGCGAGAGGAGTCGGACCTGAGTGGGAGCATGTTCCAGGACGTGGGAAGTCCGAACTGAGTGGGAGCACATTCCAGGGCATGAGGAGTCAGACCTGACTGTGAGCACATTCCAGAGCGAGAGGAGTCGGACCTGAGTGGGAGCTCATTCCAGGGCGTGGAAAGTCATGCCTGATTGGGAGCACATTCCAGGGCTTGGGTAGTCGGGCCTCAGTGGGAGCACATTCCAGGGCGTGGGTAGTCAGACCTGTGTGTGAGCACATTCCAGGGCATGGGGATTCGGACCTGATTGGGAGCACGTTCCAGGACGTAGGGAGTCAGACCTGAGTGGGCGCAAATTCAAGGGCATGGGGAGTCGGACCTGTTTGGGAGCACATTCCAGGGCATGGGGAGTCGGACCAGAGTGGGAGCACATTCCAGGGCATGGGGAGTCGGACCTGAGTGGGAGCACATTCCAGGGCGTGGGAAGTCGGTCCTCAGTGGGAGCACATTCCAGGGCGTGGGAAGTCGGGCCTGAATGGGAGCACATTCCAGGGTGTGAGGTGTCAGACCTGAGTGGGAGCACATTCCAGGACATTGTTAGCCGGATCTGAGTGGGAGCACATTCCAGGGCGTGGGAAGTCGGGCCTGATTGGGAGCACATTCCAGAACGTGTGTAGTCAGACCTGACTGTGAGCACATTCCAGGGCATGGGCAGTCAGACCTGAGTGGGAGCACATTCCATGGCAAGGGGAGTCGGACCTGAGTGGGAGCACATTCCAGGGCATGGGGAGTCGGACCTGAGTGGGAGCACATTCCAGGGCATGGGGAGTCGGACCTGAGTGGGAGCACATTCCAGGGCATGGGGAGCCGGACCTGAGTGGAAGCATATTCCAGGGCATGGGGTGTTGGACCTGAGTGGGAGCACATTCCAGGGCGTGGGGAGTCGGTCCTGAGTGGGAGCACATTCCAGGGCGTAGGAAGTCGGGCCTGAGTGGGAGCACATTCCCGGACACCGGGAGTCGGAACTGAGTGTGAGCACATTCCAGAGCGAGAGGAGTCGGACCTGAGTGGGAGCATGTTCCAGGACGTGGGGAGTCATAACTGAGTGGGAGCACATTCCAGGGTGTGAGGAGTCAGACCTGAGTGGGAGCACATTCCAGGACATTGGGAGCCGGATCTGAGTGGGAGCACATTCCAGGGCGTGGGAAGTCGGGCCTGATTGGGAGCACATTCCAGGGCGTGGGTAGTCAGACCTGACTGCGAGCACATTCCAGGGCATGGGCAGTCAGACCTGAGTGGGAGCACATTCCATGGCAAGGGGAGTCGGACCTGAGTGGGAGCACATTCCAGGGCATGAGGAGTCGGACCTGAGTGGGAGCACATTCCAGGGCATGGGGAGTCAGACCTGAGTGGGAGCACATTCCAGGGCATGGGGAGCCGGACCTGAGCGGAAGCATATTCCAGGGCATGGGGTGTTGGACCTGAGTGGGAGCACATTCCAGGGCGTGGGGAGTCGGTCCTGAGTGTGAGCACATTCCAGGGCGTAGGAAGTCGGGCCTGAGTGGGAGCACATTCCTGGACACAGGGAGTCGGAACTGAGTGTGAGCAAATTCCAGAGCGAGAGGAGTCGGACCTGAGTGGGAGCATGTTCCAGGACGTGGGAAGTCCGAACTGAGTGGGAGCACATTCCAGGGCATGAGGAGTCAGACCTGACTGTGAGCACATTCCAGAGCGAGAGGAGTCGGACCTGAGTGGGAGCTCATTCCAGGGCGTGGAAAGTCATGCCTGATTGGGAGCACATTCCAGGGCTTGGGTAGTCGGGCCTCAGTGGGAGCACATTCCAGGGCGTGGGTAGTCAGACCTGTGTGTGAGCACATTCCAGGGCATGGGGATTCGGACCTGATTGGGAGCACGTTCCAGGACGTAGGGAGTCAGACCTGAGTGGGCGCAAATTCAAGGGCATGGGGAGTCGGACCTGTTTGGGAGCACATTCCAGGGCATGGGGAGTCGGACCAGAGTGGGAGCACATTCCAGGGCATGGGGAGTCGGACCTGAGTGGGAGCACATTCCAGGGCGTGGGAAGTCGGTCCTCAGTGGGAGCACATTCCAGGGCGTGGGAAGTCGGGCCTGAATGGGAGCACATTCCAGGGTGTGAGGTGTCAGACCTGAGTGGGAGCACATTCCAGGACATTGTTAGCCGGATCTGAGTGGGAGCACATTCCAGGGCGTGGGAAGTCGGGCCTGATTGGGAGCACATTCCAGGACGTGTGAAGTCAGACCTGACTGTGAGCACATTCCAGGGCATGGGCAGTCAGACCTGAGTGGGAGCACATTCCATGGCAAGGGGAGTCGGACCTGAGTGGGAGCACATTCCAGGGCATGGGGAGTCGGACCTGAGTGGGAGCACATTCCAGGGCATGGGGAGTCGGACCTGAGTGGGAGCACATTCCAGGGCATGGGGAGCCGGACCTGAGTGGAAGCATATTCCAGGGCATGGGGTGTTGGACCTGAGTGGGAGCACATTCCAGGGCGTGGGGAGTCGGTCCTGAGTGGGAGCACATTCCAGGGCGTAGGAAGTCGGGCCTGAGTGGGAGCACATTCCCGGACACCGGGAGTCGGAACTGAGTGTGAGCACATTCCAGAGCGAGAGGAGTCGGACCTGAGTGGGAGCATGTTCCAGGACGTGGGGAGTCCGAACTGAGTGGCAGCACATTCCAGGGCATGAGGAGTCAGACCTGACTGTGAGCACATTCCGGAGCAGGAGGAGTCGGACCTGAGTGGGAGCTCATTCCAGGGCGTGGAAAGTCATGCCTGATTGGGAGCACATTCCAGGGCATGGGTAGTCGGGCCTCAGTGGGAGCACATTCCAGGGCGTGGGCAGTCAGACCTGTGTGTGAGCACATTCCAGGGCATGGGGATTCGGACCTGATTGGGAGCATGTTCCAGGACGTAGGGAGTCAGACCTAAGTGGGCGCAAATTCCAGGGCAAGGGGAGTCGGACCTGTTTGGGAGAACATTCCAGGTCATGGGGAGTCGGAACTGAATGGGAGCACATTCCAGGGCGTGGGAAGTCAGACCTGAGTGGGAGCACATTCCAGGGCTTGGGAAGTCGGGCCTGAGTGGGAGCACATTCCCGGACACGGGGAGTCGGAACTGAGTGTGAGCACATTCCAGAGCGAGAGGAGTCGGACCTGAGTGGCAGCATGTTCCTGGATGTGGGGAGTCATAACTGAGTGGGAGCACATTCCAGGGCGTGAGGAGTCAGACCTGAGTGGGAGCACATTCCAGGGCGTTGGGTGGCGGACCTGAGTAGGAGCACATTCCAGGAATGGGGAATCGGACCTTGTTGGGAGCACATTCCAGGGCGTGGGAAGTCGGGCCTCAGTGGGAGCACATTCCAGGGCGTGGGTAGTCAGACCTGAGTGTGAGCACATTCCAGGACATGGGGATTCGGACATGAGTGGGAGCACGTTCCAGGACGTGGGAAGTCAGACCTGAGTGGGAGCACATTCCAGGGCATGGGGAGCCGGACCTGAGTGGGAGCACATTCCAGGGCGACAGGAGTCAGACCTGAGTGGGAGCACATTCCAACGTGTGGGGAGACAGACCTGGGTGGGAGCACATTCCAGGGCATGGGAATTCGGACCTGAGTGGGAGAACATTCCAGGGCATGGGGAGTCGGACCAGAGTGGGAGCACATTCCAGGGCATGGGGAGTCGGACCTGAGTGGGAGCACATTCCAGGGCGTGGGAATTCGGTCCTCAGTGGGAGCACATTCCAGGGCGTGGGAAGTCGGGCCTGAATGGGAGCACAGTCCCGGACACGGGGAGTCGGAACTGAGTGTGAACACATTCCAGAGCGAGAGGAGTCAGACCTGAGTGGGAGCATGTTCCAGGACGTGGGGAGTCATAACTGAGTGGGAGCACATTCCAGGGTGTGAGGAGTCAGCCCTGAGTGGGAGCACATTCCAGGACATTGGGAGCCGGATCTGAGTGGAAGCACATTCCAGGGCGTGGGAAGTCGGGCCTGATTGGGAGCACATTCCAGGGCGTGGGTAGTCAGACCTGACTGTGAGCACATTCCAGGGCATGGGCAGTCAGACCTGAGTGGGAGCACATTCCATGGCAAGGGGAGTCGGACCTGAGTGGGAGCACATTCCAGGGCATGGGGAGTCGGACCTGAGTGGGAGCACATTCCAGGGCATGGGGAGTCGGAACTGAGTGGGAGCACATTCCAGGGCATGGGGAGCCGGACCTGAGTGGAAGCATATTCCAGGGCATGGGGTGTTGGACCTGAGTGGGAGCACATTCCAGGGCGTGGGTGTCGGTCCTGAGTGTGAGCACATTCCAGGGCGTAGGAAGTCGGGCCTGAGTGGGAGCACATTTCTGGACACAGGGAGTCGGAACTGAGTGTGAGCAAATTCCAGAGCGAGAGGAGTCGGACCTGAGTGGGAGCATGTTCCAGGACGTGGGAAGTCCGAACTGAGTGGGAGCACATTCCAGGGCATGAGGAGTCAGACCTGACTGTGAGCACATTCCAGAGCGAGAGGAGTCGGACCTGAGTGAGAGCTCATTCCAGGGCGTGGAAAGTCATGCCTGATTGGGAGCACATTCCAGGGCTTGGGTAGTCGGGCCTCAGTGGGAGCACATTCCAGGGCGTGGGTAGTCAGACCTGTGTGTGAGCACATTCCAGGGCATGGGGATTCGGACCTGATTGGGAGCACGTTCCAGGACGTAGGGAGTCAGACCTGAGTGGGCGCAAATTCAAGGGCATGGGGAGTCGGAACTGTTTGGGAGCACATTCCAGGGCATGGGGAGTCGGACCAGAGTGGGAGCACATTCCAGGGCATGGGGAGTCGGACCTGAGTGGGAGCACATTCCAGGGCGTGGGAAGTCGGTCCTCAGTGGGAGCACATTCCAGGGCGTGGGAAGTCGGGCCAGAATGGGAGCACATTCCAGGGTGTGAGGAGTCAGACCTTAGTGGGAGCACATTCCAGGACATTGGGAGCCGGATCTGAGTGGGAGCACATTGCAGGGCGTGGGAAGTCGGGCCTGATTGGGAGCACATTCCAGGACGTGTGTAGTCAGACCTGACTGTGAGCACATTCCAGGGCATGGGCAGTCAGACCTGAGTGGGAGCACATTCCATGGCAAGGGGAGTCGGACCTGAGTGGGAGCACATTCCAGGGCATGGGGAGTCGGACCTGAGTGGGAGCACATTCCAGGGCATGGGGAGTCGGACCTGAGTGGGAGCACATTCCAGGGCATGGGGAGCCGGACCTGAGTGGAAGCATATTCCAGGGCATGGGTTGTTGGACCTGAGTGGGAGCACATTCCAGGGCGTGGGGAGTCGGTCCTGAGTGGGAGCACATTCCAGGGCGTAGGAAGTCGGGCCTGAGTGGGAGCACATTCCCGGACACAGGGAGTCGGAACTGAGTGTGAGCACATTCCAGAGCGAGAGGAGTCGGACCTGAGTGGGAGCATGTTCCAGGACGTGGGGAGTCCGAACTGAGTGGCAGCACATTGCAGGGCATGAGGAGTCAGATCTGACTGTGAGCACATTCCAGGGCTTGGGAAGTCTGACCTGAGTGGGAGCACATTGCAGGGCTGGGAAGTCGGGCCTGTGTGGGAGCACATTCCCGGACACGGGGAGTCAGAACTGAGTGTGATCACATTCCAGAGCGAGAGGAGTCGGACCTGAGTGGGAGCATGTTCCAGGATGTGGGGAGTCATAACTGAGTGGGAGCACATTCCAGGGCGTGAGGAGTCAGACCTGAGTGGGAGCACATTCCAGGGCGTGGGGCAGCGGACCTGAGTGGGAGCACATTCCAGGAATGGGGAATCGGACCTGGTTGGGAGCACATTCCAGGGCGTGGGAAGTCGGGCTTCAGTGGGAGCACATTCCAGGGCGTGGGTAGTCAGATCTGAGTTTGAGCACATTCCAGGACCTGGGTCCTCGGACTTGACTGGGAACACATTCCAGGGCGTGAAGAGGCAGACCTGAGTGCGAGCACATTCCAGGGCATGGGGAGTCGGACCTGAGTGGGAGCACATTCCAGGGCGACAGGAGTCAGACCTGAGTGGGAGCACATTCCAACGTGTGGGGAGACAGACCTGGGTGGGAGCACATTCCAGGGTGTGGGGAGTCAGACCTGAGTGGGAGCACATTCCAGGGCATGGGATTTCGGACCTGAGTGGGAGAACATTCCAGGGCATGGGGAGTCGGACCAGAGTGGGAGCACATTCCAGGGCATGGGGAGTCGGACCTGAGTGGGAGCACATTCCAGGGCGTGGGAATTCGGTCCTCAGTGGGAGCACATTCCAGGGCGTGGGAAGTCGGGCCTGAATGGGAGCACAGTCCCGGACACGGGGAGTCGGAACTGAGTGTGAACACATTCCAGAGCGAGAGGAGTCAGACCTGAGTGGGAGCATGTTCCAGGACGTGGGGAGTCATAACTGAGTGGGAGCACATTCCAGGGTGTGAGGAGTCAGACCTGAGTGGGAGCACATTCCAGGACATTGGGAGCCGGATCTGAGTGGGAGCACATTCCAGGGCGTGGGAAGTCGGGCCTGATTGGGAGCACATTCCAGGGCGTGGGTAATCAGACCTGACTGCGAGCACATTCCAGGGCATGGGCAGTCAGACCTGAGTGGGAGCACATTCCATGGCAAGGGGAGTCGGACCTGAGTGGGAGCACATTCCAGGGCATGGGGAGTCGGACCTGAGTGGGAGCACATTCCAGGGCATGGGGAGTCGGACCTGAGTGGGAGCACATTCCAGGGCATGGGGAGCCGGACCTGAGCGGAAGCATATTCCAGGGCATGGGGTGTTGGACCTGAGTGGGAGCACATTCCAGGGCGTGGGGAGTCGGTCCTGAGTGTGAGCACATTCCAGGGCGTAGGAAGTCGGGCCTGAGTGGGAGCACATTCCTGGACACAGGGAGTCGGAACTGAGTGTGAGCAAATTCCAGAGCGAGAGGAGTCGGACCTGAGTGGGAGCATGTTCCAGGACGTGGGAAGTCCGAACTGAGTGGGAGCACATTCCAGGGCATGAGGAGTCAGACCTGACTGTGAGCACATTCCAGAGCGAGAGGAGTCGGACCTGAGTGGGAGCTCATTCCAGGGTGTGGAAAGTCATGCCTGATTGGGAGCACATTCCAGGGCTTGGGTAGTCGGGCCTCAGTGGGAGCACATTCCAGGGCGTGGGTAGTCAGACCTGTGTGTGAGCACATTCCAGGGCATGGGGATTCGGACCTGATTGGGAGCACGTTCCAGGACGTAGGGAGTCAGACCTGAGTGGGCGCAAATTCAAGGGCATGGGGAGTCGGACCTGTTTGGGAGCACATTCCAGGGCATGGGGAGTCGGACCAGAGTGGGAGCACATTCCAGGGCATGGGGAGTCGGACCTGAGTGGGAGCACATTCCAGGGCGTGGGAAGTCGGTCCTCAGTGGGAGCACATTCCAGGGCGTGGGAAGTCGGGCCTGAATGGGAGCACATTCCAGGGTGTGAGGTGTCAGACCTGAGTGGGAGCACATTCCAGGACATTGTTAGCCGGATCTGAGTGGGAGCACATTCCAGGGCGTGGGAAGTCGGGCCTGATTGGGAGCACATTCCAGGACGTGTGTAGTCAGACCTGACTGTGAGCACATTCCAGGGCATGGGCAGTCAGACCTGAGTGGGAGCACATTCCATGGCAAGGGGAGTCGGACCTGAGTGGGAGCACATTCCAGGGCATGGGGAGTCGGACCTGAGTGGGAGCACATTCCAGGGCATGGGGAGTCGGACCTGAGTGGGAGCACATTCCAGGGCATGGGGAGCCGGACCTGAGTGGAAGCATATTCCAGGGCATGGGGTGTTGGACCTGAGTGGGAGCACATTCCAGGGCGTGGGGAGTCGGTCCTGAGTGGGAGCACATTCCAGGGCGTAGGAAGTCGGGCCTGAGTGGCAGCACATTCCCGGACACAGGGAGTCGGAACTGAGTGTGAGCACATTCCAGAGCGAGAGGAGTCGGACCTGAGTGGGAGCATGTTCCAGGACGTGGGGAGTCCGAACTGAGTGGCAGCACATTCCAGGGCATGAGGAGTCAGACCTGAATGTGAGCACATTCCGGAGCAGGAGGAGTCGGACCTGAGTGGGAGCTCATTCCAGGGCGTGGAAAGTCATGCCTGATTGGGAGCACATTCCTGGGCATGGGTAGTCGGGCCTCAGTGGGAGCACATTCCAGGGCGTGGGCAGTCAGACCTGTGTGTGAGCACATTCCAGGGCATGGGGATTCGGACCTGATTGGGAGCACGTTCCAGGACGTAGGGAGTCAGACCTAAGTGGGCGCAAATTCCAGGGCAAGGGGAGTCGGACCTGTTTGGGAGCACATTCCAGGGCATGGGGAGTCGGAACTGAATGGGAGCACATTCCAGGGCGTGGGAAGTCAGACCTGAGTGGGAGCACATTCCAGGGCTTGGGAAGTCGGGCCTGAGTGGGAGCACATTCCCGGACACGGGGAGTCGGAACTGAGTGTGAGCACATTCCAGAGCGAGAGGAGTCGGACCTGAGTGGCAGCATGTTCCTGGATGTGGGGAGACATAACTGAGTGGGAGCACATTCCAGGGCGTGAGGAGTCAGACCTGAGTGGGAGCACATTCCAGGGCGTGGGGTGGCGGTCCTGAGTAGGAGCACATTCCAGGAATGGGGAATCGAACCTTGTTGGGAGCACATTCCAGGGCGTGGGAAGTCGGGCCTCAATGGGAGCACATTCCAGGGCGTGGGTAGTCAGACCTGAGTGTGAGCACATTGCAGGACATGGGGATTCGGACATGAGTGGGAGCACGTTCCAGGACGTGGGAAGTCAGACCTGAGTGGGAGCACATTCCAGGGCATGGGGAGCCGGACCTGAGTGGGAGCACATTCCAGGGCGACAGGAGTCAGACCTGAGTGGGAGCACATTCCAACGTGTGGGGAGACAGACCTGGGTGGGAGCACATTCCAGGGTGTGGGGAGTCAGACCTGAGTGGGAGCACATTCCAGGGCATGGGAATTCGGACCTGAGTGGGAGAACATTCCAGGGCATGGGGAGTCGGACCAGAGTGGGAGCACATTCCAGGGCATGGGGAGTCGGACCTGAGTGGGAGCACATTCCAGGGCGTGGGAATTCGGTCCTCAGTGGGAGCACATTCCAGGGCGTGGGAAGTCGGGCCTGAATGGAAGCACAGTCCCGGACACGGGGAGTCGGAACTGAGTGTGAACACATTCCAGAGCGAGAGGAGTCAGACCTGAGTGGGAGCATGTTCCAGGACGTGGGGAGTCATAACTGAGTGGGAGCACATTCCAGGGTGTGAGGAGTCAGACCTGAGTGGGAGCACATTCCAGGACATTGGGAGCCGGATCTGAGTGGGAGCACATTCCAGGGCGTGGGAAGTCGGCCCTGATTGGGAGCACATTCCAGGGCGTGGGTAGTCAGACCTGACTGTGAGCACATTCCAGGGCATGGGCAGTCAGACCTGAGTGGGAGCACATTCCATGGCAAGGGGAGTCGGACCTGAGTGGGAGCACATTCCAGGGCATGGGGAGTCGGACCTGAGTGGGAGCACATTCCAGGGCATGGGGAGTCGGACCTGAGTGGGAGCACATTCCAGGGCATGGGGAGCCGGACCTGAGTGGAAGCATATTCCAGGGCATGGGGTGTTGGACCTGAGTGGGAGCACATTCCAGGGCGTGGGTGTCGGTCCTGAGTGTGAGCACATTCCAGGGCGTAGGAAGTCGGGCCTGAGTGGGAGCACATTTCTGGACACAGGGAGTCGGAACTGAGTGTGAGCAAATTCCAGAGCGAGAGGAGTCGGACCTGAGTGGGAGCATGTTCCAGGACGTGGGAATTCCGAACTGAGTGGGAGCACATTCCAGGGCATGAGGAGTCAGACCTGACTGTGAGCACATTCCAGAGCGAGAGGAGTCGGACCTGAGTGGGAGCTCATTCCAGGGCGTGGAAAGTCATGCCTGATTGGGAGCACATTCCAGGGCTTGGGTAGTCGGGCCTCAGTGGGAGCACATTCCAGGGCGTGGGTAGTCAGACCTGTGTGTGAGCACATTCCAGGGCATGGGGATTCGGACCTGATTGGGAGCACGTTCCAGGACGTAGGGAGTCAGACCTGAGTGGGCGCAAATTCAAGGGCATGGGGAGTCGGACCTGTTTGGGAGCACATTCCAGGGCATGGGGAGTCGGACCAGAGTGGGAGCACATTCCAGGGCATGGGGAGTCGGACCTGAGTGGGAGCACATTCCAGGGCGTGGGAAGTCGGTCCTCAGTGGGAGCACATTCCAGGGCGTGGGAAGTCGGGCCAGAATGGGAGCACATTCCAGGGTGTGAGGAGTCAGACCTTAGTGGGAGCACATTCCAGGACATTGGGAGCCGGATCTGAGTGGGAGCACATTCCAGGGCGTGGGAAGTCGGGCCTGATTGGGAGCACATTCCAGGACGTGTGTAGTCAGACCTGACTGTGAGCACATTCCAGGGCATGGGCAGTCAGACCTGAGTGGGAGCACATTCCATGGCAAGGGGAGTCGGACCTGAGTGGGAGCACATTCCAGGGCATGGGGAGTCGGACCTGAGTGGGAGCACATTCCAGGGCATGGGGAGTCGGACCTGAGTGGGAGCACATTCCAGGGCATGGGGAGCCGGACCTGAGTGGAAGCATATTCCAGGGCATGGGGTGTTGGACCTGAGTGGGAGCACATTCCAGGGCGTGGGGAGTCGGTCCTGAGTGGGAGCACATTCCAGGGCGTAGGAAGTCGGGCCTGAGTGGGAGCACATTCCCGGACACAGGGAGTCGGAACTGAGTGTGAGCACATTCCAGAGCGAGAGGAGTCGGACCTGAGTGGGAGCATGTTCCAGGACGTGGGGAGTCCGAACTGAGTGGCAGCACATTCCAGGGCATGAGGAGTCAGATCTGACTGTGAGCACATTCCGGAGCAGGAGGAGTCGGACCTGAGTGGGAGCTCATTCCAGGGCGTGGAAAGTCATGCCTGATTGGGAGCACATTCCAGGGCATGGGTAGTCGGGCCTCAGTGGGAGCACATTCCAGGGCGTGGGCAGTCAGACCTGTGTGTGAGCACATTCCAGGGCATGGGGATTCGGACCTGATTGGGAGCACGTTCCAGGACGTAGGGAGTCAGACCTAAGTGGGCGCAAATTCCAGGGCAAGGGGAGTCGGACCTGTTTGGGAGCACATTCCAGGGCATGGGGAGTCGGAACTGAATGGGAGCACATTCCAGGGCGTGGGAAGTCAGACCTGAGTGGGAGCACATTCCAGGGCGTGGGAAGTCGGGCCTGAGTGGGAGCACATTCCCGGACACGGGGAGTCGGAACTGAGTGTGAGCACATTCCAGAGCGAGAGGAGTCGGACCTGATTGGCAGCATGTTCCTGGATGTGGGGAGTCATAACTGAGTGGGAGCACATTCCAGGGCGTGAGGAGTCAGACCTGAGTGGGAGCACATTCCAGGGCGTGGGGCGGCGGACCTGAGTAGGAGCACATTCCAGGAATGGGGAATCGGACCTTGTTGGGAGCACATTCCAGGGCGTGGGAAGTCGGGCCTCAGTGGGAGCACATTCCAGGGCGTGGGTAGTCAGACCTGAGTGTGAGCACATTCCAGGACATGGGGATTCGGACATGAGTGGGAGCACGTTCCAGGACGTGGGAAGTCAGACCTGAGTGGGAGCACATTCCAGGGCATGGGGAGTCGGACCTGAGTGGGAGCACATTCCAGGGCGACAGGAGTCAGACCTGAGTGGGAGCACATTCCAACGTGTGGGGAGACAGACCTGGGTGGGAGCACATTCCAGGGTGTGGGGAGTCAGACCTGAGTGGGAGCACATTCCAGGGCATGGGAATTCGGACCTGAGTGGGAGAACATTCCAGGGCATGGGGAGTCGGACCAGAGTGGGAGCACATTCCAGGGCATGGGGAGTCGGACCTGAGTGGGAGCACATTCCAGGGGGTGGGAATTCGGTCCTCAGTGGGAGCACATTCCAGGGCGTGGGAAGTCGGGCCTGAATGGGAGCACAGTCCCGGACACGGGGAGTCGGAACTGAGTGTGAACACATTCCAGAGCGAGAGGAGTCAGACCTGAGTGGGAGCATGTTCCAGGACATGGGGAGTCATAACTGAGTGGGAGCACATTCCAGGGTGTGAGAAGTCAGACCTGAGCGGGAGCACATTCCAGGACATTGGGAGCCGGATCTGAGTGGGAGCCCATTCCAGGGCGTGGGAAGTCGGGCCTGATGGGGAGCACATTCCAGGGCGTGGGTAGTCAGACCTGACTGTGAGCACATTCCAAGGCATGGGCAGTCAGACCTGAGTGGGAGCACATTCCATGGCAAGGGGAGTCGGACCTGAGTGGGAGCACATTCCAGGGCATGGGGAGTCGGACCTGAGTGGGAGCACATTCCAGGGCATGGGGAGTCGGACCTGAGTGGGAGCACATTCCAGGGCATGGGGAGCCGGACCTGAGTGGAAGCATATTCCAGGGCATGGGGTGTTGGACCTGAGTGGGAGCACATTCCAGGGCGTGGGTGTCGGTCCTGAGTGTGAGCACATTCCAGGGCGTAGGAAGTCGGGCCTGAGTGGGAGCACATTTCTGGACACAGGGAGTCGGAACTGAGTGTGAGCAAATTCCAGAGCGAGAGGAGTCGGACCTGAGTGGGAGCATGTTCCAGGACGTGGGAAGTCCGAACTGAGTGGGAGCACATTCCAGGGCATGAGGAGTCAGACCTGACTGTGAGCACATTCCAGAGCGAGAGGAGTCGGACCAGAGTGGGAGCTCATTCCAGGGCGTGGAAAGTCATGCCTGATTGGGAGCACATTCCAGGGCTTGGGTAGTCGGGCCTCAGTGGGAGCACATTCCAGGGCGTGGGTAGTCAGACCTGTGTGTGAGCACATTCCAGGGCATGGGGATTCGGACCTGATTGGGAGCACGTTCCAGGACGTAGGGAGTCAGACCTGAGTGGGCGCAAATTCAAGGGCATGGGGAGTCGGACCTGTTTGGGAGCACATTCCAGGGCATGGGGAGTCGGACCAGAGTGGGAGCACATTCCAAGGCATGGGGAGTCGGACCTGAGTGGGAGCACATTCCAGGGCGTGGGAAGTCGGTCCTCAGTGGGAGCACATTCCAGGGTGTGGGGAGTCAGACCTGAGTGGGAGCACATTCCAGGGCATGGGAATTCGGACCTGAGTGGGAGAACATTCCAGGGCATGGGGAGTCGGACCAGAGTGGGAGCACATTCCAGGGCATGGGGAGTCGGACCTGAGTGGGAGCACATTCCAGGGCGTGGGAATTCGGTCCTCAGTGGGAGCACATTCCAGGGCGTGGGAAGTCGGGCCTGAATGGAAGCACAGTCCCGGACACGGGGAGTCGGAACTGAGTGTGAACACATTCCAGAGCGAGAGGAGTCAGACCTGAGTGGGAGCATGTTCCAGGACGTGGGGAGTCATAACTGAGTCGGAGCACATTCCAGGGTGTGAGGAGTCAGACCTGAGTGGGAGCACATTCCAGGACATTGGGAGCCGGACCTGAGTGGAAGCATATTCCAGGGCATGGGGTGTTGGACCTGAGTGGGAGCACATTCCAGGGCGTAGGAAGTCGGGCCTGAGTGGGAGCACATTTCTGGACACAGGGAGTCGGAACTGAGTGTGAGCAAATTCCAGAGCGAGAGGAGTCGGACCTGAGTGGGAGCATGTTCCAGGACGTGGGAAGTCCGAACTGAGTGGGAGCACATTCCAGGGCATGAGGAGTCAGACCTGAGTGGGAGCACATTCCAGAGCGAGAGGAGTCGGACCTGAGTGGGAGCTCATTCCAGGGCGTGGAAAGTCATGCCTGATTGGGAGCACATTCCAGGGCTTGGGTAGTCGGGCCTCAGTGGGAGCACATTCCAGGGCGTGGGTAGTCAGACCTGTGTGTGAGCACATTCCAGGGCATGGGGATTCGGACCTGATTGGGAGCACGTTCCAGGACGTAGGGAGTCAGACCTGAGTGGGCGCAAATTCAAGGGCATGGGGAGTCGGACCTGTTTGGGAGCACATTCCAGGGCATGGGGAGTCGGACCAGAGTGGGAGCACATTCCAGGGCATGGGGAGTCGGACCTGAGTGGGAGCACATTCCAGGGCGTGGGAAGTCGGTCCTCAGTGGGAGCACATTCCAGGGCGTGGGAAGTCGGGCCAGAATGGGAGCACATTCCAGGGTGTGAGGAGTCAGACCTTAGTGGGAGCACATTCCAGGACATTGGGAGCCGGATCTGAGTGGGAGCACATTCCAGGGCGTGGGAAGTCGGGCCTGATTGGGAGCACATTCCAGGACGTGTGTAGTCAGACCTGACTGTGAGCACATTCCAGGGCATGGGCAGTCAGACCTGAGTGGGAGCACATTCTATGGCAAGGGGAGTCGGACCTGAGTGGGAGCACATTCCAGGGCATGGGGAGTCGGACCTGAGTGGGAGCACATTCCAGGGCATGGGGAGTCGGACCTGAGTGGGAGCACATTCCAGGGCATGGGGAGCCGGACCTGAGTGGAAGCATATTCCAGGGCATGGGGTGTTGGACCTGAGTGGGAGCACATTCAGGGCGTGGGGAGTCGGTCCTGAGTGGGAGCACATTCCAGGGCGTAGGAAGTCGGGCCTGAGTGGGAGCACATTCCCGGACACAGGGAGTCGGAACTGAGTGTGAGCACATTCCAGAGCGAGAGGAGTCGGACCTGAGTGGGAGCATGTTCCAGGACGTGGGTAGTCCGAACTGAGTGGCAGCACATTCCAGGGCATGAGGAGTCAGATCTGACTGTGAGCACATTCCGGAGCAGGAGGAGTCGGACCTGAGTGGGAGCTCATTCCAGGGCGTGGAAAGTCATGCCTGATTGGGAGCACATTCCAGGGCATGGGTAGTCGGGCCTCAGTGGGAGCACATTCCAGGGCGTGGGCAGTCAGACCTGTGTGTGAGCACATTCCAGGGCATGGGGATTCGGACCTGATTGGGAGCACGTTCCAGGACGTAGGGAGTCAGACCTAAGTGGGCGCAAATTCCAGGGCAAGGGGAGTCGGACCTGTTTGGGAGCACATTCCAGGGCATGGGGAGTCGGAACTGAATGGGAGCACATTCCAGGGCGTGGGAAGTCAGACCTGAGTGGGAGCACATTCCAGGGCGTGGGAAGTCGGGCCTGAGTGGGAGCACATTCCCGGACACGGGGAGTCGGAACTGAGTGTGAGCACATTCCAGAGCGAGAGGAGTCGGACCTGATTGGCAGCATGTTCCTGGATGTGGGGAGTCATAACTGAGTGGGAGCACATTCCAGGGCGTGAGGAGTCAGACCTGAGTGGGAGCACATTCCAGGGCGTGGGGCGGCGGACCTGAGTAGGAGCACATTCCAGGAATGGGGAATCGGACCTTGTTGGGAGCACATTCCAGGGCGTGGGAAGTCGGGCCTCAGTGGGAGCACATTCCAGGGCGTGGGTAGTCAGACCTGAGTGTGAGCACATTCCAGGACATGGGGATTCGGACATGAGTGGGAGCACGTTCCAGGACGTGGGAAGTCAGACCTGAGTGGGAGCACATTCCAGGGCATGGGGAGTCGGACCTGAGTGGGAGCACATTCCAGGGCGACAGGAGTCAGACCTGAGTGGGAGCACATTCCAACGTGTGGGGAGACAGACCTGGGTGGGAGCACATTCCAGGGTGTGGGGAGTCAGACCTGAGTGGGAGCACATTCCAGGGCATGGGAATTCGGACCTGAGTGGGAGAACATTCCAGGGCATGGGGAGTCGGACCAGAGTGGGAGCACATTCCAGGGCATGGGGAGTCGGACCTGAGTGGGAGCACATTCCAGGGGGTGGGAATTCGGTCCTCAGTGGGAGCACATTCCAGGGCGTGGGAAGTCGGGCCTGAATGGGAGCACAGTCCCGGACACGGGGAGTCGGAACTGAGTGTGAACACATTCCAGAGCGAGAGGAGTCAGACCTGAGTGGGAGCATGTTCCAGGACATGGGGAGTCATAACTGAGTGGGAGCACATTCCAGGGTGTGAGAAGTCAGACCTGAGCGGGAGCACATTCCAGGACATTGGGAGCCGGATCTGAGTGGGAGCCCATTCCAGGGCGTGGGAAGTCGGGCCTGATGGGGAGCACATTCCAGGGCGTGGGTAGTCAGACCTGACTGTGAGCACATTCCAAGGCATGGGCAGTCAGACCTGAGTGGGAGCACATTCCATGGCAAGGGGAGTCGGACCTGAGTGGGAGCACATTCCAGGGCATGGGGAGTCGGACCTGAGTGGGAGCACATTCCAGGGCATGGGGAGTCGGACCTGAGTGGGAGCACATTCCAGGGCATGGGGAGCCGGACCTGAGTGGAAGCATATTCCAGGGCATGGGGTGTTGGACCTGAGTGGGAGCACATTCCAGGGCGTGGGTGTCGGTCCTGAGTGTGAGCACATTCCAGGGCGTAGGAAGTCGGGCCTGAGTGGGAGCACATTTCTGGACACAGGGAGTCGGAACTGAGTGTGAGCAAATTCCAGAGCGAGAGGAGTCGGACCTGAGTGGGAGCATGTTCCAGGACGTGGGAAGTCCGAACTGAGTGGGAGCACATTCCAGGGCATGAGGAGTCAGACCTGACTGTGAGCACATTCCAGAGCGAGAGGAGTCGGACCAGAGTGGGAGCTCATTCCAGGGCGTGGAAAGTCATGCCTGATTGGGAGCACATTCCAGGGCTTGGGTAGTCGGGCCTCAGTGGGAGCACATTCCAGGGCGTGGGTAGTCAGACCTGTGTGTGAGCACATTCCAGGGCATGGGGATTCGGACCTGATTGGGAGCACGTTCCAGGACGTAGGGAGTCAGACCTGAGTGGGCGCAAATTCAAGGGCATGGGGAGTCGGACCTGTTTGGGAGCACATTCCAGGGCATGGGGAGTCGGACCAGAGTGGGAGCACATTCCAAGGCATGGGGAGTCGGACCTGAGTGGGAGCACATTCCAGGGCGTGGGAAGTCGGTCCTCAGTGGGAGCACATTCCAGGGCGTGGGAAGTCGGGCCTGAATGGGAGCACATTCCAGGGTGTGAGGAGTCAGACCTGAGTGGGAGCACATTCCAGGACATTGTTAGCCGGATCTGAGTGGGAGCACATTCCAGGGCGTGGGAAGTCGGGCCTGATTGGGAGCACATTCCAGGACGTGTGTAGTCAGACCTGACTGTGAGCACATTCCAGGGCATGAGCAGTCAGACCTGAGTGGGAGCACATTCCATGGCAAGGGGAGTCGGACCTGAGTGGGAGCACATTCCAGGGCATGGGGAGTCGGACCTGAGTGGGAGCACATTCCAGGGCATGGGGAGTCGGACCTGAGTGGGAGCACATTCCAGGGCATGGGGAGCCGGACATGAGTGGAAGCATATTCCAGGGCATGGGGTGTTTGACCTGAGTGGGAGCACATTCCAGGGCGTGGGGAGTCGGTCCTGAGTGGGAGCACATTCCAGGGCGTAGGAAGTCGGGCCTGAGTGGGAGCACATTCCCGGACACAGGGAGTCGGAACTGAGTGTGAGCACATTCCAGAGCGAGAGGAGTCGGACCTGAGTGGGAGCATGTTCCAGGACGTGGGGAGTCCGAACTGAGTGGCAGCACATTCCAGGGCATGAGGAGTCAGACCTGACTGTGAGCACATTCTGGAGCAGGAGGAGTCGGACCTGAGTGGGAGCTCATTCCAGGGCGTGGAAAGTCATGCCTGATTGGGAGCACATTCCAGGGCATGGGTAGTCGGGCCTCAGTGGGAGCACATTCCAGGGCGTGGGCAGTCAGACCTGTGTGGGAGCACATTCCAGGGCATGGGGATTCGGACCTGATTGGGAGCACGTTCCAGGACGTAGGGAGTCAGACCTAAGTGGGCGCAAATTCCAGGGCAAGGGGAGTCGGACCTGTTTGGGAGCACATTCCAGGGCATGGGGAGTCGGAACTGAATGGGAGCACATTCCAGGGCGTGGGAAGTCAGACCTGAGTGGGAGCACATTCCAGGGCGTGGGAAGTCGGGCCTGAGTGGGAGCACATTCCCGGACACGGGGAGTCGGAACTGAGTGTGAGCACATTCCAGAGCGAGAGGAGTCGGACCTGAGTGGCAGCATGTTCCTGGATGTGGGGAGTCATAACTGAGTGGGAGCACATTCCAGGGTGTGAGGAGTCAGACCTGAGTGGGAGCACATTCCAGGGCGTGGGGCGGCGGACCTGAGTAGGAGCACATTCCAGGAATGGGGAATCGGACCTTGTTGGGAGCACATTCCAGGGCGTGGGAAGTCGGGCCTCAGTGGGAGCACATTCCAGGGCGTGGGTAGTCAGACCTGAGTGTGAGCACATTCCAGGACATGGGGATTCGGACATGAGTGGGAGCACGTTCCAGGACGTGGGAAGTCAGACCTGAGTGGGAGCACATTCCAGGGCATTAGGAGTCAGACCTGGGTGGGAGCACATTCCAGGGTGTGGGAAGTCGGGCCTCAGTGGGAGCGCATTCCAGGGCGTGGGTAGTCAGACCTGAGTGTGAGCACATTCCAGGACATGGGTATTCGGACATGAGTGGGAGCACGTTCCAGGACGTGGGGAGTCAGACCTGAGTGGGAGCGCATTCCAGGGCATTAGGCGTCAGACCTGGGTGGGAGCACATTCCAGGGCGTGGGAAGTCGGGCCTGATTGGGAGCACATTCTAGGGCATGGGTAGTCAGACCTGAGTGTGAGCACATTCCAGGGCATGGGGAGACGGACCAGAGTGGGAGCACATTCCAGGACGTGGGGAGTCAGACCTGAGTGGGAGCACATGCCAGGACATTGGTCAGACCAGAGTTGAGCACATTCCAGGTCATGGGTCCTTGGACTTGACTGGGAACACATTCCAGGGTGTGAAGAGGCAGACCTGAGTGCGAGCACATTCCAGGGCATGGGCAGTCGGACCTGAGTGGGAGCAAATTCCAGGGCGACAGGAGTCAGACCTGAGTGGGAGCACATTCCAACGTGTGGGGAGACAGACCTGGGTGGGAGCACATTCCAGGGTGTGGGGAGTCAGACCTGAGTGGGAGCACATTTCAGGGCATGGGAAGTCGGACCTGAGTGGGAGCACATTCCAGGGCATGGGGAGTCGGACTAGAGTGGGAGCACATTCCAGGGCATGGGGAGTCGGACCTGAGTGGGAGCACATTCCAGGGCGTGGGAAGTCGGTCCTCAGTGGGAGCACATTCCAGGGCGTGGGAAGTCGGGCCTGAATGGGAGCACAGTCCCGGACACGGGGAGTCGGAACTGAGTGTGAGCACATTCCAGAGCGAGAGGAGTCAGACCTGAGTGGGAGCATGTTCCAGGACGTGGGGAGTCATAACTGAGTGGGAGCACATTCCAGGGTGTGAGGAGTCAGACCTGAGTGGGAGCACATTCCAGGACATTGGGAGCCGGATCTGAGTGCGAGCACATTCCAGGGCGTGGGAAGTCGGGCCTGATTGGGAGCACATTCCAGGGCGTGGGTAGTCAGACCTGACTGTGAGCACATTCCAGGGCATGGGCAGTCAGACCTGAGTGGGAGCACATTCCATGCCAAGGGGAGTCGGACCTGAGTGGGAGCACATTCCAGGGCATGGGCAGTCAGACCTGAGTGGGAGCACATTCCAGGGCATGGGGTGTCGGACCTGAGTGGGAGCACATTCCAGGGCATGGGGAGCCGGACCTGAGTGGAAGCATATTCCAGGGCATGGGGTGTTGGACCTGAGTGGGAGCACATTCCAGGGCGTGGGGAGTCGGTCCTGAGTGGGAGCACCTTCCAGGGCGTAGGAAGTCGGGCCTGAGTGTGAGCACATTCCCGGACACAGGGAGTCGGAACTGAGTGTGAGCACATTCCAGAGCGAGAGGAGTCGGACCTGAGTGGGAGCATGTTCCAGGACGTGGGCAGTCCGAACTGAGTGGGAGCACATTCCAGGGCATGAGGAGTCAGACCTGACTGTGAGCACATTCCAGAGCGAGAGGAGTCGGACCTGAGTGGGAGCACATTCCAGGGCGTGGGAAGTCGGGCCTGAATGGGAGCACAGTCCCGGACATGGGGAGTCGGAACAGTGTGTGAGCACATTCCAGAGCGAGAGGAGTCAGACCTGAGTGGGAGCATGTTCCAGGACGTGGGGAGTCATAACTGAGTGGGAGCACATTCCAGGGTGTGAGGAGTCAGACCTGAGTGGGAGCACCTTCCAGGACATTGGGAGCCGGATCTGAGTGGGAGCACATTCCAGGGCGTGGGAAGTCGGGCCTGATTGGGAGCACATTCCAGGGCGTGGGTAGTCAGACCTGACTGTGAGCACATTCCAGGGCATGGGCAGTCAGACCTGAGTGGAAGCACATTCGAGGGCATGGCAGTCGGACCTGAGTGCGAGCACATTCCAGGGCATGGGGAGTCGGACCTGAGTGGGAGCACATTCCAGGGCATGGCAGTCGGACCTGAGTGGGAGCACATTCCAGGGCATGGGGAGCCGGACCTGAGTGGAAGCATATTCCAGGGCATGGGGTGTTGGACCTGAGTGGGAGCACATTCCAGGGCGTGGGGAGTCGGACCTGATTGGGAGCACATTCCATTATGTAGTGAGTTGGACCTGAGTGGGAGCACATTCCAGGTTTTGGGGAGTCAGACCTGAGTGGCAGCATGTTCTGGGGGTGATGGTAGTTGGACCTGAGTGGGAGCACATTCCAGGGCTTGGGGGAGACAGATCTGAGTGGAAGCACATTCCAGGGCGTGGGCAGTCGGACCTGAGTGTGAGCACATTCCAGGGCGTGGGGAGTCGGACCTGAGTGGGAGCACATTCCAGGACATGGGGAATCGGACCTGAGTGGGAGCACATTCCAGGGCATAGGAAGTCGGGCCTCTGTGGGAGCATATTCCAGGTCGTGGGTAGTCAGACCTGAGTGTGAGCACATTCCAGGGCATGGGGTTTCGGACCAGACTGGGAGAACTTTCCAGGACGTAGGGAGTCAGACCTGAGTGGGCGCAAATTCCAGGTCATGGTGAGCCGGACCTGTTTGGGAGCACATTCCAGGGCATGGGGAGTCGGACCTGAGTGGGAGTACATTCCAGGGCGTGGGTAGTCAGACCTGAGTGGTAGCATATTCCAGGGCGTGGGAAGTCGGGCCTGAGTGGGAGCACATTCCCGGACACGGGGAGTCGGAACTGAGTGTGAGCACATTCCAGAGCGAGAGGAGTCGGACCTGAGTGGGAGCATGTTCCAGGACGTGGGGAGTCAGACCAGAGTGGAAGCACATTCCAAGACATTGGGAGCCGGATGTGAGTGGAAGCACATTCCAGGGCGTGGAAAGTCGGGCCCGATTGGGAGCAGATTCCAGGGCGTGGGTAATCAGACCTGACTGCGAGCACATTCCAGGGCATGGGCAGTCGGACCTGAGTGGGAGCACATTCCAGGGCATGGGCAGTCAGACCTGAGTGGGAGCACATTCCAAAGTGAGAGAGGCAGACCTGAGTGGGAGCACATTCCAACATGTGGGGAGTCAGAGCTGGGTGGGAGCACATTCCAGGGCATGGGGAGTTGGACCTGAGTGGGAGCACATTCCAGGACATTGAGAGCCGGATCTGAGTGGGAGCACATTCCCGGGCGTGGGAAGTCGGGCCTGATTGGGAGCACATTCCAGGGCGAGAGGAGTCAGATCTGAGTGGGAGCACAATCCAACGTGTGCGGAGCCAGACCTGGGTGGGACCACATTCCAGGGCGACGGGAGTCAGACATGTTTGGGAGCACATTCCAGGACGTTAGGATCCAACCAGAGTTGAAGAACATTCCAAGGCGTGAGTAGTCGGACCTAAGTGGGAGCACATTCCAGCATGTGGGTAGTCAGACCTGAGAAGGAGCACATTCCAGGGCATGGGGAGTTGGACCTGAGTGGGAGCACATTCCAGGGCATGGGGAGTCGGACCTGTTTGGGAGCACATTCCAGGGCATGGGGAGTCGGACCTGAGTGGGAGTACATTCCAGGGCGTGGGAAGTCAGACCTGAGTGGTAGCTAATTCCAGGGCATGGGGAGTCGGACCTGAGTGGGAGCATGTTCCAGGACGTGGGGAGTCCGAACTGAGTGGCAGCACATTCCAGGGCATGAGGAGTCAGACCTGAATGTGAGCACATTCCGGAGCAGGAGGAGTCGGACCTGAGTGGGAGCTCATTCCAGGGCGTGGAAAGTCATGCCTGATTGGGAGCACATTCCTGGGCATGGGTAGTCGGGCCTCAGTGGGAGCACATTCCAGGGCGTGGGCAGTCAGACCTGTGTGTGAGCACATTCCAGGGCATGGGGATTCGGACCTGATTGGGAGCACGTTCCAGGACGTAGGGAGTCAGACCTAAGTGGGCGCAAATTCCAGGGCAAGGGGAGTCGGACCTGTTTGGGAGCACATTCCAGGGCATGGGGAGTCGGAACTGAATGGGAGCACATTCCAGGGCGTGGGAAGTCAGACCTGAGTGGGAGCACATTCCAGGGCTTGGGAAGTCGGGCCTGAGTGGGAGCACATTCCCGGACACGGGGAGTCGGAACTGAGTGTGAGCACATTCCAGAGCGAGAGGAGTCGGACCTGAGTGGCAGCATGTTCCTGGATGTGGGGAGACATAACTGAGTGGGAGCACATTCCAGGGCGTGAGGAGTCAGACCTGAGTGGGAGCACATTCCAGGGCGTGGGGTGGCGGTCCTGAGTAGGAGCACATTCCAGGAATGGGGAATCGAACCTTGTTGGGAGCACATTCCAGGGCGTGGGAAGTCGGGCCTCAATGGGAGCACATTCCAGGGCGTGGGTAGTCAGACCTGAGTGTGAGCACATTGCAGGACATGGGGATTCGGACATGAGTGGGAGCACGTTCCAGGACGTGGGAAGTCAGACCTGAGTGGGAGCACATTCCAGGGCATGGGGAGCCGGACCTGAGTGGGAGCACATTCCAGGGCGACAGGAGTCAGACCTGAGTGGGAGCACATTCCAACGTGTGGGGAGACAGACCTGGGTGGGAGCACATTCCAGGGTGTGGGGAGTCAGACCTGAGTGGGAGCACATTCCAGGGCATGGGAATTCGGACCTGAGTGGGAGAACATTCCAGGGCATGGGGAGTCGGACCAGAGTGGGAGCACATTCCAGGGCATGGGGAGTCGGACCTGAGTGGGAGCACATTCCAGGGCGTGGGAATTCGGTCCTCAGTGGGAGCACATTCCAGGGCGTGGGAAGTCGGGCCTGAATGGAAGCACAGTCCCGGACACGGGGAGTCGGAACTGAGTGTGAACACATTCCAGAGCGAGAGGAGTCAGACCTGAGTGGGAGCATGTTCCAGGACGTGGGGAGTCATAACTGAGTGGGAGCACATTCCAGGGTGTGAGGAGTCAGACCTGAGTGGGAGCACATTCCAGGACATTGGGAGCCGGATCTGAGTGGGAGCACATTCCAGGGCGTGGGAAGTCGGCCCTGATTGGGAGCACATTCCAGGGCGTGGGTAGTCAGACCTGACTGTGAGCACATTCCAGGGCATGGGCAGTCAGACCTGAGTGGGAGCACATTCCATGGCAAGGGGAGTCGGACCTGAGTGGGAGCACATTCCAGGGCATGGGGAGTCGGACCTGAGTGGGAGCACATTCCAGGGCATGGGGAGTCGGACCTGAGTGGGAGCACATTCCAGGGCATGGGGAGCCGGACCTGAGTGGAAGCATATTCCAGGGCATGGGGTGTTGGACCTGAGTGGGAGCACATTCCAGGGCGTGGGTGTCGGTCCTGAGTGTGAGCACATTCCAGGGCGTAGGAAGTCGGGCCTGAGTGGGAGCACATTTCTGGACACAGGGAGTCGGAACTGAGTGTGAGCAAATTCCAGAGCGAGAGGAGTCGGACCTGAGTGGGAGCATGTTCCAGGACGTGGGAAGTCCGAACTGAGTGGGAGCACATTCCAGGGCATGAGGAGTCAGACCTGACTGTGAGCACATTCCAGAGCGAGAGGAGTCGGACCTGAGTGGGAGCTCATTCCAGAGCGTGGAAAGTCATGCCTGATTGGGAGCACATTCCAGGGCTTGGGTAGTCGGGCCTCAGTGGGAGCACATTCCAGGGCGTGGGTAGTCAGACCTGTGTGTGAGCACATTCCAGGGCATGGGGATTCGGACCTGATTGGGAGCACGTTCCAGGACGTAGGGAGTCAGACCTGAGTGGGCGCAAATTCAAGGGCATGGGGAGTCGGACCTGTTTGGGAGCACATTCCAGGGCATGGGGAGTCGGACCAGAGTGGGAGCACATTCCAGGGCATGGGGAGTCGGACCTGAGTGGGAGCACATTCCAGGGCGTGGGAAGTCGGTCCTCAGTGGGAGCACATTCCAGGGCGTGGGAAGTCGGGCCAGAATGGGAGCACATTCCAGGGTGTGAGGAGTCAGACCTTAGTGGGAGCACATTCCAGGACATTGGGAGCCGGATCTGAGTGGGAGCACATTCCAGGGCGTGGGAAGTCGGGCCTGATTGGGAGCACATTCCAGGACGTGTGTAGTCAGACCTGACTGTGAGCACATTCCAGGGCATGGGCAGTCAGACCTGAGTGGGAGCACATTCCATGGCAAGGGGAGTCGGACCTGAGTGGGAGCACATTCCAGGGCATGGGGAGTCGGACCTGAGTGGGAGCACATTCCAGGGCATGGGGAGTCGGACCTGAGTGGGAGCACATTCCAGGGCATGGGGAGCCGGACCTGAGTGGAAGCATATTCCAGGGCATGGGGTGTTGGACCTGAGTGGGAGCACATTCCAGGGCGTGGGGAGTCGGTCCTGAGTGGGAGCACATTCCAGGTCGTAGGAAGTCGGGCCTGAGTGGGAGCACATTCCCGGACACAGGGAGTCGGAACTGAGTGTGAGCACATTCCAGAGCGAGAGGAGTCGGACCTGAGTGGGAGCATGTTCCAGGACGTGGGGAGTCCGAACTGAGTGGCAGCACATTCCAGGGCATGAGGAGTCAGATCTGACTGTGAGCACATTCCGGAGCAGGAGGAGTCGGACCTGAGTGGGAGCTCATTCCAGGGCGTGGAAAGTCATGCCTGATTGGGAGCACATTCCAGGGCATGGGTAGTCGGGCCTCAGTGGGAGCACATTCCAGGGCGTGGGCAGTCAGACCTGTGTGTGAGCACATTCCAGGGCATGGGGATTCGGACCTGATTGGGAGCACGTTCCAGGACGTAGGGAGTCAGACCTAAGTGGGCGCAAATTCCAGGGCAAGGGGAGTCGGACCTGTTTGGGAGCACATTCCAGGGCATGGGGAGTCGGAACTGAATGGGAGCACATTCCAGGGCGTGGGAAGTCAGACCTGAGTGGGAGCACATTCCAGGGCGTGGGAAGTCGGGCCTGAGTGGGAGCACATTCCCGGACACGGGGAGTCGGAACTGAGTGTGAGCACATTCCAGAGCGAGAGGAGTCGGACCTGATTGGCAGCATGTTCCTGGATGTGGGGAGTCATAACTGAGTGGGAGCACATTCCAGGGCGTGAGGAGTCAGACCTGAGTGGGAGCACATTCCAGGGCGTGGGGCGGCGGACCTGAGTAGGAGCACATTCCAGGAATGGGGAATCGGACCTTGTTGGGAGCACATTCCAGGGCGTGGGAAGTCGGGCCTCAGTGGGAGCACATTCCAGGGCGTGGGTAGTCAGACCTGAGTGTGAGCACATTCCAGGACATGGGGATTCGGACATGAGTGGGAGCACGTTCCAGGACGTGGGAAGTCAGACCTGAGTGGGAGCACATTCCAGGGCATGGGGAGTCGGACCTGAGTGGGAGCACATTCCAGGGCGACAGGAGTCAGACCTGAGTGGGAGCACATTCCAACGTGTGGGGAGACAGACCTGGGTGGGAGCACATTCCAGGGTGTGGGGAGTCAGACCTGAGTGGGAGCACATTCCAGGGCATGGGAATTCGGACCTGAGTGGGAGAACATTCCAGGGCATGGGGAGTCGGACCACAGTGGGAGCACATTCCAGGGCATGGGGAGTCGGACCTGAGTGGGAGCACATTCCAGGGGGTGGGAATTCGGTCCTCAGTGGGAGCACATTCCAGGGCGTGGGAAGTCGGGCCTGAATGGGAGCACAGTCCCGGACACGGGGAGTCGGAACTGAGTGTGAACACATTCCAGAGCGAGAGGAGTCAGACCTGAGTGGGAGCATGTTCCAGGACATGGGGAGTCATAACTGAGTGGGAGCACATTCCAGGGTGTGAGAAGTCAGACCTGAGCGGGAGCACATTCCAGGACATTGGGAGCCGGATCTGAGTGGGAGCCCATTCCAGGGCGTGGGAAGTCGGGCCTGATGGGGAGCACATTCCAGGGCGTGGGTAGTCAGACCTGACTGTGAGCACATTCCAGGGCATGGGCAGTCAGACCTGAGTGGGAGCACATTCCATGGCAAGGGGAGTCGGACCTGAGTGGGAGCACATTCCAGGGCATGGGGAGTCGGACCTGAGTGGGAGCACATTCCAGGGCATGGGGAGTCGGACCTGAGTGGGAGCACATTCCAGGGCATGGGGAGCCGGACCTGAGTGGAAGCATATTCCAGGGCATGGGGTGTTGGACCTGAGTGGGAGCACATTCCAGGGCGTGGGTGTCGGTCCTGAGTGTGAGCACATTCCAGGGCGTAGGAAGTCGGGCCTGAGTGGGAGCACATTTCTGGACACAGGGAGTCGGAACTGAGTGTGAGCAAATTCCAGAGCGAGAGGAGTCGGACCTGAGTGGGAGCATGTTCCAGGACGTGGGAAGTCCGAACTGAGTGGGAGCACATTCCAGGGCATGAGGAGTCAGACCTGACTGTGAGCACATTCCAGAGCGAGAGGAGTCGGACCTGAGTGGGAGCTCATTCCAGAGCGTGGAAAGTCATGCCTGATTGGGAGCACATTCCAGGGCTTGGGTAGTCGGGCCTCAGTGGGAGCACATTCCAGGGCGTGGGTAGTCAGACCTGTGTGTGAGCACATTCCAGGGCATGGGGATTCGGACCTGATTGGGAGCACGTTCCAGGACGTAGGGAGTCAGACCTGAGTGGGCGCAAATTCAAGGGCATGGGGAGTCGGACCTGTTTGGGAGCACATTCCAGGGCATGGGGAGTCGGACCAGAGTGGGAGCACATTCCAGGGCATGGGGAGTCGGACCTGAGTGGGAGCACATTCCAGGGCGTGGGAAGTCGGTCCTCAGTGGGAGCACATTCCAGGGCGTGGGAAGTCGGGCCAGAATGGGAGCACATTCCAGGGTGTGAGGAGTCAGACCTTAGTGGGAGCACATTCCAGGACATTGGGAGCCGGATCTGAGTGGGAGCACATTCCAGGGCGTGGGAAGTCGGGCCTGATTGGGAGCACATTCCAGGACGTGTGTAGTCAGACCTGACTGTGAGCACATTCCAGGGCATGGGCAGTCAGACCTGAGTGGGAGCACATTCCATGGCAAGGGGAGTCGGACCTGAGTGGGAGCACATTCCAGGGCATGGGGAGTCGGACCTGAGTGGGAGCACATTCCAGGGCATGGGGAGTCGGACCTGAGTGGGAGCACATTCCAGGGCATGGGGAGCCGGACCTGAGTGGAAGCATATTCCAGGGCATGGGGTGTTGGACCTGAGTGGGAGCACATTCCAGGGCGTGGGGAGTCGGTCCTGAGTGGGAGCACATTCCAGGTCGTAGGAAGTCGGGCCTGAGTGGGAGCACATTCCCGGACACAGGGAGTCGGAACTGAGTGTGAGCACATTCCAGAGCGAGAGGAGTCGGACCTGAGTGGGAGCATGTTCCAGGACGTGGGGAGTCCGAACTGAGTGGCAGCACATTCCAGGGCATGAGGAGTCAGATCTGACTGTGAGCACATTCCGGAGCAGGAGGAGTCGGACCTGAGTGGGAGCTCATTCCAGGGCGTGGAAAGTCATGCCTGATTGGGAGCACATTCCAGGGCATGGGTAGTCGGGCCTCAGTGGGAGCACATTCCAGGGCGTGGGCAGTCAGACCTGTGTGTGAGCACATTCCAGGGCATGGGGATTCGGACCTGATTGGGAGCACGTTCCAGGACGTAGGGAGTCAGACCTAAGTGGGCGCAAATTCCAGGGCAAGGGGAGTCGGACCTGTTTGGGAGCACATTCCAGGGCATGGGGAGTCGGAACTGAATGGGAGCACATTCCAGGGCGTGGGAAGTCAGACCTGAGTGGGAGCACATTCCAGGGCGTGGGAAGTCGGGCCTGAGTGGGAGCACATTCCCGGACACGGGGAGTCGGAACTGAGTGTGAGCACATTCCAGAGCGAGAGGAGTCGGACCTGATTGGCAGCATGTTCCTGGATGTGGGGAGTCATAACTGAGTGGGAGCACATTCCAGGGCGTGAGGAGTCAGACCTGAGTGGGAGCACATTCCAGGGCGTGGGGCGGCGGACCTGAGTAGGAGCACATTCCAGGAATGGGGAATCGGACCTTGTTGGGAGCACATTCCAGGGCGTGGGAAGTCGGGCCTCAGTGGGAGCACATTCCAGGGCGTGGGTAGTCAGACCTGAGTGTGAGCACATTCCAGGACATGGGGATTCGGACATGAGTGGGAGCACGTTCCAGGACGTGGGAAGTCAGACCTGAGTGGGAGCACATTCCAGGGCATGGGGAGTCGGACCTGAGTGGGAGCACATTCCAGGGCGACAGGAGTCAGACCTGAGTGGGAGCACATTCCAACGTGTGGGGAGACAGACCTGGGTGGGAGCACATTCCAGGGTGTGGGGAGTCAGACCTGAGTGGGAGCACATTCCAGGGCATGGGAATTCGGACCTGAGTGGGAGAACATTCCAGGGCATGGGGAGTCGGACCACAGTGGGAGCACATTCCAGGGCATGGGGAGTCGGACCTGAGTGGGAGCACATTCCAGGGGGTGGGAATTCGGTCCTCAGTGGGAGCACATTCCAGGGCGTGGGAAGTCGGGCCTGAATGGGAGCACAGTCCCGGACACGGGGAGTCGGAACTGAGTGTGAACACATTCCAGAGCGAGAGGAGTCAGACCTGAGTGGGAGCATGTTCCAGGACATGGGGAGTCATAACTGAGTGGGAGCACATTCCAGGGTGTGAGAAGTCAGACCTGAGCGGGAGCACATTCCAGGACATTGGGAGCCGGATCTGAGTGGGAGCCCATTCCAGGGCGTGGGAAGTCGGGCCTGATGGGGAGCACATTCCAGGGCGTGGGTAGTCAGACCTGACTGTGAGCACATTCCAGGGCATGGGCAGTCAGACCTGAGTGGGAGCACATTCCATGGCAAGGGGAGTCGGACCTGAGTGGGAGCACATTCCAGGGCATGGGGAGTCGGACCTGAGTGGGAGCACATTCCAGGGCATGGGGAGTCGGACCTGAGTGGGAGCACATTCCAGGGCATGGGGAGCCGGACCTGAGTGGAAGCATATTCCAGGGCATGGGGTGTTGGACCTGAGTGGGAGCACATTCCAGGGCGTGGGTGTCGGTCCTGAGTGTGAGCACATTCCAGGGCGTAGGAAGTCGGGCCTGAGTGGGAGCACATTTCTGGACACAGGGAGTCGGAACTGAGTGTGAGCAAATTCCAGAGCGAGAGGAGTCGGACCTGAGTGGGAGCATGTTCCAGGACGTGGGAAGTCCGAACTGAGTGGGAGCACATTCCAGGGCATGAGGAGTCAGACCTGACTGTGAGCACATTCCAGAGCGAGAGGAGTCGGACCAGAGTGGGAGCTCATTCCAGGGCGTGGAAAGTCATGCCTGATTGGGAGCACATTCCAGGGCTTGGGTAGTCGGGCCTCAGTGGGAGCACATTCCAGGGCGTGGGTAGTCAGACCTGTGTGTGAGCACATTCCAGGGCATGGGGATTCGGACCTGATTGGGAGCACGTTCCAGGACGTAGGGAGTCAGACCTGAGTGGGCGCAAATTCAAGGGCATGGGGAGTCGGACCTGTTTGGGAGCACATTCCAGGGCATGGGGAGTCGGACCAGAGTGGGAGCACATTCCAAGGCATGGGGAGTCGGACCTGAGTGGGAGCACATTCCAGGGCGTGGGAAGTCGGTCCTCAGTGGGAGCACATTCCAGGGCGTGGGAAGTCGGGCCTGAATGGGAGCACATGCCAGGGTGTGAGGAGTCAGACCTGAGTGGGAGCACATTCCAGGACATTGTTAGCCGGATCTGAGTGGGAGCACATTCCAGGGCGTGGGAAGTCGGGCCTGATTGGGAGCACATTCCAGGACGTGTGTAGTCAGACCTGACTGTGAGCACATTCCAGGGCATGAGCAGTCAGACCTGAGTGGGAGCACATTCCATGGCAAGGGGAGTCGGACCTGAGTGGGAGCACATTCCAGGGCATGGGGAGTCGGACCTGAGTGGGAGCACATTCCAGGGCATGGGGAGTCGGACCTGAGTGGGAGCACATTCCAGGGCATGGGGAGCCGGACATGAGTGGAAGCATATTCCAGGGCATGGGGTGTTTGACCTGAGTGGGAGCACATTCCAGGGCGTGGGGAGTCGGTCCTGAGTGGGAGCACATTCCAGGGCGTAGGAAGTCGGGCCTGAGTGGGAGCACATTCCCGGACACAGGGAGTCGGAACTGAGTGTGAGCACATTCCAGAGCGAGAGGAGTCGGACCTGAGTGGGAGCATGTTCCAGGACGTGGGGAGTCCGAACTGAGTGGCAGCACATTCCAGGGCATGAGGAGTCAGACCTGACTGTGAGCACATTCTGGAGCAGGAGGAGTCGGACCTGAGTGGGAGCTCATTCCAGGGCGTGGAAAGTCATGCCTGATTGGGAGCACATTCCAGGGCATGGGTAGTCGGGCCTCAGTGGGAGCACATTCCAGGGCGTGGGCAGTCAGACCTGTGTGGGAGCACATTCCAGGGCATGGGGATTCGGACCTGATTGGGAGCACGTTCCAGGACGTAGGGAGTCAGACCTAAGTGGGCGCAAATTCCAGGGCAAGGGGAGTCGGACCTGTTTGGGAGCACATTCCAGGGCATGGGGAGTCGGAACTGAATGGGAGCACATTCCAGGGCGTGGGAAGTCAGACCTGAGTGGGAGCACATTCCAGGGCGTGGGAAGTCGGGCCTGAGTGGGAGCACATTCCCGGACACGGGGAGTCGGAACTGAGTGTGAGCACATTCCAGAGCGAGAGGAGTCGGACCTGAGTGGCAGCATGTTCCTGGATGTGGGGAGTCATAACTGAGTGGGAGCACATTCCAGGGTGTGAGGAGTCAGACCTGAGTGGGAGCACATTCCAGGGCGTGGGGCGGCGGACCTGAGTAGGAGCACATTCCAGGAATGGGGAATCGGACCTTGTTGGGAGCACATTCCAGGACATGGGGATTCGGACATGAGTGGGAGCACGTTCCAGGACGTGGGAAGTCAGACCTGAGTGGGAGCACATTCCAGGGCATTAGGAGTCAGACCTGGGTGGGAGCACATTCCAGGGTGTGGGAAGTCGGGCCTCAGTGGGAGCGCATTCCAGGGCGTGGGTAGTCAGACCTGAGTGTGAGCACATTCCAGGACATGGGTATTCGGACATGAGTGGGAGCACGTTCCAGGACGTGGGGAGTCAGACCTGAGTGGGAGCGCATTCCAGGGCATTAGGCGTCAGACCTGGGTGGGAGCACATTCCAGGGCGTGGGAAGTCGGGCCTGATTGGGAGCACATTCTAGGGCATGGGTAGTCAGACCTGAGTGTGAGCACATTCCAGGGCATGGGGAGACGGACCAGAGTGGGAGCACATTCCAGGACGTGGGGAGTCAGACCTGAGTGGGAGCACATGCCAGGACATTGGTCAGACCAGAGTTGAGCACATTCCAGGTCATGGGTCCTTGGACTTGACTGGGAACACATTCCAGGGTGTGAAGAGGCAGACCTGAGTGCGAGCACATTCCAGGGCATGGGCAGTCGGACCTGAGTGGGAGCAAATTCCAGGGCGACAGGAGTCAGACCTGAGTGGGAGACATTCCAACGTGTGGGGAGACAGACCTGGGTGGGAGCACATTCCAGGGTGTGGGGAGTCAGACCTGAGTGGGAGCACATTTCAGGGCATGGGAAGTCGGACCTGAGTGGGAGCACATTCCAGGGCATGGGGAGTCGGACTAGAGTGGGAGCACATTCCAGGGCATGGGGAGTCGGACCTGAGTGGGAGCACATTCCAGGGCGTGGGAAGTCGGTCCTCAGTGGGAGCACATTCCAGGGCGTGGGAAGTCGGGCCTGAATGGGAGCACAGTCCCGGACACGGGGAGTCGGAACTGAGTGTGAGCACATTCCAGAGCGAGAGGAGTCAGACCTGAGTGGGAGCATGTTCCAGGACGTGGGGAGTCATAACTGAGTCGGAGCACATTCCAGGGTGTGAGGAGTCAGACCTGAGTGGGAGCACATTCCAGGACATTGGGAGCCGGATCTGAGTGCGAGCACATTCCAGGGCGTGGGAAGTCGGGCCTGATTGGGAGCACATTCCAGGGCGTGGGTAGTCAGACCTGACTGTGAGCACATTCCAGGGCATGGGCAGTCAGACCTGAGTGGGAGCACATTCCATGCCAAGGGGAGTCGGACCTGAGTGGGAGCACATTCCAGGGCATGGGCAGTCAGACCTGAGTGGGAGCACATTCCAGGGCATGGGGTGTCGGACCTGAGTGGGAGCACATTCCAGGGCATGGGGAGCCGGACCTGAGTGGAAGCATATTCCAGGGCATGGGGTGTTGGACCTGAGTGGGAGCACATTCCAGGGCGTGGGGAGTCGGTCCTGAGTGGGAGCACCTTCCAGGGCGTAGGAAGTCGGGCCTGAGTGTGAGCACATTCCCGGACACAGGGAGTCGGAACTGAGTGTGAGCACATTCCAGAGCGAGAGGAGTCGGACCTGAGTGGGAGCATGTTCCAGGACGTGGGCAGTCCGAACTGAGTGGGAGCACATTCCAGGGCATGAGGAGTCAGACCTGACTGTGAGCACATTCCAGAGCGAGAGGAGTCGGACCTGAGTGGGAGCACATTCCAGGGCTTGGGAAGTCGGGCCTGAATGGGAGCACAGTCCCGGACATGGGGAGTCGGAACAGTGTGTGAGCACATTCCAGAGCGAGAGGAGTCAGACCTGAGTGGGAGCATGTTCCAGGACGTGGGGAGTCATAACTGAGTGGGAGCACATTCCAGGGTGTGAGGAGTCAGACCTGAGTGGGAGCACCTTCCAGGACATTGGGAGCCGGATCTGAGTGGGAGCACATTCCAGGGCGTGGGAAGTCGGGCCTGATTGGGAGCACATTCCAGGGCGTGGGTAGTCAGACCTGACTGTGAGCACATTCCAGGGCATGGGCAGTCAGACCTGAGTGGAAGCACATTCGAGGGCATGGCAGTCGGACCTGAGTGCGAGCACATTCCAGGGCATGGGGAGTCGGACCTGAGTGGGAGCACATTCCAGGGCATGGCAGTCGGACCTGAGTGGGAGCACATTCCAGGGCATGGGGAGCCGGACCTGAGTGGAAGCATATTCCAGGGCATGGGGTGTTGGACCTGAGTGGGAGCACATTCCAGGGCGTGGGGAGTCGGACCTGATTGGGAGCACATTCCATTATGTAGTGAGTTGGACCTGAGTGGGAGCACATTCCAGGTTTTGGGGAGTCAGACCTGAGTGGCAGCATGTTCTGGGGGTGATGGTAGTTGGACCTGAGTGGGAGCACATTCCAGGGCTTGGGGGAGACAGATCTGAGTGGAAGCACATTCCAGGGCGTGGGCAGTCGGACCTGAGTGTGAGCACATTCCAGGGCGTGGGGAGTCGGACCTGAGTGGGAGCACATTCCAGGACATGGGGAATCGGACCTGAGTGGGAGCACATTCCAGGGCATAGGAAGTCGGGCCTCTGTGGGAGCATATTCCAGGTCGTGGGTAGTCAGACCTGAGTGTGAGCACATTCCAGGGCATGGGGTTTCGGACCAGACTGGGAGAACTTTCCAGGACGTAGGGAGTCAGACCTGAGTGGGCGCAAATTCCAGGTCATGGTGAGCCGGACCTGTTTGGGAGCACATTCCAGGGCATGGGGAGTCGGACCTGAGTGGGAGTACATTCCAGGGCGTGGGTAGTCAGACCTGAGTGGTAGCATATTCCAGGGCGTGGGAAGTCGGGCCTGAGTGGGAGCACATTCCCGGACACGGGGAGTCGGAACTGAGTGTGAGCACATTCCAGAGCGAGAGGAGTCGGACCTGAGTGGGAGCATGTTCCAGGACGTGGGGAGTCAGACCAGAGTGGAAGCACATTCCAAGACATTGGGAGCCGGATGTGAGTGGAAGCACATTCCAGGGCGTGGAAAGTCGGGCCCGATTGGGAGCAGATTCCAGGGCGTGGGTAATCAGACCTGACTGTGAGCACATTCCAGGGCATGGGCAGTCGGACCTGAGTGGGAGCACATTCCAGGGCATGGGCAGTCAGACCTGAGTGGGAGCACATTCCAAAGTGAGAGAGGCAGACCTGAGTGGGAGCACATTCCAACATGTGGGGAGTCAGAGCTGGGTGGGAGCACATTCCAGGGCATGGGGAGTTGGACCTGAGTGGGAGCACATTCCAGGACATTGAGAGCCGGATCTGAGTGGGAGCACATTCCCGGGCGTGGGAAGTCGGGCCTGATTGGGAGCACATTCCAGGGCGAGAGGAGTCAGATCTGAGTGGGAGCACAATCCAACATGTGCGGAGTCAGACCTGGGTGGGACCACATTCCAGGGCGACGGGAGTCAGACATGTTTGGGAGCACATTCCAGGACGTTAGGATCCAACCAGAGTTGAAGAACATTCCAAGGCGTGAGTAGTCGGACCTAAGTGGGAGCACATTCCAGCATGTGGGTAGTCAGACCTGAGAAGGAGCACATTCCAGGGCATGGGGAGTTGGACCTGAGTGGGAGCACATTCCAGGGCATGGGGAGTCGGACCTGTTTGGGAGCACATTCCAGGGCATGGGGAGTCGGACCTGAGTGGGAGTACATTCCAGGGCGTGGGAAGTCAGACCTGAGTGGTAGCTAATTCCAGGGCATGGGGAGTCGGACCTGAGTGGGAGCATATTCCAGGGCGTGAGGTGTTGGACCTGAGAGGGAGCACGTTCCAGGACGTGGGGAGTCAGACCTGAGTGGGATCACATTCCAGAGCATGAGGAGTCAGACCTGAATGTGAGCACATTACAGGTTTTGGCTTCGGACCTGAGTGGGAGCACATTCCAGGGCATGGGGAGTCGGACCTGACTGGGAACACATTCCAGGGCGTGACGAGTCGGACCTGAGTGGGAGTACATTTCAAGGCATGGGCATTTGGACCTGAGTGGGAGCACGTTCCAGGGCAAGGGGAGTCGGACCTGAGTACGTGCTCATTCCAGGGTGAGAGAGGCAGACCTGAGTGGGAGCACATTCCAACATGAGGGGAGTCAGAGCTGGGTGGGAGCACTTCCATGGTGTGGGGAGTCGGACCTGAGTGGGACACATTCCAGAGCATGGGGAGTCGGACCTGAATGGAAGCACATTCCAGGGCATGGGGAGTCAGACTGAGTGGGAGCACATTCCAGGGTGAAATAATTCAGACTTGAGTGGGAGCTGATTCCAACGCGTGGGGAGTAGAACCTGAGTGGGAGCACATTCCAGGGCCTGTGGAGTCGGACCTGGGTGAGAGCACATTCCAGGGCGAGAGGAGTCGGACCTGCGTGGGAGCACATTCCAGGGCATGGGCAGTCGTACCTAAGTGGGAGCACGTTCCAGGGCATGGGGAGTCGGACCTGAGTGGGAGCACATTGCAGGAAACGGGGAAGCGGACCTGAGTTGGAGCACATTCCAGGGCATGGGATCTCGGGCCTCAGTGGGAACACACTCCAGGGCGTGGGTAGTCAGACCTGAGTGTGAGCACATTCCTGGGCATGGGGATTCGGACCTGAGTGGGAGCACGTTCCTGGACGTAGGGTGTCAGACCTGAGTGGGCGCACATTCCAGGGCATCGGGAGTCGGACCTGAGTGGGAGCACATTCCAGGGCATGGGGTGTCGGAACTGAGTGGGAGCACATTCCAGGGCGTGGGAAGTCAGACCTGAGTGGGAGCACATTCCAGGGCACGGGGATTCAGACCTGAGTGGGAGCACGTTCCTGGACGTAGGGTGTCAGACCTGAGTGGGTGCACATTCCAGGGCGTGGGAAGTCAGACCTGAGTGGGAGCACATTCCAAAATGTGGGGAATCAGAGCTGGGTGGGAGCAAATTCCAGGGCGAGGAGAGTCAGACATGAGTGGGAGCACATTCCAGGACGTTAAGAGCCGGACCAGAGTCGAAGAACATTCCAGGGCGTGAGTAGTCGGACCTAAGTGGGAGCACATTCCAGCATGTGGGGAGTCTGACCTGAGAAGCAGCACATTCCAGGGCATGGGCAGTCGGACCTGAGTGGGAGCACATTCCAGGGCATGGGGAGTCGGACCTAAGTGGGAGCACATTCCAGGGCATGGGGAGCCGGACCTGAGTGGAAGCATATTCCAGGGCATGGGGTGTTGGACCTGAGTGGGAGCACATTCCAGGGCATGGGGAGTCGGACCTGTATAGGAGCACATTTCAGGGCGATCGGAGTCAGACCTGATTGGGAGCCCATTCGAACGTGTCGGGAGACAGACCTGGGTGGGAGCACATTCCAGGGCATGGGGAGTCAGACTTGAGAGGGAGCACATTCCAGGATGTGAGGAGTCGGACCTGAGTGGAAGAACATTCCAGGGCGTGAGGAGTCGAACCTCAGTGGGAGAACGTTCCAGCATGTGGGGAGTCAAACCTGAGTGGGAGCTCATTCCAGGGCATGGGGACTCGGACCTGAGTGGGAGCACATTCCAGGGCTTGGGGAGTCGGACCTGAGTGGGAGCACATCCCACGGTGTGAGGAATCAGACATGAGTGTGAGCACATTCCAGGGCGAGAGAAGTCGGATCTGAGTGCGAGCACATTCCAGGGCGAGAGGAGTCGGACCTGAGTGGGAGCACGTTCCAGGACTTGGGGAGTCGGACCTGAGTGGGAGTATATTCCAGGACATTGGTCGGACCTGAGTGGGAGCACTTTCCAGGGCATGGGGCGTCGGACCTGACTGGGAACACATTCCAGGGCGAAAGAGTCGGACCTGAGTGGGAGCCCATTCCAACGTGTGGGGAGTCAGACCTGGGTGGGAGCACATTCCAGGGCGAGGGGAGTCAGACATGAGTGGGAGCACATTCCAAGACGTGAGGAACCACACCTGAGTGGAAGAACATTCCAGGGCGTGAGGAGTCAGACCTGAGTGGGAGCACATTCCTGGGCGTGGGGCGGCGGACCTGAGTGGGAGCACATTCCAGGAATGGGGAATCAGACCTGGTTGGGAGCACTATCCAGGGCGTGGAAAGTCGGGCCTCAGTGGGAGCACATTCCAGGGCGTGGGTAGTCAGACGTGAGTGTGAGCACATTCCATGACATGGGAATTCGGACATGAGTGGGAGCACGTTCCAGGACGTGGGAAGTCAGACCTGATTGGGAGCACATTCCAGGGCATTAGGAGTCAGACCTGGGTGGGAGCACATTCCAGGGGGTGGGAAGTCGGGCCTCAGTGGGAGCACATTCCAGGGCGTGGGTAGTCAGCCCTGAGTGTCAGCACATTCCACGACATGGGGATTCGGACATGAGTGGGAGCACGTTCCAGGACGTGGAGAGTCAGACCTGAGTGGGAGCACATTCCAGGGCATTAGGAGTCAGACCTGGGTGGGAGCACATTCCAGGGCGTGGGAAGTCGGGCCTGATTGGGAGCACATTCCAGGGCATGGGTAGTCAGACCTGAGTGTGAGCACATTCCAGGGCATGGGGAGACGGACCAGAGTGGGAGCACATTCCAGGACGTGGGGAGTCAGACCTGAGTGGGAGCACATGCCAGGACATTGGTCAGACCAGAGTGTGAGCACATTCCAGGGCATGGGTCCTTGGACTTGACTGGGAACACATTCCAGGGTGTGAAGAGGCAGACCTGAGTGCGAGCACATTCCAGGGCATGGGGAGTCGGACCTGAGTGGGAGCACATTCCTGGGCGACAGGAGTCAGACCTGAGTGGGAGCACATTTCAGGGCATGGGGAGTCGGACCTGAGTGGGAGCACATTCCAGGGCATGGGGAGTCGGACCTGAGTGGGAGCACATTCCAGGGTTTGGGGAGTCGGACCTGAGTGGGAGCACATTCCAGGGCGTGGGGAGTCGGACCTGATTGGGAGCACATTCCATTATGTAGTGAGTTGGACCTGAGTGGGAGCACATTCCAGGGTGTGGGGAGTCAGACCTGAGTGGCAGCATGTTCTGGGGGTGATGGTAGTTGGACCTGAGTGGGAGCACATTCCAGGGCTTGGGGGAGTCAGATCTGAGTGGAAGCACATTCCAGGGCGTGGGCATTCGGACCTGAGTGTGAGCACATTCCAGGGCGTGGGGAGTCGGACCTGAGTGGGAGCACATTCCAGGACATGGGGAATCGGACCTGAGTGGGAGCACATTCCAGGGCATGGGAAGTCGGGCCTCTGTGGGAGCACATTCCAGGGCGTGGGTAGTCAGACCTGAGTGTGAGCACATTCCAGGGCATGGGGTTTCGGACCTGATTGGGAGAACTTTCCAGGACGTCGCGAGTCAGACCTGAGTGGGCGCAAATTCCAGGTCATGGTGAGTCGGACCTGTTTGGGAGCACATTCCAGGGCATGGGGAGTCGGACCTGAGTGGGAGTACATTCCGGGGCGTGGGAAGTCAGACCTGAGTGGTAGCATATTCCAGGGCGTTGGAAGTCGGGCCTGAGTGGGAGCACATTCCCGGACACGGGGAGTCGGAACTGAGTGTGAGCACATTCCAGAGCGAGAGGAGTCGGACCTGAGTGGGAGCATGTTCCAGGACGTGGGGAGTCAGACCAGAGTGGAAGCACATTCCAAGACATTGGGAGCCGGATCTGAGTGGAAGCACATTCCAGGGCGTGGAAAGTCGGGCCCGATTGGGAGCAGATTCCAGGGCGTGGGTAGTCAGACCTGACTGTGAGCACATTCCAGGGCATGGGCAGTCGGACCTGAGTGGGAGCACATTCCAGGGCGAGAGGAGTCAGATCTGAGTGGGAGCAGAATCCAACGTGTGCGGAGTCAGACCTGGGTGGGACCACATTCCAGGGCGACGGGAGTCAGACATGTTTGGGAGCACATTTCAGGACGTTAGGATCCGGACCAGAGTCGCAGAACATTCCAAGGCGTGAGTAGTCGGACCTAAGTGGGAGCACATTCCAGCATGTGGGGAGTCAGACCTGAGAAGGAGCACATTCCAGAGCATGGGGATTCGGACCTGAGTGGGAGCACATTCCAGGGCATGGGGAGTCGGACCTGAGTGGGAGCACATTTCAGGGCATGGGGAGCCAGACCTGAGTGGAAGCATATTGCCGGGGATGGGGTGTTGGACCTGAGTGAGAGCACATTCCAGGGCCTGGGGAGTCGGACCTGATTGGGAGCACATTCCATTATGTAGTGAGTCGGACCTGAGTGGGAGCACATTCCAGGGCGTGGGGAGTCAGACCTGAGTGGCAGCATGTTCTGGGGGTGATGGGAGTTGGACCTGAGTGGGAGCACATTCCAGGGCTTGGGGGAGTCAGATCTGAGTGGGAGCACATTCCAGGGCGTGGGAAGTCAGACCTGAGTGGGAGCACATTCCAGGGCATGGGAAGTCGGGCCTGAGTGGGAGCACATTCCCGGACATGCGGAGTCGGAACTGAGTGTGAGCACATTCCAGGGCGAGAGGAGTCGGACCTGAGTGGGAGCATGTTCCAGGATGTGGGGAGTCATAACTGAGTGGGAGCACATTCCAGGGCGTGAGGAGTCAGACCTGAGTGGGAGCACATTCCAGGGCATGGGGCGGCGGACCTGAGTGGGAGCACATTCCAGGAATGGGGAATCGGACCTGTTTGGGAGCACATTCCAGGGCGTGGGAAGTCGGGCCTCAGTGGGAGCACATTCCAGGGCGTGGGTAGTCAGACCTGAGTGTGAGCACATTCCATGACATGGGAATTCGGACATGAGTGGGAGCACGTTCCAGGACGTGGGAAGTCAGACCTGAGTGGGAGCACATTCCAGGGCATTAGGACTCAGACCTGGTTGGGAGCACATTCCAGGGCGTGGGACGTCGGGCCTCAGTGGGAGCACATTCCAGGGCGTGGGTATTCAGCCCTGAGTGTCAGCACATTCCAGGACATGGGGATTCGGACATGAGTGGGAGCACGTTCCAGGACGTGGGGAGTCAGACCTGAGTGGGAGCACATTCCAGGGCATTAGGAGTCAGACCTGGGTGGGAGCACATTCCAGGGCGTGGGAAGTCGGGCCTGATTGGGAGCACATTCCAGGGCATGGGTAGTCAGACCTGAGTGTGAGCACATTCCAGGGCATGGGGAGACGGACCAGTGTGGGAGCACATTCCAGGACGTGGGGAGTCAGACCTGAGTGGGAGCACATGCCAGGACATTGGTCAGACCAGAGTGTGAGCACATTCCAGGGCATGGGTCCTTGGACTTGACTGGGAACACATTCCAGGGTGTGAAGAGGCAGACCTGAGTGCGAGCACATTCCAGGGCATGGGGAGTCGGACCTGAGTGGGAGCACATTCCTGGGCGACAGGAGTCAGACCTGAGTGGGAGCACATTTCAGGGCATGGGGAGTCGGACCTGAGTGGGAGCACATTCCAGGGCATGGGGAGTCGGACCTGAGTGGGAGCACATTCCAGGGTTTGGGGAGTCGGACCTGAGTGGGAGCACATTCCAGGGCGTGGGGAGTCGGACCTGATTGGGAGCACATTCCATTATGTAGTGAGTTGGACCTGAGTGGGAGCACATTCCAGGGTGTGGGGAGTCAGACCTGAGTGGCAGCATGTTCTGGGGGTGATGGTAGTTGGACCTGAGTGGGAGCACATTCCAGGGCTTGGGGGAGTCAGATCTGAGTGGAAGCACATTCCAGGGCGTGGGCATTCGGACCTGAGTGTGAGCACATTCCAGGGCGTGGGGAGTCGGACCTGAGTGGGAGCACATTCCAGGACATGGGGAATCGGACCTGAGTGGGAGCACATTCCAGGGCATGGGAAGTCGGGCCTCTGTGGGAGCACATTCCAGGGCGTGGGTAGTCAGACCTGAGTGTGAGCACATTCCAGGGCATGGGGTTTCGGACCTGATTGGGAGAACTTTCCAGGACGTCGCGAGTCAGACCTGAGTGGGCGCAAATTCCAGGTCATGGTGAGTCGGACCTGTTTGGGAGCACATTCCAGGGCATGGGGAGTCGGACCTGAGTGGGAGTACATTCCGGGGCGTGGGAAGTCAGACCTGAGTGGTAGCATATTCCAGGGCGTGGGAAGTCGGGCCTGAGTGGGAGCACATTCCCGGACACGGGGAGTCGGAACTGAGTGTGAGCACATTCCAGAGCGAGAGGAGTCGGACCTGAGTGGGAGCATGTTCCAGGACGTGGGGAGTCAGACCAGAGTGGAAGCACATTCCAAGACATTGGGAGCCGGATCTGAGTGGAAGCACATTCCAGGGCGTGGAAAGTCGGGCCCGATTGGGAGCAGATTCCAGGGCGTGGGTAGTCAGACCTGACTGTGAGCACATTCCAGGGCATGGGCAGTCGGACCTGAGTGGGAGCACATTCCAGGGCTTGGGGGAGTCAGATCTGAGTGGGAGCACATTCCAGGGCGTGGGAAGTCAGACCTGAGTGGGAGCACATTCCAGGGCATGGGAAGTCGGGCCTGAGTGGGAGCACATTCCCGGACATGCGGAGTCGGAACTGAGTGTGAGCACATTCCAGGGCGAGAGGAGTCGGACCTGAGTGGGAGCATGTTCCAGGATGTGGGGAGTCATAACTGAGTGGGAGCACATTCCAGGGCGTGAGGAGTCAGACCTGAGTGGGAGCACATTCCAGGGCATGGGGCGGCGGACCTGAGTGGGAGCACATTCCAGGAATGGGGAATCGGACCTGTTTGGGAGCACATTCCAGGGCGTGGGAAGTCGGGCCTCAGTGGGAGCACATTCCAGGGCGTGGGTAGTCAGACCTGAGTGTGAGCACATTCCATGACATGGGAATTCGGACATGAGTGGGAGCACGTTCCAGGACGTGGGAAGTCAGACCTGAGTGGGAGCACATTCCAGGGCATTAGGACTCAGACCTGGTTGGGAGCACATTCCAGGGCGTGGGACGTCGGGCCTCAGTGGGAGCACATTCCAGGGCGTGGGTATTCAGCCCTGAGTGTCAGCACATTCCAGGACATGGGGATTCGGACATGAGTGGGAGCACGTTCCAGGACGTGGGGAGTCAGACCTGAGTGGGAGCACATTCCAGGGCATTAGGAGTCAAACCTGAGAAGGAGCACATTCCAGGGCATGGGGAGTCGGACCTGATTGGGAGCACATTCCAGGGCATGGGTAGTCAGACCTGAGTGTGAGCACATTCCAGGGCATGGGGATACGGACCAGAGTGGGAGCACATTCCAGGACGTGGGGAGTCAGACGTGAGTGGGAGCACATGCCAGGACATTGGTCAGACCAGAGTGTGAGCACATTCCAGGGCATTGGTCCTTGGACTTGACTGGGAACACATTCCAGGGTGTGAAGAGGCAGACCTCAGTGGGAGCACATTCCAGGGCATGAGGAGTCGGACCTGAGTGGGAGCACATTCCAGGGCGACAGGAGTCAGACCTGAGTGGGAGCACATTCCAGGGCATGGGGAGTCGGACCTGAGTGGGAGCACATTCCAGGGCATGGGGAGTCGGACCTGAGTGGGAGCACATTCCAGGGCATGGGGAGTCGGACCTGAGTGGGAGCACATTCCAGCGCCTGGGGAGTAGGACCTGATTGGGAGCACATTCCATTATGTAGTGAGTTGGACCTGAGTGGGAGCACATTCCAGGGTGTGGGGAGTCAGACCTGAGTGGCAGCATGTTCTGGGGGTGATGGTAGTTGGACCTGAGTGGGAGCACATTCCAGGGCTTGGGGGAGACAGATCTGAGTGGAAGCACCTTCCAGGGCGTGGGTAGTCAGACCTGAGTGTGAGCACATTCCAGGGCATGGGGTTTCGGACCTGATTGGGAGAACTTTCCAGGACGTCGGGAGTCAGACCTGAGTGGGCGCAAATTCCAGGTCATGGTGAGTCGGACCTGTTTTGGAGCACATTCCAGGGCATGGGAAGTCGGACCTGAGTGGGAGTACATTCCAGGGCGTGGGAAGTCAATCCAACGTGTGCGGAGTCAGACCTGGGTGGGACCACATTCCAGGGCGACGGGAGTCAGACATGTTTGGGAGCACATTCCAGGACGTTAGGATCTGGACCAGAGTCGAAGAACATTCCAAGGCGTGAGTAGTCGGACCTAAGTGGGAGCACATTCCAGCATGTGGGGAGTCAGACCTGAGAAGGAGGACATTCCAGGGCATGGGGTGTCGGACATGATTGGGAGCACATTCCAGGGCATGGGGAGGCGGACCTGAGTGGGAGCACATTCCAGGGCATGGGGAGCCGGACCTGAGTGGAAGCATATTGCCGGGGATGGGGTGTTGGACCTGAGTGGGAGCACATTCCAGGGCGTGGGGAGTCGGACCTGATTGGGAGCACATTCCATTATGTAGTGAGTCGGACCTGAGTGGGAGCACATTCCAGCGTGTGGGGAGTCAGACCTGAGTGGCAGCATGTTCTGGGGGTGATGGGAGTTGGACCTGAGCGGGAGCACATTCCAGGGCTTGGGGGAGTCAGATCTGAGTGGGAGCACATTCCAGGGTGTGGGCAGTTGGACCTGAGTGGGAGCACATTCCAGGGCGTGGGGAGTCGGACCTGAGTGGGTGCACATTGCAGGACATGGGGTATCGGACCTGAGTGGGTGCACATTCCAGGGCATGGAAAGTCGGGTCTCAGTTGGGAGCACATTCCAGGGCGTGGGTATTCAGACCTGAGTGTGAGCACACTCCAGGGCATGGGGATTCGGAACTGAGTGGGAGCACCTTCAAGGACGTAGGGAGCCAAACCTGACTGGGCGCACATTCCAGGGCATGGGGAGTCGGACCTGAGTGGGAGCACATTCCAGGGCATAGGGAGACGGAACTGAGTGGGAGCACATTATAGGGCGTGGGAAGTAAGACCTGAGTTGGAGCTCATTCCAGGGCATGGGGAGTCGGACCTGAGTGGGAGCATATTCCAGGGCGTGAGGTGTTGGACCTGAGAGGGAGCACGTTCCAGGACGTGGGGAGTCAGACCTGAGTGGGATCACATTCCAGAGCATGAGGAGTCAGACCTGAATGTGAGCACATTACAGGTTTTGGCTTCGGACCTGAGTGGGAGCACATTCCAGGGCATGGGGAGTCGGACCTGACTGGGAACACATTCCAGGGCGTGACGAGTCGGACCTGAGTGGGAGTACATTTCAAGGCATGGGCATTTGGACCTGAGTGGGAGCACGTTCCAGGGCAAGGGGAGTCGGACCTGAGTACGTGCTCATTCCAGGGTGAGAGAGGCAGACCTGAGTGGGAGCACATTCCAACATGAGGGGAGTCAGAGCTGGGTGGGAGCACTTCCATGGTGTGGGGAGTCGGACCTGAGTGGGACACATTCCAGAGCATGGGGAGTCGGACCTGAGTGGAAGCACATTCCAGGGCATGGGGAGTCAGACCTGAGTGGGAGCACATTCCAGGGTGAAATAATTCAGACTTGAGTGGGAGCTGATTCCAACGCGTGGGGAGTAGAACCTGAGTGGGAGCACATTCCATGGCCTGTGGAGTCGGACCTGGGTGAGAGCACATTCCAGGGCGAGAGGAGTCGGACCTGCGTGGGAGCACATTCCAGGGCATGGGCAGTCGTACCTAAGTGGGAGCACGTTCCAGGGCATGGGGAGTCGGACCTGAGTGGGAGCACATTGCAGGAAACGGGGAAGCGGACCTGAGTTGGAGCACATTCCAGGGCATGGGATCTCGGGCCTCAGTGGGAACACACTCCAGGGCGTGGGTAGTCAGACTTGAGTGTGAGCACATTCCAGGGCATGGGGATTCGGACCTGAGTGGGAGCACGTTCCTGGATGTAGGGTGTCAGACCTGTGTGGGCGCACATTCCAGGGCATCGGGAGTCGGACCTGAGTGCGAGCACCTTCCAGGGCATGGGGTGTCGGAACTGAGTGGGAGTACATTCCAGGGCGTGGGAAGTCAGACCTGAGTGGGAGCACATTCCAGGGCATGGGGATTCGGACCTGAGTGGGAGCACGTTCCTGGACGTAGGGTGTCAGACCTGAGTGGGCGCACATTCCAGGGCGTGGGAAGTCAGACCTGAGTGGGAGCACATTCCAAAATGTGGGGAATCAGAGCTGGGTGGGAGCACATACCAGGGCATGGGGTGTCGGACCTGAGTGGGAGCACATTCCAGGGCATGGGGAGTCGGACCTGAGTGGGAGCACATTCCAGGACATTGGGAGCCGGATCTGAGTGGGAGCTCATTCCTGGGCGTGGGAAGTCGGGCCTGATTGGGAGCACATTCCAGGGCGAGAGGAGTCAGACCTGAGTGGGAGCAGAATCCAACGTGTGGGGAGTCAGACCTGGGTGGGAGCAAATACCAGGGCGAGGAGAGTCAGACATGAGTGGGAGCACATTCCAGGACGTTAAGAGCCGGACCAGAGTCAAAGAACATTCCAAGGCGTGAGTAGTCGGACCTAAGTGGGAGCACATTCCAGCATGTGGGGAGTCAGACCTGAGAAGCAGCACATTCCAGGGCATGGGCAGTCGGACCTGAGTGGGAGCACATTCCAGGGCATGGGGAGTCGGACCTGAGTGGGAGCACATTCCAGGGCATGGGGAGCCGGACCTGAGTGGAAGCATATTCCAGGGCATGGGGTGTTGGACCTGAGTGGGAGCACATTCCAGGGCATGGGGAGTCGGACCTGTATAGGAGCACATTTCAGGGCGATCGGAGTCAGACCTGATTGGGAGCCCATTCGAACGTGTCGGGAGACAGACCTGGGTGGGAGCACATTCCAGGGCATGGGGAGTCAGACTTGAGAGGGAGCACATTCCAGGATGTGAGGAGTCGGACCTGAGTGGAAGAACATTCCAGGGCGTGAGGAGTCGAACCTCAGTGGGAGAACGTTCCAGCATGTGGGGAGTCAAACCTGAGTGGGAGCTCATTCCAGGGCATGGGGACTCGGACCTGAGTGGGAGCACATTCCAGGGCTTGGGGAGTCGGACCTGAGTGGGAGCACATCCCACGGTGTGAGGAATCAGACATGAGTGGGAGCACATTCCAGGGCGAGAGAAGTCGGATCTGAGTGCGAGCACATTCCAGGGCGAGAGGAGTCGGACCTGAGTGGGAGCACGTTCCAGGACTTGGGGAGTCGGACCTGAGTGGGAGTATATTCCAGGACATTGGTCGGACCTGAGTGGGAGCACTTTCCAGGGCATGGGGCGTCGGACCTGACTGGGAACACATTCCAGGGCGAAAGAGTCGGACCTGAGTGGGAGCCCATTCCAACGTGTGGGGAGTCAGACCTGGGTGGGAGCACATTCCAGGGCGAGGGGAGTCAGACATGAGTGGGAGCACATTCCAAGACGTGAGGAACCACACCTGAGTGGAAGAACATTCCAGGGCGTGAGTAGTCGGACCTAAGTGGGAGAACATTCCAGCATGTGGGGAGTCAGACCTGAGAAGGAGAACATTCCAAGGCATGGGGAGTCGGACCTGAGTGGGAGCACATTCCTGGGCATGGGGAGTCGGACATGAGTGGGAGCACTTTCCAGGGCATTGGGAGCCGGACCTGAGTGGAAGCATATTCCATAATGTAGTGAGTTGGACCTGAGTGGGAAACCACTCCAGGGTGTGGGGAGTCGGACCTGAGTGGCAGTATGTTCTGGGGGTGATGGGAGTTGGACCTGAGTGGGAGCACATTCCAGGGTGAAATAATTCAGACTTGAGTGGGAGCTGATTCCAACGCGTGGGGAGTAGAACCTGAGTGGGAGCACATTCCAGGGCCTGTGGAGTCGGATCTGGGTGAGAGCACATTCCAGGGCGAGAGGAGTCGGACCTGCGTGGGAGCACATTCCAGGGCATGGGCAGTCGTACCTAAGTGGGAGCACGTTCCAGGGCATGGGGAGTCGGACCTGAGTGGGAGCACATTGCAGGAAACGGGGAAGCGGACCTGAGTTGGAGCACATTCCAGGGCATGGGATCTCGGGCCTCAGTGGGAACACACTCCAGGGCGTGGGTAGTCAGACCTGAGTGTGAGCACATTCCAGGGCATGGGGATTCGGACCTGAGTGGGAGCACGTTCCTGGATGTAGGGTGTCAGACCTGAGTGGGCGCACATTCCAGGGCATCGGGAGTCGGACCTGAGTGGGAGCACATTCCAGGGCATGGGGTGTCGGAACTGAGTGGGAGCACATTCCAGGGTGTGGGAAGTCAGACCTGAGTGCGAGCACCTTCCAGGGCATGGGGATTCGGACCTGAGTGGGAGCACGTTCCTGGACGTAGGGTGTCAGACCTGAGTGGGCGCACATTCCAGGGCGTGGGAAGTCAGACCTGAGTGGGAGCACATTCCAAAATGTGGGGAATCAGAGCTGGGTGGGAGCACATACCAGGGCATGGGGTGTCGGACCTGAGTGGGAGCACATTCCAGGGCATGGGGAGTCGGACCTGAGTGGGAGCACATTCCAGGACATTGGGAGCCGGATCTGAGTGGGAGCTCATTCCTGGGCGTGGGAAGTCGGGCCTGATTGGGAGCACATTCCAGGGCGAGAGGAGTCAGACCTGAGTGGGAGCAGAATCCAACGTGTGGGGAGTCAGACCTGGGTGGGAGCAAATACCAGGGCGAGGAGAGTCAGATATGAGTGGGAGCACATTCCAGGACGTTAAGAGCCGGACCAGAGTCAAAGAACATTCCAGGGCGTGAGTAGTCGGACCTAAGTGGGAGCACATTCCAGCATGTGGGGAGTCAGACCTGAGAAGCAGCACATTCCAGGGCATGGGCAGTCGGACCTGAGTGGGAGCACATTCCAGGGCATGGGGAGTCGGACCTGAGTGGGAGCACATTCCAGGGCATGGGGAGCCGGACCTGAGTGGAAGCATATTCCAGGGCATGGGGTGTTGGACCTGAGTGGGAGCACATTCCAGGGCATGGGGAGTCGGACCTGTATAGGAGCACATTTCAGGGCGATCGGAGTCAGACCTGATTGGGAGCCCATTCGAACGTGTCGGGAGACAGACCTGGGTGGGAGCACATTCCAGGGCATGGGGAGTCAGACTTGAGAGGGAGCACATTCCAGGATGTGAGGAGTCGGACCTGAGTGGAAGAACATTCCAGGGCGTGAGGAGTCGAACCTCAGTGGGAGAACGTTCCAGCATGTGGGGAGTCAAACCTGAGTGGGAGCTCATTCCAGGGCATGGGGACTCGGACCTGAGTGGGAGCACATTCCAGGGCTTGGGGAGTCGGACCTGAGTGGGAGCACATCCCACGGTGTGAGGAATCAGACATGAGTGTGAGCACATTCCAGGGCGAGAGAAGTCGGATCTGAGTGCGAGCACATTCCAGGGCGAGAGGAGTCGGACCTGAGTGGGAGCACGTTCCAGGACTTGGGGAGTCGGACCTGAGTGGGAGTATATTCCAGGACATTGGTCGGACCTGAGTGGGAGCACTTTCCAGGGCATGGGGCGTCGGACCTGACTGGGAACACATTCCAGGGTGAAAGAGTCGGACCTGAGTGGGAGCCCATTCCAACGTGTGGGGAGTCAGACCTGGGTGGGAGCACATTCCAGGGCGAGGGGAGTCAGACATGAGTGGGAGCACATTCCAAGACGTGAGGAACCACACCTGAGTGGAAGAACATTCCAGGGCGTGAGTAGTCGGACCTAAGTGGGAGAACATTCCAGCATGTGGGGAGTCAGACCAGAGAAGGAGAACATTCCAGGGCATGGGGAGTCGGACCTGAGTGGGAGCACATTCCTGGGCATGGGGAGTCGGACATGAGTGGGAGCACTTTCCAGGGCATTGGGAGCCGGACCTGAGTGGAAGCATATTCCATAATGTAGTGAGTTGGACCTGAGTGGGAGCCCACTCCGGGGTGTGGGGAGTCAGACCTGAGTGGCAGCATGTTCTGGGGGTGATGGGAGTTGGACCTGAGTGGGAGCACATTCCAGGGCTTGGGGGAGTCAGATCTGAGTGGGAGCACATTCCAGGGCGTGGGCAGTCGGACCTGAGTGGGAGCACATTCCAGGGCGTGGGGAGTCGGACCTGAGTGGGAGCACTTTCCAGGACATGGGGAATCGGACCTGAGTGGGAGCACATTCCAGGGCATGGGAAGTCGGGCCTCAGTGGGAGCACTTTCCAGGGCGTGGGTAGTCAGTCCCGAGTGTGAGCACATTCCAGGGCATGGGGATTCGGACCTGATTGGGAGCACGTTCCAGGACATAGGGAGTCAGACCTGGGTGGGCGCAAATTCCAGGGCATGGGGAGTCGGACCTGTTTGGGAGCACATTCCAGGGCATGGGGAGTCGGAACTGAGTGGGAGCACATTCCAGGGCGTGGGAAGTCAGACCTGAGTGGGAGCATATTCCAGGGCGTGGGAAGTCGGGCCTGAGTGGGAGCACATTTCCGGACACGGGGAGTCGGAACTGAGTGTGAGCACATTACAGAGCGAGAGGAGTCGGACCTGAGTGGGAGCATGTTCCAGGACGTGGGGAGTCAGACCAGAGTGGAAGCACATTCCAAGACATTGGGAGCCGGATCTGAGTGGAAGCACATTCCAGGGCGTGGGAAGTCGGGCCTGATTGGGAGCAGATTCCAGGGCGTGGGTAGTCAGACCTGACAGTGAGCACATTCCAGGGCATGGGCAGTCGGACCTGCTTGGGAGCACATTCCAGGGCATGGGCAGTCAGACCTGAGTGGGAGCACATTCCAGGGCATGGGGAGTCGGACCTGAGTGGGAGCACATTCCAGGACATGGGGAGCGAGACCTGAGTGGAAGCATATTGCCGGGGATGGGGTGTTGGACCTGAGTGGGAGCACATTCCAGGGCGTGGGGAGTCGGACCTGATTGGGAGCACATTCCATTATGTAGTGAGTCGGACCTGAGTGGGAGCACATTCCAGTGCGTGGGGAGTCAGACCTGAGTGGCAGCATGTTGTGGGGGTGATGGGAGTTGGACCTGAGTGGGAGCACTTTCCAGGGCTTGGGGGAGTCAGATCAGAGTGGGAGCACATTCCAGGTTGTGGGCAGTTGGACCTGAGAGGGAGCACGTTCCAGGACGTGAGGAGTCAGACCTGAGTGGGATCACATTCCAGAGCATGAGGAGTCAGACCTGAATGGGAGCACATTACAGGTTTTGGCTTCGGACATGAGTGGGAGCACATTCCAGGGCATGGGGAGTCGGACCTGACTGGGAACACATTCCAGGGCGTGACGAGTCGGACCTGAGTGGGAGTACATTCCAAGGCATGGGCATTTGGACCTGAGTGGGAGCACGTTCCAGGGCAATGGGAGTCGGACCTGAGTACGTGCTCATTCCAGGGTGAGAGAGGCAGACCTGAGTGGGAGCACATTCCAACATGAGGGGAGTCAGAGCTGGGTGGGAGCACTTCCATGGTGTGGGGAGTCGGACCTGAGTGGGACACATTCCAGAGCATGGGGAGTCGGACCTGAATGGAAGCACATTCCAGGGCATGGGGAGTCAGACCTGAGTGGGAGCACATTCCAGGGTGAAATAATTCAGACTTGAGTGGGAGCTGATTCCAACGCATGGGGAGTAGAACCTGAGTGGGAGCACATTCCAGGGCCTGTGGAGTCGGACCTGGGTGAGAGCACATTCCAGGGCGAGAGAAGTCGGACCTGCGTGGGAGCACATTCCAGGGCATGGGCAGTCGGACCTAAGTGGGAGCCCGTTCCAGGGCATGGGGAGTCGGACCTGAGTGGGAGCACATTGCAGGAAACGGGGAAGCGGACCTGAGTGGGAGCACATTCCAGGGCATGGGATCTCGGGCCTCAGTGGGAACACACTCCAGGGCATGGGTAGTCAGACCTGTGTGTGAGCACATTCCAGGGCATGGGGATTCGGACCTGAGTGGGAGCACGTTCCTGGACGTAGGGTGTCAGACCTGAGTGGGCGCACATTCCAGGGCATCGGGAGTCGGACCTGAGTGGGAGCACATTCCAGGGCATGGGGATTCGGACCTGAGTGGGAGCACGTTCCTGGACGTAGGGTGTCAGACCTGAGTGGGCGCACATTCCAGGGCATCGGGAGTCGGACCTGAGTGGGAGCACATTCCAGGGCATGGGGATTCGGACCTGAGTGGGAGCACGTTCCTGGACGTAGGGTGTCAGACCTGAGTGGGCGCACATTCCAGGGCGTGGGAAGTCAGACCTGAGTGGGAGCACATTCCAAAATGTGGGGAGTCAGAGCTGGGTGGGAGCACATACCAGTGCATGGGGTGTCGGACCTGAGTGGGAGCACATTCCTGGGCATGGGGAGTCGGACCTGAGTGGGAGCACATTCCAGGACATTGGGAGCCGGATCTGAGTGGGAGCTCATTCCTGGGCGTGGGAAGTCGGGCCTGATTGGGAGCACATTCCAGGGCGAGAGGTGTCAGACCTGAGTGGGAGCACAATCCAACGTGTGGGGAGTCAGACCTGGGTGGGAGCAAATTCCAGGGCGAGGAGAGTCAGACATGAGTGGGAGCACATTCCAGGACGTTAAGAGCCAGACCAGAGTCGAAGAACATTCCAGGGCGTGAGTAGTCGGACCTAAGTGGGAGCACATTCCAGCATGTGGGGAGTCAGACCTGAGAAGCAGCACATTCCAGGGCATGGGCAGTAGGACCTGAGTGGGAGCACATTCCAGGGCATGGGGAGTCGGACCTGAGTGGGAGCACATTCCAGGGCATGGGGAGCCGGACCTGAGTGGAAACATATTCCAGGGCATGGGGTGTTGGACCTGAGTGGGAGCACATTCCAGGGCATGGGGAGTCGGACCTGTATAGGAGCACATTTCAGGGCGATCGGAGTCAGACCTGATTGGGAGCCCATTCGAACGTGTCGGGAGACAGACCTGGGTGGGTGCACATTCCAGGATGTGAGGAGTTGGACCTGAGTGGAAGAACATTCCAGGGCGTGAGGAGTCGAACCTCAGTGGGAGAACGTTCCAGCATGTGGGGAGTCAAACCTGAGTGGGAGCTCATTCCAGGGCATGGGGACTCGGACCTGAGTGGGAGCACATTCCAGGGCTTGGGGAGTCGGACCTGAGTGGGAGCACATCCCACGGTGTGAGGAATCAGACATGAGTGGGAGCACATTCCAGGGCGAGAGAAGTCGGATCTGAGTGCGAGCACATTCCAGGGCGAGAGGAGTCGGACCTGAGTGGGAGCACGTTCCAGGACTTGGGGAGTCGGACCTGAGTGGGAGTATATTCCACGACTTTGGTCGGACCTGAGTGGGAGCACTTTCCAGGGCATGGGGCGTCGGACCTGACTGGGAACACATTCCAGGGCGAAAGAGTCGGACCTGAGTGGGAGCCCATTCCAACGTGTGGGGAGTCAGACCTGGGTGGGAGCACATTCCAGGGCGAGGGGAGTCAGACATGAGTGGGAGCACATTCCAAGACGTGAGGAACCACACCTGAGTGGAAGAACATTCCAGGGCGTGAGTAGTCGGACCTAAGTGGGAGAACATTCCAGCATGTGGGGAGTCAGACCAGAGAAGGAGAACATTCCAGGGCATGGGGAGTCGGACCTGAGTGGGAGCACATTCCTGGGCATGGGGAGTCGGACATGAGTGGGAGCACATTCCAGGGCATTGGGAGCCGGACCTGAGTGGAAGCATATTCCATAATGTAGTGAGTTGGACCTGAGTGGGAGCCCACTCCAGGGTGTGGGGAGTCAGACCTGAGTGGCAGCATGTTCTGGGGGTGATGGGAGTTGGACCTGAGTGGGAGCACATTCCAGGGCTTGGGGGAGTCAGATCTGAGTGGGAGCACATTCCAGGGCGTGGGCAGTCGGACCTGAGTGGGAGCACATTCCAGGGCGTGGGGAGTCGGACCTGAGTGGGAGCACTTTCCAGGACATGGGGAATCGGACCTGAGTGGAAGCACATTCCAGGGCATGGGAAGTCGGGCCTCAGCGGGAGCACTTTCCAGGGCGTGGGTAGTCAGTCCTGAGTGTGAGCACATTCCAGGGCATGGGGATTCGGACCTGATTGGGAGCACGTTCCAGGACATAGGGAGTCAGACCTGGGTGGGCGCAAATTCCAGGGCATGGGGAGTCGGACCTGTTTGGGAGCACATTCCAGGGCATGGGGAGTCGGAACTGAGTGGGAGCACATTCCAGGGCGTGGGAAGTCAGACCTGAGTGGGAGCATATTCCAGGGCGTGGGAAGTCGGGCCTGAGTGGGAGCACATTTCCGGACACGGGGAGTCGGAACTGAGTGTGAGCACATTACAGAGCGAGAGGAGTCGGACCTGAGTGGGAGCATGTTCCAGGACGTGGGGAGTCAGACCAGAGTGGAAGCACTTTCCAAGATATTGGGAGCCGGATCTGAGTGGAAGCACATTCCAGGGCGTGGGAAGTCGGGCCTGATTGGGAGCAGATTCCAGGGCGTGGGTAGTCAGACCTGACAGTGAGCACATTCCAGGGCATGGGCAGTCGGACCTGAGTGGGAGCACATTCCAGGGCATGGGCAGTCAGACCTGAATGGGAGCACATTCCAAAGTGAGAGAGGCAGACCTGAGTGGGAGCACATTCCAACATGTGGGGAGTCAGAGCTGGGTGGGAGCACATACCAGGGCGTGGGGAGTCGGACCTGAGTGGGAGCACATTCCAGGGCATGGGGAGTCGGACCTGAGTGGGAGCACATTCCAGGACATTGAGAGCCGGATCTGAGTGGGAGCACATTCCCGGGCGTGGGAAGTTGGGCCTGATTGGGAGCACATTCCAGGGCGAGAGGAGTCAGATCTGAGTGGGAGCACAATCCAACGTGTGCGGAGTCAGACCTGGGTGGGACCACATTCCAGGGCGACGGGAGACAGAAATGTTTGGGAGCACATTCCAGGACGTTAGGATCCGGACCAGAGTCGAAGAACATTCCAAGGCGTGAGTAGTCGGACCTAAGTGGGAGCACATTCCAGCATGTGGGGAGTCAGACCTGAGAAGCAGCACATTCCAGGGCATGGGGAGTCGGACCTGAGTGGGAGCACATTCCAGGGCATGGGGAGTCGGACCTGAGTGGGAGCACATTCCAGGACATGGGGAGCGAGACCTGAGTGGAAGCATATTGCCGGTGATGGGGTGTTGGACCTGAGTGGGAGCACATTCCAGGGCGTGGGGAGTCGGCCCTGATTGGGAGCACATTCCATTATGTAGTGAGTCGGACCTGAGTGGGAGCACATTCCAGGGCGTGGGGAGTCAGACCTGAGTGGCAGCATGTTCTGGGGGTGATGGGAGTTGGACCTGAGTGGGAGCCCTTTCCAGGGCTTGGGGGAGTCAGATCTGAGTGGGAGCACATTCCAGGTTGTGGGCAGTTGGACCTGAGTGGGAGCACATTCCAGGGCGTGGGGAGTCGGACCTGAGTGAGTGCACATTGCAGGACATGGGGAATCGGACCTGAGTGGGAGCACATTCCAGGGCATGGGAAGTCGGGCCTCAGTTGGGAGCACATTCCAGGGCGTGGGTATTCAGACCTGAGTGTGAGCACATTCCAGGGCATGGGGATTCGGAACTGAATGGGAGCACGTTCAAGGACGTAGGGAGCCAAACCTGAGTGGGCGCACATTCCAGGGCATGGGGAGTCGGAACTGAGTGGGAGCACATTCCAGGGCATAGGGAGACGGAACTGAGTGGGAGCACATTATAGGGCTTGGGAAATCAGACCTGAGTGGGAGCTCATTTTAGGGCATGGGGAGTCGGACCTGAGTGGGAGCATATTCCAGGGCGTGAGGTGTTGGACCTGAGAGGGAGCACGTTCCAGGACGTGAGGAGTCAGACCTGAGTGGGATCACATTCCAGAGCATGAGGAGTCAGACCTGAATGGGAGCACATTACAGGTTTTGGCTTCGGACATGAGTGGGAGCACATTCCAGGGCATGGGGAGTCGGACCTGACTGGGAACACATTCCAGGGCGTGACGAGTCGGACCTGAGTGGGAGTACATTCCAAGGCATGGGCATTTGGACCTGAGTGGGAGCACGTTCCAGGGCAAGGGGAGTCGGACCTGAGTACGTGCTCATTCCAGGGTGAGAGAGGCAGACCTGAGTGGGAGCACATTCCAACATGAGGGGAGTCAGAGCTGGGTGGGAGCACTTCCATGGTGTGGGGAGTCGGACCTGAGTGGGACACATTCCAGAGCATGGGGAGTCGGACCTGAATGGAAGCACATTCCAGGGCATGGGGAGTCAGACCTGAGTGGGAGCACATTCCAGGGTGAAATAATTCAGACTTGAGTGGGAGCTGATTCCAACGCATGGGGAGTAGAACCTGAGTGGGAGCACATTCCAGGGCCTGTGGAGTCGGACCTGGGTGAGAGCACATTCCAGGGTGAGAGGAGTCGGACCTGCGTGGGAGCACATTCCAGGGCATGGGCAGTCGGACCTAAGTGGGAGCCCGTTCCAGGGCATGGGGAGTCGGACCTGAGTGGGAGCACATTGCAGGAAACGGGGAAGCGGACCTGAGTGGGAGCACATTCCAGGGCATGGGATCTCGGGCCTCAGTGGGAACACACTCCAGGGCATGGGTAGTCAGACCTGTATGTGAGCACATTCCAGGTCATGGGGATTCGGACCTGAGTGGGAGCACGTTCCTGGATGTAGGGTGTCAGACCTGAGTGGGCGCACATTCCAGGGCATCGGGAGTCGGACCTGAGTGGGAGCACATTCCAGGGCATGGGGTGTCGGAACTGAGTGGGAGCACATTCCAGGGCGTGGGAAGTCAGACCTGAGTGGGAGCACATTCCAGGGCATGGGGATTCGGACCTGAGTGGGAGCACGTTCCTGGACGTAGGGTGTCAGACCTGAGTGGGCGCACATTCCAGGGCGTGGGAAGTCAGACCTGAGTGGGAGCACATTCCAAAATGTGGGGAGTCAGAGCTGGGTGGGAGCACTTACCAGGGCATGGGGTTTCGGACCTGAGTGGGAGCACATTCCTGGGCATGGGGAGTCGGACCTGAGTGGGAGCACATTCCAGGACATTGGGAGCCGGATCTGAGTGGGAGCTCATTCCTGGGTGTGGGAAGTCGGGCCTGATTGGGAGCACATTCCAGGGCGAGAGGTGTCAGACCTGAGTGGGAGCACAATCCAACGTGTGGGGAGTCAGACCTGGGTGGGAGCAAATTCCAGGGCGAGGAGAGTCAGACATGAGTGGGAGCACATTCCAGGACGTTAAGAGCCGGACCAGAGTCGAAGAACATTCCAGGGCGTGAGTAGTCGGACCTAAGTGGGAGCACATTCCAGCATGTGGGGAGTCAGACCTGAGAAGCAGCACATTCCAGGGCATGGGCAGTAGGACCTGAGTGGGAGCACATTCCAGGGCATGGGGAGTCGGACCTGAGTGGGAGCACATTCCAGGGCATGGGGAGCCGGACCTGAGTGGAAGCATATTCCAGGGCATGGGGTGTTGGACCTGAGTGGGAGCACATTCCAGGGCATGGGGAGTCGGACCTGTATAGGAGCACATTTCAGGGCGATCGGAGTCAGACCTGATTGGGAGCCCATTCGAACGTGTCGGGAGACAGACCTGGGTGGGTGCACATTCCAGGGCATGGGGAGTCAGACATGAGAGGGAGCACATTCCAGGATGTGAGGAGTCGGACCTGAGTGGAAGAACATTCCAGGGCGTGAGGAGTCGAACCTCAGTGGGAGAACGTTCCAGCATGTGGGGAGTCAAACCTGAATGGGAGCTCATTCCAGGGCATGGGGACTCGGACCTGAGTGGGAGCACATTCCAGGTCTTGGGGAGTCGGACCTGAGTGGGAGCACATCCCACGGTGTGAGGAATCAGACATGAGTGGGAGCACATTCCTGGGCGAGAGAAGTCGGATCTGAGTGCGAGCACATTCCAGGGCGAGAGGAGTCGGACCTGAGTGGGAGCACGTTCCAGGACTTGGGGAGTCGGACCTGAGTGGGAGTATATTCCAGGACTTTGGTCGGACCTGATGGGAGCACTTTCCAGGGCATGGGGCGTCGGACCTGACTGGGAACACATTCCAGGGCGAAAGAGTCGGACCTGAGTGGGAGCCCATTCCAACGTGTGGGGAGTCAGACCTGGGTGGGAGCACATTACAGGGCGAGGGGAGTCAGACATGAGTGGGAGCACATTCCAAGACGTGAGGAACCACACCTGAGTGGAAGAACATTCCAGGGCGTGAGTAGTCGGACCTAAGTGGGAGAACATTCCAGCATGTGGGGAGTCAGACCAGAGAAGGAGAACATTCCAGGGCATGGGGAGTCGGACCTGAGTGGGAGCACATTCCTGGGCATGGGGAGTCGGACATGAGTGGGAGCACATTCCAGGGCATTGGGAGCCGGACCTGAGTGGAAGCATATTCCATAATGTAGTGAGTTGGACCTGAGTGGGAGCCCACTCCAGGGTGTGGGGAGTCAGACCTGAGTGGCAGCATGTTCTGGGGGTGATGGGAGTTGGACCTGAGTGGGAGCACATTCCAGGGCTTGGGGGAGTCAGATCTGAGTGGGAGCACATTCCAGGGCGTGGGCAGTCGGACCTGAGTGGGAGCACATTCCAGGGCGTGGGGAGTCGGACCTGAGTGGGAGCACTTTCCAGGACATGGGGAATCGGACCTGAGTGGGAGCACATTCCAGGGCATGGGAAGTCGGGCCTCAGTGGGAGCACTTTCCAGGGCGTGGGTAGTCAGTCCTGAGTGTGAGCACATTCCAGGGCATGGGGATTCGGACCTGATTGGGAGCACGTTCCAGGACATAGGGAGTCAGACCTGGGTGGGCGCAAATTCCAGGGCATGGGGAGTCGGACCTGTTTGGGAGCACATTCCAGGGCATGGGGAGTCGGAACTGAGTGGGAGCACATTCCAGGGCGTGGGAAGTCAGACCTGAGTGGGAGCATATTCCAGGGCGTGGGAAGTCGGGCCTGAGTGGGAGCACATTTCCGGACACGGGGAGTCGGAACTGAGTGTGAGCACATTACAGAGTGAGAGGAGTCGGACCTGAGTGGGAGCATGTTCCAGGACGTGGGGAGTCAGACCAGAGTGGAAGCACATTCCAAGACATTGGGTGCCGGTTCTGAGTGGAAGCACATTCCAGGGCGTGGGAAGTCGGGCCTGATTGGGAGCAGATTCCAGGGCGTGGGTAGTCAGACCTGACAGTGAACACATTCCAGGGCATGGGCAGTCGGACCTGAGTGGGAGCACATTCCAGGGCATGGGCAGTCAGACCTGAGTGGGAGCACATTCCAAAGTGAGAGAGGCAGACCTGAGTGGGAGCACATTCCAACATGTGGGGAGTCAGAGCTGGGTGGGAGCACATACCAGGGCTTGGGGAGTCGGACCTGAGTGGGAGCACATTCCAGGGCATGGGGAGTCGGACCTGAGTGGGAGCACATTCCAGGACATTGAGAGCCGGATCTGAGTGGGAGCACATTCCCGGGCGTGGGAAGTTGGGCCTGATTGGGAGCACATTCCAGGGCGAGAGGAGTCAGATCTGAGTGCGAGCACAATCCAACGTGTGCGGAGTCAGACCTGGGTGGGACCACATTCCAGGGCGACGGGAGTCAGACATGTTTGGGATCACATTCCAGGACGTTAGGATCCGGACCAGAGTCGAAGAACATTCCAAGGCGTGAGTAGTCGGACCTAAGTGGGAGCACATTCCAGCATGTGGGGAGTCAGACCTGAGAAGCAGCACATTCCAGGGCATGGGGAGTCGGACCTGAGTGGGAGCACATTCCAGGGCATGGGGAGTCGGACCTGAGTGGGAGCACATTCCAGGACATGGGGAGCGAGACCTGAGTGGAAGCATATTGCCGGTGATGGGGTGTTGGACCTGAGTGGGAGCACATTCCATTATGTAGTGAGTCAGATCTGAGTGGGAGCACATTCCAGGTTGTGGGCAGTTGGACCTGAGTGGGAGCACATTCCAGGGCGTGGGGAGTCGGACCTGAGTGAGTGCACATTGCAGGACATGGGGAATCGGACCTGAGTGGGAGCACATTCCAGGGCATGGGAAGTCGGGCCTCAGTTGCGAGCACACTCCAGGGCGTGGGTATTCAGACCTGAGTGTGAGCACATTCCAGGGCATGGGGATTCGGAACTGCATGGGAGCACGTTCAAGGACGTAGGGAGCCAAACCTGAGTGGGCGCACATTCCAGGGCATGGGGAGTCGGAACTGAGTGGGAGCACATTCCAGGGCATAGGGAGACGGAACTGAGTGGGAGCACATTATAGGGCTTGGGAAATCAGACCTGAGTGGGAGCTCATTTTAGGGCATGGGGAGTCGGACCTGAGTGGGAGCATATTCCAGGGCGTGAGGTGTTGGACCTGAGAGGGAGCACGTTCCAGGACGTGAGGAGTCAGACCTGAGTGGGATCACATTCCAGAGCATGAGGAGTCAGACCTGAATGGGAGCACATTACAGGTTTTGGCTTCGGACATGAGTGGGAGCACATTCCAGGGCATGGGGAGTCGGACCTGACTGGGAACACATTCCAGGGCGTGACGAGTCGGACCTGAGTGGGAGTACATTCCAAGGCATGGGCATTTGGACCTGAGTGGGAGCACGTTCCAGGGCAAGGGGAGTCGGACCTGAGTACGTGCTCATTCCAGGGTGAGAGAGGCAGACCTGAGTGGGAGCACATTCCAACATGAGGGGAGTCAGAGCTGGGTGGGAGCACTTCCATGGTGTGGGGAGTCGGACCTGAGTGGGACACATTCCAGAGCATGGGGAGTCGGACCTGAATGGAAGCACATTCCAGGGCATGGGGAGTCAGACCTGAGTGGGAGCACATTCCAGGGTGAAATAATTCAGACTTGAGTGGGAGCTGATTCCAACGCATGGGGAGTAGAACCTGAGTGGGAGCACATTCCAGGGCCTGTGGAGTCGGACCTGGGTGAGAGCACATTCCAGGGCGAGAGGAGTCGGACCTGCGTGGGAGCACATTCCAGGGCATGGGCAGTTGGACCTAAGTGGGAGCCCGTTCCAGGGCATGGGGAGTCGGACCTGAGTGGGAGCACATTGCAGGAAACGGGGAAGCGGACCTGAGTGGGAGCACATTCCAGGGCATGGGATCTCGGGCCTCAGTGGGAACACACTCCAGGGCATGGGTAGTCAGACCTGTGTGTGAGCACATTCCAGGGCATGGGGATTCGGACCTGAGTGGGAGCACGTTCCTGGACGTAGGGTGTCAGACCTGAATGGGCGCACATTCCAGGGCATCGGGAGTCGGACCTGAGTGGGAGCACATTCCAGGGCATGGGGTGTCGGAACTGAGTGGGAGCACATTCCAGGGCGTGGGAAGTCAGACCTGAGTGGGAGCACATTCCAGGGCATGGGGATTCGGACCTGAGTGGGAGCACGTTCCTGGACGTAGGGTGTCAGATCTGAGTGGGCGCACATTCCAGGGCGTGGGAAGTCAGACCTGAGTGGGAGCACATTCCAAAATGTGGGGAGTCAGAGCTGGGTGGGAGCACATACCAGGGCATGGGGTTTCGGACCTGAGTGGGAGCACATTCCTGGGCATGGGGAGTCGGACCTGAGTGGGAGCACATTCCAGGACATTGGGAGCCGGATCTGAGTGGGAGCTCATTCCTGGGCGTGGGAATTCGGGCCTGATTGGGAGCACATTCCAGGGCGAGAGGTGTCAGACCTGAGTGGGAGCACAATCCAACGTGTGGGGAGTCAGACCTGGGTGGGAGCAAATTCCAGGGCGAGGAGAGTCAGACATGAGTGGGAGCACATTCCAGGACGTTAAGAGCCGGACCAGAGTCGAAGAACATTCCAGGGCGTGAGTAGTCGGACCTAAGTGGGAGCAAATTCCAGCATGTGGGGAGTCAGACCTGAGAAGCAGCACATTCCAGGGCATGGGCAGTAGGACCTGAGTGGGAGCACATTCCAGGGCATGGGGAGTCGGACCTGAGTGGGAGCACATTCCAGGGCATGGGGAGCCGGACCTGAGTGGAAGCATATTGCCGGTGATGGGGTGTTGGACCTGAGTGGGAGCACATTCCAGGGCGTGGGGAGTCGGACCTGATTGGGAGCACATTCCATTATGTAGTGAGTCGGACCTGAGTGGGAGCACATTCCAGGGCGTGGGGAGTCAGACCTGAGTGGCAGCATGTTCTGGGGGTGATGGGAGTTGGACCTGAGTGGGAGCACTTTCCAGGGCTTGGGGGAGTCAGATCTGAGTGGGAGCACATTCCAGGTTGTGGGCAGTTGGACCTGAGTGGGAGCACATTCCAGGGCGTGGGGAGTCGGACCTGAGTGAGTGCACATTGCAGGACATGGGGAATCGGACCTGAGTGGGAGCACATTCCAGGGCATGGGAAGTCGGGCCTCAGTTGGGAGCACATTCCAGGGCGTGGGTATTCAGACCTGAGTGTGAGCACATTCCAGGGCATGGGGATTCGGAACTGAATGGGAGCACGTTCAAGGACGTAGGGAGCCAAACCTGAGTGGGCGCACATTCCAGGGCATGGGGAGTCGGAACTGAGTGGGAGCACATTCCAGGGCATAGGGAGACGGAACTGAGTGGGAGCACATTATAGGGCTTGGGAAATCAGACCTGAGTGGGAGCTCATTTTAGGGCATGGGGAGTCGGACCTGAGTGGGAGCATATTCCAGGGCGTGAGGTGTTGGACCTGAGAGGGAGCACGTTCCAGGACGTGAGGAGTCAGACCTGAGTGGGATCACATTCCAGAGCATGAGGAGTCAGACCTGAATGGGAGCACATTACAGGTTTTGGCTTCGGACATGAGTGGGAGCACATTCCAGGGCATGGGGAGTCGGACCTGACTGGGAACACATTCCAGGGCGTGACGAGTCGGACCTGAGTGGGAGTACATTCCAAGGCATGGGCATTTGGACCTGAGTGGGAGCACGTTCCAGGGCAAGGGGAGTCGGACCTGAGTACGTGCTCATTCCAGGGTGAGAGAGGCAGACCTGAGTGGGAGCACATTCCAACATGAGGGGAGTCAGAGCTGGGTGGGAGCACTTCCATGGTGTGGGGAGTCGGACCTGAGTGGGACACATTCCAGAGCATGGGGAGTCGGACCTGAATGGAAGCACATTCCAGGGCATGGGGAGTCAGACCTGAGTGGGAGCACATTCCAGGGTGAAATAATTCAGACTTGAGTGGGAGCTGATTCCAACGCATGGGGAGTAGAACCTGAGTGGGAGCACATTCCAGGGCCTGTGGAGTCGGACCTGGGTGAGAGCACATTCCAGGGCGAGAGGAGTCGGACCTGCGTGGGAGCACATTCCAGGGCATGGGCAGTCGGACCTAAGTGGGAGCCCGTTCCAGGGCATGGGGAGTCGGACCTGAGTGGGAGCACATTGCAGGAAACGGGGAAGCGGACCTGAGTGGGAGCACATTCCAGGGCATGGGATCTCGGGCCTCAGTGGGAACACACTCCAGGGCATGGGTAGTCAGACCTGTGTGTGAGCACATTCCAGGGCATGGGGATTCGGACCTGAGTGGGAGCACGTTCCTGGACGTAGGGTGTCAGACCTGAGTGGGCGCACATTCCAGGGCATCGGGAGTCGGACCTGAGTGGGAGCACATTCCAGGGCATGGGGTGTCGGAACTGAGTGGGAGCACATTCCAGGGCGTGGGAAGTCAGACCTGAGTGGGAGCACATTCCAGGGCATGGGGATTCGGACCTGAGTGGGAGCACGTTCCTGGACGTAGGGTGTCAGACCTGAGTGGGCGCACATTCCAGGGCGTGGGAAGTCAGACCTGAGTGGGAGCACATTCCAAAATGTGGGGAGTCAGAGCTGGGTGGGAGCACATACCAGGGCATGGGGTTTCGGACCTGAGTGGGAGCACATTCCTGGGCATGGGGAGTCGGACCTGAGTGGGAGCACATTCCAGGACATTGGGAGCCGGATCTGAGTGGGAGCTCATTCCTGGGCGTGGGAAGTCGGGCCTGATTGGGAGCACATTCCAGGGCGAGAGGTGTCAGACCTGAGTGGGAGCACAATCCAACGTGTGGGGAGTCAGACCTGGGTGGGAGCAAATTCCAGGGCGAGGAGAGTCAGACATGAGTGGGAGCACATTCCAGGACGTTAAGAGCCGGACCAGAGTCGAAGAACATTCCAGGGCGTGAGTAGTCGGACCTAAGTGGGAGCACATTCCAGCATGTGGGGAGTCAGACCTGAGAAGCAGCACATTCCAGGGCATGGGCAGTAGGACCTGAGTGGGAGCACATTCCAGGGCATGGGGAGTCGGACCTGAGTGGGAGCACATTCCAGGGCATGGGGAGCCGGACCTGAGTGGAAGCATATTCCAGGGCATGGGGTGTTGGACCTGAGTGGGAGCACATTCCAGGGCATAGGGAGTCGGACCTGTATAGGAGCACATTTCAGGGCGATCGGAGTCAGACCTGATTGGGAGCCCATTCGAACGTGTCGGGAGACAGACCTGGGTGGGTGCACATTCCAGGGCATGGGGAGTCAGACATGAGAGGGAGCACATTCCAGGATGTGAGGAGGCGGACCTGAGTGGAAGAACATTCCAGGGCGTGAGGAGTCGAACCTCAGTGGGAGAACGTTCCAGCATGTGGGGAGTCAAACCTGAGTGGGAGCTCATTCCAGGGCATGGGGACTCGGACCTGAGTGGGAGCACATTCCAGGTCTTGGGGAGTCGGACCTGAGTGGGAGCACATCCCACGGTGTGAGGAATCAGACATGAGTGGGAGCACATTCCAGGGCGAGAGAAGGCGGATCTGAGTGCGAGCACATTCCAGGGCGAGAGGAGTCGGACCTGAGTGGGAGCACGTTCCAGGACTTGGGGAGTCGGACCTGAGTGGGAGTATATTCCAGGACTTTGGTCGGACCTGAGTGGGAGCACTTTCCAGGGCATGGGGCGTCGGACCTGACTGGGAACACATTCCAGGGCGAAAGAGTCGGACCTGAGTGGGAGCCCATTCCAACGTGTGGGGAGTCAGACCTGGGTGGGAGCACATTCCAGGGCGAGGGGAGTCAGACATGAGTGGGAGCACATTCCAAGACGTGAGGAACCACACCTGAGTGGAAGAACATTCCAGGGCGTGAGTAGTCGGACCTAAGTGGGAGAACATTCCAGCATGTGGGGAGTCAGACCAGAGAAGGAGAACATTCCAGGGCATGGGGAGTCGGACCTGAGTGGGAGCACATTCCTGGGCATGGGGAGTCGGACATGAGTGGGAGCACATTCCAGGGCATTGGGAGCCGGACCTGAGTGGAAGCATATTCCATAATGTAGTGAGTTGGACCTGAGTGGGAGCCCACTCCAGGGTGTGGGGAGTCAGACCTGAGTGGCAGCATGTTCTGGGGGTGATGGGAGTTGGACCTGAGTGGGAGCACATTCCAGGGCTTGGGGGAGTCAGATCTGAGTGGGAGCACATTCCAGGGCGTGGGCAGTCGGACCTGAGTGGGAGCACATTCCAGGGCGTGGGGAATCGGACCTGAGTGGGAGCACTTTCCAGGACATGGGGAATCGGACCTGAGTGGGAGCACATTCCAGGGCATGGGAAGTCGGGCCTCAGTGGGAGCACTTTCCAGGGCGTGGGTAGTCAGTCCTGAGTGTGAGCACATTCCAGGGCATGGGGATTCGGACCTGATTGGGAGCACGTTCCAGGACATAGGGAGTCAGACCTGGGTGGGCGCAAATTCCAGGGCATGGGGAGTCGGACCTGTTTGGGAGCACATTCCAGGGCATGGGGAGTCGGAACTGAGTGGGAGCACATTCCAGGGCGTGGGAAGTCAGACCTGAGTGGGAGCATATTCCAGGGCGTGGGAAGTCGGGCCTGAGTGGGAGCACATTTCCGGACACGGGGTGTCGGAACTGAGTGTGAGCACATTACAGAGCGAGAGGAGTCGGACCTGAGTGGGAGCATGTTCCAGGACGTGGGGAGTCAGACCAGAGTGGAAGCACATTCCAAGACATTGGGAGCCGGTTCTGAGTGGAAGCACATTCCAGGGCGTGGGAAGTCGGGCCTGATTGGGAGCAGATTCCAGGGCGTGGGTAGTCAGACCTGACAGTGAACACATTCCAGGGCATGGGCAGTCGGACCTGAGTGGGAGCACATTCCAGGGCATGGGCAGTCAGACCTGAGTGGGAGCACATTCCAAAGTGAGAGAGGCAGACCTGAGTGGGAGCACATTCCAACATGTGGGGAGTCAGAGCTGGGTGGGAGCACATACCAGGGCTTGGGGAGTCGGACCTGAGTGGGAGCACATTCCAGGGCATGGGGAGTCGGACCTGAGTGGGAGCACATTCCAGGACATTGAGAGCCGGATCTGAGTGGGAGCACATTCCCGGGCGTGGGAAGTTGGGCCTGATTGGGAGCACATTCCAGGGCGAGAGGAGTCAGATCTGAGTGGGAGCACAATCCAACGTGTGCGGAGTCAGACCTGGGTGGGACCACATTCCAGGGCGACGGGAGTCAGACATGTTTGGGAGCACATTCCAGGACGTTAGGATCCGGACCAGAGTCGAAGAACATTCCAAGGCGTGAGTAGTCGGGCCTAAGTGGGAGCACATTCCAGCATGTGGGGAGTCAGACCTGAGAAGCAGCACATTCCAGGGCATGGGGAGTCGGACCTGAGTGGGAGCACATTCCAGGGCATGGGGAGTCGGACCTGAGTGGGAGCACATTCCAGGACATGGGGAGCGAGACCTGAGTGGAAGCATATTGCCGGGGATGGGGTGTTGGACCTGAGTGGGAGCACATTCCAGGGCGTGGGGAGTCGGACCTGATTGGGAGCACATTCCATTATGTAGTGAGTCGGACCTGAGTGGGAGCACATTCCAGGGCATCGGGATTCGGACCTGATTGGGAGCACGTTCCAGGACATAGGGAGTCAGACCTGGGTGGGCGCAAATTCCAGGGCATGGGGAGTCGGACCTGTTTGGGAGCACATTCCAGGGCATGGGGAGTCGGACCTGAGTGGGAGCACATTCCAGGGCGTGGGAAGTCAGACCTGAGTGGGAGCATATTCCAGGGCGTGGGAAGTCGGGCCTGAGTGGGAGCACATTTCCGGACACGGGGAGTCGGAACTGTTTGTGAGCACATTACAGAGCGAGAGGAGTCGGACCTGAGTGGGAGCATGTTCCAGGACGTGGGGAGTCAGACCAGAGTGGAAGCACATTCCAAGACATTGGGAGCCGGATCTGAGTGGAAGCACATTCCAGGGCGTGGGAAGTCGGGCCTGATTGGGAGCAGATTCCAGGGCGTGGGTAGTCAGACCTGACAGTGAGCACATTCCAGGGCATGGGCAGTCGGACCTGAGTGGGAGCACATTCCAGGGCATGGGCAGTCAGACCTGAGTGGGAGCACATTCCAAAGTGAGAGAGGCAGACCTGAGTGGGAGCACATTCCAACATGTGGGGAGTCAGAGCTGAGTGGGAGCACATACCAGGGCGTGGGGAGTCGGACCTGAGTGGGAGCACATTCCAGGGCATGGGGAGTCGGACCTGAGTGGGAGCACATTCCAGGACATTGAGAGCCGGATCTGAGTGGGAGCACATTCCCGGGCGTGGGAAGTTGGGCCTGATTGGGAGCACATTCCAGGGCGAGAGGAGTCAGATCTGAGTGGGAGCACAATCCAACGTGTGCGGAGTCAGACCTGGGTGGGACCACATTCCAGGGCGACGGGAGTCAGACATGTTTGGGAGCACATTCCAGGACGTTAGGATCCGGACCAGAGTCGAAGAACATTCCAAGGTGTGAGTAGTCGGACCTAAGTGGGAGCACATTCCAGCATGTGGGGAGTCAGACCTGAGAAGCAGCACATTCCAGGGCATGGGGAGTCGGACCTGAGTGGGAGCACATTCCAGGGCATGGGGAGTCGGACCTGAGTGGAAGCATATTGCCGGTGATGGGGTGTTGGACCTGAGTGGGAGCACATTCCAGGGCGTGGGGAGTCGGACCTGATTGGGAGCACATTCCATTATGTAGTGAGTCGGACCTGAGTGGGAGCACATTCCAGGGCGTGGGGAGTCAGACCTGAGTGGCAGCATGTTCTGGGGGTGATGGGAGTTGGACCTGAGTGGGAGCACTTTCCAGGGCTTGGGGGAGTCAGATCTGAGTGGGAGCACATTCCAGGTTGTGGGCAGTTGGACCTGAGTGGGAGCACATTCCAGGGCGTGGGGAGTCGGACCTGAGTGAGTGCACATTGCAGGACATGGGGAATCGGACCTGAGTGGGAGCACATTCCAGGGCATGGGAAGTCGGGCCTCAGTTGGGAGCACATTCCAGGGCGTGGGTATTCAGACCTGAGTGTGAGCACATTCCAGGGCATGGGGATTCGGAACTGAATGGGAGCACGTTCAAGGACGTAGGGAGCCAAACCTGAGTGGGCGCACATTCCAGGGCATGGGGAGTCGGAACTGAGTGGGAGCACATTCCAGGGCATAGGGAGACGGAACTGAGTGGGAGCACATTATAGCGCTTGGGAAATCAGACCTGAGTGGGAGCTCATTTTAGGGCATGGGGAGTCGGACCTGAGTGGGAGCATATTCCAGGGCGTGAGGTGTTGGACCTGAGAGGGAGCACGTTCCAGGACGTGAGGAGTCAGACCTGAGTGGGATCACATTCCAGAGCATGAGGAGTCAGACCTGAATGGGAGCACATTACAGGTTTTGGCTTCGGACATGAGTGGGAGCACATTCCAGGGCATGGGGAGTCGGACCTGACTGGGAACACATTGCAGGGCGTGACGAGTCGGACCTGAGTGGGAGTACATTCCAAGGCATGGGCATTTGGACCTGAGTGGGAGCACGTTCCAGGGCAAGGGGAGTCGGACCTGAGCACGTGCTCATTCCAGGGTGAGAGAGGCAGACCTGAGTGGGAGCACATTCCAACATGAGGGGAGTCAGAGCTGGGTGGGAGCACTTCCATGGTGTGGGGAGTCGGACCTGAGTGGGACACATTCCAGAGCATGGGGAGTCGGACCTGAATGGAAGCACATTCCAGGGCATGGGGAGTCAGACCTGAGTGGGAGCACATTCCAGGGTGAAATAATTCAGACTTGAGTGGGAGCTGATTCCAACGCATGGGGAGTAGAACCTGAGTGGGAGCACATTCCAGGGCCTGTGGAGTCGGACCTGGGTGAGAGCACATTCCAGGGCGAGAGGAGTCGGACCTGAGTGGGAGCACATTCCAGGGCATGGGCAGTCGGACCTAAGTGGGAGCCCGTTCCAGGGCATGGGGAGTCGGACCTGAGTGGGAGCACATTGCAGGAAACGGGGAAGCGGACCTGAGTGGGAGCACATTCCAGAACATGGGATCTCGGGCCTCAGTGGGAACACACTCCAGGGCATGGGTAGTCAGACCTGTGTGTGAGCACATTCCAGGGCATGGGGATTCGGACCTGAGTGGGAGCACGTTCCTGGACGTAGGGTGTCAGACCTGAGTGGGCGCACATTCCAGGGCATCGGGAGTCGGACCTGAGTGGGAGCACATTCCAGGGCATGGGGTGTCGGAACTGAGTGGGAGCACATTCCAGGGCGTGGGAAGTCAGACCTGAGTGGGAGCACATTCCAGGGCATGGGGATTCGGACCTGAGTGGGAGCACGTTCCTGGACGTAGGGTGTCAGACCTGAGTGGGCGCACATTCCAGGGAGTGGGAAGTCAGACCTGAGTGGGAGCACATTCCAAAATGTGGGGAGTCAGAGCTGGGTGGGAGCACATACCAGGGCATGGGGTGTCGGACCTGAGTGGGAGCACATTCCTGGGCATGGGGAGTCAGACCTGAGTGGGAGCACATTCCAGGACATTGGGAGCCGGATCTGAGTGGGAGCTCATTCCTGGGCGTGGGAAGTCGGGCCTGATTGGGAGCACATTCCAGGGCGAGAGGTGTCAGACCTGAGTGGGAGCACAATCCAACGTGTGGGGAGTCAGACCTGGGTGGGAGCAAATTCCAGGGCGAGGAGAGTCAGACATGAGTGGGAGCACATTCCAGGACGTTAAGAGCCGGACCAGAGTCGAAGAACATTCCAGGGCGTGAGTAGTCGGACCTAAGTGGGAGCACATTCCAGCATGTGGGGAGTCAGACCTGAGAAGCAGCACATTCCAGGGCATGGGCAGTAGGACCTGAGTGGGAGCACATTCCAGGGCATGGGGAGTCGGACCTGAGTGGGAGCACATTCCAGGGCATGGGGAGCCGGACCTGAGTGGAAGCATATTCCAGGGCATGGGGTGTTGGACCTGAGTGGGAGCACATTCCAGGGCATGGGGTGTCGGACCTGTATAGGAGCACATTTCAGGGCGATCGGAGTCAGACCTGATTGGGAGCCCATTCGAACGTGTCAGGAGACAGACCTGGGTGGGTGCACATTCCAGGGCATGGGGAGTCAGACATGAGAGGGAGCACATTCCAGGATGTGAGGAGTCGGACCTGAGTGGAAGAACATTCCAGGGCGTGAGGAGTCGAACCTCAGTGGGAGAACGTTCCAGCATGTGGGGAGTCAAACCTGAGTGGGAGCTCATTCCAGGGCATGGGGACTCGGACCTGAGTGGGAGCACATTCCAGGGCTTGGGGAGTCGGACCTGAGTGGGAGCACATCCCACGGTGTGAGGAATCAGACATGAGTGGGAGCACATTCCAGGGCGAGAGAAGTCGGATCTGAGTGCGAGCACATTCCAGGGCGAGAGGAGTCGGACCTGAGTGGGAGCACGTTCCAGGACTTGGGGAGTCGGACCTGAGTGGGAGTATATTCCAGGACTTTGGTCGGACCTGAGTGGGAGCACTTTCCAGGGCATGGGGCGTCGGACCTGACTGGGAACACATTCCAGGGCGAAAGAGTCGGACCTGAGTGGGAGCCCATTCCGACGTGTGGGGAGTCAGACCTGGGTGGGAGCACATTCCAGGGCGAGGGGAGTCAGACATGAGTGGGAGCACATTCCAAGACGTGAGGAACCACACCTGAGTGGAAGAACATTCCAGGGCGTGAGTAGTCGGACCTAAGTGGGAGAACATTCCAGCATGTGGGGAGTCAGACCAGAGAAGGAGAACATTCCAGGGCATGGGGAGTCGGACCTGAGTGGGAGCACATTCCTGGGCATGGGGAGCCGGACCTGAGTGGAAGCATATTCCATAATGTAGTGAGTTGGACCTGAGTGGGAGCCCACTCCAGGGTGTGGGGAGTCAGACCTGAGTGGCAGCATGTTCTGGGGGTGATGGGAGTTGGACCTGAGTGGGAGCACATTCCAGGGCTTGGGGGAGTCAGATCTGAGTGGGAGCACATTCCAGGGCGTGGGCAGTCGGACCTGAGTGGGAGCAGATTCCAGGGCGTGGGGAGTCGGACCTGAGTGGGAGCACTTTCCAGGACATGGGGAATCGGACCTGAGTGGGAGCACATCCAGGGCATGGGAAGTCGGGCCTCAGTGGGAGCACTTTCCAGGGCGTGGGTAGTCAGTCCTGAGTGTGAGCACATTCCAGGGCATGGGGATTCGGACCTGATTGGGAGCACGTTCCAGGACATAGGGAGTCAGACCTGGGTGGGCGCAAATTCCAGGGCATGGGGAGTCGGACCTGTTTGGGAGCACATTCCAGGGCGTGGGAAGTCAGACCTGAGTGGGAGCATATTCCAGGGCGTGGGAAGTCGGGCCTGAGTGGGAGCACATTTCCGGACACGGGGAGTCGGAACTGAGTGTGAGCACATTACAGAGCGAGAGGAGTCGGACCTGAGTGGGAGCATGTTCCAGGACGTGGGGAGTCAGACCAGAGTGGAAGCACATTCCAAGACATTGGGAGCCGGATCTGAGTGGAAGCACATTCCAGGGCGTGGGAAGTCGGGCCTGATTGGGAGCAGATTCCAGGGCGTGGGTAGTCAGACCTGACAGTGAGCACATTCCAGGGCATGGGCAGTCGGACCTGAGTGGGAGCACATTCCAGGGCATGGGCAGTCAGACCTGAGTGGGAGCACATTCCAAAGTGAGAGAGGCAGACCTGAGTGGGAGCACATTCCAACATGTGGGGAGTCAGAGCTGGGTGGGAGCACATACCAGGGCTTGGGGAGTCGGACCTGAGTGGGAGCACATTCCAGGGCATGGGGAGTCGGACCTGAGTGGGAGCACATTCCAGGACATTGAGAGCCGGATCTGAGTGGGAGCACATTCCCGGGCGTGGGAAGTTGGGCCTGATTGGGAGCACATTCCAGGGCGAGAGGAGTCAGATCTGAGTGGGAGCACAATCCAACGTGTGCGGAGTCAGACCTGGGTGGGACCACATTCCAGGGCGACGGGAGTCAGACATGTTTGGGAGCACATTCCAGGACGTTAGGATCCGGACCAGAGTCGAAGAACATTCCAAGGCGTGAGTAGTCGGACCTAAGTGGGAGCACATTCCAGCATGTGGGGAGTCAGACCTGAGAAGCAGCACATTCCAGGGCATGGGGAGTCGGACCTGAGTGGGAGCACATTCCAGGGCATGGGGAGTCGGACCTGAGTGGGAGCACATTCCAGGACATGGGGAGTGAGACCTGAGTGGAAGCATATTGCCGGTGATGGGGTGTTGGACCTGAGTGGGAGCACATTCCAGGGCGTGGGGAGTCGGACCTGATTGGGAGCACATTCCATTATGTAGTGAGTCGGACCTGAGTGGGAGCACATTCCAGGGTGTGGGGAGTCAGACCTGAGTGGCAGCATGTTCTGGGGGTGATGGGAGTTGGACCTGAGTGGGAGCACTTTCCAGGGCTTGGGGGAGTCAGATCTGAGTGGGAGCACATTCCAGGTTGTGGGCAGTTGGACCTGAGTGGGAGCACATTCCAGGGCGTGGGGAGTCGGACCTGAGTGGGTGCACATTGCAGGACATGGGGAATCGGACCTGAGTGGGAGCACATTCCAGGGCATGGGAAGTCGGGCCTCAGTTGGGAGCACATTCCAGGGCGTGGGTATTCAGACCTGAGTGTGAGCACATTCCAGGGCATGGGGATTCGGAACTGAATGGGAGCACGTTCAAGGACGTAGGGAGCCAAACCTGAGTGGGCGCACATTCCAGGGCATGGGGAGTCGGAACTGAGTGGGAGCACATTCCAGGGCATAGGGAGACGGAACTGAGTGGGAGCACATTATAGGGCTTGGGAAATCAGACCTGAGTGGGAGCTCATTTTAGTGCATGGGGAGTCGGACCTGAGTGGGAGCATATTCCAGGGCGTGAGGTGTTGGACCTGAGAGGGAGCACGTTCCAGGACGTGAGGAGTCAGACCTGAGTGGGATCACATTCCAGAGCATGAGGAGTCAGACCTGAATGGGAGCACATTACAGGTTTTGGCTTCGGACATGAGTGGGAGCACATTCAAGGGCATGGGGAGTCGGACCTGACTGGGAACATATTCCAGGGCGTGACGAGTCGGACCTGAGTGGGAGTACATTCCAAGGCATGGGCATTTGGACCTGAGTGGGAGCACGTTCCAGGGCAAGGGGAGTCGGACCTGAGTACGTGCTCATTCCAGGGTGAGAGAGGCAGACCTGAGTGGGAGCACATTCCAACATGAGGGGAGTCAGAGCTGGGTGGGAGCACTTCCATGGTGTGGGGAGTCGGACCAGAGTGGGACACATTCCAGAGCATGGGGATTCGGACCTGAGTGGAAGCACATTCCAGGGCATGGGGAGTCAGACCTGAGTGGGAGCACATTCCAGGGTGAAATAATTCAGACTTGAGTGGGAGCTGATTCCAACGCATGGGGAGTAGAACCTGAGTGGGAGCACATTCCAGGGCCTGTGGAGTCGGACCTGGGTGAGAGCACATTCCAGGGCGAGAGGAGTCGGACCTGCGTGGAAGCACATTCCAGGGCATGGGCAGTCGGACCTAAGTGGGAGCCCGTTCCAGGGCATGGGGAGTCGGACCTGAGTGGGAGCACATTGCAGGAAACGGGGAAGCGGACCTGAGTGGGAGCACATTCCAGGGCATGGGATCTCGGGCCTCAGTGGGAACACACTCCAGGGCATGGGTAGTCAGACCTGTGTGTGAGCACATTCCAGGGCATGGGGATTCGGACCTGAGTGGGAGCACGTTCCTGGACGTAGGGTGTCAGACCTGAGTGGGCGCACATTCCAGGGCATCGGGAGTCGGACCTGAGTGGGAGCACATTCCAGGGCATGGGGTGTCGGAACTGAGTGGGAGCACATTCCAGGGCGTGGGAAGTCAGAACTGAGTGGGAGCACATTCCAGGGCATGGGGATTCGGACCTGAGTGGGAGCACGTTCCTGGACGTAGGGTGTCAGACCTGAGTGGGCGCACATTCCAGGGCGTGGGAAGTCATACCTGAGTGGGAGCACATTCCAGGACATGGGGAGCGAGACCTGAGTGGAAGCATATTGCCGGTGATGGGGTGTTGGACCTGAGTGGGAGCACATTCCAGGGCGTGGGGAGTCGGACCTGATTGGGAGCACATTCCATTATGTAGTGAGTCGGACCTGAGTGGGAGCACATTCCAGGGTGTGGGGAGTCAGACCTGAGTGGCAGCATGTTCTGGGGGTGATGGGAGTTGGACCTGAGTGGGAGCACTTTCCAGGGCTTGGGGGAGTCAGATCTGAGTGGGAGCACATTCCAGGTTGTGGGCAGTTGGACCTGAGTGGGAGCACATTCCAGGGCGTGGGGAGTCGGACCTGAGTGGGTGCACATTGCAGGACATGGGGAATCGGACCTGAGTGGGAGCACATTCCAGGGCATGGGAAGTCGGGCCTCAGTTGGGAGCACATTCCAGGGCGTGGGTATTCAGACCTGAGTGTGAGCACATTCCAGGGCATGGGGATTCGGAACTGAATGGGAGCACGTTCAAGGACGTAGGGAGCCAAACCTGAGTGGGCGCACATTCCAGGGCATGGGGAGTCGGAACTGAGTGGGAGCACATTCCAGGGCATAGGGAGACGGAACTGAGTGGGAGCACATTATAGGGCTTGGGAAATCAGACCTGAGTGGGAGCTCATTTTAGTGCATGGGGAGTCGGACCTGAGTGGGAGCATATTCCAGGGCGTGAGGTGTTGGACCTGAGAGGGAGCACGTTCCAGGACGTGAGGAGTCAGACCTGAGTGGGATCACATTCCAGAGCATGAGGAGTCAGACCTGAATGGGAGCACATTACAGGTTTTGGCTTCGGACATGAGTGGGAGCACATTCAAGGGCATGGGGAGTCGGACCTGACTGGGAACACATTCCAGGGCGTGACGAGTCGGACCTGAGTGGGAGTACATTCCAAGGCATGGGCATTTGGACCTGAGTGGGAGCACGTTCCAGGGCAAGGGGAGTCGGACCTGAGTACGTGCTCATTCCAGGGTGAGAGAGGCAGACCTGAGTGGGAGCACATTCCAACATGAGGGGAGTCAGAGCTGGGTGGGAGCACTTCCATGGTGTGGGGAGTCGGACCTGAGTGGGACACATTCCAGAGCATGGGGAGTCGGACCTGAGTGGAAGCACATTCCAGGGCATGGGGTGTCAGACCTGAGTGGCAGCACATTCCAGGGCCTGGGAGTCGGACCTGAGTGAGAGCACATTCCAGGGCGAGAAGAGTTGGACCTGAGTGGGAGCTCATTCCAGGGCATGGGCAGTCGGACCTGAGTGGGAGCACATTCCAGGGCATGGGCAGTCAGACCTGAGTGGGAGCACATTCCAGGGTGAGAGAGGGAGACCTGAGTGGGAGCACATTCCAACATGTGGGGATTCAGAGCTGGGTGGGAGCACATACCTGGGCATGGGGAGTCGGACCTGAGTGGGACACATTCCAGAGCATGGGGATTCGGACCTGAGTGGAAGCACATTCCAGGGCATGGGGAGTCAGACCTGAGTGGGAGCACATTCCAGGGTGAAATAATTCAGACTTGAGTGGGAGCTGATTCCAACGCATGGGGAGTAGAACCTGAGTGGGAGCACATTCCAGGGCCTGTGGAGTCGGACCTGGGTGAGAGCACATTCCAGGGCGAGAGGAGTCGGACCTGCGTGGAAGCACATTCCAGGGCATGGGCAGTCGGACCTAAGTGGGAGCCCGTTCCAGGGCATGGGGAGTCGGACCTGAGTGGGAGCACATTGCAGGAAACGGGGAAGCGGACCTGAGTGGGAGCACATTCCAGGGCATGGGATCTCGGGCCTCAGTGGGAACACACTCCAGGGCATGGGTAGTCAGACCTGTGTGTGAGCACATTCCAGGGCATGGGGATTCGGACCTGAGTGGGAGCACGTTCCTGGACGTAGGGTGTCAGACCTGAGTGGGCGCACATTCCAGGGCATCGGGAGTCGGACCTGAGTGGGAGCACATTCCAGGGCATGGGGTGTCGGAACTGAGTGGGAGCACATTCCAGGGCGTGGGAAGTCAGAACTGAGTGGGAGCACATTCCAGGGCATGGGGATTCGGACCTGAGTGGGAGCACGTTCCTGGACGTAGGGTGTCAGACCTGAGTGGGCGCACATTCCAGGGCGTGGGAAGTCAGACCTGAGTGGGAGCACATTCCAAAATGTGGGGAGTCAGAGCTGGGTGGGAGCACATACCAGGGCATGGGGTGTCGGACCTGAGTGGGAGCACATTCCTGGGCATGGGGAGTCGGACCTGAGTGGGAGCACATTCCAGGACATTGGGAGCCGGATCTGAGTGGGAGCTCATTCCTGGGCGTGGGAATTCGGGCCTGATTGGGAGCACATTCCAGGGCGAGAGGTGTCAGACCTGAGTGGGAGCACAATTCAACGTGTGGGGAGTCAGACCTGGGTGGGAGCAAATTCCAGGGCGAGGAGAGTCAGACATGAGTGGGAGCACATTCCAGGACGTTAAGAGCCGGACCAGAGTCGAAGAACATTCCAGGGCGTGAGTAGTCGGACCTAAGTGGGAGCACATTCCAGCATGTGGGGAGTCAGACCTGAGAAGCAGCACATTCCAGGGCATGGGCCGTAGGACCTGAGTGGGAGCACATTCCAGGGCATGGGGAGTCGGACCTGAGTGGGAGCACATTCCAGGGCATGGGGAGCCGGACCTGAGTGGAAGCATATTCCAGGGCATGGGGTGTTGGACCTGAGTGGGAGCACATTCCAGGGCATGGGGAGTCGGACCTGTATAGGAGCACATTTCAGGGCGATCGGAGTCAGACCTGATTGGGAGCCCATTCGAACGTGTCGGGAGACAGACCTGGGTGGGTGCACATTCCAGGGCATGGGGAGTCAGACATGAGAGGGAGCACATTCCAGGATGTGAGGAGTCGGACCTGAGTGGAAGAACATTCCAGGGCGTGAGGATTCGAACCTCAGTGGGAGAACGTTCCAGCATGTGGGGAGTCAAACCTGAGTGGGAGCTCATTCCAGGGCATGGGGACTCGGACCTGAGTGGGAGCACATTCCAGGGCTTGGGGAGTCGGACCTGAGTGGGAGCACATCCCACGGTGTGAGGAATCAGACATGAGTGGGAGCACATTCCAGGGCGAGAGAAGTCGGATCTGAGTGCGAGCACATTCCAGGGCGAGAGGAGTCGGACCTGAGTGGGAGCACGTTCCAGGACTTGGGGAGTCGGACCTGAGTGGGAGTATATTCCACGACTTTGGTCGGACCTGAGTGGGAGCACTTTCCAGGGCATGGGGCGTCGGACCTGACTGGGAACACATTCCAGGGCGAAAGAGTCGGACCTGAGTGGGAGCCCATTCCAACGTGTGGGGAGTCAGACCTGGGTGGGAGCACATTCCAGGGCGAGGGGAGTCAGACATGAGTGGGAGCACATTCCAAGAAGTGAGGAACCACACCTGAGTGGAAGAACATTCCAGGGCGTGAGTAGTCAGACCTAAGTGGGAGAACATTCCAGCATGTGGGGAGTCAGACCAGAGAAGGAGAACATTCCAGGGCATGGGGAGTCGGACCTGAGTGGGAGCACATTCCTGGGCATGGGGAGTCGGACATGAGTGGGAGCACATTCCAGGGCATTGGGAGCCGGACCTGAGTGGAAGCATATTCCATAATGTAGTGAGTTGGACCTGAGTGGGAGCCCACTCCAGGGTGTGGGGAGTCAGACCTGAGTGGCAGCATGTTCTGGGGGTGATGGGAGTTGGACCTGAGTGGGAGCACATTCCAGGGCTTGGGGGAGTCAGATCTGAGTGGGAGCACATTCCAGGGCGTGGGCAGTCGGACCTGAGTGGGAGCACATTCCAGGGCGTGGGGAGTCGGACCTGAGTGGGAGCACTTTCCAGGACATGGGGAATCGGTCCTGAGTGGGAGCACATTCCAGGGCATGGGAAGTCGGGCCTCAGTGGGAGCACTTTCCAGGGCGTGGGTAGTCAGTCCTGAGTGTGAGCACATTCCAGGGCATGGGGATTCGGACCTGATTGGGAGCACGTTCCAGGACATAGGGAGTCAGACCTGGGTGGGCGCAAATTCCAGGGCATGGGGAGTCGGACCTGTTTGGGAGCACATTCCAGGGCATGGGGAGTCGGAACTGAGTGGGAGCACATTCCAGGGCGTGGGAAGTCAGACCTGAGTGGGAGCATATTCCAGGGCTTGGGAAGTCGGGCCTGAGTGGGAGCACATTTCCGGACTCGGGGAGTCGGAACTGAGTGTGAGCACATTACAGAGCGAGAGGAGTCGGACCTGAGTGGGAGCAGGTTCCAGGACATGGGGAGTCAGACCAGAGTGGAAGCACATTCCAAGACATTGGGAGCCGGATCTGAGTGGAAGCACATTCCAGGGCGTGGGAAGTCGGGCCTGATTGGGAGCAGATTCCAGGGCGTGGGTAGTCAGACCTGACAGTGAGCACATTCCAGGGCATGGGCAGTCGGACCTGAGTGGGAGCACATTCCAGGGCATGGGCCAGTCAGACCTGAGTGGGAGCACATTCCAAAGTGAGAGAGGCAGACCTGAGTGGGAGCACATTCCAACATGTGGGGAGTCAGAGTTGGGCGGGAGCACATACCAGGGCGTGGGGAGTCGGACCTGAGTGGGAGCACATTCCAGGGCATGGGGAGTCGGACCTGAGTGGGAGCACATTCCAGGACATTGAGAGCCGGATCTGAGTGGGAGCACATTCCCGGGCGTGGGAAGTTGGGCCTGATTGGGAGCACATTCCAGGGCGAGAGGAGTCAGATCTGAGTGGGAGCACAATCCAACGTGTGCGGAGTCAGACCTGGGTGGGACCACATTCCAGGGCGACGGGAGTCAGACATGTTTGGGAGCACATTCCAGGACGTTAGGATCCGGACCAGAGTCGAAGAACATTCCAAGGCGTGAGTAGTCGGACCTAAGTGGGAGCACATTCCAGCATGTGGGGAGTCAGACCTGAGAAGCAGCACATTCCAGGGCATGGGGAGTCGGACCTGAGTGGGAGCACATTCCAGGGCATGGAGAGTCGGACCTGAGTGGGAGCACATTCCAGGACATGGGGAGCGAGACCTGAGTGGAGGCATATTGCCGGGGATGGGGTGTTGGACCTGAGTGGGAGCACATTCCAGGGCGTGGGGAGTCGGACCTGATTGGGAGCACATTCCATTATGTAGTGAGTCGGACCTGAGTGGGAGCACATTCCAGGGCGTGGGGAGTCAGACCTGAGTGGCAGCATGTTCTGGGGGTGATGGGAGTTGGACCTGAGTGGGAGCACTTTCCAGGGCTTGGGGGAGTCAGATCTGAGTGGGAGCACATTCCAGGTTGTGGGCAGTTGGACCTGAGTGGGAGCACATTCCAGGGCGTGGGGAGTCGGACCTGAGTGGGTGCACATTGCAGGACATGGGGAATCGGACCTGAGTGGGAGCACATTCCAGGGCATGGGAAGTCGGGCCTCAGTTGGGAGCACATTCCAGGGCGTGGGTATTCAGACCTGAGTGTGAGCACATTCCAGGGCATGGGGATTCGGAACTGAATGGGAGCACGTTCAAGGACGTAGGGAGCCAAACCTGAGTGGGCGCACATTCCAGGGCATGGGGAGTCGGAACTGAGTGGGAGCACATTCCAGGGCATAGGGAGACGGAACTGAGTGGGAGCACATTATAGGGCTTGGGAAATCAGACCTGAGTGGGAGCTCATTTTAGGGCATGGTGAGTCGGACCTGAGTGGGAGCATATTCCAGGGCGTGAGGTGTTGGACCTGAGAGGGAGCACGTTCCAGGACGTGAGGAGTCAGACCTGAGTGGGAGCACATTCCAGGGCATGGGGAGCCGGACCTGAGTGGAAGCATATTCCAGGGCATGGGGTGTTGGACCTGAGTGGGAGCACATTCCAGGGCATGGGGAGTCGGACCTGTATAGGAGCACATTTCAGGGCGATCGGATTCAGACCTGATTGGGAGCCCATTCGAACGTGTCGGGAGACAGACCTGGGTGGGTGCACATTCCAGGGCATGGGGAGTCAGACATGAGAGGGAGCACATTCCAGGATGTTAGGAGTCGGACCTGAGTGGAAGAACATTCCAGGGCGTGAGGAGTCGAACCTCAGTGGGAGAACGTTCCAGCATGTGGGGAGTCAAACCTGAGTGGGAGCTCATTCCAGGGCATGGGGACTCGGACCTGAGTGGGAGCACATTCCAGGGCTTGGGGAGTCGGACCTGAGTGGGAGCACATCCCACGGTGTGAGGAATCAGACATGAGTGGGAGCACATTCCAGGGCGAGAGAAGTCGGATCTGAGTGCGAGCACATTCCAGGGCGAGAGGAGTCGGACCTGAGTGGGAGCACGTTCCAGGACTTGGGGAGTCGGACCTGAGTGAGAATATATTCCACGACTTTGGTCGGACCTGAGTGGGAGCACTTTCCAGGGCATGGGGCGTCGGACCTGACTGGGAACACATTCCAGGGCGAAAGAGTCGGACCTGAGTGGGAGCCCATTCCAACGTGTGGGGAGTCAGACCTGGGTGGGAGCACATTCCAGGGCGAGGGGAGTCAGACATGAGTGGGAGCACATTCCAAGACGTGAGGAACCACACCTGAGTGGAAGAACATTCCAGGGCGTGAGTAGTCGGACCTAAGTGGGAGAACATTCCAGCATGTGGGGAGTCAGACCAGAGAAGGAGCACATTCCAGGGCATGGGGAGTCGGACCTGAGTGGGAGCACATTCCTGGGCATGGGGAGTCGGACATGAGTGGGAGCACATTCCAGGGCATTGGGAGCCGGACCTGAGTGGAAGCATATTCCATAATGTAGTGAGTTGGACCTGAGTGGGAGCCCACTCCAGGGTGTGGGGAGTCAGACCTGAGTGGCAGCATGTTCTGGGGGTGATGGGAGTTGGACCTGAGTGGGAGCACATTCCAGGGCTTGGGGGAGTCAGATCTGAGTGGGAGCACATTCCAGGGCGTGGGCAGTCGGACCTGAGTGGGAGCACATTCCAGGGCGTGGGGAGTCGGACCTGAGTGGGAGCACTTTCCAGGACATGGGGAATCGGACCTGAGAGGGAGCACATTCCAGGGCATGGGAAGTCGGGCCTCAGTGGGAGCACTTTCCAGGGCGTGGGTAGTCAGTCCTGAGTGTGAGCACATTCCAGGGCATGGGGATTCGGACCTGATTGGGAGCACGTTCCAGGACATAGGGAGTCAGACCTGGGTGGGCGCAAATTCCAGGGCATGGGGAGTCGGACCTGTTTGGGAGCACATTCCAGGGCATGGGGAGTCGGAACTGAGTGGGAGCACATTCCAGGGCGTGGGAAGTCAGACCTGAGTGGGAGCATATTCCAGGGCGTGGGAAGTCGGGCCTGAGTGGGAGCACATTTCCGGACACGGGGTGTCGGAACTGAGTGTGAGCACATTACAGAGCGAGAGGAGCCGGACCTGAGTGGGAGCATGTTCCAGGACGTGGGAGTCAGACCAGAGTGGAAGCACATTCCAAGACATTGGGAGCTGGATCTGAGTGGAAGCACATTCCAGGGCGTGGGAAGTCGGGCCTGATTGGGAGCAGATTCCAGGGCGTGGGTAGTCAGACCTGACAGTGAGCACATTCCAGGGCATGGGCAGTCGGACCTGAGTGGGAGCACATTCCAGGGCATGGGCAGTCAGACCTGAGTGGGAGCACATTCCAAAGTGAGAGAGGCAGACCTGAGTGGGAGCACATTCCAACATGTGGGGAGTCAGAGCTGGGTGGGAGCACATACCAGGGCGTGGGGAGTCGGACCTGAGTGGGAGCACATTCCAGGGCATGGGGAGTCGGACCTGAGTGGGAGCACATTCCAGGACATTGAGAGCCGGATCTGAGTGGGAGCACATTTCCGGGCGTGGGAAGTTGGGCCTGATTGGGAGCACATTCCAGGGCGAGAGGAGTCAGATCTGAGTGGGAGCACAATCCAACGTGTGCGGAGTCAGACCTGGGTGGGACCACATTCCAGGGCGACGGGAGTCAGACATGTTTGGGAGCACATTCCAGGACGTTAGGATCCGGACCAGAGTCGAAGAACATTCCAAGGCGTGAGTAGTCGGACCTAAGTGGGAGCACATTCCAGCATGTGGAGAGTCAGACCTGAGAAGGAGCACATTCCAGGGCATGGGGAGTCGGAACTGAGTGGGAGCACATTCCAGGGCATGGGGAGTCGGACCTGAGTGGGAGCACATTCCAGGACATTGGGAGCGAGACCTGAGTGGAAGCATATTGCCGGGGATGGGGTGTTGGACCTGAGTGGGAGCACATTCCAGGGCGTGGGGAGTCGGACCTGATTGGGAGCACATTCCATTATGTAGTGAGTCGGACCTGAGTGGGAGCACATTCCAGGGCGTGGGGAGTCAGACCTGAGTGGCAGCATGTTCTGGGGGTGATGGGAGTTGGACCTGAGTGGGAGCACTTTCCAGGGCTTGGGGGAGTCAGATCTGAGTGGGAGCACATTCCAGGTTGTGGGCAGTTGGACCTGAGTGGGAGCACATTCCAGGGCGTGGGGAGTCGGACCTGAGTGGGTGCACATTGCAGGACATGGGAAATCGGACCTGAGTGGGAGCACATTCCAGGGCATGGGAAGTCGGGCCTCAGTTGGGAGCACATTCCAGGGCGTGGGTATTCAGACCTGAGTGTGAGCACATTCCAGGGCATGGGGATTCGGAACTGAGTGGGAGCACATTCCAGGGCATGGGCAGTCAGACCTGAGTGGGAGCACATTCCAAAGTGAGAGAGGCAGACCTGAGTGGGAGCACATTCCAACATGTGGGGAGTCAGAGCTGGGTGGGAGCACATACCAGGGCGTGGGGAGTCGGAGCTGAGTGGGAGCACATTCCAGGGCATGGGGAGTCGGACCTGAGTGGGAGCACATTCCAGGACATTGAGAGCCGGATCTGAGTGGGAGCACATTCCCGGGCGTGGGAAGTCGGGCCTGATTGGGAGCACATTCCAGGGCGAGAGGAGTCAGATCTGAGTGGGAGCACAATCCAACGTGTGCGGAGTCAGACCTGGGTGGGACCACATTCCAGGGCGACGGGAGTCAGGCATGTTTGGGAGCACATTCCAGGACGTTAGGATCCGGACCAGAGTCGAAGAACATTCCAGGGCGTGAGTAGTCGGACCTAAGTGGGTGCACATTGCAGGACATGGGGAATCGGACCTGAGTGGGAGCACATTCCAGGGCATGGGAAGTCGGGCCTCAGTTGGGAGCACATTCCAGGGCATGGGTATTCAGACCTGAGTGTGAGCACATTCCAGGGCATGGGGATTCGGAACTGAATGGGAGCACGTTCAAGGACGTAGGGAGCCAAACCTGAGTGGGCGCACATTCCAGGGCATGGGGAGTCGGACCTGAGTGGGAGCACATTCCAGGGCATAGGGAGACGGAACTGAGTGGGAGCACATTATAGGGCGTGGGAAGTCAGACCTGAGTGGGAGCTCATTTTAGGGCATGGGGAGTCGGACCTGAATGGAAGCAAATTCCAGGGCATGGGGAGTCAGGCCTGAGTGGGAGCACATTCCAGGGTGAAATAATTTAGACTTGAGTGGGAGCTGATTCCAACGCATGGGGAGTAGAACCTGAGTGGGAGCACATTCCATGGCCTGTGGAGTCGGACCTGGGTGAGAGCAGATTCCAGGGCGAGAGGAGTCGGACCTGCGTGGGAGCACATTCCAGGGCATGGGGAGTCGGACCTGAGTGGGAGCACATTGCAGGAAACGGGGAAGCAGACCTGAGTGGGAGCACATTCCAGGGCATGGGATCTCGGGCCTCAGTGGGAACACACTCCAGGGCATGGGTAGTCAGACCTGTGTGTGAGCACGTTCCAGGGCATGGGGATTCGGACCTGAGTCGAAGAACATTCCAAGGCGTGAGTAGTCGGACCTAAGTGGGAGCACATTCCAGCATGTGGGGAGTCAGACCTGAGAAGCAGCACATTCCAGGGCATGGGGAGTCGGACCTGAGTGGGAGCACATTCCAGGGCATGGAGAGTCGGACCTGAGTGGGAGCACATTCCAGGACATGGGGAGCGAGACCTGAGTGGAGGCATATTGCCGGGGATGGGGTGTTGGACCTGAGTGGGAGCACATTCCAGGGCGTGGGGAGTCGGACCTGATTGGGAGCACATTCCATTATGTAGTGAGTCGGACCTGAGTGGGAGCACATTCCAGGGCGTGGGGAGTCAGACCTGAGTGGCAGCATGTTCTGGGGGTGATGGGAGTTGGACCTGAGTGGGAGCACTTTCCAGGGCTTGGGGGAGTCAGATCTGAGTGGGAGCACATTCCAGGTTGTGGGCAGTTGGACCTGAGTGGGAGCACATTCCAGGGCGTGGGGAGTCGGACCTGAGTGGGTGCACATTGCAGGACATGGGGAATCGGACCTGAGTGGGAGCACATTCCAGGGCATGGGAAGTCGGGCCTCAGTTGGGAGCACATTCCAGGGCGTGGGTATTCAGACCTGAGTGTGAGCACATTCCAGGGCATGGGGATTCGGAACTGAATGGGAGCACGTTCAAGGACGTAGGGAGCCAAACCTGAGTGGGCGCACATTCCAGGGCATGGGGAGTCGGAACTGAGTGGGAGCACATTCCAGGGCATAGGGAGACGGAACTGAGTGGGAGCACATTATAGGGCTTGGGAAATCAGACCTGAGTGGGAGCTCATTTTAGGGCATGGTGAGTCGGACCTGAGTGGGAGCATATTCCAGGGCGTGAGGTGTTGGACCTGAGAGGGAGCACGTTCCAGGACGTGAGGAGTCAGACCTGAGTGGGAGCACATTCCAGGGCATGGGGAGCCGGACCTGAGTGGAAGCATATTCCAGGGCATGGGGTGTTGGACCTGAGTGGGAGCACATTCCAGGGCATGGGGAGTCGGACCTGTATAGGAGCACATTTCAGGGCGATCGGATTCAGACCTGATTGGGAGCCCATTCGAACGTGTCGGGAGACAGACCTGGGTGGGTGCACATTCCAGGGCATGGGGAGTCAGACATGAGAGGGAGCACATTCCAGGATGTTAGGAGTCGGACCTGAGTGGAAGAACATTCCAGGGCGTGAGGAGTCGAACCTCAGTGGGAGAACGTTCCAGCATGTGGGGAGTCAAACCTGAGTGGGAGCTCATTCCAGGGCATGGGGACTCGGACCTGAGTGGGAGCACATTCCAGGGCTTGGGGAGTCGGACCTGAGTGGGAGCACATCCCACGGTGTGAGGAATCAGACATGAGTGGGAGCACATTCCAGGGCGAGAGAAGTCGGATCTGAGTGCGAGCACATTCCAGGGCGAGAGGAGTCGGACCTGAGTGGGAGCACGTTCCAGGACTTGGGGAGTCGGACCTGAGTGAGAATATATTCCACGACTTTGGTCGGACCTGAGTGGGAGCACTTTCCAGGGCATGGGGCGTCGGACCTGACTGGGAACACATTCCAGGGCGAAAGAGTCGGACCTGAGTGGGAGCCCATTCCAACGTGTGGGGAGTCAGACCTGGGTGGGAGCACATTCCAGGGCGAGGGGAGTCAGACATGAGTGGGAGCACATTCCAAGACGTGAGGAACCACACCTGAGTGGAAGAACATTCCAGGGCGTGAGTAGTCGGACCTAAGTGGGAGAACATTCCAGCATGTGGGGAGTCAGACCAGAGAAGGAGCACATTCCAGGGCATGGGGAGTCGGACCTGAGTGGGAGCACATTCCTGGGCATGGGGAGTCGGACATGAGTGGGAGCACATTCCAGGGCATTGGGAGCCGGACCTGAGTGGAAGCATATTCCATAATGTAGTGAGTTGGACCTGAGTGGGAGCCCACTCCAGGGTGTGGGGAGTCAGACCTGAGTGGCAGCATGTTCTGGGGGTGATGGGAGTTGGACCTGAGTGGGAGCACATTCCAGGGCTTGGGGGAGTCAGATCTGAGTGGGAGCACATTCCAGGGCGTGGGCAGTCGGACCTGAGTGGGAGCACATTCCAGGGCGTGGGGAGTCGGACCTGAGTGGGAGCACTTTCCAGGACATGGGGAATCGGACCTGAGAGGGAGCACATTCCAGGGCATGGGAAGTCGGGCCTCAGTGGGAGCACTTTCCAGGGCGTGGGTAGTCAGTCCTGAGTGTGAGCACATTCCAGGGCATGGGGATTCGGACCTGATTGGGAGCACGTTCCAGGACATAGGGAGTCAGACCTGGGTGGGCGCAAATTCCAGGGCATGGGGAGTCGGACCTGTTTGGGAGCACATTCCAGGGCATGGGGAGTCGGAACTGAGTGGGAGCACATTCCAGGGCGTGGGAAGTCAGACCTGAGTGGGAGCATATTCCAGGGCGTGGGAAGTCGGGCCTGAGTGGGAGCACATTTCCGGACACGGGGTGTCGGAACTGAGTGTGAGCACATTACAGAGCGAGAGGAGCCGGACCTGAGTGGGAGCATGTTCCAGGACGTGGGAGTCAGACCAGAGTGGAAGCACATTCCAAGACATTGGGAGCCGGATCTGAGTGGAAGCACATTCCAGGGCGTGGGAAGTCGGGCCTGATTGGGAGCAGATTCCAGGGCGTGGGTAGTCAGACCTGACAGTGAGCACATTCCAGGGCATGGGCAGTCGGACCTGAGTGGGAGCACATTCCAGGGCATGGGCAGTCAGACCTGAGTGGGAGCACATTCCAAAGTGAGAGAGGCAGACCTGAGTGGGAGCACATTCCAACATGTGGGGAGTCAGAGCTGGGTGGGAGCACATACCAGGGCGTGGGGAGTCGGACCTGAGTGGGAGCACATTCCAGGGCATGGGGAGTCGGACCTGAGTGGGAGCACATTCCAGGACATTGAGAGCCGGATCTGAGTGGGAGCACATTTCCGGGCGTGGGAAGTTGGGCCTGATTGGGAGCACATTCCAGGGCGAGAGGAGTCAGATCTGAGTGGGAGCACAATCCAACGTGTGCGGAGTCAGACCTGGGTGGGACCACATTCCAGGGCGACGGGAGTCAGACATGTTTGGGAGCACATTCCAGGACGTTAGGATCCGGACCAGAGTCGAAGAACATTCCAAGGCGTGAGTAGTCGGACCTAAGTGGGAGCACATTCCAGCATGTGGAGAGTCAGACCTGAGAAGGAGCACATTCCAGGGCATGGGGAGTCGGAACTGAGTGGGAGCACATTCCAGGGCATGGGGAGTCGGACCTGAGTGGGAGCACATTCCAGGACATTGGGAGCGAGACCTGAGTGGAAGCATATTGCCGGGGATGGGGTGTTGGACCTGAGTGGGAGCACATTCCAGGGCGTGGGGAGTCGGACCTGATTGGGAGCACATTCCATTATGTAGTGAGTCGGACCTGAGTGGGAGCACATTCCAGGGCGTGGGGAGTCAGACCTGAGTGGCAGCATGTTCTGGGGGTGATGGGAGTTGGACCTGAGTGGGAGCACTTTCCAGGGCTTGGGGGAGTCAGATCTGAGTGGGAGCACATTCCAGGTTGTGGGCAGTTGGACCTGAGTGGGAGCACATTCCAGGGCGTGGGGAGTCGGACCTGAGTGGGTGCACATTGCAGGACATGGGAAATCGGACCTGAGTGGGAGCACATTCCAGGGCATGGGAAGTCGGGCCTCAGTTGGGAGCACATTCCAGGGCGTGGGTATTCAGACCTGAGTGTGAGCACATTCCAGGGCATGGGGATTCGGAACTGAGTGGGAGCACATTCCAGGGCATGGGCAGTCAGACCTGAGTGGGAGCACATTCCAAAGTGAGAGAGGCAGACCTGAGTGGGAGCACATTCCAACATGTGGGGAGTCAGAGCTGGGTGGGAGCACATACCAGGGCGTGGGGAGTCGGAGCTGAGTGGGAGCACATTCCAGGGCATGGGGAGTCGGACCTGAGTGGGAGCACATTCCAGGACATTGAGAGCCGGATCTGAGTGGGAGCACATTCCCGGGCGTGGGAAGTCGGGCCTGATTGGGAGCACATTCCAGGGCGAGAGGAGTCAGATCTGAGTGGGAGCACAATCCAACGTGTGCGGAGTCAGACCTGGGTGGGACCACATTCCAGGGCGACGGGAGTCAGGCATGTTTGGGAGCACATTCCAGGACGTTAGGATCCGGACCAGAGTCGAAGAACATTCCAGGGCGTGAGTAGTCGGACCTAAGTGGGTGCACATTGCAGGACATGGGGAATCGGACCTGAGTGGGAGCACATTCCAGGGCATGGGAAGTCGGGCCTCAGTTGGGAGCACATTCCAGGGCATGGGTATTCAGACCTGAGTGTGAGCACATTCCAGGGCATGGGGATTCGGAACTGAATGGGAGCACGTTCAAGGACGTAGGGAGCCAAACCTGAGTGGGCGCACATTCCAGGGCATGGGGAGTCGGACCTGAGTGGGAGCACATTCCAGGGCATAGGGAGACGGAACTGAGTGGGAGCACATTATAGGGCGTGGGAAGTCAGACCTGAGTGGGAGCTCATTTTAGGGCATGGGGAGTCGGACCTGAATGGAAGCAAATTCCAGGGCATGGGGAGTCAGGCCTGAGTGGGAGCACATTCCAGGGTGAAATAATTTAGACTTGAGTGGGAGCTGATTCCAACGCATGGGGAGTAGAACCTGAGTGGGAGCACATTCCATGGCCTGTGGAGTCGGACCTGGGTGAGAGCAGATTCCAGGGCGAGAGGAGTCGGACCTGCGTGGGAGCACATTCCAGGGCATGGGGAGTCGGACCTGAGTGGGAGCACATTGCAGGAAACGGGGAAGCAGACCTGAGTGGGAGCACATTCCAGGGCATGGGATCTCGGGCCTCAGTGGGAACACACTCCAGGGCATGGGTAGTCAGACCTGTGTGTGAGCACGTTCCAGGGCATGGGGATTCGGACCTGAGTGGGAGCACGTTCCTGGACGTAGGGTGTCAGACCTGAGTGGGCGCACATTCCAGGGCATCGGGAGTCGGACCTGAGTGGGAGCACATTCCAGGGCATGGGGTGACGGAACTGAGTGGGAGCACATTCCAGGGCGTGAGAAGTCAGACCTGAGTGGGAGCACATTCCAGGGCATGGGGATTCGGACCTGAGTGGGAGCACGTTCCTGGACGTAGGGTGTCAGACCTGAGTGGGCGCACATTCCAGGGCGTGGGAAGTCAGACCTGAGTGGGACCACATTCCAAAATGTGGGGAGTCAGAGCTGGGTGGGAGCACATACCAGGGCATGGGGTGTCGGACCTGAGTGGGAGCACATTCCAGGGCATGGGGAGTCGGACCTGAGTGGGAGCACATTCCAGGACATTGGGAGCCGGATCTGAGTGGGAGCTCATTCCTGGGCGTGGGAAGTCGGGCCTGATTGGGAGCACATTCCAGGGCGAGAGGTGTCAGACCTGAGTGGGAGCACAATCCAACGTGTGGGGAGTCAGACCTGGGTGGGAGCAAATTCCAGGGCGAGGAGAGTCAGACATGAGTGGGAGCACATTCCAGGACGTTAAGAGCCGGACCAGAGCCGAAGAACATTCCAGGGCGTGAGTAGTCGGACCTAAGTGGGAGCACATTCCAGCATGTGGGGAGTCAGACCTGAGAAGCAGCACATTCCAGGATGTGAGGAGTCGGACCTGAGTGGAAGAACATTCCAGGGCGTGAGGAGTCGAACCTCAGTGGGAGAACGTTCCAGCATGTGGGGAGTCAAACCTGAGTGGGAGCTCATTCCAGGGCATGGGGACTCGGACCTGAGTGGGAGCACATTCCAGGGCTTGGGGAGTCGGACCTGAGTGGGAGCACATCCCACGGTGTGAGGAATCAGACATGAATGGGAGCACATTCCAGGGCGAGAGAAGTCGGATCTGAGTGCGAGCACATTCCAGGGCGAGAGGAGTCGGACCTGAGTGGGAGCACATTCCAGGGCGTGGGGAGTCGGAAATGATTGGGAGCACATTCCATTATGTAGTGAGTCGGACCTGGGTGGGAGCACATTCCAGGGCGTGGGGAGTCAGACCTGAGTGGCAGCATGTTCTGGGGGTGATGGGTGTTGGAGCTGAGTGGGAGCACATTCCAGGGCTTGGGGGAGTCAGATCTGAGTGGGAGCACATTCCAGGTTGTGGGCAGTTGGACCTGAGTGGGAGCACATTCCAGGGCGTGGGGAGTCGGACCTGAGTTGGTGCACATTGCAGGACATGGGGAATCGGACCTGAGTGGGAGCACATTCCAGGGCATGGGAAGTCGGGCCTCAGTTGGGAGCACATTCCAGGGCGTGGGTATTCAGACCTGAGTGTGAGCACATTCCAGGGCATGGGGATTCGGACCTGATTGGGAGCACGTTCCAGGACATAGGGAGTCAGACCTGGGTGGGCGCAAATTCCAGGGCATGCGGAGTCGGACCTGTTTGGGAGCACATTCCAGGGCATGGGGAGTCGGAACTGAGTGGGAGCACATTCCAGGGCGTGGGAAGTCAGACCTGAGTGGGAGCATATTCCAGGGCGTGGGAAGTCGGGCCTGAGTGGCAGCACATTTCCGGACACGGGGAGTCGGAACTGAGTGTGAGCACATGACAGAGCGAGAGGAGTCGGAACTGAGTGGGAGCATGTTCCAGGAGGTGGGGAGTCAGACCAGAGTGGAAGCACATTCCAAGACATTGGGAGCCGGATCTGAGTGGAAGCACATTCCAGGGCGTGGGAAGTCGGGCCTGATTGGGAGCAGATTCCAGGGCGTGGGTAGTCAGACCTGACTGTGAGCACATTCCAGGGCATGGGCAGTCGGACCTGAGTGGGAGCACATTCCAGGGCATGGGCAGTCAGACCTGAGTGGGAGCACATTCCAAAGTGAGAGAGGCAGACCTGAGTGGGAGCACATTCCAACATGTGGGGGTCAGAGCTGGGTGGGAGCACATACCAGGGCGTGGGGAGTCGGACCTGAGTGGGAGCACATTCCAGGGCATGGGGAGTCGGACCTGAGTGGGAGCACATTCCAGGACATTGAGAGCCGGATCTGAGTGGGAGCACATTCCCGGGCGTGGGAAGTCGGGCCTGATTGGGAGCACATTCCAGGGCGAGAGGAGTCAGATCTGAGTGGGAGCACAATCCAACGTGTGCGGAGTCAGACCTGGGTGGGACCACATTCCAGGGCGACGGGAGTCAGACATGAGTGGGAGCACTTTCCAGGGCGTTAGGATCTGGACCAGAGTCGAAGAACATTCCAAGGCGTGAGTAGTCGGACCTAAGTGGGAGCACATTCCAGCATGTGGGGAGTCAGACCTGAGAAGGAGCACATTCCAGGGCATGGGGAGTCGGACCTGAGTGGGAGCACATTCCAGGGCATGGGGAGTCGGACCTGAGTGGGAGCACATTCCAGGACATGGGGAGCCGGACCTGAGTGCAAGCAAATTGCCGGGGATCGGGTGTTGGACCTGAGTGGGATCACATTCCAGGGCGTGGGGAGTCGGACCTGATTGGGAGCACATTCCATTATGTAGTGAGTCGGACCTGAGTGGGAGCACATTCCAGAGCGTGGGGAGTCAGACCTGAGTGGCAGCATGTTCTGGGGGTGATGGGAGTTGGACCTGAGTGGGAGCACATTCCAGGGCTTGGGGGAGTCAGATCTGAGTGGGAGCACATTCCAGGTTGTGGGCAGTTGGACCTGAGTGGGAGCACATTCCAGGGCGTGGGGAGTCGGACCTGAGTGGGTGCACATTGCAGGACATGGGGAATCGGACCTGAGTGGGAGCACATTCCAGGGCATGGGCAGTCAGACCTGAGTGGGAGCACATTCCAAAGTGAGAGAGGCAGACCTGAGTGGGAGCACATTCCAACATGTGGGGGTCAGAGCTGGGTGGGAGCACATACCAGGGCGTGGGGAGTCGGACCTGAGTGGGAGCACATTCCAGGGCATGGGGAGTCGGACCTGAGTGGGAGCACATTCCAGGACATTGAGAGCCGGATCTGAGTGGGAGCACATTCCCGGGCGTGGGAAGTCGGGCCTGATTGGGAGCACATTCCAGGGCGAGAGGAGTCAGATCTGAGTGGGAGCACAATCCAACGTGTGCGGAGTCAGACCTGGGTGGGACCACATTCCAGGGCGACGGGAGTCAGACATGAGTGGGAGCACTTTCCAGGGCGTTAGGATCTGGACCAGAGTCGAAGAACATTCCAAGGCGTGAGTAGTCGGACCTAAGTGGGAGCACATTCCAGCATGTGGGGAGTCAGACCTGAGAAGGAGCACATTCCAGGGCATGGGGAGTCGGACCTGAGTGGGAGCACATTCCAGGGCATGGGGAGTCGGACCTGAGTGGGAGCACATTCCAGGACATGGGGAGCCGGACCTGAGTGCAAGCAAATTGCCGGGGATCGGGTGTTGGACCTGAGTGGGATCACATTCCAGGGCGTGGGGAGTCGGACCTGATTGGGAGCACATTCCATTATGTAGTGAGTCGGACCTGAGTGGGAGCACATTCCAGAGCGTGGGGAGTCAGACCTGAGTGGCAGCATGTTCTGGGGGTGATGGGAGTTGGACCTGAGTGGGAGCACATTCCAGGGCTTGGGGGAGTCAGATCTGAGTGGGAGCACATTCCAGGTTGTGGGCAGTTGGACCTGAGTGGGAGCACATTCCAGGGCGTGGGGAGTCGGACCTGAGTGGGTGCACATTGCAGGACATGGGGAATCGGACCTGAGTGGGAGCACATTCCAGGGCATGGGAAGTCGGGCCTCAGTTGGGAGCACATTCCAGGGCGTGGGTAGTCAGACCTGAGTGTGAGCACGTTCAAGGACGTAGGGAGCCAGACCTGATTGGGCGCACATTCCAGGGCATGGGGAGTCGGACCTGAGTGGGAGCACATTCCAGGGCATAGGGAGACGGAACTGAGTGGGAGCACATTATAGGGCGTGGGAAGTCAGGCCAGAGTGGGAGGTCATTCCAGGGCATGGGGAGTCGAACCTGAGTGGGAGCATATTCCAGGGCGTGAGGTGTTGGACCTGAGACGGAGCACGTTCCAGGACGTGGGGAGTCAGACCTGAGTGGGATCACATTCCAGAGCATGAGGAGTCAGACCTGAATGGGAGCACATTAAAGGTTTTGGTTTCGGACCTGAGTGGGAGCACATTCCAGGGCATGGGGAGTCGGACCTTACTGGGAACACATTCCAGGGCGTGACGAGTCGGACCTGAGTGGGAGCACATTCCAAGGCATGGGCATTTGGACCTGAGTGGGAGCACGTTCCTGGGCAAGGGGAGTCGGACCTGAGTACGTGCTCATTCCAGGGTGAGAGAGGCAGACCTGAGTGGGAGCACATTCCAACATGAGGGGAGTCAGAGCCGGGTGGGAGCACTTCGATGGTGTGGGGAGTCGGACCTGAGTGGGACACATTCTAGAGCATGGGGAGTCGGACCTGAGTGGAAGCACATTCCAGTGCGAGAGGAGTCGGACCTGAGTGGGAGCACATTCCAGGGCATGGGCAGTCGGACCTAAGTGGGAGCACGTTCCAGGGCATGGGGAGTCGGACCTGAGTGGGAGCACATTGCAGGAAATGAGGAAGCGGACCTGAGTGGGAGCATATTCCAGGGCATGGGATCTCGGGCCTCAGTGGGAACACACTCCAGGGCGTGGGTAGTCAGAGCTGAGTGTGAGCACATTCCAGGGCATGGGGATTCGGACCTGAGTGGGAGCACGTTCCTGGACGTAGGGTGTCAGACCTGAGTGGGCGCACATTCCAGGGCATCGGGAGTCGGACCTGAGTGGGAGCACATTCCAGGGCATGGGGTGTCGGAACTGAGTGGGAGCACATTCCAGGGCGTGGGAAGTCAGACCTGAGTGGGAGCACAATCCAACGTGTGGGGAGTCAGACCTGGGTGGCAGCAAATTCCAGGGCGAGGAGAGTCAGACATGAGTGGGAGCACATTCCAGGACGTTTGGAGCCGGACCAGAGTCGAAGAACATTCCAGGACGTGAGTAGTCGGACCTAAGTGGGAGCATATTCCAGCATGTGGGGTGTCAGAACTGAGAAGCAGCACATTCCAGGGCATGGGCAGTCGGACCTGAGTGGGAGCACATTCCAGGGCATGGGGAGTCGGACCTGAGTGGGAGCACATTCCAGGGCATGGGGAGCCGGACCTGAGTGGGAGCATATTCCAGGGCATGAGGTGTTGGACCTGAGAGGGAGCACGTTCCAGGACGTGGGGAGTCAGACCTGAGTGGGATCACATTCCAGAGCATGAGGAGTCAGACCTGAATGGGAGCAGATTACAGGTTTTGGTTTCGGACCTGAGTGGGAGCAGATTCCAGGGCATGGGGAGTCGGACCTGACTGGGAACACATTCCAGGGCGTGACGAGTCGGACCTGAGTGGGAGCACATTCCAAGGCATGGGCATTTGGACCTGAGTGGGAGCACGTTCCAGGGCAAGGGGAGTCGGACCTGAGTACGTGCTCATTCCAGGGTGAGAGAGGCAGACCTGAGTGGGAGCACATTCCAACATGAGGGGAATCAGAGCCGGGTGGGAGCACTTCCATGGTGTGGGGAGTCGGACCTGAGTGGGACACATTCCAGAGCATGGGGAGTCGGACCTGAGTGGAAGCACATTCCAGGGCATGGGGAGTCAGACCTGAGTGGGAGCACATTCCATGGTAAAATAATTCAGACTTGAGTGGGAGCTGATTCCAACACGTGGGGAGTCAGACCTGAGTGGGAGCACATTCCAGGGCCTGTGGAGTCGGACCTGGGTGAGAGCACATTCCAGGGCGAGAGGAGTTGGACCTGAGTGGGAGCACATTCCAGGGCATGGGCAGTCGGACCTAAGTGGGAGCACGTTCCAGGGCATGAGGAGTCGGACCTGAGTTGGAGCACATTGCAGGAAATGAGGAAGCGGACCTGAGTGGGAGCACATTCCAGGGCATGGGATCTCGGGCCTCAGTGGGAACACACTCCAGGGCGTGGGGAGTGAGACCTGAGTGTGAGCACATTCCAGGGCATGGGGATTCGGACCTGAGTGGGAGCACGTTCCTGGACGGAGGGTGTCAGACCTGAGTGGGCGCACATTCCAGGGCATCGGGAGTCGGAAATGAGTGGGAGCACATTCCAGGGCATGGGGTGTCGGAACTGAGTGGGACCACATTCCAGGGCGTGGGAAGTCAGACCTGAGTGGGAGCACATTCCAAATTGTGGGGAGTCAGAGCTGGGTGGGAGCACATACCATGGCATGGGGTGTCGGACCTGAGTGGGAGCACATTCCAGGGCATGGGGAGTCGGACCTGAGTGGGAGCACATTCCAGGACATTGGGAGCCGGATCTGAGTGGGAGCTCATTCCAGGGCATGGGGAGTCGGACCTGACTGGGAACACATTCCAGTGCGTGACGAGTCGGACCTGAGTGGGAGCACATTCCAAGGCATGGGCATTTGGACCTGAGTGGGAGCACGTTCCAGGGCGTGGGGAGTCGGACCTGATTGGGAGCACATTCCAGGGCCAGAGGAGTCAGACCTGAGTGGGAGCACAATCCAACGTGTGGGCAGTCAGACCTGGGTGGGAGCACATTCCAGGGCGTTATGAGCCGGACCAGAGTCGAAGAGCATTCCAGGGCGTGAGTAGTCGGACCTAAGTGGGAGCACATTCCAGCATGTGGGGAGTCAGACCTGAGAAGGAGCACAATACAGGGCATGGGGAGTCGGTCCTGAGTGGGAGCACATTCCAGGGCATGGGGAGTCGTACCTGAGTGGGAGCACATTCCAGGACATGTGGAGCCGGACCTGAGTGGGAGCACATTGCCGGGGATGGGGTGTTGGACCTGAGTGGGAGCACATTCCAGGGCGTGGAGAGTAGGACCTGATTGGGAGCACATTCCAGGGCATGGGGAATCAGACCTGAGTGGGAGCACATTCCAGGGTGAAATAATTCAGACTTGAGTGGGAGCTGATTCCAACGCGTGGGGTGTAGAACCTGAGTGGGAGCACATTCCAGGGCCTGTGGAGTCGGACCTGGGTGAGAGCACATTCCAGGGCGAGAGGAGTCGGACCTGCGTGGGAGCACATTGCAGGAAACGGGGAAGCGGACCTGAGTGGGAGCACATTCCAGGGCATGGGATGTCGGGCCTCAGTGGGAACACACTCCAGGGCGTGGGTAGTCAGACCTGAGTGTGAGCACATTCCAGGGCATGGGGATTCGGACCTGAGTGGGAGCACGTTCCTGGACGTAGGGTGTCAGACCTGAGTGGGCGCACATTCCAGGGCATCGGGAGTCGGACCTGAGTGGGAGCACATTCCAGGGCATGGGGTGTCGGAACTGAGTGGGAGCACATTCCAGGGCATGGGAAGTCAGACCTGAGTGGGAGCACATTCCAGGGCATGGGGATTCGGACTTGAGTGGGAGCACGTTCCTGGACGTAGGGTGTCAGACCTGAGTGGGCGCACATTCCAGGGCGTGGGAAGTCAGACCTGAGTGGGAGCACATTCCAAAATGTGGGGAGTCAGAGCTGGGTGGGAGCACATACCAGGGCATGGGGTGTCGGACCTGAGTGGGAGCACATTCCAGGGCATGGGGAGTCGGACCTGAGTGGGAGCACATTCCAGGACATTGGGAGCCGGATCTGAGTGGGAGCTCATTCCTGGGCGTGGGAAGTCGGGCCTGATTGGGAGCACATTCCAGGGCGAGAGGAGTCAGACCTGAATGGGAGCACAATCCAACGTGTGGGGAGTCAGACCTGGGTGGGAGCAAATTCCAGGGCGAGGAGAGTCAGACCTGAGTGGGATCACATTCCAGAGCATGAGGAGTCAGACCTGAATGGGAGCAGATTACAGGTTTTGGTTTCGGACCTGAGTGGGAGCAGATTCCAGGGCATGGGGAGTCGGACCTGACTGGGAACACATTCCAGGGCGTGACGAGTCGGACCTGAGTGGGAGCACATTCCAAGGCATGGGCATTTGGACCTGAGTGGGAGCACGTTCCAGGGCAAGGGGAGTCGGACCTGAGTACGTGCTCATTCCAGGGTGAGAGAGGCAGACCTGAGTGGGAGCACATTCCAACATGAGGGGAATCAGAGCCGGGTGGGAGCACTTCCATGGTGTGGGGAGTCGGACCTGAGTGGGACACATTCCAGAGCATGGGGAGTCGGACCTGAGTGGAAGCACATTCCAGGGCATGGGGAGTCAGACCTGAGTGGGAGCACATTCCATGGTAAAATAATTCAGACTTGAGTGGGAGCTGATTCCAACACGTGGGGAGTCAGACCTGAGTGGGAGCACATTCCAGGGCCTGTGGAGTCGGACCTGGGTGAGAGCACATTCCAGGGCGAGAGGAGTTGGACCTGAGTGGGAGCACATTCCAGGGCATGGGCAGTCGGACCTAAGTGGGAGCACGTTCCAGGGCATGAGGAGTCGGACCTGAGTTGGAGCACATTGCAGGAAATGAGGAAGCGGACCTGAGTGGGAGCACATTCCAGGGCATGGGATCTCGGGCCTCAGTGGGAACACACTCCAGGGCGTGGGGAGTGAGACCTGAGTGTGAGCACATTCCAGGGCATGGGGATTCGGACCTGAGTGGGAGCACGTTCCTGGACGGAGGGTGTCAGACCTGAGTGGGCGCACATTCCAGGGCATCGGGAGTCGGAAATGAGTGGGAGCACATTCCAGGGCATGGGGTGTCGGAACTGAGTGGGACCACATTCCAGGGCGTGGGAAGTCAGACCTGAGTGGGAGCACATTCCAAATTGTGGGGAGTCAGAGCTGGGTGGGAGCACATACCATGGCATGGGGTGTCGGACCTGAGTGGGAGCACATTCCAGGGCATGGGGAGTCGGACCTGAGTGGGAGCACATTCCAGGACATTGGGAGCCGGATCTGAGTGGGAGCTCATTCCAGGGCATGGGGAGTCGGACCTGACTGGGAACACATTCCAGGGCGTGACGAGTCGGACCTGAGTGGGAGCACATTCCAAGGCATGGGCATTTGGACCTGAGTGGGAGCACGTTCCAGGGCGTGGGGAGTCGGACCTGATTGGGAGCACATTCCAGGGCCAGAGGAGTCAGACCTGAGTGGGAGCACAATCCAACGTGTGGGCAGTCAGACCTGGGTGGGAGCACATTCCAGGGCGTTATGAGCCGGACCAGAGTCGAAGAGCATTCCAGGGCGTGAGTAGTCGGACCTAAGTGGGAGCACATTCCAGCATGTGGGGAGTCAGACCTGAGAAGGAGCACAATACAGGGCATGGGGAGTCGGTCCTGAGTGGGAGCACATTCCAGGGCATGGGGAGTCGTACCTGAGTGGGAGCACATTCCAGGACATGTGGAGCCGGACCTGAGTGGGAGCACATTGCCGGGGATGGGGTGTTGGACCTGAGTGGGAGCACATTCCAGGGCGTGGAGAGTAGGACCTGATTGGGAGCACATTCCAGGGCATGGGGAATCAGACCTGAGTGGGAGCACATTCCAGGGTGAAATAATTCAGACTTGAGTGGGAGCTGATTCCAACGCGTGGGGTGTAGAACCTGAGTGGGAGCACATTCCAGGGCCTGTGGAGTCGGACCTGGGTGAGAGCACATTCCAGGGCGAGAGGAGTCGGACCTGCGTGGGAGCACATTGCAGGAAACGGGGAAGCGGACCTGAGTGGGAGCACATTCCAGGGCATGGGATGTCGGGCCTCAGTGGGAACACACTCCAGGGCGTGGGTAGTCAGACCTGAGTGTGAGCACATTCCAGGGCATGGGGATTCGGACCTGAGTGGGAGCACGTTCCTGGACGTAGGGTGTCAGACCTGAGTGGGCGCACATTCCAGGGCATCGGGAGTCGGACCTGAGTGGGAGCACATTCCAGGGCATGGGGTGTCGGAACTGAGTGGGAGCACATTCCAGGGCATGGGAAGTCAGACCTGAGTGGGAGCACATTCCAGGGCATGGGGATTCGGACTTGAGTGGGAGCACGTTCCTGGACGTAGGGTGTCAGACCTGAGTGGGCGCACATTCCAGGGCGTGGGAAGTCAGACCTGAGTGGGAGCACATTCCAAAATGTGGGGAGTCAGAGCTGGGTGGGAGCACATACCAGGGCATGGGGTGTCGGACCTGAGTGGGAGCACATTCCAGGGCATGGGGAGTCGGACCTGAGTGGGAGCACATTCCAGGACATTGGGAGCCGGATCTGAGTGGGAGCTCATTCCTGGGCGTGGGAAGTCGGGCCTGATTGGGAGCACATTCCAGGGCGAGAGGAGTCAGACCTGAATGGGAGCACAATCCAACGTGTGGGGAGTCAGACCTGGGTGGGAGCAAATTCCAGGGCGAGGAGAGTCAGACATGAGTGGGAGCACATTCCAGGACGTTAAGAGCCGGACCAGAGTCGAAGAACATTCCAGGGCGTGAGTAGTCGGACCTAAGTGGGAGCACATTCCAGCATGTGGGGAGTCAGACCTGAGAAGCAGCACATTCCAGGGCATGGGCAGTCGGACCTGAGTGGGAGCACATTCCAGGGCATGGGGAGTCGGCCCTGAGTGGGAGCACATTCCAGGGCATGGGGAGCCGGACCTGAGTGGAAGCATATTCCAGGGCATGGGGTGTTGGACCTGAGTGGGAGCACATTCCAGGGCATGGGGAGTCGGACCTGTATAGGAGCACATCTCAGGGCGATCGGAGTCAGACCTAATTGGGAGCCCATTCGAACGTGTCGGGAGACAGACCTGGGTGGGAGCACATTCCAGGGCATGGGGAGTCAGACATGAGAGGGAGCACATTCCAGGATGTGAAGAGTCGGACCTGAGTGGAAGAACATTCCAGCGCGTGAGGAGCCGAACCTCAGTGGGAGAACGTTCCAGCATGTGGGGAGTCAAACCTGAGTGGGAGCTCATTCCAGGGCATGGGGACTCGGACCTGAGTGGGAGCACATTCCAGGGCTTGGGGAGTCGGACCTGAGTGGGAGCACATCCCACGGTGTGAGGAATCAGACATGAGTGGGAGCACATTCCAGGGCGAGAGAAGTCGGATCTGAGTGCGAGCACATTCCAGGGCGAGAGGAGTCGGACCTGAGTGGGAGCACGTTCCAGGACTTGGGGGAGTCGGACCTGAGTGGGAGTATATTCCAGGACATTGGTCGGACCTGAGTGGGAGCACTTTCCAGGGCATGGGGCGTCGGACCTGACTGGGAACACAATCCAGGGCGAAAGAGTCGGACCTGAGTGGGAGCCCATTCCAACGTGTGGGGAGTCACACCTGGGTGGGAGCACATTCCAGGGCGAGGGGAGTCAGACATGAGTGGGAGCACATTCCAAGACGTGAGGAACCACACCTGAGTGGAAGAACATTCCAGGGCGTGAGTAGTCGGACCTAAGTGGGAGAACATTCCAGCATGTGGGGAGTCAGACCTGAGAAGGAGAACATTCCAGGGCATGGGGAGTCGGACCTGAGTGGGAGCACATTCCTGGGCATGGGGAGTCGGACATGAGTGGGAGCACATTCCAGGGCATTGGGAGCCGGACCTGAGTGGAAGCATATTCCATAATGTAGTGAGTTGGACCTGAGTGGGAGCCCACTCCAGGGTGTGGGGAGTCAGACCTGAGTGGCAGCATGTTCTGGGGGTGATGGGAGTTGGACCTGAGTGGGAGCACATTCCAGGGCTTGGGGGAGTCAGATCTGAGTGGGAGCACATTCCAGGGCGTGGGCAGTCGGACCTGAGTGAGAGCACATTCCAGGGCGAGAAGTGTTGGACCTGAGTGGGAGCTCATTCCAGGGCATGGGCAGTCGGACCTGAGTGGGAGCACATTCCAGGGCATGGGCAGTCAGACCTGAGTGGGAGCACATTCCAGGGTGAGAGAGGCAGACCTGAGTGGGAGCACATTCCAACATGTGGGGAGTCAGAACTGGGTGGGAGCACATACCTGGGCATGGGGAGTCGGACCTGAGTAGGAGCACATTCCAGGGCATGGGGAGTCGGACCTGAGGGGGAGCACATTCCAGTACATTGAGAGGCGGATCTGAGTGGGAACACATTCCAGGGCGTGGGAAGTCGGGCCTGATTGGGAGCACATTCCAGGGCCTGTGGAGGCGGACCTGGGTGAGAGCACATTCCAGGGCGAGAGGTGTTGGACCTGAGTGGGAGCACATTCCAGGGCATGGGCAGTCGGACCTAAGTGGGAGCACGTTCCAGGGCATGGGGAGTCGGACCTGAGTGGGAGCACATTGCAGGAAATGGGGAAGCGGACCTGAGTGGGAGCACATTCCAGGGCATGGGATCTCGGGCCTCAGTGGGAACACACTCCAGGGCGTGGGGAGTGAGACCTGAGTGTGAGCACATTCCAGGACATGGGGATTCGGACCTGAGTGGGAGCACGTTCCTGGACGTAGGGTGTCAGACCTGAGTGGGCGCACATTCCAGGGCATCGGGAGTCGGACCTGAGTGGGAGCACATTCCAGGGCATGGGGTGTCGGAACTGAGTGGGAGCACATTCTAGGGCGTGGGAAGTCAGACCTGAGTGGGAGCACATTCCAAAATGTGGGGAGTCAGAGCTGGGTGGGAGCACATACCAGGGCATGGGGTGTCGGACCTGAGTGGGAGCACATTCCAGGGCATGGGGAGTCGGACCTGAGTGGGAGCACATTCCAGGACATTGGGAGCCGGATCTACGTGGGAGCTCATTCCTGGGCGTGGGAAGTCGGGCCTGATTGGGAGCACATTCCAGGGCGAGAGGAGTCAGACCTGAGTGGGAGCACAATCCAACGTGTGGGGAGTCAGACCTGGGTGGGAGCAAATTCCAGGGCGAGGAGAGTCAGACATGAGTGGGAGCACAATACAGGACGTTAGGAGCCGGAGCAGAGTCGAAGAACATTCCAGGGCGTGAGTAGTCGGACCTAAGTGGGAGCACATTCCAGCATGTGGGGTGTCAGACCTGAGAAGCAGCACATTCCAGGGCATGGGCAGTCGGACCTGAGTGGGAGCACATTCCAGGGCATGGGGAGTCGCACCTGAGTGGGAGCATATTCCAGGGCATGGGGAGCCGGACCTGAGTGGAAGCATATTCCAGGGCATGGGGTGTTGGACCTGAGTGCGAGCACATTCCAGGGCGTGGGGAGTCGGACCTGATTGGGAGCACATTCCATTATGTAGTGAGTCGGACCTGAGTGGGAGCACATTCCAGGACGTGGGGAGTCAGACCTGAGTGGCAGCATGTTCTGGGGGTGATGGGAGTTGGACCTGAGTGGGAGCACATTCCAGGGCTTGGGGGAGTCAGATCTGAGTGGGAGCACATTCCAGGGTGTGGGCAATCGGACCTGAGTGGGAGCACATTCTAGGGCATGGGAAGTCGGGCCTCAGTGGGAGCACATTCCAGGGCAATGGTAGTCAGTCCTGAGTGTGAGCGCATTCCAGGACATGGGGATTCGGACCTGATTGGGATAACGTTCCAGGACGTCGGGAGTCAGACCTGGGTGGGCGCAAATTCCAGGGCTTGGGGATTCGGACCTGTTTGGGAGCACATTCCAGGGCGTGGGAAGTCAGACCTGAGTGGGAGCATATACCAGGGCATGGGAAGTCGGGCCTGAGTGGGAGCACATTCCAGACATGGGGAGTCGGAACTGAGTGTGAGCACATTCCAGAGCGAGAGGAGTCGGACCTGAGTGGGAGCATGTTCCAGGATGTGGGGAGTCAGACCTGAGTGGAAGCACATTCCAAGACATTGGGAGCCGGATCTGAGTGGAAGCACATTCCAAGGCGTGGGAAGTCCGGCCTGAGTGGGAGCACATTCCGGGGCGTGGGTAGTCAGACCTGACTGTGAGCACATTTCAGGAATTGGTTTCGGACCTGAGTGGGAGCACATTCCAGGGCATGGGGAGTCGGACCTGACTGGGAACACATTCCAGGGTGTGACGAGTCGGACCTGAGTGGGAGCGCATTCCATGGCATGGGCATTTGGACCTGAGTGGGAGCACGTTCCAGGGCAAGGGGAGTCGGACCTGAGTAGGTGCTCAATCCAGGGTGAGAGAGGCAGACTTGAGTGGGAGCACATTCCAACATGAGGGGAGTCAGAGCTGGATGGGAGCACTTCCATGGTGTGGGGAGTCGGACCTGAGTGGGACACATTCCAGAGCATGGGGAGTCGGACCTGAGTGGGAGCACATCCCACGGTGTGAGGAATCAGACATGAGTGGGAGCACATTCCAGGGCGAGAGAAGTCGGATCTGAGTGCGAGCACATTCCAGGGCGAGAGGAGTCGGACCTGAGTGGGAGCACTTTCCGGACTTGGGGAGTCGGACCTGAGTGGGAGTATATTCCAGGACATTGGTCGGACCTGAGTGGGAGCACTTTCCAGGGCATGGGGCGTCGGACCTGACTGGGAACACATTCCAGGGCGAAAGAGTCGGACCTGAGTGGGAGCCCATTCCAACGTGTGGGGAGTCAGACCTGGGTGGGAGCACATTCCAGGGCGAGGGGAGTCAGACATGAGTGGGAGCACATTCCAAGACGTGAGGAACCACACCTGAGTGGAAGAACATTCCAGGGCGTGAGTAGTCGGACCTAAGTGGGAGAACATTCCAGCATGTGGGGAGTCAGACCTGAGAAGGAGAACATTCCAGGGCATGGGGAGTCGGACCTGAGTGGGAGCACATTCCTGGGCATGGGGAGTCGGACATGAGTGGGAGCACATTCCAGGGCATTGGGAGCCGGACCTGAGTGGAAGCATATTCCATAATGTAGTGAGTTGGACCTGAGTGGGAGCCCACTCCAGGGTGTGGGGAGTCAGACCTGAGTGGCAGCATGTTCTGGGGGTGATGGGAGTTGGACCTGAGTGGGAGCACATTCCAGGGCTTGGGGGAGTCAGATCTGAGTGGGAGCACATTCCAGGGCGTGGGCAGTCGGACCTGAGTGAGAGCACATTCCAGGGCGAGAAGTGTTGGACCTGAGTGGGAGCTCATTCCAGGGCATGGGCAGTCGGACCTGAGTGGGAGCACATTCCAGGGCATGGGCAGTCAGACCTGAGTGGGAGCACATTCCAGGGTGAGAGAGGCAGACCTGAGTGGGAGCACATTCCAACATGTGGGGAGTCAGAACTGGGTGGGAGCACATACCTGGGCATGGGGAGTCGGACCTGAGTAGGAGCACATTCCAGGGCATGGGGAGTCGGACCTGAGGGGGAGCACATTCCAGTACATTGAGAGGCGGATCTGAGTGGGAACACATTCCAGGGCGTGGGAAGTCGGGCCTGATTGGGAGCACTTTCCAGGGCCTGTGGAGTCGGACCTGGGTGAGAGCACATTCCAGGGCGAGAGGAGTTGGACCTGAGTGGGAGCACATTCCAGGGCATGGGCAGTCGGACCTAAGTGGGAGCACGTTCCAGGGCATGGGGAGTCGGACCTGAGTGGGAGCACATTGCAGGAAATGGGGAAGCGGACCTGAGTGGGAGCACATTCCAGGGCATGGGATCTCGGGCCTCAGTGGGAACACACTCCAGGGCGTGGGGAGTGAGACCTGAGTGTGAGCACATTCCAGGACATGGGGATTCGGACCTGAGTGGGAGCACGTTCCTGGACGTAGGGTGTCAGACCTGAGTGGGCGCACATTCCAGGGCATCGGGAGTCGGACCTGAGTGGGAGCACATTCCAGGGCATGGGGTGTCGGAACTGAGTGGGAGCACATTCTAGGGCGTGGGAAGTCAGACCTGAGTGGGAGCACATTCCAAAATGTGGGGAGTCAGAGCTGGGTGGGAGCACATACCAGGGCATGGGGTGTCGGACCTGAGTGGGAGCACATTCCAGGGCATGGGGAGTCGGACCTGAGTGGGAGCACATTCCAGGACATTGGGAGCCGGATCTACGTGGGAGCTCATTCCTGGGCGTGGGAAGTCGGGCCTGATTGGGAGCACATTCCAGGGCGAGAGGAGTCAGACCTGAGTGGGAGCACAATCCAACGTGTGGGGAGTCAGACCTGGGTGGGAGCAAATTCCAGGGCGAGGAGAGTCAGACATGAGTGGGAGCACAATACAGGACGTTAGGAGCCGGAGCAGAGTCGAAGAACATTCCAGGGCGTGAGTAGTCGGACCTAAGTGGGAGCACATTCCAGCATGTGGGGTGTCAGACCTGAGAAGCAGCACATTCCAGGGCATGGGCAGTCGGACCTGAGTGGGAGCACATTCCAGGGCATGGGGAGTCGGACCTGAGTGGGAGCACATTCCAGGGCATGGGGAGCCGGACCTGAGTGGAAGCATATTCCAGGGCATGGGGTGTTGGGCCTGAGTGCGAGCACATTCCAGGGCGTGGGGAGTCGGACCTGATTGGGAGCACATTCCATTATGTAGTGAGTCGGACCTGAGTGGGAGCACATTCCAGGACGTGGGGAGTCAGACCTGAGTGGCAGCATGTTCTGGGGGTGATGGGAGTTGGACCTGAGTGGGAGCACATTCCAGGGCTTGGGGGAGTCAGATCTGAGTGGGAGCACATTCCAGGGTGTGGGCAATCGGACCTGAGTGGGAGCACATTCTAGGGCATGGGAAGTCGGGCCTCAGTGGGAGCACATTCCAGGGCAATGGTAGTCAGTCCTGAGTGTGAGCGCATTCCAGGACATGGGGATTCGGACCTGATTGGGATAACGTTCCAGGACGTCGGGAGTCAGACCTGGGTGGGCGCAAATTCCAGGGCTTGGGGATTCGGACCTGTTTGGGAGCACATTCCAGGGCGTGGGAAGTCAGACCTGAGTGGGAGCATATACCAGGGCATGGGAAGTCGGGCCTGAGTGGGAGCACATTCCAGACATGGGGAGTCGGAACTGAGTGTGAGCACATTCCAGAGCGAGAGGAGTCGGACCTGAGTGGGAGCATGTTCCAGGATGTGGGGAGTCAGACCTGAGTGGAAGCACATTCCAAGACATTGGGAGCCGGATCTGAGTGGAAGCACATTCCAGGGCGTGGGAAGTCCGGCCTGAGTGCGAGCACATTCCGGGGCGTGGGTAGTCAGACCTGACTGTGAGCACATTTCAGGAATTGGTTTCGGACCTGAGTGGGAGCACATTCCAGGGCATGGGGAGTCGGACCTGACTGGGAACACATTCCAGGGTGTGACGAGTCGGACCTGAGTGGGAGCGCATTCCATGGCATGGGCATTTGGACCTGAGTGGGAGCACGTTCCAGGGCAAGGGGAGTCGGACCTGAGTAGGTGCTCATTCCAGGGTGAGAGAGGCAGACTTGAGTGGGAGCACATTCCAACATGAGGGGAGTCAGAGCTGGATGGGAGCACTTCCATGGTGTGGGGAGTCGGACCTGAGTGGGACACATTCCAGAGCATGGGGAGTCGGACCTGAGTGGAAGCACATTCCAGGGCATGGGGAGTCAGACCTGAGTGGGAGCACATTCCAGGGTGAAAGAATTCAGACTTGAGTGGGAGCTGATTCCAACGCGTGGGGAGTCAGACCTGAGTGGGAGCACATTCCAGGGCCTGGGAGTCGGACCTGAGTGAGAGCACATTCCAGGGCGAGAAGAGTTGGACCTGAGTGGGAGCTCATTCCAGGGCATGGGCAGTCGGACCTGAGTGGGAGCACATTCCAGGGCATGGGCAGTCAGACCTGAGTGGGAGCACATTCCAGGGTGAGAGAGGGAGACCTGAGTGGGAGCACATTCCAACATGTGGGGATTCAGAGCTGGGTGGGAGCACATACCTGGGCATGGGGAGTCGGACCTGAGTGGGAGCACATTCCAGGGCATGGGGAGTCGGACCTGAGGGGGAGCACATTCCAGGACATTGAGAGGCGGATCTGAGTGGGAACACATTCCAGGGCGTGGGAAGTCGGGCCTGATTGGGAGCACATTCCAGGGCGAGAGGAGTCAGACCTGAGTGGGAGCACAATCGAATGTGTGGGGAGTCAGACCTGGGTGGGAGCACATTCCAGGGCGTTATGAGCCGGTCCAGAGTCGAAGAACATTCCAGGGCGTGAGTAGTCGGACCTAAGTGGGAGCACATTCCAGCATGTGGGGAGTCAGACCTGAGAAGGAGCACAATACAGGGCATGGGGAGTCGGTCCTGAGTGGGAGCACATTCCAGGGCATGGGGAGTCGTACCTGAGTGGGAGCACATTCCAGGGCATGGGGAGCCGGACCTGAGTGGGAGCACATTCCAGTACATTGAGAGGCGGATCTGAGTGGGAACACATTCCAGGGCGTGGGAAGTCGGGCCTGATTGGGAGCACATTCCAGGGCCTGTGGAGTCGGACCTGGGTGAGAGCACATTCCAGGGCGAGAGGAGTTGGACCTGAGTGGGAGCACATTCCAGGGCATGGGCAGTCGGACCTAAGTGGGAGCACGTTCCAGGGCATGGGGAGTCGGACCTGAGTGGGAGCACATTGCAGGAAATGGGGAAGCGGACCTGAGTGGGAGCACATTCCAGGGCATGGGATCTCGGGCCTCAGTGGGAACACACTCCAGGGCTTGGGGAGTGAGACCTGAGTGTGAGCACATTCCAGGACATGGGGATTCGGACCTGAGTGGGAGCACGTTCCTGGACGTAGGGTGTCAGACCTGAGTGGGCGCACATTCCAGGGCATCGGGAGTCGGACCTGAGTGGGAGCACATTCCAGGGCATGGGGTGTCGGAACTGAGTGGGAGCACATTCTAGGGCGTGGGAAGTCAGACCTGAGTGGGAGCACATTCCAAAATGTGGGGAGTCAGAGCTGGGTGGGAGCACATACCAGGGCATGGGGTGTCGGACCTGAGTGGGAGCACATTCCAGGGCATGGGGAGTCGGACCTGAGTGGGAGCACATTCCAGGACATTGGGAGCCGGATCTACGTGGGAGCTCATTCCTGGGCATGGGAAGTCGGGCCTGATTGGGAGCACATTCCAGGGTGAGAGGAGTCAGACCTGAGTGGGAGCACAATCCAACGTGTGGGGAGTCAGACCTGGGTGGGAGCAAATTCCAGGGCGAGGAGAGTCAGACATGAGTGGGAGCACAATACAGGACGTTAGGAGCCGGAGCAGAGTCGAAGAACATTCCAGGGCGTGAGTAGTCGGACCTAAGTGGGAGCACATTCCAGCATGTGGGGTGTCAGACCTGAGAAGCAGCACATTCCAGGGCATGGGCAGTAGGACCTGAGTGGGAGCACATTCCAGGGCATGGGGAGTCGGACCTGAGTGGGAGCACATTCCAGGGCATGGGGAGCCGGACCTGAGTGGAAGCATATTCCAGGGCATGGGGTGTTGGACCTGAGTGCGAGCACATTCCAGGGCGTGGGGAGTCGGACCTGATTGGGAGCACATTCCATTATGTAGTGAGTCGGACCTGAGTGGGAGCACATTCCAGGACGTGGGGAGTCAGACCTGAGTGGCAGCATGTTCTGGGGGTGATGGGAGTTGGACCTGAGTGGGAGCACATTCCAGGGCTTGGGGGAGTCAGATCTGAGTGGGAGCACATTCCAGGGTGTGGTCAATCGGACCTGAGTGGGAGCACATTCTAGGGCATGGGAAGTCGGGCCTCAGTGGGAGCACATTCCAGGGCAATGGTAGTCAGTCCTGAGTGTGAGCGCATTCCAGGACATGGGGATTCGGACCTGATTGGGATAACATTCCAGGACGTCGGGAGTCAGACCTGGGTGGGCGCAAATTCCAGGGCTTGGGGATTCGGACCTGTTTGGGAGCACATTCCAGGGCGTGGGAAGTCAGACCTGAGTGGGAGCATATACCAGGGCATGGGAAGTCGGGCCTGAGTGGGAGCACATTCCAGACATGGGGAGTCGGAACTGAGTGTGAGCACATTCCAGAGCGAGAGGAGTCGGACCTGAGTGGGAGCATGTTCCAGGATGTGGGGAGTCAGACCTGAGTGGAAGCACATTCCAAGACATTGGGATCCAGCCTGAGTGGGAGCACATTCCGGGGCGTGGGTAGTCAGACCTGACTGTGAGCACATTTCAGGAATTGGTTTCGGACCTGAGTGGGAGCACATTCCAGGGCATGGGGAGTCGGACCTGACTGGGAACACATTCCAGGGTGTGACGAGTCGGACCTGAGTGGGAGCGCATTCCATGGCATGGGCATTTGGACCTGAGTGGGAGCACGTTCCAGGGCAAGGGGAGTCGGACCTGAGTAGGTGCTCATTCCAGGGTGAGAGAGGCAGACTTGAGTGGGAGCACATTCCAACATGAGGGGAGTCAGAGCTGGATGGGAGCACTTCCATGGTGTGGGGAGTCGGACCTGAGTGGGACACATTCCAGAGCATGGGGAGTCGGACCTGAGTGGAAGCACATTCCAGGGCATGGGGTGTCAGACCTGAGTGGCAGCACATTCCAGGGCCTGGGAGTCGGACCTGAGTGAGAGCACATTCCAGGGCGAGAAGAGTTGGACCTGAGTGGGAGCTCATTCCAGGGCATGGGCAGTCGGACCTGAGTGAGAGCACATTCCAGGGCATGGGCAGTCAGACCTGAGTGGGAGCACATTCCAGGGTGAGAGAGGGAGACCTGAGTGGGAGCACATTCCAACATGTGGGGATTCAGAGCTGGGTGGGAGCACATACCTGGGCATGGGGAGTCGGACCTGAGTGGGATCACATTCCAGGGCATGGGGAGTCGGACCTGAGGGGGAGCACATTCCAGGACATTGAGAGGCGGATCTGAGTGGGAACACATTCCAGGGCGTGGGAAGTCGGGCCTGATTGGGAGCACATTCCAGGGCGAGAGGAGTCAGACCTGAGTGGGAGCACAATCCAATGTGTGGGGAGTCAGACCTGGTTGGGAGCACATTCCAGGGCGTTATGAGCCGGACCAGAGTCGAAGAACATTCCAGGGCGTGAGTAGTCGGACCTAAGTGGGAGCACATTCCAGCATGTGGGGAGTCAGACCTGAGAAGGAGCACAATACAGGGCATGGGGAGTCGGTCCTGAGTGGGAGCACATTCCAGGGCATGGGGAGTCGTACCTGAGTGGGAGCACATTCCAGGGCATGGGGAGCCGGACCTGAGTGGGAGCACATTGCCGGGGATGGGGTGTTGGACCTGAGTGGGAGCACATTCCAGGGCGTGGGGAGTAGGACCTGATTGGGAGCACATTCCATTATGTAGTGAGTCGCACCTGAGTGGGAACACATTCCAGGGCGTGGGGAGTCAGACCTGAGTGGCAGCATGTTCTGGGGGTGATGGGAGTTGGACCAGAGTGGGAGCACATTCCAGGGCTTGGGGGTGTCAGATCTGAGTGGGAGCACATTCCAGTGTGTGGGCAGTTGGACCTGTTTGGGAGCACATTCCAGGGCGTGGGGAGTCAGACCTGAGTGGGTGCACATTGCAGGACATGGGGAATCGGACCTGAGTGGGAGCACATTCCAGGGCATCTGAAGTCGGTCCTCAGTGGGAGCACATTCCAGGGCGTGGGTAGTCAGACCTGAGTGTGAGCACATTCCAAGGCATGGGGATTCGGACCTGAGTGCGAGCACGTTCCAGGACGTAGGGAGCCAGACCTGAGTGGGAGCACATTCCTGGGCGTGGGGAGTTGGACCTGAGTGGGAGTACATTCTAGGGCATGGGGAGTCGGACCTGAGTGGGAGCATATTCCAGGGTGTGAGGTGTTGGACCTGAGAGGGAGCACGTTCCAGGACGTGGGGAGTCAGACCTGAGTGGGATCACATTCCAGAGCATGAGGAGTCTGACCTGAATGGGAGCACATTCCAGGAATTGGTTTCAGACCTGAGTGGGAGCACATTCCAGGGCATGGGGAGTCGGACCTGACTGGGAACACATTCCAGGGCGTGACGAGTCGGACCTGAGTGGGAGCACATTCCAAGGCATGGGCATTTGGACCTGAGTGGGAGCACGTTCCAGGGCAAGGGGAGTCGGACCTGAGTACGTGCTCATTCCAGGGTGAGAGAGGCAGACCTGAGTGGGAGCACATTCCAACATGAGGGGAGTCAGAGCTGGGTGGGAGCACTTCCATGATGTGGGGAGTCGGACCTGAGTGGGACACATTCCAGAACATGGGGAGTCGGACCAGAGTGGAAGCACACTCCAGGGCATGGGGAGTCAGACCTGAGTGGGAGCACATTCCAGGGTGAAATAATTCAGACTTGAGTGGGAGCTGATTCCAGCGTGTGGGGAGTCAGACCTGAGTGGGAGCACATTCCAGGGCCTGTGGAGTCGGACCTGGGTGAGAGCACATTCCAGGGCGAGAGGAGTCGGACCTGCGTGGGAGCACATTCCAGGGCATGGGCAGTCGGACCTAAGTGGGAGCACGTTCCAGGGCATGGGGAGTCGGACCTGAGTGGGAGCACATTGCAGGAAATGGGGAAGCGGACCTGAGTGGGAGCATATTCCAGGGCATGGGAAGTCGGGACTCAGTGGGAACGCACTCCAGGGCGTGGGTAGTCAGACCTGAGTGGGAGCACATTCCAGGGCATGGGGGGTCGGAACTGAATGGGAGCACATTCCAGGGCATGGGGAGTCGGACCTGAGTGGGAGCACATTCCAGGACATTGGGAGCCGGATCTGAGTGGGAGCACATTCCTGGGCGTGGGAAGTCGGGCCTGATTGGGAGCACACTCCAGGGCGAGAGGAGTCAGACCTGAGTGGGAGCACAATCCAACGTGTGGGGACTCAGATATGGGTGGGAGCAAATTCCTGGGCGAGGGGAGTCAGACATGAGTGGGAGCACATTCCAGCATGTGGGGAGTCAGAACAGAGAAGGAGCACATTCCAGTGCATGGGCAGTCGGACCTCAGTGGGAACACATTCCAGGGCATGGGGAGTCGGACCAGAGTGGGAGCACATTCCCGGGCATTCGGAGATGGACCTGAATGGGAGCACATTCCAGGGCATGGGGTGTTGGACCTGAGTGCGAGCGCATTCCAGGTCGTGGGGAGTCAGAGCTGAGTGGCAGCCTGTTCTGGGGGTGATGGGTGTTGGACCTGAGTGGGAGCACATTCCAGGACGTGGGGAGTCAGAGCTGAGTGGCAGCCTGTTCTGGGGGTGATGGGTGTTGGACCTGAGTGGGAGCACATTCCAGGGCTTGGGGGAGTCAGATCTGAGTGGGAGCGCTTTCCAGGGTGTGGGCAGTTGGAACTGAGTGGGAGCACATTCCCGGGCTTGGGGAGTCGGACCTGAGTGGGAGCACATTGCAGGACATGGGGAATCGGACCTGAGTGGGAGCAGATTCCAGGGTGTGGGAAATCGGGTCTCAGTGGGAGCACATTCCAGGGCGTGGGTAGTCAGACCTGAGTGTGAGCACATTCCAGGGCATGGGGATTTGGACCTGAGTGGGAGCACGTTCCAGGATGTAGGGAGTCAGACCTCAGTGGGCACACATTCCAGGGCATGGGGAGTCGGACCTGAGTGGGAGCACATTCCAGGGCATGGGGAGTGGGAACTGAGTGGGAGCACATTCCAGGGCGTGGGAAGTAAGACCTGAGTGGGAGCACATTCCAGGGCATGGGGAGTCGGACCTGAGTGGGGGCACATTCCAGTGCTTGGTGAGTCAGACCTGAGTGGGAGCACATCCCACGGCGTGAGGAATCAGACATGAGTGGGAGCACATTCCAGGGCGAGAGAAGTCGGATCTGAGTGGGAGCACATTCCAGGGCGAGAGTAGTCGGACATTAGTGGGAGCACGTTCCAGGGCTTGTGGAGTCGGACCTGAGTGGGAGTATATTCCAGGACATTGGTCGGACCTGAGTGGGAGCACTTTCCAGGGCATGGGGCGTCGGACCTGACTGCGAACACATTCCAGGGCGTGAAGAGTCGGACCTGAGTGGGAGCACATTCCAACGTGTGGGGAGTCAGATCTGGGTGGGAGCACATTCCAGAGCGAGGGGAGTCAGACATGAGTGGGAGCACATTCCAGGACGTGAGGAACCAGACCTGAGTGGAAGAACATTCCAGGGCGTGGGTAGTCGGACCTAAGTGGGAGCACATTCCAGCATGTGGGGAGTCAGACCTGAGAAGGAGCACATTCCAGGGCATGGGGATTCAGACCTGAGTGGGAGCACATTCCAGGGCATGGGGAGTCGGACCTGAGTGGGAGCACATTCCAGGGCATGGGGAGCCGGACCTGAGTGGAAGCATATTCCATTATGTAGTGAGTTGGACCTGAGTGGGAGCACATTCCAGGGTGTGGGGAGTCAGACCTGAGTTTCAGCATGTTCTGGGGGTGATGGGAGTTGGACCTGAGTGGGAGCACATTCCAGGGCTTGGGGGAGTCATATCTGAATGGGAGCACATTCCAGGGTGTGGGCAGTCGGACCTGAGTGGGAGCACATTCCAGGGCGTAGGGAGTCGGACCTGAGTGGGAGCACTTTCCAGGACATGGGGAATCGGACCAGAGTGGGAGCACATTCCAGGGCATGGGAAGTCGGGCCTCAGTCAGAGCACATTCCAGGGCGTGGGTAGTCAGTCCTGAGTGTGAGCACATTCCAGGGCATGGGGATTCGGACCTGATTGGGAGCACGTTCCAGGACGTAGGGAGTCAGACCTGGGTGGGCGCAAATTCCAGGGCATGGGGAGTCGGAACTGAGTGGGAGCACATTCCAGGGATTGGGAAGTCAGACCTGAGTGGGAGCATAACCAGGGCGTGGGAAGTCGGGCCTGACTGGGAGCACAGTTCCGGACACGGGGAGTCGGAACTGAGTGTGAGCACATTCCAGAGCGAGAGGAGTCGGACCTGAGTGGGAGCATGTTCCAGGACGTGGGGAGTCAGACCTGAGTGGAAGCACATTCCAAGACATTAGGAGCCGGATCTGAGTGGAATCACATTCCATGGTGTGGGAATTCGGGCCTGATTGGGAGCACATTCCAGGGCGAGAGGAGTCAGACCTGAGTGGTATCACAATCCAACGTCTGGGGACTCAGACATGGGTGGGAGCAAATTCCAGCGCGAGGGGAGTCAGACATGAGTGGGAGCACATTCCAGGACGTTTGGAGCCGGACCATAGTCGAAGAACATTCCAGGGCGTGAGTAATCGGACCTAAGTGGGAGCACATTCCAGCATGTGGGGAGTCAGAACAGAGAAGGAGCACATTCCAGTGCATGGGCAGTCGGACCAGAGTGGGAACACATTCCAGGGCATGGGGAGTAGGACCTGAGTGGGAGCACATTCCCGGGCATTCGGAGTTGGACCTGAATGGTAGCACATTCCAGGGCATGGGGAGCAGGACCTGAGTGGAAGCATAATCCAGGGCATGGGGTGTTGGACCTGAGTGGGAGCGCATTCCAGGGCCTGGGGAGTTGGACCTGATTGGGAGCACATTCCATTATGTAGTGAGTCGGACCTGAGTGGGAGCACATTCCAGGACGTGGGGAGTCAGACCTGAGTGGCAGCATGTTCTGGGGGTGATGGGAGTTGGACCTGAGTGGGAGCACATTCCAGGGCTTGGGGGAGTCAGATCTGAGTGGGAGCGCTTTCCAGGGTGTGGGCAGTCAGACCTGAGTGGGAGCACATTCCAGGGCTTGGGGAGTCGGACCTGAGTGGGAGCACATTGCAGGACATGGGGAATCGGACCTGAGTGGGAGCAGATTCCAGGGTGTGGGAAGTCGGGTCTCAGTGGGAGCACATTCCAGGGCGTGGGTAGTCAGACCTGAGTGTGAGCACATTCCAGGGCATGGGGATTTGGACCTGAGTGGGAGCACGTTCCTGGATGTAGGGAGTCAGACCTCAGTGGGCACACATTCCAGGGCATGGGGAGTCGTACCTGAGTGGCAGCACATTCCAGGGCATGGGGAGTCGGAACTGAGTGGGAGCACATTCCAGGGCGTGGGAAGTAAGACCTGAGTGGGAGCACATTCCCGGGCATGGGGAGTCGGACCTGAGTGGGGGCACATTCCAGTGCTTGGGGAGTCAGACCTGAGTGGGAGCACATCCCACGGCGTGAGGAATCAGACATGAGTGAGAGCACATTCCAGGGCGAGAGAAGTCGGATCTGAGTGGGAGCACATTCCAGGGCGAGAGTAGTCGGACATTAGTGGGAGAACGTTCCAGGGCTTGGGGAGTCGGACCTGAGTGGGAGTATATTCCAAGACATTGGTCGGACCTGTGTGGGAGCACTTTCCAGGGCATGGGGCGTCAGACCTGACTGCGAACACATTCCAACGCGTGAAGAGTCGGACCTGAGTGGGAGCACATTCCAACGTGTGGGGAGTCAGACCTGGGTGGGAGCACATTCCAGGGCGAGGGGAGTCAGACATGAGTGGGAGCACATTCCAGGACGTGAGGAACCAGACCTGAGTGGAAGAACATTCCAGGGCGTGGGTAGTCGGACCTAAGTGGGAGCACATTCCAGCATGTGGGGAGTCAGACCTGAGAAGGAGCACATTCCAGGGCATGGGGAGTCGGACCTGAGTGGGAGCACATTCCAGGGCATGGGGAGTCGGACCTGAGTGGGAGCACATTCCAGGGCATGGGGAGCCGGACCTGAGTGGAAGCATATTCCATTATGTAGTGAGTTGGACCTGAGTGGGAGCACATTCCAGGGGTGGGGAGTCAGACCTGAGTTTCAGCATTTTCTGGGGGTGATGGGAGTTGGACCTGAGTGGGAGCACATTCCAGGGCTTGGGGGAGTCATATCTGAATGGGAGCACATTCCAGGGTGTGGGCAGTCGGACCTGAGTGGGAGCACATTCCAGGGCGTGGGGAGTCGGACCTGAGTGGGAGCACTTTCCAGGACATGGGGAATCGGACCTGAGTGGGAGCACATTCCTGGGCATGGGAAGTCGGGCCTCAGTCAGAGCACATTCCAGGGCGTGTGTAGTCAGTCCTGAGTGTGAGCACATTCCAGGGCATGGGGAGTCAGACCTCAGTGGGAGCATATTCCAGGGCGTGCGAAGTCGGGCCTGACTGGGAGCACATTTCTGGAAACGGGGAGTCGGAACTGATTGTGAGCACATTCCAGAGCGAGGGGAGTCGGACCTGAGAGGGAGCATGTTCCAGGACGTGGGGAGTCAGACCTGAGTGGAAGCACATTCCAAGACATTAGGAGCCGGATCTGAGTGGAATCACATTCCAGGGCGTGGGAAGTCGGGCCTGATTGGGAGCACATTCCAGGGCATGGGTAGTCAGACCTGAATGGGAGCAGATTACAGGAATTGGTTTCGGACCTGAGTGGGAGCACATTCCAGGGCATGGGGAGTCGGACCTGACTGGGAACACATTCCAGGGCGTGATGAGTCGGACCTGAGTGGGAGCACATTCCAAGGCATGGGCATTTGGACCTGAGTGGGAGCACGTTCCAGGGCAAGGGGAGTCGGACCTGAGTACATGCTCATTCCAGGGTGAGAGAGGCAGACATGAGTGGGAGCACATTCCAACATGAGGGGAGTCAGAGCTGGGTGGGAGCACTTCCATGGTGTGGGGAGTCGGACCTGAGTGGAAGCACATTCCAGGCATGGGGAAGCGGACATGAGTGGGAGCACATTCCACGGCATGGGAACTCGGGCCTCAGTGGGAGCACATTCCAGGGCGTGGGTAGTCACACCTGATTGTGAGCACATTCCAGGGCATGGGGATTCGGACCTGAGTGGGAGCACATTGCTGGACGTAGGGTGTCAGACCTGAGTGGGCGCACATTCCAGGGCATCGGGAGTCGGACCTGAGTGGGAGCACATTCCAGGGCATGGGGTGTCCGAACTGAGTGGGAGCACAGTCCAGGGCGTGGGAAGTCAGACCTGAATGGGAGCACATTCCAACATGTGAGGAGTCAGAGCTGGGTGGGAGCACATACCAGGGCGTGGGGAGTCGGACCTGAGTGGGAACACATTCCAGGGCGTGGGGAGTCGGACCTGATTGGGAGCACATTCCATTATGTAGTGAGTCGGACCTGAGTGGGAGCACATTCCAGGACGTGGGGAGTCAGACCTGGGTGGGCGCAAATTCCAGGGCATGGGGATTCGGACCTGTTTGGGAGCACATTCCAGGGCATGGGGAGTCGGAACTGAGTGGGAGCACATTCCAGGGCGTGGGAAGTCAGACCTGAGTGGGAGCATATTCCAGGGCGTGGGAAGTCGGGCCTGAGTGGGAGCACATTTCCGGACACGGGGAGTCGGAACTGAGTGTGAGCACATTACAGAGCGAGAGGAGTCGGACCTCAGTGGGAGCATGTCCCAGGACGTGGGGAGTCAGACCTGAGTGGAAGCACATTCCAAGACATTGGGAGCCGGATCTGAGTGGAAGCAGATTCCAGGGCGTGGGAAGTCAGGCCTGATTGGGATCACATTCCGGGGCGTGGTTAGTCAGACCTGACTGTGAGCACATTCCAGGAATTGGTTTCGGACCTGAGTGGGAGCAGATTCCAGGGCATGGGGTGTTGGACCTGACTGGGAACACATTCCAGGGCGTGATGAGTCGGACCTGAGTGGGAGCACATTCCAAGGCATGGGCATTTGGACCTGAGTGGGAGCACGTTCCAGGGCAAGGGGAGTCAGACCTGAGTACGTGCTCATTCCAGGATGAGAGAGGCAGATCTGAGTGGGAGCACATTCCAACATGAGGGGAGTCAGAGCTGGGTGGGAGCACTTCCATGGCGTGGGGAGTCGGACCTGAGTGGAAGGACATACCAGGGCATGGGGAGTCAGACCTGAGTGGGAGCACATTCCAGGGTGAAATAATTCAGACTTGAGTGGCAGCTGATTCCAACACGTGGGGAGTCAGACCTGAGTGGGAGCACATTCCAGGGCCTGTGAAGTCGGACCTGAGTGAGAGCACATTCCAGTGCGAGAGGAGTCAGACCTAAGTGGGAGCACATTCCAGGGCATGGGCAGTCGGACCTAAGTGGGAGCACGTTCCAGGGCATGGGGAGTTGGACCTGAGTAGGAGCACATTGCAGGACATGGGGAAGCGGACCTGAGTGGGAGCACATTCCAGGGCATGGGAACTCGGGCCTCAGTGGTAGCACATTCCAGGGCGTGGGTAGTCAGACCTGATTGTGAGCACATTCCAGGGCATGGGGATTCGGACCTGAGTGGGAGCATGTTCCTGGACGTAGGGTGTCAGACCTGAGTGGGCGCACATTCCAGGGCATCGGGAGTCGGACCTGAGTGGGAGCACATTCCAGGGCATGGGGTGTCGGAACTGAGTGGGAGCACATTCCAGGGCGTGGGAAGTCAGACCTGAGTCGGAGCACATTCCAACATGTGGGGAGTCAGAGCTGGGTGGGAGCACATACCCGGGCGTTTGGAGTCGGACCTGAGTGGGAGCACATTCCAGGGCATGGGGATTCGGACCTGAGTGGGAGCACATTCCAGGACATTGGGAGCCGGATCTGAGTGGGAGCACATTCCAGGGCATGGGAAGACGGGCCTGATTGGGAGCACATTCCAGGGCGAGAGGAGTCAGACCTGAGTGGAAGCACAATCCAACGTGTTGGGAGTCAGACCTGGGTGGGAGCAAATTCCAGGGCGAGGAGAGTCAGACATGAGTGGGAGCACATTCCAGGACGTTAGGAGCCGGACCAGAGTCGAAGAACATTCCAGGGCATGAGTAGTCGGACCTAAGTGGGAGCACATTCCAGCATGTGGGGAGTCAGACCTGAGAAGCAGGAACTTCCAGGGCATGGGGATTCGGACCTGAGTGGGAGCACATTCCAGGGCATGGGGAGTCGGACCTGAGTGGGAGCACATTCCAGGGCATGGGGAGCTGGACCTGAGTGGAAGCATATTCCAGGGCATGGGGTGTTGGACCTGAGTGGGAGCACATTCCAGGGCGTGGGGAGTCGGACATGATTGGGAGCACATTCCATTATGTAGTGAGTCGGACCTGAGTGGGAGCACATTCCAGGATGTGGGGAGTCAGACCTGAGTGGCAGCATGTTCTGGGGGTGATGGGAGTTGGACCTGAGTGGGAGCACATTCCAGGGCTTGGGGGAGTCAGATCTGAGTGGGAGCACATTCCAGGGTTTGTGCAGTCGGACCTGAGTGGGAGCACATTCCAGGGCTTGGGGAGTCGGACCTGAATGGGAGCACATTGCAGGGCATGGGGAGTCGGAACTGAGTGGGAGCCCATTCCAGGGCGTGGGAAGTCAGACCTGAGTGGGAGCACATTCCAGGGCATGGGAGTCGGACCTGAGTGGGGGCACATTCCAGGGCTTGGGGTGTCAACCCTGAGTGGGAGCATATCCCACGGCGTGAGATATCAGGCATGTTTGGGAGCACATTCCAGGGCGAGAGAAGTCGGATCTGAGTGGGAGCACATTCCAGGGCGAGAGTAGTCGGACCTGAGTGGGAGCACGTTCCAGGACTTGGGGAGTCGGACCTGAGTGGGAGTATATTCCAGGGCATTGGTCGGACCTGAGTGGTAGCACATTCCAGGGCATGGGGCGTCGGACCTGACTGGGAACACATTCCAGGGCGTGAAGAGTCGGACCTGAGTGGGAGCACATTCCAACGTGTGGGGAGTTAGACCTGGGTGGGAGCACATTCCAGGGCGAGGGGAGTCAGACATGAGTGGGAGCACATTCCTGGACGTGAGGAACCAGACCTGAGTGGAAGAACATTCCAGGGCGTGAGTAGTCGGACCTAAGTGGGAGCCCATTCCAGCATGTGGGGAGTAAGACCTGAGAAGGAGCACATTCCAGGGCATGGGGAGTCGGACCTGAGAGGGAGCACATTCCAGGGCATGGGGAGTCGGACCTGAGTGGGAGCCCATTCCAGGGCATGGGGAGCCGGACCTGAGTGGAAGCATATTCCATTATGTAGTGAGTTGGAGTTGCGTGGGAGCCCATTCCAGGGTGTGGGGAGTCAGACCTGAGTTTCAGCATGTTCTGGGGGTGATGGGAGTTGGATCTGAGTGGGAGCACATTCCAGGGCGTGGGGGAGTCAGATCTGAGTGGGAGCACATTCCAGGGTGTGGGCAGTCGGACCTGAGTGGGAGCACATTCCAGGGCGGGGGGAGTCGGACCTGAGTGGGAGCACTTTCCAGGACATGGGGACTCGGACCTGAGTGGGAGCACATTCCCGGGCATGGGAAGTCGGGCATCAGTGGGAGCACATTCCACGGCGTGGGTCGTCAGTCCTGAGTGTGAGCACATTCCAGGGCATGGGGATTCGGACCTGATTGGGAGCACGTTCCAGGACGTAGGAGTCAGAACTGGGTGGGCGCAAATTCCAGGGCATGGGGATTCGGAACTGACTGGGAGAACATTCCAGGGCGTGGGAAGTCAGACCTGAGTGGGAGCATATTCCAGGGCGTGGGAAGTCGGAACTGACTGGGAGAACATTTCCGGACACAGGGAGTCGGAACTGAGTGTGAGCACATTCCAGAGCGAGTGGAGTCGGACCTGAGCGGGAGCATGTTCCAGGACGTGGGGAGTCAGACCTGAGTGGAAGCACATTCCAAGACATTGGGAGCCGGATCTGAGTGGAAGCACATTCCAGTGCGTGGGAAGTCGGGCCTGATTGGGAGCACATTCCGGGGCGTGGGTAGTCAGACCTGACTGTGAGCACATTCCAGGAATTGGTTTCGGACCTGAGTGGGAGCACATTCCAGGGCATGGTGAGTCGGACCTGACTGGGAACACATTCCAGGGCATGACGAGTCGGTCCTGAGTGGGAGCACATTCCAAGGCATGGGAATTTGGACCTGAGTGGGAGCACGTTCCAGGGCAAGGGGAGTCGGACCTGAGTAGGTGCTCATTCCAGGGTGAGAGAGGCAGACCTGAGTGGGAGCACATTCCAACATGAGGGGAGTCAGAGCTGGGTGGGAGCACTTCCATGGTGTGGGGCGTCAGACCTGAGTGGGACACATTCCAGAGCATGGGGAGTCGGACCTGAGTGGAAGCACATTCCAGGGCATGGGGAGTCAGACCTGAGTGGGAGCACATTCCAGGGTGAAATAATTCAGACTTGAGTGGGAGCTGATTCCAACGCGTGGGGAGTCAGACCTGAGTGGGAGCACATTCCAGGGCCTGTGAAGTCGGACCTGAGTGAGAGCACATTCCAGTGCGACAGGTGTCAGACCTGAGTGGGAGCACATTCCAGGGCATGGGCAGTCGGACTTAAGTGGGAGCACGTTCCAGGGCATGGGGAGTCGGACCTGAATGGGATCACATTGCAGGACATGGGGAAGCGGACCTGAGTGGGAGCACATTCCAGGGCATGGGAACTCGGCCCTCAGTGGGAGCACATTCCAGGGCGTGGGTAGTCAGACCTGAGTGTGAGCACATTCCAGGGCATGGGGTGTCGGAACTGAGTGGGAGCACATTCCTGGGCATGGGGATTCGGACCTGAGTGGGAGCACGTTCCTGGACGTAGGGTGTCAGACCTGAGTGGGCGCACATTCCAGGGCATCGGGAGTCGGACCTGAGTGGGAGCACATTCCAGGGCATGGGGTGTCGGAACTGAGTGGGAGCACATTCCAGGGCGTGGGAAGTCAGACCTGAGTGGGAGCACATTCCAACATGTGTGGAGTCAGAGCTGGGTGGGAGCACATACCAGGGCGTGGGGAGTCGGACCTGAGTGGCAGCACATTCCAGGGCATGGGGAGTCGGAACTGAGTGGGAGCACATTCCAGGGCGTGGGAAGTAAGACCTGAGTGGGAGCACATTCCAGGGCATGGGGAGTCGGACCTGAGTGGGGGCACATTCCAGTGCTTGGGGAGTCAGACCTGAGTGGGAGCACATCCCACGGTGTGAGGAATCACACATGAGTGAGAGCACATTCCAGGGTGAGAGAAGTCGGATCTGAGTGGGAGCACGTTCCAGGGCTTGGGGAGTCGGACCTGAGTGGGAGTATATTCCAAGACATTGGTCGGACCTGTGTGGGAGCACTTTCCAGGGCATGGGGCGTCGGACCTGACTGCGAACACATTCCAACGCGTGAAGAGTCGGACCTGAGTGGGAGCACATTCCAACGTGTGGGGAGTCAGACCTGGGTGGGAGCACATTCCAGGGCGAGAGGAGTCAGACATGAGTGGGAGCACATTCCAGGACGTGAGGAACCAGACCTGAGTGGAAGAACATTCCAGGGCGTGGGTAGTCGGACCTAAGTGGGAGCACATTACAGCATGTGGGGAGTCAGACCTGAGAAGGAGCACATTCCAGGGCATGGGGAGTCGGACCTGAGTGGGAGCACATTCCAGGGCATGGGGAGTCGGACCTGAGTGGGAGCACATTCCAGGGCATGGGGAGCCGGACCTGAGTGGAAGCATATTCCATTATGTAGTGAGTTGGACCTGAGTGGGAGCACATTCCAGGGGGTGGGGCGCCAGACCTAAGTTTCAGCATGTTCTGGGGGTGATGGGAGTTGGACCTGAGTGGGAGCACATTCCAGGGCTTGGGGGAGTCATATCTGAATGGGAGCACATTCCAGGGTGTGGGCAGTCGGACCTGAGAGGGAGCACATTCCAGGGCGTGGAGAGTCGGACCTGAGTGGGAGCACTTTCCAGGACATGGGGAATCGGACCTGAGTGGGAGCACATTCCAGGGCATGGGAAGTCGGGCCTCAGTCAGAGCACATTCCAGGGCGTGGGTAGTCAGTCCTGAGTGTGAGCACATTCCAGGGCATAGGGATTCGGACCTGATTGGGAGCACGTTCCAGGACGTAGGGAGTCAGACCTGGGTGGGCGCAAATTCCAGGGCATGGGGTGTCAGACCTCAGTGGGAGCATATTCCAGGGCGTGGGAAGTCGGGCCTGACTGGGAGCACATTTCCGGACACGGGGAGTCGGAACTGATTGTGAGCACATTCCAGAGCGAGGGGAGTCGGACCTGAGTGGGAGCATGTTCCAGGACGTGGGGAGTCAGACCTGAGTGGAAGCACATTCCAAGACATTAGGAGCCGGATCTGAGTGGAATCACATTCCAGGGCGTGGGAGGTCGGGCCTGATTGGGAGCACATTCCAGGGCGTGGGTAGTCAGACCTGACTGTGAGCACATTCCAGGAATTGGTTTCGGACCTGAGTGGGAGCACATTCCAGGGCATGGGGAGTCGGACCTGACTGGGAGCACATTCCAGGGCGTGATGAGTCGGACCTGAGTGGGAGCACATTCCAAGGCATGGGCATTTGGACCTGAGTGGGAGCACGTTCCAGGGCAAGGGGAGTCGGACCTGAGTACGTGCTCATTCCAGGGTGAGAGAGGCAGACATGAGTGGGAGCACATTCCAACATGAGGGGAGTCAGAGCTGGGTGGGAGCACTTCCATGGTGTGGGGAGTCGGACCTGAGTGGAAGCACATTCCAGGCATGGGGAGTCAGACCTGAGTGGAAGCACATTCCAGGGTGAAATAATTCAGACTTGAGTGGGAGCTGATTCCAACGCATGGGGAGTCAGACCTGAGTGGGAGCACATTCCAGGGCCTGTGAAGTCGGACCTGAGTGAAAGCACATTCCAGGGCATGGGCCGTCGGACCTAAGTGAGAGCACGTGCCAGGGCATGGGGAGTCGGACCCTAGTGGGAGCACATTGCAGGACATGGGGAAGCGGACATGAGTGGGAGCACATTCCAGGGCATGGGAACTCGGGCCTCAGTGGGAGCACATTCCAGGGCGTGGGTAGTCAGACCTGATTGTGAGCACATTCCAGGGCATGGGGATTCGGACCTGAGTGGGAGCACATTGCTGGACGTAGGGTGTCAGACCTGAGTGGGCGCACATTCCAGGGCATCGGGAGTCGGACCTGAGTGGGAGCACATTCCAGGGCATGGGGTGTCGGAACTGAGTGGGAGCACATTCCAGGGCGTGGGAAGTCAGACCTGAGTGGGAGCACATTCCAACATGTGAGGAGTCAGAGCTGGGTGGGAGCACATACCAGGGCGTGGGGAGTCGGACCTGAGTGGGAACACATTCCAGGACGTGGGGAGTCAGACCTGATTGGCAGCATGTTCTGGGGGTGATGGGAGTTGGACCTGAGTGGGAGCACATTCCAGGGTTTGGGGAGTCGGACCTGAGTGGGAGCACATTGCAGGGCGTGGGGAGTCGGACCTGATTGGGAGCACATTCCATTGTGTAGTGAGTTGGACCTGAGTGGGAGCACATTCCAGGACGTGGGGAGTCAGACCTGAGTGGCAGCATGTTCTGAGGGTGATGGGAGTTGGACCTGAGTGGGAGCACATTCCAGGGCTTGGGGAGTCGGACGTGGGTGGGAGCACATTGCAGGGCATGGGGAGTCGGAACTGACTGGGAGCACATTCCAGGGCGTGGGAAGTCAGACCTGAGTGGGAGCACATTCCAGGGCATGGGAGTCGGACCTGAGTGGGGCACATTCCAGGGCTTGGGTAGTCAGACCTGAGTGGGAGCACATCCCACGGCGTGAGGAATCAGACATGAGTGGGAGTACATTGCAGGGCGAGAGAAGTCGGATCTGAGTGGGAGCACATTCCAGGGCGAGAGTAGTCGGACCTGAGTGGGAGCACGTTCCAGGACTTGGGGAGTCGGATCTGAGTGGGAGTATATTCCAGGACATTGGTCGGACCTGAGTGGGAGCACTTTCCAGGGCATGGGGAGCCGGACCTGAGTGGAAGCACATTCCAGGGTGTGGGCAGTCGGACCTGAGTGGGAGCACATTCCAGGGCTTGGGGAGTCGGACCTGAGTGGGAGCACGTTGCAGCACATGGGGAATCGGACCTGAGTGGGAGCACATTCCAGGGCGTGGGAGGTCGGGCCTCAGTGGGAGCACATTCCAGGGCGTGGTTAGTCAGACCTGAATGTGAGCACATTCCAGGGCATGGGGATTCGGACCTGAGGGGGAGCACTTTCCAGGATGTAGGGAGTCAGACCTGAGTGTGCACACATTCCAAGGCATGTGGAGTCGGACCTGAGTGGCAGCACATTCCAGGGCATGGGGAGTCGGAACTGAGTGCGAGCACATTCCAGGGCGTGGGAAATTAGACCTGAGTGGGAGCACATTCCAGGGCATGGGGTGTCGGACCTGAGTGGGGGCACATTCCAGGGCTTGGGGAGTCAGACCTGAGTGGGAGCACATCCCACTGCGTGAGGAATCAGACATGAGTGGGAGCACATTCCAGGGCGAGAGAAGACGGATCTGAGTGGGAGCGCATTCCAGGGCGAGAGTAGTCGGACCTGAGTGGGAGCACGTTCCAGGACTTGGGGAGTCGGACCTGAGTGGGAGTATATTCCAGGACATTGGACGGACCTGAGTGGGAGCACATTCCAGGGCATGGGGCGTCGGACATGACTGGGAACACATTCCAGGGCGTGAAGAGTCGGACCTGAGTGGGAGCACATTCCAACGTGTGGGGAGTCAGACCTGGGTGGGAGGGCATTCCAGGGCGAGGGGAGTCAGACATGAGTGGGAGCACATTCCAGGACGTGAGGAACCAGACCTGAGTGGAAGAACATTGCAGGGCGTGAGTAGTCAGACCTAAGTGGGAGCACATTCCAGCATGTGGGGAGTCAGACTTGAGAAGGAGCACATTCCAGGGCATGGGGAGTCGGACCTGAGTGGCAGCACATTCCAGGGCATGGGGAGACGGAACTGAGTGGGAGCACATTCCAGGGCGTGGGAAGTAAGACCTGAGTGGGAGCACATTCCAGGGCATGGGGAGTCGGACCTGAGTGGGGGCACATTCCAGTGCTTGGGGAGTCAGACCTGAGTGGGAGCACATCCCACGGCGTGAGGAATCAGATATGAATGAGAGCACATTCCAGGGCGAGAGAAGTCGGATCTGAGTGGGAGCACATTCCAGGGCGAGAGTAGTCGGACATTAGTGGGAGCACGTTCCAGGGCTTGGGGAGTCGGACCTGAGTGGGAGTATATTCCAAGACATTGGTCGGACCTGTGTGGGAGCACTTTCCAGGGCATGGGGCGTCGGACCTGACTGCGAACACATTCCAACGCGTGAAGAGTCGGACCTGAGTGGGAGCACATTCCAACGTGTGGGGAGTCAGACCTGGGTGGGAGCACATTCCAGGGCGAGGGGAGTCAGACATGAGTGGGAGCACATTCCAGGACGTGAGGAACCAGACCTGAGTGGAAGTACATTCCAGGGCGTGGGTAGTCGGACCTAGGTGGGAGCACATTCCAGCATGTGGGGAGTCAGACCTGAGAAGGAGCACATTCCAGGGCATGGGGAGTCGGACCTGAGTGGGAGCACATTCCAGGGCATGGGGAGTCGGACCTGAGTGGGAGCACATTCCAGGGCATGGGGAGCCGGACCTGAGTGGAAGCATATTCCATTATGTAGTGAGTTGGACCTGAGTGGGAGCACATTCCAGGGGGTGGGGCGTCAGACCTGAGTTTCAGCATGTTCTGGGGGTGATGGGAGTTGGACCTGAGTGGGAGCACATTCCAGGGCTTTGGGGAGTCATATCTGAATGGGAGCACATTCCAGGGTGTGGGCAGTCGGACCTGAGTGGGAGCACATTCCAGGGCGTGGGGAGTCGGACCTGAGTGGTAGCACTTTCCAGGACATGGGGAATCGGACCTGAGTGGGAGCACATTCCAGGGCATGGGAAGTCGGGCCTCAGTCAGAGCACATTCCAGGGCGTGGGTAGTCAGTCCTGAGTGTGAGCACATTCCAGGGCATGGGGATTCGGACCTGATTGGGAGCACGTTCCAGGACGTAGGGAGTCAGACCTGGGTGGGCGCAAATTCCAGGGCATGGGGAGTCAGACCTCAGTGGGAGCATATTCCAGGGCGTGGGAAGTCGGGCCTGACTGGGAGCACATTTCCGGACACGGGGAGTCGGAACAGATTGTGAGCACATTCCAGAGCGAGGGGAGTCGGACCTGAGTGGGAGCATGTTCCAGGACGTGGGGAGTCAGACCTGAGTGGAAGCACATTCCAAGACATTAGGAGCCGGATCTGAGTGGAATCACATTCCAGGGCGTGGGAAGTCGGGCCTGATTGGGAGCACATTCCAGGGCGTGGGTAGTCAGACCTGACTGTGAGCACATTCCAGGAATTGGTTTCGGACCTGAGTGGGAGCACATTCCAGGGCATGGGGAGTCGGACCTGACTGGTAACACATTCCAGGGCGTGATGAGTCGGACCTGAGTGGGAGCACATTCCAGGGCATGGGCATTTGGACCTGAGTGGGAGCACGTTCCAGGGTAAGGGGAGTCGGACCTGAGTACGTGCTCATTCCAGGGTGAGGGAGGCAGACATGAGTGGGAGCACATTCCAACATGAGGGGAGTCAGAGCTGGGTGGGAGCACTTCCATGGTGTGGGGAGTCGGACCTGAGTGGAAGCACATTCCAGGCATGGGGAGTCAGACCTGAGTGGAAGCACATTCCACGGTGAAATAATTCAGACTTGAGTGGGAGCTGATTCCAACGCATGGGGAGTCAGACCTGAGTGGGAGCACATTCCAGGGCCTGTGAAGTCGGACCTGAGTGAAAGCACATTCCAGGGCATGGGCCGTCGGACCTAAGTGAGAGCACGTGCCAGGGCATGGGGAGGCGGACCCTAGTGGGAGCACATTGCAGGACATGGGGAAGCGGACATGAGTGGGAGCACATTCCAGGGCATGGGAACTCGGGCCTCAGTGGAGCACATTCCAGGGCGTGGGTAGTCAGACCTGATTGTGAGCACATTCCAGGGCATGGGGATTCGGACCTGAGTGGGAGCACATTGCTGGACGTAGGGTGTCAGACCTGAGTGGGCGCACATTCCAGGGCATCGGGAGTCGGACCTGAGTGGGAGCACATTCCAGGGCATGGGGTGTCGGAACTGAGTGGGAGCACATTCCAGGGCGTGGGAAGTCAGACCTGAGTGGGAGCACATTCCAACATGTGAGGAGTCAGAGCTGGGTGGGAGCACATACCAGGGCGTGGGGAGTCGGACCTGAGTGGGAACACATTCCAGGGCGTGTGGAGTCGGACCTGATTGGGAGCACATTCCATTATGTAGTGAGTCGGACCTGAGTGGGAGCACATTCCAGGACGTGGGGAGTCAGACCTGATTGGCAGCATGTTCTGGGGGTGATGGGAGTTGGACCTGAGTGGGAGCACATTCTAGGGTTTGGGGAGTCGGACCTGAGTGGGAGCACATTGCAGGGCGTGGGGAGTCGGACCTGATTGGGAGCACATTCCATTGTGTAGTGAGTTGGACCTGAGTGGGAGCACATTCCAGGACGTGGGGAGTCAGACCTGAGTGGCAGCATGTTCTGAGGGTGATGGGAGTTGGACCTGAGTGGGAGCACATTCCAGGGCTTGGGGAGTCGGACGTGGGTGGGAGCACTTTGCAGGGCATGGGGCGTCGGAACTGACTGGGAGCACATTCCAGGGCGTGGGAAGTCAGACCTGAGTGGGAGCACATTCCAGGGCATGGGAGTCGGACCTGAGTGGGGGCACATTCCAGGGCTTGGGGAGTCAGACCTGAGTGGGAGCACATCCCACGGCGTGAGGAATCAGACATGAGTGGGAGTACATTGCAGGGCGAGAGAAGTCGGATCTGAGTGGGAGCACATTCCAGGGCGAGAGTAGTCGGACCTGAGTGGGAGCACGTTCCAGGACTTGGGGAGTCGGACCTGAGTGGGAGTATATTCCAGGACATTGGTCGGACCTGAGTGGGAGCACTTTCCAGGGCATGGGGAGCCAGACCTGAGTGGAAGCACATTCCACGGTGAAATAATTCAGACTTGAGTGGGAGCTGATTCCAACGCATGGGGAGTCAGACCTGAGTGGGAGCACATTCCAGGGCCTGTGAAGTCGGACCTGAGTGAAAGCACATTCCAGGGCATGGGCCGTCGGACCTAAGTGAGAGCACGTGCCAGGGCATGGGGAGTCGGACCCTAGTGGGAGCACATTGCAGGACATGGGGAAGCGGACATGAGTGGGAGCACATTCCAGGGCATGGGAACTCGGGCCTCAGTGGAGCACATTCCAGGGCGTGGGTAGTCAGACCTGATTGTGAGCACATTCCAGGGCATGGGGATTCGGACCTGAGTGGGAGCACATTGCTGGACGTAGGGTGTCAGACCTGAGTGGGCGCACATTCCAGGGCATCGGGAGTCGGACCTGAGTGGGAGCACATTCCAGGGCATGGGGTGTCGGAACTGAGTGGGAGCACATTCCAGGGATTGGGAAGTCAGACCTGAGTGGGAGCACATTCCAACATGTGAGGAGTCAGAGCTGGGTGGGAGCACATACCAGGGCGTGGGGAGTCGGACCTGAGTGGGAACACATTCCAGGGCGTGGGGAGTCGGACCTGATTGGGAGCACATTCCATTATTTAGTGAGTCGGACCTGAGTGGGAGCACATTCCAGGACGTGGGGAGTCAGACCTGATTGGCAGCATGTTCTGGGGGTGATGGGAGTGGGACCTGAGTGGGAGCACATTCCAGGGTTTGGGGAGTCGGACCTGAGTGGGAGCACATTGCAGGGTGGTGGGGAGTCGGACCTGATTGGGAGCACATTCCATTGTGTAGTGAGTTGGACCTGAGTGGGAGCACATTCCAGGACGTGGGGAGTCAGACCTGAGTGGCAGCATGTTCTGAGGGTGATGAGAGTTGGACCTGAGTGGGAGCACATTCCAGGGCTTGGGGAGTCGGACGTGGGTGGGAGCACATTGCAGGGCATGGGGAGTCGGAACTGACTGGGAGCACATTCCAGGGCGTGGGAAGTCAGACCTGAGTGGGAGCACATTCCAGGGCATGGGAGTCGGACCTGAGTGGGGGCACATTCCAGGGCTTGGGGAGTCAGACCTGAGTGGGAGCACATCCCACGGCGTGAGGAATCAGACATGAGTGGGAGTACATTGCAGGGCGAGAGAAGTCGGATCTGAGTGGGAGCACATTCCAGGGCGAGAGTAGTCGGACCTGAGTGGGAGCACGTTCCAGGACTTGGGGAGTCGGACCTGAGTGGGAGTATATTCCAGGACATTGGTCGGACCTGAGTGGGAGCACTTTCCAGGGCATGGGGAGCCGGACCTGAGTGGAAGCATATTCCAGGGCATGGGGTGTTGGACCTGAGTGGGAGCAAATTCCAGTGCGTGGGGAGTCGGACCTGATTGGGAGCACATTCCATTATGTAGTGAGTCGGACCTGAGTGGGAGCACATTCCAGGACGTGGGGAGTCAGACCTGAGTGGCAGCATGTTCTGGGGGTGATGGGAGTTGGACCTGAGTGGGAGCACATTCCAGGGCTTGGGGGAGTCAGATCTGAGTGGGAGCACATTCCAGGGTGTGGGCAGTCGGACCTGAGTGGGAGCACATTCCAGGGCTTGGGGAGTCGGACCTGAGTGGGAGCACGTTGCAGCACATGGGGAATCGGACCTGAGTGGGAGCACATTCCAGGGCGTGGGAGGTCGGGCCTCAGTGGGAGCACATTCCAGGGCGTGGGTAGTCAGACCTGAATGTGAGCCCATTCCAGGGCATGGGGATTCGGACCTGAGTGGGAGCACTTTCCAGGACGTAGGGAGTCAGACCTGAGTGGGCACACATTCCAGGGCATGTGGAGTCGGACCTGAGTGGCAGCACATTCCAGGGCATGGGGAGTCGGAACTGAGTGGGAGCACATTCCAGGGCGTGGGAAATTAGACCTGAGTGGGAGCACATTCCAGGGCATGGGGTGTCGGACCTGAGTGGGGGCACATTCCAGGGCTTGGGGAGTCAGACCTGAGTGGGAGCACATCCCACTGCGTGAGGAATCAGACATGAGTGGGAGCACTTTCCAGGGCGAGAGAAGACGAATCTGAGTGGGAGCGCATTCCAGGGCGAGAGTAGTCGGACCTGAGTGGGAGCACGTTCCAGGACTTGGGGAGTCGGACCTGAGTGGGAGTATATTCCAGGACATTGGACGGACCTGAGTGGGAGCACATTCCAGGGCATGGGGCGTCGGACATGACTGGGAACACATTCCAGGGCGTGAAGAGTCGGACCTGAGTGGGAGCACATTCCAACGTGTGGGGAGTCAGACCTGGGTGGGAGGGCATTCCAGGGCGAGGGGAGTCAGACATGAGTGGGAGCACATTCCAGGACGTGAGGAACCAGACCTGAGTGGAAGAACATTGCAGGGCGTGAGTAGTCGGACCTAAGTGGGAGCACATTCCAGCATGTGGGGAGTCAGACTTGAGAAGGAGCACATTCCAGGGCATGGGGAGTCGGACCTGAGTGGGAGCACTTTCCAGGGCATGGGGAGTCGGACGTGAGTGGGAGCACATTCCAGGGCATGGGGAGCCGGACCTGAGTGGAAGCATATTCCATTATGTAGTGAGTTGGACCTGAGTGGGAGCCCATTCCAGTGTTTGGGGAGTCAGACCTGAGTTTCAGCATGTTCTGGGAGTGATGGGATTTGGACCTGAGTGGGAGCACATTCCAGGGCGTGGGGGAGTCAGATCTGAATGGGTGCACATTCCAGGGTGAGGGCAGTCGGACTTGAGTGGGAGCACATTCCAGGGCGTGGGGAGTCGGACCTGAGTGGCAGCACTTTCCAGGACATGGGGAATCGGACCTGAGTGGGACACATTCCAGGGCATGGGAAGTTGGCCCTCAGTGGGAGCACATTCCAGGGCGTGGGTAGTCAGTCCTGAGTGTGAGCACATTCCAGGGCATGGGGATTCGGACCTGATTGGGAGCACTTTCCAGGACGTAGGGAGTCAGACCTGGGTGGGCGCAAATTCCAGGGCATGGGGATTCGGACCTGTTTGGGAGCACATTCCAGGGCATGGGGAGTCGGAACTGAGTGGGAGCACATTCCAGGGCGTGGGAAGTCAGACCTGAGTGGGAGCATATTCCAGGGCGTGAGAAGTCGGGCCTGAGTGGGAGCACATTACCGGACACGGGGAGTCGGAACTGAGTGTGAGCACATTCCAGAGCGAGAGGAGTCGGACCTCAGTGGGAGCATGTTCCAGGACGTGGGGAGTCAGACCTGAGTGGAAGCACATTCCAAGACATTGGGAGCCGGATCTGAGTGGAAGCACATTCCAGGGCGTGGGAAGTCGGGCCTGATTGGGATCACATTCCGGGGCGTGGTTAGTCAGACCTGACTGTGAGCACATTCCAGGAATTGGTTTCGGACCTGAGTGGGAGCACATTCCAGGGCCTGGGGTGCTGGACCTGACTGGGAACACATTCCAGGGCGTGATGAGTCGGACCTGAGTGGGAGCACATTCCAAGGCATGGGCATTTGGACCTGAGTGGGAGCACGTTCCAGGGCAAGGGGAGTCAGACCTGAGTACGTGCTCATTCCAGGGTGAGAGAGGCAGATCTGAGTGGGAGCACATTCCAACATGAGGGGAGTCAGAGCTGGGTGGGAGCACTTCCATGGTGTGGGGAGTCGGACCTGAGTGGAAGGACATTCCAGGGCATGGGGAGCCAGACCTGAGTGGAAGCACATTCCACGGTGAAATAATTCAGACTTGAGTGGGAGCTGATTCCAACGCATGGGGAGTCAGACCTGAGTGGGAGCACATTCCAGGGCCTGTGAAGTCGGACCTGAGTGAAAGCACATTCCAGGGCATGGGCCGTCGGACCTAAGTGAGAGCACGTGCCAGGGCATGGGGAGTCGGACCCTAGTGGGAGCACATTGCAGGACATGGGGAAGCGGACATGAGTGGGAGCACATTCCAGGGCATGGGAACTCGGGCCTCAGTGGAGCACATTCCAGGGCGTGGGTAGTCAGACCTGATTGTGAGCACATTCCAGGGCATGGGGATTCGGACCTGAGTGGGAGCACATTGCTGGACGTAGGGTGTCAGACCTGAGTGGGCGCACATTCCAGGGCATCGGGAGTCGGACCTGAGTGGGAGCACATTCCAGGGCATGGGGTGTCGGAACTGAGTGGGAGCACATTCCAGGGATTGGGAAGTCAGACCTGAGTGGGAGCACATTCCAACATGTGAGGAGTCAGAGCTGGGTGGGAGCACATACCAGGGCGTGGGGAGTCGGACCTGAGTGGGAACACATTCCAGGGCGTGGGGAGTCGGACCTGATTGGGAGCACATTCCATTATTTAGTGAGTCGGACCTGAGTGGGAGCACATTCCAGGACGTGGGGAGTCAGACCTGATTGGCAGCATGTTCTGGGGGTGATGGGAGTGGGACCTGAGTGGGAGCACATTCCAGGGTTTGGGGAGTCGGACCTGAGTGGGAGCACATTGCAGGGTGGTGGGGAGTCGGACCTGATTGGGAGCACATTCCATTGTGTAGTGAGTTGGACCTGAGTGGGAGCACATTCCAGGACGTGGGGAGTCAGACCTGAGTGGCAGCATGTTCTGAGGGTGATGAGAGTTGGACCTGAGTGGGAGCACATTCCAGGGCTTGGGGAGTCGGACGTGGGTGGGAGCACATTGCAGGGCATGGGGAGTCGGAACTGACTGGGAGCACATTCCAGGGCGTGGGAAGTCAGACCTGAGTGGGAGCACATTCCAGGGCATGGGAGTCGGACCTGAGTGGGGGCACATTCCAGGGCTTGGGGAGTCAGACCTGAGTGGGAGCACATCCCACGGCGTGAGGAATCAGACATGAGTGGGAGTACATTGCAGGGCGAGAGAAGTCGGATCTGAGTGGGAGCACATTCCAGGGCGAGAGTAGTCGGACCTGAGTGGGAGCACGTTCCAGGACTTGGGGAGTCGGACCTGAGTGGGAGTATATTCCAGGACATTGGTCGGACCTGAGTGGGAGCACTTTCCAGGGCATGGGGAGCCGGACCTGAGTGGAAGCATATTCCAGGGCATGGGGTGTTGGACCTGAGTGGGAGCAAATTCCAGTGCGTGGGGAGTCGGACCTGATTGGGAGCACATTCCATTATGTAGTGAGTCGGACCTGAGTAGGAGCACATTCCAGGACGTGGGGAGTCAGACCTGAGTGGCAGCATGTTCTGGGGGTGATGGGAGTTGGACCTGAGTGGGAGCACATTCCAGGGCTTGGGGGAGTCAGATCTGAGTGGGAGCACATTCCAGGGTGTGGGCAGTCGGACCTGAGTGGGAGCACATTCCAGGGCTTGGGGAGTCGGACCTGAGTGGGAGCACGTTGCAGCACATGGGGAATCGGACCTGAGTGGGAGCACATTCCAGGGCGTGGGAGGTCGGGCCTCAGTGGGAGCACATTCCAGGGCGTGGGTAGTCAGACCTGAATGTGAGCCCATTCCAGGGCATGGGGATTCGGACCTGAGTGGGAGCACTTTCCAGGACGTAGGGAGTCAGACCTGAGTGGGCACACATTCCAGGGCATGTGGAGTCGGACCTGAGTGGCAGCACATTCCAGGGCATGGGGAGTCGGAACTGAGTGGGAGCACATTCCAGGGCGTGGGAAATTAGACCTGAGTGGGAGCACATTCCAGGGCATGGGGTGTCGGACCTGAGTGGGGGCACATTCCAGGGCTTGGGGAGTCAGACCTGAGTGGGAGCACATCCCACTGCGTGAGGAATCAGACATGAGTGGGAGCACTTTCCAGGGCGAGAGAAGACGGATCTGAGTGGGAGCGCATTCCAGGGCGAGAGTAGTCGGACCTGAGTGGGAGCACGTTCCAGGACTTGGGGAGTCGGACCTGAGTGGGAGTATATTCCAGGACATTGGACGGACCTGAGTGGGAGCACATTCCAGGGCATGGGGCGTCGGACATGACTGGGAACACATTCCAGGGCGTGAAGAGTCGGACCTGAGTGGGAGCACATTCCAACGTGTGGGGAGTCAGACCTGGGTGGGAGGGCATTCCAGGGCGAGGGGAGTCAGACATGAGTGGGAGCACATTCCAGGACGTGAGGAACCAGACCTGAGTGGAAGAACATTGCAGGGCGTGAGTAGTCGGACCTAAGTGGGAGCACATTCCAGCATGTGGGGAGTCAGACTTGAGAAGGAGCACATTCCAGGGCATGGGGAGTCGGACCTGAGTGGGAGCACTTTCCAGGGCATGGGGAGTCGGACGTGAGTGGGAGCACATTCCAGGGCATGGGGAGCCGGACCTGAGTGGAAGCATATTCCATTATGTAGTGAGTTGGACCTGAGTGGGAGCCCATTCCAGTGTTTGGGGAGTCAGACCTGAGTTTCAGCATGTTCTGGGAGTGATGGGATTTGGACCTGAGTGGGAGCACATTCCAGGGCGTGGGGGAGTCAGATCTGAATGGGTGCACATTCCAGGGTGAGGGCAGTCGGACTTGAGTGGGAGCACATTCCAGGGCGTGGGGAGTCGGACCTGAGTGGCAGCACTTTCCAGGACATGGGGAATCGGACCTGAGTGGGACACATTCCAGGGCATGGGAAGTTGGCCCTCAGTGGGAGCACATTCCAGGGCGTGGGTAGTCAGTCCTGAGTGTGAGCACATTCCAGGGCATGGGGATTCGGACCTGATTGGGAGCACTTTCCAGGACGTAGGGAGTCAGACCTGGGTGGGCGCAAATTCCAGGGCATGGGGATTCGGACCTGTTTGGGAGCACATTCCAGGGCATGGGGAGTCGGAACTGAGTGGGAGCACATTCCAGGGCGTGGGAAGTCAGACCTGAGTGGGAGCATATTCCAGGGCGTGAGAAGTCGGGCCTGAGTGGGAGCACATTACCGGACACGGGGAGTCGGAACTGAGTGTGAGCACATTCCAGAGCGAGAGGAGTCGGACCTCAGTGGGAGCATGTTCCAGGACGTGGGGAGTCAGACCTGAGTGGAAGCACATTCCAAGACATTGGGAGCCGGATCTGAGTGGAAGCACATTCCAGGGCGTGGGAAGTCGGGCCTGATTGGGATCACATTCCGGGGCGTGGTTAGTCAGACCTGACTGTGAGCACATTCCAGGAATTGGTTTCGGACCTGAGTGGGAGCACATTCCAGGGCCTGGGGTGCTGGACCTGACTGGGAACACATTCCAGGGCGTGATGAGTCGGACCTGAGTGGGAGCACATTCCAAGGCATGGGCATTTGGACCTGAGTGGGAGCACGTTCCAGGGCAAGGGGAGTCAGACCTGAGTACGTGCTCATTCCAGGGTGAGAGAGGCAGATCTGAGTGGGAGCACATTCCAACATGAGGGGAGTCAGAGCTGGGTGGGAGCACTTCCATGGTGTGGGGAGTCGGACCTGAGTGGAAGGACATTCCAGGGCATGGGGAGTCAGACCTGAGTGGGAGCACATTCCAGGGTGAAATAATTCAGACTTGAGTGGAGGCTGATTCCAACGCGTGGGGAATCAGACCTGAGTGGGAGCACATTCCAGGGCCTGTGAAGTCGGACCAGAGTGAGAGCACATTCCAGGGCATGGGCCGTCGGACCTAAGTGAGAGCACGTGCCAGGGCATGGGGAGTCGGACCCTAGTGGGAGCACATTGCAGGACATGGGGAAGCGGACATGAGTGGGAGCACATTCCAGGGCATGGGAACTCGGGCCTCAGTGGAGCACATTCCAGGGCGTGGGTAGTCAGACCTGATTGTGAGCACATTCCAGGGCATGGGGATTCGGACCTGAGTGGGAGCACATTGCTGGACGTAGGGTGTCAGACCTGAGTGGGCGCACATTCCAGGGCATCGGGAGTCGGACCTGAGTGGGAGCACATTCCAGGGCATGGGGTGTCGGAACTGAGTGGGAGCACATTCCAGGGCGTGGGAAGTCAGACCTGAGTGGGAGCACATTCCAACATGTGAGGAGTCAGAGCTGGGTGGGAGCACATACCAGGGCGTGGGGAGTCGGACCTGAGTGGGAACACATTCCAGGGCGTGGGGAGTCGGACCTGATTGGGAGCACATTCCATTATGTAGTGAGTCGGACCATGAGTGGGAGCACATTCCCGGACGTGGGGAGTCAGACCTGATTGGCAGCATGTTCTGGGGGTGATGGGAGTTGGACCTGAGTGGGAGCACATTCCAGGGTTTGGGGAGTCGGACCTGAGTGGGAGCACATTGCAGGGCGTGGGGAGTCGGACCTGATTGGGAGCACATTCCATTGTGTAGTGAGTTGGACCTGAGTGGGAGCACATTCCAGGACGTGGGGAGTCAGACCTGAGTGGCAGCATGTTCTGAGGGTGATGGGAGTTGGACCTGAGTGGGAGCACATTCCAGGGCTTGGGGAGTCGGACGTGGGTGGGAGCACATTGCAGGGCATGGGGAGTCGGAACTGACTGGGAGCACATTCCAGGGCGTGGGAAGTCAGACCTGAGTGGGAGCACATTCCAGGGCATGGGAGTCGGACCTGAGTGGGGGCACATTCCAGGGCTTGGGGAGTCAGACCTGAGTGGGAGCACATCCCACGGCGTGAGGAATCAGACATGAGTGGGAGTACATTGCAGGGCGAGAGAAGTCGGATCTGAGTGGGAGCACATTCCAGGGCGAGAGTAGTCGGACCTGAGTGGGAGCACGTTCCAGGACTTGGGGAGTCGGACCTGAGTGGGAGTATATTCCAGGACATTGGTCGGACCTGAGTGGGAGCACTTTCCAGGGCATGGGGAGCCGGACCTGAGTGGCAGCATATTCCAGGGCATGGGGTGTTGGACCTGAGTGGGAGCAAATTCCAGTGCGTGGGGAGTCCGACCTGATTGGGAGTACATTCCATTATGTAGTGAGTCGGACCTGAGTGGGAGCACATTCCAGGACGTGGGGAGTCAGACCTGAGTGGCAGCATGTTCTGGGGGTGATGGGAGTTGGACCTGAGTGGGAGCACATTCCAGGGCTTGGAGAAGTCAGATCTGAGTGGGAGCACATTCCAGGGTGTGGGCAGTCGGACCTGAGTGGGAGCACATTCCAGGACTTGGGGAGTCGGACCTGAGTGGGAGCACGTTGCAGCACATGGGGAATCGGACCTGAGTGGGAGCACATTCCAGGGCGTGGGAGGTCGGGCCTCAGTGGGAGCACATTCCAGGGCGTGGGTAGTCAGACCTGAATGTGAGCACATTCCAGGGCATGGGGATTCGGACCTGAGTGGGAGCACTTTCCAGGACGTAGGGAGTCAGACCTGAGTGGGCACACATTCCAGGGCATGGGGAGTCGGACCTGAGTGGCAGCAGATTCCAGAGCATGGGGAGTCGGAACTGAGTGCGAGCACATTCCAGGGCGTGGGAAATTAGACCTGAGTGGGAGCACATTCCAGGGCATGGGGTGTCGGACCTGAGTGGGGGCACATTCCAGGGCTTGGGGAGTCAGACCTGAGTGGGAGCACATCCCACTGCGTGAGGAATCAGACATGAGTGGGAGCACATTCCAGGGCGAGAGAAGACGGATCTGAGTGGGAGCGCATTCCAGGGCGAGAGTAGTCGGACCTGAGTGGGAGCACGTTCCAGGACTTGGGGAGTCGGACCTGAGTGGGAGTATATTCCAGGACATTGGACGGACCTGAGTGGGAGCACATTCCAGGGCATGGGGCGTCGGACATGACTGGGAACACATTCCAGGGCGTGAGGAGTCGGACCTGAGTGGGAGCACATTCCAACGTGTGGGGAGTCAGACCTGGGTGGGAGGGCATTCCAGGGCGAGGGGAGTCAGACATGAGTGGGAGCACATTCCAGGACGTGAGGAACCAGACCTGAGTGGAAGAACATTGCAGGGCGTGAGTAGTCGGACCTAAGTGGGAGCACATTCCAGCATGTGGGGAGTCAGACTTGAGAAGGAGCACATTCCAGGGCATGGGGAGTCGGACCTGAGTGGGAGCACTTTCCAGGGCATGGGGAGTCGGACGTGAGTGGGAGCACATTCCAGGGCATGGGGAGCCGGACCTGAGTGGAAGCATATTCCATTATGTAGTGAGTTGGACCTGAGTGGGAGCCCATTCCAGTGTTTGGGGAGTCAAACCTGAGTTTCAGCATGTTCTGGGAGTGATGGGATTTCGACCTGAGTGGGAGCACATTCCAGGGCGTGGGGGAGTCAGATCTGAATGGGTGCACATTCCAGGGTGAGGGCAGTCGGACTTGAGTGGGAGCACATTCCAGGGCGTGGGGAGTCGGACCTGAGTGGCAGCACTTTCCAGGACATGGGGAATCGGACCTGAGTGGGACACATTCCAGGGCATGGGAAGTTGGCCCTCAGTGGGAGCACATTCCAGGGCGTGGGTAGTCAGTCCTGAGTGTGAGCACATTCCAGGGCATGGGGATTCGGACCTGATTGGGAGCACTTTCCAGGACGTAGGGAGTCAGACCTGGGTGGGCGCAAATTCCAGGGCATGGGGATTCGGACCTGTTTGGGAGCACATTCCAGGGCATGGGGAGTCGGAACTGAGTGGGAGCACATTCCAGGGCGTGGGAAGTCAGACCTGAGTGGGAGCATATTCCAGGGCGTGAGAAGTCGGGCCTGAGTGGGAGCACATTACCGGACACGGGGAGTCGGAACTGAGTGTGAGCACATTCCAGAGCGAGAGGAGTCGGACCTCAGTGGGAGCATGTTCCAGGACGTGGGGAGTCAGACCTGAGTGGAAGCACATTCCAAGACATTGGGAGCCGGATCTGAGTGGAAGCACATTCCAGGGCGTGGGAAGTCGGGCCTGATTGGGATCACATTCCGGGGCGTGGTTAGTCAGACCTGACTGTGAGCACATTCCAGGAATTGGTTTCGGACCTGAGTGGGAGCACATTCCAGGGCCTGGGGTGCTGGACCTGACTGGGAACACATTCCAGGACGTGATGAGTCGGACCTGAGTGGGAGCACATTCCAAGGCATGGGCATTTGGACCTGAGTGGGAGCACGTTCCAGGGCAAGGGGAGTCAGACCTGAGTACGTGCTCATTCCAGGGTGAGAGAGGCAGATCTGAGTGGGAGCACATTCCAACATGAGGGGAGTCAGAGCTGGGTGGGAGCACTTCCATGGTGTGGGGAGTCGGACCTGAGTGGAAGGACATTCCAGGGCATGGGGAGTCAGACCTGAGTGGGAGCACATTCCAGGGTGAAATAATTCAGACTTGAGTGGCAGCTGATTCCAACGCGTGGGGAATCAGACCTGAGTGGGAGCACATTCCAGGGCCTGTGAAGTCGGACCTGAGTGAGAGCACATTCCAGTGCGAGAGGAGTCAGACCTGAGTGGGAGCACATTCCAGGGCATGGGCAGTCGGACCTAAGTGGGAGCACGTTCCAGGGCATGGGGAGTTGGACCTGAGTGGGAGCACATTGCAGGACATGGGGAAGCGGACCTGAGTGGGAGCACATTCCAGGGCATGGGAACTCGGGCCTCAGTGGTAGCACATTCCAGGGCGTGGGTAGTCAGACCTGATTGTGCGCACATTCCAGGGCATCGGGAGTCGGACCTGAGTGGGAGCACATTCCAGGGCATGGGGTGTCGGAACTGAGTGGGAGCACATTCCAGGGCGTGGGAAGTCAGACCTGAGTCGGAGCACATTCCAACATGTGGGGAGTCAGAGCTGGGTGGGAGCACATACCAGGGCGTGGGGAGTCGGACCTGAGTGGGAGCACATTCCAGGGCATGGGGAGTCGGACCTGAGTGGGAGCACATTCCAGGACATTGGGAGCCGGATCTGAGTGGGAGTACATTCCAGGGCGTGGGAAGACGGGCCTGATTGGGAGCACATTCCAGGGCGAGAGGAGTCAGACCTGAGTGGAAGCACTATCCAACGTGTTGGGAGTCAGACCTGGGTGGGAGCAAATTCCAGGGCGAGGAGAGTCAGACATGAGTGGGAGCACATTCCAGGACGTTAGGAGCCGGACCAGAGTCGAAGAACATTCCAGGGCATGAGTAGTCGGACCTAAGTGGGAGCACATTCCAGCATGTGGGGAGTCAGACCTGAGAAGCAGGAACTTCCAGGGCATGGGGATTCGGACCTGAGTGGGAGCACATTCCAGGGCATGGGGAGTCGGACCTGAGTGGGAGCACATTCCAGGGCATGGGGATTCGGACCTGAGTGGAAGCACTTTCCAGGACGTAGGGAGTCTGACCTGAGTGGGCACACATTCCAGGGCATGTGGAGTCGGACCTGAGTGGCAGCACATTCCAGGGCATGGGGAGTCGGAACTGAGTGGGAGCACATTCCAGGGCGTGGGAAATTAGACCTGAGTGGGAGCACATTCCAGGGCATGGGGTGTCGGACCTGAGTGGGGGCACATTCCAGGGCTTGGGGAGTCAGACCTGAGTGGGAGCACATCCCACTGCGTGAGGAATCAGACATGAGTGGGAGCACATTCCAGGGCGAGAGAAGACGGATCTGAGTGGGAGCGCATTCCAGGGCGAGAGTAGTCGGACCTGATTGGGAGCACGTTCCAGGACTTGGCGTGTCGGACCTGAGTGGGAGTATATTCCAGGACATTGGACGGACCTGAGTGGGAGCACATTCCAGGGCATGGGGCGTCGGACATGACTGGGAACACATTCCAGGGCGTGAAGAGTCGGACCTGATTGGGAGCACGTTCCAGGGCGAGAGGAGTCAGACCTGAGTGGAAGCACTATCCAACGTGTTGGGAGTCAGACCTGGGTGGGAGCAAATTCCAGGGCGAGGAGAGTCAGACATGATTGGGAGCACATTCCAGGACGTTAGGAGCCGGACCAGAGTCGAAGAACATTCCAGGGCATGAGTAGTCGGACCTAAGTGGGAGCACATTCCAGCATGTGGGGAGTCAGACCTGAGAAGCAGGAACTTCCAGGGCATGGGGATTCGGACCTGAGTGGGAGCACATTCCAGGGCATGGGGATTCGGACCTGAGTGGAAGCACTTTCCAGGACGTAGGGAGTCAGACCTGAGTGGGCACACATTCCAGGGCATGTGGAGTCGGACCTGCGTGGCAGCACATTCCAGGGCATGGGGAGTCGGAACTGAGTGTGAGCACATTCCAGGGCGTGGGAAATTAGACCTGAGTGGGAGCACATTCCAGGGCATGGGGTGTCGGACCTGAGTGGGGGCACATTCCAGGGCTTGGGGAGTCAGACCTGAGTGGGAGCACATCCCACTGCGTGAGGAATCAGACATGAGTGGGAGCACATTCCAGGGCGAGAGAAGACGGATCTGAGTGGGAGCGCATTCCAGGGCGAGAGTAGTCGGACCTGAGTGGGAGCACGTTCCAGGACTTGGGGAGTCGGACCTGAGTGGGAGTATATTCCAGGACATTGGACGGACCTGAGTGGGAGCACATTCCAGGGCATGGGGCATCGGACATGACTGGGAACACATTCCAGGGCGTGAAGAGTCGGACCTGAGTGGGAGCACATTCCAACGTGTGGGGAGTCAGACCTGGGTGGGAGGGCATTCCAGGGCGAGGGGAGTCAGACATGAGTGGGAGCACATTCCAGGACGTGAGGAACCAGACCTGAGTGGAAGAACATTGCAGGGCGTGAGTAGTCGGACCTAAGTGGGAGCACATTCCAGCATGTGGGGAGTCAGACTTGAGAAGGAGCACATTCCAGGGCATGGGGAGTCGGAACTGAGTGGGAGCACATTCCAGGGCATGGGGAGTCAGACGTGAGTGGGAGCACATTCCAGGGCATGGGGAGCCGGACCTGAGTGGAAGCATATTCCATTATGTAGTGAGTTGGACCTGAGTGGGAGCCCATTCCAGTGTTTGGGGAGTCAGACCTGAGTTTCAGCATGTTCTGGGAGTGATGGGATTTGGACCTGAGTGGGAGCACATTCCAGGGCGTGGGGGAGTCAGATCTGAATGGGTGCACATTCCAGGGTGAGGGCAGCCGGACTTGAGTGGGAGCACATTCCAGGGCGTGGGGAGTCGGACCTGAGTGGCAGCACTTTCCAGGACATGGGGAATCGGACCTGAGTGGGACACATTCCAGGGCATGGGAAGTTGGCCCTCAGTGGGAGCACATTCCAGGGCGTGGGTAGTCAGTCCTGAGTGTGAGCACATTCCAGGGCATGGGGATTCGGACCTGATTGGGAGCACATTCCAGGGCGAGAGGAGTCAGACCTGAGTGGAAGCACTATCCAACGTGTTGGGAGTCAGACCTGGGTGGGAGCAAATTCCAGGGCGAGGAAAGTCAGACATGAGTGGGAGCACATTCCAGGACGTTAGGAGCCGGACCAGAGTCGAAGAACATTCCAGGGCATGAGTAGTCGGACCGAAGTGGGAGCACATTCCAGCATGTGGGGAGTCAGACCTGAGAAGCAGGAACTTCCAGGGCATGGGGATTCGGACCTGAGTGGGAGCACATTCCAGGGCATGGGGAGTCGGAACTGAGTGGGAGCACATTCCAGGGCATGGGGATCCAGACCTGAGTGGAAGCATATTCCAGGGCATGGGGTGTTGGACCTGAGTGGGAGCACATTCCAGGGCGTGGGGAGTCGGACCTGATTGGGAGCACATTCCATTATGTAGTGAGTCGGACCTGAGTGGGAGCACATTCCAGGGCTTGGGGGAGTCAGATCTGAGTGGGAGCACATTCCAGGGTGTGGGCAGTCGGACCTGAGTGGGAGCACATTCCAGGGCTTGGGGAGTCGGACCTGAGTGGGAGCACATTGCAGGGCATGGGGAGTCGGAACTGAGTGGGAGCACATTCCAGGGCGTGGGAAGTCAGACCTGAGTGGGAGCACATTCCAGGGCATGGGAGTCGGATCTGAGTGGGAGCACATTCCAGGGCGAGAGAAGTCGGATCTGAGTGGGAGCACATTCCAGGGCGAGAGTAGTTGGACCTGAGTGGGAACACGTTCCAGGACTTGGGGAGTCGGACCTGAGTGGGAGTATATATTAGGACATTGGTCGGACCTGAGTGGGAGCACATTCCAGGGCATGGGGCGTCGGACCTGACTGGGAACACATTCCAGGGCGTGAAGAGTCGGACCTGAGTGGGAGCACATTCCAACGTGTGGGGAGTCAGACCTGGGTGGGAGCACATTCCAGGGCGAGGGGAGTCAGACATGAGTGGGAGCACATTCTTGGACGTGAGGAACCAGACCTGAGTGGAAGAACATTCCAGGGCGTGAGTAGTCGGACCTAAGTGGGAGCCCATTCCAGCATGTGGGGACTAAGACCTGAGAAGGAGCACATTCCAGGGCATGGGGAGTCGGACCTGAGAGGGAGCACATTCCAGGGCATGGGGAGCCGGACCTGAGTGGAAGCATATTCCATTATGTAGTGAGTTGGAGTTGCGTGGGAGCCCATTCCAGGGTGTGGGGAGTCAGACCTGAGTTTCAGCATGTTCTGGGGGTGATGGGATTTGGATCTGAGTGGGAGCACATTCCAGGGCGTGGGGGAGTCAGATCTGAGTGGGAGCACATTCCAGGGCTTGGGGGAGTCAGATCTGAGTGGGAGCACATTCCAGGGTGTGGGCAGTCGGACCTGAGTGGGAGCACATTCCAGGGCTTGGGGAGTCGGACCTGAGTGGGAGCACATTGCAGGGCATGGGGAGTCGGAACTGAGTGGGAGCACATTCCAGGGCGTGGGAAGTCAGACCTGAGTGGGAGCACATTCCAGGGCATGGGAGTCGGACCAGAGTGGGGGCACATTCCAGGGCTTGGGGAGTCAACCCTGCGTGGGAGCATATGCCACGGTGTGAGATATCAGGCATGAGTGGGAGCACATTCCAGGGCGAGAGAAGTCGGATCTGAGTGGGAGCACATTCCAGGGCGAGAGTATTCGGACCTGAGTGGGAACACGTTCCAGGACTTGGGGGAGTCGGACCTGAGTGGGAGCACATTGCAGGGCATTGGGAGTCGGAACTGAGTGGGAGCACATTCCAGGGCGTGGGAAGTCAGACCTGAGTGGGAGCACATTCCAGGGCATGGGAGTCGGACCTGAATGGGGGCACATTCCAGGGCTTGGGAAGTCAACCCTGAGTGGGAGCATATCCCACGGCGTGAGATATCAGGCATGAGTGGGAGCACATTCCAGGGCGAGAGAAGTCGGATCTGAGTGGGAGCACATTCCAGGGCGAGAGTAGTCGGACCTGAGTGGGAACACGTTCCAGGACTTGGGGGAGTCGGACCTGAGTGGGAGTATAATCCAGGACATTGGTCGGACCTGAGTGGGAGCACATTCCAGGGCATGGGGCGTCGGACCTGACTGGGAACACATTCCAGGGCGTGAAGATTCGGACCTGAGTGGGAGCACATTCCAACGTGTGGGGAGTCAGACCTGGGTGGGAGCACATTTCTGGGCGAGGGGAGTCAGACATGAGTGGGAGCACATTCCTGGACGTGAGGAACCAGACCTGAGTGGAAGAACATTCCAGGGCGTGAGTAGTCGGACCTAAGTGGGAGCCCATTCCAGCATGTGGGGAGTAAGACCTGAGAAGGAGCACATTCCAGGGCATGGGGAGTCGGACCTGAGAGGGAGCACATTCCAGGGCACGGGGAGTCGGACCTGAGTGGGAGCACATTCCAGGGCATGGGGAGTCGGACCTGAGAGGGAGCACATTCCAGGGCATGGGGAGTCAGATCTGAGTGGGAGCACATTCCAGGGTGTGGGCAGTCGGACCTGAGTGGGACACATTCCAGGGCATGGGAAGTTGGCCCTCAGTGGGAGCACATTCCAGGGCGTGGGTAGTCAGTCCTGAGTGTGAGCACATTCCAGGGCATGGGGATTCGGACCTGATTGGGAGCACTTTCCAGGACGTAGGGAGTCAGACCTGGGTGGGCGCAAATTCCAGGGCATGGGGATTCGGACCTGTTTGGGAGCACATTCCAGGGCATGGGGAGTCGGAACTGAGTGGGAGCACATTCCAGGGCGTGGGAAGTCAGACCTGAGTGGGAGCATATTCCAGGGCGTGAGAAGTCGGGCCTGAGTGGGAGCACATTACCGGACACGGGGAGTCGGAACTGAGTGTGAGCACATTCCAGAGCGAGAGGAGTCGGACCTCAGTGGGAGCATGTTCCAGGACGTGGGGAGTCAGACCTGAGTGGAAGCACATTCCAAGACATTGGGAGCCGGATCTGAGTGGAAGCACATTCCAGGGCATGGGGAGCCGGACCTGAGTGGAAGCATATTCCATTATGTCGTGAGTTGGAGTTGCGTGGGAGCCCATTGCAGGGTGTGGGGAGTCAGACCTGAGTTTCAGCATGTTCTGGGGGTGATGGGAGTTGGATCTGAGTGGGAGCACATTCCAGGGCGTTGGGGAGTCAGATCTGAGTGGGAGCACATTCCAGGGCTTGGGGGAGTCAGATCTGAGTGGGAGCACATTTCAGGGTGTGGGCAGTCGGACCTGAGTGGGAGCACATTCCAGGGCTTGGGGAGTCGGACCTGAGTGGGAGCACATTGCAGGGCATGGGGAGTCGGAACTGAGTGGGAGCACATTCCAGGGCGTGGGAAGTCAGACCTGAGTGGGAGCACATTCCAGGGCATGGGAGTCGGACCTGAGTGGGGGCACATTCCAGGGCTTGGGGAGTCAACCCTGAGTGGGAGCATATCCCACGGCGTGAGATATCAGGCATGAGTGGGAGCACATTCCAGGGCGAGAGAAGTCGGATCTGAGTGGGAGCACATTCCAGGGCGAGAGTAGTCGGACCTGAGTGGGAACACGTTCCAGGACTTGGGGAGTCGGACCTGAGTGGGAGTATATTCCAGGACATTGGTCGGACCTGAGTGGGAGCACATTCCAGGGCATGGGGCGTCGGACCTGACTGGGAACACATTCCAGGGCGTCAAGAGTCGGACCTGAGTGGGAGCACATTCCATCGTGTGGGGAGTCAGACCTGGGTGGGAGCACATTCCAGGGCGAGGGGAGTCAGACATGAGTGGGAGCACATTCCTGGACGTGAGGAACCAGACCTGAGTGGAAGAACATTCCAGGGCGTGAGTAGTCGGACCTAAGTGGGAGCCCATTCCAGCATGTGGGGAGTAAGACCTGAGAAGGAGCACATTCCAGGGCATGGGGAGTCGGACCTGAGAGGGAGCACATTCCAGGGCTTTGGGAGTCGGACCTGAGTGGGATCCCATTCCAGGGCATGGGGAGCCGGACCTGAGTGGAAGCATATTCCATTATGTAGTGAGTTGGAGTTGCGTGGGAGCCCATTCCAGGGTATGGGGAGTCAGACCTGAGTTTCAGCATGTTCTGGGGGTGATGGGAGTTGGATCGGAGTGGGAGCACATTCCAGGGCGTGGGGGAGTCAGATCTGAGTGGGAGCACATTCCAGGGTGTGGGCAGTCGGACCTGAGTGGGAGCACATTCCAGGGCAGGGGGAGTCGGACCTGAGTGGGAGCACTTTCCAGGACATGGGGAATCGGACCTGAGTGGGAGCACATTCCCGGGCATGGGAAGTCGGGCATCAGTGGGAGCACATTCCACGGCGTGGGTCGTCAGTCCTGAGTGTGAGCACATTCCAGGGCATGGGGATTCGGACCTGATTGGGAGCATGTTCCAGGACGTAGGAGTCAGAAATGGGTGGGTGCAAAATCCAGGGCATGGGGATTCGGACCTGTTTGGGAACACATTCCAGGGCATGGGGAGTCGGAACTGAGTGGGAGCACATTCCACAGCATGGGAAGTCAGACCTGAGTGGGAGCATATTCCAGGGCGTGGGAAGTCGGGCCTGACTGGGAGAACATTTCCGGACACGGGGAGTCGGAACTGAGTGTGAGCACATTCCAGAGCGAGAGGAGTCGGACCTGAGCGGGAGCAAGTTCCAGGACGTGGGTAGTCAGACCTGAGTGGAAGCACATTCCAAGACATTGGGAGCCGGATCTGAGTGGAAGCACATTCCAGGGCGTGGGAAGTCGGGCCTGATTGGGAGCACATTCCGGGGCGTGGGTAGTCAGACCTGACTGTGAGCACATTCCAGGAATTGGTTTCGGACCTGAGTGGGAGCACATTCCAGGGCATGGTGAGTCGGACCTGACTGGGAACACATTCCAGGGCGTGACGAGTCGGTCCTGAGTGGGAGCACATTCCAAGGCATGGGAATTTGGACCTGAGTGGGAGCACGTTCCAGGGCAAGGGGAGTCGGACCTGAGTAGGTGCTCATTCCAGGGTGAGAGAGGCAGACCTGAGTGGGAGCACATTCCAACATGAGGGGAGTCAGAGCTGGGTGGGAGCACTTCCATGGTGTGGGGTGTCAGACCTGAGTGGGACACATTCCAGGGCATGGGGAGTCAGACCTGAGTGGGAGCACATTCCAGGGTGAAATAATTCAGACGTGAGTGGGAGCTGATTCCAACGCGTGGGGAGTCAGACCTGAGTGGGAGCACATTCCAGGGCCTGTGAAGTCGGACCTGAGTGAGAGCACATTCCAGTGCGACAGGAGTCAGACCTGAGTGGGAGCACATTCCAGGGCATGGGCAGTCGGACCTAAGTGGGAGCACGTTCCAGGGCATGGGGAGTCGGACCTGAGTGGGAGCACATTGCAGGACATGGGGAAGCGGACCTGAGTGGGAGCACATTCCAGGGCATGGGAACTCGGTCCTCAGTGGGAGCACATTCCAGGGCGTGGGTAGTCAGACCTGAGTGTGAGCACATTCCAGGGCATGGGGATTTGGACCTGAGTGGGAGCACGTTCCTGGACGTAGGGTGTCAGACCTGAGTGGGCGCACATTCCAGGGCATCGGGAGTCGGACCTGAGTGGGAGCACATTCCAGGGCATGGGGTGTCGGAACTGAGTGGGAGCACATTCCAGGGCGTGGGAAGTCAGACCTGAGTGGGAGCACATTCCAACATGTGTGGAGTCAGAGCTGGGTGGGAGCACATACCAGGGCGTGGGGTGTCGGACCTGAGTGGGAGCACATTCCAGGGCATGGGGAGTCGGACCTGAGTGGGAGCACATTCCAGGACATTGGGAGCCGGATCTGAGTGGGAGCACATTCCAGGGTGTGGGAAGTCGGGCCTGATTGGGAGCACATTCCAGGGCGAGAGGAGTCAGACCTGAGTGGGAGCACAATCCAACGTGTGCGGAGTCAGACCTGGGTGGGAGCAAATTCCAGGGCGAGGAGAGTCAGACATGAGTGGGAGAACATTCCAGGACGTTAGGAGCCGGAACAGAGTCGAAGAACATTCCAGGGCATGAGTAGTCGGACCTAAGTGGGAGCACATTACAGCATGTGGGGAGTCAGACCTGAGAAGCAGCACATTCCAGGGCATGGCGATTCGGACCTGAGTGGGAGCACATTCCAGGGCATGGGCAGTCGGACCTGAGTGGGAGCACATTCCAGGGCATGGGGAGCCGGACCTGAGTGGAAGCATATTCCAGGGCATGGGGTGTTGGACCTGAGTGGGAGCACATTCCAGGGCGTAGGGAGTCGGACCTGATTGGGACCACAGTCCACTATGTAGTGAGTCGGACCTGAGTGGGAGCACATTCCAGGACGTGGGGAGTCAGACCTGAGTGGCAGCATGTTCTAGGGGTGATGGGAGTTGGACCTGAGTGGGAGCACATTCCAGGGCATGGGAGTCGGACCTGAGTGGGGGCACATTCCAGGGCTTGGGGAGTCAGACCTGAGTGGGAGCATATCCCACGGCGTGAGGAATCAGACATGAGTGGGAGCACATTCCAGGGCGAGAGAAGTCGGATCTGAGTGGGAGCACATTCCAGGGCGAGAGTAGTCGGACCTGAGTGGGAGCACGTTCCAGGACTTGGGGAGTCGGACCTGAGTGGGAGTATATTCCAGGACATTGGTCGGACCTGAGTGGGAGCACATTCCAGGGCATGGGGCGTCGGACCTGACTGGGAACACATTCCAGGGCGTGAAGAGTCGGACCTGAGTGGGAGCACATTCCAACGTGTCGGGAGTCAGACCTGGGTGGGAGCACATTCCAGGGTGAGGGGAGTCAGACATGAGTGGGAGCACATTCCAGGACGTGAGGAACCAGACCTGAGTGGAAGTACATTCCAGGGCGTGAGTAGTTGGAGCTAAGTGGGAGCACATTCCAGCATGTGGGGAGTAAGACCTGAGAAGGAGCGCATTCCAGGGCATGGGGAGTCGGACCTGAGTGGGAGCACATTCCAGGGCATGGGGAGTTGGACCTGAGTGGGAGCACATTCCAGGGCATGGGGAGCCGGAACTGAGTGGAAGCATATTCCATTATGTAGTGAGTTGGAGTTGAGTGGGAGCCGATTCCAGGGTGTGGGGAGTCAGACCTGAGTTTCAGCATGTTCTGGGAGTGATGGGAGTTGGACCTGAGTGGGAGCACATTCCAGGGCGTGGGGGAGTCAGATCTGAGTGGGAGCACATTCCAGGGTGTGGGCAGTCGGATCTGAGTGGGAGCACATTCCAGGGCGGGGGGAGTCGGACCTGAGTGGGAGCACTTTCCAGGACATGGGGAATCGGACCTGAGTGGGAGCACATTGCAGGGCATGGGAAGTCGGGCATCAGTGGGAGCTCATTCCAGGGCGTGGGTAGTCAGTCCTGAGTGTGAGCACATTCCAGGGCATGGGGATTCGGACCTGATTGGGAGCACGTTCCAGGACGTAGGGAGTCAGACCTGGGTGGGCGCAAATTCCAGGGCATGGGGATTCGGACCTGTTTGGGAGCACATTCCAGGGCATGGGGAGTCGGAACTGAGTGGGAGCACATTCCACGCCGTTGGAAGTCAGACCTGAGTGGGAGCATATTCCAGGGCGTGGGAAGTCGGACCTGAGTGGGAGCACATTTCCGGACACGGGGAGTCGGATCTGAGTGTGAGCACATTCCAGAGCGAGCGGAGTCGGACCTGAGTGGGAGCATGTTCCAGGACGTGGGGAGTCAGACCTGAGTGGAAGCACATTCCAAGACATTGGGAGCCGGATCTGAGTGGAAGCACATTCCAGGGCGTGGGAAGTCGGGCCTGATTGGGAGCACATTCCGGGGCGTGGGTAGTCAGACCTGACTGTGAGCACATTCCAGGAATTGGTTTCGGACCTGAGTGGGAGCACATTCCAGGGCATGGGGAGTCGGACCTGACAGGGAACACATTCCAGGGCGTGACGAGTCGGACCTGAGTGGGAGCACATTCCAAGTCATGGGCATTTGGATATGAGTGGGAGCACGTTCCAGGGCAAGGCGAGTCGGACCTGAGTACGTGCTCATTCCAGGGTGAGAGAGGCAGACCTGAGTGGGAGCACATTCCAACATAAGGGGAGTCAGAGCTGGGTGGGAGCACTTCCATGGTGTGGGGAGTCGGACATGAGTGGGACACATTCCAGAGCATGTGGAGTCGGACCTGAGTGGAAGCACATTCCAGGGCATGGGGAGTCAGACCTGAGTGGGAGCACATTCCAGGGTGAAATAATTCAGGCTTGAGTGGGAGCTGATTCCAACGCGTGGGGAGTCAGACCTGAGTGGGAGCACATTCAAGGGCCTGTGGAGTCGGACCTGAGTGAGAGCACATTCCAGTGCGAGAGGAGGCAGACCTGAGTGGGAGCACATTCCAGGGCATGGGCAGTCGGACCTAAGTGGGAGCACGTTCCAGGGCATGGGGAGTCGGACCTGAGTGGGAGCACATTGCAGGACATGGGGAAGCGGACCTGAGTGGGAGCACATTCCAGGGCATGGGAACCCGGGCCTCAGTGGGAGCACATTCCAGGGCGTGGGTAGTCAGAACTGAGTGTGAGCACATTCCAGGGCATGGGGATTCGGACCTGAGTAGGAGCACGTTCCTGGACGTAGGGTGTCAGACCTGAGTGGGCGCACATTCCAGGGTATCGGTAGTCGGACCTGAGTGGGAGCACATTCCAGGGCATGGGGTGTCGGAACTGAGTGGGAGCACATTCCAGTGCGTGGGAAGTCAGACCTGAGTGGGAACACATTCCAACATGTGGGGAGTCAGAGCTGGGTGGGAGCACATACCAGGGCGTGGGGAGTCGAACCTAAGTGGCAGCACATTCCAGGGCATGGGGAGTCGGACCTGAGTGGGAGCACATTCCAGGGCATGGGGAGCCGGACCTGAGTGGAAGCATATTCCAGGGCATGGGGTGTTGGACCTGAGTGGGAACACATTCCAGGGCGTGGGGAGTCGGACCTGATTGGGAGCACATTCCATTATGTAGTGAGTCGGACCTGAGTGGGAGCACATTCCAGGGTGTGGGGAGTCAGACCTGAGTGGCAGCATGTTCTGGGGGGTGATGGGAGCTGGACCTGAGTGGGAGCACATTCCAGGGCTTGACGAGTCGGACCTGAGTGGGAGCACATTCCAAGGCATGGGCATTTGGACCTGAGTGGGAGCACGTTCCAGGGCAAGGGGAGTCGGACCTGAGTACGTGCTCATTCCAGGGTGACAGAGGCAGACCTGAGTGGGAGCACATTCCAACATGAGGGGAGTCAGAGCTGGGTGGGAGCACTTAGATGGTGTGGGGAGTCGGACCTGAGTGGGACACATTCCAGAGCATGGGGAGTCGGACCTGAGTGGAAGCACATTCCAGGGCATGGGGAGTCAGACCTGAGTGGGAGCACATTCCAGGGTGAAATAATTCAGACTTGAGTGGGAGCTGATTCCAACGCGTGGGGAGTCAGACCTGAGTGGGAGCACATTCCAGGGCATGGGCAGTCGGACCTAAGTGGGAGCACGTTCCAGGGCATGGGGAGTCGGACCTGAGTGGGAGCACATTGCAGGAAATGGGGATGCGGACCTGAGTGGGAGCACATTCCAGGGCATGGGAACTCGGGCCTCAGTGGGAACACACTCCAGGGCGTGGGTAGTCAGACCTGAGTGTGAGAACATTCCATGGCATGTGGATTCGGACCTGAGTGGGAGCACATTCCAGGACATTGGGAGCCGGATCTGAGTTGGAGTACATTCCTGGGCGTGGGAAGTCGGGCCTGATTGGGAGCACATTCCAGGGCGAGGTGAGTCAGACCTGAGTGGGAGCACAATCCAACGTGTGGGGTCTCAGACCTGGGTGGGAGCAAATTCCAGGGCGAGGAGAGTCAGACATGAGTGGGAGCACATTCCAGGACGTTAGGAGCCGGACCAGAGTCGAAGAACATTCCAGGGCGTGAGTAGTCGGACCTAAGTGGGAGCACATTCCAGCATGTGGGGAGTCAGACCTGAGAAGGAGCACATTCCATGGCATGGGCAGTCAGACCTGATTGGGAACACATTCCAGGGCATGGGGAGTCGGACCTGAGTGGGAGCACATTCCCGGCAATGGGGAGCCGGACCTGAATGGGAGATCATTCCAGGGCATGGGGAGCCGGACCTGAGTGGAAGCATAATCCAGGGCATGGGGTGTTGGACCTGAGTGGGAGCACATTCCAGGGCGTGGGGAGTCGGACCTGAGTGGGAGCACATTCCAGGACATTGGGAGACAGATCTGAGTGGGAGCACATTCCTGGGCGAGGGAAGTCGGGCCTGATTGGGAGCACATTCCAGGGCGAGATGAGTCAGACCTGAGTGGGAGCACAATCCAATGTGTGTGGTCTCAGTCCTGGGTGGGAGCAAATTCCAGGGCGAGTGGAGTCAGACATGAGTGGGAGCACATTCCAGGATGTTAGGAGCCGGACCAGAGTCGAAGAACATTCCAGGGCGTGAGTAATCGGACCTAAGTGGGAGCACATTCCAGCATGTGGGGAGTCAGACCTGAGAAGGAGCACATTCCAGGGCATGGGCAGTCGGACCTGAGTGGGAACACATTCCAGGGCATGGGGAGTCGGACCTGAGTGGGAGCACATTCCCGGAAATGTGGAGCCAGACCTGAATGGGAGCACATTCCAGGGCATGGGGAGCCGGACCTGAGTGGAAGCATAATACAGGGCATGGGGTGTTGGACCTGAGTGGGAGCACATTCCAGGGCGTGGTGAGTCGGACCTGATTGGGAGCACATTCCATTATGTAGTGAGTCGGAGCTGAGTGGGAGCACATTCCAGGGCTTGGGGGAGTCAGATCTGAGTGGGAGCGCATTCCAGGGAGTGGGCAGTCGGACCTGAGTGGGAGCACATTCCAGGGCTTGGGGAGTCGGACCTGAGTGGGAGCACATTGCAGGACATGGGGAATCGGACCTGAGTGGGAGCAGATTCCAGGGCGTGGGAAGTCGGGTCTCAATGGGAGCACATTCCAGGGCTTGGGGAGTCAGACCTGAGTGTGAGCACATTCCAGGGCATGGGGATTCGGACCTGAGTGGGAGCACGTTCCAGGATGTAGGGAGACAGACCTCAGTGGGCACACATTCCAGGGCATGGGGAGTCGGACCTGAGTGGCAGTACATTCCAGGGCATGGGGAGTCGGAACTGAGTGGGAGCACATGCCAGGGCGTGGGAAGTAAGACCTGAGTGGGAGCACATTCCAGGGCATGGGGAGTCGGACCGGAGTGGGGGCACATTCCAGGGCTTGGGGAGTCAGACCTGAGTGGGAGCACATCCCACGGCGTGAGGTTTCAGACATGCGTGGGAGCACATTCCAGGGCGAGAGAAGTCGGATCTGAGTGGGAGCACATTCCAGGGCGAGAGTAGTCGGACATGAGTGGGAGCACGTTCCAGGACTTGGGGAGTCGGACCTGAGTGGGAGTATATTCCAGGACATTGGTCGGACCTGAGTGGGAGCACATTCCAGGGCATGGGGCATCGGACCTGACTGCGAACACATTCCAGGGCGTGAAGAGTCGGACCTGAGTGGGAGCACGTTCCAACGTGTGGGGAGTCAGACCTGGGTGGGAGCACATTCCAGTGCGAGGGGAGTCAGACATGAGTGGGAGCACATTCCAGGACGTGAGGAACCAGACCTCAGTGGAAGAACATTCCAGGGCGTGAGTAGTCGGACCTAAGTGGGAGCACATTCCAGCATGTGGGGAGTCAGACCTGAGAAGGAGCACATTCCAGGGCATGGGGGATCGGACCTGAGTGGGAGCACGTTCCAACGTGTGGGGAGTCAGACCTGGGTGGGAGCACATTCCAGTGCGAGGGGAGTCAGACATGAGTGGGAGCACATTCCAGGACGTGAGGAACCAGACCTCAGTGGAAGAACATTCCAGGGCGTGAGTAGTCGGACCTAAGTGGGAGCACATTCCAGCATGTGGGGAGTCAGACCTGAGTGGGAGCACATTCCAGGGTGTGGGGAGTCAGACCTGAGTTTCAGCATGTTCAGGGGGTGATGGGAGTTGGACCTGAGTGGGAGCACATTCCAGGGCTTGGGGGAGTCAGATCTTAGTGGGAGCACATTCCAGGGTGTGGGCAGTCGGACCTGAGTGGGAGCACATTCCAGGGCGTGGGGAGTCGGACCTGAGTGGGAGCACATTCCAGGGCATGGGAAGTCGGGCCTCAGTGGGAGCACATTCCAGGGCGTGGGTAGTCAGTCCTGAGCGTGAGCACTTTCCAGGGCATGGGGATTCGGACCTGATTGGGAGCACGTTCCAGGACGTAGGGAGTCAGACCTGGGTGGGCGCAAATTCCAGCGCATGGGGATTCGGACCTGTTTGGGAGCACATTCCAGGGCATGGGTAGTCGGACCTGAGTGGGAGCACATTGCAGGACATGGGGAATCGGATCTGAGTGGAAGCACATTCCAGGGCGTGGTGAGTCGCGCCTGAGTGGGTGCACATTCCAGGGCATGGGGAGTCGGACCTGAGTGGCAGCACATTCCAGGGCATGGGGAGTCAGAACTGAGTGGGAGCACATTCCAGGGCGTGGGAAGTCAGACCTGAGTGGGAGCACATTCTAGGGCGTGGGGAGTCGGAAATGAGTGGCAGCACATTCCAGGACATGGGGAGTCGGACCTGAGTGGGGGCACATTCCAGGGCTTGGGGAGTCGGACCTGAGTGGGAGCACATCCCATGGCGTGAGCAATCAGACATGAGTGAGAGCACATTCCAGGGCGAGAGAAGTCGGATCTGAGTGGGACACATTCCAGGGCGAGAGTAGTCGGACCTGAGTGGGAGCACGTTCCAGGACTTGGGGAGTCGGACCTGAGTGGGAGTATATTCCAGGACATTGGTCGGACCTGAGTGGGAGCTCATTCCAGGGCATGGGGCGTCGGACCTGACTGGGAACACATTCCAGGGCGTGAAGAGTCGGACCTGAGTGGGAGCACATTCCAACGTGTGGGGTGTCAGACCTGGGTGGGAGCACATTCCAGGGCAGGGGAGTCAGACATGAGTGGGAGCACATTCCAGGACGTGAGGAACCAGACCTGAGTGGAAGAACATTCCAGGGCGTGAGTAGTCGGACCTAAGTGGGAGCACATTCCAGCATGTGAGGAGTCAGACCTGAGAAGGAGCACATTCCAGGGCATGGGGAGTCGGACCTGAGTGGGAGCACATTCCAGGGCATGGGGAGTCGGACCTGATTGGGAGCACGTTCCAGGACGTAGGGAGTCAGACCTGGGTGGGCGCAAATTCCAGGGCATGGGGATTCGGACCTGTTTGGGAGCACATTCCAGTGCATGGGTAGTCGGACCTGAGTGGGAGCACATTGCAGGACATTGGGAATCGGATCTGAGTGGGAGCACGTTCCAGGACGTAGAGAGTCAGACCTCAGTGGGTGCACATTCCAGGGCATGGGGAGTCGGACCTGAGTGGCAGCACATTCCAGGGCATGGGGAGTCGGAACTGAGTGGGAGCACATTCCAGGGCGTGGGAAGTCAGACCTGAGTGGGAGCACATTCCAGGGCGTGGGGAGTCGGAAATGAGTGGCAGCACATTCCAGGACATGGGGAGTCGGACCTGAGTGGGGGCACATTCCAGGGCATGGGGAGTCGGACCTGAGTGGGAGCACATTCCAGGGCATGGGGAGCCGGACCTGAGTGGAAGCATATTCCATTATGTAGTGAGTTGGACCTGAGTGGGAGCCCATTCCAGGGTGTGGGGTGTCAGACCTGAGTTTCAGCATGTTCTGGGGGTGATGGGAGTTGGACCTGAGTGGGAGCATATTCCAGGGCTTGGGGGAGTCAAATCTGAGTGGGAGCACATTCCAGGGTGTGGGCAGTCGGACCTGAGTGGGAGCACATTCCAGGACATGGGGAGTCGGACCTGAGTGGGAGCACTTTCCAGGACATGGGGAATCGGACCTGAGTGTTAGCACATTCCAGGGCATGGGAAGTCGGGCCTCAGTGGGAGCACATTCCAGGGCGAGGGGAGTCGGAACTGAGTGGGAGCACATTCCAGGGCGTGGGAAGTCAGACCTGTGTGGGAGCACATTCCAGGGCATGGGGAGTCGGACCTGAGTGGGGGCACATTCCAGGGCTTGGGTTGTCGGCCCTGAGTGGGAGCACATCGTACGGCCTGAGGAATCAGACATGAGTGGGAGCACATTCCAGGGCGAGAGTAGTCGGACCTGAGTGGGAGCACGTTCCAGGACATGGGGAGTCGGACCTGAGTGGGCGTATATTCCAGGACATTGGTCGGACCTGAGTGGGAGCTCATTCCAGGGCATGGGGCGGCGGACCTTACTGGGAACACATTCCAGGGCGTGAAGAGTCGGACCTGAGTGGGAGCACATTCCAACGTGCTGGGAGTCAGACCAGGGTGGAAGCACATTCCAGGGCGAGGGGACTCAGACATGAGTGGGAGCACATTCCAGGACGTGAGGAACCAGACCTGAGTGGAAGAACATTCCAGGGCGTTAGTAGTCGGACCAAAGTGGGAGCACATTCCAGCATGTGGGGAGTCAGACCTGAGAAGCAGGAACTTCCAGGGCATGGGGATTCGGACCTGAGTGGGAGCACATTCCAGGGCATGGGGAGTCGGACCTGAGTGGGAGCACATTCCAGGGCATGGGGAGCCGGACCTGAGTGGAAGCATATTCCATTATGTAGTGAGTTGGACCTGAGTGGGAGCCCATTCCAGGGTGTGGGGAGTCAGACCTGAGTTTCAGCATGTTCTGGGGGTAAAGGGAGTTGGACCTGAGTGGGAGCACATTCCAGGGCTTGGGGGAGTCAGATCTGAGTGGGAGCACATTCCAGGGCGTGGGGAGTCGGACCTGAGTGGGAGCACATTCCAGGGCATGGGGAGCCGGACCTGAGTGGAAGCATATTCCATTATGTAGTGAGTTGGACCTGAGTGGGAGCCCATTCCAGGGTGTGGGGAGTCAGACCTGAGTTTCAGCATGTTCTGGGGGTGATGGGAGTTGGACCTGAGTGGGAGCACATTCCAGGGCGTGGGGGAGTCAGATCTGAGTGGGAGCACATTCCAGGGCGTGGGGAGTCGGACCTGAGTGGGAGCACTGTCCAGGACATGGGGAATCGGACCTGAGTGGGAGCACATTCCAGGGCATGGGAAGTCGGGCCTCAGTGGGAGCACATTCCAGGGCGTTGGTAGTCAGTCCTGAGTGTGAGCACATTCCAGGGCATGGGGATTCGGACCTGATTGGGAGCGCGTTCCAGGACGTAGGGAGTCAGACCTGGGTGGGCGCAAATTCCAGGGCACGGGGATTCGGACCTGTTTGGGAGCACATTCCAGGGCATGGGGAGTCGGAACTGAGTGGGAGCACATTCCAGGGCGTGGGAAGTCAGACCTGAGTGGGAGCATATTCCAGGGCGTGGGAAGTCGGGCCTGAGTGGAAGCACATTTCCGGACACGGGGAGTCGGAACTGATTGTGAGCACATTCCAGAGCGAGAGGAGTCGGACCTGAGTGGGAGCATGTTCCAGGGCATGGGGAGTCAGACCTGAGTGGAAGCACATTCCAAGACATTGGGAGCCGGATCTGAGTGGAAGCACATTCCAGCATGTGGGGAGTCATACCTGAGATGGAGCACATTCCAGGGCATGGGGAGTCGGACCTGAGTGGGAGCACATTCCAGGGCATGGGGAGTCGGACCTGAGTGGGAGCACTTTCCAGGGCATGGGGAGCCGGATCTGAGTGGAAGCATATTCCATTATGTAGTGAGTTGGACCTGAGTGGGAGCCCATTCCAGGGTGTGGGGAGTCAGACCTGAGTTTCAGCATGTTCTGGGGGTGATGGGATTTGGACCTGAGTGGGAGCATATTCCAGGGCTTGGGGGAGACAGATCTGAGTGGGAGCACATTCCAGGGTGTGGGCAGTCGGACCTGAGTGGGAGCACATTCCAGGGCGTGGGGAGTCGGACCTGAGTGGGAGCACTTTCCTGGACATGGGGAATCGGACCTGAGTGGGAGCACATTCCAGGGCATGGGAAGTCGGGCCTCAGTGGGAGCACATTCCAGGAAGTGGGAAGTCAGACCTGAGTGGCAGCATGTTCTGGGGGGTGATGGGAGTTGGACCTGATTGGGAGCACGTTCCAGGACGTAGGGAGTCAGACCTCAGTGGGCTCACATGCCAGGGCATGGGGAGTCGGACCTGAGTGGCAGCAGATTCCAGAGCATGGGGAGTCGGAACTGAGTGGGAGCACATTCCAGGGCGTGGGAAGTCAGACCTGATTGGGAGCACATTCCAGGGCATGGGGAGTCGGACCTGAGTGGGAGCACATCCCACGGCATGAGGAATCAGACATGAGTGGGAGCACATTCCAGGGCGAGAGAAGTCGGATCTGAGTGGGAGCACTTTCCAGGGCGAGAGTAGTCGGACCTCAGTGGGAGCACGTTCCAGGACTTGGGGAGTCGGACCTGAGTGGGAGTATATTCAGGACATTGGTCGGAACTGAGTGGGAGCTCATTCCAGGGCATGGGGCGTCGGACCTGTCTGCGAACACATTCCAGGGCGTGAACAGTCGGACCTGAGTGGGAGCACATTCCAACGTGTGGGGAGTCAGACCTGGGTGGGAGCACATTCCAGGGTGAGGGAATTCAGACATGAGTGGGAGCACATTCCAGGACGTGAGGAACCAGACCTGAGTGGAAGAACATTCCAGGGCGTGAGTAGTCGGACCTAAGTGGGAGCACATTTCAGCATGTGGGGAGTCAGACCTGAGAAGGAGCACATTCCAGGGCATGGGGAGTCGGACCTGAGTGGGAGCACATTCCAGGGCATGGGGAGTCGGACCTGAGTGGGAGCACATTCCAGGGCATGGGGAGCCGGACCTGAGTGGAAGCATATTCCAATATGTAGTGAGTTGGACCTGAGTGGGAGCCCATTCCAGGGTGTGGGGAGTCAGACCTGAGTTTCAGCATGTTCTGGGGGTGATGAGAGTTGGACCTGAGTGGGAGCATATTCCAGGGCTTGGGGGAGTCAGATCTGAGTGGGAGCACATTCCAGGGTGTGGGCAGTCGGACCTGAGTGGGAGCACATTCCAGGGCGTGGGGAGTCGGACCTGAGTGGGAGCACTTTCCAGGACATGGGGAATCGGACCTGAGTGGGAGCACATTCCAGGGCATGGGAAGTCGGGCCTCAGTCGGAGCACATTCCAGGGCGTGGGGAGTCGGAACTGAGTGGGAGCACATTCCAGGGCGTGGGAAGTCAGACCTGTGTGGGAGCACATTCCAGGGCATGGGGAGTCGGACCTGAGTGGGGGCACATTCCAGGGCTTGGGTTGTCGGACCCGAGTGGGAGCACATCCCACGGCGTGAGGAATCAGACATGAGGGGGAGCACATTCCAAAGCGAGAGAAGTCGGATCTGAGTGGGAGCACATTCCAGGGCGAGAGTAGTCGGACCTGAGAGGGAGCACGTACCAGGACATGGGGAGTCGGACCTGAGTGGGAGTATATTCCAGGACATTGGTCGGTCCTGAGTGGGAGCTCATTCCAGGGCATGGGGCGTCGGCCCTGACTGGGAACACATTCCAGGGCGTGAAGAGTCGGACCTGAGTGGGAGCACATTCCAGGGCTTGGGTTGTCGGCCCTGAGTGGGAGCACATCGTACGGCCTGAGGAATCAGACATGAGTGGGAGCACATTCCAGGGCGAGAGTAGTCGGACCTGAGTGGGAGCACGTTCCAGGACATGGGGAGTCGGACCTGAGTGGGAGTATATTCCAGGACATTGGTCGGACCTGAGTGGGAGCTCATTCCAGGGCATGGGGCGGCGGACCTTACTGGGAACACATTCCAGGGCGTGAAGAGTCGGACCTGAGTGGCAGCACATTCCAACGTGTGGGGAGTCAGACCAGGGTGGAAGCACATTCCAGGGCGAGGGGACTCAGACATGAGTGGGAGCACATTCCAGGACGTGAGGAACCAGACCTGAGTGGAAGAACATTCCAGGGCGTTAGTAGTCGGACCTAAGTGGGAGCACATTCCAGCATGTGGGGAGTCAGACCTGAGAAGCAGGAACTTCCAGGGCATGGGGATTCGGACCTGAGTGGGAGCACATTCCAGGCCATGGGGAGTCGGACCTGAGTGGGAGCACATTCCAGGGCATGGGGAGCCGGACCTGAGTGGAAGCATATTCCATTATCTAGTGAGTTGGACCTGAGTGGGAGCCCCTTCCAGGGTGCGGGGAGTCAGACCTGAGTTTCAGCATGTTCTGGGGGTGATGGGATTTGGACCTGAGTGGGAGCACATTCCAGGGCGTGGGGGAGTCAGATCTGAGTGGGAGCACATTCCAGGGCGTGGGGAGTCGGACCTGAGTGGGAGCACTGTCCAGGACATGGGGAATCGGACCAGAGTGGGAGCACATTCCAAGGCATGGGAAGTCGGGCCTCAGTGGGAGCACATTCCAGGGCGTTGGTAGTCAGTCCTGAGTGTGAGCACATTCCAGGGCATGGGGATTCGGACCTGATTGGGAGCGCGTTCCAGGACGTAGGGAGTCAGACCTGGGTGGGCGCAAATTCCAGGGCACGGGGATTCGGACCTGTTTGGGAGCACATTCCAGGGCCTGGGGAGTCGGAACTGAGTGGGAGCACATTCCAGGGCGTGGGAAGTCAGACCTGAGTGGGAGCATATTCCAGGGCGTGGGAAGTCGGGCCTGAGTGGGAGCACATTTCCGGACACGGGGAGTCGGAACTGAGTGTGAGCACATTCCAGAGCGAGAGGAGTCGGACCTGAGTGGGAGCATGTTCCAGGGCATGGGGAGTCAGACCTGAGTGGAAGCACATTCCAAGACATTGGGAGCCGGATCTGAGTGGAAGCACATTCCAGCATGTGGGGAGTCATACCTGAGATGGAGCACATTCCAGGGCATGGGGAGTCGGACCTGAGTGGGAGCACATTCCAGGGCATGGGGAGTCAGACCTGAGTGGGAGCACTTTCCAGGGCATGGGGAGCCGGACCTGAGTGGAAGCATATTCCATTATATAGTGAGTTGGACCTGAGTGGGAGCCCATTCCAGGGTGTGGGGAGTCAGACCTGAGTTTCAGCATGTTCTGGGGGTGATGGGAGTTGGACCTGAGTGCGAGCATATTCCAGGGCTTGGGGGAGTCAGATCTGAGTGGGAGCACATTCCAGGGTGTGGGCAGTCGGACCTGAGTGGGAGCACATTCCAGGGCGTGGGGAGTCGGACCTGAGTGGGAGCACTTTCCTGGACATGGGGAATCGGACCTGAGTGGGAGCACATTCCAGGGCATGGGAAGTCGGGCCTCAGTGGGAGCACATTCCAGGAAGTGGGAAGTCAGACCTGAGTGGCAGCATGTTCTGGGGGGTGATGGGAGTTGGACCTGATTGGGAGCACGTTCCAGGACGTACGGAGTCAGACCTGGGTGGGCGCAAATTCCAGGGCATGGGGATTCGGACCTGAGTGGGAGCACGTTCCAGGACGTAGGGAGTCAGACCTCAGTGCGCTCACATGCCAGGGCATGGGGAGTCGGACCTGAGTGGCAGCAGATTCCAGAGCATGGGGAGTCGGAACTGAGTGGGAGCACATTCCAGGGCGTGGGAAGTCAGACCTGATTGGGAGCACATTCCAGGGCATGGGGAGTCGGACCTGAGTGGGGGCACATTCCAGGGCTTCGGGAGTCGGACCTGAGAGGGAGCACATCCCACGGCGTGAGGAATCAGACATGAGTGGGAGCACATTCCAGGGCGAGAGAAGTCGGATCTGAGTGGGAGCACATTCCAGGGCGAGAGTAGTCGGACCTGAGTGGGAGCACGTTCCAGGACTTGGGGAGTCGGACCTGAGTGGGAGTATATTCCAGGACATTGGTCGGACCTGAGTGGGACCTCATTCCAGGGCATGGGGCGTCGGACCTGAGTGGGGGCACATCCCACGGCATGAGGAATCAGACATGAGTGGGAGCACATTCCAGGGCGAGAGAAGTCGGATCTGAGTGGGAGCACTTTCCAGGGCGAGAGTAGTCGGACCTCAGTGGGAGCACGTTCCAGGACTTGGGGAGTCGGACCTGAGTGGGAGTATATTCAGGACATTGGTCGGAACTGAGTGGGAGCTCATTCCAGGGCATGGGGCGTCGGACCTGTCTGCGAACACATTCCAGGGCGTGAACAGTCGGACCTGAGTGGGAGCACATTCCAACGTGTGGGTAGTCAGACCTGGGTGGGAGCACATTCCAGGGTGAGGGAATTCAGACATGAGTGGGAGCACATTCCAGGACGTGAGGAACCAGACCTGAGTGGAAGAACATTCCAGGGCGTGAGTAGTCGGACCTAAGTGGGAGCACATTTCAGCATGTGGGGAGTCAGACCTGAGAAGGAGCACATTCCAGGGCATGGGGAGTCGGACCTGAGTGGGAGCACATTCCAGGGCATGGGGAGTCGGACCTGAGTGGGAGCACATTCCAGGGCATGGGGAGCCGGACCTGAGTGGAAGCATATTCCAATATGTAGTGAGTTGGACCTGAGTGGGAGCCCATTCAAGGGTGTGGGGAGTCAGACCTGAGTTTCAGCATGTTCTGGGGGTGATGAGAGTTGGACCTGAGTGGGAGCATATTCCAGGGCTTGGGGGAGTCAGATCTGAGTGGGAGCACATTCCAGGGTGTGGGCAGTCGGACCTGAGTGGGAGCACATTCCAGGGCGTGGGGAGTCGGACCTGAGTGGGAGCACTTTCCAGGACATGGGGAATCGGACCTGAGTGGGACCACATTCCAGGGCATGGGAAGTCGGGCCTCAGTCGGAGCACATTCCAGGGCGTGGGGAGTCGGAACTGAGTGGGAGCACATTCCAGGGCGTGGGAAGTCAGACCTGTGTGGGAGCACATTCCAGGGCATGGGGAGTCGGACCTGAGTGGGGGCAAATTCCAGGGCTTGGGTTGTCGGACCCGAGTGGGAGCACATCCCACGGCGTGAGGAATCAGACATGAGGGGGAGCACATTCCAAAGCGAGAGAAGTCGGATCTGAGTGGGAGCACATTCCAGGGCGAGAGTAGTCGGACCTGAGAGGGAGCACGTACCAGGACATGGGGAGTCGGACCTGAGTGGGAGCATATTCCAGGACATTGGTCGGTCCTGAGTGGGAGCTCATTCCAGGGCATGGGGCGTCGGCCCTGACTGGGAACACATTCCAGGGCGTGAAGAGTCGGACCTGAGTGGGAGCACATTCCAGGGCTTGGGTTGTCGGCCCTGAGTGGGAGCACATCGTACGGCCTGAGGAATCAGACATGAGTGGGAGCACATTCCAGGGCGGGAGTAGTTGGACCTGAGTGGGAGCACGTTCCAGGACATGGGGAGTCGGACCTGAGTGGGAGTATATTCCAGGACATTGGTCGGACCTGAGTGGGAGCTCATTCCAGGGCATGGGGCGGCGGACCTTACTGGGAACACATTCCAGGGCGTGAAGAGTCGGACCTGAGTGGCAGCACATTCCAACGTGTGGGGAGTCAGACCAGGGTGGAAGCACATTCCAGGGCGAGGGGACTCAGACATGAGTGGGAGCACATTCCAGGACGTGAGGAACCAGACCTGAGTGGAAGAACATTCCAGGGCGTTAGTAGTCGGACCTAAGTGGGAGCACATTCCAGCATGTGGGGAGTCAGACCTGAGAAGCAGGAACTTCCAGGGCATGGGGATTCGGACCTGAGTGGGAGCACATTCCAGGGCATGGGGAGTCGGACCTGAGTGGGAGCACATTCCAGGGCATGGGGAGCCGGACCTGAGTGGAAGCATATTCCATTATCTAGTGAGTTGGACCTGAGTGGGAGCCCCTTCCAGGGTGCGGGGAGTCAGACCTGAGTTTCAGCATGTTCTGGGGGTGATGGGAGTTGGACCTGAGTGGGAGCACATTCCAGGGCGTGGGGGAGTCAGATCTGAGTGGGAGCACATTCCAGGGCGTGGGGAGTCGGACCTGAGTGGGAGCACTGTCCAGGACATGGGGAATCGGACCTGAGTGGGAGCACATTCCAGGGCATGGGAAGTCGGGCCTCAGTGGGAGCACATTCCAGGGCGTTGGTAGTCAGTCCTGAGTGGGAGCATGTTCCAGGGCATGGGGAGTCAGACCTGAGTGGAAGCACATTCCAAGACATTGGGAGCCGGATCTGAGTGGAAGCACATTCCAGCATGTGGGGAGTCATACCTGAGATGGAGCACATTCCAGGGCATGGGGAGTCGGACCTGAGTGGGAGCACATTCCAGGGCATGGGGAGTCAGACCTGAGTGGGAGCACTTTCCAGGGCATGGGGAGCCGGACCTGAGTGGAAGCATATTCCATTATATAGTGAGTTGGACCTGAGTGGGAGCCCATTCCAGGGTGTGGGGAGTCAGACCTGAGTTTCAGCATGTTCTGGGGGTGATGGGAGTTGGACCTGAGTGCGAGCATATTCCAGGGCTTGGGGGAGTCAGATCTGAGTGGGAGCACATTCCAGGGTGTGGGCAGTCGGACCTGAGTGGGAGCACATTCCAGGGCGTGGGGAGTCGGACCTGAGTGGGAGCACTTTCCTGGACATGGGGAATCGGACCTGAGTGGGAGCACATTCCAGGGCATGGGAAGTCGGGCCTCAGTGGGAGCACATTCCAGGAAGTGGGAAGTCAGACCTGAGTGGCAGCATGTTCTGGGGGGTGATGGGAGTTGGACCTGATTGGGAGCACGTTCCAGGACGTACGGAGTCAGACCTGGGTGGGCGCAAATTCCAGGGCATGGGGATTCGGACCTGAGTGGGAGCACGTTCCAGGACGTAGGGAGTCAGACCTCAGTGCGCTCACATGCCAGGGCATGGGGAGTCGGACCTGAGTGGCAGCAGATTCCAGAGCATGGGGAGTCGGAACTGAGTGGGAGCACATTCCAGGGCGTGGGAAGTCAGACCTGATTGGGAGCACATTCCAGGGCATGGGGAGTCGGACCTGAGTGGGGGCACATTCCAGGGCTTCGGGAGTCGGACCTGAGAGGGAGCACATCCCACGGCGTGAGGAATCAGACATGAGTGGGAGCACATTCCAGGGCGAGAGAAGTCGGATCTGAGTGGGAGCACATTCCAGGGCGAGAGTAGTCGGACCTGAGTGGGAGCACGTTCCAGGACTTGGGGAGTCGGACCTGAGTGGGAGTATATTCCAGGACATTGGTCGGACCTGAGTGGGACCTCATTCCAGGGCATGGGGCGTCGGACCTGAGTGGGGGCACATCCCACGGCATGAGGAATCAGACATGAGTGGGAGCACATTCCAGGGCGAGAGAAGTCGGATCTGAGTGGGAGCACTTTCCAGGGCGAGAGTAGTCGGACCTCAGTGGGAGCACGTTCCAGGACTTGGGGAGTCGGACCTGAGTGGGAGTATATTCAGGACATTGGTCGGAACTGAGTGGGAGCTCATTCCAGGGCATGGGGCGTCGGACCTGTCTGCGAACACATTCCAGGGCGTGAACAGTCGGACCTGAGTGGGAGCACATTCCAACGTGTGGGTAGTCAGACCTGGGTGGGAGCACATTCCAGGGTGAGGGAATTCAGACATGAGTGGGAGCACATTCCAGGACGTGAGGAACCAGACCTGAGTGGAAGAACATTCCAGGGCGTGAGTAGTCGGACCTAAGTGGGAGCACATTTCAGCATGTGGGGAGTCAGACCTGAGAAGGAGCACATTCCAGGGCATGGGGAGTCGGACCTGAGTGGGAGCACATTCCAGGGCATGGGGAGTCGGACCTGAGTGGGAGCACATTCCAGGGCATGGGGAGCCGGACCTGAGTGGAAGCATATTCCAATATGTAGTGAGTTGGACCTGAGTGGGAGCCCATTCCAGGGTGTGGGGAGTCAGACCTGAGTTTCAGCATGTTCTGGGGGTGATGAGAGTTGGACCTGAGTGGGAGCATATTCCAGGGCTTGGGGGAGTCAGATCTGAGTGGGAGCACATTCCAGGGTGTGGGCAGTCGGACCTGAGTGGGAGCACATTCCAGGGCGTGGGGAGTCGGACCTGAGTGGGAGCACTTTCCAGGACATGGGGAATCGGACCTGAGTGGGACCACATTCCAGGGCATGGGAAGTCGGGCCTCAGTCGGAGCACATTCCAGGGCGTGGGGAGTCGGAACTGAGTGGGAGCACATTCCAGGGCGTGGGAAGTCAGACCTGTGTGGGAGCACATTCCAGGGCATGGGGAGTCGGACCTGAGTGGGGGCAAATTCCAGGGCTTGGGTTGTCGGACCCGAGTGGGAGCACATCCCACGGCGTGAGGAATCAGACATGAGGGGGAGCACATTCCAAAGCGAGAGAAGTCGGATCTGAGTGGGAGCACATTCCAGGGCGAGAGTAGTCGGACCTGAGAGGGAGCACGTACCAGGACATGGGGAGTCGGACCTGAGTGGGAGCATATTCCAGGACATTGGTCGGTCCTGAGTGGGAGCTCATTCCAGGGCATGGGGCGTCGGCCCTGACTGGGAACACATTCCAGGGCGTGAAGAGTCGGACCTGAGTGGGAGCACATTCCAGGGCTTGGGTTGTCGGCCCTGAGTGGGAGCACATCGTACGGCCTGAGGAATCAGACATGAGTGGGAGCACATTCCAGGGCGGGAGTAGTTGGACCTGAGTGGGAGCACGTTCCAGGACATGGGGAGTCGGACCTGAGTGGGAGTATATTCCAGGACATTGGTCGGACCTGAGTGGGAGCTCATTCCAGGGCATGGGGCGGCGGACCTTACTGGGAACACATTCCAGGGCGTGAAGAGTCGGACCTGAGTGGCAGCACATTCCAACGTGTGGGGAGTCAGACCAGGGTGGAAGCACATTCCAGGGCGAGGGGACTCAGACATGAGTGGGAGCACATTCCAGGACGTGAGGAACCAGACCTGAGTGGAAGAACATTCCAGGGCGTTAGTAGTCGGACCTAAGTGGGAGCACATTCCAGCATGTGGGGAGTCAGACCTGAGAAGCAGGAACTTCCAGGGCATGGGGATTCGGACCTGAGTGGGAGCACATTCCAGGGCATGGGGAGTCGGACCTGAGTGGGAGCACATTCCAGGGCATGGGGAGCCGGACCTGAGTGGAAGCATATTCCATTATCTAGTGAGTTGGACCTGAGTGGGAGCCCCTTCCAGGGTGCGGGGAGTCAGACCTGAGTTTCAGCATGTTCTGGGGGTGATGGGAGTTGGACCTGAGTGGGAGCACATTCCAGGGCGTGGGGGAGTCAGATCTGAGTGGGAGCACATTCCAGGGCGTGGGGAGTCGGACCTGAGTGGGAGCACTGTCCAGGACATGGGGAATCGGACCTGAGTGGGAGCACATTCCAGGGCATGGGAAGTCGGGCCTCAGTGGGAGCACATTCCAGGGCGTTGGTAGTCAGTCCTGAGTGTGAGCACATTCCAGGGCATGGGGATTCGGATCTGATTGGGAGCGCGTTCCAGGACGTAGGGAGTCAGACCTGGGTGGGCGCAAATTCCAGGGCACGGGGATTCGGACCTGTTTGGGAGCACATTCCAGGGCCTGGGGAGTCGGAACTGAGTGGGAGCACATTCCAGGGCGTGGGAAGTCAGACCTGAGTGGGAGCATATTCCAGGGCGTGGGAAGTCGGGCCTGAGTGGGAGCACATTTCCGGACACGGGGAGTCGGAACTGAGTGTGAGCACATTCCAGAGCGAGAGGAGTCGGACCTGAGTGGGAGCATGTTCCAGGGCATGGGGAGTCAGACCTGAGTGGAAGCACATTCCAAGACATTGGGAGCCGGATCTGAGTGGAAGCACATTCCAGCATGTGGGGAGTCATACCTGAGATGGAGCACATTCCAGGGCATGGGGAGTCGGACCTGAGTGGGAGCACATTCCAGGGCATGGGGAGTCGGACCTGAGTGGGAGCACTTTCCAGGGCATGGGGAGCCGGACCTGAGTGGAAGCATATTCCATTATATAGCGAGTTGGACCTGAGTGGGAGCCCATTCCAGGGTGTGGGGAGTCAGACCTGAGTTTCAGCATGTTCTGGGGGTGATGGGAGTTGGACCTGAGTGCGAGCATATTCCAGGGCTTGGGGGAGTCAGATCTGAGTGGGAGCACATTCCAGGGTGTGGGCAGTCGGACCTGAGTGGGAGCACATTCCAGGGCGTGGGGAGTCGGACCTGAGTGGGAGCACTTTCCTGGACATGGGGAATCGGACCTGAGTGGGAGCACATTCCAGGGCATGGGAAGTCGGGCCTCAGTGGGAGCACATTCCAGGAAGTGGGAAGTCAGACCTGAGTGGCAGCATGTTCTGGGGGGTGATGGGAGTTGGACCTGATTGGGAGCACGTTCCAGGACGTACGGAGTCAGACCTGGGTGGGCGCAAATTCCAGGGCATGGGGATTCGGACCTGAGTGGGAGCACGTTCCAGGACGTAGGGAGTCAGACCTCAGTGGGCTCACATGCCAGGGCATGGGGAGTCGGACCTGAGTGGCAGCAGATTGCAGAGCATGGGGAGTCGGAACTGAGTGGGAGCACATTCCAGGGCGTGGGAAGTCAGACCTGATTGGGAGCACATTCCAGGGCATGGGGAGTCGGACCTGAGTGGGGGCACATTCCAGGGCTTCGGGAGTCGGACCTGAGAGGGAGCACATCCCACGGCGTGAGGAATCAGACATGAGTGGGAGCACATTCCAGGGCGAGAGAAGTCGGATCTGAGTGGGAGCACATTCCAGGGCAAGAGTAGTCGGACCTGAGTGGGAGCACGTTCCAGGACTTGGGGAGTCGGACCTGAGTGGGAGTATATTCCAGGACATTGGTCGGACCTGAGTGGGAACACATACTAGGGCGTGAAGAGTGGGACCTGATTGGGAGCACATTCCAGGGCGTGGGGAGTCGGACCTGAATGGGAGCACATCGCACGGCCTGAGGAATCAGACATGAGTGGGAGCACATTCCAGGGCGCGAGATGTCGGATCTGAGTGGGAGCACATTCCAGGGCGAGAGTAGTCGGACCTGAGTGGGAGCAAATTCCAGGACATGGGGAGTCGGACCTGAGTGGGAGCACATTCCAGGGCGTGGGAAGTCAGACCTGTGTGGGAGCACATTCCAGGGCATGGGGAGTCGGACCTGAGTGGGGGCACATTCCAGGGCTTGGGTAGTCGGCCCTGAGTGGGAGCACATCGCACAGCCTGAGGAATCAGACATGAGTGGGAGCACATTCCAGGGCGCGAGAAGTCGGATCTGAGTGGGAGCACATTCCAGGGCGAGAGTAGTCGGACCTCAGTGGGAGCACGTTCCAGGACATGGGGAGTCGGACCTGAGTGGGAGTATATTCCAGGACATTGGTCGGACCTGAGTGGGAGCTCATTCCAGGGCATGGGGCGTCGGACCTTACTGGGAACACATTCCAGGGCGTGAAGAGTCGGACCTGAGTGGGAGCACATTCCAACGTGTGGGGAGTCAGACCTGGGTGGAAGCACATTCCAGGGCGAGGGGACTCAGCCATGAGTGGGAGCACATTCCAGGACGTGAGGAACCAGACCTGAGTGGAAGAACATTCCAGGGCGTGAGTAGTCGGACCTAAGTGGGAGCACATTCCAGCATGTGGGGAGTCAGACCTGAGAAGCAGGAACTTCCAGGGCATGGGGATTCGGACCTGAGTGGGAGCACATTCCAGGGCATGGGGAGTCGGACCTGAGTGGGAGCACATTCCAGGGCATGGGGAGCCGGACCTGAGTGGAAGCATATTCCATTATGTAGTGAGTTGGAGCTGAGTGGGAGCCCATTCCAGGGTGTGGGGAGTCAGACCTGAGTTTCAGCATGTTCTGGGGGTGATGGGAGTTGGACCTGAGTGGGAGCACATTCCAGGGCGTGGGGGAGTCAGATCTGAGTGGGAGCACATTCCAGGGCGTGGGGAGTCGGACCTGAGTGGGAGCACTGTCCAGGACATCGGGAATCGGACCTGAGTGGGAGCACATTCCAGGGCATGGGAAGTCGAGCCTCAGTGGGAGCACATTCCAGGGCGTTGGTAGTCAGTCCTGAGTGTGAGCACATTCCAGGTCATGGGGATTCGGACCTGATTGGGAGCGCGTTCCAGGACGTAGGGAGTCAGACCTGGGTGGGCGCAAATTCCAGGGCACGGGGATTCGGACCTGTTTGGGAGCACATTCCAGGGCATGGGGAGTCGGAACAGAGTGGGAGCACATTCCAGGGCATGGGAAGTCAGACCTGAGTGGGAGCATATTCCAGGGCGTGGGAAGTCGGGCCTGAGTGGGAGCACATTTCCGGACACGGGGAGTCGGAACTGAGTGTGAGCACATTCCAGAGCGATAGGAGTCGGACCTGAGTGGGAGCATGTTCCAGGGCATGGGGAGTCAGACCTGAGTGGAAGCACATTCCAAGACATTGGGAGCCGGATCTGAGTGGAAGCACATTCCAGCATGTGGGGAGTCATACCTGAGATGGTGCCCATTCCAGGGCATGGGGAGTCGGACCTGAGTGGGAGCACATTCCAGGGCATGGGGAGTCGGACCTGAGTGGGAGCACTTTCCAGGGCATGGGGAGCCGGACCTGCGTGGAAGCATATTCCATTATGTAGTGAGTTGGACCTGAATGGGAGCCCATTCCAGGGTGTGGGGAGTCAGACCTGAGTTTCAGCATGTTCAGGGGGTGATGGGAGTTGGACCTGAGTGGGAGCATATCCAGGGCTTGGGGGAGTCAGATCTGAGTGGGAGCACATTCCAGGGTGTGGGCAGTCGGACCTGAGTGGGAGCACATTCCAGGGCGTGGGGAGTCGGACCTGAGTGGGAGCACTTTCCTGGACATGGGGAATCGGACCTGAGTGGGAGAACATTCCAGGGCATGGGAAGTCGGGCCTCAGTGGGAGCACATTCCAGGAAGTGGGAAGTCAGACCTGAGTGGCAGCATGTTCTGGGGGGTGATGGGAGTTGGACGTGATTGGGAGCACGTTCCAGGGCGTACGGAGTCAGACCTGGGTGGGCGCAAATTCCAGGGCATGGGGATTCGGACCTGAGTGGGAGCACGTTCCAGGACATAGGGAGTCAGACCTCAGTGGGCTCACATGCCAGGTCATGGGGAGTCGGACCTGCGTGGCAGCAGATTCCAGAGCATGGGGAGTCGGAACTGAGTGGGAGCACATTCCAGGGCGTGGGAAGTCAGACCTGATTGGGAGCACATTCCAGGGCATGGGGAGTCGGACCTGAGTGGGGGCACATTCCAGGGCTTCGGGAGTCGGACCTGAGTGGGAGCATATCCCACGGCGTGAGGAATCAGACATGAGTGGGAGCACATTCCAGGGCGAGAGAAGTCGGATCTGAGTGGGAGCACATTCCAGTGCGAGAGTAGTCGGACCTGAGTGGGAGCACGTTCCAGGACTTGGGGAGTCGGACCTGAGTGGGAGTATATTCCAGGACATTGGTCTGACCTGAGTGGGAGCTCATTCCAGGGCATGGGGCGTCGGACCTGACTGGGAACACATTCCAGGGCGTGAAGAGTCGGACCTGAGTGGGAGCACATTCCAACGTGTGGGGAGTCAGACCTGGGTGGGAGCACATTCCAGGGCGAGGGGAGTCAGACATGAGTGGGAGCACATTCCAGGACGTGAGGAACCAGACCTGAGTGGAAGAACATTCCAGGGCGTGAGTAGTCGGACCTAAGTGGGAGCACATTCCAGCATGTGGGGAGTCAGACCTGAGAAGGAGCACATTCAAGGGCATGGGGAGTCGGACCTGAGTGGGAGCACATTCCAGGGCATGGGGAGTCGGACCTGAGTGGGAGCACATTCCAGGGCATGGGGTGCCGGACCTGAGTGGAAGCATATTCCATTATGTAGTGAGTTGATCCTGAGTGGGAGCCCATTCCAGGGTGTGGGGTGTCAGACCTGCGTTTCAGCATGTTCTGGGGGTGATGGGAGTTGGACCTGAGTGGGAGCATATTCCAGGGCTTGGGGGAGTCAGATCTGAGTGGGAGCACATTCCAGGGTGTGGGCAGTCGGACCTGAGTGGGAGCACATTCCAGGGCGTGGGGAGTCGGACCTGAGTGGGAGCACTTTCCAGGACATGGGGAATCGGACCTGAGTGGTAGCACATTCCAGGGCATGGGAAGTCGGGCCTCAGTGGGAGCACATTCCAGGGCGTGGGGAGTCGGAACTGAGTGGGATCACATTCCAGGGCGTGGGAAGTCAGACCTGTGTGGGAGCACATTCCAGGGCATGGGGAGTCGGACCTGAGTGGGGGCACATTCCAGGGCTTGGGTTGTCAGACCCGAGTGGGAGCACATCCCACGGCGTGAGGAATCAGACATGAGGGGGAGCACATTCCAGGGTGAGAGAAGTCGGATCTGAGTGGGAGCACATTCCAGGGCGAGAGTAGTTGGACCTGAGTGGGAGCACGTTCCAAGACATGGGGCGTCGGACCTGACTGGGAACACATACCAGGGCGTGAAGAGTCGGACCTGATTGGGAGCACATTCCAGGGCGTGGGGAGTCGGAACTGAGTGGGAGCACTTTCCAGGACATGGGGAATCGGACCTGAGTGGGTGCACATTCCAGGGCATGGGAAGTCGGGCCTCAGTGGGAGCACATTCCTGGGCGTGGGGTTTCGGAACTGAGTGGGAGCACATTCCAGGGCGTGGGAAGTCAGACCTGTGTGGGAGCACATTCCAGGGCATGGGGAGTCGGACCTGAGTGGGGGCACATTCCAGGGCTTGGGTAGTCGGCCCTGAGTGGGAGCACATCGCACGGCCTGAGGAATCAGAGATGAGTGGGAGCACATTCCAGGGCGAGAGAAGTCGGATCTGAGTGGGAGCACATTCCAGGGCGAGAGTAGTCGGACCTGAGTGGGAGCACGTTCCAGGACATGGGGAATCGGACCTGAGTGGGAGCACATTCCAGGGCATGGGAAGTCGGGCCTCAGTGGGAGCACATTCCAGGGCGTTGGTAGTCAGTGCTGAGTGTGAGCACATTCCAGGGCATGGGGATTCGGACCTGATTGGGAGCGCGTTCCAGGACGTAGGGAGTCAGACCTGGGTGGGCGCAAATTCCAGGGCACGGGGATTCGGACCTGTTTGGGAGCACATTCCAGGGCATGGGGAGTCGGAACTGATTGGGAGCACATTCCAGGGCGTGGGAAGTCAGACCTGAGTGGGAGCATATTCCAGGGCATGGGAAGTCGGGCCTGAGTGGGAGCACATTTCCGGACACGGGGAGTCGGAACTGAGTGTGAGCACATTCCAGAGCGAGAGGAGTCAGACCTGAGTGGGAGCATGTTCCAGGGCATGGGGAGTCAGACCTGAGTGGAAGCACATTCCAAGACATTGGGAGCCGGATCTGAGTGGAAGCACATTCCAGCATGTGGGGAGTCATACCTGAGATGGAGCACATTCCAGGGCATGGGGAGTCGGACCTGAGTGGGAGCACATTCCAGGGCATGGGGAGTCGGACCTGAGTGGGAGCACTTTCCAGGGCATGGGGAGCCGGACCTGAGTGGAAGCATATTCCATTATGTAGTGAGTTGGACCTGAGTGGGAGCCCATTCCAGGGTGTGGGGAGTCAGACCTGAGTTTCAGCATGTTCTGGGGGTGATGGGATTTGGACCTGAGTGGGAGCATGTTCCAGGGCTTGGGGGAGACAGATCTGAGTGGGAGCACATTCCAGGGTGTGGGCAGTCGGACCTGAGTGGGAGCACATTCCAGGGCGTGGGGAGTCGGACCTGAGTGGGAGCACTTTCCTGGACATGGGGAATCGGACCTGAGTGGGAGCACATTCCAGGGCATGGGAAGTCGGGCCTCAGTGGGAGCACATTCCAGGAAGTGGGAAGTCAGACCTGAGTGGCAGCATGTTCTGGGGGGTGATGGGAGTTGGACCTGATTGGGAGCACGTTCCAGGACGTACGGAGTCAGACCTGGGTGGGCGCAAATTCCAGGGCATGGGGATTCGGACCTGAGTGGGAGCACATTCCAGGACGTAGGGAGTCAGACCTCAGTGGGCTCACATGCCAGGGCATGGGGAGTCGGACCTGAGTGGCAGTAGATTCCAGAGCATGGGGAGTCGGAACTGAGTGGGAGCACATTCCAGGGCGTGGGAAGTCAGACCTGATTGGGAGCACATTCCAGGGCATGGGGAGTCGGACCTGAGTGGGAGCACATCCCATGGCGTGAGGAATCAGACATGAGTGGGAGCACATTCCAGGGCGAGAGAAGTCGGATCTGAGTGGGAGCACTTTCCAGGGCGAGAGTAGTCGGACCTCAGTGGGAGCACGTTCCAGGACTTGGGGAGTCGGACCTGAGTGGGAGTATATTCAGGACATTGGTCGGAACTGAGTGGGAGCTCATTCCAGGGCATGGGGCGTCGGACCTGTCTGCGAACACATTCCAGGGCGTGAAGAGTCGGACCTGAGGGGGAGCACATTCCAACGTGTGGGGAGTCAGACCTGGGTGGGAGCACATTCCAGGGTGAGGGAATTCAGACATGAGTGGGAGCACATTCCAGGACGTGAGGAACCAGACCTGAGTGGAAGAACATTCCAGGGCGTGAGTAGTCGGACCTAAGTGGGAGCACATTTCAGCATGTGGGGAGTCAGACCTGAGAAGGAGCACATTCCAGGGCATGGGGAGTCGGACCTGAGTGGGAGCACATTCCAGGGCATGGGGAGTCGGACCTGAGTGGGAGCACATTCCAGGGCATGGGGAGCCGGACCTGAGTGGAAGCATATTCCAATATGTAGTGAGTTGGACCTGAGTGGGAGCCCATTCCAGGGTGTGGGGAGTCAGACCTGAGTTTCAGCATGTTCTGGGGGTGATGAGAGTTGGACCTGAGTGGGAGCATATTCCAGGGCTTGGGGGAGTCAGATCTGAGTGGGAGCACATTCCAGGGTGTGGGCAGTCGGACCTGAGTGGGAGCACATTCCAGGGCGTGGGGAGTCGGACCTGAGTGGGAGCACTTTCCAGGACATGGGGAATCGGACCTGAGTGGGAGCACATTCCAGGGCATGAGAAGTCGGGCCTCAGTCGGAGCACATTCCAGGGCGTGGGGAGTCGGAACTGAGTGGGAGCACATTCCAGGGCGTGGGAAGTCAGACCTGTGTGGGAGCACATTCCAGGGCATGGGGCGTCGGACCTGACTGGGAACACATTCCAGGGCGTGAAGAGTCGGACCTGAGTGGGAGCAGATACCAACGTGTGGGGAGTCAGACCTGGGTGGGAGCACATTCCAGGGCGAGGGGAGTCAGACATGAGTGGGAGCACATTCCAGGACGTGAGGAACCAGACCTGAGTGGAAGAACATTCCAGGGCGTGGGTAGTCGGACCTAAGTGGGAGCACATTCCAGCATGTGGGGAGTCAGACCTGAGAAGGAGCACATTCCAGGGCATGGGGAGTCGGACCTGAGTGGGAGCACATTCCAGGGCATGGGGAGTCGGACCTGAGTGGGAGCACATTCCAGGGCATGGGGAGCCGGACCTGAGTGGAAGCATATTCCATTATGTAGTGAGTTGGACCTGAGTGGGAGCACATTCCAGGGTGTGGGGTGTCAGACCTGAGTTTCAGCATGTTCTGGGGGTGATGGGAGTTGGACCTGAGTGGGAGCATATTCCAGGGCTTGGGGGAGTCAGATCTGAGTGGGAGCACATTCCAGGGTGTGGGCAGTCGGACCTGAGTGGGAGCACATTCCAGGGCGTGGGGAGTCGGACCTGAGTGGGAGCACTTTCCTGGACATGGGGAATCGGACCTGAGTGGGAGCACATTCCAGGGCATGGGAAGTCGGGCCTCAGTGGGAGCACATTCCAGGAAGTGGGAAGTCAGACCTGAGTGGCAGCATGTTCTGGGGGGTGATGGGAGTTGGACCTGATTGGGAGCACGTTCCAGGACGTACGGAGTCAGACCTGGGTGGGCGCAAATTCCAGGGCATGGGGATTCGGACCTGAGTGGGAGCACGTTCCAGGACGTAGGGAGTCAGACCTCAGTGGGCTCACATGCCAGGGCATGGGGAGTCGGACCTGAGTGGCAGCAGATTCCAGAGCATGGGGAGTCGGAACTGAGTGGGAGCACATTCCAGGGCGTGGGAAGTCAGACCTGATTGGGAGCACATTCCAGGGCATGGGGAGTCGGACCTGAGTGGGAGCACATCCCATGGCGTGAGGAATCAGACATGAGTGGGAGCACATTCCAGGGCGAGAGAAGTCGGATCTGAGTGGGAGCACTTTCCAGGGCGAGAGTAGTCGGACCTCAGTGGGAGCACGTTCCAGGTCTTGGGGAGTCGGACCTGAGTGGGAGTATATTCAGGACATTGGTCGGAACTGAGTGGGAGCTCATTCCAGGGCATGGGGCATCGGACCTGTCTGCGAACACATTCCAGGGCGTGAAGAGTCGGACCTGAGTGGGAGCACATTCCAACGTGTGGGGAGTCAGACCTGGGTGGGAGCACATTCCAGGGTGAGGGAATTCAGACATGAGTGGGAGCACATTCCAGGACCTGAGGAACCAGACCTGAGTGGAAGAACATTCCAGGGCGTGAGTAGTCGGACCTAAGTGGGAGCACATTTCAGCATGTGGGGAGTCAGACCTGAGAAGGAGCACATTCCAGGGCATGGGCAGTCGGACCTGAGTGGGAGCACATTCCAGGGCGTGGGGAGTCGGACCTCAGTGGGCTCACATGCCAGGGCATGGGGAGTCGGACCTGAGTGGCAGCAGATTCCAGAGCATGGGGAGTCGGAACTGAGTGGGAGCACATTCCAGGGCGTGGGAAGTCAGACCTGATTGGGAGCACATTCCAGGGCATGGGGAGTCGGACCTGAGTGGGAGCACATCCCATGGCGTGAGGAATCAGACATGAGTGGGAGCACATTCCAGGGCGAGAGAAGTCGGATCTGAGTGGGAGCACTTTCCAGGGCGAGAGTAGTCGGACCTCAGTGGGAGCACGTTCCAGGACTTGGGGAGTCGGACCTGAGTGGGAGTATATTCAGGACATTGGTCGGAACTGAGTGGGAGCTCATTCCAGGGCATGGGGCGTCGGACCTGTCTGCGAACACATTCCAGGGCGTGAACAGTCGGACCTGAGTGGAAGCACATTCCAACGTGTGGGGAGTCAGACCTGGGTGGGAGCATATTCCAGGGTGAGGGAATTCAGACATGAGTGGGAGCACATTCCAGGACGTGAGGAACCAGACCTGAGTGGAAGAACATTCCAGGGCGTGAGTAGTCGGACCTAAGTGGGAGCACATTTCAGCATGTGGGGAGTCAGACCTGAGAAGGAGCACATTCCAGGGCATGGGGAGTCGGACCTGAGTGGGAGCACATTCCAGGGCATGGGGAGTCGGACCTGAGTGGGAGCACATTCCAGGGCATGGGGAGCCGGACCTGAGTGGAAGCATATTCCAATATGTAGTGAGTTGGACCTGAGTGGGAGCCCATTCCAGGGTGTGGGGAGTCAGACCTGAGTTTCAGCATGTTCCGGGGGTGATGAGAGTTGGACCTGAGTGGGAGCATATTCCAGGCCTTGGGGGAGTCAGATCTGAGTGGGAGCACATTCCAGGGTGTGGGCAGTCGGACCTGAGTGGGAGCACATTCCAGGGCGTGGGGAGTCGGACCTGAGTGGGAGCACTTTCCAGGACATGGGGAATCGGACCTGAGTGGGAGCACATTCCAGGGCATGAGAAGTCGGGCCTCAGTCGGAGCACATTCCAGGGCGTGGGGAGTCGGAACTGAGTGGGAGCACATTCCAGGGCGTGGGAAGTCAGACCTGTGAGGGAGCACATTCCAGGGCATGGGGCGTCGGACCTGACTGGGAACACATTCCAGGGCGTGAAGAGTCGGACCTGAGTGGGAGCAGATACCAACGTGTGGGGAGTCAGACCTGGGTGGGAGCACATTCCAGGGCGAGGGGAGTCAGACATGAGTGGGAGCACATTCCAGGACGTGAGGAACCAGACCTGAGTGGAAGAACATTCCAGGGCGTGGGTAGTCGGACCTAAGTGGGAGCACATTCCAGCATGTGGGGAGTCAGACCTGAGAAGGAGCACATTCCAGGGCATGGAGAGTCGGACCTGAGTGGGAGCACATTCCAGGGCATGGGGAGTCGGACCTGAGTGGGAGCACATTCCAGGGCATGGGGAGCCGGACCTGAGTGGAAGCATATTCCATTATGTAGTGAGTTGGACCTGAGTGGGAGCACATTCCAGGGTGTGGGGTGTCAGACCTGCGTTTCAGCATGTTCTGGGGGTGATGGGAGTTGGACCTGAGTGCGAGCATATTCCAGGGCTTGGGGGAGTCAGATCTGAGTGGGAGCACATTCCAGGGTGTGGGCAGTCGGACCTGAGTGGGAGCACATTCCAGGGCGTGGGGAGTCGGACCTGAGTGGGAGCACTTTCCTGGACATGGGGAATCGGACCTGAGTGGGAGCACATTCCAGGGCATGGGAAGTCGGGCCTCAGTGGGAGCACATTCCAGGAAGTGGGAAGTCAGACCTGAGTGGCAGCATGTTCTGGGGGGTGATGGGAGTTGGACCTGATTGGGAGCACGTTCCAGGACGTACGGAGTCAGACCTGGGTGGGCGCAAATTCCAGGGCCTGGGGATTCGGACCTGAGTGGGAGCACGTTCCAGGACGTCGGGAGTCAGACCTCAGTGGGCTCACATGCCAGGGCATGGGGAGTCGGACCTGAGTGGCAGCAGATTCCAGAGCATGGGGAGTCGGAACTGAGTGGGAGCACATTCCAGGGCGTGGGAAGTCAGACCTGATTGGGAGCACATTCCAGGGCATGGGGAGTCGCACCTGAGTGGGAGCACATCCCATGGCGTGAGGAATCAGACATGAGTGGGAGCACATTCCAGGGCGAGAGAAGTCGGATCTGAGTGCGAGCACTTTCCAGGGCGAGAGTAGTCGGACCTAAGTGGGAGCACGTTCCAGGACTTGCGGAGTCGGACCTGAGTGGGAGTATATTCAGGACATTGGTCGGAACTGAGTGGGAGCTCATTCCAGGGCATGGGGCGTCGGACCTGTCTGCGAACACATTCCAGGGCGTGAAGAGTCGGACCTGAGTGGGAGCACATTCCAATGTGTGGGGAGTCAGACCTGGGTGGGAGCACATTCCAGGTTGAGGGAATTCAGACATGAGTGGGAGCACATTCCAGGACGTGAGGAACCAGACCTGAGTGGAAGAACATTCCAGGGCGTGAGTAGTCGGACCTAAGTGGGAGCACATTTCAGCATGTGGGGAGTCAGACCTGAGAAGGAGCACATTCCAGGGCATGGGGAGTCGGACCTGAGTGGGAGCACATTCCAGGGCGTGGGGAGTCGGACCTGAGTGGGAGCACTTTCCAGGAGATGGGGAATCGGACCTGAGTGGGAGCACATTCCAGGGCATGGGAAGTCGGGCCTCAGTCGGAGCACATTCCAGGGCGTGGGGAGTCGGAACTGAGTGGGAGCACATTCCAGGGCGTGGGAAGTCAGACCTGTGTGGGAGCACATTCCAGGGCATGGCGAGTCGGACCTGAGTGGGGGCACATTCCAGGGCTTGGGTTGTCGGACCCGAATGGGAGCACATCCCACGGCGTGAGGAATCAGACATGAGGGGGAGCACATTCCAAAGCGAGAGAAGTCGGATCTGAGTGGGAGCACATTCCAGGGCGAGAGTAGTCGGACCTGAGAGGGAGCACGTACCAGGACATGGGGAGTCGGACCTGAGTGGGAGTATATTCCAGGACATTGGTCGGTCCTGAGTGGGTGCTCATTCCAGGGCATGGGGCGTCGGCCCTGACTGGGAACACATTCCAGGGCGTGGGTAGTCGGACCTAAGTGGGAGCACATTCCAGCATGTGGGGAGTCAGACCTGAGAAGGAGCACATTCCAGGGCATGGGGAGTCGGACCTGAGTGGGAGCACATTCCAGGGCATGGGGAGTCGGACCTGAGTGGGAGCACATTCCAGGGCATGGGGAGCCGGACCTGAGTGGAAGCATATTCCATTATGTAGGGAGTTGGACCTGAGTGGGAGCACATTCCAGGGTGTGGGGTGTCAGACCTGCGTTTCAGCATGTTCTGGGGGTGATGGGAGTTGGACCTGAGTGGGAGCATATTCCAGGGCTTGGGGGAGTCAGATCTGAGTGGGAGCACATTCCAGGGTGTGGGCAGTCGGACCTGAGTGGGAGCACATTCCAGGGCGTGGGGAGTCGGACCTGAGTGGGAGCACTTTCCTGGACATGGGGAATCGGACCTGAGTGGGAGCACATTCCAGGGCATGGGAAGTCGGGCCTCAGTGGGAGCACATTCCAGGAAGTGGGAAGTCAGACCTGAGTGGCAGCATGTTCTGGGGGGTGATGGGAGTTGGACCTGATTGGGAGCACGTTCCAGGACGTACGGAGTCAGACCTGGGTGGGCGCAAATTCCAGGGCCTGGGGATTCGGACCTGAGTGGGAGCACGTTCCAGGACGTAGGGAGTCAGACCTCAGTGGGCTCACATGCCAGGGCATGGGGAGTCGGACCTGAGTGGCAGCAGATTCCAGAGCATGGGGAGTCGGAACTGAGTGGGAGCACATTCCAGGGCGTGGGAAGTCAGACCTGATTGGGAGCACATTCCAGGGCATGGGGAGTCGCACCTGAGTGGGAGCACATCCCATGGCGTGAGGAATCAGACATGAGTGGGAGCACATTCCAGGGCGAGAGAAGTCGGATCTGAGTGGGAGCACTTTCCAGGACTTGCGGAGTCGGACCTGAGTGGGAGTATATTCAGGACATTGGTCGGAACTGAGTGGGAGCTCATTCCAGGGCATGGGGCGTCGGACCTGTCTGCGAACACATTCCAGGGCGTGAAGAGTCGGACCTGAGTGGGAGCACATTCCAATGTGTGGGGAGTCAGACCTGGGTGGGAGCACATTCCAGGTTGAGGGAATTCAGACATGAGTGGGAGCACATTCCAGGACGTGAGGAACCAGACCTGAGTGGAAGAACATTCCAGGGCGTGAGTAGTCGGACCTAAGTGGGAGCACATTTCAGCATGTGGGGAGTCAGACCTGAGAAGGAGCACATTCCAGGGCATGGGGAGTCGGACCTGAGTGGGAGCACATTCCAGGGCGTGGGGAGTCGGACCTGAGTGGGAGCACTTTCCAGGACATGGGGAATCGGACCGGAGTGGGAGCACATTCCAGGGCATGGGAAGTCGGGCCTCAGTCGGAGCACATTCCAGGGCGTGGGGAGTCGGAACTGAGTGGGAGCACATTCCAGGGCGTGGGAAGTCAGACCTGTGTGGGAGCACATTCCAGGGCATGGGGAGTCGGACCTGAGTGGGGGCACATTCCAGGGCTTGGGTTGTCGGACCCGAATGGGAGCACATCCCACGGCGTGAGGAATCAGACATGAGGGGGAGCACATTCCAAAGCGAGAGAAGTCGGATCTGAGTGGGAGCACATTCCAGGGCGAGAGTAGTCGGACCTGAGAGGGAGCACGTACCAGGACATGGGGAGTCGGACCTGAGTGGGAGTATATTCCAGGACATTGGTCGGTCCTGAGTGGGTGCTCATTCCAGGGCATGGGGCGTCGGCCCTGACTGGGAACACATTCCAGGGCGTGAAGAGTCGGACCTGAGTGGGAGCACATTCCAGGGCTTGGGTTGTCGGCCCTGAGTGGGAGCACATCGTACGGCCTGAGGAATCAGACATGAGTGGGAGCACATTCCAGGGCGAGAGTAGTCGGACCTGAGTGGGAGCACGTTCCAGGACATGGGGAGTCGGACCTGAGTGGGAGTATATTCCAGGACATTGGTCGGACCTGAGTGGGAGCTTATTCCAGGGCATGGGGCGGCGGACCTTACTGGGAACACATTCCAGGGCGTGAAGAGTCGGACCTGAGTGGCAGCACATTCCAACGTGTGGGGAGTCAGACCAGGGTGGAAGCACATTCCAGGGCGAGGGGACTCAGACATGAGTGGGAGCACATTCCAGGACGTGAGGAACCAGACCTGAGTGGAAGAACATTCCAGGGCGTTAGTAGTCGGACCTAAGTGGGAGCACATTCCAGCATGTGGGGAGTCAGACCTGAGAAGCAGGAACTTCCATGGCATGGGGATTCGGACCTGAGTGGGAGCACATTCCAGGGCATGGGGAGTCGGACCTGAGTGGGAGCACATTCCAGGGCATGGGGAGCCGGACCTGAGTGGAGGCATATTCCATTATGTAGTGAGTTGGACCTGAGTGGGAGCCCCTTCCAGGGTGTGGGGAGTCAGACCTGAGTTTCAGCATGTTCTGGGGGTGATGGGAGTTGGACCTGAGTGGGAGCACATTCCAGGGCGTGGGGGAGTCAGATCTGATTGGGAGCACATTCCAGGGCGTGGGGAGTCGGACCTGAGTGGGAGCACTGTCCAGGACATGGGGAATCGGACCTGAGTGGGAGCACATTCCAGGGCATGGGAAGTCGGGCCTCAGTGGGAGCACATTCCAGGGCGTTGGTAGTCAGTCCTGAGTGTGAGCACATTCCAGGGCATGGGGATTCGGACCTGATTGGGAGCGCGATCCAGGACATAGGGAGTCAGACCTGGGTGGGCGCAAATTCCAGGGTACGGGGATTCGGACCTGTTTGGGAGCACATTCCAGGGCCTGGGGAGTCGGAACTGAGTGGGAGCACATTCCAGGGCGTGGGAAGTCAGACCTGAGTGGGAGCATATTCCAGGGCGTGGGAAGTCGGGCCTAAGTGGGAGCACATTTCCGGACACGGGGAGTCGGAACTGAGTGTGAGCACATTCCAGAGCGAGAGGAGTCGGACCTGTGTGGGAGCATGTTCCAGGGCATGGGGAGTCAGACTGAGTGGAAGCACATTCCAAGACACTGGGAGCCGGATCTGAGTGGAAGCACATTCCAGCATGTGGGGAGTCATACCTGAGATGGAGCACATTCCAGGGCATGGGGAGTCGGACCTGAGTGGGAGCACATTCCAGGGCATGGGGAGTCGGACCTGAGTGGGAGCACTTTCCAGGGCATGGGGAGCCAGACCTGAGTGGAAGCATATTCCATTATGTAGTGAGTTGGACCTGAGTGGGAGCCCATTCCAGGGTGTGGGGAGTCAGACCTGAGTTTCAGCATGTTCTGGGGGTGATGGAAGTTGGACCTGAGTGGGAGCATATTCCAGGGCTTGGGGGAGTCACATCTGAGTGGGAGCACATTCCAGGGTGTGGGCAGTCGGACCTGAGTGGGAGCACATTCCAGGGCGTGGGGAGTCGGACCTGAGTGGGAGCACTTTCCTGGACATGGGGAATCGGACCTAAGTGGGAGCACATTCCAGGGCATGGGAAGTCGGGCCTCAGTGGGAGCACATTCCAGGAAGTGGGAAGTCAGACCTGAGTGGCAGCATGTTCTGGGGGGTGATGGGAGTTGGACCTGATTGGGAGCACGTTCCAGGACGTACGGAGTCAGACCTGGGTGGGCGCAAATTCCAGGGCATGGGGATTCGGACCTGAGTGGGAGCACGTTCCAGGACGTAGGGAGTCAGACCTCAGTGGGCTCACATTCCAGGGCATGGGGAGTCGGACCTGAGTGGCAGCAGATTCCAGAGCATGGGGAGTCGGAACTGAGTGGGAGCACATTCCAGGGCGTGGGAAGTCAGACCTGATTGGGAGCACATTCCAGGGCATGGGGAGTCGGACCTGAGTGGGGGCACATTCCAGGGCTTCGGGAGTCGGACCTGAGAGGGAGCACATCCCACGGCGTGAGGAATCAGACATGAGTGGGAGCACATTCCAGGTCGAGAGAAGTCGGAACTGAGAGGGAGCACATTCCAGGGCGAGAGTAGTCGGACCTGAGTGGGAGCACGTTCCAGGACTTGGGGAGTCGGACCTGAGTGGGAGTATATTCCAGGACATTGGTCGGACCTGAGTGGGAGCTCATTCCAGGGCATGTGGCGTCGGACCTGACTGGGAACACATTCCAGGGCGTGAAGAGTCGGACCTGAGTGGGAGCAGATTCCAACGTGTGGGGAGTCAGACCTGGGTGGGAGCACATTCCAGGGCGAGGGGAGTCAGACATGAGTGGGAGCACATTCCAGGACGTGAGGAACCAGACCTGAGTGGAAGAACATTCCAGGGCGTGAGTAGTCGGACCTAAGTGGGAGCACATTCCAGCATGTGGGGAGTCAGACCTGAGAAGGAGCACATTCCAGGGCATGGGGAGTCGGACCTTAGTGGGAGCACATTCCAGGGCATGGGGAGTCGGACCTGAGTGGGAGCACATTCCAGGGCATGGGGAGCCGGACCTGAGTGGAAGCATATTCCATTATGTAGTGAGTTGGACCTGAGTGGGAGCACATTCCAGGGTGTGGGGTGTCAGACCTGCGTTTCAGCATGTTCTGGGGGTGATGGGAGTCGGACCTGAGTGGGAGCATTTTCCAGGGCATGGGGAATCGGACCTGAGTGGTAGCACATTCCAGGGCATGGGAAGTCGGGACTCAGTGGGAGCACATTCCAGGGCGTGGGGAGTCGGAACTGAGTGGGATCACATTCCAGGGCGTGGGAAGTCAGACCTGTGTGGGAGCACATTCCAGGGCATGGGGAGTCGGACCTGAGTGGGGGCACATTCCAGGGCTTCAGTTGTCAGACCCAAGTGGGAGCACATCCCACGGCGTGAGGAATCAGACATGAGGGGGAGCACATTCCAGGGTGAGAGAAGTCGGATCTGAGTGGGAGCACATTCCAGGGCGAGTGTAGTTGGACCTGAGTGGGAGCACGTTCCAAGACATGGGGCGTCGGACCTGACTGGGAACACATACCAGGGCGTGAAGAGTCGGACCTGATTGGGAGCACATTCCAGGGCATGGGGAGTCGGACCTGAGTGGGAGCACATCGCACGGCCTGAGGAATCAGACATGAGTGGGAGCACATTCCAGGGCGCGAGATGTCGGATCTGAGTGGGAGCACATTCCAGGGCGAGAGTAGTCGGACCTGAGTGGGAGCACGTTCCAGGACATGGGGAGTCGGACCTGAGTGGGAGCACATTCCAGGGCGTGGGAAGTCAGACCTGTGTGGGAGCACATTCCAGGGCATGGGGAGTCGGACCTGAGTGGGGGCACATTCCAGGGCTTGGGTAGTCGGCCCTGAGTGGGAGCACATCGCACAGCCTGAGGAATCAGACATGAGTGGGAGCACATTCCAGGGCGCGAGAAGTCGGATCTGAGTGGGAGCACATTCCAGGGCGAGAGTAGTCGGACCTGAGTGGGAGCACGTTCCAGGACATGGGGAGTCGGACCTGAGTGGGAGTATATTCCAGGACATTGGTCGGACCTGAGTGGGAGCTCATTCCAGGGCATGGGGCGTCGGACCTTACTGGGAACACATTCCAGGGCGTGAAGAGTCGGACCTGAGTGGGAGCACATTCCAACGTGTGGGGATTCAGACCTGGGTGGAAGCACATTCCAGGGCGAGGGGACTCAGACATGAGTGGGAGCACATTCCAGGACGTGAGGAACCAGACCTGAGTGGAAGAACATTCCAGGGCGTGAGTAGTCGGACCTAAGTGGGAGTACATTCCAGGGCATGTGGGGAGTCAGACCTGAGAAGCAGGAACTTCCAGGGCATGGGGATTCGGACCTGAGTGGGAGCACATTCCAGGGCATGGGGAGTCGGACCTGAGTGGGAGCACATTCCAGGGCATGGGGAGCCGGACCTGAGTGGAAGCATATTCCATATTGTAGTGAGTTGGAGCTGAGTGGGAGCCCATTCCAGGGTGTGGGGAGTCAGACCTGAGTTTCAGCATGTTCTGGGGGTGATGGGAGTTGGACCTGAGTGGGAGCACATTCCAGGGCGTGGGGGAGTCAGATCTGAGTGGGAGCACATTCCAGGGCGTGGGGAGTCGGACCTGAGTGGGAGCACTGTCCAGGACATGGGGAATCGGACCTGAGTGGGAGTATATTCCAGGACATTGGTCGGACCTGAGTGGGAGCTCATTCCAGGGCATGTGGCGTCGGACCTGACTGGGAACACATTCCAGGGCGTGAAGAGTCGGACCTGAGTGGGAGCAGATTCCAACGTGTGGGGAGTCAGACCTGGGTGGGAGCACATTCCAGGGCGAGGGGAGTCAGACATGAGTGGGAGCACATTCCAGGACGTGAGGAACCAGACCTGAGTGGAAGAACATTCCAGGGCGTGAGTAGTCGGACCTAAGTGGGAGCACATTCCAGCATGTGGGGAGTCAGACCTGAGAAGGAGCACATTCCAGGGCATGGGGAGTCAGACCTTAGTGGGAGCACATTCCAGGGCATGGGGAGTCGGACCTGAGTGGGAGCACATTCCAGGGCATGGGGAGCCGGACCTGAGTGGAAGCATATTCCATTATGTAGTGAGTTGGACCTGAGTGGGAGCACATTCCAGGGTGTGGGGTGTCAGACCTGCGTTTCAGCATGTTCTGGGGGTGATGCGAGTCGGACCTGAGTGGGAGCATTTTCCAGGGCATGGGGAATCGGACCTGAGTGGTAGCACATTCCAGGGCATGGGAAGTCGGGACTCAGTGGGAGCACATTCCAGGGCGTGGGGAGTCGGAACTGAGTGGGATCACATTCCAGGGCGTGGGAAGTCAGACCTGTGTGGGAGCACATTCCAGGGCATGGGGAGTCGGACCTGAGTGGGGGCACATTCCAGGGCTTCGGTTGTCAGACCCAAGTGGGAGCACATCCCACGGCGTGAGGAATCAGACATGAGGGGGAGCACATTCCAGGGTGAGAGAAGTCGGATCTGAGTGGGAGCACATTCCAGGGCGAGTGTAGTTGGACCTGAGTGGGAGCACGTTCCAAGACATGGGGCGTCGGACCTGACTGGGAACACATACCAGGGCGTGAAGAGTCGGACCTGATTGGGAGCACATTCCAGGGCGTGGGGAGTCGGACCTGAGTGGGAGCACATCGCACGGCCTGAGGAATCAGACATGAGTGGGAGCACATTCCAGGGCGCGAGATGTCGGATCTGAGTGGGAGCACATTCCAGGGCGAGAGTAGTCGGACCTGAGTGGGAGCACGTTCCAGGACATGGGGAGTCGGACCTGAGTGGGAGCACATTCCAGGGCGTGGGAAGTCAGACCTGTGTGGGAGCACATTCCAGGGCATGGGGAGTCGGACCTGAGTGGGGGCACATTCCAGGGCTTGGGTAGTCGGCCCTGAGTGGGAGCACATCGCACAGCCTGAGGAATCAGACATGAGTGGGAGCACATTCCAGGGCGCGAGAAGTCGGATCTGAGTGGGAGCACATTCCAGGGCGAGAGTAGTCGGACCTGAGTGGGAGCACGTTCCAGGACATGGGGAGTCGGACCTGAGTGGGAGTATATTCCAGGACATTGGTCGGACCTGAGTGGGAGCTCATTCCAGGGCATGGGGCGTCGGACCTTACTGGGAACACATTCCAGGGCGTGAAGAGTCGGACCTGAGTGGGAGCACATTCCAACGTGTGGGGATTCAGACCTGGGTGGAAGCACATTCCAGGGCGAGGGGACTCAGACATGAGTGGGAGCACATTCCAGGACGTGAGGAACCAGACCTGAGTGGAAGAACATTCCAGGGCGTGAGTAGTCGGACCTAAGTGGGAGCACATTCCAGCATGTGGGGAGTCAGACCTGAGAAGCAGGAACTTCCAGGGCATGGGGATTCGGACCTGAGTGGGAGCACATTCCAGGGCATGGGGAGTCGGACCTGAGTGGGAGCACATTCCAGGGCATGGGGAGCCGGACCTGAGTGGAAGCATATTCCATATTGTAGTGAGTTGGAGCTGAGTGGGAGCCCATTCCAGGGTGTGGGGAGTCAGACCTGAGTTTCAGCATGTTCTGGGGGTGATGGGAGTTGGACCTGAGTGGGAGCACATTCCAGGGCGTGGGGGAGTCAGATCTGAGTGGGAGCACATTCCAGGGCGTGGGGAGTCGGACCTGAGTGGGAGTACTGTCCAGGACATGGGGAATCGGACCTGAGTGGGAGCACATTCCAGGGCATGGGAAGTCGAGCCTCAGTGGGAGCACATTCCAGGGCGTTGGTAGTCAGTCCTGAGTGTGAGCACATTCCAGGTCATGGTGATTCGGACCTGATTGGGAGCGCGTTCCAGGACGTAGGGAGTCAGACCTGGGTGGGCGCAAATTCCAGGGCACGGGGATTCGGACCTGTTTGGGAGCACATTCCAGGGCATGGGGAGTCGGAACAGAGTGGGAGCACATTCCAGGGCATGGGAAGTCAGACCTGAGTGGGAGCATATTCCAGGGCGTGGGAAGTCGGGCCTGAGTGGGAGCACATTTCCGGACACGGGGAGTCGGAACTGAGTGTGAGCACATTCCAGAGCGAGAGGAGTCGGACCTGAGTGGGAGCATGTTCCAGGGCATGGGGAGTCAGACCTGAGTGGAAGCACATTCCAAGACATTGGGAGCCGGATCTGAGTGGAAGCACATTCCAGCATGTGGGGAGTCATACCTGAGATGGAGCCCATTCCAGGGCATGGGGAGTCGGACCTGAGTGGGAGCACATTCCAGGGCATGGGGAGTCGGACCTGAGTGGGAGCACTTTCCAGGGCATGGGGAGCCGGACCTGAGTGGAAGCATATTCCATTATGTAGTGAGTTGGACCTGAGTGGGAGCCCATTCCAGGGTGTGGGGAGTCAGACCTGAGTTTCAGCATGTTCTGGGGGTGATGGGAGTTGGACCTGAGTGGGAGCATATTCCAGGGCTTGGGGGAGTCAGATCTGAGTGGGAGCACATTCCAGGGTGTGGGCAGTCGGACCTGAGTGGGAGCACATTCCAGGGCGTGGGGAGTCGGACCTGAGTGGGAGCACTTTCCTGGACATGGGGAATCGGACCTGAGTGGGAGCACATTCCAGGGCATGGGAAGTCGGGCCTCAGTGGGAGCACATTCCAGGAAGTGGGAAGTCAGACCTGAGTGGCAGCATGTTCTGGGGGGTGATGGGAGTTGGACGTGATTGGGAGCACGTTCCAGGACGTACGGAGTCAGACCTGGGTGGGCGCAAATTCCAGGGCATGGGGATTCGGACCTGAGTGGGAGCACATTCCAGGACATAGGGAGTCAGACCTCAGTGGGCTCACATGCCAGGTCATGGGGAGTCGGACCTGAGTGGCAGCAGATTCCAGAGCATGGGGAGTCGGAACTGAGTGGGAGCACATTCCAGGGCGTGGGAAGTCAGACCTGATTGGGAGCACATTCCAGGGCATGGGGAGTCGGACCTGAGTGGGGGCACATTCCAGGGCTTCGGGAGTCGGACCTGAGTGGGAGCATATCCCACGGCGTGAGGAATCAGACATGAGTGGGAGCACATTCCAGGGCGAGAGAAGTCGGATCTGAGTGGGAGCACATTCGAGGGCGAGAGTAGTCGGACCTGAGTGGGAGCACGTTCCAGGACTTGGGGAGTCGGACCTGAGTGGGAGTATATTCCAGGACATTGGTCTGACCTGAGTGGGAGCTCATTCCAGGGCATGGGGCGTCGGACCTGACTGGGAACACATTCCAGGGCGTGAAGAGTCGGACCTGAGTGGGAGCACATTCCAACGTGTGGGGAGTCAGACCTGGGTGGGAGCACATTCCAGGGCGAGGGGAGTCAGACATGAGTGGGAGCACATTCCAGGACGTGAGGAACCAGACCTGAGTGGAAGAACATTCCAGGGCGTGAGTAGTCGGACCTAAGTGGGAGCACATACCAGCATGTGGGGAGTCAGACCTGAGAAGGAGCACATTCCAGGGCATGGGGAGTCGGACCTGAGTGGGAGCACATTCCAGGGCATGGGGAGTCGGACCTGAGTGGGAGCACATTCCAGGGCATGGGGAGCCGGACCTGAGTGGAAGCATATTCCATTATGTAGTGAGTTGATCCTGAGTGGGAGCCATTCCAGGGTGTGGGGTGTCAGACCTGCGTTTCAGCATGTTCTGGGGGTGATGGGAGTTGGACCTGAGTGGGAGCATATTCCAGGGCTTGGGGGAGTCAGATCTGAGTGGGAGCACATTCCAGGGTGTGGGCAGTCGGACCTGAGTGGTAGCACATTCCAGGGCATGGGAAGTCGGGCCTGTGTGGGAGCACATTCCAGGGCATGGGGAGTCGGACCTGAGTGGGGGCACATTCCAGGGCTTGGGTTGTCAGACCCGAGTGGGAGCACATCCCACGGCGTGAGGAATCAGACATGAGGGGGAGCACATTCCAGGGTGAGAGAAGTCGGATCTGAGTGGGAGCACATTCCAGGGCGAGAGTAGTTGGACCTGAGTGGGAGCACGTTCCAAGACATGGGGCGTCGGACCTGACTGGGAACACATACCAGGGCGTGAAGAGTCGGACCTGATTGGGAGCACATTCCAGGGCGTGGGGAATCGGACCTGAGTGGGAGCACATTCCAGGGCATGGGAAGTCGGGCCTCAGTGGGAGCACATTCCTGGGCGTGGGGTTTCGGAACTGAGTGGGAGCACATTCTAGGGCATGGGAAGTCAGACCTGTGTGGGAGCACATTCCAGGGCATGGGGAGTCGGACCTGAGTGGGGGCACATTCCAGGGCTTGGGTAGTCGGCCCTGAGTGGGAGCACATCGCACGGCCTGTGGAATCAGACATGAGTGGGAGCACATTCCAGGGCGAGAGAAGTCGGATCTGAGTGGGAGCACATTCCAGGGCGAGAGTAGTCGGACCTGAGTGGGAGCACGTTCCAGGACATGGGGAGTCGGACCTGAGTGGGAGTATATTCCAGGACATTGGTCGGACCTGAGTGGGAGCTCATTCCAGGGCATGGGGCGTCGGACCTTACTGGGAATACATTCCAGGGCGTGAAGAGTCGGACCTGAGTGGGAGCACATTCCAACGTGTGGGGAGTCAGACCTGGGTGGAAGCACATTCCAGGGCGAGGGGACTCAGACATGAGTGGGAGCACATTCTAGGACGTGAGGAACCAGACTTGAGTGGAAGAACATTCCAGGGCGTGAGTAGTCGGACCTAAGTGGGAGCACATTCCAGCATGTGGGGAGTCAGACCTGAGAAGCAGGAACTTCCAGGGCATGGGGATTCGGACCTGAGTGGGAGCACATTCCAGGGCATGGGGAGTCGGACCTGAGTGGGAGCACATTCCAGGGCATGGGGAGCCGGACCTGAGTGGAAGCATATTCCATTATGTAGTGAGTTGGACATGAGTGGGAGCCCATTCCAGGGTTTGGGGAGTCAGACCTGAGTTTCAGCATGTTCTGGGGGTGATGGGAGTTGGACCTGAGTGGGAGCACATTCCAGGGCGTGGGGGAGTCAGATCTGAGTGGGAGCACATTCCAGGGCGTGGGGAGGCGGACCTGAGTGGGAGCACTGTCCAGGACATGGGGAATCGGACCTGAGTGGGAGCACATTCCAGGAACTGGGAAGTCAGACCTGAGTGGCAGCATGTTCTGGGGGGTGATGGGAGTTGGACCTGATTGGGAGCACGTTCCAGGACGTACGGAGTCAGACCTGGGTGGGCGCAAATTCCAGGGCATGGGGATTCGGACCTGAGTGGGAGCACATTCCAGGACGTAGGGAGCCAGACCTCAGTGGGCTCACATGCCAGGGCATGGGGAGTCGGACCTGAGTGGCAGCAGATTCCAGAGCATGGGGAGTCGGAACTGAGTGGGAGCACATTCCAGGGCGTGGGAAGTCAGACCTGATTGGGAGCACATTCCAGGGCATGGGGAGTCGGACCTGAGTGGGAGCACATCCCACGGCGTGAGGAATCAGACATGAGTGGGAGCACATTCCAGGGCGAGAGAAGTCGGATCTGAGTGGGAGCACTTTCCAGGGCGAGAGTAGTCGGACCTCAGTGGGAGCACGTTCCAGGACTTGGGGAGTCGGACCTGAGTGGGAGTATATTCAGGACATTGGTCGGAACTGAGTGGGAGCTCATTCCAGGGCATGGGGCGTCGGACCTGTCTGCGAACACATTCCAGGTCGTGAAGAGTCGGACCTGAGTGGGAGCACATTCCAACGTGTGGGGAGTCAGACCTGGGTGGGAGCACATTCCAGGGTGAGGGAATTCAGACATGAGTGGGAGCACATTCCAGGACGTGAGGAACCAGACCTGAGTGGAAGAACATTCCAGGGCGTGAGTAGTCGGACCTAAGTGGGAGCACATTTCAGCATGTGGGGAGTCAGACCTGAGAAGGAGCACATTCCAGGGCATGGGGAGTCGGACCTGAGTGGGAGCACATTCCAGGGCATGGGGAGTCGGACCTGAGTGGGAGCACATTCCAGGGCATGGGGAGCCGGACCTGAGTGGAAGCATATTCCAATATGTAGTGAGTTGGACCTGAGTGGCAGCCCATTCCAGGGTGTGGGGAGTCAGACCTGAGTTTCAGCATGTTCTGGGGGTGATGAGAGTTGGACCTGAGTGGGAGCATATTCCAGGGCTTGGGGGAGTCAGATCTGAGTGGGAGCACATTCCAGGGTGTGGGCAGTCGGACCTGAGTGGGAGCACATTCCAGGGCGTGGGGAGTCGGACCTGAGTGGGAGCACTTTCCAGGATATGGGGAATCGGACCTGAGTGGGAGCACATTCCAGGGCATGGGAAGTCGGGCCTCAGTCGGAGCACATTCCAGGGCGTGGGGAGTCGGAACTGAGTGGGAGCACATTCCAGGGCGTGGGAAGTCAGACCTGTGTGGGAGCACATTCCAGGGCATGGGGAGTCGGACCTGAGTGGGGGCACATTCCAGAGCTTGGGTTGTCGGACCCGAGTGGGAGCACATCCCACGGCGTGAGGAATCAGACATGAGGGGGAGCACATTCCAAAGCGAGAGAAGTCGGATCTGAGTGGGAGCACATTCCAGGGCGAGAGTAGTCGGACCTGAGAGGGAGCACGTACCAGGACATGGGGAGTCGGACCTGAGTGGGAGTATATTCCAGGACATTGGTCGGTCCTGAGTGGGAGCTCATTCCAGGGCATGGGGCGTCGGCCCTGACTGGGAACACATTCCAGGGCGTGAAGAGTCGGACCTGAGTGGGAGCACATTCCAGGGCGTGGGGAGTCGGACCTGAGTTGGAGCACTTTCCAGGACATGGGGAATCGGACCTGAGTGGTAGCACATTCCAGGGCATGGGAAGTCGGGCCTCAGTGGGTGCACATTCCAGGGGGAGGGGAGTCGGAACTGAGTGGGAGCACATTCCAGGGCATGGGAAGTCAGACCTGTGTGGGAGCCCATTCCAGGGCATGGGGAGTCGGACCTGAGTGGGGGCACATTCCAGGGCTTGGGTAGTCGGACCTGAGTGGGAGCACGTTCCAGGACATGGGGAGTCGGACCTGAGTGGGTTTATATTCCAGGACATTGCTCGGACCTGAGTGGGAGCTCATTCCAGGGCATGGGGCGTCGGACCTTACTGGGAACACATTCCAGGGCATGAAGAGTCGGACATGAATGGGAGCACATTCCAACGTGTGGGGAGTCAGACCTGGGTGGGAGCACATTCCAGGGCGAGGGGACTCAGACATGAGTGGGAGCACATTCCAGGACGTGAGGAACCAGACCTGAGTGGAAGAAAATTCCAGGGCGTGAGTAGTCGGACCTAAGTGGGAGCACATTCCAGCATGTGGGGAGTCAGACCTGAGAAGGAGCACATTCCAGGGCATGGGGAGTCGGACCTGAGTGGGAGCACATTCCAGGGCATGGGGAGTCGGAACTGAGTGGGAGCACATTCCAGGGCATGGGGAGCCGGACCTGAGTGGAAGCATATTCCATTATGTAGTGAGTTGGACCTGAGTGGGAGCCCATTCCAGGGTGTGGGGAGTCAGACCTGAGTTTCAGCATGTTCTGGGGGTGATGGGAGTTGGACCTGAGTGGGAGCACATTCCAGGGCGTGGGGGAGTCAGATCTGAGTGGGAGCACATTCCAGGGTGTGGGCAGTCGGGCCTCAGTGGGAGCACATTCCAGGGCGTTGGTAGTCAGTCCTGAGTGTGAGCACATTCCAGGGCATGGGGATTCGGACCTGATTGGGAGCACGTTCCAGGACGTAGGGAGTCAGACCTGGGTGGGCGCAAATTCCAGGGCACGGGGATTCGGACCTGTTTGGGAGCACATTCCAGGGCATGGGGAGTCGGAACTGAGTGGGAGCACATTCCAGGGCGTGGGAAGTCAGACCTGAGTGGGAGCATATTCCAGGGCGTGGGAAGTCGGGCCTGAGTGGGAGCACATTCCCGGACACGGGGAGTCGGAACTGAGTGTGAGCACATTCCAGAGCGAGAGGAGTCGGACCTGAGTGGGAGCATGTTCCAGGATGTGGGGAGTCAGACCTGAGTGGAAGCACATTCCAAGACATTGGGAGCTGGATCTGAGTGGAAGCACATTCCAGGGCATGGGAAGTCGGGCCTGATTGGGAGCACATTCCGGGGTGTGGGTAGTCACACCTGACTGTGAGCACATTCCAGGAATTGGTTTCGGACCTGAGTGGGAGCACATTCCAGGTCATGGGGAGTCGGACCTGAGTGGCAGCAGATTCCACAGCATGGGGAGTCGGACCTGAGTGGGGGCACATTCCAGGGCTTCGCGAGTCGGACCTGAGTGGGAGCATATCCCACGGCGTGAGGAATCAGATATGAATGAGAGCACATTCCAGGGCGAGAGAAGTCGGATCTGAGTGGGAGCACATTCCGGGGCGAGAGTAGTCGGACCTGAGTGGGAGCACGTTCCAGGACTTGGGGAGTCGGACCTGAGTGGGAGTATATTCCAGGACATTGGTCTGACCTGAGTGGGAGCTCATTCCAGGGCATGGGGCGTCGGACCTGACTGGGAACACATTCCAGGGCGTGAAGAGTCGGACCTGAGTGGGAGCACATACCAACGTGTGGGGAGTCAGACCTGGGTGGGAGCACATTCCAGGGCGAGGGGAGTCAGACATGAGTGGGAGCACATTCCAGGACGTGAGGAACCAGACCTGAGTGGAAGAACATTCCAGGGCGTGAGTAGTCGGACCTAAGTGGAGCACATTCCAGCATGTGGGGAGTCAGACCTGAGAAGGAGCACATTCCAGGGCATGGGGAGTCGGACCTGAGTGGGAGCACATTCCAGAGCATGGGGAGTCGGACCTGAGTGGGAGCACATTCCAGGGCATGGGGAGCCGGACCTGAGTGGAAGCATATTCCATTATTTAGTGAGTTGGACCTGAGTGGGAGCCCATTCCAGGGTGTGGGGTGTCAGACCTGCGTTTCAGCATGTTCTGGGGGTGATGGGAGTTGCACCTGAGTGGGAGCATATTCCAGGGCTTGGGGGAGTCAGATCTGAGTGGGAGCACATTCCAGGGTGTGGGCAGTCGGACCTGAGTGGGAGCACATTCCAGGGCGTGGGGAGTCGGACCTGAGTGGGAGCACTTTCCAGCACATGGGGAATCGGACCTGAGTGGTAGCACATTCCAGGGCATGGGAAGTCGGGCCTCAGTGGGAGCACATTCCAGGGCATGGGGAGTCGGAACTGAGTGGGATCACATTCCAGGGCGTGGGAAGTCAGACCTGTGTGGGAGCACATTCCAGGGCATGGGGAGTCGGACCTGAGTGGGGGCACATTCCAGGGCTTGGGTTGTCAGACCCGAGTGGGAGCACATCCCACGGCGTGAGGAATCAGACATGAGGGGGAGCACATTCCAGGGTGAGAGAAGTCGGATCTGAGTGGGAGCACATTCCAGGGCGAGAGTAGTTGGACCTGAGTGGGAGCACGTTCCAAGACATGGGGCGTCGGACCTGACTGGGAACACATACCAGGGCGTGAAGAGTCGGACCTGATTGGGAGCACATTCCAGGGCGTGGGGAGTCGGACCTGAGTGGGAGCACTTTCCAGGACATGGGGAATCGGACCTGAGTGGGAGCACATTCCAGGGCATGGGAAGTCGGGCCTCAGTGGGAGCACATTCCTGGGCATGGGTTTTCGGAACTGAGTGGGAGCACATTCCAGGGCGTGGGAAGTCAGACCTGTGTGGGAGCACATTCCAGGGCATGGGGAGTCGGACCTGAGTTGGGTCACATTCCAGGGCTTGGGTAGTCGGCAATGAGTGGGAGCACATCGCACGGCCTGAGGAATCAGACATGAGTGGGAGCACATTCCAGGGCGAGAGAAGTCGGATCTGAGTTGGAGCACATTCCAGGGCGAGAGTAGTCGGACCTGAGTGGGAGCACGTTCCAGGACATGGGGAGTCGGACCTGAGTGGGAGTATATTCCAGGACTTTGGTCGGACCTGAGTGGGAGCTCATTCCAGGGCATGGGGCGTCGGACCTGTCTGCGAACACATTCCAGGTCGTGAAGAGTCGGACCTGAGTGGGAGCACATTCCAACGTGTGGGGAGTCAGACCTGGGTGGGAGCACATTCCAGGGTGAGGGAATTCAGACATGAGTGGGAGCACATTCCAGGACGTGAGGAACCAGACCTGAGTGGAAGAACATTCCAGGGCGTGAGTAGTCGGACCTAAGTGGGAGCACATTTCAGCATGTGGGGAGTCAGACCTGAGAAGGAGCACATTCCAGGGCATGGGGAGTCGGACCTGAGTTGGAGCACATTCCAGGGCATGGGGAGTCGGACCTGAGTGGGAGCACATTCCAGGGCATGGGGAGCCGGACCTGAGTGGAAGCATATTCCAATATGTAGTGAGTTGGACCTGAGTGGCAGCCCATTCCAGGGTGTGGGGAGTCAGACCTGAGTTTCAGCATGTTCTGGGGGTGATGAGAGTTGGACCTGAGTGGGAGCATATTCCAGGGCTTGGGGGAGTCAGATCTGAGTGGGAGCACATTCCAGGGTGTGGGCAGTCGGACCTGAGTGGGAGCACATTCCAGGGCGTGGGGAGTCGGACCTGAGTGGGAGCACTTTCCAGGATATGGGGAATCGGACCTGAGTGGGAGCACATTCCAGGGCATGGGAAGTCGGGCCTCAGTCGGAGCACATTCCAGGGCGTGGGGAGTCGGAACTGAGTGGGAGCACATTCCAGGGCGTGGGAAGTCAGACCTGTGTGGGAGCACATTCCAGGGCATGGGGAGTCGGACCTGAGTGGGGGCACATTCCAGGGCTTGGGTTGTCGGACCCGAGTGGGAGCACATCCCACGGCGTGAGGAATCAGACATGAGGGGGAGCACATTCCAAAGCGAGAGAAGTCGGATCTGAGTGGGAGCACATTCCAGGGCGAGAGTAGTCGGACCTGAGAGGGAGCACGTACCAGGACATGGGGAGTCGGACCTGAGTGGGAGTATATTCCAGGACATTGGTCGGTCCTGAGTGGGAGCTCATTCCAGGGCATGGGGCGTCGGCCCTGACTGGGAACACATTCCAGGGCGTGAAGAGTCGGACCTGAGTGGGAGCACATTCCAGGGCGTGGGGAGTCGGACCTGAGTTGGAGCACTTTCCAGGACATGGGGAATCGGACCTGAGTGGTAGCACATTCCAGGGCATGGGAAGTCGGGCCTCAGTGGGTGCACATTCCAGGGGGAGGGGAGTCGGAACTGAGTGGGAGCACATTCCAGGGCATGGGAAGTCAGACCTGTGTGGGAGCCCATTCCAGGGCATGGGGAGTCGGACCTGAGTGGGGGCACATTCCAGGGCTTGGGTAGTCGGACCTGAGTGGGAGCACGTTCCAGGACATGGGGAGTCGGACCTGAGTGGGTGTATATTCCAGGACATTGCTCGGACCTGAGTGGGAGCTCATTCCAGGGCATGGGGCGTCGGACCTTACTGGGAACACATTCCAGGGCATGAAGAGTCGGACATGAATGGGAGCACATTCCAACGTGTGGGGAGTCAGACCTGGGTGGGAGCACATTCCAGGGCGAGGGGACTCAGACATGAGTGGGAGCACATTCCAGGACGTGAGGAACCAGACCTGAGTGGAAGAAAATTCCAGGGCGTGAGTAGTCGGACCTAAGTGGGAGCACATTCCAGCATGTGGGGAGTCAGACCTGAGAAGGAGCACATTCCAGGGCATGGGGAGTCGGACCTGAGTGGGAGCACATTCCAGGGCATGGGGAGTCGGAACTGAGTGGGAGCACATTCCAGGGCATGGGGAGCCGGACCTGAGTGGAAGCATATTCCATTATGTAGTGAGTTGGACCTGAGTGGGAGCCCATTCCAGGGTGTGGGGAGTCAGACCTGAGTTTCAGCATGTTCTGGGGGTGATGGGAGTTGGACCTGAGTGGGAGCACATTCCAGGGCGTGGGGGAGTCAGATCTGAGTGGGAGCACATTCCAGGGTGTGGGCAGTCGGGCCTCAGTGGGAGCACATTCCAGGGCGTTGGTAGTCAGTCCTGAGTGTGAGCACATTCCAGGGCATGGGGATTCGGACCTGATTGGGAGCACGTTCCAGGACGTAGGGAGTCAGACCTGGGTGGGCGCAAATTCCAGGGCACGGGGATTCGGACCTGTTTGGGAGCACATTCCAGGGCATGGGGAGTCGGAACTGAGTGGGAGCAAATTCCAGGGCGTGGGAAGTCAGACCTGAGTGGGAGCATATTCCAGGGCGTGGGAAGTCGGGCCTGAGTGGGAGCACATTCCCGGACACGGGGAGTCGGAACTGAGTGTGAGCACATTCCAGAGCGAGAGGAGTCGGACCTGAGTGGGAGCATGTTCCAGGATGTGGGGAGTCAGACCTGAGTGGAAGCACATTCCAAGACATTGGGAGCTGGATCTGAGTGGAAGCACATTCCAGGGCATGGGAAGTCGGGCCTGATTGGGAGCACATTCCGGGGTGTGGGTAGTCAGACCTGACTGTGAGCACATTCCAGGAATTGGTTTCGGACCTGAGTGGGAGCACATTCCAGGTCATGGGGAGTCGGACCTGAGTGGCAGCAGATTCCACAGCATGGGGAGTCGGAACTGAGTGGGAGCACATTCCAGGGCGTGGGAAGTCAGACCTGATTGGGGGCACATTCCAGGGCATGGGGAGTCGGACCTGAGTGGGGGCACATTCCAGGGCTTCGCGAGTCGGACCTGAGTGGGAGCATATCCCACGGCGTGAGGAATCAGATATGAATGAGAGCACATTCCAGGGCGAGAGAAGTCGGATCTGAGTGGGAGCACATTCCGGGGCGAGAGTAGTCGGACCTGAGTGGGAGCACGTTCCAGGACTTGGGGAGTCGGACCTGAGTGGGAGTATATTCCAGGACATTGGTCTGACCTGAGTGGGAGCTCATTCCAGGGCATGGGGCGTCGGACCTGACTGGGAACACATTCCAGGGCGTGAAGAGTCGGACCTGAGTGGGAGCACATACCAACGTGTGGGGAGTCAGACCTGGGTGGGAGCACATTCCAGGGCGAGGGGAGTCAGACATGAGTGGGAGCACATTCCAGGACGTGAGGAACCAGACCTGAGTGGAAGAACATTCCAGGGCGTGAGTAGTCGGACCTAAGTGGAGCACATTCCAGCATGTGGGGAGTCAGACCTGAGAAGGAGCACATTCCAGGGCATGGGGAGTCGGACCTGAGTGGGAGCACATTCCAGGGCATGGGGAGTCGGACCTGAGTGGGAGCACATTCCAGGGCATGGGGAGCCGGACCTGAGTGGAAGCATATTCCATTATTTAGTGAGTTGGACCTGAGTGGGAGCCCATTCCAGGGTGTGGGGTGTCAGACCTGCGTTTCAGCATGTTCTGGGGGTGATGGGAGTTGCACCTGAGTGGGAGCATATTCCAGGGCTTGGGGGAGTCAGATCTGAGTGGGAGCACATTCCAGGGTGTGGGCAGTCTGACCTGAGTGGGAGCACATTCCAGGGCGTGGGGAGTCGGACCTGAGTGGGAGCTCTTTCCAGGACATGGGGAATCGGACCTGAGTGGTAGCACATTCCAGGGCATGGGAAGTCGGGCCTCAGTGGGAGCACATTCCAGGGCATGGGGAGTCGGAACTGAGTGGGATCACATTCCAGGGCGTGGGAAGTCAGACCTGTGTGGGAGCACATTCCAGGGCATGGGGAGTCGGACCTGAGTGGGGGCACATTCCAGGGCTTGGGTTGTCAGACCCGAGTGGGAGCACATCCCACGGCGTGAGGAATCAGACATGAGGGGGAGCACATTCCAGGGTGAGAGAAGTCGGATCTGAGTGGGAGCACATTCCAGGGCGAGAGTAGTTGGACCTGAGTGGGAGCACGTTCCAAGACATGGGGCGTCGGACCTGACTGGGAACACATACCAGGGCGTGAAGAGTCGGACCTGATTGGGAGCACATTCCAGGGCGTGGGGAGTCGGACCTGAGTGGGAGCACTTTCCAGGACATGGGGAATCGGACCTGAGTGGGAGCACATTCCAGGGCATGGGAAGTCGGGCCTCAGTGGGAGCACATTCCTGGGCGTGGGGTTTCGGAACTGAGTGGGAGCACATTCCAGGGCGTGGGAAGTCAGACCTGTGTGGGAGCACATTCCAGGGCATGGGGAGTCGGACCTGAGTTGGGTCACATTCCAGGGCTTGGGTAGTCGGCAATGAGTGGGAGCACATCGCACGGCCTGAGGAATCAGACATGAGTGGGAGCACATTCCAGGGCGAGAGAAGTCGGATCTGAGTTGGAGCACATTCCAGGGCGAGAGTAGTCGGACCTGAGTGGGAGCACGTTCCAGGACATGGGGAGTCGGACCTGAGTGGGAGTATATTCCAGGACTTTGGTCGGACCTGAGTGGGAGCTCATTCCAGGGCATGGGGCGTCGGACCTTACTGGGAATACATTCCAGGGCGTGAAGAGTCGGACCTCAGTGGGAGCACATTCCAACATGTGGGGAGTCAGACCTGGGTGGAAGCACATTCCAGGGCGAGGGGACTCAGACATGAGTGGGAGCACATTCTAGGACGTGAGGAACCAGACTTGAGTGGAAGAACATTCCAGGGCATGAGTAGTCGGACCTAAGAGGGAGCACATTCCAGCATGTGGGGAGTCAGACCTGAGAAGCAGGAACTTCCAGGGCATGGGGATTCGGACCTGAGTGGGAGCACATTCCAGGGCATGGGGAGTCGGACCTGAGTGGGAGCACATTCCAGGGCATGGGGAGCCGGACCTGAGTGGAAGCATATTCCATTATGTAGTGAGTTGGACCTGAGTGGGAGCCCATTCCAGGGTGTGGGGAGTCAGACCTGAGTTTCAGCATGTTCTGGGGGTGATGGGAGTTGGACCTGAGTGGGAGCACATTCCAGGGCGTGGGGGAGTCAGATCTGAGTGGGAGCACATTCCAGGGCGTGGGGAGTCGGACCTGAGTGGGAGCACTGTCCAGGACATGGGGAATCGGACCTGAGTGGGAGCACATTCCAGGGCATGGGAAGTCGGGCCTCAGTGGGAGCACATTCCACGGCGTTGGTAGTCAGTCCTGAGTGTGAGCACATTCCAGGGCATGGGGATTCGGACCTGATTGGGAGCGCGTTCCAGGACGTAGGGAGTCAGACCTGGGTGGGCGCAAATTCCAGGGCACGGGGATTCGGACCTGTTTGGGAGCACATTCCAGGGCCTGGGGAGTCGGAACTGAGTGGGAGCACATTCCAGGGCGTGGGAAGTTAGTCCTGAGTGGGAGCATATTCCAGGGCGTGGGAAGTCGGGCCTGAGTGGGAGCACATTTCCGGACACGGGGAGTCGGAACTGAGTGTGAGCACATTCCAGAGCGAGAGGAGTCGGACCTGAGTGGGAGCATGTTCCAGGGCATGGGGAGTCAGACCTGAGTGGAAGCACATTCCAAGACATTGGGAGCCGGATCTGAGTGGAAGCACATTCCAGCATGTGGGGAGTCATACCTGAGATGGAGCACATTCCAGGGCATGGGTAGTCGGACCTGAGTGGGAGCACATTCCAGGGCATGGGGAGTCGGACCTGAGTGGGAGCACTTTCCAGGGCATGGGGAGCCGGACCTGAGTGGAAGCATATTCCATTATGTAGTGAGTTGGACCTGAGTGGGAGCCCATTCCAGGGTGTGGGGAGTCAGACCTGAGTTTCAGCATGTTCTGGGGGTGATGGGAGTTGGACCTGAGTGGGAGCATATTCCAGGGCTTGGGGGAGACAGATCTGAGTGGGAGCACATTCCAGGGTGTGGGCAGTCGGACCTGAGTGGGAGCACATTCCAGGGCGTGGGGAGTCGGACCTGAGTGGGAGCACTTTCCTGGACATGGGGAATCGGACCTGAGTGGGAGCACATTCCAGGGCATGGGATGTCGGGCCTCAGTGGGAGCACATTCCAGGAAGTGGGAAGTCAGACCTGAGTGGCAGCATGTTCTGGGGGGTGATGGGAGTTGGACCTGATTGGGAGCACGTTCCAGGACGTACGGAGTCAGACCTGGGTGGGCGCAAATTCCAGGGCATGGGGATTCGGACCTGCGTGGGAGCACGTTCCAGGACGTAGGGAGTCAGACCTCAGTGGGCTCACATGCCAGGGCATGGGGAGTCGGACCTGAGTGGCAGCAGATTCCAGAGCATGGGGAGTCGGAACTGAGTGGGAGCACATTCCAGGGCGTGGGAAGTCAGACCTGATTTGGAGCACATTCCAGGGCATGGGGAGTCGGACCTGAGTGGGGGCACATTCCAGGGCTTCGGGAGTCAGACCTGAGTGGGAGCACATCCCACGGCGTGAGGAATCAGACATGAGTGGGAGCACATTCCAGGGCGAGAGAAGTCGGATCTGAGTGGGAGCACTTTCCAGGGCGAGAGTAGTCGGACCTCAGTGGGAGCACGTTCCAGGACTTGGGGAGTCGGACCTGAGTGGGAGTATATTCCAGGACATTGGTCGGAACTGAGTGGGAGCTCATTCCAGGGCATGGGGCGTCTGACCTGACTGGGAACACATTCCAGGGCGTGAAGAGTCGGACCTGAGTGGGAGCACATTCCAACGTGTGGGGAGTCAGACCTGGGTGGGAGCACATTCCAGGGTGAGGGAAGTCAGACATGAGTGGCAGCACATTCCAGGACGTGAGGAACCAGACCTGAGTGGAAGAACATTCCAGGGCGTGAGTGGTCGGACCTAAGTGGGAGCACATTTCAGCATGTGGGGAGTCAGACCTGAGAAGGAGCACATTCCAGGGCATGGGGAGTCGGACCTGAGTGGGAGCACATTCCAGGGCATGGGGAGTCGGACCTGAGTGGGAGCACATTCCAGGGCATGGGGATCCGGACCTGAGTGGAAGCATATTCCATTATGTAGTGAGTTGGACCTGAGTGGGAGCCCATTCCAGGGTGTGGGGAGTCAGACCTGAGTTTCAGCATGTTCTGGGGGTGATGGGAGTTGGACCTGAGTGGGAGCATATTCCAGGGCTTGGGGGAGTCAGATCTGAGTGGGTGCACATTCCAGGATGTGGGCAGTCGGACCTGAGTGGGAGCACATTCCAGGGCGAGGGGAGTCGGACCTGAGTGGGAGCACTTTCCAGGACATGGGGAATCGGACCTGAGTGGGAGCACATTCCAGGGCATGGGAAGTCGGGCCTCAGTGGGAGCACATTCCAGGGCGTGGGGAGTCGGAACTGAGTGGGAGCACATTCCAGGGCGTGGGAAGTCAGACCTGTGTGGGAGCACATTCCAGGGCATGGGGAGTCGGACCTGAGTGGGGGCACATTCCAGGGCTTGGGTTGTCGGACCCGAGTGGGAGCACATCCCACGGCGTGAGGAATCAGACATGAGGGGGAGCACATTCCAAAGCGAGAGAAGTCGGATCTGAGTGGGAGCACATTCCAGGGCGAGAGTAGTCGGACCGGAGAGGGAGCACGTACCAGGACATGGGGAGTCGGACCTGAGTGGGAGTATATTCCAGGACATTGGTCGGTCCTGAGTGGGAGCTCATTCCAGGGCATGGGGCGTCGCCCTGACTGGGAACACTTTCCAGGGCGTGAAGAGTCGGACCTGAGTGGGAGCACATTCCAGGGCGTGGGGAGTCGGACCTGAGTGGGAGCACTTTCCAGGACATGGGGAATCGGACCTGAGTGGGAGCACAATCCAGGGCATGGGGAGCCGGACCTGAGTGAAAGCATATTCCAGGGCATGGGGTGTTGGACCTGAGTGGGAGCACATTCCAGGGCGTGGGGAGTCGGACCTGATTGGGTGCACATTCCATTATGTAGTGAGTCGGAACTGAGTGGGAGCACATTCCAGGGTGTGGGGAGTCAGACCTGAGTGGCAGCATGTTCTGGGGGTTTTGGGAGTTGGACCTGAGTGGGAGCACATTCCAGGGCTTGGGGGCGTCAGATCTGAGTTGGAGCACATTCCAGGGTGAGGGCAGTCGGACCTGAGTGGGAGCACATTCCAGGGTTTGGGGAGTCGGACTTGAGTGGGAGCACATTGCAGGATATGGGGAATCGGTCCTGAGTGGGCGCACATTCCAGGGCGTGGGAAGTCGGGCCTCAGTGGGACCACATTCCTGGGCGAGGGTAGTCAGACCTGAGTGGGCGCACATTCCAGGGCATGGGGAGTCGGACCTGAGTAGGAGCACTTTCCAGGGCATGGGGAGTCGGAACTGAGTGGGAGCACATTCCAGGGCATGGGAAGTCGGGCCTCAGTGGGAGCACATTCCAGGGCGTTGGTAGTCAGTCCTGAGTGTGAGCACATTCCAGGGCATGGGGATTCGGACCTGATTGGGAGCGCGTTCCAGGACGTAGGGAGTCAGACCTGGGTGGGCGCAAATTCCAGGGCACGGGGATTCGGACCTGTTTGGGAGCACATTCCAGGGCCTGGGGAGTCGGAACTGAGTGGGAGCACATTCCAGGGCGTGGGAAGTCAGTCCTGAGTGGGAGCATATTCCAGGGCGTGGGAAGTCGGGCCTGAGTGGGAGCACATTTCCGGACACGGGGAGTCGGAACTGAGTGTGAGCACATTCCAGAGCGAGAGGAGTCGGACCTGAGTGGGAGCATGTTCCAGGGCATGGGGAGTCAGACCTGAGTGGAAGCACATTCCAAGACATTGGGAGCCGGATCTGAGTGGAAGCACATTCCAGCATGTGGGGAGTCATACCTGAGATGGAGCACATTCCAGGGCATGGGTAGTCGGACCTGAGTGGGAGCACATTCCAGGGCATGGGGAGTCGGACCTGAGTGGGAGCACTTTCCAGGGCATGGGGAGCCGGACCTGAGTGGAAGCATATTCCATTATGTAGTGAGTTGGACCTGAGTGGGAGCCCATTCCAGGGTGTGGGGAGTCAGACCTGAGTTTCAGCATGTTCTGGGGGTGATGGGAGTTGGACCTGAGTGGGAGCATATTCCAGGGCTTGGGGGAGACAGATCTGAGTGGGAGCACATTCCAGGGTGTGGGCAGTCGGACCTGAGTGGGAGCACATTCCAGGGCGTGGGGAGTCGGACCTGAGTGGGAGCACTTTCCTGGACATGGGGAATCGGACCTGAATGGGAGCACATTCCAGGGCATGGGATGTCGGGCCTCAGTGGGAGCACATTCCAGGAAGTGGGAAGTCAGACCTGAGTGGCAGCATGTTCTGGGGGGTGATGGGAGTTGGACCTGATTGGGAGCACGTTCCAGGACGTACGGAGTCAGACCTGGGTGGGCGCAAATTCCAGGGCATGGGGATTCGGACCTGCGTGGGAGCACGTTCCAGGACGTAGGGAGTCAGACCTCAGTGGGCTCACATGCCAGGGCATGGGGAGTCGGACCTGAGTGGCAGCAGATTCCAGAGCATGGGGAGTCGGAACTGAGTGGGAGCACATTCCAGGGCGTGGGAAGTCAGACCTGATTTGGAGCACATTCCAGGGCATGGGGAGTCGGACCTGAGTGGGGGCACATTCCAGGGCTTCGGGAGTCAGACCTGAGTGGGAGCACATCCCACGGCGTGAGGAATCAGACATGAGTGGGAGCACATTCCAGGGCGAGAGAAGTCGGATCTGAGTGGGAGCACTTTCCAGGGCGAGAGTAGTCGGACCTCAGTGGGAGCACGTTCCAGGACTTGGGGAGTCGGACCTGAGTGGGAGTATATTCCAGGACATTGGTCGGAACTGAGTGGGAGCTCATTCCAGGGCATGGGGCGTCGGACCTGACTGGGAACACATTCCAGGGCGTGAAGAGTCGGACCTGAGTGGGAGCACATTCCAACGTGTGGGGAGTTAGACCTGGGTGGGAGCACATTCCAGGGTGAGGGAAGTCAGACATGAGTGGCAGCACATTCCAGGACGTGAGGAACCAGACCTGAGTGGAAGAACATTCCAGGGCGTGAGTGGTCGGACCTAAGTGGGAGCACATTTCAGCATGTGGGGAGTCAGACCTGAGAAGGAGCACATTCCAGGGCATGGGGAGTCGGACCTGAGTGGGAGCACATTCCAGGGCATGGGGAGTCGGACCTGAGTGGGAGCACATTCCAGGGCATGGGGATCCGGACCTGAGTGGGAGCACATTCCAGGACATGGGGAATCGGACCTGAGTGGGAGCACATTCCAGGGCATGGGAAGTCGGGCCTCAGTGGGAGCACATTCCAGGGCGTGGGGAGTCGGAACTGAGTGGGAGCACATTCCAGGGCGTGGGAAGTCAGACCTGTGTGGGAGCACATTCCAGGGCATGGGGAGTCGGACCTGAGTGGGGGCACATTCCAGGGCTTGGGTTGTCGGACCCGAGTGGGAGCACATCCCACGGCGTGAGGAATCAGACATGAGGGGGAGCACATTCCAAAGCGAGAGAAGTCGGATCTGAGTGGGAGCACATTCCAGGGCGAGAGTAGTCGGACCGGAGAGGGAGCACGTACCAGGACATGGGGAGTCGGACCTGAGTGGGAGTATATTCCAGGACATTGGTCGGTCCTGAGTGGGAGCTCATTCCAGGGCATGGGGCGTCGCCCTGACTGGGAACACATTCCAGGGCGTGAAGAGTCGGACCTGAGTGGGAGCACATTCCAGGGCGTGGGGAGTCGGACCTGAGTGGGAGCACTTTCCAGGACATGGGGAATCGGACCTGAGTGGGAGCACAATCCAGGGCATGGGGAGCCGGACCTGAGTGAAAGCATATTCCAGGGCATGGGGTGTTGGACCTGAGTGGGAGCACATTCCAGGGCGTGGGGAGTCGGACCTGATTGGGTGCACATTCCATTATGTAGTGAGTCGGACCTGAGTGGGAGCACATTCCAGGGTGTGGGGAGTCAGACCTGAGTGGCAGCATGTTCTGGGGGTTTTGGGAGTTGGACCTGAGTGGGAGCACATTCCAGGGCTTGGGGGCGTCAGATCTGAGTTGGAGCACATTCCAGGGTGAGGGCAGTCGGACCTGAGTGGGAGCACATTCCAGGGTTTGGGGAGTCGGACTTGAGTGGGAGCACATTGCAGGATATGGGGAATCGGACCTGAGTGGGCGCACATTCCAGGGCGTGGGAAGTCGGGCCTCAGTGGGACCACATTCCTGGGCGAGGGTAGTCAGACCTGAGTGGGCGCACATTCCAGGGCATGGGGAGTCGGACCTGAGTAGGAGCACATTCCAGGGCATGGGGAGTCGGAACTGAGTGGGAGCACATTCCACGGCGAAGGAAGTCAGACCTGAGTGGGAGCACATTCCAGGGCTTGGGGAGTCGGACCTGAGTGGGAGCACATTCCAGGGCATGGGAAGTCGGGCTTCAGTTGGAGCACATTCCTGGGCGTGGGGTTTCGGAACTGAGTGGGAGCCCATTCCAGGGCGTGGGAAGTCAGACCTGTGTGGGAGCACATTCCAGGGCATGGGGAGTCGGACCTGAGTTGGGGCACATTCCAGGGCTTGGGTAGTCGGCCCTGAGTGGGAGCACATCGCACTGCCTGAGGAATCAGACATGAGTGGGAGCACATTCCAGGGCGAGAGAAGTCGGATCTGAGTGGGAGCACATTCCAGGGCGAGAGTAGTCGGACCTGAGTGGGAGCACGTTCCAGGACATGGGGAGTCGGACCTGAGTGGGAGTATATTCCACGACATTGGTCGGACCTGAGTGGGAGCTCATTCCAGGGCATGGGGCGTCGGACCTTACTGGGAATACATTCCAGGGCGTGAAGAGTCGTACCTGAGTGGGAGCACATTCCAACGTGTGGGGAGTCAGACCTGGGCGGAAGCACATTCCAGGGCGAGGGGACTCAGACATGAGTGGGAGTACATTCTAGGACGTGAGGAACCAGACTTGAGTGGAAGAACATTCCAGGGCATGAGTAGTCGGACCTAAGAGGGAGCACATTCCAGCATGTGGGGAGTCAGACCTGAGAAGCAGGAACTTCCAGGGCATGGGGATTCGGACCTGAGTGGGAGCACATTCCAGGGCATGGGGAGCCGGACCTGAGTGGAAGCATATTCCATTATGTAGTGAGTTGGACCTGAGTGGGAGCCCATTCCAGGGTGTGGGGAGTCAGACCTGAGTTTCAGCATGTTCTGGGGGTGATGGGAGTTGGACCTGAGTGGGAGCACATTCCAGGGCGTGGGGGAGTCAGATCTGAGTGGGAGCACATTCCAGGGCGTGGGGAGTCGGACCTGAGTGGGAGCACTGTCCAGGACATGGGGAATCGGACCTGAGTGGGAGCACATTCCAGGGCATGGGATGTCGGGCCTCAGTGGGAGCACAATCCAGGAAGTGGGAAGTCAGACCTGAGTGGCAGCATGTTCTGGGGGGTGATGGGAGTTGGACCTGATTGGGAGCACGTTCCAGGACGTACGGAGTCAGACCTGGGTGGGCGCAAATTCCAGGGCATGGGGATTCGGACCTGCGTGGGAGCACGTTCCAGGACGTAGGGAGTCAGACCTCAGTGGGCTCACATGCCAGGGCATGGGGAGTCGGACCTGAGTGGCAGCAGATTCCAGAGCATGGGGAGTCGGAACTGAGTGGGAGCACATTCCAGGGCGTGGGAAGTCAGACCTGATTTGGAGCACATTCCAGGGCATGGGGAGTCGGACCTGAGTGGGGGCACATTCCAGGGCTTCGGGAGTCAGACCTGAGTGGGAGCACATCCAACGGCGTGAGGAATCAGACATGAGTGGGAGCACATTCCAGGGCGAGAGAAGTCGGATCTGAGTGGGAGCACTTTCCAGGGCGAGAGTAGTCGGACCTCAGTGGGAGCACGTTCCAGGACTTGGGGAGTCGGACCTGAGTGGGAGTATATTCCAGGACATTGGTCGGAACTGAGTGGGAGCTCATTCCAGGGCATGGGGCGTCGGACCTGACTGGGAACACATTCCAGGGCGTGAAGAGTCGGACCTGAGTGGGAGCACATTCCAACGTGTGGGGAGTCAGACCTGGGTGGGAGCACATTCCAGGGTGAGGGAAGTCAGACATGAGTGGGAGCACATTCCAGGACGTGAGGAACCAGACCTGAGTGGAAGAACATTCCAGGGCGTGAGTGGTCGGACCTAAGTGGGAGCACATTTCAGCATGTGGGGAGTCAGACCTGAGAAGGAGCACATTCCAGGGCATGGGGAGTCGGACCTGAGTGGGAGCACATTCCAGGGCATGGGGAGTCGGACCTGAGTGGGAGCACATTCCAGGGCATGGGGATCCGGACCTGAGTGGAAGCATATTCCATTATGTAGTGAGTTGGACCTGAGTGGGAGGCCATTCCAGGGTGTGGGGAGTCAGACCTGAGTTTCAGCATGTTCTGGGGGTGATGGGAGTTGGACCTGAGTGGGAGCATATTCCAGGGCTTGGGGGAGTCAGATCTGAGTGGGTGCACATTCCAGGATGTGGGCAGTCGGACCTGAGTGGGAGCACATTCCAGGGCGTGGGGAGTCGGACCTGAGTGGGAGCACTTTCCAGGACATGGGGAATCGGACCTGAGTGGGAGCACATTCCAGGGCATGGGAAGACGGGCCTCAGTGGGAGCACATTCCAGGGCGTGGGGAGTCGGAACTGAGTGGGAGCACATTCCAGGGCGTGGGAAGTCAGACCTGTGTGGGAGCACATTCCAGGGCATGGGGAGTCGGACCTGAGTGGGGGCACATTCCAGGGCTTGGGTTGTCGGACCCGAGTGGGAGCACATCCCACGGCGTGAGGAATCAGACATGAGGGGGAGCACATTCCAAAGCGAGAGAAGTCGGATCTGAGTGGGAGCACATTCCAGGGTGAGAGTAGTCGGACCGGAGAGGGAGCACGTACCAGGACATGGGGAGTCGGACCTGAGTGGGAGTATATTCCAGGACATTGGTCGGTCCTGAGTGGGAGCTCATTCCAGGGCATGGGGCGTCGCCCTGACTGGGAACACATTCCAGGGCGTGAAGAGTCGGACCTGAGTGGGAGCACATTCCAGGGCGTGGGGAGTCGGACCTGAGTGGGAGCACTTTCCAGGACATGGGGAATCGGACCTGAGTGGGAGCACAATCCAGGGCATGGGGAGCCGGACCTGAGTGAAAGCATATTCCAGGGCATGGGGTGTTGGACCTGAGTGGGAGCACATTCCAGGGCGTGGGGAGTCGGACCTGATTGGGTGCACATTCCATTATGTAGTGAGTCGGACCTGAGTGGGAGCACATTCCAGGGTGTGGGGAGTCAGACCTGAGTGGCAGCATGTTCTGGGGGTTTTGGGAGTTGGACCTGAGTGGGAGCACATTCCAGGGCTTGGGGGCGTCAGATCTGAGTTGGAGCACATTCCAGGGTGAGGGCAGTCGGACCTGAGTGGGAGCACATTCCAGGGTTTGGGGAGTCGGACTTGAGTGGGAGCACATTGCAGGATATGGGGAATCGGACCTGAGTGGGCGCACATTCCAGGGCGTGGGAAGTCGGGCCTCAGTGGGACCACATTCCTGGGCGAGGGTAGTCAGACCTGAGTGGGCGCACATTCCAGGGCATGGGGAGTCGGACCTGAGTAGGAGCACATTCCAGGGCATGGGGAGTCGGAACTGAGTGGGAGCACATTCCACGGCGAAGGAAGTCAGACCTGAGTGGGAGCACATTCCAGGGCTTGGGGAGTCGGACCTGAGTGGGAGCACATTCCAGGGCATGGGAAGTCGGGCCTCAGTGGGAGCACATTCCTGGGCGTGGGGTTTCGGAACTGAGTGGGAGCACATTCCAGGGCCTGGGAAGTCAGACCTGTGTGGGAGCACATTCCAGGGCATGGGGAGTCGGACCTGAGTTGGGGCACATTCCAGGGCTTGGGTAGTCGGCCCTGAGTGGGAGCACATCGCACTGCCTGAGGAATCAGACATGAGTGGGAGCACATTCCAGGGCGAGAGAAGTCGGATCTGAGTGGGAGCACATTCCAGGGCGAGAGTAGTCGGACCTGAGTGGGAGCACGTTCCAGGACATGGGGAGTCGGACCTGAGTGCGAGTATATTCCACGACATTGGTCGGACCTGAGTGGGAGCTCATTCCAGGGCATGGGGCGTCGGACCTTACTGGGAATACATTCCAGGGCGTGAAGAGTCGTACCTGAGTGGGAGCACATTCCAACGTGTGGGGAGTCAGACCTGGGCGGAAGCACATTCCAGGGCGAGGGGACTCAGACATGAGTGGGAGCACATTCTAGGACGTGAGGAACCAGACTTGAGTGGAAGAACATTCCAGGGCGTGAGTAGTCGGACCTAAGAGGGAGCACATTCCAGCATGTGGGGAGTCAGACCTGAGAAGCAGGAACTTCCAGGGCATGGGGATTCGGACCTGAGTGGGAGCACATTCCAGGGCATGGGGAGCCGGACCTGAGTAAAAGCATATTCCATTATGTAGTGAGTTGGACCTGAGTGGGAGCCCATTCCAGGGTGTGGGGAGTCAGACCTGAGTTTCAGCATGTTCTGGGGGTGATGGGAGTTGGACCTGAGTGGGAGCACATTCCAGGGCGTGGGGGAGTCAGATCTGAGTGGGAGCACATTCCAGGGCGTGGGGAGTCGGACCAGAGTGGGAGCACCGTCCAGGACATGGGGAATCGGACCTGAGTGGGAGCACATTCCAGGGCATGGGAAGTCGGGCCTCAGTGGGAGCACATTCCAGGGCGTTGGTAGTCAGTCCTGAGTGTGAGCACATTCCAGGGCATGGGGATTCGGACCTGATTGGGAGCGCGTTCCAGGACGTAGGGAGTCAGACCTGGGTGGGCGCAACTTGCCGGGGCACGGGGATTCGGACCTGTTTGGGAGCACATTCCAGGGCCTGTGGAGTCGGAACTGAGTGGGAGCACATTCCAGGGCGTGGGAAGTCAGACCTGAGTGGGAGCATATTCCAGGGCGTGGGAAGTCGGGCCTGAGTGGGAGCACATTTCCGGACACGGGGAGTCAGAACTGAGTGTGAGCACATTCCAGAGCGAGAGGAGTCGGACCTGAGTGGGAGCATGTTCCAGGGCATGGGGAGTCAGACCTGAGTGGAAGCACATTCCAAGACATTGGGAGCCGGATCTGAGTGGAAGCACATTCCAGCATGTGGGGAGTCATACCTGAGATGGAGCACATTCCAGGGCATGGGGAGTCGGACCTGAGTGGGAGCACATTCCAGGGCATGGGGAGTCGGACCTGAGTGGGAGCACTTTCCAGGGCATGGGGAGCCGGACCTGAGTGGAAGCATATTCCATTATGTAGTGAGTTGGACCTGAGTGGGAGCCCATTCCAGGGTGTGGGGAGTCAGACCTGAGTTTCAGCATGTTCTGGGGGTGATGGGAGTTGGACCTGAGTGGGAGCATATTCCAGGGCTTGGGGGAGACAGATCTGAGTGGGAGCACATTCCAGGGTGTGGGCAGTCGGACCTGAGTGGGAGCACATTCCAGGGCGTGGGGAGTCGGACCTGAGTGGGAGCACTTTCCTGGACATTGGGAATCGGTACTGAGTGGGAGCACATTCCAGGGCATGGGATGTCGGGCCTCAGTGGGAGCACATTCCAGGAAGTGGGAAGTCAGACCTGAGTGGCAGCATGTTCTGGGGGGTGATGGGAGTTGGACCTGATTGGGAGCACGTTCCAGGACGTACGGAGTCAGACCTGGGTGGGCGCAAATTCCAGGGCATGGGGATTCGGACCTGCGTGGCAGCAGATTCCAGAGCATGGGGAGTCGGAACTGAGTGGGAGCACATTCCAGGGCGTGGGAAGTCAGACCTGATTGGGAGCACATTCCCGGGCATGGGGAGTCGGACCTGAGTGGGGGCACATTCCAGGGCTTCGGGAGTCAGACCTGAGTGGGAGCACATCCCACGGCGTGAGGAATCAGACATGAGTGGGAGCACATTCCAGGGCGAGAGAAGTCGGATCTGAGTGGGAGCACTTTCCAGGGCGAGAGTAGTCGGACCTCAGTGGGAGCACGTTCCAGGACTTGGGGAGTCGGACCTGAGTGGGAGTATATTCCAGGACATTGGTCGGAACTGAGTGGGAGCTCATTCCAGGGCATGGGGCGTCGGACCTGTCTGGGAACACATTCCAGGGCGTGAAGAGTCGGACCTGAGTGGGAGCACATTCCAACGTGTGGGGAGTCAGACCTGGGTGGGAGCACTTTCCAGGACATGGGGAATCGGACCTGAGTGGGAGCACATTCCAGGGCATGGGAAGTCGGGCCTCAGTGGGAGCACATTCCAGGGCGTGGGGAGTCGGAACTGAGTGGGAGCACATTCCAGGGCTTGGGAAGTCAGACCTGTGTGGGAGCACATTCCAGGGCATGGGGAGTCGGACCTGAGTGGGGGCACATTCCAGGGCTTGGGTAGTCGGACCTGAGTGGGAGCACGTTCCAGGACATGGGGAGTCGGACCTGAGTGGGTGTATATTCCAGGACATTGCTCGGACCTGAGTGGGAGCTCATTCCAGGGCATGGGGCGTCGGACCTTACTGGGAACACATTCCAGGGCGTGAAGAGTCGGACCTGCGTGGGAGCACATTCCAACGTGTGGGGAGTCAGACCTGGGTGGGAGCACATTCCAGGACGAGGGGACTCAGACATGAGTGGGAGCACATTCCAGGACGTGAGGAACCAGACCTGAGTGGAAGAAAATTCCAGGGCGTGAGTAGTCGGACCTAAGTGGGAGCACATTCCAGCATGTGGGGAGTCAGACCTGAGAAGGAGCACATTCCAGGGCATGGGGAGTCGGACCTGAGTGGGAGCACATTCCAGGGCATGGGTAGTCGGACCTGAGTGGGAGCACATTCCAGGGCATGGGGAGCCGGACCTGAGTGGAAGCATATTCCATTACGTAGTGAGTTGGACCTGAGTGGGAGCCCATTCCAGGGTGTGGGGAGTCAGACCTGAGTTTCAGCATGTTCTGGGGGTGATGGGAGTTGGACCTGAGTGGGAGCACATTCCAGGGTGTGGGGGAGTCAGATCTGAGTGGGAGCACATTCCAGGGTGTGGGCAGTCGGACCTGAGTGGGAGCACATTCCAGGGCGTGGGGAGTCGGAACTGAGTGGGAGCACTGTCCAGGACATGGGGAATCGGACCTGAGTGGGAGCACATTCCAGGGCATGGGAAGTCGGGCCTCAGTGGGAGCACATTCCAGGGCGTTGGTAGTCAGTCCTGAGTGTGAGCACATTCCAGGGCATGGGGATTCGGACCTGATTGGGAGCACGTTCCAGGACGTAGGGAGTCAGACCTGGGTGGGCGCAAATTCCAGGGCACGGGGATTCGGACCTGTTTGGGAGCACATTCCAGGGCATGGGGAGTCGGAACTGAGTGGGAGCACATTCCAGGGCGTGGGAAGTCAGACCTGAGTGGGAGCATATTCCAGGGCGTGGGAAGTCGGGCCTGAGTGGGAGCACATTTCCGGACACGGGGAGTCGGAACTGAGTGTGAGCACATTCCAGAGCGAGAGGAGTCGGACCTGAGTGGGAGCATGTTCCAGGATGTGGGGAGTCAGACCTGAGTGGAAGCACATTCCAAGACATTGGGAGCTGGATCTGAGTGGAAGCACATTCCAGGGCATGGGAAGTCGGGCCTGATTGGGAGCACATTCCGGGGTGTGGGTAGTCAGACCTGACTGTGAGCACATTCCAGGAATTGGTTTCGGACCTGAGTGGGAGCACATTCCAGGGCATGGGGAGTCGGACCTGACTGGGAACACATTCCAGGGTGTGACGAGTCGGACCTGAGTGGGAGCACATTCCAAGGCATGGGCATTTGGACCTGAGTGGGAGCACGTTCCAGGGCAAGGGGAGTCGGACCTGAGTGCATGCTCATTCCAGGGTGAGAGAGGCAGACCTGAGTGGGAGCACATTCCAGGGCTTGGGGGCGTCAGATCTGAGTTGGAGCACATTCCAGGGTGAGGGCAGTCGGACCTGAGTGGGAGCACATTCCAGGGTTTGGGGAGTCGGACTTGAGTGGGAGCACATTGCAGGATATGGGGAATCGGACCTGAGTGGGCGCACATTCCAGGGCGTGGGAAGTCGGGCCTCAGTGGGACCACATTCCTGGGCGAGGGTAGTCAGACCTGAGTGGGCGCACATTCCAGGGCATGGGGAGTCGGACCTGAGTAGGAGCACATTCCAGGGCATGGGGAGTCGGAACTGAGTGGGAGCACATTCCACGGCGAAGGAAGTCAGACCTGAGTGGGAGCACATTCCAGGGCTTGGGGAGTCGGACCTGAGTGGGAGCACATTCCAGGGCATGGGAAGTCGGGCTTCAGTGGGAGCACATTCCTGGGCGTGGGGTTTCGGAACTGAGTGGGAGCCCATTCCAGGGCGTGGGAAGTCAGACCTGTGTGGGAGCACATTCCAGGGCATGGGGAGTCGGACCTGAGTTGGGGCACATTCCAGGGCTTGGGTAGTCGGCCCTGAGTGGGAGCACATCGCACTGCCTGAGGAATCAGACATGAGTGGGAGCACATTCCAGGGCGAGAGAAGTCGGATCTGAGTGGGAGCACATTCCAGGGCGAGAGTAGTCGGACCTGAGTGGGAGCACGTTCCAGGACATGGGGAGTCGGACCTGAGTGGGAGTATATTCCACGACATTGGTCGGACCTGAGTGGGAGCTCATTCCAGGGCATGGGGCGTCGGACCTTACTGGGAATACATTCCAGGGCGTGAAGAGTCGTACCTGAGTGGGAGCACATTCCAACGTGTGGGGAGTCAGACCTGGGCGGAAGCACATTCCAGGGCGAGGGGACTCAGACATGAGTGGGAGTACATTCTAGGACGTGAGGAACCAGACTTGAGTGGAAGAACATTCCAGGGCGTGAGTAGTCGGACCTAAGAGGGAGCACATTCCAGCATGTGGGGAGTCAGACCTGAGAAGCAGGAACTTCCAGGGCATGGGGATTCGGACCTGAGTGGGAGCACATTCCAGGGCATGGGGAGCCGGACCTGAGTGGAAGCATATTCCATTATGTAGTGAGTTGGACCTGAGTGGGAGCCCATTCCAGGGTGTGGGGAGTCAGACCTGAGTTTCAGCATGTTCTGGGGGTGATGGGAGTTGGACCTGAGTGGGAGCACATTCCAGGGCGTGGGGGAGTCAGATCTGAGTGGGAGCACATTCCAGGGCGTGGGGAGTCGGACCTGAGTGGGAGCACTGTCCAGGACATGGGGAATCGGACCTGAGTGGGAGCACATTCCAGGGCATGGGATGTCGGGCCTCAGTGGGAGCACAATCCAGGAAGTGGGAAGTCAGACCTGAGTGGCAGCATGTTCTGGGGGGTGATGGGAGTTGGACCTGATTGGGAGCACGTTCCAGGACGTACGGAGTCAGACCTGGGTGGGCGCAAATTCCAGGGCATGGGGATTCGGACCTGCGTGGGAGCACGTTCCAGGACGTAGGGAGTCAGACCTCAGTGGGCTCACATGCCAGGGCATGGGGAGTCGGACCTGAGTGGCAGCAGATTCCAGAGCATGGGGAGTCGGAACTGAGTGGGAGCACATTCCAGGGCGTGGGAAGTCAGACCTGATTTGGAGCACATTCCAGGGCATGGGGAGTCGGACCTGAGTGGGGGCACATTCCAGGGCTTCGGGAGTCAGACCTGAGTGGGAGCACATCCAACGGCGTGAGGAATCAGACATGAGTGGGAGCACATTCCAGGGCGAGAGAAGTCGGATCTGAGTGGGAGCACTTTCCAGGGCGAGAGTAGTCGGACCTCAGTGGGAGCACGTTCCAGGACTTGGGGAGTCGGACCTGAGTGGGAGTATATTCCAGGACATTGGTCGGAACTGAGTGGGAGCTCATTCCAGGGCATGGGGCGTCGGACCTGACTGGGAACACATTCCAGGGCGTGAAGAGTCGGACCTGAGTGGGAGCACATTCCAACGTGTGGGGAGTCAGACCTGGGTGGGAGCACATTCCAGGGTGAGGGAAGTCAGACATGAGTGGGAGCACATTCCAGGACGTGAGGAACCAGACCTGAGTGGAAGAACATTCCAGGGCGTGAGTGGTCGGACCTAAGTGGGAGCACATTTCAGCATGTGGGGAGTCAGACCTGAGAAGGAGCACATTCCAGGGCATGGGGAGTCGGACCTGAGTGGGAGCACATTCCAGGGCATGGGGAGTCGGACCTGAGTGGGAGCACATTCCAGGGCATGGGGATCCGGACCTGAGTGGAAGCATATTCCATTATGTAGTGAGTTGGACCTGAGTGGGAGGCCATTCCAGGGTGTGGGGAGTCAGACCTGAGTTTCAGCATGTTCTGGGGGTGATGGGAGTTGGACCTGAGTGGGAGCATATTCCAGGGCTTGGGGGAGTCAGATCTGAGTGGGTGCACATTCCAGGATGTGGGCAGTCGGACCTGAGTGGGAGCACATTCCAGGGCGTGGGGAGTCGGACCTGAGTGGGAGCACTTTCCAGGACATGGGGAATCGGACCTGAGTGGGAGCACATTCCAGGGCATGGGAAGACGGGCCTCAGTGGGAGCACATTCCAGGGCGTGGGGAGTCGGAACTGAGTGGGAGCACATTCCAGGGCGTGGGAAGTCAGACCTGTGTGGGAGCACATTCCAGGGCATGGGGAGTCGGACCTGAGTGGGGGCACATTCCAGGGCTTGGGTTGTCGGACCCGAGTGGGAGCACATCCCACGGCGTGAGGAATCAGACATGAGGGGGAGCACATTCCAAAGCGAGAGAAGTCGGATCTGAGTGGGAGCACATTCCAGGGTGAGAGTAGTCGGACCGGAGAGGGAGCACGTACCAGGACATGGGGAGTCGGACCTGAGTGGGAGTATATTCCAGGACATTGGTCGGTCCTGAGTGGGAGCTCATTCCAGGGCATGGGGCGTCGCCCTGACTGGGAACACATTCCAGGGCGTGAAGAGTCGGACCTGAGTGGGAGCACATTCCAGGGCGTGGGGAGTCGGACCTGAGTGGGAGCACTTTCCAGGACATGGGGAATCGGACCTGAGTGGGAGCACAATCCAGGGCATGGGGAGCCGGACCTGAGTGAAAGCATATTCCAGGGCATGGGGTGTTGGACCTGAGTGGGAGCACATTCCAGGGCGTGGGGAGTCGGACCTGATTGGGTGCACATTCCATTATGTAGTGAGTCGGACCTGAGTGGGAGCACATTCCAGGGTGTGGGGAGTCAGACCTGAGTGGCAGCATGTTCTGGGGGTTTTGGGAGTTGGACCTGAGTGGGAGCACATTCCAGGGCTTGGGGGCGTCAGATCTGAGTTGGAGCACATTCCAGGGTGAGGGCAGTCGGACCTGAGTGGGAGCACATTCCAGGGTTTGGGGAGTCGGACTTGAGTGGGAGCACATTGCAGGATATGGGGAATCGGACCTGAGTGGGCGCACATTCCAGGGCGTGGGAAGTCGGGCCTCAGTGGGACCACATTCCTGGGCGAGGGTAGTCAGACCTGAGTGGGCGCACATTCCAGGGCATGGGGAGTCGGACCTGAGTAGGAGCACATTCCAGGGCATGGGGAGTCGGAACTGAGTGGGAGCACATTCCACGGCGAAGGAAGTCAGACCTGAGTGGGAGCACATTCCAGGGCTTGGGGAGTCGGACCTGAGTGGGAGCACATTCCAGGGCATGGGAAGTCGGGCCTCAGTGGGAGCACATTCCTGGGCGTGGGGTTTCGGAACTGAGTGGGAGCACATTCCAGGGCCTGGGAAGTCAGACCTGTGTGGGAGCACATTCCAGGGCATGGGGAGTCGGACCTGAGTTGGGGCACATTCCAGGGCTTGGGTAGTCGGCCCTGAGTGGGAGCACATCGCACTGCCTGAGGAATCAGACATGAGTGGGAGCACATTCCAGGGCGAGAGAAGTCGGATCTGAGTGGGAGCACATTCCAGGGCGAGAGTAGTCGGACCTGAGTGGGAGCACGTTCCAGGACATGGGGAGTCGGACCTGAGTGCGAGTATATTCCACGACATTGGTCGGACCTGAGTGGGAGCTCATTCCAGGGCATGGGGCGTCGGACCTTACTGGGAATACATTCCAGGGCGTGAAGAGTCGTACCTGAGTGGGAGCACATTCCAACGTGTGGGGAGTCAGACCTGGGCGGAAGCACATTCCAGGGCGAGGGGACTCAGACATGAGTGGGAGCACATTCTAGGACGTGAGGAACCAGACTTGAGTGGAAGAACATTCCAGGGCGTGAGTAGTCGGACCTAAGAGGGAGCACATTCCAGCATGTGGGGAGTCAGACCTGAGAAGCAGGAACTTCCAGGGCATGGGGATTCGGACCTGAGTGGGAGCACATTCCAGGGCATGGGGAGCCGGACCTGAGTAAAAGCATATTCCATTATGTAGTGAGTTGGACCTGAGTGGGAGCCCATTCCAGGGTGTGGGGAGTCAGACCTGAGTTTCAGCATGTTCTGGGGGTGATGGGAGTTGGACCTGAGTGGGAGCACATTCCAGGGCGTGGGGGAGTCAGATCTGAGTGGGAGCACATTCCAGGGCGTGGGGAGTCGGACCAGAGTGGGAGCACCGTCCAGGACATGGGGAATCGGACCTGAGTGGGAGCACATTCCAGGGCATGGGAAGTCGGGCCTCAGTGGGAGCACATTCCAGGGCGTTGGTAGTCAGTCCTGAGTGTGAGCACATTCCAGGGCATGGGGATTCGGACCTGATTGGGAGCGCGTTCCAGGACGTAGGGAGTCAGACCTGGGTGGGCGCAACTTGCCGGGGCACGGGGATTCGGACCTGTTTGGGAGCACATTCCAGGGCCTGTGGAGTCGGAACTGAGTGGGAGCACATTCCAGGGCGTGGGAAGTCAGACCTGAGTGGGAGCATATTCCAGGGCGTGGGAAGTCGGGCCTGAGTGGGAGCACATTTCCGGACACGGGGAGTCAGAACTGAGTGTGAGCACATTCCAGAGCGAGAGGAGTCGGACCTGAGTGGGAGCATGTTCCAGGGCATGGGGAGTCAGACCTGAGTGGAAGCACATTCCAAGACATTGGGAGCCGGATCTGAGTGGAAGCACATTCCAGCATGTGGGGAGTCATACCTGAGATGGAGCACATTCCAGGGCATGGGGAGTCGGACCTGAGTGGGAGCACATTCCAGGGCATGGGGAGTCGGACCTGAGTGGGAGCACTTTCCAGGGCATGGGGAGCCGGACCTGAGTGGAAGCATATTCCATTATGTAGTGAGTTGGACCTGAGTGGGAGCCCATTCCAGGGTGTGGGGAGTCAGACCTGAGTTTCAGCATGTTCTGGGGGTGATGGGAGTTGGACCTGAGTGGGAGCATATTCCAGGGCTTGGGGGAGACAGATCTGAGTGGGAGCACATTCCAGGGTGTGGGCAGTCGGACCTGAGTGGGAGCACATTCCAGGGCGTGGGGAGTCGGACCTGAGTGGGAGCACTTTCCTGGACATTGGGAATCGGTACTGAGTGGGAGCACATTCCAGGGCATGGGATGTCGGGCCTCAGTGGGAGCACATTCCAGGAAGTGGGAAGTCAGACCTGAGTGGCAGCATGTTCTGGGGGGTGATGGGAGTTGGACCTGATTGGGAGCACGTTCCAGGACGTACGGAGTCAGACCTGGGTGGGCGCAAATTCCAGGGCATGGGGATTCGGACCTGCGTGGCAGCAGATTCCAGAGCATGGGGAGTCGGAACTGAGTGGGAGCACATTCCAGGGCGTGGGAAGTCAGACCTGATTGGGAGCACATTCCCGGGCATGGGGAGTCGGACCTGAGTGGGGGCACATTCCAGGGCTTCGGGAGTCAGACCTGAGTGGGAGCACATCCCACGGCGTGAGGAATCAGACATGAGTGGGAGCACATTCCAGGGCGAGAGAAGTCGGATCTGAGTGGGAGCACTTTCCAGGGCGAGAGTAGTCGGACCTCAGTGGGAGCACGTTCCAGGACTTGGGGAGTCGGACCTGAGTGGGAGTATATTCCAGGACATTGGTCGGAACTGAGTGGGAGCTCATTCCAGGGCATGGGGCGTCGGACCTGTCTGGGAACACATTCCAGGGCGTGAAGAGTCGGACCTGAGTGGGAGCACATTCCAACGTGTGGGGAGTCAGACCTGGGTGGGAGCACTTTCCAGGACATGGGGAATCGGACCTGAGTGGGAGCACATTCCAGGGCATGGGAAGTCGGGCCTCAGTGGGAGCACATTCCAGGGCGTGGGGAGTCGGAACTGAGTGGGAGCACATTCCAGGGCTTGGGAAGTCAGACCTGTGTGGGAGCACATTCCAGGGCATGGGGAGTCGGACCTGAGTGGGGGCACATTCCAGGGCTTGGGTAGTCGGACCTGAGTGGGAGCACGTTCCAGGACATGGGGAGTCGGACCTGAGTGGGTGTATATTCCAGGACATTGCTCGGACCTGAGTGGGAGCTCATTCCAGGGCATGGGGCGTCGGACCTTACTGGGAACACATTCCAGGGCGTGAAGAGTCGGACCTGCGTGGGAGCACATTCCAACGTGTGGGGAGTCAGACCTGGGTGGGAGCACATTCCAGGACGAGGGGACTCAGACATGAGTGGGAGCACATTCCAGGACGTGAGGAACCAGACCTGAGTGGAAGAAAATTCCAGGGCGTGAGTAGTCGGACCTAAGTGGGAGCACATTCCAGCATGTGGGGAGTCAGACCTGAGAAGGAGCACATTCCAGGGCATGGGGAGTCGGACCTGAGTGGGAGCACATTCCAGGGCATGGGTAGTCGGACCTGAGTGGGAGCACATTCCAGGGCATGGGGAGCCGGACCTGAGTGGAAGCATATTCCATTACGTAGTGAGTTGGACCTGAGTGGGAGCCCATTCCAGGGTGTGGGGAGTCAGACCTGAGTTTCAGCATGTTCTGGGGGTGATGGGAGTTGGACCTGAGTGGGAGCACATTCCAGGGTGTGGGGGAGTCAGATCTGAGTGGGAGCACATTCCAGGGTGTGGGCAGTCGGACCTGAGTGGGAGCACATTCCAGGGCGTGGGGAGTCGGAACTGAGTGGGAGCACTGTCCAGGACATGGGGAATCGGACCTGAGTGGGAGCACATTCCAGGGCATGGGAAGTCGGGCCTCAGTGGGAGCACATTCCAGGGCGTTGGTAGTCAGTCCTGAGTGTGAGCACATTCCAGGGCATGGGGATTCGGACCTGATTGGGAGCACGTTCCAGGACGTAGGGAGTCAGACCTGGGTGGGCGCAAATTCCAGGGCACGGGGATTCGGACCTGTTTGGGAGCACATTCCAGGGCATGGGGAGTCGGAACTGAGTGGGAGCACATTCCAGGGCGTGGGAAGTCAGACCTGAGTGGGAGCATATTCCAGGGCGTGGGAAGTCGGGCCTGAGTGGGAGCACATTTCCGGACACGGGGAGTCGGAACTGAGTGTGAGCACATTCCAGAGCGAGAGGAGTCGGACCTGAGTGGGAGCATGTTCCAGGATGTGGGGAGTCAGACCTGAGTGGAAGCACATTCCAAGACATTGGGAGCTGGATCTGAGTGGAAGCACATTCCAGGGCATGGGAAGTCGGGCCTGATTGGGAGCACATTCCGGGGTGTGGGTAGTCAGACCTGACTGTGAGCACATTCCAGGAATTGGTTTCGGACCTGAGTGGGAGCACATTCCAGGGCATGGGGAGTCGGACCTGACTGGGAACACATTCCAGGGTGTGACGAGTCGGACCTGAGTGGGAGCACATTCCAAGGCATGGGCATTTGGACCTGAGTGGGAGCACGTTCCAGGGCAAGGGGAGTCGGACCTGAGTGCATGCTCATTCCAGGGTGAGAGAGGCAGACCTGAGTGGGAGCACATTCCAACATGAGGGGAGTCAGAGCTGGGTCGGAGCACTTCCATGGTGTGGGGAATCGGACCTGAGTGGGACGCGTTCCAGCGCACAGGGAGTCGGACCTGAGTGGAGGCACATTCCAGGGCATGGGGAGTCAGACCTGAGTGGTAGCACATTCCAGGGTGAAATAATTCAGACTTGAGCGGGAGCTGATTCCAACGCGTGGCGAGTCAGACCTGAGTGGGAGCACATTCCAGGGCCTGTGGAGTCGGAGCTGAGTGAGAGCACATTCCAGGGCGAGAGGAGTCAGACCTGAGTGGGACCACATTCCAGGGCATGGGCAGTCGGACCTAAGTGGGAGCACGTTCCAGGGCATGGGGAGTCGGACCTGAGTGGGAGCACATTGCAGGACATGGGGAAGCGGAAGTGAGTGGGAGCACATTCCAGGGCATGGGAACTCGGGCCTCAGTGGGAGCACATTCCAGCGCGTGGGTAGTCAGACCTGAGTGTGAGCACATTCCAGGGCATGGGGATTCGGACCTGAGTGGGAGCACGTTCCTGGACGTAGGGTGTCAGACCTGAGTGGGCGCACATTCCAGGGCATGGGGAGCTGGACCTGAGTGGAAGCATATTCCAGGGCATGGGGTGTTGGACCTGTGTGGGAGCACATTCCAGGGCGTGTGGAGTCCGACCTGATTGGGAGCACATTCCATTATGTAGTGAGTCGGACCTGAGTGGGATCACATTCCAGGAAGTGGGTAGTCAGACCTGAGTGGCAGCATGTTCTGGGGGGTGATGGGAGTTGGACCTGAGTGGGAGCACATTCCAGGGCTTGGGGGAGTCAGATCTGAGTGGGAGCACATTCCAGGGTGTGGGCAGTCGGACCTGATTGGGAGCACATTCCAGGGCGAGAGGAGTCAGACCTGAGTGGGAGCACAATCCACGTGTGGGGAGTCAGACCTCGGTGGGAGCAAATACCAGGGCGAGGAGAGTCAGACATGAGTGGGAGCACATTCCAGGACGTTACGAGCCGGACCAGAGTCGAAGAACATTCCAGGGCATGAGTAGTCGGACCTAAGTGGGAACACATTCCAGCATGTGGGGAGTCAGACCTGAGAAGCAGAACATTCCAGGGCATGGGCAGTCGGACCTGAGTGGGAGCACGTTCCAGGGCATGGGGTGTTGGACCTGAGTGGGAGCACATTCCAGGGCTTGGGGGAGTCAGATCTGAGTGGGAGCACATTCCAGGGTGTGGGCAGTCGGACCTGAGTGGGAGCACATTCCAGGGCGTGGGAAGTCGGGCCTCAGTGGGCGCATATTCCAGGGCGTGGGTAGTCAGACCTGAGTGTGAGCACATTCCAGGGCATGGGGATTCGGACCTGAGTGGGAGCACGTTCCAGGACGTAGGGAGTCAAACCTGAGTGGGCGCATATTCCAGGGCATGGGGAGTCGGACCAGGGTGGGAGCGCATTCCAGGGCATGGGGAGTCGGAACTGAGTGGGGGCACATTCCAGGGCTTGGGGAGTCGGACCTGAGTGGGAGCACATTCCAGGGCGAGAGAAGTCGGATCTGAGTGGGAGCACATTCCAGGGCGAGAGGAGACAGACCTGAGTGGGAGTATATTCCAGGACATTGGTCGGACCTGAGTGGGAGCACATTCTAGGGCATGGGGCTCTAGACCTGACTGGGAACACATTCCAGGGCGTTAAGAGTCGGACCTGAGTGGGAGTACATTCCAGGGTTTGGGGGAGTCACATCAGAGTGGGAGCACATTCCAGGGCATGGGCAGTCGGACCTGAGTGGGAGCACATTCCAGGGCGTGAGGAGTCGGACCTGAGTGGGAGCACTTTCTAGGACATGGGGAATAGGACCTGAGTGGGAGCACATTCCAGGGCATGGGAAGTCGGGCCTCAGTGGGAGCACATTCCAGGGAATGGGGATTCGGACCTGATTGGGATCTCGTTCCAGGACGTAAGGAGTCAGACCTGGGTGGGCGCAAATTGCAGGGCATGGGGAGTCGGACCTGTTTGGGAGCTCATTCCAGGGCATGGGGAGTCGGAACTGAGTGGGAGCATATTCCAGGGCATGGGAAGTCGGGCCTGAGTGGGAGCACATTCCAGGGCGTGGGAAGTCAGACCTGAGTGGGAGCATATTGCAGGGCATGGGAAGTCGGGCCTGAGTGGGAGCACATTCCCGGACACGCGGAGTCGGAACTGAGTGTGATCACATTCCAGAGCGAGAGGAGTCGGACTTGAGTGGGTGCATGTTCCAGGGCATGGGGCGTCGGACCTGACTGGGAACACATTCCAGGGCGTGCAGAGTCGGACCAGAGTGGGAGCACATTCCAACGTATGGGGAGTCAGACCTGGGTGGGAGCACATTCCAGGGCGAGGTTAGTCAGACATGAGTGGGAGCACATTCCAGGACGTGAGGAACCAGACCTGAGTGGAAGAACATTACAGGGCTTGAGTAGTCGGACCTAAGTGGGAGCACATTCCAGCATGTGGGGAGTCAGACCTGAGATGCAGCACATTCCAGGGCATGGGGAGTCGGACCTGAGTGGGACCAAATTCCAGGGCATGGGGAGTCGGACCTGAGTGGGAGCACTTTCCAGGACATGGGGAATCGGACCTGAGTGGGAGCACAATCCAGGGCATGGGGATCCGGACCTGAGTGAAAGCATATTCCAGGGCATGGGGTGTTGGACCTGAGTGGGAGCACATTCCAGGGCGTGGGGAGTCGGACCTGATTGGGTGCACATTCCATTATGTAGTGAGTCGGACCTGAGTGGGAGCACATTCCAGGGTGTGGGGAGTCAGACCTGAGTGGCAGCATGTTCTGGGGGTTTTGGGAGTTGGACCTGAGTGGGAGCACATTCCAGGGCTTGGGGGCGTCAGATCTGAGTTGGAGCACATTCCAGGGTGTGGGCAGTCGGACCTGAGTGGGAGCACATTCCAGGGTTTGGGGAGTCGGACTTGAGTGGGAGCACATTGCAGGATATGGGGAATCGGACCTGAGTGGGCGCACATTCCAGGGCGTGGGAAGTCGGGCCTCAGTGGGACCACATTCCAGGGCGTGGGTAGTCAGACCTGAGTGGGCGCACATTCCAGGGCATGGGGAGTCGGACCTGAGTAGGAGCACATTCCAGGGCATGGGGAGTCGGAACTGAGTGGGAGCACATTCCACGGCGAAGGAAGTCAGACCTGAATGGGAGCACATTCCAGGGCTTGGGGAGTCGGACCTGAGTGGGAGCACATCCCACGGCATGAGGAATCAGAAATGAGTGGGAGCACATTCCAGGGCAAGAGAATTTGTATCTGAGTGGGAGCACATTCCAGGGTGAGAGGAGTCGGACCTGAGTGGGAGCACGTTCCAGGACTTGCGGAGTCGGACCTGAGTGTGAGTATATTCCAGGACATTGGTCGGACCTGAGTGGGAGCACATTCCAGGGCATTAAGAGTTGGACCTGAGTGGGAGACATTCCAACGTGTGGGGAGTCAGTGCTGGGTGGGAGCACATTCCAGGGCGAGGGGAGTCAGACATGAGTGGGAGCACATTCCAGGATGTGAGGAACCAGACCTGAGTGGAAGAACATTCCAGGGTGTGAGTAGTCGGACCTAAGTGGGAGCACATTCCAGCATGTGGGGAGTCAGACCTGAGAAGGAGCACATTCCAGGGCATGGGGAGTCGGACCTGAGTGGGAGCACATTCCAGGGCATGGGGAGTCGGACCTGAGTGGGAGCACATTCCAGGGCATGTGGAGCCGGACCAGAGAGGGAGCATATTCCAGGGCGTGAGGTGTTGGACCTGAGAGGGAGCACGTTCCAGGACATGGGGAGTCAGACCTGATTGGGATCACATTCCAGAGCATGAGGAGTCAGACCTGAATGGGAGCACATTACAGGAATTGGTTTCGGACCGGAGTGGGAGCACATTCCAGTGCATGGGGAGTGACCTGACTGGGAACACATTCCAGGGCGTGATGAGTCGGACCTCAGTGGGAGCACATTCCAAGGCGTGGGCATTTGGACCTGAGTGGGAGCACGTTCCAGGGCAAGGGGAGTCGGACCTGAGTACGTGCTCATTCCAGGGTGAGAGAGGCAGACCTGAGTGGGAGCACATTCCAACATGTGGGGAGTCAGAACTGGGAGGGAGCACTTCCATGTTGTGGGGAGTCGGAACTGAGTGGGACACATTCCAGAGCATGGGGAGTCGGACCTGAGTGGAAGCACATTCCAGAGCATGGGGATTCAGACCTGAGTGGGAGCACATTCCAGGGTGAAATAATTCAGACTTGAGTGGGAGCTGATTCCAATGCGTGGGAAGTCAGACCTGAGTGGGAGTACATTCCAGGGCCTGTGGAGTCGGACCTGAGTGAGAGCACATTCCAGGGCGAGAGGAGTCGGACCTGAGTGGGAGCACATTCCAGGGCATGGGCAGTCAGACCGAACTGGGAGCACGTTCCAGGGCATGGGGAGTCGGACCTGAGTGGGAGCACATTCCAGGGCTTGGGGAGTCGGACCTGAGTGGGAGCACATTGCAGGACATGGGGAATCGGACCTGAGTGGGAGCACATTCCAGGGCGTGGGAATTCGGGCCTCAGTGGGAGCAAATTCCAGGGCGTGGGTTGTCAGACCTGAGTGTGAGCACATTCCAGGGCATGGGGAGTCGGAACTGAGTGGGAGCACATTCCAGGGCGTGGGAAGTCAGACCTGCGTGGGAGCACATTCCAGGGCATGGGGAGACGGAACTGAGTGGGAGCACATTCCAGGGCGTGGGAAGTCAGACCTGAGTGGGAGCTCATTCCAGGGCATGGGGAGTCGGACCTGAGTGGGAGCATATTCCAGGGTGTGAGGTGTTGGACCTGAGAGGGAGCACGTTCCAGGACATGGGGAGTCAGACCTGAGTGGGATCACATTCCAGAGCATGAGGAGACAGACCTGAATGGGAGCACATTAAAGGAATTGGTTTCGGACCGGAGTGGGAGCACATTCCAAGGCATGGGGAGTCGGACCTGACTGGGAACACATTCCAGGGTGTGACGAGTCGGACCTGCGTGGGAGCACATTCCAAGTCATGGGCATTTGGACCTGAGTGGGAGAACGTTCCAGGTCAAGGGGAGTCGGACCTGAGTATGTGCTCATTCCAGGGTGAGAAAGGCATACCTGAGTGGGAGCACATTCCAACATGTGGGGAGTCAGAACTGGGTGGGAGCACTTCCATGGTGTGGGGAGTCGGACCTGAGTGGGACACATTCCAGAGCATGGGGAGTCGGACCTGAGTGGAAGCACATTTTAGGGCATGGGGAGTCAGACCTGAGTGGGAGCACATTCCAGGGTGAAATAATTCAGACTTGAGTGGGAGCTGATGCCAACGCGTAGCGCGTCAGACCTGAGTGGGAGCACATTCCAGGGCCTGTGGAGTCGGAACTGAGTGAGAGCACATTCCAGGGCGAGAGGAGTCGGACCTGAATGGGAGCACATTCCAGGGCATGGGCAGTCGGACCTAAGTGGGAGCACGTTCCAGGGCATGGGGAGTCGGACCTGAGTGGGAGCACATTGCAGGACATGGGGAAGCGGACCTGAGTCTGAGCACATTCCAGGGCATGGGAAGTCGGGCCTCAGTGGGAGCACATTCCAGGGCGTGGGTATTCAGACCTGAGTGTGAGCACATTCCAGGGCATGGGGATTCGGACCTGAGTGGGAGCACGTTCCTGGAAGTAGGGTGTCAGACCTGAGTGGGCGCACATTCCAGGGCATGGGGAGTCGGACCTGAGTGGGAGCACATTCCAGGGCATGGGGTGTCGGAACTGAGTGGGAGCACATTCCAGGGCGTGGGAAGTCAGACCTGAGTGGGAGCACATTCCTGGGCTTGGGGAGTCGGACCTGAGTGGCCGCACATTCCAGGGCTTGGGGAGTCGGACCTGAGTGGGAGCACATCCCACGGCGTGAGGAATCAGACATGAGTGGGAGCCCATTCCAGGGCAAGAGAAGTCGGATCTGAGTGGGAGCACATTCCAGGGCGAGAGGAGTCGGACCTGAGTGGAAGCACGTTCCAGGACTTGGGGAGTCGGACCTGAGTGGGAGTATATTCCAGGACATTGGTCGGACCTGACTTGGGAGCACATTCCAGGGCATGGGGTGTCGGACCTGACTGGGAACACATTCCAGGGCGTGTGTAGTCAGTTCTGAGTGTGAGCACATTCCAGGGCATGGGGAGTCAGACCTGAGTGGGAGCACATTCCAGGGCCTGTGGAGTCGGAGCTGAGTGAGAGCACATTCCAGAGCGAGAGAAGTCGGACCTGAGTGGGAGCACGTTCCAGGGCATGGGCAGTCGGACCTAAGTGGGAGCACGTTCCAGGGCATGGGGAGTCGGACCTGAGTGGGAGCACATTGCAGGACATGGGGAAGCGGACCTGAGTGGGAGCACATTCCAGGGCATGGGAACTCGGGCCTCAGTGGGAGCACATTCCAGGGTGTGGGTAGTCAGACCTGAGTGTGAGCACATTCCAGGGCATGGGGATTCGGACCTGAGTGGGAGCACGTTCCTGGACGTAGGGTGTCAGACCTGAGTGGGCGCACATTCCAGGGCATCGGGAGTCGGACCTGAGTGGGAGCATATTCCAGGGCATGGGGTGTCGGAACTGAGTGGGAGCACATTCCAGTGCGTGGGAAGTCAGACCTGAGTGGGAGCACATTCCAACATGTGGGGAGTCAGAGCTGGGTGGGAGCACATACCAGGGCGTGGGGAGTCGGACCTGAGTGGGAGCACATTCCAGGGCATGGGGAGTCGGACCTGAGTGGGAGCACATTCCAGGACATTGGGAGCCGGATCTGAGTGGGAGCACATTCCAGGGCGTGGGAATTCGGGCCTAATTGGGAGCACATTCCAGGGCGAGAGGAGTCAGACCTGAGTGGGAGAACAATCCAACGTGTGGGGAGTCAGACCTGGGTGGGAGCAAATTCCAGGGCGAGGAGAGTCAGACATGAGTGGGAGCACATTCCAGGACGTTAGGAGCCGGACCAGAGTCGAAGAACATTCCAGGGTGTGAGTAGTCGGACCTAAGTGTGAGCACATTCCAGCATGTGGGGAGTCAGACCTGAGATGCAGCACATTCCAGGGCATGGGGAGTCGGCCCTGAGTGGGAGCACATTCCAGGGCATGGGGAGTCAGACCTGAGTGGGAGCACATTCCAGGGCATGGGGAGCCGGACCTGAGTGGAAGCATATTCCAGGGCATGGGGTGTTGGACCTGAGAGGGAGCACATTCCAGGGCGTGGGGAGTCGGAACTGATTGGGAGCACATTCCATTATGTAGTGAGTCGGACCTGAGTGGGAGCACATTCCAGGTTGTGGGGAGTCAGACCTGAGTGGCAGCATGTTCTGGGGGTGATTGGAGGTGGACCTGAGTGGGAGCACATTCCAGGGCTTGGGAGAGACATTTCTGAGTGGGAGCACATTCCAGGGTGTGGGCAGTCGGACCTGAGTGGGAGCACATTCCAGGTCTTGGGGAGTTGGACTTGAGTGGGAGCACATTGCAGGACATGGGGAATCGGACATGAGTGGGAGCACATTCCAGGGCGTGGGAAGTCGTCCTCAGTGGGACCACATTCCATGCGTGAGTAGTCAGACCTGAGTGTGAGCACATTCCAGGGCATGGGGATTCGGACCTGAGTGGGAGCACGTTCCAGGACGTAGGGAGTCAGACCTGAGTGGGCGCACATTCCAGGGCATGGGGAGTCGGACCTGAGTAGGAGTACATTCCAGGGCATGGGTAGTCGGAACTGAGTGGGAGCACATTCCACGGCGTGGGAAGTCAGACCTGAGTGGGAGCCCATTCCAGGGCGAGAGGAGTCGGATCTGAGTGGGAGCACATTCCAGGGCGAGAGGAGTCGGACCTGAGTGGAAGCACGTTCCAGGATTTGGGGAGTCGGACCTGACTGTGAGTATATTCCAGGACATTGGTCGGACCTGAGTTGGGAGCACATTCCAGGGCATAGGGTGTCGGACCTGACTGGGAACACATTCCAGGGCGTGGGTAGTCAGTTCGGAGTGTGAGCACATTCCAGGGCATGGGGATTCGGACCTGATTGGGAGCACGTTCCAGGACGTAGGGAGTCAGACCTGGGTGGGCGCAAATTCCACGGCATGGGGATTCGGACCTGTTTGGGAGCGTATTCCATGGCATGGTGAGTCGGAACTGAGTGGGAGCACATTCCAGGGCGTGGGAAGTCAGACCTGAGTGGGAGCATATTCCAGGGCGTGGGAAGTCGGGCCTGAGTGGGAGCACATTTCCGGACACGGAGACTCGGAACTGAGTGTGAGCACATTCCAGAGCGAGAGGAGTCGGACCTGAGTGGAAGCACATTCCAAGACATTGGGAGCCGGATCTGAGTGGAAGCACATTCCAGGGCGTGGGAAGTCGGGCGTGATTGGGAGCACATTCCAGGGCGTGGGTAGTCAGACCTGACTGTGAGCACATTCCAGGAATGGGTTTCGGACCTGACTGGGAACACATTCCAGGGCGTGACGAGTCGGACCTGAGTGGGAGCACATTCCAAGGCATTGGCATTTGGACCTGAGTGGGAGCACGTTCCAGGGCAAGGCGAGTCGGACCTGAGTACGTGCTCATTCCAGGGTGAGAGAGGCAGACCTGAGTGGGAGCACATTCCAACATGAGGGGATTCAGAGCTGGGTGGGAGCACTTCCATGGTGTGGGGAGTCGGACCAAAGTGGGACACATTCCAGGGCATGGGGATTCGGACCTGAGTGGAAGCACATTCCAGGGCATGGGGAGTCAGACCTGAGTGGGAGCACATTCCAGGACATTGGGAGCCGGATCTGAGTGGGAGCACATTCCAGGGCGTGGGAAGTCGGGCCTGATTGGGAGCACATTCCAGGGCGTGGGTAGTCAGACCTGACTGTGAGCACATTCCTGGGCATGGGCAGTCGGACCTGAGTGGGAGCACATCCAGGGCAACGGGAGTTGGACCTGAGTGGGTGCACATTCCAGGGTGAGAGAGGCAGACCTGAGTGGGAGCACATTCCAATGTGTGGGGAGACAGACCTGGGTGGGAGCACATTCCAGGGCGTGGGGAGTCAGACCTGAGTGGGAGCATATTCCAGGGCATGGGGAGTGGGACCTGAGTGGGAGCACATTCCAGGACATGCGGAGCCGGATCTGAGTGGGAGCACATTCCAGGGCGTTGGAAGTCGGGCCTGATTGGGAGCACATTCCAGGGCGAGAGGAGTCTGACCTGAGTGGGAGCAGAATCCAATGTGTGGGGAGTCGGACCTGAGTGGGAGCATATTCCAGGACGTGAGGAGCCGGACCTGAGTGGAAGAACATTCCAGGGCAGGGTGAGTCGGACCTGAGTGGGAGCACATTCCAGGGCGTGGGGAGTCGGACCTGACTGGGAGCACATTCCATTATGTAGTGAGTCGGAGCTGAGTGGGAGCACATTCCAGGGCATGTGGTGTCAGACCTGAGTGGCAGCATGTTCTGGGGGTGATGGGAGTTGGACCTGAGAGGAAGCACATTCCAGGGCATGGGGGAGTCAGTCCTGAGTGGCAGCACATTCCAGCGCATGGGGAGTCGGACCTGAGTGGGATCACATTCCAGGGCGCGGGGCGTCGGACCTGAGTGGGAGCACATTCCAGGACATGGGGAATCGGACCTGTGTGGGAGCACATTCCAGGGCGTGGGAAGTCGGGCCTCAGTGGGAGCACATTCCAGGGCGTGGGTAGTCAGACCTGAGTGTGAGCATATTCCAGGGCATGGGGATTCGGACATGAGTGGGAGCACGTTCCAGGACGTGGGGAGTCAAACCTGAGTGGGAGCACATTCCAAGACTTTGGGAGTCGGGCCTGATTGGGAGCACATTCCAGGGCGTGGGTAGTCAGACCTGAGTGTGAGCACATTCCAGGGCATGGGGAGACGGACCAGAGTGGGAGCACATTCCAGGACGTGAGGAGTCAGACCTGAGTGGGAGCACATGCCAGGGCATGGGAAGTCGGGCCTCAGTGGGAGCACATTCCAGGGCGTGGGTAGTCAGACCTGAGTTTGAGCACATTCCAGGGCATGGGGATTCGGACATGAGTGGGAGCCCGGTCCAGGACGTTGGGAGTCAGACCTGAGTGGGAGCACATTCCAGGGCGTGGGAAGTCGGGCCTCAGTGGGAGCACATTCCAGGGCATGGGGAGACGGACCAGAGTGTGAGCACATTCCAGGATGTGGGGAGTCAGACCTGAGTGGGAGCACATGCCAGGACATTGGTCAGACCAGAGTGTGAGCACATTCCAGGGCATGGGTCCTCGGACTTGACTGGGAACACATTCCAGGGCGTGAAGAGGCAGACCTGAGTGGGAGCACATTCCAGGGCATGGGGATTCGGACCAAAGTGGGAGCACGTTCCGGGTCATGGGGAGTCGTACCTGAGTGGGAGCACATTCCAGGGCGAGAGGAGTCAGAACTGAGTGGGAGCACATTCCAACGTGTGGGGAGACAGACGTGGGTGGGAGCACATTCCAGGGCGTGGGGAGTCAGACCTGAGTGGGACCACATTCCAGGGCATGGAAAGTCGGACTTGAGTGGGAGCACATTCCAGGGAATGGGGAGTTGGACCTGAGTGGGAGCTCATTCCAGGGCATGGGGAGTCGGACCTGAGTGGGAGCACATTCCAGGGCGTGGGAAGTTGGACCTGAGTGGGAGCACATTCCAGGGCATGGGAAGCCGGGCCTGAGTGGGAGCACATTCCCGGACACGGGGAGTCAGACCTGAGTGTGAGCACATTCCAGGGCAAGGGGAGTCGGACCTGAGTGGGTGCACATTCCAGGGTGAGAGAGGCAGACCTGAGTGGGAGCACATTCCAACGTGTGGGCAGACAGACCTGGGTGGGAGCACATTCCAGGGCGTGGGGAGTCGGACCTGAGTGGGAGCATATTCCAGGGCATGGGGAGTGGGACCTGAGTGGGAGCACATTCCAGGACATGGGGAGCTGGATCTGAGTGGGAGCACATTCCAGGGCGTGGGAAGTCGGGCCTGATTGGGAGCACATTCCAGGGCGAGAGGAGTCAGACCTGAGTGGGAGCAGAATCCAACGTGTGGGGAGTCAGACCTAGGTGGGAGCACATTCCAGCATGTGGGGAGTCAGACATGAGTGGGAGCCCATTCCAGGACGTGAGGAGCCGGACCTGAGTGGAAGAACATTCCAGGGCAGGGGGAGTCGGACCTGAGTGGGAGCACATTCCAGGGCGTGGGGAGTCGGACCTGACTGGGGGCACATTCCATTATGTAGTGAGTCGGAGCAGAGTGGGATCACATTCCAGGGCGTGGGGTGTCAGACCTGAGTGGCAGCATGTTCGGGGGTGATGGGAGTTGGACCTGAGTGGAAGCACATTCCGGGGCATGGGGGAGTCATTCCTGAGTGGCAGCACATTCCAGCGCATGGGGAGTCGGACCTGAGAGGGATCACATTACAGGGTGTGCGGAGTCGGACCTGAGTGGGAGCACATTCCAGGACATGGGGAATCGGACCTGAGTGGGAGCACATTGCAGGGCATGGGAAGACGGGCCTCAGTGGGAGCACATTCCAGGGCGTGGGTAGCCAGACCTGAGTGTGAGCACTTTCCAGGGCATGGGGATTCGGACATGAGTGGGAGCACGTTCCAGGACGTGGGGAGTCAGACCTGAGTGGGAGCACATTCCAGGACACGGGGAGTCGGACCTGAGTGGGAGCACATTCCAGGGCGTGGGAAGTCGGGCCTGATTGGGAGCACATTCCAGGGCATGGGTAGTCAGACCTGAGTGTGAGCACATTCCAGTGCATGGGGAGACTGACCTGAGTGGGAGCACATTCCAGGACGTGGGGAGTCAGACCTGATTGGGAGCACATGCCAGGGCGTGGGAAGTCGGGCCTCAGTGGGAGCACTTTCCAGGGCGTGGGTAGTCAGACCTGAGTGTGAGCACATTCCAGGGCATGGGGATTCGGACATGAGTGGGAGCACATTCCAGGACGTGGGGAGTCAGACCTGAGTGGGAGCACATTCCAGGGCGTGGGAAGTCGGGCCTCAGTGGGAGCACATTCTAGGGCGTGGGTAGTCAGACCTGAGTGTGAGCACATTCCAGGGCATGGGGATTCGGACATGAGTGGGAGCACGTTCCAGGACGTGGGGAGTCAGACCTGAGTGGGAGCACATTCAAGGACATTGGGAGTCGGACCTGAGTGGGAGCACATGCCAGGGCGTGGGAAGTCGGGCCTGATTGGGAGCACATTCCAGGGCATGGGTAGTCAGACCTGAGTGTGAGCACATTCCAGGGCATGGGGAGACGGACCAGAGTGGGAGCACATTCCAGGATGTGGGGAATCAGACCTGAGTGGGAGCACATTCCAGGATGTGGGGAATCAGACCTGATTGGGAGCACATGCCAGGATGTGGGGAATCAGTCCTGATTGGGAGCACATGCCAGGCCATTGGTCAGACCAGAGTGTGAGCACATTCCAGGGTATGGGTCCTCGGACTTGATTGAGAACACATTCCAGAGCGTGAAGAGGCAGACCTGAGTGCGAGCATATTCCAGGGCATGGGGTGTTGGACCTGAGTGGGAGCACTTTCCAGGGCGTGGGAAGTCGGACCTGAATGGGAGCAGATTCCATCATGTAGTGAGTCGTACCTGAGAGGGAGCACATTCCAGGGTGTGGGGAGTCAGACCTGATTGGGAGCACATTCCAGGGCGTGGGCAGTCGGACCTGAGTTGGAGCACATTCCAGGGCGGGGGTAGTCGGACCTGAGTGGGAGCACATTCCAGGACATGGGGAATCGGACCTGAGTGGGAGCCATTTCCAGGGCGTGGGAAGTCGGGCCTCAGTGGGAGCACATTCCAGGGCGTGGGTAGTCAGAACTGAGTGTGAGCACCTTCCAGGGCATGGGGATTCGGATCTGAGTGGGAGCACGTTCCAGGACGTAGGGAATCAGACCAGAGTGGGTGCAAATTCCAGGGCATGGGGAGTCAGAACTGAGTGGGAGCACATTCCAGGGCATGGGGAGTCGGAACTGAGTGGGAGCACATTCCAGGGTGTGGGAAGTCAGACCTGAGTGGGAGCACATTCCAGGGCGTGGGAAGTCGGGCCGGAGTGGGAGCACATTCCCGGACACGAGGAGTCAGACCTGAGTGTGGGCACATTCCAGGGCGAGAGGAGTCGGACCTGAGTTGGAGCATGTTCCAGGACGTGGGGAGTCAAAACTGAGTGGTTGCACATTCCAGTTCCATGGCTGTCGGACCTGAGTGGGTGCACATTCCAGGGTGATAGAGGCAGACCTGAGTGGGAGCACAATCCAACATGTGGGATGTCAGAGCTGGGTGGGAGCACATACCAGGGCGTGGGGAGTCGGAACATTGTGTGGGAGCACATTCCAGGTCATGGGGAGACGGACCTGAGTGGGAGCACATTCCAGGACATTGTGAGCCGGATCTGATTGGGAGCACATTCCAGGGCAAGAGGAGTCAGACCTGAGTGGAAGAACATTCCAGGGCGTGAGCAGTCGGACCGAAGTGGGAGCACATTCCAGCAGGTGGGGAGTCAGACCTGGGTGGGAGCACATTCCAGGGCATGGGGAGTCGGACCTGAGTGGGAGCACATTCCAGGGCATGGGGAGTCGGACCTGAGTGGGAGCACATTCCAGGGCATGGGGAGCCAGACCTGAGTGGAAGCGTATTCCAGGGTATGTGGTGTCGGAACTGAGTGGGATCACATTCAAGGGCGTGGGGAGTCGGACCTGATTGGGAGCATATTCCACTATGTAGTGAGTCAGACCTGAGTGGGAGCACATTCCAGGGCGTGGGGAGTCAGACCTGAGTGGCAGCACATTCCAGGGCGTGGGCAGTCGGACCTGAGTGGGAGCACATTCCAGGGCGTGGGGAGTCAGACCTGAGTGTGAGCACATTCCAGGGCATGGGGATTCGGACATGAGTGGGAGCAAGTTCCAGGTCTGGGGAGTCAGACCTGAGTGGGAGCACATTCCAGGACATTGGGAGTCGGACCTGAGTGGGAGCACATTCCAGGGTGTGGGAATTCGGGCCTGATTGGGAGCACATTCCAGGGCATGGGTAGTCAGACCTGAGTGTGAGCACATTCCAGGGCATGGGGAGACTGACCAGAGTGGGAGCACATTCCAGGACGTGGGGAGTCAGACCTGAGTGGGAGCACATGCCAGGGCATGGGAAGTCGGGCCTCAGTGGGAGCACATTCCAGGGCGTGGGTAGTCAGACCTGAGTGTGAGCACATTCCAGGGCATGGGGATTCGGACATGAGTGGGAGCACGTTCCAGGACGTGGGGAGTCAGACCTGAGTGGGAGCACATTCCAGGGCGTGGGAAGTCGGGCCTCGGTGGGAACACATTCCAGGGTGTGGGTAGTCAGACCTGACTGTGAGCACATTCCAGGGCATGGGGATTCGGACATGAGTGGGAGCACGTTCCAGGACGTGGGGAGTCAGAGCTGAGTGGGAGCACATTCCAGGACATTGGGAGTCAGACCTGAGTGGGAGCACATTCCAGGGCGTGGGATGTCGGGCCTGATTGGGAGCACATTCCAGGGCATGGCTAGTCAGACCTGAGTGTGAGCACATTCCAGGGCATGGGGAGACGGATCAGAGTGGGAGCACATTCCAGGATGTGGGGAGTCAGACCTGAGTGGGAGCACATGCCAGGACATTGGTCACACCAGTGTGTGAGCAAATTCCAGGGCATGGGTCCTCGGACTTGATTGGGAACACATTCCTGAGCGTGAAGATGCAGACCTGAGTGCGAGCACATTCCGGGGCATGGGGAGCCGGACCTGAGTGGAAGCATATTCCAGGGCATGGGGTGTTGGACCTGAGTGGGAGCACATTCCAGGGCGTGGGGAGTCGGACCTGATTGGGAGCACATTCGATCATGTAGTGAGTCGGACCTGAGAGGGAGCACATTCCAGGGTGTGGGGAGTCAGACCTGATTGGGAGCACATTCCAGGGCGTGGGCAGTCGGACCTGAGTTGGAGCACATTCCAGGGCGTGGGTAGTCGGACCTGAGTGGGAGCACATTCCAGGACATGGGGAATCGGACCTGAGTGGAAGCCATTTCCAGGGCGTGGGAAGTCGGGCCTCAGTGGGAGCACATTCCAGGGCGTGGGTAATCAGAACTAAGTGTGAGCACCTTCCAGAGCGTGGGGATTCGGATCTGAGTGGGAGCGCGTTCCAGGACGTAGGGAATCAGACCTGAGTGGGCGCACATTCCAGGGCATTGGGAGTCGGAACTGAGTGGGAGCACATTCCAGGGTGTGGGAAGTCAGACCTGAGTGGGAGCACATTCCAGGGCGTGGGAAGTCGGGCCGGAGTGAGAGCACATTCCCGCACACGAGGAGTCAGACCTGAGTGTGGGCACATTCCAGGGCGAGAGGATTCGGACCTGAGTGGGAGCATGTTCCAGGAAGTGGGGAGTCAAAACTGAGTGGGAGCACATTCCAGGGCATGGGCAGTCGGACCTGAGTGGGTGCACATTCCAGGGCAAGGGGAGCCGGACCTGAGTGGGTGCACATTCCAGGGTGAAAGAGGCAGACCTGAGTGGGAGCACATTCCAACATGTGGGATGTCAGAGCTGGGTGGGAGCACATACCAGGGCATGGGGAGTCGGAACTGTGTGGGAGCACATTCCAGCGCATGGGGAGTCGGACCTGAGTGGGATCACATTCCAGGGCGCGGGGCGTCGGACCTGAGTGGGAGCACATTCCAGGACATGGGGAATCGGACCTGTGTGGGAGCACATTCCAGGGCGTGGGAAGTCGGGCCTCAGTGGGAGCACATTCCAGGGCGTGGGTAGTCAGACCTGAGTGTGAGCATATTCCAGGGCATGGGGATTTGGACATGAGTGGGAGCACGTTCCAGGACGTGGGGAGCCAAACCTGAGTGGGAGCACATTCCAGGACTTTGGGAGTCGGGCCTGATTGGGAGCACATTCCAGGGCGCGGGTTTTCAGACCTGAGTGTGAGCACATTCCAGGGCGTGGGGAGACGGACCAGAGTGGGCGCACATTCCAGGACGTGAGGAGTCAGACCTGAGTGGGAGCACATGCCAGGGCATGGGTAGTCAGACCTGAGTGTGAGCACATTCCAGTGCATGGGGAGACTGACCAGAGTGGGAGCACATTCCAGGGCGTGGGTAGTCAGAACTGAGTGTGAGCACCTTCCAGGGCATGGGGATTCGGATCTGAGTGGGAGCACGTTCCAGGACGTAGGGAATCAGACCAGAGTGGGCGCAAATTCCAGGGCATGGGTGTCGGAACTGAGTGGGAGCACATTCCAGGGCATGGGGAGTCGGAACTGAGTGGGAGCACATTCCAGGGTGTGGGAAGTCAGACCTGAGTGGGAGCACATTCCAGGGCGTGGGAAGTCGGGCCGGAGTGGGAGCACATTCCCGGACACGAGGAGTCAGACCTGAGTGTGGGCACATTCCAGGGCGAGAGGAGTCGGACCTGAGTTGGAGCATGTTCCAGGACGTGGGGAGTCAAAACTGAGTGGTTGCACATTCCAGGGCCACGGCTGTCGGACCTGAGTGGGTGCACATTCCAGGGTGATAGAGGCAGACCTGAGTGGGAGCACATTCCAACATGTGGGATGTCAGAGCTGGGTGGGAGCACATACCAGGGCGTGGGGAGTCGGAACTGTGTGGGAGCACATTCCAGGTCATGGGGAGACGGACCTGAGTGGGAGCACATTCCAGGACATTGTGAGCCGGATCTGAGTGGGAGCACATTCCAGGGCATGGGAAGTCGGGCCTGATTGGGAGCACATTCCAGGGCAAGAGGAGTCAGACCTGAGTGGAAGAACATTCCAGGGCGTGAGCAGTCGGACCGAAGTGGGAGCACATTCCAGCAGGTGGGGAGTCAGACCTGGGTGGGAGCACATTCCAGGGCATGGGGAGTCGGACCTGAGTGGGAGCACATTCCAGGGCATGGGGAGTCGGACCTGAGTGGGAGCACATTCCAGGGCATGGGGAGCCAGACCTGAGTGGAAGCGTATTCCAGGGTATGTGGTGTCGGAACTGAGTGGGATCACATTCAAGGGCGTGGGGAGTCGGACCTGATTGGGAGCATATTCCACTATGTAGTGAGTCAGACCTGAGTGGGAGCACATTCCAGGGCGTGGGGAGTCAGACCTGAGTGGCAGCACATTCCAGGGCGTGGGCAGTCGGACCTGAGTGGGAGCACATTCCAGGGCGTGGGGAGTCAGACCTGAGTGTGAGCACATTCCAGGGCATGGGGATTCGGACATGAGTGGGAGCAAGTTCCAGGTCTGGGGAGTCAGACCTGAGTGGGAGCACATTCCAGGACATTGGGAGTCGGACCTGAGTGGGAGCACATTCCAGGGTGTGGGAATTCGGGCCTGATTTGGAGCACATTCCAGGGCATGGGTAGTCAGACCTGAGTGTGAGCACATTCCAGGGCATGGGGAGACTGACCAGAGTGGGAGCACATTCCAGGACGTGGGGAGTCAGACCTGAGTGGGAGCACATGCCAGGGCATGGGAAGTCGGGCCTCAGTGGGAGCACATTCCAGGGCGTGGGTAGTCAGACCTGAGTGTGAGCACATTCCAGGGCATGGGGATTCGGACATGAGTGGGAGCACGTTCCAGGACGTGGGGAGTCAGACCTGAGTGGGAGCACATACCAGGGCGTGGGGAGTCGGAACTGTGTGGGAGCACATTCCAGGTCATGGGGAGACGGACCTGAGTGGGAGCACATTCCAGGACATTGTGAGCCGGATCTGAGTGGGAGCACATTCCAGGGCATGGGAAGTCGGGCCTGATTGGGAACACATTCCAGGGCAAGAGGAGTCAGACCTGAGTGGAAGAACATTCCAGGGCGTGAGCAGTCGGACCGAAGTGGGAGCACATTCCAGCAGGTGGGGAGTCAGACCTGGGTGGGAGCACATTCCAGGGCATGGGGAGTCGGACCTGAGTGGGAGCACATTCCAGGGCATGGGGAGTCGGACCTGAGTGGGAGCACATTCCAGGGCATGGGGAGCCAGACCTGAGTGGAAGCGTATTCCAGGGTATGTGGTGGCAGAACTGAGTGGGATCACATTCAAGGGCGTGGGGAGTCGGACCTGATTGGGAGCATATTCCACTATGTAGTGAGTCAGACCTGAGTGGGAGCACATTCCAGGGCGTGGGGAGTCAGACCTGAGTGGCAGCACATTCCAGGGCGTGGGCAGTCGGACCTGAGTGGGAGCACATTCCAGGGCGTGGGGAGTCAGACCTGAGTGTGAGCACATTCCAGGGCATGGGGATTCGGACATGAGTGGGAGCAAGTTCCAGGTCTGGGGAGTCAGACCTGAGTGGGAGCACATTCCAGGACATTGGGAGTCGGACCTGAGTGGGAGCACATTCCAGGGTGTGGGAATTCGGGCCTGATTGGGAGCACATTCCAGGGCATGGGTAGTCAGACCTGAGTGTGAGCAAATTCCAGGGCATGGGGAGACTGACCAGAGTGGGAGCAAATTCCAGGACGTGGGGAGTCAGAACTGAGTGGGAGCACATGCCAGGGCATGGGAAGTCGGGCCTCAGTGGGAGCACATGCCAGGGCGTGGGTAGTCAGACCTGAGTGTGAGCACATTCCAGGGCATGGGGATTCGGACATGAGTGGGAGCACGTTCCAGGACGTGGGGAGTCAGACCTGAGTGGGAGCACATTCCAGGGCGTGGGAAGTCGGGCCTCAGTGGGAGCACATTCCAAGGTGTGGGTAGTCAGACCTGACTGTGAGCACATTCCAGGGCATGGGGATTCGGACATGAGTGGGAGCACGTTCCAGGACGTGGGGAGTCAGAGCTGAGTGGGAGCACATTCCAGGACATTGGGAGTCAGACCTGAGTGGGAGCACATTCCAGGGCGTGGGATGTCGGGCCTGATTGGGAGCACATTCCAGGGCATGGCTAGTCAGACCTGAGTGTGAGCACATTCCAGGGCATGGGGAGACGGATCAGAGTGGGAGCACATTCTAGGATGTGGGGAGTCAGACCTGAGTGGGAGCACATGCCAGGACATTGGTCACACCAGAGTGTGAGCAAATTCCAGGGCATGGGTCCTCGGACTTGATTGGGAACACATTCCTGAGCGTGAAGATGCAGACCTGAGTGCGAGCACATTCCGGGGCATGGGGAGCCGGACCTGAGTGGAAGCATATTCCAGGGCATGGGGTGTTGGACCTGAGTGGGAGCACATTCCAGGGCGTGGGGAGTCGGACCTGATTGGGAGCACATTCGATCATGTAGTGAGTCGGACCTGAGAGGGAGCACATTCCAGGGTGTGGGGAGTCAGACCTGATTGGGAGCACATTCCAGGGCGTGGGCAGTCGGACCTGAGTTGGAGCACATTCCAGGGCGTGGGTAGTCGGACCTGAGTGGGAGCACATTCCAGGACATGGGGAATCGGACCTGAGTGGAAGCCATTTCCAGGGCGTGGGAAGTCGGGCCTCAGTGGGAGCACATTCCAGGGCGTGGGTAATCAGAACTAAGTGTGAGCACCTTCCAGAGCGTGGGGATTCGGATCTGAGTGGTAGCGCGTTCCAGGACGTAGGGAATCAGACCTGAGTGGGCGCACATTCCAGGGCATTGGGAGTCGGAACTGAGTGGGAGCACATTCCAGGGTGTGGGAAGTCAGACCTGAGTGGGAGCACATTCCAGGGCGTGGGAAGTCGGGCCTGAGTGGGAGCACATTCCCGCACACGAGGAGTCAGACCTGAGTGTGGGCACATTCCAGGGCGAGTGGATTCGGACCTGAGTGGGAGCATGTTCCAGGAAGTGGGGAGTCAAAACTGAGTGGGAGCACATTCCAGGGCATGGGCAGTCGGACCTGAGTGGGTGCACATTCCAGGGCAAGGGGAGCCGGACCTGAGTGGGTGCACATTCCAGGGTGAAAGAGGCAGACCTGAGTGGGAGCACATTCCAACATGTGGGATGTCAGAGCTGGGTGGGAGCACATACCAGGGCATGGGGAGTCGGAACTGTGTGGGAGCACATTCCAGCGCATGGGGAGTCGGACCTGATTGGGATCACATTCCAGGGCGCGGGGCGTCGGACCTGAGTGGGAGCACATTCCAGGACATGGGGAATCGGACCTGTGTGGGAGCACATTCCAGGGGGTGGGAAGTCGGGCCTCAGTGGGAGCACATTCCAGGGCGTGGGTAGTCAGACCTGAGTGTGAGCATATTCCAGGGCATGGGGATTCGGACATGGGTGGGAGCACGTTCCAGGACGTGGGGAGTCAAACCTGAGTGGGAGCACATTCCAGGACTTTGGGAGTCGGGCCTGATTGGGAGCACATTCCAGGGCGTGGGTTTTCAGACCTGAGTGTGAGCACATTCCAGGGCGTGGGGAGACGGACCAGAGTGGGTGCACATTCCAGGACGTGAGGAGTCAGACCTGAGTGGGAGCACATGCCAGGGCATGGGAAGTCGGGCCTCAGTGGGAGCACATTCCAGGGCGTGGGTAGTCAGACCTGAGTGTGAGCACATTCCAGGGCATGGGGATTCGGACATGAGTGGGAGCCCGGTCCAGGACGTTGGGAGTCAGACCTGAGTGGGAGCACATTCCAGGGCGTGGGAAGTCGGGCCTCAGTGGGAGCACATTCCAGTGCATGGGGAGACGGACCAGAGTGGGAGCACATTCCAGGATGTGGGGAGTCAGACCTGAGTGGGAGCACATGCCAGGACATTGGTCAGACCAGAGTGTGAGCACATTCCAGGGCATGGGTCCTCGGACTTGACTGGGAACACATTCCAGGGCGTGAAGAGGCAGACCTGAGTGAGAGCACATTCCAGGGCATGGGGATTCGGACCAAAGTGGGAGCACGTTCCGGGTCATGGGGAGTCGTACCTGATTGGGAGCACATTCCAGGGCGAGAGGAGTCAGAACTGAGTGTGAGCACATTCCAACGTGTGGGGAGACAGACGTGGGTGGGAGCTCATTCCAGGGCGTGGGTAGTCAGACCTGAGTGGGACCACATTCCAGGGCATGGAAAGTCGGACTTGAGTGGGAGCACATTCCAGGGAATGGGGAGTTGGACCTGAGTGGGAGCACTTTCCAGGGCGTGGGAAGTCGGACCTGAATGGGAGCAGATTCCATCATGTAGTGAGTCGTACCTGAGAGGGAGCACATTCCAGGGTGTGGGGAGTCAGACCTGATTGGGAGCACATTCCAGGGCGTGGGCAGTCGGACCTGAGTTGGAGCACATTCCAGGGCGGGGGTAGTCGGACCTGAGTGGGAGCACATTCCAGGACATGGGGAATCGGACCTGAGTGGGAGCCATTTCCAGGGCGTGGGAAGTCGGGCCTCAGTGGGAGCACATTCCAGGGCGTGGGTAGTCAGAACTGAGTGTGAGCACCTTCCAGGGCATGGGGATTCGGATCTGAGTGGGAGCACGTTCCAGGACGTAGGGAATCAGACCAGAGTGGGTGCAAATTCCAGGGCATGGGGAGTCAGAACTGAGTGGGAGCACATTCCAGGGCATGGGGAGTCGGAACTGAGTGGGAGCACATTCCAGGGTGTGGGAAGTCAGACCTGAGTGGGAGCACATTCCAGGGCGTGGGAAGTCGGGCCGGAGTGGGAGCACATTCCCGGACACGAGGAGTCAGACCTGAGTGTGGGCACATTCCAGGGCGAGAGGAGTCGGACCTGAGTTGGAGCATGTTCCAGGACGTGGGGAGTCAAAACTGAGTGGTTGCACATTCCAGTTCCATGGCTGTCGGACCTGAGTGGGTGCACATTCCAGGGTGATAGAGGCAGACCTGAGTGGGAGCACAATCCAACATGTGGGATGTCAGAGCTGGGTGGGAGCACATACCAGGGCGTGGGGAGTCGGAACATTGTGTGGGAGCACATTCCAGGTCATGGGGAGACGGACCTGAGTGGGAGCACATTCCAGGACATTGTGAGCCGGATCTGATTGGGAGCACATTCCAGGGCAAGAGGAGTCAGACCTGAGTGGAAGAACATTCCAGGGCGTGAGCAGTCGGACCGAAGTGGGAGCACATTCCAGCAGGTGGGGAGTCAGACCTGGGTGGGAGCACATTCCAGGGCATGGGGAGTCGGACCTGAGTGGGAGCACATTCCAGGGCATGGGGAGTCGGACCTGAGTGGGAGCACATTCCAGGGCATGGGGAGCCAGACCTGAGTGGAAGCGTATTCCAGGGTATGTGGTGTCGGAACTGAGTGGGATCACATTCAAGGGCGTGGGGAGTCGGACCTGATTGGGAGCATATTCCACTATGTAGTGAGTCAGACCTGAGTGGGAGCACATTCCAGGGCGTGGGGAGTCAGACCTGAGTGGCAGCACATTCCAGGGCGTGGGCAGTCGGACCTGAGTGGGAGCACATTCCAGGGCGTGGGGAGTCAGACCTGAGTGTGAGCACATTCCAGGGCATGGGGATTCGGACATGAGTGGGAGTAAGTTCCAGGTCTGGGGAGTCAGACCTGAGTGGGAGCACATTCCAGGACATTGGGAGTCGGACCTGAGTGGGAGCACATTCCAGGGTGTGGGAATTCGGGCCTGATTGGGAGCACATTCCAGGGCATGGGTAGTCAGACCTGAGTGTGAGCACATTCCAGGGCATGGGGAGACTGACCAGAGTGGGAGCACATTCCAGGACGTGGGGAGTCAGACCTGAGTGGGAGCACATGCCAGGGCATGGGAAGTCGGGCCTCAGTGGGAGCACATTCCAGGGCGTGGGTAGTCAGACCTGAGTGTGAGCACATTCCAGGGCATGGGGATTCGGACATGAGTGGGAGCACGTTCCAGGACGTGGGGAGTCAGACCTGAGTGGGAGCACATTCCAGGGCGTGGGAAGTCGGGCCTCGGTGGGAACACATTCCAGGGTGTGGGTAGTCAGACCTGACTGTGAGCACATTCCAGGGCATGGGGATTCGGACATGAGTGGGAGCACGTTCCAGGACGTGGGGAGTCAGAGCTGAGTGGGAGCACATTCCAGGACATTGGGAGTCAGACCTGAGTGGGAGCACATTCCAGGGCGTGGGATGTCGGGCCTGATTGGGAGCACATTCCAGGGCATGGCTAGTCAGACCTGAGTGTGAGCACATTCCAGGGCATGGGGAGACGGATCAGAGTGGGAGCACATTCCAGGATGTGGGGAGTCAGACCTGAGTGGGAGCACATGCCAGGACATTGGTCACACCAGTGTGTGAGCAAATTCCAGGGCATGGGTCCTCGGACTTGATTGGGAACACATTCCTGAGCGTGAAGATGCAGACCTGAGTGCGAGTACATTCCGGGGCATGGGGAGCCGGACCTGAGTGGAAGCATATTCCAGGGCATGGGGTGTTGGACCTGAGTGGGAGCACATTCCAGGGCGTGGGGAGTCGGACCTGATTGGGAGCACATTCGATCATGTAGTGAGTCGGACCTGAGAGGGAGCACATTCCAGGGTGTGGGGAGTCAGACCTGATTGGGAGCACATTCCAGGGCGTGGGCAGTCGGACCTGAGTTGGAGCACATTCCAGGGCGTGGGTAGTCGGACCTGAGTGGGAGCACATTCCAGGACATGGGGAATCGGACCTGAGTGGAAGCCATTTCCAGGGCGTGGGAAGTCGGGCCTCAGTGGGAGCACATTCCAGGGCGTGGGTAATCAGAACTAAGTGTGAGCACCTTCCAGAGCGTGGGGATTCGGATCTGAGTGGGAGCGCGTTCCAGGACGTAGGGAATCAGACCTGAGTGGGCGCACATTCCAGGGCATTGGGAGTCGGAACTGAGTGGGAGCACATTCCAGGGTGTGGGAAGTCAGACCTGAGTGGGAGCACATTCCAGGGCGTGGGAAGTCGGGCCGGAGTGAGAGCACATTCCCGCACACGAGGAGTCAGACCTGAGTGTGGGCACATTCCAGGGCGAGAGGATTCGGACCTGAGTGGGAGCATGTTCCAGGAAGTGGGGAGTCAAAACTGAGTGGGAGCACATTCCAGGGCATGGGCAGTCGGACCTGAGTGGGTGCACATTCCAGGGCAAGGGGAGCCGGACCTGAGTGGGTGCACATTCCAGGGTGAAAGAGGCAGACCTGAGTGGGAGCACATTCCAACATGTGGGATGTCAGAGCTGGGTGGGAGCACATACCAGGGCATGGGGAGTCGGAACTGTGTGGGAGCACATTCCAGCGCATGGGGAGTCGGACCTGAGTGGGATCACATTCCAGGGCGCGGGGCGTCGGACCTGAGTGGGAGCACATTCCAGGACATGGGGAATCGGACCTGTGTGGGAGCACATTCCAGGGCGTGGGAAGTCGGGCCTCAGTGGGAGCACATTCCAGGGCGTGGGTAGTCAGACCTGAGTGTGAGCATATTCCAGGGCATGGGGATTTGGACATGAGTGGGAGCACGTTCCAGGACGTGGGGAGCCAAACCTGAGTGGGAGCACATTCCAGGACTTTGGGAGTCGGGCCTGATTGGGAGCACATTCCAGGGCGCGGGTTTTCAGACCTGAGTGTGAGCACATTCCAGGGCGTGGGGAGACGGACCAGAGTGGGCGCACATTCCAGGACGTGAGGAGTCAGACCTGAGTGGGAGCACATGCCAGGGCATGGGTAGTCAGACCTGAGTGTGAGCACATTCCAGTGCATGGGGAGACTGACCAGAGTGGGAGCACATTCCAGGGCGTGGGTAGTCAGAACTGAGTGTGAGCACCTTCCAGGGCATGGGGATTCGGATCTGAGTGGGAGCACGTTCCAGGACGTAGGGAATCAGACCAGAGTGGGCGCAAATTCCAGGGCATGGGTGTCGGAACTGAGTGGGAGCACATTCCAGGGCATGGGGAGTCGGAACTGAGTGGGAGCACATTCCAGGGTGTGGGAAGTCAGACCTGAGTGGGAGCACATTCCAGGGCGTGGGAAGTCGGGCCGGAGTGGGAGCACATTCCCGGACACGAGGAGTCAGACCTGAGTGTGGGCACATTCCAGGGCGAGAGGAGTCGGACCTGAGTTGGAGCATGTTCCAGGACGTGGGGAGTCAAAACTGAGTGGTTGCACATTCCAGGGCCACGGCTGTCGGACCTGAGTGGGTGCACATTCCAGGGTGATAGAGGCAGACCTGAGTGGGAGCACATTCCAACATGTGGGATGTCAGAGCTGGGTGGGAGCACATACCAGGGCGTGGGGAGTCGGAACTGTGTGGGAGCACATTCCAGGTCATGGGGAGACGGACCTGAGTGGGAGCACATTCCAGGACATTGTGAGCCGGATCTGAGTGGGAGCACATTCCAGGGCATGGGAAGTCGGGCCTGATTGGGAGCACATTCCAGGGCAAGAGGAGTCAGACCTGAGTGGAAGAACATTCCAGGGCGTGAGCAGTCGGACCGAAGTGGGAGCACATTCCAGCAGGTGGGGAGTCAGACCTGGGTGGGAGCACATTCCAGGGCATGGGGAGTCGGACCTGAGTGGGAGCACATTCCAGGGCATGGGGAGTCGGACCTGAGTGGGAGCACATTCCAGGGCATGGGGAGCCAGACCTGAGTGGAAGCGTATTCCAGGGTATGTGGTGTCGGAACTGAGTGGGATCACATTCAAGGGCGTGGGGAGTCGGACCTGATTGGGAGCATATTCCACTATGTAGTGAGTCAGACCTGAGTGGGAGCACATTCCAGGGCGTGGGGAGTCAGACCTGAGTGGCAGCACATTCCAGGGCGTGGGCAGTCGGAACTGAGTGGGAGCACATTCCAGGGCGTGGGGAGTCAGACCTGAGTGTGAGCACATTCCAGGGCATGGGGATTCGGACATGAGTGGGAGCAAGTTCCAGGTCTGGGGAGTCAGACCTGAGTGGGAGCACATTCCAGGACATTGGGAGTCGGACCTGAGTGGGAGCACATTCCAGGGTGTGGGAATTCGGGCCTGATTTGGAGCACATTCCAGGGCATGGGTAGTCAGACCTGAGTGTGAGCACATTCCAGGGCATGGGGAGACTGACCAGAGTGGGAGCACATTCCAGGACGTGGGGAGTCAGACCTGAGTGGGAGCACATGCCAGGGCATGGGAAGTCGGGCCTCAGTGGGAGCACATTCCAGGGCGTGGGTAGTCAGACCTGAGTGTGAGCACATTCCAGGGCATGGGGATTCGGACATGAGTGGGAGCACGTTCCAGGACGTGGGGAGTCAGACCTGAGTGGGAGCACATACCAGGGCGTGGGGAGTCGGAACTGTGTGGGAGCACATTCCAGGTCATGGGGAGACGGACCTGAGTGGGAGCACATTCCAGGACATTGTGAGCCGGATCTGAGTGGGAGCACATTCCAGGGCATGGGAAGTCGGGCCTGATTGGGAACACATTCCAGGGCAAGAGGAGTCAGACCTGAGTGGAAGAACATTCCAGGGCGTGAGCAGTCGGACCGAAGTGGGAGCACATTCCAGCAGGTGGGGAGTCAGACCTGGGTGGGAGCACATTCCAGGGCATGGGGAGTCGGACCTGAGTGGGAGCACATTCCAGGGCATGGGGAGTCGGACCTGAGTGGGAGCACATTCCAGGGCATGGGGAGCCAGACCTGAGTGGAAGCGTATTCCAGGGTATGTGGTGGCAGAACTGAGTGGGATCACATTCAAGGGCGTGGGGAGTCGGACCTGATTGGGAGCATATTCCACTATGTAGTGAGTCAGACCTGAGTGGGAGCACATTCCAGGGCGTGGGGAGTCAGACCTGAGTGGCAGCACATTCCAGGGCGTGGGCAGTCGGACCTGAGTGGGAGCACATTCCAGGGCGTGGGGAGTCAGACCTGAGTGTGAGCACATTCCAGGGCATGGGGATTCGGACATGAGTGGGAGCAAGTTCCAGGTCTGGGGAGTCAGACCTGAGTGGGAGCACATTCCAGGACATTGGGAGTCGGACCTGAGTGGGAGCACATTCCAGGGTGTGGGAATTCGGGCCTGATTGGGAGCACATTCCAGGGCATGGGTAGTCAGACCTGAGTGTGAGCAAATTCCAGGGCATGGGGAGACTGACCAGAGTGGGAGCAAATTCCAGGACGTGGGGAGTCAGAACTGAGTGGGAGCACATGCCAGGGCATGGGAAGTCGGGCCTCAGTGGGAGCACATGCCAGGGCGTGGGTAGTCAGACCTGAGTGTGAGCACATTCCAGGGCATGGGGATTCGGACATGAGTGGGAGCACGTTCCAGGACGTGGGGAGTCAGACCTGAGTGGGAGCACATTCCAGGGCGTGGGAAGTCGGGCCTCAGTGGGAGCACATTCCAAGGTGTGGGTAGTCAGACCTGACTGTGAGCACATTCCAGGGCATGGGGATTCGGACATGAGTGGGAGCACGTTCCAGGACGTGGGGAGTCAGAGCTGAGTGGGAGCACATTCCAGGACATTGGGAGTCAGACCTGAGTGGGAGCACATTCCAGGGCGTGGGATGTCGGGCCTGATTGGGAGCACATTCCAGGGCATGGCTAGTCAGACCTGAGTGTGAGCACATTCCAGGGCATGGGGAGACGGATCAGAGTGGGAGCACATTCTAGGATGTGGGGAGTCAGACCTGAGTGGGAGCACATGCCAGGACATTGGTCACACCAGAGTGTGAGCAAATTCCAGGGCATGGGTCCTCGGACTTGATTGGGAACACATTCCTGAGCGTGAAGATGCAGACCTGAGTGCGAGCACATTCCGGGGCATGGGGAGCCGGACCTGAGTGGAAGCATATTCCAGGGCATGGGGTGTTGGACCTGAGTGGGAGCACATTCCAGGGCGTGGGGAGTCGGACCTGATTGGGAGCACATTCGATCATGTAGTGAGTCGGACCTGAGAGGGAGCACATTCCAGGGTGTGGGGAGTCAGACCTGATTGGGAGCACATTCCAGGGCGTGGGCAGTCGGACCTGAGTTGGAGCACATTCCAGGGCGTGGGTAGTCGGACCTGAGTGGGAGCACATTCCAGGACATGGGGAATCGGACCTGAGTGGAAGCCATTTCCAGGGCGTGGGAAGTCGGGCCTCAGTGGGAGCACATTCCAGGGCGTGGGTAATCAGAACTAAGTGTGAGCACCTTCCAGAGCGTGGGGATTCGGATCTGAGTGGTAGCGCGTTCCAGGACGTAGGGAATCAGACCTGAGTGGGCGCACATTCCAGGGCATTGGGAGTCGGAACTGAGTGGGAGCACATTCCAGGGTGTGGGAAGTCAGACCTGAGTGGGAGCACATTCCAGGGCGTGGGAAGTCGGGCCTGAGTGGGAGCACATTCCCGCACACGAGGAGTCAGACCTGAGTGTGGGCACATTCCAGGGCGAGTGGATTCGGACCTGAGTGGGAGCATGTTCCAGGAAGTGGGGAGTCAAAACTGAGTGGGAGCACATTCCAGGGCATGGGCAGTCGGACCTGAGTGGGTGCACATTCCAGGGCAAGGGGAGCCGGACCTGAGTGGGTGCACATTCCAGGGTGAAAGAGGCAGACCTGAGTGGGAGCACATTCCAACATGTGGGATGTCAGAGCTGGGTGGGAGCACATACCAGGGCATGGGGAGTCGGAACTGTGTGGGAGCACATTCCAGCGCATGGGGAGTCGGACCTGATTGGGATCACATTCCAGGGCGCGGGGCGTCGGACCTGAGTGGGAGCACATTCCAGGACATGGGGAATCGGACCTGTGTGGGAGCACATTCCAGGGGGTGGGAAGTCGGGCCTCAGTGGGAGCACATTCCAGGGCGTGGGTAGTCAGACCTGAGTGTGAGCATATTCCAGGGCATGGGGATTCGGACATGAGTGGGAGCACGTTCCAGGACGTGGGGAGTCAAACCTGAGTGGGAGCACATTCCAGGACTTTGGGAGTCGGGCCTGATTGGGAGCACATTCCAGGGCGTGGGTTTTCAGACCTGAGTGTGAGCACATTCCAGGGCGTGGGGAGACGGACCAGAGTGGGTGCACATTCCAGGACGTGAGGAGTCAGACCTGAGTGGGAGCACATGCCAGGGCATGGGAAGTCGGGCCTCAGTGGGAGCACATTCCAGGGCGTGGGTAGTCAGACCTGAGTGTGAGCACATTCCAGGGCATGGGGATTCGGACATGAGTGGGAGCCCGGTCCAGGACGTTGGGAGTCAGACCTGAGTGGGAGCACATTCCAGGGCGTGGGAAGTCGGGCCTCAGTGGGAGCACATTCCAGTGCATGGGGAGACGGACCAGAGTGGGAGCACATTCCAGGATGTGGGGAGTCAGACCTGAGTGGGAGCACATGCCAGGACATTGGTCAGACCAGAGTGTGAGCACATTCCAGGGCATGGGTCCTCGGACTTGACTGGGAACACATTCCAGGGCGTGAAGAGGCAGACCTGAGTGAGAGCACATTCCAGGGCATGGGGATTCGGACCAAAGTGGGAGCACGTTCCGGGTCATGGGGAGTCGTACCTGATTGGGAGCACATTCCAGGGCGAGAGGAGTCAGAACTGAGTGTGAGCACATTCCAACGTGTGGGGAGACAGACGTGGGTGGGAGCTCATTCCAGGGCGTGGGTAGTCAGACCTGAGTGGGACCACATTCCAGGGCATGGAAAGTCGGACTTGAGTGGGAGCACATTCCAGGGAATGGGGAGTTGGACCTGAGTGGGAGCTCATTCCAGGGCATGGGGAGTCGGACCTGAGTGGGAGCACATTCCAGGGCGTGGGAAGTTGGACCTGAGTGGGAGCACATTCCAGGACATGGGGAATCGGACCTGTGTGGGAGCACATTCCAGGGCGTGGGAAGTCGGGCCTCAGTGGGAGCACATTCCAGGGCGTGGGTAGTCAGACCTGAGTGTGAGCATATTCCAGGGCATGGGGATTCGGACATGAGTGGGAGCACGTTCCAGGACGTGGGGAGTCAAACCTGAGTGGGAGCACATTCCAGGACTTTGGGAGTCGGGCCTGATTGGGAGCACATTCCAGGGCGTGGGTTTTCAGACCTGAGTGTGAGCACATTCCAGGGCATGGGGAGACGGACCAGAGTGGGCGCACATTCCAGGACGTGAGGAGTCAGACCTGAGTGGGAGCACATGCCAGGGCATGGGAAGTCGGGCCTCAGTGGGAGCACATTCCAGGGCGTGGGTAGTCAGACCTGAGTGTGAGCACATTCCAGGGCATGGGGATTCGGACATGAGTGGGAGCCCGGTCCAGGACGTTGGGAGTCAGACCTGAGTGGGAGCACATTCCAGGGCGTGGGAAGTCGGGCCTCAGTGGGAGCACATTCCAGGGCATGGGGAGACGGACCAGAGTGGGAGCACATTCCAGGATGTGGGGAGTCAGACCTGAGTGGGAGCACATGCCAGGACATTGGTCAGACCAGAGTGTGAGCACATTCCAGGGCATGGGTCCTCGGACTTGACTGGGAACACATTCCAGGGCGTGAAGAGGCAGACCTGAGTGGGAGCACATTCCAGGGCATGGGGATTCGGACCAAAGTGGGAGCACGTTCCGGGTCATGGGGAGTCGTACCTGAGTGGGAGCACATTCCAGGGCGAGAGGAGTCAGAACTGAGTGGGAGCACATTCCAACGTGTGGGGAGACAGACGTGGGTGGGAGCACATTCCAGGGCGTGGGGAGTCAGACCTGAGTGGGAGCTCATTCCAGGGCATGGGGAGTCGGACCTGAGTGGGAGCACATTCCAGGCGTGGGAAGTTGGACCTGAGTGGGAGCACATTCCAGGGCATGGGAAGTCGTGCCTGAGTGGGAGCACATTCCCGGACACGGGGAGTCAGACCTGAGTGTGAGCACATTCCAGGGCAAGGGGAGTCGGACCTGAGTGGGTGCACATTCCAGGGTGAGAGAGGCAGACCTGAGTGGGAGCACATTCCAACGTGTGGGCAGACAGACCTGGATGGGAGCACATTCCAGGGCGTGGGGAGTCGGACCTGAGTGGGAGCATATTCCAGGGCATGGGGAGTGGGACCTGAGTGGGAGCACATTCCAGGACATGGGGAGCTGGATCTGAGTGGGAGCACATTCCAGGGCGTGGGAAGTCGGGCCTGATTGGGAGCACATTCCAGGGCATGGGTCCTCGGACTTGACTGGGAACACATTCCAGGGCGTGAAGAGGCAGACCTGAGTGGGAGCACATTCCAGGGCATGGGGATTCGGACCAAAGTGGGAGCACGTTCCGGGTCATGGGGAGTCGTACCTGAGTGGGAGCACATTCCAGGGCGAGAGGAGTCAGAACTGAGTGGGAGCACATTCCAACGTGTGGGGAGACAGACGTGGGTGGGAGCACATTCCAGGGCGTGGGGAGTCAGACCTGAGTGGGACCACATTCCAGGGCATGGAAAGTCGGACATGAGTGGGAGCACATTCCAGGGTGTGGGGAGTCAGACCTGATTGGGAGCACATTCCAGGGCGTGGGCAGTCGGACCTGAGTTGGAGCACATTCCAGGGCGTGGGTAGTCGGACCTGAGTGGGAGCACATTCCAGGACATGGGGAATCGGACCTGAGTGGAAGCCATTTCCAGGGCGTGGGAAGTCGGGCCTCAGTGGGAGCACATTCCAGGGCGTGGGTAATCAGAACTAAGTGTGAGCACCTTCCCGAGCGTGGGGATTCGGATCTGAGTGGGAGCGCGTTCCAGGACGTAGGGAATCAGACCTGAGTGGGCGCACATTCCAGGGCATTGGGAGTCGGAACTGAGTGGGAGCACATTCCAGGGTGTGGGAAGTCAGACCTGAGTGGGAGCACATTCCAGGGCGTGGGAAGTCGGGCCGGAGTGGGAGCACATTCCCGCACACGAGGAGTCAGACCTGAGTGTGGGCACATTCCAGGGCGAGTGGATTCGGACCTGAGTGGGAGCATGTTCCAGGAAGTGGGGAGTCAAAACTGAGTGGGAGCACATTCCAGGGCATGGGCAGTCGGACCTGAGTGGGTGCACATTCCAGGGCAAGGGGAGCCGGACCTGAGTGGGTGCACATTCCAGGGTGAAAGAGGCAGACCTGAGTGGGAGCACATTCCAACATGTGGGATGTCAGAGCTGGGTGGGATCACATACCAGGGCATGGGGAGTCGGAACTGTGTGGGAGCACATTCCAGCGCATGGGGAGTCGGACCTGATTGGGATCACATTCCAGGGCGCGGGGCGTCGGACCTGAGTGGGAGCACATTCCAGGACATGGGGAATCGGACCTGTGTGGGAGCACATTCCAGGGGGTGGGAAGTCGGGCCTCAGTGGGAGCACATTCCAGGGCGTGGGTAGTCAGACCTGAGTGTGAGCATATTCCAGGGCATGGGGATTCGGACATGAGTGGGAGCACGTTCCAGGACGTGGGGAGTCAAACCTGAGTGGGAGCACATTCCAGGACTTTGGGAGTCGGGCCTGATTGGGAGCACATTCCAGGGCGTGGGTTTTCAGACCTGAGTGTGAGCACATTCCAGGGCGTGGGGAGACGGACCAGAGTGGGTGCACATTCCAGGACGTGAGGAGTCAGACCTGAGTGGGAGCACATGCCAGGGCATGGGAAGTCGGGCCTCAGTGGGAGCACATTCCAGGGCGTGGGTAGTCAGACCTGAGTGTGAGCACATTCCAGGGCATGGGGATTCGGACATGAGTGGGAGCCCGGTCCAGGACGTTGGGAGTCAGACCTGAGTGGGAGCACATTCCAGGGCGTGGGAAGTCGGGCCTCAGTGGGAGCACATTCCAGGGCATGGGGAGACGGACCAGAGTGGGAGCACATTCCAGGATGTGGGGAGTCAGACCTGAGTGGGAGCACATGCCAGGACATTGGTCAGACCAGAGTGTGAGCACATTCCAGGGCATGGGTCCTCGGACTTGACTGGGAACACATCCAGGGCGTGAAGAGGCAGACCTGAGTGAGAGCACATTCCAGGGCATGGGGATTCGGACCAAAGTGGGAGCACGTTCCGGGTCATGGGGAGTCGTACCTGAGTGGGAGCACATTCCAGGGCGAGAGGAGTCAGAACTGAGTGGGAGCACATTCCAACGTGTGGGGTGACAGACGTGGGTGGGAGCTCATTCCAGGGCGTGGGGAGTCAGACCTGAGTGGGACCACATTCCAGGGCATGGAAAGTCGGACTTGAGTGGGAGCACATTCCAGGGAATGGGGAGTTGGACCTGAGTGGGAGCTCATTCCAGGGCATGGGGAGTCGGACCTGAGTGGGAGTACATTCCAGGGCGTGGGAAGTTGGACCTGAGTGGGAGCACATTCCAGGACATGGGGAATCGGACCTGTGTGGGAGCACAGTCCAGGGCGTGGGAAGTCGGGCCTCAGTGGGAGCACATTCCAACGTGTGGTTAGTCAGACCTGAGTGTGAGCATATTCCAGGGCATGGGGATTCGGACATGAGTGGGAGCACGTTCCAGGACGTGGGGAGTCAAACCTGAGTGGGAGCACATTCCAGGACTTTGGGAGTCGGGCCTGATTGGGAGCACATTCCAGGGCGTGGGTTTTCAGACCTGAGTGTGAGCACATTCCAGGGCATGGGGAGACGGACCAGAGTGGGCGCACATTCCAGGACCTGAGGAGTCAGACCTGAGTGGGAGCACATGCCAGGGCATGGGAAGTCGGGCCTCAGTGGGAGCACATTCCAGGGCGTGGGTAGTCAGACCTGAGTGTGAGCACATTCCAGGGCATGGGGATTCGGACATGAGTGGGAGCCCGGTCCAGGACGTTGGGAGTCAGACCTGAGTGGGAGCACATTCCAGGGCGTGGGAAGTCGGGCCTCAGTGGGAGCACATTCCAGGGCATGGGGAGACGGACCAGAGTGGGAGCACATTCCAGGATGTGGGGAGTCAGACCTGAGTGGGAGCACATGCCAGGACATTGGTCAGACCAGAGTGTGAGCACATTCCAGGGCATGGGTCCTCGGACTTGACTGGGAACACATTCCAGGGCGTGAAGAGGCAGACCTGAGTGGGAGCACATTCCAGGGCATGGGGATTCGGACCAAAGTGGGAGCACGTTCCGGGTCATGGGGAGTCGTACCTGAGTGGGAGCACATTCCAGGGCGAGAGGAGTCAGAACTGAGTGGGAGCACATTCCAACGTGTGGGGAGACAGACGTGGGTGGGAGCACATTCCAGGGCGTGGGGAGTCAGACCTGAGTGGGAGCTCATTCCAGGGCATGGGGAGTCGGACCTGAGTGTGAGCACATTCCAGGCGTGGGAAGTTGGACCTGAGTGGGAGCACATTCCAGGGCATGGGAAGTCGTGCCTGAGTGGGAGCACATTCCCGGACACTGGGAGTCAGACCTGAGTGTGAGCACATTCCAGGGCAAGGGGAGTCGGACCTGAGTGGGTGCACATTCCAGGGTGAGAGAGGCAGACCTGAGTGGGAGCACATTCCAACGTATGGGCAGACAGACCTGGATGGGAGCACATTCCAGGGCGTGGGGAGTCGGACCTGAGTGGGAGCATATTCCAGGGCATGGGGAGTGGGACCTGAGTGGGAGCACATTCCAGGACATGGGGAGCTGGATCTGAGTGGGAGCACATTCCAGGGCGTGGGAAGTCAGGCCTGATTGGGAGCACATTCCAGGGCATGGGTCCTCGGACTTGACTGGGAACACATTCCAGGGCGTGAAGAGGCAGACCTGAGTGGGAGCACATTCCAGGGCATGGGGATTCGGACCAAAGTGGGAGCACGTTCCGGGTCATGGGGAGTCGTACCTGAGTGGGAGCACATTCCAGGGCGAGAGGAGTCAGAACTGAGTGGGAGCACATTCCAACGTGTGGGGAGACAGACGTGGGTGGGAGCACATTCCAGGGCGTGGGGAGTCAGACCTGAGTGGGACCACATTCCAGGGCATGGAAAGTCGGACATGAGTGGTAGCACATTCCAGGGAATGGGGAGTTGGACCTGAGTGGGAGCTCATTCCAGGGCATGGGGAGTCGGACCTGAATGGGAGCACATTCCAGGGCGTGGGAAGTTGGACCTGAGTGGGAGCACATTCCAGGGCATGGGAAGTCGGGCCTGAGTGGGAGCACATTCCCGGACACGGGGAGTCAGACCTGAGTGTGAGCACATTCCAGGGCAAGGGGAGTCGGACCTGAGTGGGTGCACATTCCAGGGTGAGAGAGGCAGACCTGAGTGGGAGCACATTCCAACGTGTGGGCAGACAGACCTGGGTGGGAGCACATTCCAGGGCGTGGGGAGTCGGACCTGAGTGGGAGCACATTCCAGGACTTTGGGAGTCGGGCCTGATTGGGAGCACATTCCAGGGCGTGGGTTTTCAGACCTGAGTGTGAGCACATTCCAGGGCATGGGGAGACGGACCAGAGTGGGCGCACATTCCAGGACCTGAGGAGTCAGACCTGAGTGGGAGCACATGCCAGGGCATGGGAAGTCGGGCCTCAGTGGGAGCACATTCCAGGGCGTGGGTAGTCAGACCTGAGTGTGAGCACATTCCAGGGCATGGGGATTCGGACATGAGTGGGAGCCCGGTCCAGGACGTTGGGAGTCAGACCTGAGTGGGAGCACATTCCAGGGCGTGGGAAGTCGGGCCTCAGTGGGAGCACATTCCAGGGCATGGGGAGACGGACCAGAGTGGGAGCACATTCCAGGATGTGGGGAGTCAGACCTGAGTGGGAGCACATGCCAGGACATTGGTCAGACCAGAGTGTGAGCACATTCCAGGGCATGGGTCCTCGGACTTGACTGGGAACACATTCCAGGGCGTGAAGAGGCAGACCTGAGTGGGAGCACATTCCAGGGCATGGGGATTCGGACCAAAGTGGGAGCACGTTCCGGGTCATGGGGAGTCGTACCTGAGTGGGAGCACATTCCAGGGCGAGAGGAGTCAGAACTGAGTGGGAGCACATTCCAACGTGTGGGGAGACAGACGTGGGTGGGAGCACATTCCAGGGCGTGGGGAGTCAGACCTGAGTGGGAGCTCATTCCAGGGCATGGGGAGTCGGACCTGAGTGGGAGCACATTCCAGGCGTGGGAAGTTGGACCTGAGTGGGAGCACATTCCAGGGCATGGGAAGTCGTGCCTGAGTGGGAGCACATTCCCGGACACGGGGAGTCAGACCTGAGTGTGAGCACATTCCAGGGCAAGGGGAGTCGGACCTGAGTGGGTGCACATTCCAGGGTGAGAGAGGCAGACCTGAGTGGGAGCACATTCCAACGTATGGGCAGACAGACCTGGATGGGAGCACATTCCAGGGCGTGGGGAGTCGGACCTGAGTGGGAGCATATTCCAGGGCATGGGGAGTGGGACCTGAGTGGGAGCACATTCCAGGACATGGGGAGCTGGATCTGAGTGGGAGCACATTCCAGGGCGTGGGAAGTCAGGCCTGATTGGGAGCACATTCCAGGGCATGGGTCCTTGGACTTGACTGGGAACACATTCCAGGGCGTGAAGAGGCAGACCTGAGTGGGAGCACATTCCAGGGCATGGGGATTCGGACCAAAGTGGGAGCACGTTCCGGGTCATGGGGAGTCGTACCTGAGTGGGAGCACATTCCAGGGCGAGAGGAGTCAGAACTGAGTGGGAGCACATTCCAACGTGTGGGGAGACAGACGTGGGTGGGAGCACATTCCAGGGCGTGGGGAGTCAGACCTGAGTGGGACCACATTCCAGGGCATGGAAAGTCGGACTTGAGTGGGAGCACATTCCAGGGAATGGGGAGTTGGACCTGAGTGGGAGCTCATTCCAGGGCATGGGGAGTCGGACCTGAATGGGAGCACATTCCAGGGCGTGGGAAGTTGGACCTGAGTGGGAGCACATTCCAGGGCATGGGAAGTCGGGCCTGAGTGGGAGCACATTCCCGGACACGGGGAGTCAGACCTGAGTGTGAGCACATTCCAGGGCAAGGGGAGTCGGACCTGAGTGGGTGCACATTCCAGGGTGAGAGAGGCAGACCTGAGTGGGAGCACATTCCAACGTGTGGGCAGACAGACCTGGGTGGGAGCACATTCCAGGGCGTGGGGAGTCGGACCTGAGTGGGAGCACATTCCAGGGCATGGGGAGTGGGACCTGAGTGGGAGCACATTCCAGGACATGGGGAGCTGGATCTGAGTGGGAGCACATTCCAGGGCGTGGGAAGTCGGGCCTGATTGGGAGCACATTCCAGGGCGAGAGGAGTCAGACCTGAGTGGGAGCAGAATCCAACGTGTGGGGAGTCAGACCTAGGTGGGAGCACATTCCAGCATGTGGGGAGTCAGACATGAGTGGGAGCCCATTCCAGGACGTGAGGAGCCGGACCTGAGTGGAAGAACATTCCAGGGCAGGGGGAGTCGGACCTGAGTGGGAGCACATTCCAGGGCGTGGGGAGTCGGACCTGACTGGGGGCACATTCCATTATGTAGTGAGTCGGAGCAGAGTGGGATCACATTCCAGGGCGTGGGGTGTCAGACCTGAGTGGCAGCATGTTCGGGGGTGATGGGAGTTGGACCTGAGTGGAAGCACATTCCGGGGCATGGGGGAGTCATTCCTGAGTGGCAGCACATTCCAGCGCATGGGGAGTCGGACCTGAGAGGGATCACATTCCAGGGTGTGCGGAGTCGGACCTGAGTGGGAGCACATTGCAGGACATGGGGAATCGGACCTGAGTGGGAGCACATTCCAGGGCATGGGAAGACGGGCCTCAGTGGGAGCACATTCCAGGGCGTGGGTAGCCAGACCTGAGTGTGAGCACTTTCCAGGGCATGGGGATTCGGACATGAGTGGGAGCACAATCCAGGACGTGGGGAGTCAGACCTGAGTGGGAGCACATTCCAGGACATTGGGAGTCGGACCTGAGTGGGAGCACATTCCAGGGCGTGGGAAGTCGGGCCTGATTGGGAGCACATTCCAGGGCATGGGTAGTCAGACCTGAGTGTGAGCACATTCCAGTGCATGGGGAGACTGACCTGAGTGGGAGCACATTCCAGGACGTGGGGAGTCAGACCTGATTGGGAGCACATGCCAGGGCGTGGGAAGTCGGGCCTCAGTGGGAGCACTTTCCAGGGCGTGGGTAGTCAGACCTGAGTGTGAGCACATTCCAGGGCATGGGGATTCGGACATGAGTGGGAGCACATTCCAGGACGTGGGGAGTCAGACCTGAGTGGGAGCACATTCCAGGGCGTGGGAAGTCGGGCCTCAGTGGGAGCACATTCTAGGGCATGGGTAGTCAGACCTGAGTGTGAGCACATTCCAGGGCATGGGGATTCGGACATGAGTGGGAGCACGTTCCAGGACGTGGGAAGTCGGGCCTGATTGGGAGCACATTCCAGGGCATGGGTAGTCAGACCTGAGTGTGAGCACGTTCTTGGGCATGGGGAGACGGACCAGAGTGGGAGCACATTCCAGGATGTGGGGAATCAGACCTGAGTGGGAGCACATTCCAGGATGTGGGGAATCAGAGCTGATTGGGAGCACATGCCAGGACATTGGTCAGACCAGAGTGTGAGCCCATGCCAGGGTATGGGTCCTCGGACTTGATTGGGAACACATTCCAGAGCGTGAAGAGGCAGACCTGAGTGCGAGCATATTCCAGGGCATGGGGAGCCAGACCTGAGTGGAAGCATATTCCAGGGCATGGGGTGTTGGACCTGAGTGGGAGCACTTTCCAGGGCGTGGGGAGTCGGACCTGATTGGGAGCACATTCCATCATGTAGTGAGTCGTACCTGAGAGGGAGCACATTCCAGGGTGTGGGGAGTCAGACCTGATTGGGAGCACATTCCAGGGCGTGGGCAGTCGGACCTGAGTTGAAGCACATTCCAGGGCGGGGGTAGTCGGACCTGAGTGGGAGCACATTCCAGGACATGGGGAATCGGACCTGAGTGGGAGCCATTTCCAGGGCGTGGGAAGTCGGGCCTCAGTGGGAGCACATTCCAGGGCGTGGGTAGTCAGAACTGAGTGTGAGCACCTTCCAGGGCATGGGGATTCGGATCTGAGTGGGAGCACGTTCCAGGACGTAGGGAATCAGACCAGAGTGGGCGCAAATTCCAGGGCATGGGGAGTCGGAACTGAGTGGGAGCACATTCCAGGGCATGGGGAGTCGGAACTGAGTGGGAGCACATTCCAGGGTGTGGGAAGTCAGACCTGAGTGGGAGCACATTCCAGGGCGTGGGAAGTCAGGCCTGATTGGGAGCACATTCCAGGGCATGGGTCCTCGGACTTGACAGGGAACACATTCCAGGGTGTGAAGAGGCAGACCTGAGTGGGAGCACATTCCAGGGCATGGGGATTCGGACCAAAGTGGGAGCACGTTCCGGGTCATGGGGAGTCGTACCTGAGTGGGAGCACATTCCAGGGCGAGAGGAGTCAGAACTGAGTGGGAGCACATTCCAACGTGTGGGGAGACAGACGTGGGTGGGAGCACATTCCAGGGCGTGGGGAGTCAGACCTGAGTGGGACCACATTCCAGGGCATGGAAAGTCGGACATGAGTGGTAGCACATCCCAGGGAATGGGGAGTTGGACCTGAGTGGGAGCTCATTCCAGGGCATGGGGAGTCGGACCTGAATGGGAGCACATTCCAGGGCGTGGGAAGTTGGACCTGAGTGGGAGCACATTCCAGGGCATGGGAAGTCGGGCCTGAGTGGGAGCACATTCCCGGACACGGGGAGTCAGACCTGAGTGTGAGCACATTCCAGGGCAAGGGGAGTCGGACCTGAGTGGGTGCACATTCCAGGGTGAGAGAGGCAGACCTGAGTGGGAGCACATTCCAACGTGTGGGCAGACAGACCTGGGTGGGAGCACATTCCAGGGCGTGGGGAGTCGGACCTGAGTGGGAGCACATTCCAGGACTTTGGGAGTCGGGCCTGATTGGGAGCACATTCCAGGGCGTGGGTTTTCAGACCTGAGTGTGAGCACATTCCAGGGCATGGGGAGACGGACCAGAGTGGGCGCACATTCCAGGACCTGAGGAGTCAGACCTGAGTGGGAGCACATGCCAGGGCATGGGAAGTCGGGCCTCAGTGGGAGCACATTCCAGGGCGTGGGTAGTCAGACCTGAGTGTGAGCACATTCCAGGGCATGGGGATTCGGACATGAGTGGGAGCCCGGTCCAGGACGTTGGGAGTCAGACCTGAGTGGGAGCACATTCCAGGGCGTGGGAAGTCGGGCCTCAGTGGGAGCACATTCCAGGGCATGGGGAGACGGACCAGAGTGGGAGCACATTCCAGGATGTGGGGAGTCAGACCTGAGTGGGAGCACATGCCAGGACATTGGTCAGACCAGAGTGTGAGCACATTCCAGGGCATGGGTCCTCGGACTTGACTGGGAACACATTCCAGGGCGTGAAGAGGCAGACCTGAGTGGGAGCACATTCCAGGGCATGGGGATTCGGACCAAAGTGGGAGCACGTTCCGGGTCATGGGGAGTCGTACCTGAGTGGGAGCACATTCCAGGGCGAGAGGAGTCAGAACTGAGTGGGAGCACATTCCAACGTGTGGGGAGACAGACGTGGGTGGGAGCACATTCCAGGGCGTGGGGAGTCAGACCTGAGTGGGAGCTCATTCCAGGGCATGGGGAGTCGGACCTGAGTGGGAGCACATTCCAGGCGTGGGAAGTTGGACCTGAGTGGGAGCACATTCCAGGGCATGGGAAGTCGTGCCTGAGTGGGAGCACATTCCCGGACACGGGGAGTCAGACCTGAGTGTGAGCACATTCCAGGGCAAGGGGAGTCGGACCTGAGTGGGTGCACATTCCAGGGTGAGAGAGGCAGACCTGAGTGGGAGCACATTCCAACGTATGGGCAGACAGACCTGGATGGGAGCACATTCCAGGGCGTGGGGAGTCGGACCTGAGTGGGAGCATATTCCAGGGCATGGGGAGTGGGACCTGAGTGGGAGCACATTCCAGGACATGGGGAGCTGGATCTGAGTGGGAGCACATTCCAGGGCGTGGGAAGTCAGGCCTGATTGGGAGCACATTCCAGGGCATGGGTCCTCGGACTTGACTGGGAACACATTCCAGGGCGTGAAGAGGCAGACCTGAGTGGGAGCACATTCCAGGGCATGGGGATTCGGACCAAAGTGGGAGCACGTTCCGGGTCATGGGGAGTCGTACCTGAGTGGGAGCACATTCCAGGGCGAGAGGAGTCAGAACTGAGTGGGAGCACATTCCAACGTGTGGGGAGACAGACGTGGGTGGGAGCACATTCCAGGGCGTGGGGAGTCAGACCTGAGTGGGACCACATTCCAGGGCATGGAAAGTCGGACATGAGTGGTAGCACATTCCAGGGAATGGGGAGTTGGACCTGAGTGGGAGCTCATTCCAGGGCATGGGGAGTCGGACCTGAATGGGAGCACATTCCAGGGCGTGGGAAGTTGGACCTGAGTGGGAGCACATTCCAGGGCATGGGAAGTCGGGCCTGAGTGGGAGCACATTCCCGGACACGGGGAGTCAGACCTGAGTGTGAGCACATTCCAGGGCAAGGGGAGTCGGACCTGAGTGGGTGCACATTCCAGGGTGAGAGAGGCAGACCTGAGTGGGAGCACATTCCAACGTGTGGGCAGACAGACCTGGGTGGGAGCACATTCCAGGGCGTGGGGAGTCGGACCTGAGTGGGAGCACATTCCAGGGCATGGGGAGTGGGACCTGAGTGGGAGCACATTCCAGGACATGGGGAGCTGGATCTGAGTGGGAGCACATTCCAGGGCGTGGGAAGTCGGGCCTGATTGGGAGCACATTCCAGGGCGAGAGGAGTCAGACCTGAGTGGGAGCAGAATCCAACGTGTGGGGAGTCAGACCTAGGTGGGAGCACATTCCAGCATGTGGGGAGTCAGACATGAGTGGGAGCCCATTCCAGGACGTGAGGAGCCGGACCTGAGTGGAAGAACATTCCAGGGCAGGGGGAGTCGGACCTGAGTGGGAGCACATTCCAGGGCGTGGGGAGTCGGACCTGACTGGGGGCACATTCCATTATGTAGTGAGTCGGAGCAGAGTGGGATCACATTCCAGGGCGTGGGGTGTCAGACCTGAGTGGCAGCATGTTCGGGGGTGATGGGAGTTGGACCTGAGTGGAAGCACATTCCGGGGCATGGGGGAGTCATTCCTGAGTGGCAGCACATTCCAGCGCATGGGGAGTCGGACCTGAGAGGGATCACATTCCAGGGTGTGCGGAGTCGGACCTGAGTGGGAGCACATTGCAGGACATGGGGAATCGGACCTGAGTGGGAGCACATTCCAGGGCATGGGAAGACGGGCCTCAGTGGGAGCACATTCCAGGGCGTGGGTAGCCAGACCTGAGTGTGAGCACTTTCCAGGGCATGGGGATTCGGACATGAGTGGGAGCACAATCCAGGACGTGGGGAGTCAGACCTGAGTGGGAGCACATTCCAGGACATTGGGAGTCGGACCTGAGTGGGAGCACATTCCAGGGCGTGGGAAGTCGGGCCTGATTGGGAGCACATTCCAGGGCATGGGTAGTCAGACCTGAGTGTGAGCACATTCCAGTGCATGGGGAGACTGACCTGAGTGGGAGCACATTCCAGGGCGTGGGAAGTCGGGCCTCAGTGGGAGCACTTTCCAGGGCGTGGGTAGTCAGACCTGAGTGTGAGCACATTCCAGGGCATGGGGATTCGGACATGAGTGGGAGCACATTCCAGGACGTGGGGAGTCAGACCTGAGTGGGAGCACATTCCAGGGCGTGGGAAGTCGGGCCTCAGTGGGAGCACATTCTAGGGCATGGGTAGTCAGACCTGAGTGTGAGCACATTCCAGGGCATGGGGATTCGGACATGAGTGGGAGCACGTTCCAGGACGTGGGAAGTCGGGCCTGATTGGGAGCACATTCCAGGGCATGGGTAGTCAGACCTGAGTGTGAGCACGTTCTTGGGCATGGGGAGACGGACCAGAGTGGGAGCACATTCCAGGATGTGGGGAATCAGACCTGAGTGGGAGCACATTCCAGGATGTGGGGAATCAGAGCTGATTGGGAGCACATGCCAGGACATTGGTCAGACCAGAGTGTGAGCCCATGCCAGGGTATGGGTCCTCGGACTTGATTGGGAACACATTCCAGAGCGTGAAGAGGCAGACCTGAGTGCGAGCATATTCCAGGGCATGGGGAGCCAGACCTGAGTGGAAGCATATTCCAGGGCATGGGGTGTTGGACCTGAGTGGGAGCACTTTCCAGGGCGTGGGGAGTCGGACCTGATTGGGAGCACATTCCATCATGTAGTGAGTCGTACCTGAGAGGGAGCACATTCCAGGGTGTGGGGAGTCAGACCTGATTGGGAGCACATTCCAGGGCGTGGGCAGTCGGACCTGAGTTGAAGCACATTCCAGGGCGGGGGTAGTCGGACCTGAGTGGGAGCACATTCCAGGACATGGGGAATCGGACCTGAGTGGGAGCCATTTCCAGGGCGTGGGAAGTCGGGCCTCAGTGGGAGCACATTCCAGGGCGTGGGTAGTCAGAACTGAGTGTGAGCACCTTCCAGGGCATGGGGATTCGGATCTGAGTGGGAGCACGTTCCAGGACGTAGGGAATCAGACCAGAGTGGGCGCAAATTCCAGGGCATGGGGAGTCGGAACTGAGTGGGAGCACATTCCAGGGCATGGGGAGTCGGAACTGAGTGGGAGCACATTCCAGGGTGTGGGAAGTCAGACCTGAGTGGGAGCACATTCCAGGGCGTGGGAAGTCGGGCCGGAGTGGGAGCACATTCCCGGACACGAGGAGTCAGACCTGAGTGTGGGCACATTCCAGGGCGAGAGGAGTCGGACCTGAGTTGGAGCATGTTCCAGGACGTGGGGAGTCAAAACTGAGTGGTTGCACATTCCAGGGCCACGGCTGTCGGACCTGAGTGGGTGCACATTCCAGGGTGATAGAGGCAGACCTGAGTGGGAGCACATTCCAACATGTGGGATGTCAGAGCTGGGTGGGAGCACATACCAGGGCGTGGGGAGTCGGAACTGTGTGGGAGCACATTCCAGGTCATGGGGAGACGGACCTGAGTGGGAGCACATTCCAGGACATTGTGAGCCGGATCTGAGTGGGAGCACATTCCAGGGCATGGGAAGTCGGGCCTGATTGGGAGCACATTCCAGGGCAAGAGGAGTCAGACCTGAGTGGAAGAACATTCCAGGGCGTGAGCAGCCGGACCGAAGTGGGAGCACATTCCAGCAGGTGGGGAGTCAGACCTGGGTGGGAGCACATTCCAGGGCATGGGGAGTCGGACCTGAGTGGGAGCACATTCCAGGGCATGGGGAGTCGGACCTGAGTGGGAGCACATTCCAGGGCATGGGGAGCCAGACCTGAGTGGAAGCGTATTCCAGGGTATGTGGTGTCGGAACTGAGTGGGATCACATTCAAGGGCGTGGGGAGTCGGACCTGATTGGGAGCATATTCCACTATGTAGTGAGTCAGACCTGAGTGGGAGCACATTCCAGGGCGTGGGGAGTCAGACCTGAGTGGGAGCACATTCCAGGGCGTGGGCAGTCGGACCTGAGTGGGAGCATATTCCAGGGCGTGGGGAGTCAGACCTGAGTGTGAGCACATTCCAGGGCATGGGGATTCGGACATGAGTGGGAGCAGGTTCCCGGTCTGGGGAGTCAGACCTGAGTGGGAGCACATTCCAGGACATTGGGAGTCGGACCTGAGTGGGAGCACATTCCAGGGTGTGGGAATTCGGGCCTGATTGGGAGCACATTCCAGGGCATGGGTAGTCAGACCTGAGTGTGAGTACATTCCAGGGCATGGGGAGACTGACCAGAGTGGGAGCACATTCCAGGACGTGGGGAGTCAGACCTGAGTGGGAGCACATGCCAGGGCATGGGAAGTCGGGCCTCAGTGGGAGCACATTCCAGGGCGTGGGTAGTCAGACCTGAGTGTGAGCACATTCCAGGGCATGGGAATTCGGACATGAGTGGGAGCACGTTCCAGGACGTGGGGAGTCAGACCTGAGTGGGAGCACATTCCAGGGCGTGGGAAGTCGGGCCTCAGTGGGAGCACATTCCAGGGTGTGGGTAGTCAGACCTGAGTGTGAGCACATTCCAGGGCATGGGGATTCGGACATGAGTGGGAGCACGTTCCAGGACGTGGGGAGTCAGAGCTGAGTGGGAGCACATTCCAGGACATTGGGAGTCAGACCTGAGTGGGAGCACATTCCAGGGCGTGGGATGTCGGGCCTGATTGGGAGCACATTCCAGGGCATGTCTAGTCAGACCTGAGTGTGAGCACATTCCAGGGCATGGGGAGACGGATCAGAGTGGGAGCACATTCCAGGATGTGGGGAGTCAGACCTGAGCGGGAGCACATGCCAGGACATTGGTCACACCAGAGTGTGAGCAAATTCCAGGGCATGGGTCCTCGGACTTGATTGGGAACACATTCCTGAGCGTGAAGATGCAGACCTGAGTGCGAGCACATTCCAGGGCATGGGGAGCCGGACCTGAGTGCTAGCATATTCCAGGGCATGGGGTGTTGGACCTGAGTGGGAGCACATTCCAGGGCGTGGGGAGTCGGACCTGATTGGGAGCACATTCGATCATGTAGTGAGTCGGACCTGAGAGGGAGCACATTCCAGGGTGTGGGGAGTCAGACCAGATTGGGAGCACATTCCAGGGCGTGGGCAGTCGGACCTGAGTTGGAGCACATTCCAGGGCGTGGGTAGTCGGACCTGAGTGGGAGCACATTCCAGGACATGGGGAATCGGACCTGAGTGGAAGCCATTTCCAGGGCGTGGGAAGTCGGGCCTCTAGTGGAAGCACATTCCAGGGCGTGGGTAATCAGAACTAAGTGTGAGCACCTTCCAGAGCGTGGGGATTCGGATCTGAGTGGGAGCGCGTTCCAGGACGTAGGGAATCAGACCTGAGTGGGCGCACATTCCAGGGCATTGGGAGTCGGAACTGAGTGGGAGCACATTCCAGGGTGTGGGAAGTCAGACCTGAGTGGGAGCACATTCCAGGGCGTGGGAAGTCGGGCCGGAGTGGGAGCACATTCCCGCACACGAGGAGTCAGACCTGAGTGTGGGCACATTCCAGGGCGAGAGGATTCGGACCTGAGTGGGAGCATGTTCCAGGAAGTGGGGAGTCAAAACTGAGTGGGAGCACATTCCAGGGCATGGGCAGTCGGACCTGAGTGGGTGCACATTCCAGGGCAAGGGGAGCCGGACCTGAGTGGGTGCACATTCCAGGGTGAAAGAGGCAGACCTGAGTGGGAGCACATTCCAACATGTGGGATGTCAGAGCTGGGTGGGAGCACATACCAGGGCGTGGGGAGTCGGAACTGTGTGGGAGCACATTCCAGCGCATGGGGAGTAGGACCTGAGTGGGATCACATTCCAGGGCGCGGGGCGTCGGACCTGAGTGGGAGCACATTCCAGGACATGGGGAATCGGACCTGTGTGGGAGCACATTCCAGGGCGTGGGAAGTCGGGCCTCAGTGGGAGCACATTCCAGGGCGTGGGTAGTCGGACCTGAGTGTGAGCAAATTCCAGGGCATGGGTCCTCGGACTTGATTGGGAACACATTCCTGAGCGTGAAGATGCAGACCTGAGTGCGAGCACATTCCAGGGCATGGGGAGCCGGACCTGAGTGGAAGCATATTCCAGGGCATGGGGTGTTGGACCTGAGTGGGAGCACTTTCCAGGGCGTGGGGAGTCGGACCTGATTGGGAGCACATTCGATCATGTAGTGAGTCGGACCTGAGAGGGAGCACATTCCAGGGTGTGGGGAGTCAGACCTGATTGGGAGCACATTCCAGGGCGTGGGCAGTCGGACCTGAGTTGGAGCACATTCCAGGGCGTGGGTAGTCGGACCTGAGTGGGAGCACATTCCAGGACATGGGGAATTGGACCTGAGTGGGAGCTATTTCCAGGGCGTGGGAAGTCGGGCCTCAGTGGGAGCACATTCCAGGGCGTGGGTAATCAGAACTAAGTGTGAGCACCTTCCAGAGCGTGGGGATTCGGATCTGAGTGGGAGCGCGTTCCAGGACGTAGGGAATCAGACCTGAGTGGGCGCACATTCCAGGGCATTGGGAGTCGGAACTGAGTGGGAGCACATTCCAGGGTGTGGGAAGTCAGACCTGAGTGGGAGCACATTCCAGGGCGTGGGAAGTCGGGCCGGAGTGGGAGCACATTCCCGCACACGAGGAGTCAGGCCTGAGTGTGGGCACATTCCAGGGCGAGAGGATTCGGACCTGAGTGGGAGCATGTTCCAGGAAGTGGGGAGTCAAAACTGAGTGGGAGCACATTCCAGGGCATGGGCAGTCGGACCTGAGTGGGTGCACATTCCAGGGTGAAAGAGGCAGACCTGAGTGGGAGCACATTCCAACATGTGCGATGTCAGAGCTGGGTGGGAGCACATACCAGGGCGTGGGGAGTCGGAACTGTGTGGGAGCACATTCCAGGGCATGGGGAGTCGGACCTGAGTGGGAGCACATTCCAGGACATTGGGAGCCGGATATGAGTGGGAGCACATTCCAGGGCGTGGGAAGTCGGGATGATTGGGAGCACATTCAGGGCAAGAGGAGTCAGACCTGAGTGGAAGAACATTCCAGGGCGTGAGTAGTCGGACCGAAGTGGGAGCACATTCCAGCAGGTGGGGAGTCAGACCTGGGTGGGAGAACATTCCAGGGCATCGGGAGTCGGACCTGAGTGGGAGCACATTCCAGGGCATGGGGAGTCGGACTTGAGTGGGAGCACATTTCAGGGCATTGGGAGCCAGACCTGAGTGGGAGCACATTCCAGGACATTGGGAGCCGGATATGAGTGGGAGCACATTCCAGGGCGTGGGAAGTCGGGATGATTGGGAGCACATTCAGGGCAAGAGGAGTCAGACCTGAGTGGAAGAACATTCCAGGGCGTGAGTAGTCGGACCGAAGTGGGAGCACATTCCAGCAGGTGGGGAGTCAGACCTGGGTGGGAGAACATTCCAGGGCATCGGGAGTCGGACCTGAGTGGGAGCACATTCCAAGGCATGGGGAGTCGGACTTGAGTGGGAGCACATTTCAGGGCATTGGGAGCCAGACCTGAGTGGAAGTGTATTCCAGGGCATGTGGTATCGGAACTGAGTGGGAGCACATTCAAGGGCGTGGGGAGTCGGACCTGATTGGGAGCATATTCCACTATGTAGTGAGTCGGACCTGAGTGGGAGCACATTCTAGGGCGTGGGGAGTCAGACCTGAGTGTGAGCACATTCCAGGGCGTGGGCAGTCTGACCTGAGTGGGAGCACATTCCAGGGTGTGGGGAGTCAGACCTGAGTGGGAGCACATTCCAGGACATGGGGAATCGGACCTGAGTGGGAGCACATGCCAGGGCATGGGAAGACGGGCCTCAGTGGGAGCACATTCCAGGGCGTGGGTAGCCAGACCTGAGTGTGAGCACTTTCCAGGGCATGGGGATTCGGACATGAGTGGGAGCACAATCCAGGACGTGGGGAGTCAGACCTGAGTGGGAGCACATTCCAGGACATTGGGAGTCGGACCTGAGTGGGAGCACATTCCAGGGCGTGGGAAGTCGGGCCTTATTGGGAGCACATTCCAGGGCATGGGTAGTCAGACCTGAGTGTGAGCACATTCCAGTGCATGGGGAGACTGACCTGAGTGGGAGCACATTCCAGGACGTGGGGAGTCAGACCTGATTGGGAGCACATGCCAGGGCGTGGGAAGTCGGGCCTCAGTGGGAGCACTTTCCAGGGCATGGGTAGTCAGACCTGAGTGTGAGCACATTCCAGGGCATGGGGATTCGGACATGAGTGGGAGCTCATTCCAGGACGTGGGGAGTCAGACCTGAGTGCGAGCACATTCCGGGGCATGGGGAGCCGGACCTGAGTGGAAGCATATTCCTGGGCATGGGGTGTTGGACCTGAGTGGGAGCACTTTCCAGGGTGTGGGGAGTCGGACCTGATTGGGAGCACATTCGATCATGTAGTGAGTCGGACCTGAGAGGGAGCACATTCCAGGGTGTGGGGAGTCAGACCTGATTGGGAGCACATTCCAGGGCGTGGGCAGTCGGACCTGAGTTGGAGCACATTCCAGGGCGTGGGCAGTCGGACCTGAGTGGGAGCACATTCCAGGACATGGGGAATCGGACCTGAGTGGGAGCTATTTCCAGGGCGTGGGAAGTCGGGCCTCAGTGGGAGCACATTCCAGGGCGTGGGTAATCAGAACTAAGTGTGAGCACCTTCCAGAGCGTGGGGATTCGGATCTGAGTGGGAGCGCGTTCCAGGACGTAGGGAATCAGACCTGAGTGGGCGCACATTCCAGGGCATTGGGAGTCGGAACTGAGTGGGAGCACATTCCAGGGTGTGGGAAGTCAGACCTGAGTGGGAGCACATTCCAGGGCGTGGGAAGTCGGGCCGGAGTGGGAGCACATTCCCGCACACGAGGAGTCAGGCCTGAGTGTGGGCACATTCCAGGGCGAGAGGATTCGGACCTGAGTGGGAGCATGTTCCAGGAAGTGGGGAGTCAAAACTGAGTGGGAGCACATTCCAGGGCATGGGCAGTCGGACCTGAGTGGGTGCACATTCCAGGGTGAAAGAGGCAGACCTGAGTGGGAGCACATTCCAACATGTGCGATGTCAGAGCTGGGTGGGAGCACATACCAGGGCGTGGGGAGTCGGAACTGTGTGGGAGCACATTCCAGGGCATGGGGAGTCGGACCTGAGTGGGAGCACATTCCAGGACATTGGGAGCCGGATATGAGTGGGAGCACATTCCAGGGCGTGGGAAGTCGGGATGATTGGGAGCACATTCAGGGCAAGAGGAGTCAGACCTGAGTGGAAGAACATTCCAGGGCGTGAGTAGTCGGACCGAAGTGGGAGCACATTCCAGCAGGTGGGGAGTCAGACCTGGGTGGGAGAACATTCCAGGGCATCGGGAGTCGGACCTGAGTGGGAGCACATTCCAGGGCATGGGGAGTCGGACTTGAGTGGGAGCACATTTCAGGGCATTGGGAGCCAGACCTGAGTGGGAGCACATTCCAGGACATTGGGAGCCGGATATGAGTGGGAGCACATTCCAGGGCGTGGGAAGTCGGGATGATTGGGAGCACATTCAGGGCAAGAGGAGTCAGACCTGAGTGGAAGAACATTCCAGGGCGTGAGTAGTCGGACCGAAGTGGGAGCACATTCCAGCAGGTGGGGAGTCAGACCTGGGTGGGAGAACATTCCAGGGCATCGGGAGTCGGACCTGAGTGGGAGCACATTCCAAGGCATGGGGAGTCGGACTTGAGTGGGAGCACATTTCAGGGCATTGGGAGCCAGACCTGAGTGGAAGTGTATTCCAGGGCATGTGGTATCGGAACTGAGTGGGAGCACATTCAAGGGCGTGGGGAGTCGGACCTGATTGGGAGCATATTCCACTATGTAGTGAGTCGGACCTGAGTGGGAGCACATTCTAGGGCGTGGGGAGTCAGACCTGAGTGTGAGCACATTCCAGGGCGTGGGCAGTCTGACCTGAGTGGGAGCACATTCCAGGGTGTGGGGAGTCAGACCTGAGTGGGAGCACATTCCAGGACATGGGGAATCGGACCTGAGTGGGAGCACATGCCAGGGCATGGGAAGACGGGCCTCAGTGGGAGCACATTCCAGGGCGTGGGTAGCCAGACCTGAGTGTGAGCACTTTCCAGGGCATGGGGATTCGGACATGAGTGGGAGCACAATCCAGGACGTGGGGAGTCAGACCTGAGTGGGAGCACATTCCAGGACATTGGGAGTCGGACCTGAGTGGGAGCACATTCCAGGGCGTGGGAAGTCGGGCCTTATTGGGAGCACATTCCAGGGCATGGGTAGTCAGACCTGAGTGTGAGCACATTCCAGTGCATGGGGAGACTGACCTGAGTGGGAGCACATTCCAGGACGTGGGGAGTCAGACCTGATTGGGAGCACATGCCAGGGCGTGGGAAGTCGGGCCTCAGTGGGAGCACTTTCCAGGGCATGGGTAGTCAGACCTGAGTGTGAGCACATTCCAGGGCATGGGGATTCGGACATGAGTGGGAGCTCATTCCAGGACGTGGGGAGTCAGACCTGAGTGCGAGCACATTCCGGGGCATGGGGAGCCGGACCTGAGTGGAAGCATATTCCAGGGCATGGGGTGTTGGACCTGAGTGGGAGCACTTTCCAGGGCGTGGGGAGTCGGACCTGATTGGGAGCACATTCGATCATGTAGTGAGTCGGACCTGAGAGGGAGCACATTCCAGGGTGTGGGGAGTCAGACCTGATTGGGAGCACATTCCAGGGCGTGGGCAGTCGGACCTGAGTTGGAGCACATTCCAGGGCGTGGGCAGTCGGACCTGAGTGGGAGCACATTCCAGGACATGGGGAATCGGACCTGAGTGGGAGCTATTTCCAGGGCGTGGGAAGTCGGGCCTCAGTGGGAGCACATTCCAGGGCGTGGGTAATCAGAACTAAGTGTGAGCACCTTCCAGAGCGTGGGGATTCGGATCTGAGTGGGAGCGCGTTCCAGGACGTAGGGAATCAGACCTGAGTGGGCGCACATTCCAGGGCATTGGGAGTCGGAACTGAGTGGGAGCACATTCCAGGGTGTGGGAAGTCAGACCTGAGTGGGAGCACATTCCAGGGCGTGGGAAGTCGGGCCGGAGTGGGAGCACATTCCCGCACACGAGGAGTCAGGCCTGAGTGTGGGCACATTCCAGGGCGAGAGGATTCGGACCTGAGTGGGAGCATGTTCCAGGAAGTGGGGAGTCAAAACTGAGTGGGAGCACATTCCAGGGCATGGGCAGTCGGACCTGAGTGGGTGCACATTCCAGGGTGAAAGAGGCAGACCTGAGTGGGAGCACATTCCAACATGTGCGATGTCAGAGCTGGGTGGGAGCACATACCAGGGCGTGGGGAGTCGGAACTGTGTGGGAGCACATTCCAGGGCATGGGGAGTCGGACCTGAGTGGGAGCACATTCCAGGACATTGGGAGCCGGATATGAGTGGGAGCACATTCCAGGGCGTGGGAAGTCGGGATGATTGGGAGCACATTCAGGGCAAGAGGAGTCAGACCTGAGTGGAAGAACATTCCAGGGCGTGAGTAGTCGGACCGAAGTGGGAGCACATTCCAGCAGGTGGGGAGTCAGACCTGGGTGGGAGAACATTCCAGGGCATCGGGAGTCGGACCTGAGTGGGAGCACATTCCAGGGCATGGGGAGTCGGACTTGAGTGGGAGCACATTTCAGGGCATTGGGAGCCAGACCTGAGTGGGAGCACATTCCAGGACATTGGGAGCCGGATATGAGTGGGAGCACATTCCAGGGCGTGGGAAGTCGGGATGATTGGGAGCACATTCAGGGCAAGAGGAGTCAGACCTGAGTGGAAGAACATTCCAGGGCGTGAGTAGTCGGACCGAAGTGGGAGCACATTCCAGCAGGTGGGGAGTCAGACCTGGGTGGGAGAACATTCCAGGGCATCGGGAGTCGGACCTGAGTGGGAGCACATTCCAAGGCATGGGGAGTCGGACTTGAGTGGGAGCACATTTCAGGGCATTGGGAGCCAGACCTGAGTGGAAGTGTATTCCAGGGCATGTGGTATCGGAACTGAGTGGGAGCACATTCAAGGGCGTGGGGAGTCGGACCTGATTGGGAGCATATTCCACTATGTAGTGAGTCGGACCTGAGTGGGAGCACATTCTAGGGCGTGGGGAGTCAGACCTGAGTGTGAGCACATTCCAGGGCGTGGGCAGTCTGACCTGAGTGGGAGCACATTCCAGGGTGTGGGGAGTCAGACCTGAGTGGGAGCACATTCCAGGACATGGGGAATCGGACCTGAGTGGGAGCACATGCCAGGGCATGGGAAGACGGGCCTCAGTGGGAGCACATTCCAGGGCGTGGGTAGCCAGACCTGAGTGTGAGCACTTTCCAGGGCATGGGGATTCGGACATGAGTGGGAGCACAATCCAGGACGTGGGGAGTCAGACCTGAGTGGGAGCACATTCCAGGACATTGGGAGTCGGACCTGAGTGGGAGCACATTCCAGGGCGTGGGAAGTCGGGCCTTATTGGGAGCACATTCCAGGGCATGGGTAGTCAGACCTGAGTGTGAGCACATTCCAGTGCATGGGGAGACTGACCTGAGTGGGAGCACATTCCAGGACGTGGGGAGTCAGACCTGATTGGGAGCACATGCCAGGGCGTGGGAAGTCGGGCCTCAGTGGGAGCACTTTCCAGGGCATGGGTAGTCAGACCTGAGTGTGAGCACATTCCAGGGCATGGGGATTCGGACATGAGTGGGAGCTCATTCCAGGACGTGGGGAGTCAGACCTGAGTGCGAGCACATTCCGGGGCATGGGGAGCCGGACCTGAGTGGAAGCATATTCCAGGGCATGGGGTGTTGGACCTGAGTGGGAGCACTTTCCAGGGCGTGGGGAGTCGGACCTGATTGGGAGCACATTCGATCATGTAGTGAGTCGGACCTGAGAGGGAGCACATTCCAGGGTGTGGGGAGTCAGACCTGATTGGGAGCACATTCCAGGGCGTGGGCAGTCGGACCTGAGTTGGAGCACATTCCAGGGCGTGGGCAGTCGGACCTGAGTGGGAGCACATTCCAGGACATGGGGAATCGGACCTGAGTGGGAGCTATTTCCAGGGCGTGGGAAGTCGGGCCTCAGTGGGAGCACATTCCAGGGCGTGGGTAATCAGAACTAAGTGTGAGCACCTTCCAGAGCGTGGGGATTCGGATCTGAGTGGGAGCGCGTTCCAGGACGTAGGGAATCAGACCTGAGTGGGCGCACATTCCAGGGCATTGGGAGTCGGAACTGAGTGGGAGCACATTCCAGGGTGTGGGAAGTCAGACCTGAGTGGGAGCACATTCCAGGGCGTGGGAAGTCGGGCCGGAGTGGGAGCACATTCCCGCACACGAGGAGTCAGGCCTGAGTGTGGGCACATTCCAGGGCGAGAGGATTCGGACCTGAGTGGGAGCATGTTCCAGGAAGTGGGGAGTCAAAACTGAGTGGGAGCACATTCCAGGGCATGGGCAGTCGGACCTGAGTGGGTGCACATTCCAGGGTGAAAGAGGCAGACCTGAGTGGGAGCACATTCCAACATGTGCGATGTCAGAGCTGGGTGGGAGCACATACCAGGGCGTGGGGAGTCGGAACTGTGTGGGAGCACATTCCAGGGCATGGGGAGTCGTACCTGAGTGGGAGCACATTCCAGGACATTGGGAGCCGGATATGAGTGGGAGCACATTCCAGGGCGTGGGAAGTCGGGATGATTGGGAGCACATTCAGGGCAAGAGGAGTCAGACCTGAGTGGAAGAACATTCCAGGGCGTGAGTAGTCGGACCGAAGTGGGAGCACATTCCAGCAGGTGGGGAGTCAGACCTGGGTGGGAGAACATTCCAGGGCATCGGGAGTCGGACCTGAGTGGGAGCACATTCCAGGGCATGGGGAGTCGGACTTGAGTGGGAGCACATTTCAGGACATTGGGAGCCAGACCTGAGTGGAAGTGTATTCCAGGGCATGTGGTATCGGAACTGAGTGGGAGCACATTCAAGGGCGTGGGGAGTCGGACCTGATTGGGAGCATATTCCACTATGTAGTGAGTCGGACCTGAGTGGGAGCACATTCTAGGGCGTGGGGAGTCAGACCTGAGTGTGAGCACATTCCAGGGCGTGGGCAGTCGGACCTGAGTGGGAGCACATTCCAGGGTGTGGGGAGTCAGACCTGAGTGGGAGCACATTCCAGGACATGGGGAATCGGACCTGAGTGGGAGCACATGCCAGGGCATGGGAAGACGGGCCTCAGTGGGAGCACATTCCAGGGCGTGGGTAGCCAGACCTGAGTGTGAGCACTTTCCAGGGCATGGGGATTCGGACATGAGTGGGAGCACAATCCAGGACGTGGGGAGTCAGACCTGAGTGGGAGCACATTCCAGGACATTGGGAGTCGGACCTGAGTGGGAGCACATTCCAGGGCGTGGGAAGTCGGGCCTTATTGGGAGCACATTCCAGGGCATGGGTAGTCAGACCTGAGTGTGAGCACATTCCAGTGCATGGGGAGACTGACCTGAGTGGGAGCACATTCCAGGACGTGGGGAGTCAGACCTGATTGGGAGCACATGCCAGGGCGTGGGAAGTCGGGCCTCAGTGGGAGCACTTTCCAGGGCATGGGTAGTCAGACCTGAGTGTGAGCACATTCCAGGGCATGGGGATTCGGACATGAGTGGGAGCACATTCCAGGACGTGGGGAGTCAGACCTGAGTGGGAGCACATTCCAGGGCGTGGGAAGTCGGGCCTCAGTGGGAGCACATTCTAGGGCATGGGTAGTCAGACCTGAGTGTGAGCACATTCCAGGGCATGGGGATTCGGACATGAGTGGGAGCACGTTCCAGGACGTGGGAAGTCGGGCCTGATTGGGAGCACATTCCAGGGCATGGGTAGTCAGACCTGAGTGTGAGCACATTCCAGGGCATGGGGAGACGGACCAGAGTGGGAGCACATTCCAGGATGTGGGGAATCAGACCTGAGTGGGAGCACATTCCAGGATGTGGGGAATCAGTCCTGATTGGGAGCACATGCCAGGCCATTGGTCAGACCAGAGTGTGAGCACATTCCAGGGTATGGGTCCTCGGACTTGATTGGGAACACATTCCAGAGCGTGAAGAGGCAGACCTGAGTGCGAGCATATTCCAGGGCATGGGGAGCCAGACCTGAGTGGAAGCATATTCCAGGGCATGGGGTGTTGGACCTGAGTGGGAGCACTTTCCAGGGCGTGGGGAGTCGGACCTGATTGGGAGCACATTCCATCATGTAGTGAGTCGTACCTGAGAGGGAGCACATTCCAGGGTGTGGGGAGTCAGACCTGATTGGGAGCACATTCCAGGGCGTGGGCAGTCGGACCTGAGTTGGAGCACATTCCAGGGCGGGGGTAGTCGGACCTGAGTGGGAGCACATTCCAGGACATGGGGAATCGGACCTGAGTGGGAGCCATTTCCAGGGCGTGGGAAGTCGGTCCTCAGTGGGAGCACATTCCAGGGTGTGGGTAGTCAGAACTGAGTGTGAGCACCTTCCAGGGCATGGGGATTCGGATCTGAGTGGGAGCACGTTCCAGGACGTAGGGAATCAGACCAGAGTGGGCGCAAATTCCAGGGCATGGGGAGTCGGAACTGTGTGGGAGCACATTCCAGGGCATGGGGAGTCGGAACTGAGTGGGAGCACATTCCAGGGTGTGGGAAGTCAGACCTGAGTGGGAGCACATTCCAGGGCGTGGGAAGTCGGGCCGGAGTGGGAGCACATTCCCGGACACGAGGAGTCAGACCTGAGTGTGGGCACATTCCAGGGCGAGAGGAGTCGGACCTGAGTTGGAGCATGTTCCAGGACGTGGGGAGTCAAAACTGAGTGGTTGCACATTCCAGGGCCACGGCTGTCGGACCTGAGTGGGTGCACATTCCAGGGTGATAGAGGCAGACCTGAGTGGGAGCACATTCCAACATGTGGGATGTCAGAGCTGGGTGGGAGCACATACCAGGGCGTGGGGAGTCCGAACTATGTGGGAGCACATTCCAGGTCATGGGGAGACGGACTTGAGTGGGAGCACATTCCAGGACATTGTGAGTCGGATCTGAGTGGGAGCACATTCCAGGGCATGGGAAGTCGGGCCTGATTGGGAGCACATTCCAGGGCAAGAGGAGTCAGACCTGAGTGGAAGAACATTCCAGGGCGTGAGCAGTCGGACCGAAGTGGGAGCACATTCCAGCAGGTGGGGAGTCAGACCTGGGTGGGAGCACATTCAAGGGCATGGGGAGTCGGACCTGAGTGGGAGCACATTCCAGGGCATGGGGAGTCGGACCTGAGTGGGAGCACATTCCAGGGCATGGGGAGCCAGACCTGAGTGGAAGCGTATTCCAGGGTATGTGGTGTCGGAACTGAGTGGGATCACATTCAAGGGCGTGGGGAGTCGGACCTGATTGGGAGCATATTCCACTATGTAGTGAGTCAGACCTGAGTGGGAGCACATTCCAGGGCGTGGGGAGTCAGACCTGAGTGGGAGCACATTCCAGGGCGTGGGCAGTCGGACCTGAGTGGGAGCACATTCCAGGGCGTGGGGAGTCAGACCTGAGTGTGAGCACATTCCAGGGCATGGGGATTCGGACATGAGTGGGAGCAAGTTCCAGGTCTGGGGAGTCAGACCTGAGTGGGAGCACATTCCAGGAAATTGGGAGTCGGACCTGAGTGGGAGCACATTCCAGGGTGTGGGAATTCGGGCCTGATTGGGAGCACATTCCAGGGCATGGGTAGTCAGACCTGAGTGTGAGCACATTCCAGGGCATGGGGAGACTGACCAGAGTGGGAGCACATTCCAGGACGTGGGGAGTCAGACCTGAGTGGGAGCACATGCCAGGGCATGGGAAGTCGGGCCTCAGTGGGAGCACATTCCAGGGCGTGGGTAGTCAGACCTGAGTGTGAGCACATTCCAGGGCATGGGGATTCGGACATGAGTGGGAGCACGTTCCAGGACGTGGGGAGTCAGACCTGAGTGGGAGCACATTCCAGGGCGTGGGAAGTCGGGCCTCAGTGGGAGCACATTCCAGGGTGTGGGTAGTCAGACCTGAGTGTGAGCACATTCCAGGGCATGGGGATTCGGACATGAGTGGGAGCACGTTCCAGGACGTGGGGAGTCAGAGCTGAGTGGGAGCACATTCCAGGACATTGGGAGTCAGACCTGAGTGGGAGCACATTCCAGGGCGTGGGATGTCGGGCCTGATTGGGAGCACATTCCAGGGCATGGCTAGTCAGACCTGAGTGTGAGCACATTCCAGGGCATGGGGAGACGGATCAGAGTGGGAGCACATTCCAGGATGTGGGGAGTCAGACCTGAGTGGGAGCACATGCCAGGACATTGGTCACACCAGAGTGTGAGCAAATTCCAGGGCATGGGTCCTCGGACTTGATTGGGAACACATTCCTGAGCGTGAAGATGCAGACCTGAGTGGGAGCACATTCCGGGGCATGGGGAGCCGGACCTGAGTGGAAGCATATTCCAGGGCATGGGGTGTTGGACCTGAGTGGGAGCACATTCCAGGGCGTGGGGAGTCGGACCTGATTGGGAGCACATTCGATCATGTAGTGAGTCGGACCTGAGAGGGAGCACATTCCAGGGTGTGGGGAGTCAGACCTGATTGGGAGCACATTCCAGGGCGTGGGCAGTCGGACCTGAGTTGGAGCACATTCCAGGGCGTGGGTAGTCGGACCTGAGTGGGAGCACATTCCAGGACATGGGGAATCGGACCTGAGTGGAAGCCATTTCCAGGGCGTGGGAAGTCGGGCCTCAGTGGGAGCACATTCCAGGGCGTGGGTAATCAGAACTAAGTGTGAGCACCTTCCAGAGCGTGGGGATTCGGATCTGAGTGGGAGCGCGTTCCAGGACGTAGGGAATCAGACCTGAGTGGGCGCACATTCCAGGGCATTGGGAGTCGGAACTGAGTGGGAGCACATTCCAGGGTGTGGGAAGTCAGACCTGAGTGGGAGCACATTCCAGGGCGTGGGAAGTCGGGCCGGAGTGGGAGCACATTCCCGCACACGAGGAGTCAGACCTGAGTGTGGGCACATTCCAGGGCGAGAGGATTCGGACCTGAGTGGGAGCATGTTCCAGGAAGTGGGGAGTCAAAACTGAGTGGGAGCACATTCCAGGGCATGGGCAGTCGGACCTGAGTGGGTGCACATTCCAGGGCAAGGGGAGCCGGACCTGAGTGGGTGCACATTCCAGGGTGAAAGAGGCAGACCTGAGTGGGAGCACATTCCAACATGTGGGATGTCAGAGCTGGGTGGGAGCACATACCAGGGCGTGGGGAGTCGGAACTGTGTGGGAGCACATTCCAGCGCATGGGGAGTCGGACCTGAGCGGGATCACATTCCAGGGCGCGGGGCGTCGGACCTGAGTGGGAGCACATTCCAGGACATGGGGAATCGGACCTGTGTGGGAGCACATTCCAGGGCGTGGGAAGTCGGGCCTCAGTGGGAGCACATTCCAGGGCGTGGGTAGTCGGACCTGAGTGTGAGCAAATTCCAGGGCATGGGTCCTCGGACTTGATTGGGAACACATTCCTGAGCGTGAAGATGCAGACCTGAGTGCGAGCACATTCCAGGGCATGGGGAGCCGGACCTGAGTGGAAGCATATTCCAGGGCATGGGGTGTTGGACCTGAGTGGGAGCACTTTCCAGGGCGTGGGGAGTCGGACCTGATTGGGAGCACATTCGATCATGTAGTGAGTCGGACCTGAGAGGGAGCACATTCCAGGGTGTGTGGAGTCAGACCTGATTGGGAGCACATTCCAGGGCGTGGGCAGTCGGACCTGAGTTGGAGCACATTCCAGGGCGTGGGTAGTCGGACCTGAGTGGGAGCACATTCCAGGACATGGGGAATCGGACCTGAGTGGGAGCTATTTCCAGGGCGTGGGAAGTCGGGCCTCAGTGGGAGCACATTCCAGGGCGTGGGTAATCAGAACTAAGTGTGAGCACCTTCCAGAGCGTGGGGATTCGGATCTGAGTGGGAGCGCGTTCCAGGACGTAGGGAATCAGACCTGAGTGGGCGCACATTCCAGGGCATTGGGAGTCGGAACTGAGTGGGAGCACATTCCAGGGTGTGGGAAGTCAGACCTGAGTGGGAGCACATTCCAGGGCGTGGGAAGTCGGGCCGGAGTGGGAGCACATTCCCGCACATGAGGAGTCAGGCCTGAGTGTGGGCACATTCCAGGGCGAGAGGATTCGGACCTGAGTGGGAGCATGTTCCAGGAAGTGGGGAGTCAAAACTGAGTGGGAGCACATTCCAGGGCATGGGCAGTCGGACCTGAGTGGGTGCACATTCCAGGGCAAGGGGAGCCGGACCTGAGTGGGTGCACATTCCAGGGTGAAAGAGGCAGACCTGAGTGGGAGCACATTCCAACATGTGGGATGTCAGAGCTGGGTGGGAGCACATACCAGGGCGTGGGGAGTCGGAACTGTGTGGGAGCACATTCCAGGGCATGGAGAGTCGGACCTGAGTGGGAGCACATTCCAGGACATTGTGAGCCGGATATGAGTGGGAGCACATTCCAGGGCGTGGGAAGTCGGGCCTGATTGGGAGCACATTCAGGGCAAGAGGAGTCAGACCTGAGGGGAAGAACATTCCAGGGCGTGAGTAGTCGGACCGAAGTGGGAGCACATTCCAGCAGGTGGGGAGTCAGACCTGGGTGGGAGCACATTCCAGGGCATGGGGAGTCGGACCTGAGTGGGAGCACATTCCAGGGCATGGGGAGTTGGACTTGAGTGGGAGCACATTTCAGGGCATTGGGAGCCAGACCTGAGTGGAAGTGTATTCCAGGGCATGTGGTATCGGAACTGAGTGGGAGCACATTCAAGGGCGTGGGGAGTCGGACCTGATTGGGAGCATATTCCACTATGTAGTGAGTCGGACCTGAGTGGGAGCACATTCTAGGGCGTGGGGAGTCAGACCTGAGTGTGAGCACATTCCAGGGCGTGGGCAGTCGGACCTGAGTGGGAGCACATTCCAGGGTGTGGGGAGTCAGACCTGAGTGGCAGCATGTTCTGGGGGTGATAGGAGTTGGACCTGAGTGGGAGCGCATTCCAGGGCTTGGGGGAGTCAGATTTGAGTGGGAGCACTTTCCAGGGCGTGGGCAGTCGGACCTGAGTGGGAGCACATTCCAGGGCGTGGGGAGTCGGACCTGAGTGGGAGCACTTTCCAGGACTTGGGGAATCGGACCTGAGTGGGAGCACATTCCAGGGCGTGGGAAGTCGGGCCTCAGTGGGACCACATTCGAGGGCGTGAGTAGTCAGACCTGAGTGTGAGCACATTCCAGGGCATGGGGATTCGGACCTGAGTGGGAGCACGTTCCAGGAAATAGGGAGTCAGACCTGAGTGGGCACTCATTCCAGGGCATGGGGAGTCGGAACTGAGTGGAAGCAGATTCCAGGGCGTGGGAAGTCAGACCTCAGTTGGGGCACATTCCAGGGCATGGGAAGTCGGGCCGGAGTGGGAGCACATTCCCGGACACGGGGAGTCGGACCTGAGTGGGAGCACATTCCAGGACATGGGGAATCGGACCTGAGTGGGAGCACATTCCAGGGCATGGGAAGTCGGGCCTCAATGGGAGCACATTCCAGGACATTGGGAGCCGGATCTGAGTGGGAGCACATTCCAGGGCGTGGGAAGTCGGGCCTGAAAGGGAGCACTTTCCAGGGCGTGGGTAGTCAGACCTGACTGTGAGCCCATTCCAGGGCATGGGCAGTCGGACCTAAGTGGGAGCACATTCCAGGGCAAGGGGAGTCGGACCTGAGTGCATGCACATTCCAGGGTGAGAGAGGCAGACCTGAGTGGGAGCACATTCCAACATGTGGGGAGTCAGAGCTGGGTGGGAGCACATACCAGGGCGTAGGGAGTCAGACCTGAGTGGGAGCACATTCCAGGGCATGGGGAGTGGGACCTGAGTGGGAGCACATTCGAGGACATTGGGAGCTGGATCTGAGTGGGAGCACATTCCAGGGCGTGGGAAGTCGGGCCTGATTGGGAGCACATTCCAGGGCGAGAGGAGTCAGACCTGAGTGGGAGCAGAATCCAACGTGTGGGCAGTCAGACCTGGGTGGGAGCACATTCCAGCATGTGGGGAGTCAGACATGAGTGGGAGCATATTCCAGGACATGAGGACCCGGACCTGATTGGAAGACCATTCCAGGGCTTGGGGAGTCGGACCTGAGTGGGAGCACATTCCGGGGCATGGGGAGCCGGACCTGAGTGGAAGCATATTCCAGGGCATGGGGTGTTGGACCTGAGTGAGATCACATTCCAGGGCGTGGGGAGTCGGACCTGATGGGTAGCAAATTCCATTATGTAGTGAGTCGGACCTGCGTGGGAGCACATTCCAGGGTGTGGGGAGTCAGACCTGAGTGGCAGCATGTCTGGGGGTGATGGGAGTTGCACCTGAGTGGGAGCACGTTCCAGGGCTTGGGGGAGTCAGATCTGAGTGGAAGCACATTCCAGGGCGTGGGCAGTCGGACCTCAGTGGGAACACATTCCAGGACATGGGGAATCGGACCTGTGTGGGAGCACATTCCAGGGCGTGGGAAGTCGGGCCTCAGTGGGAGCACATTCCAGGGCGTGGGTAGTCGGACCTGAGTGTGAGCAAATTCCAGGGCATGGGTCCTCGGACTTGATTGGGAACACATTCCTGAGCGTGAAGATGCAGACCTGAGTGCGAGCACATTCCAGGGCATGGGGAGCCGGACCTGAGTGGAAGCATATTCCAGGGCATGGGGTGTTGGACCTGAGTGGGAGCACTTTCCAGGGCGTGGGGAGTCGGACCTGATTGGGAGCACATTCGATCATGTAGTGAGTCGGACCTGAGAGGGAGCACATTCCAGGGTGTGGGGAGTCAGACCTGATTGGGAGCACATTCCAGGGCGTGGGCAGTCGGACCTGAGTTGGAGCACATTCCAGGGCGTGGGTAGTCGGACCTGAGTGGGAGCACATTCCAGGACATGGGGAATTGGACCTGAGTGGGAGCTATTTCCAGGGCGTGGGAAGTCGGGCCTCAGTGGGAGCACATTCCAGGGCGTGGGTAATCAGAACTAAGTGTGAGCACCTTCCAGAGCGTGGGGATTCGGATCTGAGTGGGAGCGCGTTCCAGGACGTAGGGAATCAGACCTGAGTGGGCGCACATTCCAGGGCATTGGGAGTCGGAACTGAGTGGGAGCACATTCCAGGGTGTGGGAAGTCAGACCTGAGTGGGAGCACATTCCAGGGCGTGGGAAGTCGGGCCGGAGTGGGAGCACATTCCCGCACACGAGGAGTCAGGCCTGAGTGTGGGCACATTCCAGGGCGAGAGGATTCGGACCTGAGTGGGAGCATGTTCCAGGAAGTGGGGAGTCAAAACTGAGTGGGAGCACATTCCAGGGCATGGGCAGTCGGACCTGAGTGGGTGCACATTCCAGGGTGAAAGAGGCAGACCTGAGTGGGAGCACATTCCTACATGTGCGATGTCAGAGCTGGGTGGGAGCACATACCAGGGCGTGGGGAGTCGGAACTGTGTGGGAGCACATTCCAGGGCATGGGGAGTCGGACCTGAGTGGGAGCACATTCCAGGACATTGGGAGCCGGATATGAGTGGGAGCACATTCCAGGGCGTGGGAAGTCGGGATGATTGGGAGCACATTCAGGGCAAGAGGAGTCAGACCTGAGTGGAAGAACATTCCAGGGCGTGAGTAGTCGGACCGAAGTGGGAGCACATTCCAGCAGGTGGGGAGTCAGACCTGGGTGGGAGAACATTCCAGGGCATCGGGAGTCGGACCTGAGTGGGAGCACATTCCAGGGCATGGGGAGTCGGACTTGAGTGGGAGCACATTTCAGGACATTGGGAGCCAGACCTGAGTGGAAGTGTATTCCAGGGCATGTGGTATCGGAACTGAGTGGGAGCACATTCAAGGGCGTGGGGAGTCGGACCTGATTGGGAGCATATTCCACTATGTAGTGAGTCGGACCTGAGTGGGAGCACATTCTAGGGCGTGGGGAGTCAGACCTGAGTGTGAGCACATTCCAGGGCGTGGGCAGTCGGACCTGAGTGGGAGCACATTCCAGGGTGTGGGGAGTCAGACCTGAGTGGGAGCACATTCCAGGACATGGGGAATCGGACCTGAGTGGGAGCACATGCCAGGGCATGGGAAGACGGGCCTCAGTGGGAGCACATTCCAGGGCGTGGGTAGCCAGACCTGAGTGTGAGCACTTTCCAGGGCATGGGGATTCGGACATGAGTGGGAGCACATTCCAGGACGTGGGGAGTCAGACCTGAGTGGGAGCACATTCCAGGGCGTGGGAAGTCGGGCCTCAGTGGGAGCACATTCTAGGGCATGGGTAGTCAGACCTGAGTGTGAGCACATTCCAGGGCATGGGGATTCGGACATGAGTGGGAGCACGTTCCAGGACGTGGGAAGTCGGGCCTGATTGGGAGCACATTCCAGGGCATGGGTAGTCAGACCTGAGTGTGAGCACATTCCAGGGCATGGGGAGACGGACCAGAGTGGGAGCACATTCCAGGATGTGGGGAATCAGACCTGAGTGGGAGCACATTCCAGGATGTGGGGAATCAGTCCTGATTGGGAGCACATGCCAGGACATTGGTCAGACCAGAGTGTGAGCACATTCCAGGGTATGGGTCCTCGGACTTGATTGGGAACACATTCCAGAGCGTGAAGAGGCAGACCTGAGTGCGAGCATATTCCAGGGCATGGGGAGCCAGACCTGAGTGGAAGCATATTCCAGGGCATGGGGTGTTGGACCTGAGTGGGAGCACTTTCCAGGGCGTGGGGAGTCGGACCTGATTGGGAGCACATTCCATCATGTAGTGAGTCGTACCTGAGAGGGAGCACATTCCAGGGTGTGGGGAGTCAGACCTGATTGGGAGCACATTCCAGGGCGTGGGCAGTCGGACCTGAGTTGGAGCACATTCCAGGGCGGGGGTAGTCGGACCTGAGTGGGAGCACATTCCAGGACATGGGGAATCGGACCTGAGTGGGAGCCATTTCCAGGGCGTGGGAAGTCGGGCCTCAGTGGGAGCACATTCCAGGGTGTGGGTAGTCAGAACTGAGTGTGAGCACCTTCCAGGGCATGGGGATTCGGATCTGAGTGGGAGCACGTTCCAGGACGTAGGGAATCAGACCAGAGTGGGCGCAAATTCCAGGGCATGGGGAGTCGGAACTGAGTGGGAGCACATTCCATGGCATGGGGAGTCGGAACTGAGTGGGAGCACATTCCAGGGTGTGGGAAGTCAGACCTGAGTGGGAGCACATTCCAGGGCGTGGGAAGTCGGGCCGGAGTGGGAGCACATTCCCGGACACGAGGAGTCAGACCTGAGTGTGGGCACATTCCAGGGCGAGAGGAGTCGGACCTGAGTTGGAGCATGTTCCAGGACGTGGGGAGTCAAAACTGAGTGGTTGCACATTCCAGGGCCACGGCTGTCGGACCTGAGTGGGTGCACATTCCAGGGTGATAGAGGCAGACCTGAGTGGGAGCACATTCCAACATGTGGGATGTCAGAGCTGGGTGGGAGCACATACCTGGGCGTGGGGAGTCGGAACTATGTGGGAGCACATTCCAGGTCATGGGGAGACGGACTTGAGTGGGAGCACATTCCAGGACATTGTGAGCCGGATCTGAGTGGGAGCACATTCCAGGGCATGGGAAGTCGGGCCTGATTGGGAGCACATTCCAGGGCAAGAGGAGTCAGACCTGAGTGGAAGAACATTCCAGGGCGTGAGCAGTCGGACCGAAGTGGGAGCACATTCCAGCAGGTGGGGAGTCAGACCTGGGTGGGAGCACATTCCAGGGCATGGGGAGTCGGACCTGAGTGGGAGCACATTCCAGGGCATGGGGAGTCGGACCTGAGTGGGAGCACATTCCAGGGCATGGGGAGCCAGACCTGAGTGGAAGCGTATTCCAGGGTATGTGGTGTCGGAACTGAGTGGGATCACATTCAAGGGCGTGGGGAGTCGGACCTGATTGGGAGCATATTCCACTATGTAGTGAGTCAGACCTGAGTGGGAGCACATTCCAGGGCGTGGGGAGTCAGACCTGAGTGGGAGCACATTCCAGGGCGTGGGCAGTCGGACCTGAGTGGGAGCACATTCCAGGGCGTGGGGAGTCAGACCTGAGTGTGAGCACATTCCAGGGCATGGGGATTCGGACATGAGTGGGAGCAAGTTCCAGGTCTGGGGAGTCAGACCTGAGTGGGAGCACATTCCAGGAAATTGGGAGTCGGACCTGAGTGGGAGCACATTCCAGGGTGTGGGAATTCGGGCCTGATTGGGAGCACATTCCAGGGCATGGGTAGTCAGACCTGAGTGTGAGCACATTCCAGGGCATGGGGAGACTGACCAGAGTGGGAGCACATTCCAGGACGTGGGGAGTCAGACCTGAGTGGGAGCACATGCCAGGGCATGGGAAGTCGGGCCTCAGTGGGAGCACATTCCAGGGCGTGGGTAGTCAGACCTGAGTGTGAGCACATTCCAGGGCATGGGGATTCGGACATGAGTGGGAGCACGTTCCAGGACGTGGGGAGTCAGACCTGAGTGGGAGCACATTCCAGGGCGTGGGAAGTCGGGCCTCAGTGGGAGCACATTCCAGGGTGTGGGTAGTCAGACCTGAGTGTGAGCACATTCCAGGGCATGGGGATTCGGACATGAGTGGGAGCACGTTCCAGGACGTGGGGAGTCAGAGCTGAGTGGGAGCACATTCCAGGACATTGGGAGTCAGACCTGAGTGGGAGCACATTCCAGGGCGTGGGAAGTCGGGCCTTATTGGGAGCACATTCCAGGGCATGGGTAGTCAGACCTGAGTGTGAGCACATTCCAGTGCATGGGGAGACTGACCTGAGTGGGAGCACATTCCAGGACGTGGGGTGTCAGACCTGATTGGGAGCACATGCCAGGGCGTGGGAAGTCGGGCCTCAGTGGGAGCACTTTCCAGGGCATGGGTAGTCAGACCTGAGTGTGAGCACATTCCAGGGCATGGGGATTCGGACATGAGTGGGAGCACATTCCAGGACGTGGGGAGTCAGACCTGAGTGGGAGCACATTCCAGGGCGTGGGAAGTCGGGCCTCAGTGGGAGCACATTCTAGGGCATGGGCAGTCAGACCTGAGTGTGAGCACATTCCAGGGCATGGGGATTCGGACATGAGTGGGAGCACGTTCCAGGACGTGGGAAGTCGGGCCTGATTGGGAGCACATTCCAGGGCATGGGTAGTCAGACCTGAGTGTGAGCACATTCCAGGGCATGGGGAGACGGACCAGAGTGGGAGCACATTCCAGGATGTGGGGAATCAGACCTGAGTGGGAGCACATTCCAGGATGTGGGGAATCAGTCCTGATTGGGAGCACATGCCAGGACATTGGTCAGACCAGAGTGTGAGCACATTCCAGGGTATGGGTCCTCGGACTTGATTGGGAACACATTCCAGAGCGTGAAGAGGCAGACCTGAGAGCGAGCATATTCCAGGGCATGGGGAGCCAGACCTGAGTGGAAGCATATTCCAGGGCATGGGGTGTTGGACCTGAGTGGGAGCACTTTCCAGGGCGTGGGGAGTCGGACCTGATTGGGAGCACATTCCATCATGTAGTGAGTCGTACCTGAGAGGGAGCACATTCCAGGGTGTGGGGAGTCAGACCTGATTGGGAGCACATTCCAGGGCGTGGGCAGTCGGACCTGAGTTGGAGCACATTCCAGGGCGGGGGTAGTCGGACCTGAGTGGGAGCCATTTCCAGGGCGTGGGAAGTCGGGCCTCAGTGGGAGCACATTCCAGGGTGTGGGTAGTCAGAACTGAGTGTGAGCACCTTCCAGGGCATGGGGATTCGGATCTGAGTGGGAGCACGTTCCAGGACGTAGGGAATCAGACCAGAGTGGGCGCAAATTCCAGGGCATGGGGAGTCGGAACTGAGTGGGAGCACATTCCAGGGCATGGGGAGTCGGAACTGAGTGGGAGCACATTCCAGGGTGTGGGAAGTCAGACCTGAGTGGGAGCACATTCCAGGGCGTGGGAAGTCGGGCCGGAGTGGGAGCACATTCCCGGACACGAGGAGTCAGACCTGAGTGTGGGCACATTCCAGGGCGAGAGGAGTCGGACCTGAGTTGGAGCATGTTCCAGGACGTGGGGAGTCAAAACTGAGTGGTTGCACATTCCAGGGCCACGGCTGTCGGACCTGAGTGGGTGCACATTCCAGGGTGATAGAGGCAGACCTGAGTGGGAGCACATTCCAACATGTGGGATGTCAGAGCTGGGTGGGAGCACATACCTGGGCGTGGGGAGTCGGAACTATGTGGGAGCACATTCCAGGTCATGGGGAGACGGACTTGAGTGGGAGCACATTCCAGGACATTGTGAGCCGGATCTGAGTGGGAGCACATTCCAGGGCATGGGAAGTCGGGCCTGATTGGGAGCACATTCCAGGGCAAGAGGAGTCAGACCTGAGTGGAAGAACATTCCAGGGCGTGAGCAGTCGGACCGAAGTGGGAGCACATTCCAGCAGGTGGGGAGTCAGACCTGGGTGGGAGCACATTCCAGGGCATGGGGAGTCGGACCTGAGTGGGAGCACATTCCAGGGCATGGGGAGTCGGACCTGAGTGGGAGCACATTCCAGGGCATGGGGAGCCAGACCTGAGTGGAAGCGTATTCCAGGGTATGTGGTGTCGGAACTGAGTGGGATCACATTCAAGGGCGTGGGGAGTCGGACCTGATTGGGAGCATATTCCACTATGTAGTGAGTCAGACCTGAGTGGGAGCACATTCCAGGGCGTGGGGAGTCAGACCTGAGTGGGAGCACATTCCAGGGCGTGGGCAGTCGGACCTGAGTGGGAGCACATTCCAGGGCGTGGGGAGTCAGACCTGAGTGTGAGCACATTCCAGGGCATGGGGATTCGGACATGAGTGGGAGCAAGTTCCAGGTCTGGGGAGTCAGACCTGAGTGGGAGCACATTCCAGGAAATTGGGAGTCGGACCTGAGTGGGAGCACATTCCAGGGTGTGGGAATTCGGGCCTGATTGGGAGCACATTCCAGGGCATGGGTAGTCAGACCTGAGTGTGAGCACATTCCAGGGCATGGGGAGACTGACCAGAGTGGGAGCACATTCCAGGACGTGGGGAGTCAGACCTGAGTGGGAGCACATGCCAGGGCATGGGAAGTCGGGCCTCAGTGGGAGCACATTCCAGGGCGTGGGTAGTCAGACCTGAGTGTGAGCACATTCCAGGGCATGGGGATTCGGACATGAGTGGGAGCACGTTCCAGGACGTGGGGAGTCAGACCTGAGTGGGAGCACATTCCAGGGCGTGGGAAGTCGGGCCTCAGTGGGAGCACATTCCAGGGTGTGGGTAGTCAGACCTGAGTGTGAGCACATTCCAGGGCATGGGGATTCGGACATGAGTGGGAGCACGTTCCAGGACGTGGGGAGTCAGAGCTGAGTGGGAGCACATTCCAGGACATTGGGAGTCAGACCTGAGTGGGAGCACATTCCAGGGCGTGGGATGTCGGGCCTGATTGGGAGCACATTCCAGGGCATGGCTAGTCAGACCTGAGTGTGAGCACATTCCAGGGCATGGGGAGACGGATCAGAGTGGGAGCACATTCCAGGATGTGGGGAGTCAGACCTGAGTGGGAGCACATGCCAGGACATTGGTCACACCAGAGTGTGAGCAAATTCCAGGGCATGGGTCCTCGGACTTGATTGGGAACACATTCCTGAGCGTGAAGATGCAGACCTGAGTGCGAGCACATTCCGGGGCATGGGGAGCCGGACCTGAGTGGAAGCATATTCCAGGGCATGGGGTGTTGGACCTGAGTGGGAGCACATTCCAGGGCGTGGGGAGTCGGACCTGATTGGGAGCACATTCGATCATGTAGTGAGTCGGACCTGAGAGGGAGCACATTCCAGGGTGTGGGGAGTCAGACCTGATTGGGAGCACATTCCAGGGCGTGGGCAGTCGGACCTGAGTTGGAGCACATTCCAGGGCGTGGGTAGTCGGACCTGAGTGGGAGCACATTCCAGGACATGGGGAATCGGACCTGAGTGGAAGCCATTTCCAGGGCGTGGGAAGTCGGGCCTCAGTGGGAGCACATTCCAGGGCGTGGGTAATCAGAACTAAGTGTGAGCACCTTCCAGAGCGTGGGGATTCGGATCTGAGTGGGAGCGCGTTCCAGGACGTAGGGAATCAGACCTGAGTGGGCGCACATTCCAGGGCATTGGGAGTCGGAACTGAGTGGGAGCACATTCCAGGGTGTGGGAAGTCAGACCTGAGTGGGAGCACATTCCAGGGCGTGGGAAGTCGGGCCGGAGTGGGAGCACATTCCCGCACACGAGGAGTCAGACCTGAGTGTGGGCACATTCCAGGGCGAGAGGATTCGGACCTGAGTGGGAGCATGTTCCAGGAAGTGGGGAGTCAAAACTGAGTGGGAGCACATTCCAGGGCATGGGCAGTCGGACCTGAGTGGGTGCACATTCCAGGGCAAGGGGAGCCGGACCTGAGTGGGTGCACATTCCAGGGTGAAAGAGGCAGACCTGAGTGGGAGCAGATACCAACATGTGGGATGTCAGAGCTGGGTGGGAGCACATACCAGGGCGTGGGGAGTCGGAACTGTGTGGGAGCACATTCCAGCGCATGGGGAGTCGGACCTGAGTGGGATCACATTCCAGGGCGCGGGGCGTCGGACCTGAGTGGGAGCACATTCCAGGACATGGGGAATCGGACCTGTGTGGGAGCACATTCCAGGGCGTGGGAAGTCGGGCCTCAGTGGGAGCACATTCCAGGGCGTGGGTAGTCGGACCTGAGTGTGAGCAAATTCCAGGGCATGGGTCCTCGGACTTGATTGGGAACACATTCCTGAGCGTGAAGATGCAGACCTGAGTGCGAGCACATTCCAGGGCATGGGGAGCCGGACCTGAGTGGAAGCATATTCCAGGGCATGGGGTGTTGGACCTGAGTGGGAGCACTTTCCAGGGCGTGGGGAGTCGGACCTGATTGGGAACACATTCGATCATGTAGTGAGTCGGACCTGAGAGGGAGCACATTCCAGGGTGTGGGGAGTCAGACCTGATTGGGAGCACATTCCAGGGCGTGGGCAGTCGGACCTGAGTTGGAGCACATTCCAGGGCGTGGGTAGTCGGACCTGAGTGGGAGCACATTCCAGGACATGGGGAATCGGACCTGAGTGGGAGCTATTTCCAGGGCGTGGGAAGTCGGGCCTCAGTGGGAGCACATTCCAGGGCGTGGGTAATCAGAACTAAGTGTGAGCACCTTCCAGAGCGTGGGGATTCGGATCTGAGTGGGAGCGCGTTCCAGGACGTAGGGAATCAGACCTGAGTGGGCGCACATTCCAGGGCATTGGGAGTCGGAACTGAGTGGGAGCACATTCCAGGGTGTGGGAAGTCAGACCTGAGTGGGAGCACATTCCAGGGCGTGGGAAGTCGGGCCGGAGTGGGAGCACATTCCCGCACATGAGGAGTCAGGCCTGAGTGTGGGCACATTCCAGGGCGAGAGGATTCGGACCTGAGTGGGAGCATGTTCCAGGAAGTGGGGAGTCAAAACTGAGTGGGAGCACATTCCAGGGCATGGGCAGTCGGACCTGAGTGGGTGCACATTCCAGGGCAAGGGGAGCCGGACCTGAGTGGGTGCACATTCCAGGGTGAAAGAGGCAGTCCTGAGTGGGAGCACATTCCAACATGTGGGATGTCAGAGCTGGGTGGGAGCACATACCAGGGCGTGGGGAGTCGGAACTGTGTGGGAGCACATTCCAGGGCATGGAGAGTCGGACCTGAGTGGGAGCACATTCCAGGACATTGTGAGCCGGATATGAGTGGGAGCACATTCCAGGGCGTGGGAAGTCGGGCCTGATTGGGAGCACATTCAGGGCAAGAGGAGTCAGACCTGAGGGGAAGAACATTCCAGGGCGTGAGTAGTCGGACCGAAGTGGGAGCACATTCCAGCAGGTGGGGAGTCAGACCTGGGTGGGAGCACATTCCAGGGCATGGGGAGTCGGACCTGAGTGGGAGCACATTCCAGGGCATGGGGAGTCGGACTTGAGTGGGAGCACATTTCAGGGCATTGGGAGCCAGACCTGAGTGGAAGTGTATTCCAGGGCATGTGGTATCGGAACTGAGTGGGAGCACATTCAAGGGCGTGGGGAGTCGGACCTGATTGGGAGCATATTCCACTATGTAGTGAGTCGGACCTGAGTGGGAGCACATTCTAGGGCGTGGGGAGTCAGACCTGAGTGTGAGCACATTCCAGGGCGTGGGCAGTCGGACCTGAGTGGGAGCACATTCCAGGGTGTGGGGAGTCAGACCTGAGTGGCAGCATGTTCTGGGGGTGATAGGAGTTGGACCTGAGTGGGAGCGCATTCCAGGGCTTGGGGGAGTCAGATTTGAGTGGGAGCACTTTCCAGGGCGTGGGCAGTCGGACCTGAGTGGGAGCACATTCCAGGGCGTGGGGAGTCGGACCTGAGTGGGAGCACTTTCCAGGACTTGGGGAATCGGACCTGAGTGGGAGCACATTCCAGGGCGTGGGAAGTCGGGCCTCAGTGGGACCACATTCGAGGGCGTGAGTAGTCAGACCTGAGTGTGAGCACATTCCAGGGCATGGGGATTCGGACCTGAGTGGGAGCACGTTCCAGGAAATAGGGAGTCAGACCTGAGTGGGCACTCATTCCAGGGCATGGGGAGTCGGAACTGAGTGGAAGCAGATTCCAGGGCGTGGGAAGTCAGACCTCAGTTGGGGCACATTCCAGGGCATGGGAAGTCGGGCCGGAGTGGGAGCACATTCCCGGACACGGGGAGTCGGACCTGAGTGGGAGCACATTCCAGGACATGGGGAATCGGATCTGAGTGGGAGCACATTCCAGGGTGTGGGAAGTCGGGCCTGAAAGGGAGCACTTTCCAGGGTGTGGGTAGTCAGACCTGACTGTGAGCACATTCCAGGGCATGGGCAGTCGGACCTAAGTGGGAGCACATTCCAGGGCAAGGGGAGTCGGACCTGAGTGCATGCACATTCCAGGGTGAGAGAGGCAGACCTGAGTGGGAGCACATTCCAACATGTGGGGAGTCAGAGCTGGGTGGGAGCACATACCAGGGCGTAGGGAGTCAGACCTGAGTGGGAGCACATTCCAGGGCATGGGGAGTGGGACCTGAGTGGGAGCACATTCGAGGACATTGGGAGCTGGATCTGAGTGGGAGCACATTCCAGGGCGTGGGAAGTCGGGCCTGATTGGGAGCACATTCCAGGGCGAGAGGAGTCAGACCTGAGTGGGAGCAGAATCCAACGTGTGGGCAGTCAGACCTGGGTGGGAGCACATTCCAGCATGTGGGGAGTCAGACATGAGTGGGAGCACATTCCAGGACATGAGGACCCGGACCTGATTGGAAGACCATTCCAGGGCTTGGGGAGTCGGACCTGAGTGGGAGCACATTCCGGGGCATGGGGAGCCGGACCTGAGTGGAAGCATATTCCAGGGCATGGGGTGTTGGACCTGAGTGAGATCACATTCCAGGGCGTGGGGAGTCGGACCTGATGGGTAGCAAATTCCATTATGTAGTGAGTCGGACCTGCGTGGGAGCACATTCCAGGGTGTGGGGAGTCAGACCTGAGTGGCAGCATGTCTGGGGGTGATGGGAGTTGCACCTGAGTGGGAGCACGTTCCAGGGCTTGGGGGAGTCAGATCTGAGTGGAAGCACATTCCAGGGCGTGGGCAGTCGGACCTCAGTGGGAACACATTCCAGGACATGGGGAATCGGACCTGAGTGGGAGCACATTCCAGGACATGGGGAATCGGACCTGAGTGGGAGCACATTCCAGGGCACGGGGAGTCGTGCGTCAGTGGGAGCACATTCCAGGACATTGAGAGCCGGATCTGAGTGGGAGCACCTTCCAGGGCATGGGATGTCGGACCTGAGTGACAGCAAATTCCAGGGCAAGGGGAGTCGGACCTGAGTGGGTGCACATTCCAGGGTGAGAGAGGCAGACCTGAGTGGGAGCACATTCCAACATGTGGGGAGTCAGAGCTGGGTGGGAGCACATACCAGGGTGAGAGAGGCAGACCTGAGTGGGAGCACATTCCAGGGCACGGGGAGTGGGACCTGAGTGGGAGTACATTCCAGGACATTGGGAGCCGGATCTGAGTGGGAGCACATTCCAGGGCGTGGGAAGTCAGGCCTGGTTGGGAGCACATTCCAGGGCGAGAGGGGTCAGACCTGAGGGGGAGCACAATCCAACGTGTGGGGAGTCAGACCTGGGTGGGAGCACATTCCAGCATGTGGGGAGTCTGACATGAGTGGGAGCACATTCCAGGACGTGAGGAGCCGGACCTGAGTGGAAGAACATTCCAGGGCATGGGGAGTCGGACCTGAGTGGGAGCACATTCCAGGGCATGGGGAGCCAGACCTGAGTGGAAGCATATTCCAGGGCATGGGGTGTTGGACCTGAGTGGGATCACATTCCAGGGCGTAGGGAGTCGGAACTGATGGGTAGCAAATTCCATTATGAGTGGGAGCACATTCCAGGGTGTGGGGAGTCAGACCTGAGTGGCAGCATGTCTGGGGGTGATGGGAGTTGCACCTGAGTGGGAGCACGTTCCAGGGTTTGGGGGAGTCAGATCTGAGTGGAAGCACATTCCAGGGCGCGGGCAGTCGGACCTGAGTGGGAACACATTCCAAGGCGTGGGGAGTCGGACCTGAGTGGGAGCACATCCCAGGACATGGGGAATCGGACCTGAGTGGGAGCACATTCCAGGGCATGGGGAATCGGACCTGAGTGGGAGCACATTCCAGGGCACGGGGAGTCGGGCCTCAGTGGGAGCACATTCCAGGACATTGAGAGCCGGATCTGAGTGGGAGCACATTCCAGGGCATGGGAAGTCGGGCCTGATTGGGAGCACATTCCAGGGCGTGGGTAGTCAGACCTGACTGTGAGCACATTCCAGGGCATGGGCAGTCGGACCTGAGTGGGAGCACATTCCAGGGCAAGGGGAGTCGGACCTGAGTGGGTGCACATTCCAGGGTGAGAGAGGCAGACCTGCGTGGGAGCACATTCCAACATGTGGGGAGTCAGAGCTGGGTGGGAGCACATACCAGGGTATGGTGAGTCAGACCTGAGTGGGAGCACATTCCAGGGCATGGGGAGTGGGACCTGAGTGGGAGCACATTCCAGGACATTGGGAGCCGGATCTGAGTGGGAGCACATTCCAGGGCGTGGGAAGTCAGGCCTGGTTGGGAGCACATTCCAGGGCGAGAGGGGTCCGACCTGAGTGGGAGCACAATCCAACGTGTGGGGAGTCAGACCTGGGTGGGAGCACATTCCGGCATGTGGGGAGTCAGACATGAGTGGGAGCACATTCCAGGACGTGAGGAGCCGGACCTGAGTGGAAGAACATTCCAGGGCATGGGGAGTCGGACCTGAGTGGGAGCACATTCCAGGGCATGGGGAGCCGGACCTGAGTGGAAGCATAATCCAGGGCATGGGGTGTTGGACCTGATTGGGAGCACATTCCAGGGCGTGGGGAGTCGGAACTGATTGGGAGCACATTCCATTATGTAGTGAGTCGGACCTGCGTGGAAGCACATTCCAGGGCTTGGGGGAGTCAGATCTGAGTGGAAGCATATTCCAGGGCGCGGGCAGTCGGACCTGAGTTGGAGCACATTCCAGGGTGTGGGGAGTCGGACCTGAGTGGGAGCACATTCAAGGACATGGGGAATCGGACCTGAGTGGGAGCACATTCCTGGGCGTTTGAAGTCGGGCCTCAGTGGGAGCACATTCCAGGACATGGGTAGTCAGACCTGACTGTGAGCACATTCCAGGGCATGGGGATTCGGACCTGAGTGGGAGCACGTTCCAGGACGTAGCGATAGGCCTGTGTGGGTGCACATTCCAGGGCATGGGGAGTCGGACCTGAGTGGGAGCACATTCCAGGCATGGGGATTCGGAACTGAGTGGGAGCTCATTCCAGGGCGTGGGAAGTCAGACCTGAGTGGGAGCACATTCCCGGACACGGGGAGTCGGACCTGAGTGTGGGCACATTCCAGGGCGAGGGAAGTTGGTCCTGATTGGGAGCACATTCCAGGGCGTGGGTAGTCAGACCTGAGTGGGAGCATGTTCCAGGACGTGGGGAGTCAGAACTGAGTGGGAGCACATTCCAGGGCGTGAGGAGTCAGTCTTGAGTAGGAGCACATTCCAGGACATTGGGAGCCGGATCTGAGTGGGAGCACATTCCAGGGCGTGGGAAGTTGGGCCTGATTGTTAGCACATTCCAGGGCGTGGTGTGTCAGACCTGACTGTGAGCACATTCCAGGGCATGGGCAGTCGGACCTGAGTGGGAGCACATTCCAGGGCAAGGGGAGTCGGACCTGAGTGGAAGCATATTCCAGGGTGAGAGAGGCAGACCTGAGTGGAGGCACATTCCAGGGGGTGGGGATTTGGGCCTGAGTGGGAGCGCATTCCAGGGCATGGGGAGTCGGACCTGAGTGGGAACACATTCCAGGGTGAGAGAATTCGGACCTGAGTGGGAGCAGATTCCAGCTCGTGGGGAATCAGACCTTAGTGCGACCACGTTCCAGGACGTAGGGAGTCAGACCTGAGAGGGAGCACATTCCAGGACATTGGCCAGACCAGAGTGGGCGCATAATCCAGGGCATGAGGCGTTGGACCTGAGTGTGAGCACATTTCAGGGTGAGAGGAGTAGGACCTGAGTGGCAGCACGTTCCAGGACGTGGGGAGACAGACCTGAGTGGGACTACATTCCAGGACTTTGGTCGGACCTAACTGGGAACACATTCCAGGGCGTGAAGAGTCGGACCTGAGTGGGAGCACATTCCAGGGCATGGGGAGTCGGACCTGAGTGGGAGCACATTCCAGGACATTGGGAGCTGGATCTGAGTGGGAGCACATTCCAGGGCGTGGGAAGTCGGGCCTGATTGGGAGCACATTCCAGGGCGAGAGGAGTCAGACCTGGTGGGTGCAGAATCCAACGTGTGGGCAGTCAGACCTGGGTGGGAGCACATTCCAGGACATGAGGACCCGGACCTGATTGGAAGACCATTCCAGGGCATGGGGAATCGGACCTGAGTGGGAGCACATTCCAGGGCATGGGGAGCCGGACCTGAGTGGAAGCATATTCCAGGGCATGGGGTGTTGGACCTGAGTGAGATCACATTCCAGGGCGTGGGGAGTCGGACCTGATGGGTAGCAAATTCCATTATGTAGTGAGTCGGACCTGAGTGGGAGCACATTCCAGGGTGTGGGGAGTCAGACCTGAGTGGCAGCATGTCTGGGGGATATGGGAGTTGCACCTGAGTGGGAGCACGTTCCATTATGTAGTGAGTCGGACCTGCGTGGAAGCACATTCCAGGGCTTGGGGGAGTCAGATCTGAGTGGAAGCATATTCCAGGGCGCGGGCAGTCGGACCTGAGTTGGAGCACATTCCAGGGTGTGGGGAGTCGGACCTGAGTGGGAGCACATTCAAGGACATGGGGAATCGGACCTGAGTGGGAGCACATTCCTGGGCGTTTGAAGTCGGGCCTCAGTGGGAGCACATTCCAGGACATGGGTAGTCAGACCTGACTGTGAGCACATTCCAGGGCATGGGGATTCGGACCTGAGTGGGAGCACGTTCCAGGACGTAGCGATAGGCCTGTGTGGGTGCACATTCCAGGGCATGGGGAGTCGGACCTGAGTGGGAGCACATTCCAGGCATGGGGATTCGGAACTGAGTGGGAGCTCATTCCAGGGCGTGGGAAGTCAGACCTGAGTGGGAGCACATTCCCGGACACGGGGAGTCGGACCTGAGTGTGGGCACATTCCAGGGCGAGGGAAGTTGGTCCTGATTGGGAGCACATTCCAGGGCGTGGGTAGTCAGACCTGAGTGGGAGCATGTTCCAGGACGTGGGGAGTCAGAACTGAGTGGGAGCACATTCCAGGGCGTGAGGAGTCAGTCTTGAGTAGGAGCACATTCCAGGACATTGGGAGCCGGATCTGAGTGGGAGCACATTCCAGGGCGTGGGAAGTTGGGCCTGATTGTTAGCACATTCCAGGGCGTGGTGTGTCAGACCTGACTGTGAGCACATTCCAGGGCATGGGCAGTCGGACCTGAGTGGGAGCACATTCCAGGGCAAGGGGAGTCGGACCTGAGTGGAAGCATATTCCAGGGTGAGAGAGGCAGACCTGAGTGGAGGCACATTCCAGGGGGTGGGGATTTGGGCCTGAGTGGGAGCGCATTCCAGGGCATGGGGAGTCGGACCTGAGTGGGAACACATTCCAGGGTGAGAGAATTCGGACCTGAGTGGGAGCAGATTCCAGCTCGTGGGGAATCAGACCTTAGTGCGACCACGTTCCAGGACGTAGGGAGTCAGACCTGAGAGGGAGCACATTCCAGGACATTGGCCAGACCAGAGTGGGCGCATAATCCAGGGCATGAGGCGTTGGACCTGAGTGTGAGCACATTTCAGGGTGAGAGGAGTAGGACCTGAGTGGCAGCACGTTCCAGGACGTGGGGAGACAGACCTGAGTGGGACTACATTCCAGGACTTTGGTCGGACCTAACTGGGAACACATTCCAGGGCGTGAAGAGTCGGACCTGAGTGGGAGCACATTCCAGGGCATGGGGAGTCGGACCTGAGTGGGAGCACATTCCAGGACATTGGGAGCTGGATCTGAGTGGGAGCACATTCCAGGGTGTGGGAAGTCGGGCCTGAAAGGGAGCACTTTCCAGGGTGTGGGTAGTCAGACCTGACTGTGAGCACATTCCAGGGCATGGGCAGTCGGACCTAAGTGGGAGCACATTCCAGGGCAAGGGGAGTCGGACCTGAGTGCATGCACATTCCAGGGTGAGAGAGGCAGACCTGAGTGGGAGCACATTCCAACATGTGGGGAGTCAGAGCTGGGTGGGAGCACATACCAGGGCGTAGGGAGTCAGACCTGAGTGGGAGCACATTCCAGGGCATGGGGAGTGGGACCTGAGTGGGAGCACATTCGAGGACATTGGGAGCTGGATCTGAGTGGGAGCACATTCCAGGGCGTGGGAAGTCGGGCCTGATTGGGAGCACATTCCAGGGCGAGAGGAGTCAGACCTGAGTGGGAGCAGAATCCAACGTGTGGGCAGTCAGACCTGGGTGGGAGCACATTCCAGCATGTGGGGAGTCAGACATGAGTGGGAGCACATTCCAGGACATGAGGACCCGGACCTGATTGGAAGACCATTCCAGGGCTTGGGGAGTCGGACCTGAGTGGGAGCACATTCCGGGGCATGGGGAGCCGGACCTGAGTGGAAGCATATTCCAGGGCATGGGGTGTTGGACCTGAGTGAGATCACATTCCAGGGCGTGGGGAGTCGGACCTGATGGGTAGCAAATTCCATTATGTAGTGAGTCGGACCTGCGTGGGAGCACATTCCAGGGTGTGGGGAGTCAGACCTGAGTGGCAGCATGTCTGGGGGTGATGGGAGTTGCACCTGAGTGGGAGCACGTTCCAGGGCTTGGGGGAGTCAGATCTGAGTGGAAGCACATTCCAGGGCGTGGGCAGTCGGACCTCAGTGGGAACACATTCCAGGACATGGGGAATCGGACCTGAGTGGGAGCACATTCCAGGACATGGGGAATCGGACCTGAGTGGGAGCACATTCCAGGGCACGGGGAGTCGTGCGTCAGTGGGAGCACATTCCAGGACATTGAGAGCCGGATCTGAGTGGGAGCACCTTCCAGGGCATGGGATGTCGGACCTGAGTGACAGCAAATTCCAGGGCAAGGGGAGTCGGACCTGAGTGGGTGCACATTCCAGGGTGAGAGAGGCAGACCTGAGTGGGAGCACATTCCAACATGTGGGGAGTCAGAGCTGGGTGGGAGCACATACCAGGGTGAGAGAGGCAGACCTGAGTGGGAGCACATTCCAGGGCACGGGGAGTGGGACCTGAGTGGGAGTACATTCCAGGACATTGGGAGCCGGATCTGAGTGGGAGCACATTCCAGGGCGTGGGAAGTCAGGCCTGGTTGGGAGCACATTCCAGGGCGAGAGGGGTCAGACCTGAGGGGGAGCACAATCCAACGTGTGGGGAGTCAGACCTGGGTGGGAGCACATTCCAGCATGTGGGGAGTCTGACATGAGTGGGAGCACATTCCAGGACGTGAGGAGCCGGACCTGAGTGGAAGAACATTCCAGGGCATGGGGAGTCGGACCTGAGTGGGAGCACATTCCAGGGCATGGGGAGCCAGACCTGAGTGGAAGCATATTCCAGGGCATGGGGTGTTGGACCTGAGTGGGATCACATTCCAGGGCGTAGGGAGTCGGAACTGATGGGTAGCAAATTCCATTATGAGTGGGAGCACATTCCAGGGTGTGGGGAGTCAGACCTGAGTGGCAGCATGTCTGGGGGTGATGGGAGTTGCACCTGAGTGGGAGCACGTTCCAGGGTTTGGGGGAGTCAGATCTGAGTGGAAGCACATTCCAGGGCGCGGGCAGTCGGACCTGAGTGGGAACACATTCCAAGGCGTGGGGAGTCGGACCTGAGTGGGAGCACATCCCAGGACATGGGGAATCGGACCTGAGTGGGAGCACATTCCAGGGCATGGGGAATCGGACCTGAGTGGGAGCACATTCCAGGGCACGGGGAGTCGGGCCTCAGTGGGAGCACATTCCAGGACATTGAGAGCCGGATCTGAGTGGGAGCACATTCCAGGGCATGGGAAGTCGGGCCTGATTGGGAGCACATTCCAGGGCGTGGGTAGTCAGACCTGACTGTGAGCACATTCCAGGGCATGGGCAGTCGGACCTGAGTGGGAGCACATTCCAGGGCAAGGGGAGTCGGACCTGAGTGGGTGCACATTCCAGGGTGAGAGAGGCAGACCTGCGTGGGAGCACATTCCAACATGTGGGGAGTCAGAGCTGGGTGGGAGCACATACCAGGGTATGGTGAGTCAGACCTGAGTGGGAGCACATTCCAGGGCATGGGGAGTGGGACCTGAGTGGGAGCACATTCCAGGACATTGGGAGCCGGATCTGAGTGGGAGCACATTCCAGGGCGTGGGAAGTCAGGCCTGGTTGGGAGCACATTCCAGGGCGAGAGGGGTCCGACCTGAGTGGGAGCACAATCCAACGTGTGGGGAGTCAGACCTGGGTGGGAGCACATTCCGGCATGTGGGGAGTCAGACATGAGTGGGAGCACATTCCAGGACGTGAGGAGCCGGACCTGAGTGGAAGAACATTCCAGGGCATGGGGAGTCGGACCTGAGTGGGAGCACATTCCAGGGCATGGGGAGCCGGACCTGAGTGGAAGCATAATCCAGGGCATGGGGTGTTGGACCTGATTGGGAGCACATTCCAGGGCGTGGGGAGTCGGAACTGATTGGGAGCACATTCCATTATGTAGTGAGTCGGACCTGCGTGGAAGCACATTCCAGGGCTTGGGGGAGTCAGATCTGAGTGGAAGCATATTCCAGGGCGCGGGCAGTCGGACCTGAGTTGGAGCACATTCCAGGGTGTGGGGAGTCGGACCTGAGTGGGAGCACATTCAAGGACATGGGGAATCGGACCTGAGTGGGAGCACATTCCTGGGCGTTTGAAGTCGGGCCTCAGTGGGAGCACATTCCAGGACATGGGTAGTCAGACCTGACTGTGAGCACATTCCAGGGCATGGGGATTCGGACCTGAGTGGGAGCACGTTCCAGGACGTAGCGATAGGCCTGTGTGGGTGCACATTCCAGGGCATGGGGAGTCGGACCTGAGTGGGAGCACATTCCAGGCATGGGGATTCGGAACTGAGTGGGAGCTCATTCCAGGGCGTGGGAAGTCAGACCTGAGTGGGAGCACATTCCCGGACACGGGGAGTCGGACCTGAGTGTGGGCACATTCCAGGGCGAGGGAAGTTGGTCCTGATTGGGAGCACATTCCAGGGCGTGGGTAGTCAGACCTGAGTGGGAGCATGTTCCAGGACGTGGGGAGTCAGAACTGAGTGGGAGCACATTCCAGGGCGTGAGGAGTCAGTCTTGAGTAGGAGCACATTCCAGGACATTGGGAGCCGGATCTGAGTGGGAGCACATTCCAGGGCGTGGGAAGTTGGGCCTGATTGTTAGCACATTCCAGGGCGTGGTGTGTCAGACCTGACTGTGAGCACATTCCAGGGCATGGGCAGTCGGACCTGAGTGGGAGCACATTCCAGGGCAAGGGGAGTCGGACCTGAGTGGAAGCATATTCCAGGGTGAGAGAGGCAGACCTGAGTGGAGGCACATTCCAGGGGGTGGGGATTTGGGCCTGAGTGGGAGCGCATTCCAGGGCATGGGGAGTCGGACCTGAGTGGGAACACATTCCAGGGTGAGAGAATTCGGACCTGAGTGGGAGCAGATTCCAGCTCGTGGGGAATCAGACCTTAGTGCGACCACGTTCCAGGACGTAGGGAGTCAGACCTGAGAGGGAGCACATTCCAGGACATTGGCCAGACCAGAGTGGGCGCATAATCCAGGGCATGAGGCGTTGGACCTGAGTGTGAGCACATTTCAGGGTGAGAGGAGTAGGACCTGAGTGGCAGCACGTTCCAGGACGTGGGGAGACAGACCTGAGTGGGACTACATTCCAGGACTTTGGTCGGACCTAACTGGGAACACATTCCAGGGCGTGAAGAGTCGGACCTGAGTGGGAGCACATTCCAGGGCATGGGGAGTCGGACCTGAGTGGGAGCACATTCCAGGACATTGGGAGCTGGATCTGAGTGGGAGCACATTCCAGGGCGTGGGAAGTCGGGCCTGATTGGGAGCACATTCCAGGGCGAGAGGAGTCAGACCTGGTGGGTGCAGAATCCAACGTGTGGGCAGTCAGACCTGGGTGGGAGCACATTCCAGGACATGAGGACCCGGACCTGATTGGAAGACCATTCCAGGGCATGGGGAATCGGACCTGAGTGGGAGCACATTCCAGGGCATGGGGAGCCGGACCTGAGTGGAAGCATATTCCAGGGCATGGGGTGTTGGACCTGAGTGAGATCACATTCCAGGGCGTGGGGAGTCGGACCTGATGGGTAGCAAATTCCATTATGTAGTGAGTCGGACCTGAGTGGGAGCACATTCCAGGGTGTGGGGAGTCAGACCTGAGTGGCAGCATGTCTGGGGGATATGGGAGTTGCACCTGAGTGGGAGCACGTTCCATTATGTAGTGAGTCGGACCTGCGTGGAAGCACATTCCAGGGCTTGGGGGAGTCAGATCTGAGTGGAAGCATATTCCAGGGCGCGGGCAGTCGGACCTGAGTTGGAGCACATTCCAGGGTGTGGGGAGTCGGACCTGAGTGGGAGCACATTCAAGGACATGGGGAATCGGACCTGAGTGGGAGCACATTCCTGGGCGTTTGAAGTCGGGCCTCAGTGGGAGCACATTCCAGGACATGGGTAGTCAGACCTGACTGTGAGCACATTCCAGGGCATGGGGATTCGGACCTGAGTGGGAGCACGTTCCAGGACGTAGCGATAGGCCTGTGTGGGTGCACATTCCAGGGCATGGGGAGTCGGACCTGAGTGGGAGCACATTCCAGGCATGGGGATTCGGAACTGAGTGGGAGCTCATTCCAGGGCGTGGGAAGTCAGACCTGAGTGGGAGCACATTCCCGGACACGGGGAGTCGGACCTGAGTGTGGGCACATTCCAGGGCGAGGGAAGTTGGTCCTGATTGGGAGCACATTCCAGGGCGTGGGTAGTCAGACCTGAGTGGGAGCATGTTCCAGGACGTGGGGAGTCAGAACTGAGTGGGAGCACATTCCAGGGCGTGAGGAGTCAGTCTTGAGTAGGAGCACATTCCAGGACATTGGGAGCCGGATCTGAGTGGGAGCACATTCCAGGGCGTGGGAAGTTGGGCCTGATTGTTAGCACATTCCAGGGCGTGGTGTGTCAGACCTGACTGTGAGCACATTCCAGGGCATGGGCAGTCGGACCTGAGTGGGAGCACATTCCAGGGCAAGGGGAGTCGGACCTGAGTGGAAGCATATTCCAGGGTGAGAGAGGCAGACCTGAGTGGAGGCACATTCCAGGGGGTGGGGATTTGGGCCTGAGTGGGAGCGCATTCCAGGGCATGGGGAGTCGGACCTGAGTGGGAACACATTCCAGGGTGAGAGAATTCGGACCTGAGTGGGAGCAGATTCCAGCTCGTGGGGAATCAGACCTTAGTGCGACCACGTTCCAGGACGTAGGGAGTCAGACCTGAGAGGGAGCACATTCCAGGACATTGGCCAGACCAGAGTGGGCGCATAATCCAGGGCATGAGGCGTTGGACCTGAGTGTGAGCACATTTCAGGGTGAGAGGAGTAGGACCTGAGTGGCAGCACGTTCCAGGACGTGGGGAGACAGACCTGAGTGGGACTACATTCCAGGACTTTGGTCGGACCTAACTGGGAACACATTCCAGGGCGTGAAGAGTCGGACCTGAGTGGGAGCACATTCCAGGGCATGGGGAGTCGGACCTGAGTGGGAGCACATTCCAGGACATTGGGAGCTGGATCTGAGTGGGAGCACATTCCAGGGCGTGGGAAGTCGGGCCTGATTGGGAGCACATTCCAGGGCGAGAGGAGTCAGACCTGGTGGGTGCAGAATCCAACGTGTGGGCAGTCAGACCTGGGTGGGAGCACATTCCAGGACATGAGGACCCGGACCTGATTGGAAGACCATTCCAGGGCATGGGGAATCGGACCTGAGTGGGAGCACATTCCAGGGCATGGGGAGCCGGACCTGAGTGGAAGCATATTCCAGGGCATGGGGTGTTGGACCTGAGTGAGATCACATTCCAGGGCGTGGGGAGTCGGACCTGATGGGTAGCAAATTCCATTATGTAGTGAGTCGGACCTGAGTGGGAGCACATTCCAGGGTGTGGGGAGTCAGACCTGAGTGGCAGCATGTCTGGGGGATATGGGAGTTGCACCTGAGTGGGAGCACGTTCCAGGGCTTGGGGGAGTCAGATCTGAGTGGAAGCACATTCCAGGGCGTGGGCAGTCGGACCTGAGTGGGAACACATACCAAGGCGTGGGGAGTCGGACCTGAGTGGGAGCACATTCCAGGACATGGGGAATCGGACCTGAGTGGGAGCACATTCCAAGACATGGGAAATCGGACTGAGTGGGAGCACAATCCAGGGCACGGGGAGTCGGGCCTCAGTGGGAGCACATTCCAGGACATTGAGAGCCGGATCTGAGTGGGAGCACATTCCAGGGCATGGGAAGTCAGGCCTGATTGGGAGCACATTCCAGGGCGTGGGTAGTCAAACCTGACTGTGAGCACATTCCAGGGCATGGGCAGTGGGACCTGGGTGGGAGCACATTCCAGGGCAAGGGGAGTCGGACCTGAGTGGGTGCACATTCCAGGGTGAGAGAGGCAGACCTGAGTGGGAGCACATTCCAACATGTGGGGAGTCAGAGCTGGGTGGGAGCACATACCAGGGTATGGTGACTCAGACCTGAGTGGGAGCTCATTCCAGGGCATGGGGAGTGGGACCTGAGTGGGAGTAGATTCCAGGACATTGGGAGCCGGATCTGAGTGGGAGCACATTCCAGGGCGTGGGAAGTCAGGCCTGGTTGGGAGCACATTCCAGGGCGAGAGGGGTCAGACCTGAGGGGGAGCACAATCCAACGTGTGGGGAGTCAGACTTGGGTGGGAGCACATTCCAGCATGTGGGGAGCCAGACATGAGTCGGAGCACATTCCAGGACGTGAGGAGCCGGACCTGAGTGGAAGAACATTCCAGGGCATGGGGAGTCGGACCTGAGTGGGAGCACATTCCAGGGCATGGGGAGCCGGACCTGAGTGGAAGCATATTCCAGGGCATGGGGTGTTGGACCTGAGTGGGATCACATTCCAGGGCGTAGGGAGTCGGACCTGATGGGTAGCAAATTCCATTATGTAGTGAGTCGGACCTGAGTGGGAGCACATTCCAGGGTGTGGGGAGTCAGACCTGAGTGGCAGCATGTCTGGGGGTGATGGGAGTTGCACCTGAGTGGGAGCACGTTCCAGGGCTTGGGGGAGTCAGATCTGAGTGGAAGCACATTCCAGGGCGTGGGCAGTCGGACCTGCGTGGGAACACATTCCAAGGCGTGGGGAGTCGGACCTGAGTGGGAGCACATCCCAGGACATGGGGAATCGGACCTGAGTGGGAGCACATTCCAGGGCATGGGGAACCGGACCTGAGAGGGAGCACATTCCAGGGCACGGGGAGTCGGGCCTCAGTGGGAGCACATTCCAGGACATTGAGAGCCGGATCTGAGTGGGAGCACATTCCAGGGCGTAGGAAGTCGGGCCTGATTGGGAGCACATTCCAGGGCTTGGGTAGTCAGACCTGACTGTGAGCACATTCCAGGGCATGGGCAGTCGGACCTGAGTGGGAGCACATTCCAGGGCAAGGGGAGTCAGACCTGAGTGAGTGCACATTCCAGGGTGAGAGAGGCAGACCTGAGTGGGAGCACATTCCAGGGCATGGGGAGTGGGACCTGAGTGGGAGTAGATTCCAGGACATTGGGAGCCGGATCTGAGTGGGAGCACATTCCAGGGCGTGGGAAGTCAGGCCTGGTTGGGAGCACATTCCAGGGCGAGAGGGGTCAGACCTGAGGGGGAGCACAATCCAACGTGTGGGCAGTCAGACTTGGGTGGGAGCACATTCCAGCATGTGGGGAGCCAGACATGAGTCGGAGCACATTCCAGGACGTGAGGAGCCGGACCTGAGTGGAAGAACATTCCAGGGCATGGGGAGTCGGACCTGAGTGGGAGCACATTCCAGGGCATGGGGAGCCGGACCTGAGTGGAAGCATATTCCAGGGCATGGGGTGTTGGACCTGAGTGGGATCACATTCCAGGGCGTAGGGAGTCGGACCTGATGGGTAGCAAATTCCATTATTTAGTGAGTCGGACCTGAGTGGGAGCACATTCCAGGGTGTGGGGAGTCAGACCTGAGTGGCAGCATGTCTGGGGGTTATGGGAGTTGCACCTGAGTGGGAGCACGTTCCAGGGCTTGGGGGAGTCAGATCTGAGTGGAAGCACATTCCAGGGCGTGGGCAGTCGGACCTGCGTGGGAACACATTCCAAGGCATGGGGAGTCGGACCTGAGTGGGAGCACATCCCAGGACATGGGGAATCGGACCTGAGTGGGAGCACATTCCAGGGCATGGGGAATCGGACCTGAGACGGAGCACATTCCAGGGCACGGGGAGTCGGGCCTCAGTGGGAGCACATTCCAGGACATTGAGAGCCGGATCTGAGTGGGAGCACATTCCAGGGCATGGGAAGTCGGGCCTGATTGGGAGCACATTCCAGGGCATGGGTAGTCAGTCCTGACTGTGAGCACATTCCAGGGCAAGGGGAGTCGGACCTGAGTGGGTGCACATTCCAGGGTGAGAGAGGAAGACCTGAGTGGGAGCACATTCCAACATGTGGGGAGTCAGACCTGAGTGGGAGCACATTCCAGGGCATGGGGAGTGGGACCTGAGTGGGAGCACATTCCAGGACATTGGGAGCCGGATCTGAGTGGGAGCACTTTCCAGGGCGTGGGAAGTCAGACCTGGGTGGGAGCACATTCCAGCATGTGGGGAGTCAGACATGAGTGGGAGCACATTCCAGGACATGAGGAGCCGGACCTGAGTGGAAGAACATTCCAGGGCATGGGGAGTCGGACCTGAGTGGGAGCACATTCCAGGGCATGGGGAGCCGGACCTGAGTGGAAGCATTTTCCAGGGCATGGGGTGTTGGACCTGAGTGGGAGCACATTCCAGGGCGTGGGGAGTCGGAACTGATTTGGAGCACATTCCATTATGTAGTGAGTCGGACCTGCGTGGGAGCACATTCCAGGGTGTGGGGAGTCAGACCTGAGTGGCAGTATGTCTGGGAGTGATGGTAGTTGGACCTGAGTGGGAGCACATTCCAGGGCTTGGGGGAGTCAGATCTGAGTGGAAGCACATTCCAGGGTGCGGGCAGCCGGACCTGAGTTGGAGCACATTCCAGGGCGTGGGGAGTCGGACCTGAGTGGGAGCACATTCAAGGACATGGGGAATCAGACCTGAGTGGGAGCACATTCCAGGGCGTGGGAAGTCGGGCCTCAGTGGAAGCACATTCCAGGGCATGGGTAGTCAGACCTGACTGTGAGCACATTCCAGGGCATGGGGATTCAGACCTGAGTGGGAGCACGTTCCAGGACTAGGGATAGGCCTGAGCGGGCGCACATGCCAGGGTATGGGGAGTCGGACCTGAGTGGGAGCACATTCCAGGGCATGGGGATTCGGAACTGAGTGTGAGCACATTCCAGGGCGTGGGAAGTCAGACCTGAGTGGGAGCACATTCCCGGACACGGGGAGTCGGACCTGAGTGTGGGCACATTCCAGGGCGAGAGGAGTCGGACCTGAGTGGGAGCATGTTCCAGGATGTGGGGAGTCAAAACTGAGTGGGAGCACATTCCAGGGCGTGAGGAGTCAGACCTGTTTGGGAGCACATTCCAGGACATTGGGAGACGGATCTGAGTGGGAGCACATTCCAGGGCGTGGGAAGTCGGTGCTGATTGGGAGCACATTCCAGGGCGTGGGTAGTCAGACCTGAGTGGGAGCATGTTCCAGGACGTGGGGAGTCAGAACTGAGTGGGAGCACATTCCAGGGCGTGAGGAGTCAGTCCTGAGTGGGAGCACATTCCAGAGCAAGGGGGGGTCAGACATGAGTGGGAGCACATTCCAGGGCATGGAGAGTCAGACCTGAGTGGGAGCACATTCCAGGGCATGGTGAGTCAGACCTGAGTGGGAGCACATTTCAGGGCGTGGGGAGTCGGACCTGAGTGGGAGCACATTCCAGGGCATGGGTAGTCAGACCTGACTGTGAGCACATTCCAGGGCATGGGCAGTCGGACCTGAGTGGGAGCACATTCCAGGGCAAGGGGAGTCGGACCTGAGTGGGTGCACATTCCAGGGTGAGAGAGGCAGACCTGAGTGGGAGCACATTCCAACATGTGGGGAGTCAGAGCTGGGTGGGAGCACATACCAGGTTATGGTGAGTCAGACCTGAGTGGGAGCACATTCCAGGGCATGGGGAGTGGGACCTGAGTGGGAGCACATTCCAGGACATTGGGATCCGGATCTGAGTGGGAGCACTTTCCAGGGCGTGGGAAGTCAGGCCTGGTTGGGAGCACATTCCAGGGCGAGAGGGGTCAGACCTGATTGGGAGCACATTCCAACGTGTGGGGAGTCAGACCTGGGTGGGAGCACATTCCAGCATGTGGGGAGTCAGACATGAGTGGGAGCACATTCCAGGACGTGAGGAGCCGGACCTGAGTGGAAGAACATTCCAGGGCATGGGGAGTCGGACCTGAGTGGGAGCACATTCCAGGGCATGGGGAGCCGGACCTGAGTGGAAGCATATTCCAGGGCATGGGGTGTTGGACCTGAGTGGGAGCACATTCCAGGGCGTGGGGAGTCGGAACTGATTTGGAGCACATTCCATTATGTAGTGAGTCGGACCTGCGTGGGAGCACATTCCAGGGTGAGAGAATTCGGACCTGAGTGGGAGCAGATTCCAGCTCGTGGGGAATCAGACCTTAGTGCGACCACGTTCCAGGACGTAGGGAGTCAGACCTGAGAGGGAGCACATTCCAGGACATTGGCCAGACCAGAGTGGGCGCATAATCCAGGGCATGAGGCGTTGGACCTGAGTGTGAGCACATTTCAGGGTGAGAGGAGTAGGACCTGAGTGGCAGCACGTTCCAGGACGTGGGGAGACAGACCTGAGTGGGACTACATTCCAGGACTTTGGTCGGACCTAACTGGGAACACATTCCAGGGCGTGAAGAGTCGGACCTGAGTGGGAGCACATTCCAGGGCATGGGGAGTCGGACCTGAGTGGGAGCACATTCCAGGACATTGGGAGCTGGATCTGAGTGGGAGCACATTCCAGGGCGTGGGAAGTCGGGCCTGATTGGGAGCACATTCCAGGGCGAGAGGAGTCAGACCTGAGTGGGTGCAGAATCCAACGTGTGGGCAGTCAGACCTGGGTGGGAGCACATTCCAGGACATGAGGACCCGGACCTGATTGGAAGACCATTCCAGGGCATGGGGAATCGGACCTGAGTGGGAGCACATTCCAGGGCATGGGGAGCCGGACCTGAGTGGAAGCATATTCCAGGGCATGGGGTGTTGGACCTGAGTGAGATCACATTCCAGGGCGTGGGGAGTCGGACCTGATGGGTAGCAAATTCCATTATGTAGTGAGTCGGACCTGAGTGGGAGCACATTCCAGGGTGTGGGGAGTCAGACCTGAGTGGCAGCATGTCTGGCGGATATGGGAGTTGCACCTGAGTGGGAGCACGTTCCAGGGCTTGGGGGAGTCAGATCTGAGTGGAAGCACATTCCAGGGCGTGGGCAGTCGGACCTGAGTGGGAACACATACCAAGGCGTGGGGAGTCGGACCTGAGTGGGAGCACATTCCAGGACATGGGGAATCGGACCTGAGTGGGAGCACATTCCAAGACATGGGAAATCGGACCTGAGTGGGAGCACATTCCAGGGCACGGGGAGTCGGGCCTCAGTGGGAGCACATTCCAGGACATTGAGAGCCGGATCTGAGTGGGAGCACATTCCAGGGCATGGGAAGTCAGGCCTGATTGGGAGCACATTCCAGGGCGTGGGTAGTCAAACCTGACTGTGAGCACATTCCAGGGCATGGGCAGTGGGACCTGGGTGGGAGCACATTCCAGGGCAAGGGGAGTCGGACCTGAGTGGGTGCACATTCCAGGGTGAGAGAGGCAGACCTGAGTGGGAGCACATTCCAACATGTGGGGAGTCAGAGCTGGGTGGGAGCACATACCAGGGTATGGTGACTCAGACCTGAGTGGGAGCTCATTCCAGGGCATGGGGAGTGGGACCTGAGTGGGAGTAGATTCCAGGACATTGGGAGCCGGATCTGAGTGGGAGCACATTCCAGGGCGTGGGAAGTCAGGCCTGGTTGGGAGCACATTCCAGGGCGAGAGGGGTCAGACCTGAGGGGGAGCACAATCCAACGTGTGGGGAGTCAGACTTGGGTGGGAGCACATTCCAGCATGTGGGGAGCCAGACATGAGTCGGAGCACATTCCAGGACGTGAGGAGCCGGACCTGAGTGGAAGAACATTCCAGGGCATGGGGAGTCGGACCTGAGTGGGAGCACATTCCAGGGCATGGGGAGCCGGACCTGAGTGGAAGCATATTCCAGGGCATGGGGTGTTGGACCTGAGTGGGATCACATTCCAGGGCGTAGGGAGTCGGACCTGATGGGTAGCAAATTCCATTATGTAGTGAGTCGGACCTGAGTGGGAGCACATTCCAGGGTGTGGGGAGTCAGACCTGAGTGGCAGCATGTCTGGGGGTGATGGGAGTTGCACCTGAGTGGGAGCACGTTCCAGGGCTTGGGGGAGTCAGATCTGAGTGGAAGCACATTCCAGGGCGTGGGCAGTCGGACCTGCGTGGGAACACATTCCAAGGCGTGGGGAGTCGGACCTGAGTGGGAGCACATCCCAGGACATGGGGAATCGGACCTGAGTGGGAGCACATTCCAGGGCATGGGGAACCGGACCTGAGAGGGAGCACATTCCAGGGCACGGGGAGTCGGGCCTCAGTGGGAGCACATTCCAGGACATTGAGAGCCGGATCTGAGTGGGAGCACATTCCAGGGCATAGGAAGTCGGGCCTGATTGGGAGCACATTCCAGGGCATGGGCAGTCGGACCTGAGTGGGAGCACATTCCAGGGCAAGGGGAGTCGGACCTGAGTGGGTGCACATTCCAGGGTGAGAGAGGCAGACCTGAGTGGGAGCACATTCCAGGGCATGGGGAGTGGGACCTGAGTGGGAGTAGATTCCAGGACATTGGGAGCCGGATCTGAGTGGGAGCACATTCCAGGGCGTGGGAAGTCAGGCCTGGTTGGGAGCACATTCCAGGGCGAGAGGGGTCAGACCTGAGGGGGAGCACAATCCAACGTGTGGGCAGTCAGACTTGGGTGGGAGCACATTCCAGCATGTGGAGAGCCAGACATGAGTCGGAGCACATTCCAGGACGTGAGGAGCCGGACCTGAGTGGAAGAACATTCCAGGGCATGGGGAGTCGGACCTGAGTGGGAGCACATTCCAGGGCATGGGGAGCCGGACCTGAGTGGAAGCATATTCCAGGGCATGGGGTGTTGGACCTGAGTGGGATCACATTCCAGGGCGTAGGGAGTCGGACCTGATGGGTAGCAAATTCCATTATTTAGTGAGTCGGACCTGAGTGGGAGAACATTCCAGGGTGTGGGGAGTCAGACCTGAGTGGCAGCATGTCTGGGGGTTATGGGAGTTGCACCTGAGTGGGAGCACGTTCCAGGGCTTGGGGGAGTCAGATCTGAGTGGAAGCACATTCCAGGGCGTGGGCAGTCGGACCTGCGTGGGAACACATTCCAAGGCGTGGGGAGTCGGACCTGAGTGGGAGCACATCCCAGGACATGGGGAATCGGACCTGAGTGGGAGCACATTCCAGGGCATGGGGAATCGGACCTGAGACGGAGCACATTCCAGGGCACGGGGAGTCGGGCCTCAGTGGGAGCACATTCCAGGACATTGAGAGCCGGATCTGAGTGGGAGCACATTCCAGGGCGTAGGAAGTCGGGCCTGATTGGGAGCACATTCCAGGGCTTGGGTAGTCAGACCTGACTGTGAGCACATTCCAGGGCATGGGCAGTCGGACCTGAGTGGGAGCACATTCCAGGGCAAGGGGAGTCAGACCTGAGTGAGTGCACATTCCAGGGTGAGAGAGGCAGACCTGAGTGGGAGCACATTCCAGGGCATGGGGAGTGGGACCTGAGTGGGAGTAGATTCCAGGACATTGGGAGCCGGATCTGAGTGGGAGCACATTCCAGGGCGTGGGAAGTCAGGCCTGGTTGGGAGCACATTCCAGGGCGAGAGGGGTCAGACCTGAGGGGGAGCACAATCCAACGTGTGGGCAGTCAGACTTGGGTGGGAGCACATTCCAGCATGTGGGGAGCCAGACATGAGTCGGAGCACATTCCAGGACGTGAGGAGCCGGACCTGAGTGGAAGAACATTCCAGGGCATGGGGAGTCGGACCTGAGTGGGAGCACATTCCAGGGCATGGGGAGCCGGACCTGAGTGGAAGCATATTCCAGGGCATGGGGTGTTGGACCTGAGTGGGATCACATTCCAGGGCGTAGGGAGTCGGACCTGATGGGTAGCAAATTCCATTATTTAGTGAGTCGGACCTGAGTGGGAGCACATTCCAGGGTGTGGGGAGTCAGACCTGAGTGGCAGCATGTCTGGGGGTTATGGGAGTTGCACCTGAGTGGGAGCACGTTCCAGGGCTTGGGGGAGTCAGATCTGAGTGGAAGCACATTCCAGGGCGTGGGCAGTCGGACCTGCGTGGGAACACATTCCAAGGCGTGGGGAGTCGGACCTGAGTGGGAGCACATCCCAGGACATGGGGAATCGGACCTGAGTGGGAGCACATTCCAGGGCATGGGGAATCGGACCTGAGACGGAGCACATTCCAGGGCACGGGGAGTCGGGCCTCAGTGGGAGCACATTCCAGGACATTGAGAGCCGGATCTGAGTGGGAGCACATTCCAGGGCATGGGAAGTCGGGCCTGATTGGGAGCACCTTCCAGGGCATGGGTAGTCAGTCCTGACTGTGAGCACATTCCAGGGCATGGGCAGTCGGACCTGAGTGGGAGCACATTCCAGGGCAAGGGGAGTCGGACCTGAGTGGGTGCACATTCCAGGGTGAGAGAGGAAGACCTGAGTGGGAGCACATTCCAACATGTGGGGAGTCAGACCTGAGTGGGAGCACATTCCAGGGCATGGGGAGTGGGACCTGAGTGGGAGCACATTCCAGGACATTGGGAGCCGGATCTGAGTGGGAGCACTTTCCAGGGCGTGGGAAGTCAGACCTGGGTGGGAGCACATTCCAGCATGTGGGGAGTCAGACATGAGTGGGAGCACATTCCAGGACATGAGGAGCCGGACCTGAGTGGAAGAACATTCCAGGGCATGGGGAGTCGGACCTGAGTGGGAGCACATTCCAGGGCATGGGGAGCCGGACCTGAGTGGAAGCATATTCCAGGGCATGGGGTGTTGGACCTGAGTGGGATCACATTCCAGGGCGTAGGGAGTCGGACCTGATGGGTAGCAAATTCCATTATGTAGTGAGTCGGACCTGAGTGGGAGCACATTCCAGGGTGTGGGGAGTCAGACCTGAGTGGCAGCATGTCTGGGGGTGATGGGAGTTGCACCTGAGTGGGAGCACGTTCCAGGGCTTGGGGGAGTCAGATCTGAGTGGAAGCACATTCCAGGGCGTGGGCAGTCGGACCTGCGTGGGAACACATTCCAAGGCGTGGGGAGTCGGACCTGAGTGGGAGCACATCCCAGGACATGGGGAATCGGACCTGAGTGGGAGCACATTCCAGGGCATGGGGAACCGGACCTGAGAGGGAGCACATTCCAGGGCACGGGGAGTCGGGCCTCAGTGGGAGCACATTCCAGGACATTGAGAGCCGGATCTGAGTGGGAGCACATTCCAGGGCGTAGGAAGTCGGGCCTGATTGGGAGCACATTCCAGGGCTTGGGTAGTCAGACCTGACTGTGAGCACATTCCAGGGCATGGGCAGTCGGACCTGAGTGGGAGCACATTCCAGGGCAAGGGGAGTCAGACCTGAGTGAGTGCACATTCCAGGGTGAGAGAGGCAGACCTGAGTGGGAGCACATTCCAGGGCATGGGGAGTGGGACCTGAGTGGGAGTAGATTCCAGGACATTGGGAGCCGGATCTGAGTGGGAGCACATTCCAGGGCGTGGGAAGTCAGGCCTGGTTGGGAGCACATTCCAGGGCGAGAGGGGTCAGACCTGAGGGGGAGCACAATCCAACGTGTGGGCAGTCAGACTTGGGTGGGAGCACATTCCAGCATGTGGGGAGCCAGACATGAGTGGGAGCACATTCCAGGACGTGAGGAGCCGGACCTGAGTGGAAGAACATTCCAGGGCATGGGGAGTCGGACCTGAGTGGGAGCACATTCCAGGGCATGGGGAGCCGGACCTGAGTGGAAGCATATTCCAGGGCATGGGGTGTTGGACCTGAGTGGGATCACATTCCAGGGCGTAGGGAGTCGGACCTGATGGGTAGCAAATTCCATTATTTAGTGAGTCGGACCTGAGTGGGAGCACATTCCAGGGTGTGGGGAGTCAGACCTGAGTGGCAGCATGTCTGGGGGTTATGGGAGTTGCACCTGAGTGGGAGCACGTTCCAGGGCTTGGGGGAGTCAGATCTGAGTGGAAGCACATTCCAGGGCGTGGGCAGTCGGACCTGCGTGGGAACACATTCCAAGGCATGGGGAGTCGGACCTGAGTGGGAGCACATCCCAGGACATGGGGAATCGGACCTGAGTGGGAGCACATTCCAGGGCATGGGGAATCGGACCTGAGACGGAGCACATTCCAGGGCACGGGGAGTCGGGCCTCAGTGGGAGCACATTCCAGGACATTGAGAGCCGGATCTGAGTGGGAGCACATTCCAGGGCATGGGAAGTCGGGCCTGATTGGGAGCACATTCCAGGGCATGGGTAGTCAGTCCTGACTGTGAGCACATTCCAGGGCAAGGGGAGTCGGACCTGAGTGGGTGCACATTCCAGGGTGAGAGAGGAAGACCTGAGTGGGAGCACATTCCAACATGTGGGGAGTCAGACCTGAGTGGGAGCACATTCCAGGGCATGGGGAGTGGGACCTGAGTGGGAGCACATTCCAGGACATTGGGAGCCGGATCTGAGTGGGAGCACTTTCCAGGGCGTGGGAAGTCAGACCTGGGTGGGAGCACATTCCAGCATGTGGGGAGTCAGACATGAGTGGGAGCACATTCCAGGACATGAGGAGCCGGACCTGAGTGGAAGAACATTCCAGGGCATGGGGAGTCGGACCTGAGTGGGAGCACATTCCAGGGCATGGGGAGCCGGACCTGAGTGGAAGCATTTTCCAGGGCATGGGGTGTTGGACCTGAGTGGGAGCACATTCCAGGGCGTGGGGAGTCGGAACTGATTTGGAGCACATTCCATTATGTAGTGAGTCGGACCTGCGTGGGAGCACATTCCAGGGTGTGGGGAGTCAGACCTGAGTGGCAGTATGTCTGGGAGTGATGGTAGTTGGACCTGAGTGGGAGCACATTCCAGGGCTTGGGGGAGTCAGATCTGAGTGGAAGCACATTCCAGGGTGCGGGCAGCCGGACCTGAGTTGGAGCACATTCCAGGGCGTGGGGAGTCGGACCTGAGTGGGAGCACATTCAAGGACATGGGGAATCAGACCTGAGTGGGAGCACATTCCAGGGCGTGGGAAGTCGGGCCTCAGTGGAAGCACATTCCAGGGCATGGGTAGTCAGACCTGACTGTGAGCACATTCCAGGGCATGGGGATTCAGACCTGAGTGGGAGCACGTTCCAGGACTAGGGATAGGCCTGAGCGGGCGCACATGCCAGGGTATGGGGAGTCGGACCTGAGTGGGAGCACATTCCAGGGCATGGGGATTCGGAACTGAGTGTGAGCACATTCCAGGGCGTGGGAAGTCAGACCTGAGTGGGAGCACATTCCCGGACACGGGGAGTCGGACCTGAGTGTGGGCACATTCCAGGGCGAGAGGAGTCGGACCTGAGTGGGAGCATGTTCCAGGATGTGGGGAGTCAAAACTGAGTGGGAGCACATTCCAGGGCGTGAGGAGTCAGACCTGTTTGGGAGCACATTCCAGGACATTGGGAGACGGATCTGAGTGGGAGCACATTCCAGGGCGTGGGAAGTCGGTGCTGATTGGGAGCACATTCCAGGGCGTGGGTAGTCAGACCTGAGTGGGAGCATGTTCCAGGACGTGGGGAGTCAGAACTGAGTGGGAGCACATTCCAGGGCGTGAGGAGTCAGTCCTGAGTGGGAGCACATTCCAGAGCAAGGGGGGGTCAGACATGAGTGGGAGCACATTCCAGGGCATGGAGAGTCAGACCTGAGTGGGAGCACATTCCAGGGCATGGTGAGTCAGACCTGAGTGGGAGCACATTTCAGGGCGTGGGGAGTCGGACCTGAGTGGGAGCACATTCCAGGGCATGGGTAGTCAGACCTGACTGTGAGCACATTCCAGGGCATGGGCAGTCGGACCTGAGTGGGAGCACATTCCAGGGCAAGGGGAGTCGGACCTGAGTGGGTGCACATTCCAGGGTGAGAGAGGCAGACCTGAGTGGGAGCACATTCCAACATGTGGGGAGTCAGAGCTGGGTGGGAGCACATACCAGGTTATGGTGAGTCAGACCTGAGTGGGAGCACATTCCAGGGCATGGGGAGTGGGACCTGAGTGGGAGCACATTCCAGGACATTGGGATCCGGATCTGAGTGGGAGCACTTTCCAGGGCGTGGGAAGTCAGGCCTGGTTGGGAGCACATTCCAGGGCGAGAGGGGTCAGACCTGATTGGGAGCACATTCCAACGTGTGGGGAGTCAGACCTGGGTGGGAGCACATTCCAGCATGTGGGGAGTCAGACATGAGTGGGAGCACATTCCAGGACGTGAGGAGCCGGACCTGAGTGGAAGAACATTCCAGGGCATGGGGAGTCGGACCTGAGTGGGAGCACATTCCAGGGCATGGGGAGCCGGACCTGAGTGGAAGCATATTCCAGGGCATGGGGTGTTGGACCTGAGTGGGAGCACATTCCAGGGCGTGGGGAGTCGGAACTGATTTGGAGCACATTCCATTATGTAGTGAGTCGGACCTGCGTGGGAGCACATTCCAGGGTGAGAGAATTCGGACCTGAGTGGGAGCAGATTCCAGCTCGTGGGGAATCAGACCTTAGTGCGACCACGTTCCAGGACGTAGGGAGTCAGACCTGAGAGGGAGCACATTCCAGGACATTGGCCAGACCAGAGTGGGCGCATAATCCAGGGCATGAGGCGTTGGACCTGAGTGTGAGCACATTTCAGGGTGAGAGGAGTAGGACCTGAGTGGCAGCACGTTCCAGGACGTGGGGAGACAGACCTGAGTGGGACTACATTCCAGGACTTTGGTCGGACCTAACTGGGAACACATTCCAGGGCGTGAAGAGTCGGACCTGAGTGGGAGCACATTCCAGGGCATGGGGAGTCGGACCTGAGTGGGAGCACATTCCAGGACATTGGGAGCTGGATCTGAGTGGGAGCACATTCCAGGGCGTGGGAAGTCGGGCCTGATTGGGAGCACATTCCAGGGCGAGAGGAGTCAGACCTGAGTGGGTGCAGAATCCAACGTGTGGGCAGTCAGACCTGGGTGGGAGCACATTCCAGGACATGAGGACCCGGACCTGATTGGAAGACCATTCCAGGGCATGGGGAATCGGACCTGAGTGGGAGCACATTCCAGGGCATGGGGAGCCGGACCTGATTGGAAGCATATTCCAGGGCATGGGGTGTTGGACCTGAGTGAGATCACATTCCAGGGCGTGGGGAGTCGGACCTGATGGGTAGCAAATTCCATTATGTAGTGAGTCGGACCTGAGTGGGAGCACATTCCAGGGTGTGGGGAGTCAGACCTGAGTGGCAGCATGTCTGGGGGATATGGGAGTTGCACCTGAGTGGGAGCACGTTCCAGGGCTTGGGGGAGTCAGATCTGAGTGGAAGCACATTCCAGGGCGTGGGCAGTCGGACCTGAGTGGGAACACATACCAAGGCGTGGGGAGTCGGACCTGAGTGGGAGCACATTCCAGGACATGGGGAATCGGACCTGAGTGGGAGCACATTCCAAGACATGGGAAATCGGACCTGAGTGGGAGCACATTCCAGGGCACGGGGAGTCGGGCCTCAGTGGGAGCACATTCCAGGACATTGAGAGCCGGATCTGAGTGGGAGCACATTCCAGGGCATGGGAAGTCAGGCCTGATTGGGAGCACATTCCAGGGCGTGGGTAGTCAAACCTGACTGTGAGCACATTCCAGGGCATGGGCAGTGGGACCTGGGTGGGAGCACATTCCAGGGCAAGGGGAGTCGGACCTGAGTGGGTGCACATTCCAGGGTGAGAGAGGCAGACCTGAGTGGGAGCACATTCCAACATGTGGGGAGTCAGAGCTGGGTGGGAACACATACCAGGGTATGGTGACTCAGACCTGAGTGGGAGCTCATTCCAGGGCATGGGGAGTGGGACCTGAGTGGGAGTAGATTCCAGGACATTGGGAGCCGGATCTGAGTGGGAGCACATTCCAGGGCGTGGGAAGTCAGGCCTGGTTGGGAGCACATTCCAGGGCGAGAGGGGTCAGACCTGAGGGGGAGCACAATCCAACGTGTGGGCAGTCAGACTTGGGTGGGAGCACATTCCAGCATGTGGGGAGCCAGACATGAGTCGGAGCACATTCCAGGACGTGAGGAGCCGGACCTGAGTGGAAGAACATTCCAGGGCATGGGGAGTCGGACCTGAGTGGGAGCACATTCCAGGGCATGGGGAGCCGGACCTGAGTGGAAGCATATTCCAGGGCATGGGGTGTTGGACCTGAGTGGGATCACATTCCAGGGCGTAGGGAGTCGGACCTGATGGGTAGCAAATTCCATTATGTAGTGAGTCGGACCTGAGTGGGAGCACATTCCAGGGTGTGGGGAGTCAGACCTGAGTGGCAGCATGTCTGGGGGTGATGGGAGTTGCACCTGAGTGGGAGCACGTTCCAGGGCTTGGGGGAGTCAGATCTGAGTGGAAGCACATTCCAGGGCGTGGGCAGTCGGACCTGCGTGGGAACACATTCCAAGGCGTGGGGAGTCGGACCTGAGTGGGAGCACATCCCAGGACATGGGGAATCGGACCTGAGTGGGAGCACATTCCAGGGCATGGGGAACCGGACCTGAGAGGGAGCACATTCCAGGGCACGGGGAGTCGGGCCTCAGTGGGAGCACATTCCAGGACATTGAGAGCCGGATCTGAGTGGGAGCACATTCCAGGGCATAGGAAGTCGGGCCTGATTGGGAGCACATTCCAGGGCATGGGCAGTCGGACCTGAGTGGGAGCACATTCCAGGGCAAGGGGAGTCGGACCTGAGTGGGTGCACATTCCAGGGTGAGAGAGGCAGACCTGAGTGGGAGCACATTCCAGGGCATGGGGAGTGGGACCTGAGTGGGAGTAGATTCCAGGACATTGGGAGCCGGATCTGAGTGGGAGCACATTCCAGGGCGTGGGAAGTCAGGCCTGGTTGGGAGCACATTCCAGGGCGAGAGGGGTCAGACCTGAGGGGGAGCACAATCCAACGTGTGGGCAGTCAGACTTGGGTGGGAGCACATTCCAGCATGTGGAGAGCCAGACATGAGTCGGAGCACATTCCAGGACGTGAGGAGCCGGACCTGAGTGGAAGAACATTCCAGGGCATGGGGAGTCGGACCTGAGTGGGAGCACATTCCAGGGCATGGGGAGCCGGACCTGAGTGGAAGCATATTCCAGGGCATGGGGTGTTGGACCTGAGTGGGATCACATTCCAGGGCGTAGGGAGTCGGACCTGATGGGTAGCAAATTCCATTATTTAGTGAGTCGGACCTGAGTGGGAGAACATTCCAGGGTGTGGGGAGTCAGACCTGAGTGGCAGCATGTCTGGGGGTTATGGGAGTTGCACCTGAGTGGGAGCACGTTCCAGGGCTTGGGGGAGTCAGATCTGAGTGGAAGCACATTCCAGGGCGTGGGCAGTCGGACCTGCGTGGGAACACATTCCAAGGCATGGGGAGTCGGACCTGAGTGGGAGCACATCCCAGGACATGGGGAATCGGACCTGAGTGGGAGCACATTCCAGGGCATGGGGAACCGGACCTGAGAGGGAGCACATTCCAGGGCACGGGGAGTCGGGCCTCAGTGGGAGCACATTCCAGGACATTGAGAGCCGGATCTGAGTGGGAGCACATTCCAGGGCATAGGAAGTCGGGCCTGATTGGGAGCACATTCCAGGGCATGGGCAGTCGGACCTGAGTGGGAGCACATTCCAGGGCAAGGGGAGTCGGACCTGAGTGGGTGCACATTCCAGGGTGAGAGAGGCAGACCTGAGTGGGAGCACATTCCAGGGCATGGGGAGTGGGACCTGAGTGGGAGTAGATTCCAGGACATTGGGAGCCGGATCTGAGTGGGAGCACATTCCAGGGCGTGGGAAGTCAGGCCTGGTTGGGAGCACATTCCAGGGCGAGAGGGGTCAGACCTGAGGGGGAGCACAATCCAACGTGTGGGCAGTCAGACTTGGGTGGGAGCACATTCCAGCATGTGGAGAGCCAGACATGAGTCGGAGCACATTCCAGGACGTGAGGAGCCGGACCTGAGTGGAAGAACATTCCAGGGCATGGGGAGTCGGACCTGAGTGGGAGCACATTCCAGGGCATGGGGAGCCGGACCTGAGTGGAAGCATATTCCAGGGCATGGGGTGTTGGACCTGAGTGGGATCACATTCCAGGGCGTAGGGTGTCGGACCTGATGGGTAGCAAATTCCATTATTTAGTGAGTCGGACCTGAGTGGGAGAACATTCCAGGGTGTGGGGAGTCAGACCTGAGTGGCAGCATGTCTGGGGGTTATGGGAGTTGCACCTGAGTGGGAGCACGTTCCAGGGCTTGGGGGAGTCAGATCTGAGTGGAAGCACATTCCAGGGCGTGGGCAGTCGGACCTGCGTGGGAACACATTCCAAGGCGTGGGGAGTCGGACCTGAGTGGGAGCACATCCCAGGACATGGGGAATCGGACCTGAGTGGGAGCACATTCCAGGGCATGGGGAATCGGACCTGAGACGGAGCACATTCCAGGGCACGGGGAGTCGGGCCTCAGTGGGAGCACATTCCAGGACATTGAGAGCCGGATCTGAGTGGGAGCACATTCCAGGGCGTAGGAAGTCGGGCCTGATTGGGAGCACATTCCAGGGCTTGGGTAGTCAGACCTGACTGTGAGCACATTCCAGGGCATGGGCAGTCGGACCTGAGTGGGAGCACATTCCAGGGCAAGGGGAGTCAGACCTGAGTGAGTGCACATTCCAGGGTGAGAGAGGCAGACCTGAGTGGGAGCACATTCCAGGGCATGGGGAGTGGGACCTGAGTGGGAGTAGATTCCAGGACATTGGGAGCCGGATCTGAGTGGGAGCACATTCCAGGGCGTGGGAAGTCAGGCCTGGTTGGGAGCACATTCCAGGGCGAGAGGGGTCAGACCTGAGGGGGAGCACAATCCAACGTGTGGGCAGTCAGACTTGGGTGGGAGCACATTCCAGCATGTGGGGAGCCAGACATGAGTCGGAGCACATTCCAGGACGTGAGGAGCCGGACCTGAGTGGAAGAACATTCCAGGGCATGGGGAGTCGGACCTGAGTGGGAGCACATTCCAGGGCATGGGGAGCCGGACCTGAGTGGAAGCATATTCCAGGGCATGGGGTGTTGGACCTGAGTGGGATCACATTCCAGGGCGTAGGGAGTCGGACCTGATGGGTAGCAAATTCCATTATTTAGTGAGTCGGACCTGAGTGGGAGCACATTCCAGGGTGTGGGGAGTCAGACCTGAGTGGCAGCATGTCTGGGGGTTATGGGAGTTGCACCTGAGTGGGAGCACGTTCCAGGGCTTGGGGGAGTCAGATCTGAGTGGAAGCACATTCCAGGGCGTGGGCAGTCGGACCTGCGTGGGAACACATTCCAAGGCGTGGGGAGTCGGACCTGAGTGGGAGCACATCCCAGGACATGGGGAATCGGACCTGAGTGGGAGCACATTCCAGGGCATGGGGAATCGGACCTGAGACGGAGCACATTCCAGGGCACGGGGAGTCGGGCCTCAGTGGGAGCACATTCCAGGACATTGAGAGCCGGATCTGAGTGGGAGCACATTCCAGGGCATGGGAAGTCGGGCCTGATTGGGAGCACCTTCCAGGGCATGGGTAGTCAGTCCTGACTGTGAGCACATTCCAGGGCATGGGCAGTCGGACCTGAGTGGGAGCACATTCCAGGGCAAGGGGAGTCGGACCTGAGTGTGTGCACATTCCAGGGTGAGAGAGGAAGACCTGAGTGGGAGCACATTCCAACATGTGGGGAGTCAGACCTGAGTGGGAGCACATTCCAGGGCATGGGGAGTGGGACCTGAGTGGGAGCACATTCCAGGACATTGGGAGCCGGATCTGAGTGGGAGCACTTTCCAGGGCGTGGGAAGTCAGACCTGGGTGGGAGCACATTCCAGCATGTGGGGAGTCAGACATGAGTGGGAGCACATTCCAGGACATGAGGAGCCGGACCTGAGTGGAAGAACATTCCAGGGCATGCGGAGTCGGACCTGAGTGGGAGCACATTCCAGGGCATGGGGAGCCGGACCTGAGTGGAAGCATTTTCCAGGGCATGCGGTGTTGGACCTGAGTGGGAGCACATTCCACGGCGTGGGGAGTCGGAACTGATTTGGAGCACATTCCATTATGTAGTGAGTCGGACCTGCGTGGGAGCACATTCCAGGGTGTGGGGAGTCAGACCTGAGTGGCAGTATGTCTGGGAGTGATGGTAGTTGGACCTGAGTGGGAGCACATTCCAGGGCTTGGGGGAGTCAGATCTGAGTGGAAGCACATTCCAGGGTGCGGGCAGCCGGACCTGAGTTGGAGCACATTCCAGGGCGTGGGGAGTCGGACCTGAGTGGGAGCACATTCAAGGACATGGGGAATCAGACCTGAGTGGGAGCACATTCCAGGGCGTGGGAAGTCGGGCCTCAGTGGAAGCACATTCCAGGGCATGGGTAGTCAGACCTGACTGTGAGCACATTCCAGGGCATGGGGATTCGGACCTGAGTGGGAGCACGTTCCAGGACTAGGGATAGGCCTGAGCGGGCGCACATGCCAGGGTATGGGGAGTCGGACCTGAGTGGGAGCACATTCCAGGGCATGGGGATTCGGAACTGAGTGTGAGCACATTCCAGGGCGTGGGAAGTCAGACCTGAGTGGGAGCACATTCCCGGACACGGGGAGTCGGACCTGAGTGTGGGCACATTCCAGGGCGAGAGGAGTCGGACCTGAGTGGGAGCATGTTCCAGGACGTGGGGAGTCAAAACTGAGTGGGAGCACATTCCAGGGCGTGAGGAGTCAGACCTGTTTGGGAGCACATTCCAGGACATTGGGAGACGGATCTGAGTGGGAGCACATTCCAGGGCGTGGGAAGTCGGTCCTGATTGGGAGCACATTCCAGGGCGTGGGTAGTCAGACCTGAATGGGAGCATGTTCCAGGACGTGGGGAGTCAGAACTGAGTGGGAGCACATTCCAGGGCGTGAGGAGTCAGTCCTGAGTGGGAGCACATTCCAGAGCAAGGGGGGGTCAGACATGAGTGGGAGCACATTCCAGGGCATGGAGAGTCAGACCTGAGTGGGAGCACATTCCAGGGCATGGTGAGTCAGACCTGAGTGGGAGCACATTTCAGGGCGTGGGGAGTCGGACCTGAGTGGGAGCACATTCCAGGGCATGGGTAGTCAGACCTGACTGTGAGCACATTCCAGGGCATGGGCAGTCGGACCTGAGTGGGAGCACATTCCAGGGCAAGGGGAGTCGGACCTGAGTGGGTGCACATTCCAGGGTGAGAGAGGCAGACCTGAGTGGGAGCACATTCCAACATGTGGGGAGTCAGAGCTGGGTGGGAGCACATACCAGGTTATGGTGAGTCAGACCTGAGTGGGAGCACATTCCAGGGCATGTGGAGTGGGACCTGAGTGGGAGCACATTCCAGGACATTGGGAGCCGGATCTGAGTGGGAGCACTTCCCAGGGCGTGGGAAGTCAGGCCTGGTTGGGAGCACATTCCAGGGCGAGAGGGGTCAGACCTGATTGGGAGCACATTCCAACGTGTGGGGAGTCAGACCTGGGTGGGAGCACATTCCAGCATGTGGGGAGTCAGACATGAGTGGGAGCACATTCCAGGACGTGAGGAGCCGGACCTGAGTGGAAGAACATTCCAGGGCATGGGGAGTCGGACCTGAGTGGGAGCACATTCCAGGGCATGGGGAGCCGGACCTGAGTGGAAGCATATTCCAGGGCATGGGGTGTTGGACCTGAGTGGGAGCACATTCCAGGGCGTGGGGAGTCGGAACTGATTTGGAGCACATTCCATTATGTAGTGAGTCGGACCTGCGTGGGAGCACATTCCAGGGTGAGAGAATTCGGACCTGAGTGGGAGCAGATTCCAGCTCGTGGGGAATCAGACCTTAGTGCGACCACGTTCCAGGACGTAGGGAGTCAGACCTGAGAGGGAGCACATTCCAGGACATTGGCCAGACCAGAGTGGGCGCATAATCCAGGGCATGAGGCGTTGGACCTGATTGTGAGCACATTTCAGGGTGAGAGGAGTAGGACCTGAGTGGCAGCACGTTCCAGGACGTGGGGAGACAGACCTGAGTGGGACTACATTCCAGGACTTTGGTCGGACCTAACTGGGAACACATTCCAGGGCGTGAAGAGTCGGACCTGAGTGGGAGCACATTCCAGGGCATGGGGAGTCGGACCTGAGTGGGAGCACATTCCAGGACATTGGGAGCTGGATCTGAGTGGGAGCACATTCCAGGGCGTGGGAAGTCGGGCCTGATTGGGAGCACATTCCAGGGCGAGAGGAGTCAGACCTGAGTGGGTGCAGAATCCAACGTGTGGGCAGTCAGACCTGGGTGGGAGCACATTCCAGGACATGAGGACCCGGACCTGATTGGAAGACCATTCCAGGGCATGGGGAGTCGGACCTGAGTGGGAGCACATTCCAGGGCATGGGGAGCCGGACCTGAGTGGAAGCATATTCCAGGGCATGGGGTGTTGGACCTGAGTGAGATCACATTCCAGGGCGTGGGGAGTCGGACCTGATGGGTAGCAAATTCCATTATGTAGTGAGTCGGACCTGAGTGGGAGCACATTCCAGGGTGTGGGGAGTCAGACCTGAGTGGCAGCATGTCTGGGGGATATGGGAGTTGCACCTGAGTGGGAGCACGTTCCAGGGCTTGGGGGAGTCAGATCTGAGTGGAAGCACATTCCAGGGCGTGGGCAGTCGGACCTGAGTGGGAACACATACCAAGGCGTGGGGAGTCGGACCTGAGTGGGAGCACATTCCAGGACATGGGGAATCGGACCTGAGTGGGAGCACATTCCAAGACATGGGAAATCGGACCTGAGTGGGAGCACGTTCCAGGGCACGGGGAGTCGGGCCTCAGTGGGAGCACATTCCAGGACATTGAGAGCCGGATCTGAGTGGGAGCACATTCCAGGGCATGGGAAGTCAGGCCTGATTGGGAGCACATTCCAGGGCGTGGGTAGTCAAACCTGACTGTGAGCACATTCCAGGGCATGGGCAGTGGGACCTGGGTGGGAGCACATTCCAGGGCAAGGGGAGTCGGACCTGAGTGGGTGCACATTCCAGGGTGAGAGAGGCAGACCTGAGTGGGAGCACATTCCAACATGTGGGGAGTCAGAGCTGGGTGGGAGCACATACCAGGGTATGGTGACTCAGACCTGAGTGGGAGCTCATTCCAGGGCATGGGGAGTGGGACCTGAGTGGGAGTAGATTCCAGGACATTGGGAGCCGGATCTGAGTGGGAGCACATTCCAGGGCGTGGGAAGTCAGGCCTGGTTGGGAGCACATTCCAGGGCGAGAGGGGTCAGACCTGAGGGGGAGCACAATCCAACGTGTGGGGAGTCAGACTTGGGTGGGAGCACATTCCAGCATGTGGGGAGCCAGACATGAGTCGGAGCACATTCCAGGACGTGAGGAGCCGGACCTGAGTGGAAGAACATTCCAGGGCATGGGGAGTCGGACCTGAGTGGGAGCACATTCCAGGGCATGGGGAGCCGGACCTGAGTGGAAGCATATTCCAGGGCATGGGGTGTTGGACCTGAGTGGGATCACATTCCAGGGCGTAGGGAGTCGGACCTGATGGGTAGCAAATTCCATTATGTAGTGAGTCGGACCTGAGTGGGAGCACATTCCAGGGTGTGGGGAGTCAGACCTGAGTGGCAGCATGTCTGGGGGTGATGGGAGTTGCACCTGAGTGGGAGCACGTTCCAGGGCTTGGGGGAGTCAGATCTGAGTGGAAGCACATTCCAGGGCGTGGGCAGTCGGACCTGCGTGGGAACACATTCCAAGGCGTGGGGAGTCGGACCTGAGTGGGAGCACATCCCAGGACATGGGGAATCGGACCTGAGTGGGAGCACATTCCAGGGCATGGGGAACCGGACCTGAGAGGGAGCACATTCCAGGGCACGGGGAGTCGGGCCTCAGTGGGAGCACATTCCAGGACATTGAGAGCCGGATCTGAGTGGGAGCACATTCCAGGGCATAGGAAGTCGGGCCTGATTGGGAGCACATTCCAGGGCATGGGTAGTCAGACCTGACTGTGAGCACATTCCAGGGCATGGGCAGTCGGACCTGAGTGGGAGCACATTCCAGGGCAAGGGGAGTCGGACCTGAGTGGGTGCACATTCCAGGGTGAGAGAGGCAGACCTGAGTGGGAGCACATTCCAGGGCATGGGGAGTGGGACCTGAGTGGGAGTAGATTCCAGGACATTGGGAGCCGGATCTGAGTGGGAGCACATTCCAGGGCGTGGGATGTCAGGCCTGGTTGGGAGCACATTCCAGGGCGAGAGGGGTCAGACCTGAGGGGGAGCACAATCCAACGTGTGGGCAGTCAGACTTGGGTGGGAGCACATTCCAGCATGTGGGGAGCCAGACATGAGTCGGAGCACATTCCAGGACGTGAGGAGCCGGACCTGAGTGGAAGAACATTCCAGGGCATGGGGAGTCGGACCTGAGTGGGAGCACATTCCTGGGCATGGGGAGCCGGACCTGAGTGGAAGCATATTCCAGGGCATGGGGTGTTGGACCTGAGTGGGATCACATTCCAGGGCGTAGGGAGTCGGACCTGATGGGTAGCAAATTCCATTATTTAGTGAGTCGGACCTGAGTGGGAGCACATTCCAGGGTGTGGGGAGTCAGACCTGAGTGGCAGCATGTCTGGGGGTTATGGGAGTTGCACCTGAGTGGGAGCACGTTCCAGGGCTTGGGGGAGTCAGATCTGACTGGAAGCACATTCCAGGGCGTGGGCAGTCGGACCTGCGTGGGAACACATTCCAAGGCGTGGGGAGTCGGACCTGAGTGGGAGCACATCCCAGGACATGGGGAATCGGACCTGAGTGGGAGCACATTCCAGGGCATGGGGAATCGGACCTGAGACGGAGCACATTCCAGGGCACGGGGAGTCGGGCCTCAGTGGGAGCACATTCCAGGACATTGAGAGCCGGATCTGAGTGGGAGCACATTCCAGGGCATGGGAAGTCGGGCCTGATTGGGAGCACATTCCAGGGCATGGGTAGTCAGTCCTGACTGTGAGCACATTCCAGGGCATGGGCAGTCGGACCTGAGTGGGAGCACATTCCAGGGCAAGGGGAGTCGGACCTGAGTGGGTGCACATTCCAGGGTGAGAGAGGAAGACCTGAGTGGGAGCACATTCCAACATGTGGGGAGTCAGACCTGAGTGGGAGCACATTCCAGGGCATGGGGAGTGGGACCTGAGTGGGAGCACATTCCAGGACATTGGGAGCCGGATCTGAGTGGGAGCACTTTCCAGGGCGTGGGAAGTCAGACCTGGGTGGGAGCACATTCCAGCATGTGGGGAGTCAGACATGAGTGGGAGCACATTCCAGGACATGAGGAGCCGGACCTGAGTGGAAGAACATTCCAGGGCATGGGGAGTCGGACCTGAGTGGGAGCACATTCCAGGGCATGGGGAGCCGGACCTGAGTGGAAGCATTTTCCAGGGCATGGGGTGTTGGACCTGAGTGGGAGCACATTCCAGGGCGTAGGGAGTCGGACCTGATGGGTAGCAAATTCCATTATGTAGTGAGTCGGACCTGCGTGGGAGCACATTCCAGGGTGTGGGGAGTCAGACCTGAGTGGCAGTATGTCTGGGAGTGATGGTAGTTGGACCTGAGTGGGAGCACATTCCAGGGCTTGGGGGAGTCAGATCTGAGTGGAAGCACATTCCAGGGTGCGGGCAGTCGGACCTGAGTTGGAGCACATTCCAAGGCGTGGGGAGTCGGACCTGAGTGGGAGCACATCCCAGGACATGGGGAATCGGACCTGAGTGGGAGCACATTCCAGGGCATGGGGAACCGGACCTGAGAGGGAGCACATTCCAGGGCACGGGGAGTCGGGCCTCAGTGGGAGCACATTCCAGGACATTGAGAGCCGGATCTGAGTGGGAGCACATTCCAGGGCATAGGAAGTCGGGCCTGATTGGGAGCACATTCCAGGGCATGGGTAGTCAGACCTGACTGTGAGCACATTCCAGGGCATGGGCAGTCGGACCTGAGTGGGAGCACATTCCAGGGCAAGGGGAGTCGGACCTGAGTGGGTGCACATTCCAGGGTGAGAGAGGCAGACCTGAGTGGGAGCACATTCCAGGGCATGGGGAGTGGGACCTGAGTGGGAGTAGATTCCAGGACATTGGGAGCCGGATCTGAGTGGGAGCACATTCCAGGGCGAGAGGGGTCAGACCTGAGGGGGAGCACAATCCAACGTGTGGGCAGTCAGACTTGGGTGGGAGCACATTCCAGCATGTGGGGAGCCAGACATGAGTCGGAGCACATTCCAGGACGTGAGGAGCCGGACCTGAGTGGAAGAACATTCCAGGGCATGCGGAGTCGGACCTGAGTGGGAGCACATTCCAGGGCATGGGGAGCCGGACCTGAGTGGAAGCATATTCCATGGAATGGGGTGTTGGACCTGAGTGGAATCACATTCAAGGACATGGGGAATCAGACCTGAGTGGGAGCACATTCCAGGGCGTGGGAAGTCGGGCCTCAGTGGAAGCACATTCCAGGGCATGGGTAGTCAGACCTGACTGTGAGCACATTCCAGGGCATGGGGATTCGGACCTGAGTGGGAGCACGTTCCAGGACTAGGGATAGGCCTGAGCGGGCGCACATGCCAGGGTATGGGGAGTCGGACCTGAGTGGGAGCACATTCCAGGGCATGGGGATTCGGAACTGAGTGTGAGCACATTCCAGGGCGTGGGAAGTCAGACCTGAGTGGGAGCACATTCCCGGACACGGGGAGTCGGACCTGAGTGTGGGCACATTCCAGGGCGAGAGGAGTCGGACCTGAGTGGGAGCATGTTCCAGGACGTGGGGAGTCAAAACTGAGTGGGAGCACATTCCAGGGCGTGAGGAGTCAGACCTGTTTGGGAGCACATTCCAGGACATTGGGAGACGGATCTGAGTGGGAGCACATTCCAGGGCGTGGGAAGTCGGTCCTGATTGGGAGCACATTCCAGGGCGTGGGTAGTCAGACCTGAGTGGGAGCATGTTCCAGGACGTGGGGAGTCAGAACTGAGTGGGAGCACATTCCAGGGCGTGAGGAGTCAGTCCTGAGTGGGAGCACATTCCAGAGCAATGGGGGGTCAGACATGAGTGGGAGCACATTCCAGGGCATGGAGAGTCAGACCTGAGTGGGAGCACATTCCAGGGCATGGTGAGTCAGACTTGAGTGGGAGCACATTTCAGGGCGTGGGGAGTCGGACCTGAGTGGGAGCACATTCCAGGGCATGGGTAGTCAGACCTGACTGTGAGCACATTCCAGGGCAAGGGGAGTCGGACCTGAGTGGGTGCACATTCCAGGGTGAGAGAGGCAGACCTGAGTGGGAGCACATTCCAACATGTGGGGAGTCAGAGCTGGGTGGGAGCACATACCAGGTTATGGTGAGTCAGACCTGAGTGGGAGCACATTCCAGGGCATGGGGAGTGGGACCTGAGTGGGAGCACATTCCAGGACATTGGGAGCCGGATCTGAGTGGGAGCACTTTCCAGGGCGTGGGAAGTCAGGCCTGGTTGGGAGCACATTCCAGGGCGAGAGGGGTCAGACCTGATTGGGAGCACATTCCAACTTGTGGGGAGTCAGACCTGGGTGGGAGCACATTCCAGCATGTGGGGAGTCAGACATGAGTGGGAGCACATTCCAGGACGTGAGGAGCCGGACCTGAGTGGAAGAACATTCCAGGGCATGGGGAGTCGGACCTGAGTGGGAGCACATTCCAGGGCATGGGGAGCCGGACCTGAGTGGAAGCATATTCCAGGGCATGGGGTGTTGGACCTGAGTGGGAGCACATTCCAGGGCGTGGGGAGTCGGAACTGATTTGGAGCACATTCCATTATGTAGTGAGTCGGACCTGCGTGGGAGCACATTCCAGGGTGAGAGAATTCGGACCTGAGTGGGAGCAGATTCCAGCTCGTGGGGAATCAGACCTTAGTGCGACCACGTTCCAGGACGTAGGGAGTCAGACCTGAGAGGGAGCACATTCCAGGACATTGGCCAGACCAGAGTGGGCGCATAATCCAGGGCATGAGGCGTTGGACCTGAGTGTGAGCACATTTCAGGGTGAGAGGAGTAGGACCTGAGTGGCAGCACGTTCCAGGACGTGGGGAGACAGACCTGAGTGGGACTACATTCCAGGACTTTGGTCGGACCTAACTGGGAACACATTCCAGGGCGTGAAGAGTCGGACCTGAGTGGGAGCACATTCCAGGGCATGGGGAGTCGGACCTGAGTGGGAGCACATTCCAGGACATTGGGAGCTGGATCTGAGTGGGAGCACATTCCAGGGCGTGGGAAGTCGGGCCTGATTGGGAGCACATTCCAGGGCGAGAGGAGTCAGACCTGAGTGGGTTCAGAATCCAACGTGTGGGCAGTCAGACCTGGGTGGGAGCACATTCCAGGACATGAGGACCCGGACCTGATTGGAAGACCATTCCAGGGCATGGGGAATCGGACCTGAGTGGGAGCACATTCCAGGGCATGGGGAGCCGGACCTGAGTGGAAGCATATTCCAGGGCATGGGGTGTTGGACCTGAGTGAGATCACATTCCAGGGCGTGGGGAGTCGGACCTGATGGGTAGCAAATTCCATTATGTAGTGAGTCGGACCTGAGTGGGAGCACATTCCAGGGTGTGGGGAGTCAGACCTGAGTGGCAGCATGTCTGGGGGATATGGGAGTTGCACCTGAGTGGGAGCACGTTCCAGGGCTTGGGGGAGTCAGATCTGAGTGGAAGCACATTCCAGGGCGTGGGCAGTCGGACCTGAGTGGGAACACATACCAAGGCGTGGGGAGTCGGACCTGAGTGGGAGCACATTCCAGGACATGGGGAATCGGACCTGAGTGGGAGCACATTCCAAGACATGGGAAATCGGACCTGAGTGGGAGCACATTCCAGGGCACGGGGAGTCGGGCCTCAGTGGGAGCACATTCCAGGACATTGAGAGCCGGATCTGAGTGGGAGCACATTCCAGGGCATGGGAAGTCAGGCCTGATTGGGAGCACATTCCAGGGCGTGGGTAGTCAAACCTGACTGTGAGCACATTCCAGGGCATGGGCAGTGGGACCTGGGTGGGAGCACATTCCAGGGCAAGGGGAGTCGGACCTGAGTGGGTGCACATTCCAGGGTGAGAGAGGCAGACCTGAGTGGGAGCACATTCCAACATGTGGGGAGTCAGAGCTGGGTGGGAGCACATACCAGGGTATGGTGACTCAGACCTGAGTGGGAGCTCATTCCAGGGCATGGGGAGTGGGACCTGAGTGGGAGTAGATTCCAGGACATTGGGAGCCGGATCTGAGTGGGAGCACATTCCAGGGCGTGGGAAGTCAGGCCTGGTTGGGAGCACATTCCAGGGCGAGAGGGGTCAGACCTGAGGGGGAGCACAATCCAACGTGTGGGGAGTCAGACTTGGGTGGGAGCACATTCCAGCATCTGGGGAGTCAGACATGAGTCGGAGCACATTCCAGGACGTGAGGAGCCGGACCTGAGTGGAAGAACATTCCAGGGCATGGGGAGTCGGACCTGAGTGGGAGCACATTCCAGGGCATGGGGAGCCGGACCTGAGTGGAAGCATATTCCAGGGCATGGGGTGTTGGACCTGAGTGGGATCACATTCCAGGGCGTAGGGAGTCGGACCTGATGGGTAGCAAATTCCATTATGTAGTGAGTCGGACCTGAGTGGGAGCACATTCCAGGGTGTGGGGAGTCAGACCTGAGTGGCAGCATGTCTGGGGGTGATGGGAGTTGCACCTGAGTGGGAGCACGTTCCAGGGCTTGGGGGAGTCAGATCTGAGTGGAAGCACATTCCAGGGCGTGGGCAGTCGGACCTGCGTGGGAACACATTCCAAGGCGTGGGGAGTCGGACCTGAGTGGGAGCACATCCCAGGACATGGGGAATCGGACCTGAGTGGGAGCACATTCCAGGGCATGGGGAACCGGACCTGAGAGGGAGCACATTCCAGGGCACGGGGAGTCGGGCCTCAGTGGGAGCACATTCCAGGACATTGAGAGCCGGATCTGAGTGGGAGCACATTCCAGGGCATAGGAAGTCGGGCCTGATTGGGAGCACATTCCAGGGCATGGGTAGTCAGACCTGACTGTGAGCACATTCCAGGGCATGGGCAGTCGGACCTGAGTGGGAGCACATTCCAGGGCAAGGGGAGTCGGACCTGAGTGGGTGCACATTCCAGGGTGAGAGAGGCAGACCTGAGTGGGAGCACATTCCAGGGCATGGGGAGTGGGACCTGAGTGGGAGTAGATTCCAGGACATTGGGAGCCTGATCTGAGTGGGAGCACATTCCAGGGCGTGGGAAGTCAGGCCTGGTTGGGAGCACATTGCAGGGCGAGAGGGGTCAGACCTGAGGGGGAGCACAATCCAACGTGTGGGCAGTCAGACTTGGGTGGGAGCACATTCCAGCATGTGGGGAGCCAGACATGAGTCGGAGCACATTCCAGGACGTGAGGAGCCGGACCTGAGTGGAAGAACATTCCAGGGCATGGGGAGTCGGACCTGAGTGGGAGCACATTCCAGGGCATGGGGAGCCGGACCTGAGTGGAAGCATATTCCAGGGCATGGGGTGTTGGACCTGAGTGGGAGCACATTCCAGGGCGTGGGGAGTCGGAACTGATTTGGAGCACATTCCATTATGTAGTGAGTCGGACCTGCGTGGGAGCACATTCCAGGGTGTGGGGAGTCAGACCTGAGTGGCAGTATGTCTGGGAGTGATGGTAGTTGGACCTGAGTGGGAGCACATTCCAGGGCTTGGGGGAGTCAGATCTGAGTGGAAGCACATTCCAGGGTGCGGGCAGTCGGACCTGAGTTGGAGCACATTCCAGGGCGTGGGGAGTCGGACCTGAGTGGGAGCACATTCAAGGACATGGGGAATCAGACCTGAGTGGGAGCACATTCCAGGGCGTGGGAAGTCGGGCCTCAGTGGAAGCACATTCCAGGGCATGGGTAGTCAGACCTGACTGTGAACACATTCCAGGGCATGGGGATTCGGACCTGAGTGGGAGCACGTTCCAGGACTAGGGATAGGCCTGAGCGGGCGCACATGCCAGGGTATGGGGAGTCGGACCTGAGTGGGAGCACATTCCAGGCCATGGGGATTCGGAACTGAGTGTGAGCACATTCCAGGGCGTGGGAAGTCAGACCTGAGTGGGAGCACATTCCCGGACACGGGGAGTCGGACCTGAGTGTGGGCACATTCCAGGGCGAGAGGAGTCGGACCTGAGTGGGAGCATGTTCCAGGACGTGGGGAGTCAAAACTGAGTGGGAGCACATTCCAGGGCGTGAGGAGTCAGACCTGTTTGGGAGCACATTCCAGGACATTGGGAAACGGATCTGAGTGGGAGCACATTCCAGGGCGTGGGTAGTCAGACCTGAATGGGAGCATGTTCCAGGACGTGAGGAGTCAGAACTGAGTGGGAGCACATTCCAGGGCGTGAGGAGTCAGTCCTGAGTGGGAGCACATTCCAGAGCAAGGGGGGGTCAGACATGAGTGGGAGCACATTCCAGGGCATGGAGAGTCAGACCTGAGTGGGAGCACATTCCAGGGCATGGTGAGTCAGACCTGAGTGGGAGCACATTTCAGGGCGTGGGGAGTCGGACCTGAGTGGGAGCACATTCCAGGGCATGGGTAGTCAGACCTGACTGTGAGCACATTCCAGGGCATGGGCAGTCGGACCTGAGTGGGAGCACATTCCAGGGCAAGGGGAGTCGGACCTGAGTGGGTGCACATTCCAGGGTGAGAGAGGCAGACCTGAGTGGGAGCACATTCCAACATGTGGGGAGTCAGAGCTGGGTGGGAGCACATACCAGGTTATGGTGAGTCAGACCTGAGTGGGAGCACATTCCAGGGCGTGGGGAGTGGGACCTGAGTGGGAGCACATTCCAGGACATTGGGAGCCGGATCTGAGTGGGAGCACTTTCCAGGGCGTGGGAAGTCAGGCCTGGTTGGGAGCACATTCCAGGGCGAGAGGGGTCAGACCTGATTGGGAGCACATTCCAACGTGGGGGAGTCAGACCTGGGTGGGAGCACATTCCAGCATGTGGGGAGTCAGACATGAGTGGGAGCACATTCCAGGACGTGAGGAGCCGGACCTGAGTGGAAGAACATTCCAGGGCATGGGGAGTCGGACCTGAGTGGGAGCACATTCCAGGGCATGGGGAGCCGGACCTGAGTGGAAGCATATTCCAGGGCATGGGGTGTTGGACCTGAGTGGGAGCACATTCCAGGGCGTGGGGAGTCGGAACTGATTTGGAGCACATTCCATTATGTAGTGAGTCGGACCTGCGTGGGAGCACATTCCAGGGTGTGGGGAGTCAGACCTGAGTGGCAGCATGTCTGGGAGTGATGGGAGTTGGACCTGAGTGGGAGCACATTCCAGGGCTTGGGGGAGTCAGATCTGAGTGGAAGCACATTCCAGGGTGCGGGCAGTCGGACCTGAGTTGGAGCACATTCCAGGGCGTGGGGAGTCGGACCTGAGTAAGAGCACATTCAAGGACATGGGGAATCAGACCTGAGTGGGAGCACATTCCAGGGCGTGGGAAGTCGGGCCTCAGTGGAAGCACATTCCAGGGCATGGGTAGTCAGACCTGACTGTGAGCACATTCCAGGGCATGGGGATTCGGACCTGAGTGGGAGCACGTTCCAGGACTAGGGATAGGCCTGAGCGGGCGCACATGCCAGGGTATGGGGAGTCGGACCTGAGTGGGAGCATGTTCCAGGACGTGGGGAGTCAAAACTGAGTGGGAGCACATTCCAGGGCGTGAGGAGTCAGACCTGTTTGGGAGCACATTCCAGGACATTGGGAGACGGATCTGAGTGGGAGCACATTCCAGGGCGTGGGAAGTCGGTCCTGATTGGGAGCACATTCCAGGGCGTGGGTAGTCAGACCTGAGTGGGAGCATGTTCCAGGACGTGGGGAGTCAGAACTGAGTGGGAGCACATTCCAGGGCGTGAGGAGTCAGTCCTGAGTGGGAGCACATTCCAGAGCAAGGGGGGGTCAGACATGAGTGGGAGCACATTCCAGGGCATGGAGAGTCAGACCTGAGTGGGAGCACATTCCAGGGCATGGTGAGTCAGACCTGAGTGGGAGCACATTTCAGGGCGTGGGGAGTCGGACCTGAGTGGGAGCACATTCCACGGCGTGAGGAGTCAGATCTGAGTGGGAGCACGTTCCAGGACGTGGGGACTCAGACCTTAGTCGGAGCACATTCCAGGACGTGGGGACTCAGACCTGAGTGGGAGCACGTTCCAGGGCGAGAGGAGTCAGACCTGAATGGGAGCACATTCCAACCTGTAGGGATTCAGACCTGGGTGGGAGCAGATTCCAGGGCGTGGGCAGTTGGAAATGGGTGGGAGCACATTCCAGGGTGTGAGGAGTCAGACCTGAGTGGATGAACTTCCTGGGCGTGGGGAGTCGGGCCTTAGTGGGAGCATATTCCAGGGCATGGGGGAGTCAGAACTGAGTGGGAACACATTCCAGGGCATGGGGAGTCTGACCTGAGTGGGAGCACATTCTAGGGCATGGGGAATCGTACCTGAGTGGGAGCACATTCCAGGACATGGGGAATCGGACCTGAGTAGGAGCACAATGCAGGGCGTGAGAGCATCAGACCTGAATGGGAGCACATTTCAGTAAGTGGGGAGTCGGACCTGAGTAGGAGCACATTCAAGGGCGTGGGGAGCTGGACCTCAGTGGGAGCACATTCCAGGGCGTGCGGATCTGGACCTGAGTGGGAGCACATTCCGGGCATGGGGAGTCAGATCTGAGTGGGAGCACATTCCAGGCTGTGGGGAGTCGGACCTGAGTGGGAGCACATTTTAGCGCGTGGGGAGTCGGACCTGAGTGGGAGCACATTCCAGGGCATGGGAAGTAGGACGTGAGTGGGATCACATTCCGGGCATGGGGAGTCGGACCTGAGTGGGTGCACATTCCAGTGCATGGGGAGTCGGACCTGAGTGGGAGCACATTCCAGGGCACGGGGAGTCGGGCCTCAGTGGGAGCACATTCCAGGACATTGAGAGCCGGATCTGAGTGGGAGCACATTCCAGGGCATGGGAAGTCGGGCCTGATTGGGAGCACATTCCAGGGCATGGGTAGTCAGACCTGACTGTGAGCACATTCCAGGGCATGGGCAGTCGGACCTGAGTGGGAGCACATTCCAGGGCAAGGGGAGTCGGACCTGAGTGGGTGCACATTCCAGGGTGATAGAGGCAGACCTGAGTGGGAGCACATTCCAACATGTGGGGAGTCAGAGCTGGGTGGGAGCACATACCAGGGTATGGTGAGTCAGACCTGAGTGGGAGCACATTCCAGGGCATGGGGAGTGGGACCTGAGTGGGAGCACATTCCAGGACATTGGGAGCCGGATCTGAGTGGGAGCACTTTCCAGGGCGTGGGAAGTCAGGCCTGGTTGGGAGCACATTCCAGGGCGAGAGGGGTCAGACCTGATTGGGAGCACATTCCAACGTGTGGGGAGTCAGACCTGGGTGGGAGCACATTCCAGCATGTGGGGAGTCAGACATGAGTGGGAGCACATTCCACGACATGAGGAGCCGGACCTGAGTGGAAGAACATTCCAGGGCATGGGGAGTCGGACCTGAGTGGGAGCACATTCCAGGGCATGGGGAGCTGGACCTGAGTGGAAGCATATTCCAGGGCATGGGGTGTTGGACCTGAGTGGGAGCACATTCCAGGGCGTGGGGAGTCGGAACTGATTTGGAGCACATTCCATTATGTAGTGAGTCGGACCTGCGTGGGAGCACAATCCAGGGTGTGGGGAGTCAGACCTGAGTGGCAGCATGTCTGGGAGTGATGGTAGTTGGACCTGAGTGGGAGCACATTCCAGGGCTTGGGGGAGTCAGATCTGAGTGGAAGCACATTCCAGGGTGCGGGCAGTCGGACCTGAGTGGGAGCACATTCCAGGGCGTGGGGATTCGGAACTGATTTGGAGCACATTCCATTATGTAGTGAGTCGGACGTGCGTGGGAGCACATTCCAGGGTGTGGGGAGTCAGACCTGAGTGGCAGCATGTCTGAGAGTGATGGGAGTTGGACCTGAGTGGGAGCACATTCCAGAGCTTGGGGGAGTCAGATCTGAGTGGAAGCACATTCCAGGGTGCGGGCAGTCGGACCTGAGTTGGAGCACATTCCAGGGCGTGGGTAGTCGGACCTGAGTGAGAGCACATTCAAGGACATGGGGAATCAGACCTGAGTGGGAGCACATTCCAGGGCGTGGGAAGTCGGGCCTCAGTGGAAGCACATTCCAGGGCATGGGTAGTCAGACCTGACTGTGAGCACATTCCAGGGCATGGGGATTCGGACCTGAGTGGGAGCACGTTCCAGGACTAGGGATAGGCCTGAGCGGGCGCACATGCCAGGGTATGGGGAGTCGGAACTGAGTGGGAGCACATTCCAGGGCATGGGGATTCGGAACTGAGTGGGAGCACATTCCAGGGCGTGGGAAGTCAGACCTGAGTGGGAGCACATTCCCGGACACGGGGAGTCGGACCTGAGTGTGGGCACATTCCAGGGCGAGAGGAGTCGGACCTGAGTGGGAGCATGTTCCAGGACGTGGGGAGTCAAAACTGAGTGGGAGCACATTCCAGGGCGTGAGGAGTCAGACCTGTTTGGGAGCACATTCCAGGACATTGGGAGACGGATCTGAGTGGGAGCACATTCCAGGGCGTGGGAAGTCGGTCCTGATTGGGAGCGCATTCCAGGGCGTGGGTAGTCAGACCTGAGTGGGAGCATGTTCCAGGACGTGGGGAGTCAGAACTGAGTGGGAGCACATTCCAGGGCGTGAGGAGTCAGTCCTGAGTGGGAGCACATTCCAGAGCAAGGGGGGGTCAGACATGAGTGGGAGCACATTCCAGGGCATGGAGAGTCAGACCTGAGTGGGAGCACATTCCAGGGCATGGTGAGTCAGACCTGAGTGGGAGCACATTTCAGGGCGTGGGGAGTCGGACCTGAGTGGGAGCACATTCCACGGCGTGAGGAGTCAGATCTGAGTGGGAGCACGTTCCAGGACGTGGGGACTCAGACCTGAGTCGGAGCACATTCCAGGACGTGGGGACTCAGACCTGAGTGGGAGCACGTTCCAGGGCGAGAGGAGTCAGACCTGAATGGGAGCACATTCCAACCTGTCGGGATTCAGACCTGGGTGGGAGCAGATTCCAGGGCGTGGGGAGTTGGAAATGGGTGGGAGCACATTCCAGGGTGTGAGGAGTCAGACCTGAGTGGATGAACTTCCTGGGCGTGGGGAGTCGGGCCTTAGTGGGAGCATATTCCAGGGCATGGGGGAGTCAGAACTGAGTGGGAACACATTCCAGGGCATGGGGAGTCTGACCTGAGTGGGAGCACATTCTAGGGCATGGGAAGTAGGACCTGAGTGGGATCACATTCCAGGACATGGGGAATCGTACCTGAGTGGGAGCACATTCCAGGACATGGGGAATCGGACCTGAGTAGGAGCACAATGCAGGGCGTGAGAGCATCAGACCTGAATGGGAGCACATTTCAGTAAGTGGGGAGTCGGACCTGAGTAGGAGCACATTCAAGGGCGTGGGGAGCTGGACCTCAGTGGGAGCACATTCCAGGGCGTGCGGATCTGGACCTGAGTGGGAGCACATTCCGGGCATGGGGAGTCAGATCTGAGTGGGAGCACATTCCAGGCCGTGGGGAGTCGGACCTGAGTGGGAGCACATTTCAGCGCGTGGGGAGTCGGACCTGAGTGGGAGCACATTCCAGGGCATGGGAAGCAGGACGTGAGTGGGATCACATTCCGGGCATGGGGAGTCAGATCTGAATGGGAGCACATTCCAGGGCGAGAGGAGTCGGACCTGATTGGGAAAACTTTCCAGGAAATGGGGGAGTCAGACCTGAGTGGGAGCACATTCCAGGGCATGTGAAGTCGGGCCTGAGTGGGAGCACATTCCAGGACACGGGGAGTCGGACCTGAGTGGGTGCACATTCCAGTGCATGGGGAGTCGGACCTGAGTGGGAGCACATTCCCGGGCGTGGTGAGTCGGGCCTGAGGGGGAGCACAGTCCACGGCGTGAGGAGTCGGACCTGAGTGGGTGCACTTTCCAGGGCCATGGGGAGTCGGACCTGAGTGGGAGCACTTTCCAGGGCACGGGGAGTCGGACCTGAGTGGGAGCACATTCCAGGGTGAGAGAAGTCGGACCTCAGTGGGAGCAGATTCCAGCGCGTGGGAGTCAGACCTGACTGTGAACACATTCCAGGGCGTGAAGAGTCGGACCTGAGTGGGAGCACATTCCAGGGCATGGGGAGTCGGACCTGAGTGGGAAAACGTTCCAGGGCATGGGGAGTCGGACTTGAGTGGGAGCTGATTCCAGGGCGAGATGAGTCGGAATGATTGGGAAAACATTCCAGCCCATGGGAGAGTCAGACCTGAGTGGGAGCACATTGCAGGGCATGTGAAGTCGGGCCTGAGTGGGAGCACATTCCAGGACTCGGGGAGTCGGACCTGAGTGGGAGCACATTCCAGTGCGTGGGGAGTCAGACCTGAGTGGGAGCACATTCCAGGGCGTGGGGAGTCGGGCCTGAGTGGGAGCACATTCCAGGGCATGGGGAGTCGGACCTGAGTGGGAGCATATTGCAGGGGCTGAGGAGTCGGACCTGAGAGGGAGCACATTCCAGGACATATGGAATCGGACCTGAGTAAGAGCACAATGCAGGGCGTGGGTTGTCAGACCTGAATGGGAGCACATTCCAGGGCAAGAGGAGTCGGACCTGAGTGGGAAAACATTCCAGGCCATGGGGAGTCAGACCTGAGTGGGAGCACATTCCTGGACATGTGAAGTCGGGCCTGAGTGGGAGCACATTCCAGGACTAGGGCAGTCGGACCTGAGTGGGAGCACATTCCAGTGCATGGGGAGTCAGACCTGAGTGGGAACACATTCCAGGGCGTGGGGAGTCGGGCCTCAGTGGGAGCACATTACATGGCGTGAGGAGTCGGACCTGATTGGGTGCACTTTCCAGGGCATGGGGAGTCGGAACTGAGTAGGAGCAAATTCCAGGACACATGGAGTCAGAGCTGGGTGGGAACACATTCCAGGCCGAGGTGTGTCGGACCTGAGTGGAAGCATATTCCAGGGTGTGGTGAGTCGCGCCTGAGTGGGAGCACATTCCAGGGCATGGTGAGTCAGAACTGAGTGGGAGCCCATTTCAGGGCGTGGGGAGTCGGACCTGAGTGGGAACACATTCCACGGCATGAGGAGTCGGACCTGAGTGGGAGCACATTCCAGGGCATGGTGAGTCTGACCTGAGTGGGAGCACATTCCACGGCATGAGGAGTCGGACCTGAGTGGGAGCACGTTCCAGGACATGGGGAGTCAGACCTGAGTGGGAGCACGTTCCAGGGCGTAAGGCGTCGGAACTGACAGGGCGCACATTCCAACCTGTAGGGATTCAGACCTGGGTGGGAGCACATTCCAGGGCGTGGGGAGTTGGACATGAGTTGGAGCACATTCCAGGGCGTGACGAGTCAGACCTGAGTGGATGAACTTCCTGGGCGTGGGGAGTCGGGCCTGAGTGGGAGCATATTCCAGGGCATGGGGGAGTCAGAACTGCGTGGGAACACATTCCAGGGCATGGGGAGTCAGACCTGAGTGGGAGCACATTTCAGGAAGTGGGGAGTCGGACCTGAGTAGGAGCACATTCAAGGGCGTGGGGAGCTGGACCTGAGTGGGAGCACATTCCAGGGCGTGCGGATCTGGACCTGAGTGGGAGCACATTCCGGGCATGGGGAGTAAGACCTGAGTGGGAGCACATTTCAGCGCGTGGGGAGTCGGACCTGAGTGGGAGCACATGCCAGGGCATGGGAAGTAGGACCTGAGGGGGATCACATTCCAGGACATGGGGAATCGTACCTGAGTGGGAGCACATTCCAGGACATGGGGAATCGGACCTGAGTAGGAGCACAATGCAGGGCGTGGGGGCGTCAGACCTGAATGGGAGCACATTCCAGGGCGAGAGGAGTCGGAACTGATTGGGAAAACATTCCAGGAAATGGGGGAGTCAGACCTGAGTGGGAGCACATTCCAGGGCATGTGAAGTCGGGCCTGAGTGGGAGCACATTCCAGGACACGGGGAGTCGTACCTGAGTGGGAGCACATTCCAGTGCGTGTGGAGTCAGACCTGAGTGGAGCACATTCCACGGCGTGAGGTGTCGGACCTGAGTGGGTGCACTTTCCAGGGCATGGGGAGTCGGACCTGAGTGGGGGCACTTTCCAGGGCATGGGGAGTCGGATCTGAGTGGGAGCACATTCCAGGATATAAGGAATCGGACCTGAGTAGGAGCACAATGCAGGGCGTGGGGGTGTCAGACCTGAATGGGAGCACATTCCAGGGCAAGAGGAGTCGGACCTGAGTGGGAAAACATTCCAGGCCATGGGCGAGTCAGACCTGAGTGGGAGCACATTCCAGGGCATGGGGAGTCGGTCCTGAGTGGGAGTACATTCCAGGGCGAGAGGAGGCGGACCTGCGCGGGAGAACATTCCAGGGCGTGGGGAGTCAAAACTGAGTGGGAGCACATTCCAGGGCGTGAGGAGTCAGACCTGTTTGGGAGCACATTCCAGGACATTGGGAGACGGATCTGAGTGGGAGCACATTCCAGGGCGTGGGAAGTCGGTCCTGATTGGGAGCACATTCCAGGGCGTGGGTAGTCAGACCTGAGTGGGAGCATGATCCAGGACGTGGGGAGTCAGAACTGAGTGGGAGCACATTCCAGGGCGTGAGGAGTCAGTCCTGAGTGGGAGCACATTCCAGAGCAATGGGGGGTCAGACATGAGTGGGAGCACATTCCAGGGCATGGAGAGTCAGACCTGAGTGGGAGCACATTCCAGGGCATGGTGAGTCAGACCTGAGTGGGAGCACATTTCAGGGCGTGGGGAGTCGGACCTGAGTGGGAGCACATTCCACGGCGTGAGGAGTCGGATCTGAGTGGGAGCACGTTCCAGGACGTGGGGACTCAGACCTGAGTCGGAGCACATTCCAGGACGTGGGGACTCAGACCTGAGTGGGAGCACATTCCAGGGCGAGAGGAGTCAGACCTGAATGGGAGCACATTCCAACCTGTAGGGATTCAGACCTGGGTGGGAGCAGATTCCAGGGCGTGGGGAGTTGGAAATGGGTGGGAGCACATTCCAGGGTGTGAGGAGTCAGACCTGAGTGGATAAACTTCCTGGGCGTGGGGAGTCGGGCCTTAGTGGGAGCATATTCCAGGGCATGGGGGAGTCAGAACTGAGTGGGAACACATTCCAGGGCATGGGGAGTCTGACCTGAGTGGGAGCACATTCTAGGGCATGGGAAGTAGGACCTGAGTGGGATCACATTCCAGGACATGGGGAATCGTACCTGAGTGGGAGCACATTCCAGGACATGGGGAATCGGACCTGAGTAGGAGCACAATGCAGGGCGTGAGAGCGTCAGACCTGAATGGGAGCCCATTTCAGTAAGTGGGGAGTCGGACCTGAGTAGGAGCACATTCAAGGGCGTGGGGAGCTGGACCTCAGTGGGAGCACATTCCAGGGCGTGCGGATCTGCACCTGAGTGGGAGCACATTCCGGGCATGGGGAGTCAGATCTGAGTGGGAGCACATTCCAGGCCGTGGGGAGTCGGACCTGAGTGGGAGCACATTTCAGCGCGTGGGGAGTCGGACCTGAGTGGGAGCACATTCCAGGGCATGGGAAGTAGGACGTGAGTGGGATCACATTCCGGGCATGGGGAGTCAGATCTGAATGGGAGCACATTCCAGGGCGAGAGGAGTCGGACCTGATTGGGAAAACTTTCCAGGAAATGGGGGAGTCAGACCTGGGTGGGAGCACATTCCAGGGCATGTGAAGTCGGGCCTGAGTGGGAGCACATTCCAGGACACGGGGAGTCGGACCTGAGTGGGTGCACATTCCAGTGCATGGGGAGTCGGACCTGAGTGGGAGCACATTCCAGGGCGTGATGAGTCGGGCCTGAGGGGGAGCACAATCCACGGCGTGAGGAGTCGGACCTGAGTGGGTGCACTTTCCAGGGCATGGGGAGTCGGACCTGAGTGGGAGCACTTTCCAGGGCACGGGGAGTCGGACCTGAGTGGGAGCACATTCCAGGGTGAGAGAAGTCGGACCTCAGTGGGAGCAGATTCCAGCGCGTGGGGAGTCAGACCTGACTGGGAACACATTCCAGGGTGTGAAGAGTCGGACCTGAGTGGGAGCACATTCCAGGGCATGGGGAGTCGGACCTGAGTGGGAAAACGTTCCAGGGCATGGGGAGTCGGACTTGAGTGGGAGCTGATTCCAGGGCGAGATGCGTCGGAATGATTGGGAAAACATTCCAGCCCATGGGAGAGTCAGACCTGAGTGGGAGCACATTGCAGGGCATGTGAAGTCGGGCCTGAGTGGGAGCACATTCCAGGACTCGGGGAGTCGGACCTGAGTGCGAGCACATTCCAGGGCGTGGGGAGTCGGGCCTGAGTGGGAGCACATTCCAGGGCATGGGGAGTCGGACCTGAGTGGGAGCATATTCCAGGGGCTGAGGAGTCGGACCTGAGAGGGAGCACATTCCAGGGCATCGGAAGTCGGACCTGAGTGGGAGCACATTCCAGGACATGGGGAATCGTACCTGAGTGGGAGCACATTCCAGGACATATGGAATCGGACCTGAGTAAGAGCACAATGCAGGGCGTGGGTTGTCAGACCTGAATGGGAGCACATTCCAGGGCAAGAGGAGTCGGACCTGAGTGGGAAAACATTCCAGGCCATGGGGAGTCAGACCTGAGTGGGAGCACATTCCAGGACATGTGATGTCGGGCCTGAGTGGGAGCACATTCCAGGACTAGGGCAGTCGGACCTGAGTGGAAGCACATTCCAGTGCGTGGGGAGTCAGACCTGAGTGGGAACACATTCCAGGGCGTGGGGAGTCGGGCCTCAGTGGGAGCACTTTACATGGCGTGAGGAGTCGGACCTGATTGGGTGCACTTTCCAGGGCATGGGGAGTCGGAACTGAGTAGGAGCAAATTCCAGGACACATGGAGTCAGAGCTGGGTGGGAACACATTCCAGGCCGAGGGGAGTCGGACCTGAGTGGAAGCACATTCCAGGGCGTGGTGAGTCGCGCCTGAGTGGGAGCACATTCCAGGGCATGGTGAGTCAGACCTGAGTGGGAGCCCATTTCAGGGCGTGGGGAGTCGGACCTGAGTGGGAACACATTCCAGGACGTGGGGAGTCAGACCTGAGTGGGAGCACGTTCCAGGGCGTAAGGCGTCGGAACTGACAGGGCGCACATTCCAACCTGTAGGGATTCAGACCTGGGTGGGAGCACATTCCAGGGCGTGGGGAGTTGGACATGAGATGGAGCACATTCCAGGGCGTGAGGAGTCAGACCTGAGTGGATGAACTTCCTGGGCGTGGGGAGTCGGGCCTGAGTGGGAGCACATTCCACGGCGTGAGGAGTCAGGCCTGAGTGGGAACACATTCCAGGGCGTGAGGAGTCGGATCTGAGTGGGAGCTCATTCCACGGCGTGAGGAATCGGACCTGAGTGGGAGCATATTCTAGGGCTTGGGGAGTCCAACCTGTGTGGGAGCACATTCCAGTGCGAGAGAAGTCAGACCTGAGTGGGAGCACATTCCAGCATGTGGGGAGTCAGACCTGAGTGGGAGCCCATTGCATGGCGTTGGGGAGTCAGACCTGAGTGGGAGCACATTCCAGGGCATGGGGGAGTCAGATCTGAGTGGGTGCTCATTCCAGGGCATGGGGAGTCGGACCTGAGTGGGAGCACATTCCAGGGCGTGGGAAGTCGGGCCTGGATGGGAGCCCATTCCAGGGTCTGGGTAATCAGACCTGAGTGTGAGCACATTCCAGGGCATGGGGATCGGACATGAGTGGGAGCACATTCCACGGCGTGAGGAGTCGGACCTGAGTGGGAGCACATTCCAGGGCGTGGGAAGTGAGGCCTGAGTTGGAGCACATTCCAGGACACAGGGAGTCAGAGCTGGGTGGGAGAACATTCCATGCCGTGGGGAGTCAGTCCTGAGTGGAAGCACATTCCAGGGCGTGGTGAGTCGCGCCTGAGTGGGAGCACATTGCAGAGCAATGGGGTGTCAGACCTGAGTGGGAGCACATTCCAGGGCGTGGGAAGCTGGACCTGAGTGGGAGCACATTTCAGCGCGTGGGGAGTCGGACCTGAGTGGGAGCACATTCCAGGGCATGGGAAGTAGGACCTGAGTGGGATCACATTCCAGGACATGGGGAATCGTACCTGAGTGGGAGCACATTCCAGGACATGGGGAATTGGACCTGATTAGGAGCACAATGCAGGACGTGAGACCGTCAGACATGAAGGGGAGCACATTCCAACGCGAGAGGAGTCGGACCTGATTGGGAAAACTTTCCAGGAAATGGGGGAGTCAGACCTGAGTGGGAGCACATTCCAGGGCATGTGAAGTCGGGCCTGAGTGGGAGCACATTCCAGGACACGGGGAGTCGGACCTGAGTGGGAGCACATTCCAGTGCATGGGGAGTCGGACCTGAGTGGGAGCACATTCCAGGGCGTGGAAAGTCGGGCCTGAGTGGGAGCACATTCCAGGACACAGGGAGTCAGAGCTGGGAGGGAGCACATTCCATGCCGTGGGGAGTCAGACCTGAGTGGAAGCACATTCCAGGGCGTGGTGAGTCGCGCCTGTGTGGGAGTACATTCCAGGGCAAGGGGGGGTCAGACCTGAGTGGGAGCACATTCCAGGGCATGGGGAGTCAGACCTGAGTGGGAGCACATTCCAGGGCGTGGGGAGTCGGACCTGAGTGGGAGCACATTCCACGGCGTGAGGAGTCGGACCTGAGTGGGAGCACGTTCCAGGATGTGGGTACTCAGAGCTGAGTGGGAGCACATTCCAGGGCGTGAGGAGTCGGACCTGAGTGGGAGCACATTCCAGGGCAAGTGAAGTCGGGCCTGAGTGGGAGCACATTCCAGTACACGGGGAGTCGGACCTGAGTGGGAGCACATTCCAGGGCGTGAGGAGTCGGGCCTGAGGGGGAGCACATTCCTCGGGGTGAGGAGTCGGACCTGAGTGGGTGCACTTTCCAGGGCATGGGGAGTCGGACCAGAGTGGGAGAACTTACCAGGGCACGGGGAGTCGGACCTGAGTGGGAGCACATTCCAGGGTGAGAGAAGTCGGACCTCAGTGGGAGCAGATTCCAGCGCGTGGGGAGTCAGACCTGACTGGGAACACATTCCAGGGCGTGAAGAGTCAGACCTGAGTGGGAGCACATTCCAGGGCATGGGGAGTCGGACCTGAGTGGGAGCACGTTCCAGGGCATGGGGAGTCGGTCCTGAGTGGGAGCTGATTCCAGGGCAAGATGAGTCGGACCTGATTGGGAAAACATTCCAGGACATGGGGGAGTCAGACCTGAGTGGGAGCACATTGCAGGGCATGTGAAGTCGGGCCTGAGTGGGAGCACATTCCAGGACACGGGGAGTCGGACCTGAGTGGGAGCACATTCCAGGGCGTGGGGAGTCGGGCCTGAGGGGGAGCACATTCCACGGCGTGAGGAGTCGGACTTGAGTGGGTGCACTTTCCTGGGCATGGGGGGTCGGACCTGAGTGGGAGCACTTTCCAGGGCACGGGGAGTCGGACCTGAGTGGGAGCACATTCCAGGGTGAGAGAAGTCGGACCTCAGTGGGAGCAGATTCCAGCGCGTGGGGAGTCAGAACTGACTGGAAACACATTCCAGGGCGTGAAAAGTCGGACCTGAGTGGGAGCACATTCCAGGGCATGGGGAGTCGGACCTGAGTGGGAGCTGATTCCAGGGCGAGATGAGTCGGACCTGATTGGGAAAACATTCCAGGCCATGGGGGAGTCAGACCTGAGTGGGAGCACATTCCAGGGCATGTGAAGTCGGGCCTGAGTGGGAGTACATTCCAGGACTCGGGGAGTCGGACCTGAGTGGGAGCAAATTCCAGGGCGTGGGGAGTCGGACCTGAGTGGGAGCACATTCCAGGGCGTTGAGAGTCGGGCCTGAGTGGGAGCACATTCCACGGTGTGAGGAGTCGGACCTGAGTGGGTGCATTTTCCAGGGCATGGGGTGTCGGACCTGAGTGGGAGCACTTTCCAGGGCATGGGGAGTCGGACCTGAGTGGGAGCACATTCCAGTGTGAGAGAAGTCGGACCTCAGTGGGAGCAGATTCCAGCGCGTGGGAAGTCAGACCTGACAGAAAAAACATTCCAGGGCGTGAAGAGTCAGACCTGGGTGGGAGCACATTCCAGGACGTGGGGAGTCAGACATGTGTGGGAGCACATTCCAGGAAGTGAGGAGTCGGACCTGAGTGGAAGAACATTCCAGGGCATGGGGAGTCGGACCTGAGTCGGAGCACATTCCACGACGTGAGGAGTCGGACCTGAGTGGCAGCACATTCCAGGGCATGGGAAGTCGGACCTGAGTGGGAGCACATTCCAGGGCATGGGGAATCGTACCTGAGTCGGAGCACATTCCACGGCGTGAGGAGTCGGACCTGAGTGGCAGCACATTCCAGGGCATGGGGAGTCGGACCTGAGTGGGAGCATATTCCAGGGAGTGAGGAGTCAGACCTGAGTGGGAGCACATTCCAGGGCATGGGAAGTCGGACCTGAGTGGGAGCACATTCCAGGACATGGGGAATCGTACCTGAGTGGGAGCACATTCCAGGACATAGGGAATCGGACCTGAGTAGGAGCACAATGCAGGGCGTGGGGGCATCAGACCTGAATGGGAGCACATTCCAGGGCAAGAGGAGTCGGACCTGAGTGGGAAAACATTCCAGGCCATGGGGAGTCAGACCTGAGTGGGATCACATTCCAGGACATGTGAAGTCGGGCCTGAGTGGGAGCACATTCCAGGACTCGGGGAGTCGGACCTGAGTGGGAGCACATTCCAGTGCATGGGGAGTCGGACCTGAGTGGGAACACATTCCAGGGCTTGGGGAGTCGGGCCTGAGTGGGAGCACATTCCACGGCGTGAGGAGTCGGACCTGAGTGGGTGCACTTTCCAGGGCATGGGGAGTCGGACCTGAGTAGGAGCACTTTCCAGTGTGAGAGAAGTCGGACCTCAGTGGGAGCAGATTCCAGCGCGTGGGGAGTCAGTCCTGACTGGGAACACATTCCAGGGCGTGAAGAGTCAGACCTGAGTGGGAGCACATTCTAACGTGTGGGGAGTCAGACCTGGGTGGGAGCACATTCCAGGACGTGGGGAGTCAGACATGTGTGGGAGCACATTCCAGGACGTGAGGAGTCGGACCTGAGTGGAAGAACATTCCAGGGCGTGAAGAGTCGGACCTGAGTGGAAGAACATTCCAGGGCGTGAAGAGTCGGACCTGAGTGGAAGAACATTCCAGGGCGTGGGGAGTCGGACCTGAATGGGAGCACATTCCACAGCGTGAGGAGTCAGACCTGAGTGGGAGCACATTCCAGGGCGTGAGGAGTCGGATCTGAGTGGGAGCTCATTCCACGGCGTGAGGAATCGGACCTGAGTGGGAGCATATTCTAGGGCTTGGGTAGTCCGACCTGTGTGGGAGCACATTTCATTGTGAGAGAAGTCGGACCTGAGTGGGAGCACATTCCAGCATGTGAGGAGTCAGACCTGAGTGGGAGCCCATTCCATGGCGTTGGGGTGTCAGACATGAGTGGGAGCACATTCCAGGGCATGTGAAGTCGGGCCTGAGTGGGAGCACATTCCAGGACTCGGGGAGTCGGACCTGAGTGGGAGCACATTCCAGTGCGTGGGGAGTCGGACCTGAGTGGGAGCACATTCCAGGGCGTGGGGAGTCGGGCCTGAGTGGGAGCACATTCCAGGGCATGGGGAGTCGGACCTGAGTGGCAGCACATTCCAGGGGCTGAGGAGTCGGACATGAGAGGGAGCACATTCCAGGGCATCGGAAGTCGGACCTGAGTGGGAGCACATTCCAGGACATGGGGAATCATACCTGAGTGGGAGCACATTCCAGGACATATGGAATCGGACCTGAGTAAGAGCACAATGCAGGGCGTGGGTCGTCAGACCTGAATGGGAGCACATTCCAGGGCAAGAGGAGTCGGACCTCAGTGGGAAAACATTCCAGGCCATGGGGAGTCAGACCTGAGTGGGAGCACATTCCAGGACATGTGAAGTCGGGCCTGAGTGGGAGCACATTCCAGGACGTGGGGAGTCAGACATGTGTGGGAGCACATTCCAGGACGTGAGGAGTCGGACCTGAGTGGAAGAACATTCCAGGGCGTGAGGAGTCGGACCTGAGTGGAAGTACATTCCAGGGCGTGGGGAGTCGGACCTGAGTGGGAGCACATTCCACGGCGTGAGGAGTCAGGCCTGAGTGGGAACACATTCCAGGGCGTGAGGAGTCGGATCTGAGTGGGAGCTCATTCCACGGCGTGAGGAATCGGACCTGAGTGGGAGCATATTCTAGGGCTTGGGGAGTCCAACCTGTGTGGGAGCACATTCCAGTGCGAGAGAAGTCAGACCTGAGTGGGAGCACATTCCAGCGTGTGGGGAGTCAGACCTGAGTGGGAGCCCATTGCATGGCATTGGGGAGTCAGACCTGAGTGGGAGCACATTCCAGGGCATGGGGGAGTCAGATCTGAGTGGGTGCTCATTCCAGGGCATGGGGAGTCGGACCTGAGTGGGAGAACATTCCAGGACATGGGGAATCGGACCTAAGTGGGAGCACATTCCAGGGCGTGGGAAGTCGGGCCTGGATGGGAGCCCATTCCAGGGTCTGGGTAATCAGACCTGAGTGTGAGCACATTCCAGGGCATGGGGATCGGACATGAGTGGGAGCACATTCCACGGCGTGAGGAGTCGGACCTGAGTGGGAGCACATTCCAGGGCGTGGGAAGTGAGGCCTGAGTGGGAGTACATTCCAGGACAGAGGGAGTCAGAGCTGGGTGGGAGAACATTCCATGCCGTGGGGAGTCAGTCCTGAGTGGAAGCACATTCCAGGGCGTGGTGAGTCGCGCCTGAGTGGGAGCACATTCCAGAGCAAGGGGGTGTCAGACCTGAGTGGGAGCACATTCCAGGGCGTGGGGAGCTGGACCTGAGTGGGAGCACATTTCAGCGCGTGGGGAGTCGGACCTGAGTGGGAGCACATTCCAGGGCATGGGAAGTAGGACCTGAGTGGGATCACATTCCAGGACATGGGGAATCGTACCTGAGTGGGAGCACATTCCAGGACATGGGGAATTGGACCTGAGTAGGAGCACAATGCAGGACGTGAGACCGTCAGACCTGAAGGGGAGCACATTCCAACGCGAGAGGAGTCGGACCTGATTGGGAAAACTTTCCAGGAAATGGGGGAGTCAGACCTGAGTGGGAGCACATTCCAGGACACGGGGAGTCGGACCTGAGTGGGAGCACATTCCAGTGCATGGGGAGTCGGACCTGAGTGGGAGCACATTCCAGGGCATGGAAAGTCGGGCCTGACTGGGAGCACATTCCAGGACACAGGGAGTCAGAGCTGGGTGGGAGCACATTCCATGCCGTGGGGAGTCAGACCTGAGTGGAAGCACATTCCAGGGCGTGGTGAGTCGCGCCTGTGTGGGAGTACATTCCAGGGCAAGGGGGGGTCAGACCTGAGTGGGAGCACATTCCAGGGCATGGGGAGTCAGACCTGAGTGGGAGCACATTCCAGTGCGTGGGGAGTCGGACCTGAGTGGGAGCACATTCCACGGCATGAGGAGTCGGACCTGAGTGGGAGCACGTTCCAGGATGTGGGTACTCAGAGCTGAGTGGGAGCACATTCCAGGGCGTGAGGAGTCGGACCTGAGTGGGAGCACATTCCAGGACACAGGGAGTCAGAGCTGGGTGGGAGCACATTCCATGCCGTGGGGAGTCAGACCTGAGTGGAAGGACATTCCAGGGCGTGGTGAGTCGCGCCTGTGTGGGAGTACATTCCAGGGCAAGGGGGGGGTCAGACCTGAGTGGGAGCACATTCAAGGGCATGGGGAGTCAGACCTGAGTGGGAGCACATTCCAGGGCGTGGGGAGTCGGACCTGAGTGGGAGCACATTCCACGGCGTGAGGAGTCGGACCTGAGTGGGAGCACGTTCCAGGATGTGTGTACTCAGAGCTGAGTGGGAGCACATTCCAGGGCGTGAGGAGTCGGACCTGAGTGGGAGCACATTCCAGGGCAAGTGAAGTCGGGCCTGAGTGGGAGCACATTCCAGTACACGGGGAGTCGGACCTGAGTGGGAGCACATTCCAGGACGTGGGGAGTCAGACAGGTGTGGGAGCACATTCCAGGACGTGAGGAGTCGGACCTGAGTGGAAGAACATTCCAGGGCGTGAGGAGTCGGACCTGAGTGGAAGTACATTCCAGGGCGTGGGGAGTCGGACCTGAGTGGGAGCACATTCCACGGCGTGAGGAGTCAGGCCTGAGTGGGAACACATTCCAGGGCGTGAGGAGTCGGATCTGAGTGGGAGCTCATTCCACGGCGTGAGGAATCGGACCTGAGTGGGAGCATATTCTAGGGCTTGGGGAGTCCAACCTGTGTGGGAGCACATTCCAGTGCGAGAGAAGTCAGACCTGAGTGGGAGCACATTCCAGCGTGTGGGGAGTCAGACCTGAGTGGGAGCCCATTGCATGGCACTGGGGAGTCAGACCTGAGTGGGAGCACATTCCAGGGCATGGGGGAGTCAGATCTGAGTGGGTGCTCATTCCAGGGCATGGGGAGTCGGACCTGAGTGGGAGAACATTCCAGGACATGGGGAATCGGACCTAAGTGGGAGCACATTCCAGGGCGTGGGAAGTCGGGCCTGGATGGGAGCCCATTCCAGGGTCTGGGTAATCAGACCTGAGTGTGAGCACATTCCAGGGCATGGGGATCGGACATGAGTGGGAGCACATTCCACGGCGTGAGGAGTCGGACCTGAGTGGGAGCACATTCCAGGGCGTGGGAAGTGAGGCCTGAGTGGGAGTACATTCCAGGACACAGGGAGTCAGAGCTGGGTGGGAGAACATTCCATGCCGTGGGGAGTCAGTCCTGAGTGGAAGCACATTCCAGGGCGTGGTGAGTCGCGCCTGAGTGGGAGCACATTCCAGAGCAAGGGGGTGTCAGACCTGAGTGGGAGCACATTCCAGGGCGTGGGGAGCTGGACCTGAGTGGGAGCACATTTCAGCGCGTGGGGAGTCGGACCTGAGTGGGAGCACATTCCAGGGCATGGGAAGTAGGACCTGAGTGGGATCACATTCCAGGACATGGGGAATCGTACCTGAGTGGGAGCACATTCCAGGACATGGGGAATTGGACCTGAGTAGGAGCACAATGCAGGACGTGAGACCGTCAGACCTGAAGGGGAGCACATTCCAACGCGAGAGGAGTCGGACCTGATTGGGAAAACTTTCCAGGAAATGGGGGAGTCAGACCTGAGTGGGAGCACATTCCAGGACACGGGGAGTCGGACCTGAGTCGGAGCACATTCCAGCGCATGGGGAGTCGGACCTGAGTGGGAGCACATTCCAGGGCATGGAAAGTCGGGCCTGACTGGGAGCACATTCCAGGACACAGGGAGTCAGAGCTGGGTGGGAGCACATTCCATGCCGTGGGGAGTCAGACCTGAGTGGAAGCACATTCCAGGGCGTGGTGAGCCGCGCCTGTGTGGGAGTACATTCCAGGGCAAGGGGGGGTCAGACCTGAGTGGGAGCACATTCCAGGGCATGGGGAGTCAGACCTGAGTGGGAGCACATTCCAGTGCGTGGGGAGTCGGACCTGAGTGGGAGCACATTCCACGGCATGAGGAGTCGGACCTGAGTGGGAGCACGTTCCAGGATGTGGGTACTCAGAGCTGAGTGGGAGCACATTCCAGGGCGTGAGGAGTCGGACCTGAGTGGGAGCACATTCCAGGACACAGGGAGTCAGAGCTGGGTGGGAGCACATTCCATGCCGTGGGGAGTCAGACCTGAGTGGAAGCACATTCCAGGGCGTGAGGAGTCGGACCTGAGTGGGAGCACATTCCAGGACACAGGGAGTCAGAGCTGGGTGGGAGCACATTCCATGCCGTGGGGAGTCAGACCTGAGTGGAAGGACATTCCAGGGCGTGGTGAGTCGCGCCTGTGTGGGAGTACATTCCAGGGCAAGGGGGGGGTCAGACCTGAGTGGGAGCACATTCAAGGGCATGGGGAGTCAGACCTGAGTGGGAGCACATTCCAGGGCGTGGGGAGTCGGACCTGAGTGGGAGCACATTCCACGGCGTGAGGAGTCGGACCTGAGTGGGAGCACGTTCCAGGATGTGTGTACTCAGAGCTGAGTGGGAGCACATTCCAGGGCGTGAGGAGTCGGACCTGAGTGGGAGCACATTCCAGGGCAAGTGAAGTCGGGCCTGAGTGGGAGCACATTCCAGTACACGGGGAGTCGGACCTGAGTGGGAGCACATTCCAGGACGTGGGGAGTCAGACAGGTGTGGGAGCACATTCCAGGACGTGAGGAGTCGGACCTGAGTGGAAGAACATTCCAGGGCGTGAGGAGTCGGACCTGAGTGGAAGTACATTCCAGGGCGTGGGGAGTCGGACCTGAGTGGGAGCACATTCCACGGCGTGAGGAGTCAGGCCTGAGTGGGAACACATTCCAGGGCGTGAGGAGTCGGATCTGAGTGGGAGCTCATTCCACGGCGTGAGGAATCGGACCTGAGTGGGAGCATATTCTAGGGCTTGGGGAGTCCAACCTGTGTGGGAGCACATTCCAGTGCGAGAGAAGTCAGACCTGAGTGGGAGCACATTCCAGCGTGTGGGGAGTCAGACCTGAGTGGGAGCCCATTGCATGGCACTGGGGAGTCAGACCTGAGTGGGAGCACATTCCAGGGCATGGGGGAGTCAGATCTGAGTGGGTGCTCATTCCAGGGCATGGGGAGTCGGACCTGAGTGGGAGAACATTCCAGGACATGGGGAATCGGACCTAAGTGGGAGCACATTCCAGGGCGTGGGAAGTCGGGCCTGGATGGGAGCCCATTCCAGGGTCTGGGTAATCAGACCTGAGTGTGAGCACATTCCAGGGCATGGGGATCGGACATGAGTGGGAGCACATTCCACGGCGTGAGGAGTCGGACCTGAGTGGGAGCACATTCCAGGGCGTGGGAAGTGAGGCCTGAGTGGGAGTACATTCCAGGACACAGGGAGTCAGAGCTGGGTGGGAGAACATTCCATGCCGTGGGGAGTCAGTCCTGAGTGGAAGCACATTCCAGGGCGTGGTGAGTCGCGCCTGAGTGGGAGCACATTCCAGAGCAAGGGGGTGTCAGACCTGAGTGGGAGCACATTCCAGGGCGTGGGGAGCTGGACCTGAGTGGGAGCACATTTCAGCGCGTGGGGAGTCGGACCTGAGTGGGAGCACATTCCAGGGCATGGGAAGTAGGACCTGAGTGGGATCACATTCCAGGACATGGGGAATCGTACCTGAGTGGGAGCACATTCCAGGACATGGGGAATTGGACCTGAGTAGGAGCACAATGCAGGACGTGAGACCGTCAGACCTGAAGGGGAGCACATTCCAACGCGAGAGGAGTCGGACCTGATTGGGAAAACTTTCCAGGAAATGGGGGAGTCAGACCTGAGTGGGAGCACATTCCAGGACACGGGGAGTCGGACCTGAGTCGGAGCACATTCCAGCGCATGGGGAGTCGGACCTGAGTGGGAGCACATTCCAGGGCATGGAAAGTCGGGCCTGACTGGGAGCACATTCCAGGACACAGGGAGTCAGAGCTGGGTGGGAGCACATTCCATGCCGTGGGGAGTCAGACCTGAGTGGAAGCACATTCCAGGGCGTGGTGAGCCGCGCCTGTGTGGGAGTACATTCCAGGGCAAGGGGGGGTCAGACCTGAGTGGGAGCACATTCCAGGGCATGGGGAGTCAGACCTGAGTGGGAGCACATTCCAGTGCGTGGGGAGTCGGACCTGAGTGGGAGCACATTCCACGGCATGAGGAGTCGGACCTGAGTGGGAGCACGTTCCAGGATGTGGGTACTCAGAGCTGAGTGGGAGCACATTCCAGGGCGTGAGGAGTCGGACCTGAGTGGGAGCACATTCCAGGACACAGGGAGTCAGAGCTGGGTGGGAGCACATTCCATGCCGTGGGGAGTCAGACCTGAGTGGAAGCACATTCCAGGGCGTGGTGAGTCGCGCCTGTGTGGGAGTACATTCCAGGGCAAGGGGGGGGTCAGACCTGAGTGGGAGCACATTCAAGGGCATGGGGAGTCAGACCTGAGTGGGAGCACATTCCAGGGCGTGGGGAGTCGGACCTGAGTGGGAGCACGTTCCAGGATGTGTGTACTCAGAGCTGAGTGGGAGCACATTCCAGGGCGTGAGGAGTCGGACCTGAGTGGGAGCACATTCCAGGGCAAGTGAAGTCGGGCCTGAGTGGGAGCACATTCCAGTACACGGGGAGTCGGACCTGAGTGGGAGCACATTCCAGGGCGTGGGGAGTCGGGCCTGAGGGGGAGCACATTCCACGGCGTGAGGAGTCGGACCTGAGTGGGTGCACTTTCCAGGGCATGGGGAGTCGGACCTGAGTGGGAGCACTTTCCAGGGCACGGGGAGTCGGACCTGAGTGGGAGCACATTCCAGGGTGAGAGAAGTCGGACCTCAGTGGGAGCAGATTCCAGCGCGTGGGGAGTCAGACCTGACTGGGAACACATTCCAGGGCGTGAAGAGTCAGACCTGAGTGGGAGCACATTCCAGGGCATGGGGAGTCGGACCTGAGTGGGAGCACGTTCCAGGGCATGGGGAGTCGGTCCTGAGTGGGAGCTGATTCCAGGGCGAGATGAGTCGGACCTGATTGGGAAAACATTCCAGGACATGGGGGAGTCAGACCTGAGTGGGAGCACATTCCAGGGCATGTGAAGTCGGGCCTGAGTGGGAGCACATTCCAGGATTCGGGGAGTCGGACCTGAGTGGGAGCACAGTCCAGTGCGTGGGGAGTCGGACCTGAGTGGGAACACATTCCAGGGCGTGGGGAGTCGGGCCTGAGTGGGAGCACATTCCACGGCGTGAGGAGTCGGACCTGAGTGGGTGCACTTTCCAGGGCATGGGGAGTCGGACCTGAGTGGGAGCACTTTCCAGGGCATGGGGAGTCAGACCTGAGTGGGAGCACATTCCAGTGTGAGAGAAGTCGGACCTCAGTGGGAGCAGATTCCAGCGCGTGGTGAGTCAGACCTGACTGGGAAAACATTCCAGGGCGTGAAGAGTCAGACCTGAGTGGGAGCACATTCCAACGTATGTGGAGTCAGACCTGGGTGGGAGCACATTCCAGGACGTGAGGAGTCGGACCTGAGTGGAAGAACATTCCAGGGGGTGAGGAGTCGGACCTGAGTGGAGGAACATTCCAGGGCGTGGGGAGTCGGACCTGAGTGGGAGCTCATTCCACGGCGTGAGGAGTCGGACCTGAGTGGGAGCATATTCCAGGGCGTGAGGAATCGGACCTGAGTGGGAGCACATTCCAGGGCATGGGAAGTCGGACCTGAGTGGGAGCACATTCCAAGACATGGGGAATCGTACCTGAGTGGGAGCACATTCCAGTACATAAGGAATCGGACCTGAGTAGGAACACAATGCAGGACGTGAGACCATCAGACCTGAAGGGGAGCACATTCCAACGCGAGAGGAGTCGGACCTGATTGGGAAAACTTTCCAGGAAATGGGGGAGTCAGACCTGAGTGGGAGCACATTCCAGGGCATGTGAAGTCAGGCCTGAGTGGGAGCACATTCAAGGACACGGGGAGTCGGACCTGAGTGGGAGCACATTCCAGGGCATGGGAAGTAGGACCTGAGTGGGATCACATTCCAGGACATGGGGAATCGTACCTGAGTGGGAGCACATTCCAGGACATGGGGAATTGGACCTGAGTAGGAGCACAATGCTGGACGTGAGACCGTCAGACCTGAAGGGGAGCACATTCCAACGCGAGAGGAGTCGGACCTGATTGGGAAAACTTTCCAGGAAATGGGGGAGTCAGACCTGAGTGGGAGCACATTCCAGGGCATGTGAAGTCAGGCCTGAGTGGGAGCACATTCAAGGACACGGGGAGTCGGACCTGAGTGGGAGCACATTCCAGGGCATGGGAAGTAGGACCTGAGTGGGATCACATTCCAGGACATGGGGAATCGTACCTGAGTGGGAGCACATTCCAGGACATGGGGAATTGGACCTGAGTAGGAGCACAATGCTGGACGTGAGACCGTCAGACCTGAAGGGGAGCACATTCCAACGCGAGAGGAGTCGGACCTGATTGGGAAAACTTTCCAGGAAATGGGGGAGTCAGACCTGAGTGGGAGCACATTCCAGGACACGGGGAGTCGGACCTGAGTGGGAGCACATTCCAGTGCATGGGGAGTCGGACCTGAGTGGGAGCACATTCCAGGGCATGGAAAGTCGGGCCTGACTGGGAGCACATTCCAGGACACAGGGAGTCAGAGCTGGGTGGGAGCACATTCCATGCCGTGGGGAGTCAGACCTGAGTGGAAGCACATTCCAGGGCGTGGTGAGTCGCGCCTGTGTGGGAGTACATTCCAGGGCAAGGGGGGGTCAGACCTGAGTGGGAGCACATTCCAGGGCATGGGGAGTCAGACCTGAGTGGGAGCACATTCCAGGGCGTGGGGAGTCGGACCTGAGTGGGAGCACATTCCACGGCGTGAGGAGTCGGACCTGAGTGGGAGCACGTTCCAGGATGTGGGTACTCAGAGCTGAGTGGGAGCACATTCCAGGGCGTGAGGAGTCGGACCTGAGTGGGAGCACATTCCAGGACACAGGGAGTCAGAGCTGGGTGGGAGCACATTCCATGCCGTGGGGAGTCAGACCTGAGTGGAAGCACATTCCAGGGCGTGGTGAGTCGCGCCTGTGTGGGAGTACATTCCAGGGCAAGGGGGGGTCAGACCTGAGTGGGAGCACATTCAAGGGCATGGGGAGTCAGACCTGAGTGGGAGCACATTCCAGGGCGTGGGGAGTCGGACCTGAGTGGGAGCACATTCCACGGCGTGAGGAGTCGGACCTGAGTGGGAGCACGTTCCAGGATGTGGGTACTCAGAGCTGAGTGGGAGCACATTCCAGGGCATGAGGAGTCGGACCTGAGTGGGAGCACATTCCAGGGCAAGTGAAGTCGGGCCTGAGTGGGAGCACATTCCAGTACACGGGGAGTCGGGCCTGAGGGGGAGCACATTCCACGGCGTGAGGAGTCGGACCTGAGTGGGTGCACTTTCCAGGGCATGGGGAGTCGGACCTGAGTGGGAGCACTTTCCAGGGCACGGGGAGTCGGACCTGAGTGGGAGCACATTCCAGGGTGAGAGAAGTCGGACCTCAGTGGGAGCAGATTCCAGCGCGTGGGGTGTCAGACCTGACTGGGAACACATTCCAGGGCGTGAAGAGTCAGACCTGAGTGGGAGCACATTCCAGGGCATGGGGAGTCGGACCTGAGTGGGAGCACGTTCCAGGGCATGGGGAGTCGGTCCTGAGTGGGAGCTGATTCCAGGGCGAGATGAGTCGGACCTGATTGGGAAAACATTCCAGGACATGGGGGAGTCAGACCTGAGTGGGAGCACATTCCAGGGCATGTGAAGTCGGGCCTGAGTGGGAGCACATTCCAGGATTCGGGGAGTCGGACCTGAGTGGGAGCACAGTCCAGTGCGTGGGGAGTCGGACCTGAGTGGGAACACATTCCAGGGCGTGGGGAGTAGGGCCTGAGTGGGAGCACATTCCACGGCGTGAGGAGTCGGACCTGAGTGGGTGCACTTTCCAGGGCATGGGGAGTCGGACCTGAGTGGGAGCACTTTCCAGGGCATGGGGAGTCAGACCTGAGTGGGAGCACATTCCAGTGTGAGAGAAGTCGGACCTCAGTGGGAGCAGATTCCAGCGCATGGTGAGTCAGACCTGACTGGGAAAACATTCCAGGGCGTGAAGAGTCAGACCTGAGTGGGAGAACATTCCAACGTATGGGGAGTCAGACCTGGGTGGGAGCACATTCCAGGACGTGAGGAGTCGGACCTGAGTGGAAGAACATTCCAGGGGGTGAGGAGTCGGACCTGAGTGGAGGAACATTCCAGGGCGTGGGGAGTCGGACCTGAGTGGGAGCACATTCCACGGCGTGAGGAGTCGGACCTGAGTGGGAGCATATTCCAGGGCGTGAGGAATCGGACCTGAGTGGGAGCACATTCCAGGGCATGGGAAGTCGGACCTGAGTGGGAGCACATTCCAGGACATGGGGAATCGTACCTGAGTGGGAGCACATTCCAGGACATAGGGAATCGGACCTGAGTAGGAGCACAATGCAGGGCGTGGGGGCATCAGACCTGAATGGGAGCACATTCCAGGGCAAGAGGAGTCGGACCTGAGTGGGAAAACATTCCAGGCCATGGGGAGTCAGACCTGAGTGGGATCACATTCCAGGACATGTGAAGTCGGGCCTGAGTGGGAGCACATTCCAGGACTCGGGGAGTCGGACCTGAGTGGGAGCACATTCCAGTGCATGGGGAGTCGGACCTGAGTGGGAACACATTCCAGGGCTTGGGGAGTCGGGCCTGAGTGGGAGCACATTCCACGGCGTGAGGAGTCGGACCTGAGTGGGTGCACTTTCCAGGGCATGGGAAGTCGGACCTGAGTAGGAGCACTTTCCAGTGTGAGAGAAGTCGGACCTCAGTGGGAGCAGATTCCAGCGCGTGGGGAGTCAGTCCTGACTGGGAACACATTCCAGGGCGTGAAGAGTCAGACCTGAGTGGGAGCACATTCTAACGTGTGGGGAGTCAGACCTGGGTGGGAGCACATTCCAGGACGTGGGGAGTCAGACATGTGTGGGAGCACATTCCAGGACGTGAGGAGTCGGACCTGAGTGGAAGAACATTCCAGGGCGTGAAGAGTCGGACCTGAGTGGAAGAACATTCCAGGGCGTGGGGAGTCGGACCTGAATGGGAGCACATTCCACAGCGTGAGGAGTCAGACCTGAGTGGGAGCAAATTCCAGGGCGTGAGGAGTCGGATCTGAGTGGGAGCTCATTCCACGGCGTGAGGAATCGGACCTGAGTGGGAGCATATTCTAGGGCTTGGGTAGTCCGACCTGTGTGGGAGCACATTTCATTGTGAGAGAAGTCGGACCTGAGTGGGAGCACATTCCAGCATGTGAGGAGTCAGACCTGAGTGGGAGCCCATTCCATGGCGTTGGGGTGTCAGACATGAGTGGGAGCACATTCCAGGGCATGTGAAGTCGGGCCTGAGTGGGAGCACATTCCAGGACTCGGGGAGTCGGACCTGAGTGGGAGCACATTCCAGTGCGTGGGGAGTCGGACCTGAGTGGGAGCACATTCCAGGGCGTGGGGAGTCGGGCCTGAGTGGGAGCACATTCCAGGGCATGGGGAGTCGGACCTGAGTGGCAGCACATTCCAGGGGCTGAGGAGTCGGACATGAGAGGGAGCACATTCCAGGGCATCGGAAGTCGGACCTGAGTGGGAGCACATTCCAGGACATGGGGAATCATACCTGAGTGGGAGCACATTCCAGGACATATGGAATCGGACCTGAGTAAGAGCACAATGCAGGGCGTGGGTCGTCAGACCTGAATGGGAGCACATTCCAGGGCAAGAGGAGTCGGACCTCAGTGGGAAAACATTCCAGGCCATGGGGAGTCAGACCTGAGTGGGAGCACATTCCAGGACATGTGAAGTCGGGCCTGAGTGGGAGCACATTCCAGGACGTGGGGAGTCAGACATGTGTGGGAGCACATTCCAGGACGTGAGGAGTCGGACCTGAGTGGAAGAACATTCCAGGGCGTGAGGAGTCGGACCTGAGTGGAAGTACATTCCAGGGCGTGGGGAGTCGGACCTGAGTGGGAGCACATTCCACGGCGAGAGGAGTCAGGTCTGAGTGGGAACACATTCCAGGGCGTGAGGAGTCGGATCTGAGTGGGAGCTCATTCCACGGCGTGAGGAATCGGACCTGAGTGGGAGCATATTCTAGGGCTTGGGGAGTCCAACCTGTGTGGGAGCACATTCCAGTGCGAGAGAAGTCAGACCTGAGTGGGAGCACATTCCAGCGTGTGGGGAGTCAGACCTGAGTGGGAGCCCATTGCATGGCATTGGGGAGTCAGACCTGAGTGGGAGCACATTCCAGGGCATGGGGGAGTCAGATCTGAGTGGGTGCTCATTCCAGGGCATGGGGAGTCGGACCTGAGTGGGAGAACATTCCAGGACATGGGGAATCGGACCTAAGTGGGAGCACATTCCAGGGCGTGGGAAGTCGGGCCTGGATGGGAGCCCATTCCAGGGTCTGGGTAATCAGACCTGAGTGTGAGCACATTCCAGGGCATGGGGATCGGACATGAGTGGGAGCACATTCCACGGCGTGAGGAGTCGGACCTGAGTGGGAGCACATTCCAGGGCGTGGGAAGTGAGGCCTGAGTGGGAGTACATTCCAGGACACAGGGAGTCAGAGCTGGGTGGGAGAACATTCCATGCCGTGGGGAGTCAGTCCTGAGTGGAAGCACATTCCAGGGCGTGGTGAGTCGCGCCTGAGTGGGAGCACATTCCAGAGCAAGGGGGTGTCAGACCTGAGTGGGAGCACATTCCAGGGCGTGGGGAGCTGGACCTGAGTGGGAGCACATTTCAGCGCATGGGGAGTCGGACCTGAGTGGGAGCACATTCCAGGGCATGGGAAGTAGGACCTGAGTGGGATCACATTCCAGGACATGGGGAATCGTACCTGAGTGGGAGCACATTCCAGGACATGGGGAATTGGACCTGAGTAGGAGCACAATGCAGGACGTGAGACCGTCAGACCTGAAGGGGAGCACATTCCAACGCGAGAGGAGTCGGACCTGATTGGGAAAACTTTCCAGGAAATGGGGGAGTCAGACCTGAGTGGGAGCACATTCCAGGACACGGGGAGTCGGACCTGAGTGGGAGCACATTCCAGTGCATGGGGAGTCGGACCTGAGTGGGAGCACATTCCAGGGCATGGAAAGTCGGGCCTGACTGGGAGCACATTCCAGGACACAGGGAGTCAGAGCTGGGTGGGAGCACATTCCATGCCGTGGGGAGTCAGACCTGAGTGGAAGCACATTCCAGGGCGTGGTGAGTCGCGCCTGTGTGGGAGTACATTCCAGGGCAAGGGGGGGTCAGACCTGAGTGGGAGCACATTCCAGGGCATGGGGAGTCAGACCTGAGTGGGAGCACATTCCAGTGCGTGGGGAGTCGGACCTGAGTGGGAGCACATTCCACGGCGTGAGGAGTCGGACCTGAGTGGGAGCACGTTCCAGGATGTGGGTACTCAGAGCTGAGTGGGAGCACATTCCAGGGCGTGAGGAGTCGGACCTGAGTGGGAGCACATTCCAGGACACAGGGAGTCAGAGCTGGGTGGGAGCACATTCCATGCCGTGGGGAGTCAGACCTGAGTGGAAGCACATTCCAGGGCGTGGTGAGTCGCGCCTGTGTGGGAGTACATTCCAGGGCAAGGGGGGGGTCAGACCTGAGTGGGAGCACATTCAAGGGCATGGGGAGTCAGACCGGAGTGGGAGCACATTCCAGGGCGTGGGGAGTCGGACCTGAGTGGGAGCACATTCCACGGCGTGAGGAGTCGGACCTGAGTGGGAGCACGTTCCAGGATGTGTGTACTCAGAGCTGAGTGGGAGCACATTCCAGGGCGTGAGGAGTCGGACCTGAGTGGGAGCACATTCCAGGGCAAGTGAAGTCGGGCCTGAGTGGGAGCACATTCCAGTACACGGGGAGTCGGACCTGAGTGGGAGCACATTCCAGGGCGTGGGGAGTCGGGCCTGAGGGGGAGCACATTCCACGGCGTGAGGAGTCGGACCTGAGTGGGTGCACTTTCCAGGGCATGGGGAGTCGGACCTGAGTGGGAGCACTTTCCAGGGCACGGGGAGTCGGACCTGAGTGGGAGCACATTCCAGGGTGAGAGAAGTCGGACCTCAGTGGGAGCAGATTCCAGCGCGTGGGGAGTCAGACCTGACTGGGAACACATTCCAGGGCGTGAAGAGTCAGACCTGAGTGGGAGCACATTCCAGGGCACGGGGAGTCGGACCTGAGTGGGAGCACGTTCCAGGGCATGGGGAGTCGGTCCTGAGTGGGAGCTGATTCCAGGGCGAGATGAGTCGGACCTGATTGGGAAAACATTCCAGGACATGGGGGAGTCAGACCTGAGTGGGAGCACATTCCAGGGCATGTGAAGTCGGGCCTGAGTGGGAGCACATTCCAGGATTCGGGGAGTCGGACCTGAGTGGGAGCACTGTCCAGTGCGTGGGGAGTCGGACCTGAGTGGGAACACATTCCAGGGCGTGGGGAGTCGGACCTGAGTGGGAGCACATTCCACGGCGTGAGGAGTCGGACCTGAGTGGGTGCACTTTCCAGGGCATGGGGAGTCGGACCTGAGTGGGAGCACTTTCCAGGGCATGGGGAGTCAGACCTGAGTGGGAGCACATTCCAGTGTGAGAGAAGTCGGACCTCAGTGGGAGCAGATTCCAGCGCGTGGTGAGTCAGACCTGACTGGGAAAACATTCCAGGGCGTGAAGAGTCAGACCTGAGTGGGAGCACATTCCAACGTATGGGGAGTCAGACCTGGGTGGGAGCACATTCCAGGACGTGAGGAGTCGGACCTGAGTGGAAGAACATTCCAGGGGGTGAGGAGTCGGACCTGAGTGGAGGAACATTCCAGGGCGTGGGGAGTCGGACCTGAGTGGGAGCACATTCCACGGCGTGAGGAGTCGGACCTGAGTGACAGCATATTCCAGGGCGTGAGGAATCGGACCTGAGTGGGAGCACATTCCAGGGCATGGGAAGTCGGAGCTGAGTGGGAGCACATTCCAAGACATGGGGAATCGTACCTGAGTGGGAGCACATTCCAGTACATAAGGAATCGGACCTGAGTAGGAGCACAATGCAGGACGTGAGACCATCAGACCTGAAGGGGAGCACATTCCAACGCGAGAGGAGTCGGACCTGATTGGGAAAACTTTCCAGGAAATGGGGGAGTCAGACCTGAGTGGGAGCACATTCCAGGGCATGTGAAGTCAGGCCTGAGTGGGAGCACATTCAAGGACACGGGGAGTCGGACCTGAGTGGGAGCACATTCCAGGGCATGGGAAGTAGGACCTGAGTGGGATCACATTCCAGGACATGGGGAATCGTACCTGAGTGGGAGCACATTCCAGGACATGGGGAATTGGACCTGAGTAGGAGCACAATGCTGGATGTGAGACCGTCAGACCTGAAGGGGAGCACATTCCAACGCGAGAGGAGTCGGACCTGATTGGGAAAACTTTCCAGGAAATGGGGGAGTCAGACCTGAGTGGGAGCACATTCCAGGACACGGGGAGTCGGACCTGAGTGGGAGCACATTCCAGTGCATGGGGAGTCGGACCTGAGTGGGAGCACATTCCAGGGCATGGAAAGTCGGGCCTGACTGGGAGCACATTCCAGGACACAGGGAGTCAGAGCTGGGTGGGAGCACATTCCATGCCGTGGGGAGTCAGACCTGAGTGGAAGCACATTCCAGGGCGTGGTGAGTCGCGCCTGTGTGGGAGTACATTCCAGGGCAAGGGGGGTTCAGACCTGAGTGGGAGCACATTCCAGGGCATGGGGAGTCAGACCTGAGTGGGAGCACATTCCAGGGCGTGGGGAGTCGGACCTGAGTGGGAGCACATTCCACGGCGTGAGGAGTCGGACCTGAGTGGGAGCACGTTCCAGGATGTGGGTACTCAGAGCTGAGTGGGAGCACATTCCAGGGCGTGAGGAGTCGGACCTGAGTGGGAGCACATTCCAGGACACAGGGAGTCAGAGCTGGGTGGGAGCACATTCCATGCCGTGGGGAGTCAGACCTGAGTGGAAGCACATTCCAGGGCGTGGTGAGTCGCGCCTGTGTGGGAGTACATTCCAGGGCAAGGGGGGGTCAGACCTGAGTGGGAGCACATTCAAGGGCATGGGGAGTCAGACCTGAGTGGGAGCACATTCCAGGGCGTGGGGAGTCGGACCTGAGTGGGAGCACGTTCCACGGCGTGAGGAGTCGGACCTGAGTGGGAGCACGTTCCAGGATGTGGGTACTCAGAGCTGAGTGGGAGCACATTCCAGGGCGTGAGGAGTCGGACCTGAGTGGGAGCACATTCCAGGGCAAGTGAAGTCGGGCCTGAGTGGGAGCACATTCCAGTACACGGGGAGTCGGGCCTGAGGGGGAGCACATTCCACGGCGTGAGGAGTCGGACCTGAGTGGGTGCACTTTCCAGGGCATGGGGAGTCGGACCTGAGTGGGAGCACTTTCCACGGCACGGGGAGTCGGACCTGAGTGGGAGCACATTCCAGGGTGAGAGAAGTCGGACCTCAGTGGGAGCAGATTCCAGCGCGTGGGGAGTCAGACCTGACTGGGAACACATTCCAGGGTGTGAAGAGTCAGACCTGAGTGGGAGCACATTCCAGGGCATGGGGAGTCGGACCTGAGTGGGAGCACGTTCCAGGGCATGGGGAGTCGGTCCTGAGTGGGAGCTGATTCCAGGGCGAGATGAGTCGGACCTGATTGGGAAAACATTCCAGGACATGGGGAGTCAGACCTGAGTGGGAGCACATTCCAGGGCATGTGAAGTCGGGCCTGAGTGGGAGCACATTCCAGGATTCGGGGAGTCGGACCTGAGTGGGAGCACAGTCCAGTGCGTGGGGAGTCGGACCTGAGTGGGAACACATTCCAGGGCGTGGGGAGTAGGGCCTGAGTGGGAGCACATTCCACGGCGTGAGGAGTCGGACCTGAGTGGGTGCACTTTCCAGGGCATGGGGAGTCGGACCTGAGTGGGAGCACATTCCAGTGTGAGAGAAGTCGGACCTCAGTGGGAGCAGATTCCAGCGCGTGGTGAGTCAGACCTGACTGGGAAAACATTCCAGGGCGTGAAGAGTCAGACCTGAGTGGGAGCACATTCCGACGTATGGGGAGTCAGACCTGGGTGGGAGCACATTCCAGGACGTGAGGAGTCGGACCTGAGTGGAAGAACATTCCAGGGGGTGAGGAGTCGGACCTGAGTGGAGGAACATTCCAGGGCGTGGGGAGTCGGACCTGAGTGGGAGCACATTCCACGGCGTGAGGAGTCGGACCTGAGTGACAGCATATTCCAGGGCGTGAGGAATCGGACCTGAGTGGGAGCACATTCCAGGGCATGGGAAGTCGGACCTGAGTGGGAGCACATTTCAAGACATGGGGAATCGTACCTGAGTGGTAGCACATTCCAGTACATAAGGAATCGGACCTGAGTAGGAGCACAATGCAGGACGTGAGACCATCAGACCTGAAGGGGAGCACATTCCAACGCGAGAGGAGTCGGACCTGATTGGGAAAACTTTCCAGGAAATGGGGGAGTCAGACCTGAGTGGGAGCACATTCCAGGGCATGTGAAGTCAGGCCTGAGTGGGAGCACATTCAAGGACACGGGGAGTCGGACCTGAGTGGGAGCACATTCCAGGGCATGGGAAGTAGGACCTGAGTGGGATCACATTCCAGGACATGGGGAATCGTACCTGAGTGGGAGCACATTCCAGGACATGGGGAATTGGACCTGAGTAGGAGCACAATGCTGGACGTGAGACCGTCAGACCTGAAGGGGAGCACATTCCAATGCGAGAGGAGTCGGACCTGATTGGGAAAACTTTCCAGGAAATGGGGGAGTCAGACCTGAGTGGGAGCACATTCCAGGACACGGGGAGTCGGACCTGAGTGGGAGCACATTCCAGTGCATGGGGAGTCGGACCTGAGTGGGAGCACATTCCAGGGCATGGAAAGTCGGGCCTGACTGGGAGCACATTCCAGGACACAGGGAGTCAGAGCTGGGTGGGAGCACATTCCATGCCGTGGGGAGTCAGACCTGAGTGGAAGCACATTCCAGGGCGTGGTGAGTCGCGCCTGTGTGGGAGTACATTCCAGGGCAAGGGGGGGTCAGACCTGAGTGGGAGCACATTCCAGGGCATGGGGAGTCAGACCTGAGTGGGAGCACATTCCAGGGCGTGGGGAGTCGGACCTGAGTGGGAGCACATTCCACGGCGTGAGGAGTCGGAACTGAGTGGGAGCACGTTCCAGGATGTGGGTACTCAGAGCTGAGTGGGAGCACATTCCAGGGCGTGAGGAGTCGGACCTGAGTGGGAGCACATTCCAGGACACAGGGAGTCAGAGCTGGGTGGGAGCACATTCCATGCCGTGGGGAGTCAGACCTGAGTGGAAGCACATTCCAGGGCGTGGTGAGTCGCGACTGTGTGGGAGTACATTCCAGGGCAAGGGGGGGTCAGACCTGAGTGGGAGCACATTCAAGGGCATGGGGAGTCAGACCTGAGTGGGAGCACATTCCAGGGCGTGGGGAGTCGGACCTGAGTGGGAGCACATTCCACGGCGTGAGGAGTCGGACCTGAGTGGGAGCACGTTCCAGGATGTGGGTACTCAGAGCTGAGTGGGAGCACATTCCAGGGCGTGAGGAGTCGGAACTGAGTGGGAGCACATTCCAGGGCAAGTGAAGTCGGGCCTGAGTGGGAGCACATTCCAGTACACGGGGAGTCGGGCCTGAGGGGGAGCACATTCCACGGCGTGAGGAGTCGGACCTGAGTGGGTGCACTTTCCAGGGCATGGGGAGTCGGACCTGAGTGGGAGCACTTTCCACGGCACGGGGAGTCGGACCTGAGTGGGAGCACATTCCAGGGTGAGAGAAGTCGGACCTCAGTGGGAGCAGATTCCAGCGCGTGGGGAGTCAGACCTGACTGGGAACACATTCCAGGGCGTGAAGAGTCAGACCTGAGTGGGAGCACATTCCAGGGCATGGGGAGTCGGACCTGAGTGGGAGCACGTTCCAGGGCATGGGGAGTCGGTCCTGAGTGGGAGCTGATTCCAGGGCGAGATGAGTCGGACCTGATTGGGAAAACATTCCAGGACATGGGGAGTCAGACCTGAGTGGGAGCACATTCCAGGGCATGTGAAGTCGGGCCTGAGTGGGAGCACATTCCAGGATTCGGGGAGTCGGACCTGAGTGGGAGCACAGTCCAGTGCGTGGGGAGTCGGACCTGAGTGGGAACACATTCCAGGGCGTGGGGAGTAGGGCCTGAGTGGGAGCACATTCCACGGCGTGAGGAGTCGGACCTGAGTGGGTGCACTTTCCAGGGCATGGGGAGTCGGACCTGAGTGGGAGCACTTTCCAGGGCATGGGGAGTCAGACCTGAGTGGGAGCACATTCCAGTGTGAGAGAAGTCGGACCTCAGTGGGAGCAGATTCCAGCGCATGGTGAGTCAGACCTGACTGGGAAAACATTCCAGGGCGTGAAGAGTCAGACCTGAGTGGGAGCACATTCCAACGTATGGAGAGTCAGACCTGGGTGGGAGCACATTCCAGGACGTGAGGAGTCGGACCTGAGTGGAAGAACATTCCAGGGGGTGAGGAGTCGGACCTGAGTGGAGGAACATTCCAGGGCGTGGGGAGTCGGACCTGAGTGGGAGCACATTCCACGGCGTGAGGAGTCGGACCTGAGTGGGAGCATATTCCAGGGCGTGAGGAATCGGACCTGAGTGGGAGCACATTCCAGGGCATGGGAAGTCGGACCTGAGTGGGAGCACTTTCCAAGACATGGGGAATCGTACCTGAGTGGGAGCACATTCCAGTACAAAAGGAATCGGACCTGAGTAGGAGCACAATGCAGGACTTGAGACCATCAGACCTGAAGGGGAGCACATTCCAGGGCGAGATGAGTCGGACCTGATTGGGAAAACTTTCCAGGAAATGGGGGAGTCAGACCTGAGTGGGAGCACATTCCAGGGCATGTGAAGTCGGGCCTGAGTGGGAGCACATTCAAGGACACGGGGAGTCGGACCTGAGTGGGAGCACATTCCAGGGCGTGGGGAGTCGGGCCTGAGGGGGAGCACATTCCACGGCGTGAGGAGTCGGACTTGAGTGGGTGCACTTTCCTGGGCATGGGGGGTCGGACCTGAGTGGGAGCACTTTCCAGGGCACGGGGAGTCGGACCTGAGTGGGAGCACATTCCAGGGTGAGAGAAGTCGGACCTCAGTGGGAGCAGATTCCAGCGCGTGGGGAGTCAGAACTGACTGGAAACACATTCCAGGGCGTGAAAAGTCGGACCTGAGTGGGAGCACATTCCAGGGCATGGGGAGTCAGACCTGAGTGGGAAAACGTTCCAGGGCATGGGGAGTCGGACCTGAGTGGGAGCTGATTCCAGGGCGAGATGAGTCGGACCTGATTGGGAAAACATTCCAGGCCATGAGGGAGTCAGACCTGAGTGGGAGCACATTCCAGGGCATGTGAAGTCGGGCCTGAGTGGGAGTACATTCCAGGACTCGGGGAGTCGGACCTGAGTGGGAGCACATTCCAGGACATGTGAAGTCGGGCCTGAGTGGGAGCACATTCCAGGACTCGGGGAGTCGGACCTGACTGGGAGCACATTCCAGTGCGTGGGGAGTCGGGCCTGAGTGGGAACACATTCCAGGGCGTGGGGAGTCGGGCCTGAGTGGGAGCACATTCCACGGCGTGAGGAGTCAGACCTGAGTGGGTGCACTTTCCAGGGCATGGGGAGTCGGACCTGAGTGGGTGCACTTTCCAGGGCATGGGGAGTCGGACCTGAGTAGGAGCACTTTCCAGTGTGAGAGAAGTCGGACCTCAGTGGGAGCAGATTCCAGCGCGTGGGGAGTCAGTCCTGACTGGGAACACATTCCAGGGCGTGAAGAGTCAGACCTGAGTGGGAGCACATTCTAACGTTTGGGGAGTCAGACCTGGGTGGGAGCACATTCCAGGACGTGGGGAGTCAGACATGTGTGGGAGCACATTCCAGGACGTGAGGAGTCGGACCTGAGTGGAAGAACATTCCAGGGCGTGAAGAGTCGGACCTGAGTGGAAGAACATTCCAGGGCGTGGGGAGTCGGACCTGAATGGGAGCACATTCCACGGCGTGAGGAGTCAGACCTGAGTGGGAGCACATTCCAGGGCGTGAGGAGTCGGATCTGAGTGGCAGCTCATTCCACGGCGTGAGGAATCGGACCTGAGTGGGAGCATATTCTAGGGCTTGGGTAGTCCGACCTGTGTGGGAGCACATTTCATTGTGAGAAAAGTCGGACCTGAGTGGGAGCACATTCCAGCATGTGAGGAGTCAGACCTGAGTGGGAGCCCATTCCATGGCGTTGGGGTGTCAGACCTGAGTGGGAGCACATTCCAGGGCATGTGAAGTCGGGCCTGAGTGGGAGCACATTCCAGGACTCGGGGAGTCGGACCTGAGTGGGAGCACATTCCAGTGCGTGGGGAGTCGGACCTGAGTGGGAGCACATTCCAGGGCGTGGGGAGTCGGGCCTGAGTGGGAGCACATTCCAGGGCATGGGGAGTCGGACCTGAGTGGCAGCACATTCCAGTGGCTGAGGAGTCGGACCTGAGAGGGAGCACATTCCAGGGCATGGGGAATCATACCTGAGTGGGAGCACATTCCAGGACATATGGAATCGGACCTGAGTAAGAGCACAATGCAGGGCGTGGGTCATCAGACCTGAATGGGAGCACATTCCAGGGCAAGAGGAGTCGGACCTGAGTGGGAAAACATTCCAGGCCATGGGGAGTCAGACCTGAGTGGGAGCACATTCCAGGACATGTGAAGTCGGGCCTGAGTGGGAGCACATTCCAGGACTTGGGGAGTCAGACATGTGTGGGAGCACATTCCAGGACGTGAGGAGTCGGACCTGAGTGGAAGAACATTCCAGGGCGTGAGGAGTCGGACCTGAGTGGAAGTACATTCCAGGGCGTGGGGAGTCGGACCTGAGTGGGAGCACATTCCACGGCGTGAGGAGTCAGGCCTGAGTGGGAACACATTCCAGGGCGTGAGGAGTCGGATCTGAGTGGGAGCTCATTCCACGGCGTGAGGAATCGGACCTGAGTGGGAGCATATTCTAGGGCTTGGGGAGTCCAACCTGTGTGGGAGCACATTCCAGTGCGAGAGAAGTCAGACCTGAGTGGGAGCACATTCCAGCATGTGGGGAGTCAGACCTGAGTGGGAGCCCATTGCATGGCATTGGGGAGTCAGACCTGAGTGGGAGCACATTCCAGGGCATGGGGGAGTCAGATCTGAGTGGGTGCTCATTCCAGGGCATGAGGAGTCGGACCTGAGTGGGAGAACATTCCAGGACATGGGGAATCGGACCTAAGTGGGAGCACATTCCAGGGCGTGGGAAGTCGGGCCTGGATGGGAGCCCATTCCAGGGTCTGGGTAATCAGACCTGAGTGTGAGCACATTCCAGGGCATGGGGATCGGACATGAGTGGGAGCACATTCCACGGCGTGAGGAGTCGGCCCTGAGTGGGAGCACATTCCAGAGCGTGGGAAGTGAGGCCTGAGTGGGAGCACATTCCAGGACACAGGGAGTCAGAGCTGGGTGGGAGAACATTCCATGCCGTGGGGAGTCAGTCCTGAGTGGAAGCACATTCCAGGGCGTGGTGAGTCGCGCCTGAGTGGGAGCACATTCCAGAGCAAGGGGGTGTCAGACCTGAGTGGGAGCACATTCCAGGGCGTGGGGAGCTGGACCTGAGTGGGAGCACATTTCAGCGCGTGGGGAGTCGGACCTGAGTGGGAGCACATTCCGGGGCATGGGAAGTAGGTCCTGAGTGGGATCACATTCCAGGACATGGGGAATCGTACCTGAGTGGGAGCACATTCCAGGACATGGGGAATTGGACCTGAGTAGGAGCACAATGCAGGACGTGAGACCATCAGACCTGAAGGGGAGCACATTCCAACGCGAGAGGAGTCGGACCTGATTGGGAAAACTTTCCAGGAAATGGGGGAGTCAGACCTGAGTGGGAGCACATTCCAGGACACGGGGAGTCGGACCTGAGTGGGAGCACATTCCAGTGCATGGGGAGTCGGACCTGAGTGGGAGCACATTCCAGGGCATGGAAAGTCGGGCCTGACTGGGAGCACATTCCAGGACACAGGGAGTCAGAGCTGGGTGGGAGCACATTCCATGCCGTGGGGAGTCAGACCTGAGTGGAAGCACATTCCAGGGCGTGGTGAGTCGCGCCTGTGTGGGAGTACATTCCAGGGCAAGGGGGGGTCAGACCTGAGTGGGAGCACATTCCAGGGCATGGGGAGTCAGACCTGAGTGGGAGCACATTCCAGGGCGTGGGGAGTCGGACCTGAGTGGGAGCACATTCCACGGCGTGAGGAGTCGGACCTGAGTGGGAGCACGTTCCAGGATGTGGGTACTCAGAGCTGAGTGGGAGCACATTCCAGGGCGTGAGGAGTCGGGCCTGAGTGGGAGCACATTCCAGGACACAGGGAGTCAGAGCTGGGTGGGAGCACATTCCATGCCGTGGGGAGTCAGACCTGAGTGGAAGCACATTCCAGGGCGTGGTGAGTCGCGCCTGTGTGGGAATACATTCCAGGGCAAGGGGGGGTCAGACCTGAGTGGGAGCACATTCCAGGGCATGGGGAGTCAGTCCTGAGTGGGAGCACATTCCAGGGCGTGGGGAGTCGGACCTGAGTGGGAGCACATTCCACGGCGTGAGGAGTCGGACCTGAGTGGGAGCACGTTCCAGGATGTGGGTACTCAGAGCTGAGTGGGAGCACATTCCAGGGCGTGAGGAGTCGGACCTGAGTGGGAGCACATTCCAGGGCAAGTGAAGTCAGGCCTGAGTGGGAGCACATTCCAGTACACGGGGAGTCGGACCTGAGTGGGAGCACATTCCAGGGCGTGGGGAGTCGGGCCTGAGGGGGAGCACATTCCACGGCGTGAGGAGTCGGTCCTGAGTGGGTGCACTTTCCAGGGCATGGGGAGTCGGACCTGAGTGGGAGCACTTTCCAGGGCACGGGGAGTCGGACCTGAGTGGGTGCACATTCCAGGGTGAGAGAAGTCGGACCTCAGTGGGAGCAGATTCCAGCGCGTGGGGAGTCAGACCTGACTGGGAACACATTCCAGGGTGTGAAGAGTCAGACCTGAGTGGGAGCACATTCCAGGGCATGGGGAGTCGGACCTGAGTGGGAGCACGTTCCAGGGCATGGGGAGTCGGTCCTGAGTGGGAGCTGATTCCAGGGCGAGATGAGTCGGACCTGATTGGGAAAACATTCCAGAACATGGGGGAGTCAGACCTGAGTGGGAGCACATTCCAGGGCATGTGAAGTCGGGCCTGAGTGGGAGCACATTCCAGGATTCGGGGAGTCGGACCTGAGTGGGAGCACAGTCCAGTGCGTGGGGAGTCGGACCTGAGTGGGAACACATTCCAGGGCGTGGGGAGTCGGGCCTGAGTGGGAGCACATTCCACGGCGTGAGGAGTCGGACCTGAGTGGGTGCACTTTCCAGGGCATGGGGAGTCGGACCTGAGTGGGAGCACTTTCCTGGGCATGGGGAGTCAGACCTGAGTGGGAGCACATTCCAGTGTGAGAGAAGTCGGACCTCAGTGGGAGCAGATTCCAGCGCGTGGTGAGTCAGACCTGACTGGGAAAACATTCCAGGGCGTGAAGAGTCAGACCTGAGTCGGAGCACATTCCAACGTATGGGGAGTCAGACCTGGGTGGGAGCACATTCCAGGACGTGAGGAGTCGGACCTGAGTGGAAGAACATTCCAGGGGGTGAGGAGTCGGACCTGAGTGGAGGAACATTCCAGGGCGTGGGGAGTCGGACCTGAGTGGGAGTACATTCCACGGCGTGAGGAGTCGGACCTGAGTGGGAGCATATTCCAGGGCGTGAGGAATCGGACCTGAGTGGGAGCACATTCCAGGGCATGGGAAGTCGGACCTGAGTGGGAGCACTTTCCAAGACATGGGGAATCGTACCTGAATGGGAGCACATTCCAGTACATAAGGAATCGGACCTGAGTAGGAGCACAATGCGGGACGTGAGACCATCAGACCTGAAGGGGAGCACATTCCAACGCGAGAGGAGTCGGACCTGATTGGGAAAACTTTCCAGGAAATGGGGGAGTCAGACCTGAGTAGGAGCACATTCCAGGGCATGTGAAGTCGGGCCTGAGTGGGAGCACATTCCAGGACACGGGGAGTCGGACCTGAGTGGGAGCACATTCCAGGGCGTGGGGAGTCGGGCCTGAGGGGGAGCACATTCCACGGCGTGAGGAGTCGGACTTGAGTGGGTGCACTTTCCTGGGCATGGGGGGTCGGACCTGAGTGGGAGCACTTTCCAGGGCACGGGGAGTCGGACCTGAGTGGGAGCACATTCCAGGGTGAGAGAAGTCGGACCTCAGTGGGAGCAGATTCCAGCGCGTGGGGAGTCAGAACTGACTGGAAACACATTCCAGGGCGTGAAAAGTCGGACCTGAGTGGGAGCACATTCCAGGGCATGGGGAGTCAGACCTGAGTGGGAAAACGTTCCAGGGCATGGGGAGTCGGACCTGAGTGGGAGCTGATTCCAGGGCGAGATGAGTCGGACCTGATAGGGAAAACATTCCAGGCCATGGGGGAGTCAGACCTGAGTGGGAGCACATTCCAGGGCATGTGAAGTCGGGCCTGAGTGGGAGTACATTCCAGGACTCGAGGAGTCGGACCTGAGTGGGAGCAAATTCCATGGCGTGGGGAGTCGGACCTGAGTGGAAGAACATTCCAGGGGGTGAGGAGTCGGACCTGAGTGGGAGCCCATTCCACGGTGTGAGGAGTCGGACCTGAGTGGGAGCACATTCCACGGTGTGAGGAGTCGGACCTGAGTGGGTGCACTTTCCAGGGCATGGGGTGTCGGACCTGAGTGGGAGCACTTTCCAGGGCATGGGGAGTCGGACCTGAGTGGGAGCACATTGCAGTGTGAGAGAAGTCGGACCTCAGTGGAAGCAGATTCCAGCGCGTGGGAAGTCAGACCTGACTGAAAAAACATTCCAGGGCGTGAAGAGTCAGACCTGACTGGGAGCACATTCTAATGTGTGGGGAGTCAGACCTGGGTGGGAGCACATTCCAGGACGTGGGGAGTCAGACATGTGTGGGAGCACATTCCAGGACGTGAGGAGTCGGACCTGAGTGGAAGAACATTCCAGGGCATGGGGAGTCGGACCTGAGTCGGAGCACATTCCACGGCGTGAGGAGTCGGACCTGAGTGGGAGCATATTCCAGGGCGTGAGGAGTCAGACCTGAGTGGGAGCACATTCCAGTGCATGGGAAGTCGGACCTGAGTGGGAGCACATTCCAGGACATGGGGAATCGTACCTGAGTGGGAGCACATTCCAGGACATAGGGAATCGGACCTGAGTAGGAGCACAATGCAGGGCGTGGGGGCATCAGACCTGAATGGGAGTACATTCCAGGGCAAGAGGAGTCGGATCTGAGTGGGAAAACATTCCAGGCCATGGGGAGTCAGACCTGAGTGGGAGCACATTCCAGGACATGTGAAGTCGGGCCTGAGTGGGAGCACATTCCAGGACTCGGGGAGTCGGACCTGAGTGGGAGCACATTCCAGTGCGTGGGAGTCGGACCTGAGTGGGAACACATTCCAGGGCGTGGGGAGTCGGGCCTGAGTGGGAGCACATTCCACGGCGTGAGGAGTCGGACCTGAGTGGGTGCACTTTCCAGGGCATGGGGAGTCGGACCTGAGTAGGAGCACTTTCCAGTGTGAGAGAAGTCGGACCTCAGTGGGAGCAGATTCCAGCGCGTGGGGAGTCAGTCCTGACTGGGAACACATTCCAGGGCGTGAAGAGTCAGACCTGAGTGGGAGCACATTCTAACGTGTGGGGAGTCAGACCTGGGTGGGAGCACGTTCCAGGACGTGGGGAGTCAGACATGTGTGGGAGCACATTCCAGGACGTGAGGAGTCGGACCTGAGTGGAAGAACATTCCAGGGCGTGAAGAGTCGGACCTGAGTGGAAGAACATTCCAGGGCGTGGGGCGTCGGACCTGAATGGGAGCACATTCCACGGCGTGAGGAGTCAGACCTGAGTGGGAGCACATTCCAGGGCGTGAGGAGTCGGATCTGAGTGGGATCTCATTCCACGGCGTGAGGAATCGGACCTGAGTGGGAGCATATTCTAGGGCTTGGGTAGTCCGACCTGTGTGGGAGCACATTTCATTGTGAGAGAAGTCGGACCTGAGTGGGAGCACATTCCAGCATGTGAGGAGTCAGACCTGAGTGGGAGCCCATTCCATGGCGTTGGGGTGTCAGACCTGAGTGGCAGCACATTCCAGGGCATGGGGAGTCGGGCCTGAGTGGGAATATATTCCAGGGCAATGGGGAGTCAGATGTGAGTGGGTGCTCATTCCAGGGCATGGGGAGTCGGACCTGAGTGGGAGAACATTCCAGGACATGGGGAATCGGACCTAAGTGGGAGCACATTCCAGGGCGTGGGAAGTCGGGCCTGGATGGGAGCACATTCCAGGGCGTGGGTAATCAGACCTGAGAGTGAGCACATTCCAGGGCATGGGGAGTCGGACCTGAGTGGGAGCACATTCCACGGCGTGAGGGGTCGGACCTGAGTGGGAGCACATTCCAGGACACAGGGAGTCAGAGCTGGGTGGGAGCACATTCCATGCCGTGGGGAGTCAGACCTGAGTGGAAGCACATTCCAGGGCGTGGTGAGTCGCGCCTGAGTGGGAGTACATTCCAGGGCAAGGGGGGGTCAGACCTGAGTGGGAGCACATTCCAGGGCATGGGGAGTCAGACCTGAGTGGGAGCACATTCCAGGGCGTGGGGAGTCGGACCTGAGTGGGAGCACATTCCACGGCGTGAGGAGTCGGACCTGAGTGGGAGCACGTTCCAGGACGTGGGTACTCAGACCTGAGTGGGAGCACATTCCAGGGCGTGAGGAGTCGGACCTGAGTGGGAGCACATTCCAGGGCAAGTGAAGTCGGGCCTGAGTGGGAGCACATTTCAATACACGGGGAGTCGGACCTGAGTGGGAGCACATTCCAGGGCGTGGGGAGTCGGGCCTGAGGGGGAGCAGATTCCACGGCGTGAGGAGTCGGACCTGAGTGGGTGCACTTTCCAGGGCATGGGGAGTCGGACCTGAGTGGGAGCACTTTCCAGGGCACGGGGAGTCGGACCTGAGTGGGAGCACATTCCAGGGTGAGAGAAGTCGGACCTCAGTGGGAGCAGATTCCAGCGCGTGGGGAGTCAGACCTGACTGGGAACACATTCCAGGGCGTGAAGAGTCAGACCTGAGTGGGAGCACATTCCAGGGCATGGGGAGTCGGACCTGAGTGGGAGCACGTTCCAGGGCATGGGGAGTCGGTCCTGAGTGGGAGCTGATTCCAGGGCGAGATGAGTCGGACCTGATTGGGAAAACATTCCAGGACATGGGGGAGTCAGACCTGAGTGGGAGCACATTCCAGGGCATGTGAAGTCGGGCCTGAGTGGGAACACATTCCAGGGCGTGGGGAGTCGGGCCTGAGTGGGAGCACATTCCACGGCGTGAGGAGTCGGACATGAGTGGGTGCACTTTCCAGGGCATGGGGAGTCGGACCTGAGTGGGAGCACTTTCCAGGGCATGGGGAGTGAAACCTGAGTGGGAGCACATTCCAGTGTGAGAGAAGTCGGACCTCAGTGGGAGCAGATTCCAGCGCGTGGGGAGTCAGACCTGCCTGGGAAAACATTCCAGGGCGTGAAGAGTCAGACCTGAGTGGGAGCACATTCTAACGTGTGGGGAGTCAGACCTGGGTGGGAGCACATTCCAGGACGTGAGGAGTCGGACCTGAGTGGAAGAACATTCCAGGGGGTGAGGAGTCGGACCTGAGTGGAGGAACATTCCAGGGCGTGGGGAGTCGGACCTGAGTGGGAGCACATTCCACGGCGTGAGGAGTCGGACCTGAGTGGGAGCATATTCCAGGGCGTGAGGAATCGGACCTGAGTGGGAGCACATTCCAGGGCATGGGGAGTCGGACCTGAGTGGGAGCACATTCCAAGACATGGGGAATCGTACCTGAGTGGGAGCACATTCCAGGACATAAGGAAACGGACCTGAGTAGGAGCACAATGCAGGGCGTGGGGGTGTCAGACCTGAATGGGAGCACATTCCAGGGCAAGAGGAGTCCGACCTGAGTGGGAAAACATTCCAGGCCATGGGCGAGTCAAACCTGAGTGGGAGCACATTCCAGGGCATGGGGAGTCGGTTTTGAGTGGGAGTACATTCCAGGGCGAGAGGAGGCGGACCTGCGTGGGAGAACATTCCAGCATGTGGGGAGTCAGACCTGAGTGGGAGCCCATTCCATGGCATTGGGGAGTCAGACCTGAGTGGGAGCACATTCCAGGGCATGGGGAGTCGGGCCTGAGTGGGAATATATTCCAGGGCATGGGGGAGTCGGATCTGAGTGGGAGCTCATTCCAGGGCATGCGGAGTCGGACCTGAGTGGGAGAACATTCCAGGACATGGGGAATCGGACCTGAGTGGGAGCACATTCCAGGGCGTGGGAAGTCGGTCCTCGATGGGAGCACAATCCAGGGCATGGGTAATCAGACCTGAGTGTGAGCACATTCCAGGGCATGGGGAGTCGGACCTGAGTGGGAGCACATTCCACGGCGTGAGAAGTCGGACCTGAGTGGGAGCACGTTCCAGGACGTGGGGACTCAGACCTGAGTGGGAGCACATTCCAGGGCAAGGTGAGTCTGACCTGAGTGGGAGAACATTTCAGGGCGTGGGGCCTCAGAACTGAGTGGGAGCACATTCCACGGCATGAGGAGTCGGCCCTGAGTGGGAGCACATTCCAACCTGTAGGGATTCAGACCTGGGTGGGAGCACATTCCAGGGCGTGGGGAGTTGGAAATGAGTCGGAGCACATTCCAGGGTGTGAGGTGTCGGACCTGAGTGGATGAACTTCCTGGGCGTGGGGTGTCGGACCTTTGTGGGAGCATATTCCAGGGCATGGGGGAGTCAGAACTGAGTGGGAACACATTCCAGGGCATGGGGAGTCTGACCTGAGTGGGAGCATATTTCAGGAAGTGGGGAGTTGGACCTGAGTAGGAGCACATTCAAGGGCGTGGGGAGCTGCACCTGAGTGGGAGCACATTCCAGGGCGTGCGGATCTGGACCTGAGTGGGAGCACATTCCGGGCATGGGGAGCCAGATCTGAGTGGTAGCACATTCCAGGCCGTGGAGAGTTGGACCTGAGTGGGAGCACATTTCAGCACGTGGGGAGTCGGACCGGAGTGGGAGCACATTCCAGGGCATAGGAAGTAGGACCTGAGTGGGATCACATTCCAGGACATGGGGAATCGTACCTGAGTGGGAGCACATTCCAGGACATGGGGAATTGGACCTGAGCAGGAGCACAATGCAGGGCGGGAGAGCGTCAGACCTGAATGGGAGCACATTCCAACGCGAGAGGAGTCGGACCTGATTGGAAAACTTTCCAGGAAATGGGGGAGTCAGACCTGAGTGGGAGCACATTCCAGGGCATGTGAAGTCGGGCCTGAGTGGGAGCACATTCCAGGACACGGGGAGTCGGACCTGAGTGGGAGCACATTCCAGTGCATGGGGAGTCGGACCTGACTGGGAGCACATTCCAGAGCGTGGGGAGTCGGGCCTGAGGGGGAGCACATTCCACGGCGTGAGGAGTCGGACCTGAGTGGGTGCACTTTCCAGGGCATGGGGAGTCGGACCTGAGTGGGAGCACTTTCCAGGGCACGGGGAGTCGGACCTGAGTGGGAGCACATTCCAGGGTGAGAGAAGTCGGACCTCAGTGGGAGCAGATTCCAGCGCGTGGGGAGTCAGACCTGACTGGAAACACATTCCAGGGCGTGAAGAGTCGGACCTGAGTGGGAGCACATTCCAGGGCATGGGGAGTCGGACATGAGTGGGAAAACGTTCCAGGCCATGGGGGAGTCAGACCTGAGTGTGAGCACATTCCAGGGCATGTGAAGTCGGGCCAGAGTGGGAGTACATTCCAGGACTCGGGGAGTCGGACCTGAGTGGGAGCACATTCCAGTGCGTGGGGAGTCGGACCTGAGTGGGAGCATATTCCACGGCGTGAGGAGTCAGGCCTGAGTGGGAACACATTCCAGGGCGTGAGGAGTCGGATCTGAGTGGGAGCTCATTCCACGGCGTGAGGAATCGGACCTGAGTGGGAGCATATTCTAGGGCTTGGGGAGTCCAACCTGTGTGGGAGCACATTCCAGTGCGAGAGAAGTCAGACCTGAGTGGGAGCACATTCCAGCATGTGGGGAGTCAGACCTGAGTGGGAGCCCATTGCATGGCGTTGGGGAGTCAGACCTGAGTGGGAGCACATTCCAGGGCATGGGGGAGTCAGATCTGAGTGGGTGCTCATTCCAGAGCATGGGGAGTCGGACCTGAGTGGGAGAACATTCCAGGACATGGGGAATCGGACCTAAGTGGGAGCACATTCCAGGGCGTGGGAAGTCGGGCCTGGATGGGAGCCCATTCCAGGGTCTGGGTAATCAGACCTGAGTGTGAGCACATTCCAGGGCATGGGGATCGGACATGAGTGGGAGCACATTCCACGGCGTGAGGAGTCGGACCTGAGTGGGAGCACATTCCAGGGCGTGGGAAGTGAGGCCTGAGTGGGAGCACATTCCAGGACACAGGGAGTCAGAGCTGGGTGGGAGAACATTCCATGCCGTGGGGAGTCAGTCCTGAGTGGAAGAACATTCCAGGGGGTGAGGAGTCGGACCTGAGTGGAGGAACATTCCAGGGCGTGGGGAGTCGGACCTGAGTGGGAGCACATTCCACGGCGTGAGGAGTCGGACCTGAGTGGGAGCATATTCCAGGGCGTGAGGAATCGGACCTGAGTGGGAGCACATTCCAGGGCATGGGAAGTCGGACCTGAGTGGGAGCACTTTCCAAGACATGGGGAATCGTACCTGAGTGGGAGCACATTCCAGTACATAAGGAATCGGACCTGAGTAGGAGCACAATGCAGGACGTGAGACCATCAGACCTGAAGGGGAGCACATTCCAACGCGAGAGGAGTCGGACCTGATTGGGAAAACCTTCCAGGAAATGGGGGAGTCAGACCTGAGTGGGAGCACATTCCAGGGCATGTGAAGTCGGGCCTGAGTGGGAGCACATTCCAGGACACGGGGAGTCGGTCCTGAGTGGGAGCACATTCCAGGGCGTGGGGAGTCGGGCCTGAGGGGGAGCACATTCCACGGCGTGAGGAGTCGGACTTGAGTGGGTGCACATTCCTGGGCATGGGGGGTCGGACCTGAGTGGGAGCACTTTCCAGGGCACGGGGAGTCGGACCTGAGTGGGAGCACATTCCAGGGTGAGAGAAGTCGGACCTCAGTGGGAGCAGATTCTAGCGCGTGGGGAGTCAGAACTGACTGGAAACACATTCCAGGGCGTGAAAAGTCGGACCTGAGTGGAAGCACATTCCAGGGCATGGGGAGTCAGACCTGAGTGGGAAAACGTTCCAGGGCATGGGGAGTCGGACCTGAGTGGGAGCTGATTCCAGGGCAAGATGAGTCGGACCTGATAGGGAAAACATTCCAGGCCATGGGGGAGTCAGACCTGAGTGGGAGCACATTCCAGGGCATGTGAAGTCGGGCCTGAGTGGGAGTACATTCAAGGACTCGGGGAGTCGGACCTGAGTGGGAGCAAATTCCATGGCGTGGGGAGTCGGACCTGAGAGGAAGAACATTCCAGGGGGTGAGGAGTCGGACCTGAGTGGGAGCACATTCCACGGTGTGAGGAGTCGGACCTGAGTGGGTGCACTTTCCAGGGCATGGGGTGTCGGACCTGAGTGGGAGCACTTTCCAGGGCATGGGGAGTCGGACCTGAGTGGGAGCACATTCCAGTGTGAGAGAAGTCGGACCTCAGTGGAAGCAGATTCCAGCGCGTGGGAAGTCAGACCTGACTGAAAAAACATTCCAGGGCATGAAGAGTCAGACCTGAGTGGGAGCACATTCTAATGTGTGGGGAGTCAGACCTGGGTGGGAGCACATTCCAGGACGTGGGGAGTCAGACATGTGTGGGAGCACATTCCAGGACGTGAGGAGTCGGACCTGAGTGGAAGAACATTCCAGGGCATGGGGAGTCGGACCTGAGTCGGAGCACATCCAGGGCGTGAGGAGTCGGACCTGAGTGGCAGCACATTCCAGGGCATGGGGAGTCGGACCTGAGTGGGAGCATATTCCAGGGCGTGAGGAGTCAGACCTGAGTGGGAGCACATTCCAGTGCATGGGAAGTCGGACCTGAGTGGGAGCACATTCCAGGACATGGGGAATCGTACCTGAGTGGGAGCACATTCCAGGACATAGGGAATCGGACCTGAGTAGGAGCACAATGCAGGGCGTGGGGGCATCAGACCTGAATGGGAGCACATTCCAGGGCAAGAGGAGTCGGACCTGAGTTGGAAAACATTCCAGGCCATGGGGAGTCAGACCTGAGTGGGAGCACATTCCAGGACATGTGAAGTCGGGCCTGAGTGGGAGCACATTCCAGGACTCGGGGAGTCGGACCTGAGTGGGAGCACATTCCAGTGCGTGGGGAGTCGGACCTGAGTGGGAACACATTCCAGGGCGTGGGGAGTCGGGCCTGAGTGGGAGCACATTCCACGGCGTGAGGAGTCGGACCTGAGTGGGTGCACTTTCCAGGGCATGGGGAGTCGGACCTGAGTAGGAGCACTTTCCAGTGTGAGAGAAGTCGGACCTCAGTGGGAGCAGATTCCAGCGCGTGGGGAGTCAGTCCTGACTGGGAACACATTCCAGGGCGTGAAGGGTCAGACCTGAGTGGGAGCACATTCTAACGTGTGGGGAGTCAGACCTGGGTGGGAGCACATTCCAGGACGTGGGGAGTCAGACATGTGTGGGAGCACATTCCAGGACGTGAGGAGTCGGACCTGAGTGGAAGAACATTCCAGGGCGTGAAGAGTCGGACCTGAGTGGAAGAACATTCCAGGGCGTGGGGAGTCGGACCTGAATGGGAGCACATTCCACGGCGTGAGGAGTCAGACCTGAGTGGGAGCACATTCCAGGGCGTGAGGAGTCGGATCTGAGTGGGATCTCATTCCACGGCGTGAGGAATCGGACCTGAGTGGGAGCATATTCTAGGGCTTGGGTAGTCCGACCTGTGTGGGAGCTCATTTCATTGTGAGAGAAGTCGGACCTGAGTGGGAGCACATTCCAGCATGTGAGGAGTCAGACCTGAGTGGGAGCCCATTCCATGGCGTTGGGGTGTCAGACCTGAGAGGCAGCACATTCCAGGGCATGGGGAGTCGGGCCTGAGTGGGAATATATTCCAGGGCATGGGGGAGTCAGATCTGAGTGGGAGCTCATTCCAGGGCATGGGGAGTCGGACCTGAGTGGGAGAACATTCCAGGACATGGGGAATCGGACCTAAGTGGGAGCACATTCCAGGGCGTGGGAAGTCGGGCCTGGATGGGAGCACATTCCAGGGCGTGGGTAATCAGACCTGAGAGTGAGCACATTCCAGGGCATGGGGAGTCGGACCTGAGTGGGAGCACATTCCAGGGCGTGAGGGGTCGGACCTGAGTGGGAGCACATTCCAGGGCGTGGAAAGTCGGGCCTGAGTGGGAGCACATTCCAGGACACAGGGAGTCAGAGCTGGGTGGGAGCACATTCCATGCCGTGGGGAGTCAGACCTGAGTGGAAGCACATTCCAGGGCGTGGTGAGTCGCACCTGAGTGGGAGTACATTCCAGGGCAAGGGGGGGTCAGACCTGAGTGGGAGCACATTCCAGGGCATGGGGAGTCAGACCTGAGTGGGAGCACATTCCAGGGCGTGGGGAGTCGGACCTGAGTGGGAGCACATTCCACGGCGTGAGGAGTTGGACCTGAGTGGGAGCACGTTCCAGGACGTGGGTACTCAGACCTGAGTAGGAGCACATTCCAGGGCGTGAGGAGTCGGACCTGAGTGGGAGCACATTCCAGGGCAAGTGAAGTCGGGCCTGAGTGGGAGCACATTTCAATACACGGGGAGTCGGACCTGAGTGGGAGCACATTCCAGGGCGTGGGGAGTCGGGCCTGAGGGGGAGCACATTCCACGGCGTGAGGAGTCGGACCTGAGTGGGTGTACTTTCCAGGGCATGGGGAGTCGGACCTGAGTGGGAGCACTTTCCAGGGCACGGGGAGTCGGACCTGAGTGGGAGCACATTCCAGGGTGAGAGAAGTCGGACCTCAGTGGGAGCAGATTCCAGCGCGTGGGGAGTCAGACCTGACTGGGAACACATTCCAGGGCGTGAAGAGTCAGACCTGAGTGGGAGCACATTCCAGGGCATGGGGAGTCGGACCTGAGTGGGAGCTGATTCCAGGGCGAGATGAGTCGGACCTGATTGGGAAAACATTCCAGGACATGGGGGAGTCAGACCTGAGTGGGAGCACATTCCAGGGCATGTGAAGTCGGGCCTGAGTGGGAACACATTCCAGGGCGTGGGGAGTCGGGCCTGAGTGGGAGCACATTCCACGGCGTGAGGAGTCGGACATGAGTGGGTGCACTTTCCAGGGCATGGGGAGTCGGACCTGAGTGGGAGCAATTTCCAGGGCATGGGGAGTCAAACCTGAGTGGGAGCACATTCCAGTGTGAGAGAAGTCGGACCTCAGTGGGAGCAGATTCCAGCGCGTGGGGAGTCAGACCTGACTGGGAAAACATTCCAGGGCGTGAAGAGTCAGACCTGAGTGGGAGCACATTCTAACGTGTGGGGAGTCAGACCTGGGTGGGAGCACATTCCAGGACGTGAGGAGTCGGACCTGAGTGGAAGAACATTCCAGGGGGTGAGGAGTCGGACCTGAGTTGAGGAACATTCCAGGGCGTGGGGAGTCGGACCTGAGTGGGAGCACATTCCACGGCGTGAGGAGTCGGACCTGAGTGGGAGCATATTCCAGGGCGTGAGGAATCGGACCTGAGTGGGAGCACATTCCAGGGCATGGGGAGTCGGACCTGAGTGGGAGCACATTCCAAGACATGGGGAATCGTACCTGAGTGGGAGCACATTCCAGGACATAAGGAAACGGACCTGAGTAGGAGCACAATGCAGGGCGTGGGGCTGTCAGACCTGAATGGGAGCACATTCCAGGGCAAGAGGAGTCGGACCTGAGTGGGAAAACCTTCCAGGCCATGGGCGAGTCAAACCTGAGTGGGAGCACATTCCAGGGCATGGGGAGTCGGTTTTGAGTGGGAGTACATTCCAGGGCGAGAGGAGGCGGACCTGCGTGGGAGAACATTCCAGCATGTGGGGAGTCAGACCTGAGTGGGAGCACATTCCAGGGCATGGGGAGTCGGGCCTGAGTGGGAATATATTCCAGGGCATGGGGGAGTCGGATCTGAGTGGGAGCTCATTCCAGGGCATGCGGAGTCGGACCTGAGTGGGAGAACATTCCAGGACATGGGGAATCGGACCTGAGTGGGAGCACATTCCAGGGCGTGGGAAGTCGGTCCTCGATGGGAGCACAATCCAGGGCATGGGTAATCAGACCTGAGTGTGAGCACATTCCAGGGCATGGGGAGTCGGACCTGAGTGGGAGCACATTCCACGGCGTGAGAAGTCGGACCTGAGTGGGAGCACGTTCCAGGACGTGGGGACTCAGACCTGAGTGGGAGCACATTCCAGGGCAAGGTGAGTCTGACCTGAGTGGGAGAACATTTCAGGGCGTGGGGACTCAGACCTGAGTGGGAGCACATTCCACGGCATGAGGAGTCGGACCTGAGTGGGAGCACATTCCAACCTGTAGGGATTCAGACCTGGGTGGTAGCACATTCCAGGGCGTGGGGAGTTGGAAATGAGTCGGAGCACATTCCAGGGTGTGAGGTGTCGGACCTGAGTGGATGAACTTCCTGGGCGTGGGGTGTCGGACCTTTGTGGGAGCATATTCCAGGGCATGGGGGAGTCAGAACTGAGTGGGAACACATTCCAGGGCATGGGGAGTCTGACCTGAGTGGGAGCATATTTCAGGAAGTGGGGAGTTGGACCTGAGTAGGAGCACATTCAAGGGCGTGGGGAGCTGCACCTGAGTGGGAGCACATTCCAGGGCGTGCGGATCTGGACCTGAGTGGGAGCACATTCCGGGCATGGGGAGCCAGATCTGAGTGGTAGCACATTCCAGGCCGTGGAGAGTTGGACCTGAGTGGGAGCACATTTCAGCACGTGGGGAGTCGGACCGGAGTGGGAGCACATTCCAGGGCATGGGAAGTAGGACCTGAGTGGGATCACATTCCAGGACATGGGGAATCGTACCTGAGTGGGAGCACATTCCAGGACATGGGGAATCGTACCTGAGTGGGAGCACATTCCAGGACATGGGGAATTGGACCTGAGCAGGAGCACAATGCAGGGCGGTAGAGCGTCAGACCTGAATGGGAGCACATTCCAACGCGAGAGGAGTCGGACCTGATTGGAAAACTTTCCAGGAAATGGGGGAGTCAGACCTGAGTGGGAGCACATTCCAGGGCATGTGAAGTCGGGCCTGAGTGGGAGCACATTCCAGGACACGGGGAGTCGGACCTGAGTGGGAGCACATTCCAGTGCATGGGGAGTCGGACCTGACTGGGAGCACATTCCAGAGCGTGGGGAGTCGGGCCTGAGGGGGAGCACATTCCACGGCGTGAGGAGTCGGACCTGAGTGGGTGCACTTTCCAGGGCATGGGGAGTCGGACCTGAGTGGGAGCACGTTCCAGGGCACGGGCAGTCGGACCTGAATGGGAGCACATTCCAGGGTGAGAGAAGTCGGACCTCAGTGGGAGCAGATTCCAGCGCGTGTGGAGTCAGACCTGACTGGAAACACATTCCAGGGCGTGAAGAGTCGGACCTGAGTGGGAAAACGTTCCAGGCCATGGGGGAGTCAGACCTGAGTGTGAGCACATTCCAGGGCATGTGAAGTCGGGCCAGAGTGGGAGTACATTCCAGGACTCGGGGAGTCGGACCTGAGTGGGAGCACATTCCAGTGCGTGGGGAGTCGGACCTGAGTGGGAACACATTCCATGGCGTGTGGAGTCGGACCTGCGTGGGAGCACATTCCAGGGCGTGGGGAGTCGGACCTGAGTGGGAGCACATTCCACGGTGTGAGGAGTCGGACCTGAGTGGGTGCACTTTCCAGGGCATGGGGAGTCGGACCTGAGTGGGAGCACTTTCCAGGGCATGGGGAGTCGGAACTGAGTGGGAGCACATTCCAGTGTGAGAGAAGTCCGACCTCAGTGCGAGCAGATTCCAGCGCGTGGGGAGTCAGACCTCACTGGGAACGCATTCCAGGGCGTGAAGAGTCAGACCTGAGTGGGAGCACATTCCAATGTGTGGGGAGTCAGACCTGGGTGGGAGCACATTGCAGGACGTGGGGAGTCAGACATGTGTGGGAGCACATTCCAGGACGTGAGGAGTCAGACCTGAGTGGAAGAACATTCCAGGGCGTGAGGAGTCAGACCTGAGTGGAAGTACATTCCAGGGCGTGGGGAGTCGGACCTGAGTGGGAGCATATTCCACGGCGTGAGGAGTCAGGCCTGAGTGGGAACACATTCCAGGGCGTGAGGAGTCGGATCTGAGTGGGAGCTCATTCCACGGCGTGAGGAATCGGACCTGAGTGGGAGCATATTCTAGGGCTTGGGGAGTCCAACCTGTGTGGGAGCACATTCCAGTGCGAGAGAAGTCAGACCTGAGTGGGAGCACATTCCAGCATGTGGGGAGTCAGACCTGAGTGGGAGCCCATTGCATGGCGTTGGGGAGTCAGACCTGAGTGGGAGCACATTCCAGGGCATGGGGGAGTCAGATCCGAGTGGGTGCTCATTCCAGGGCATGGGGAGTCGGACCTGAGTGGGAGAACATTCCAGGACATGGGGAATCGGACCTAAGTGGGAGCACATTCCAGGGGGTGGGAAGTCGGGCCTGGATGGGAGCCCATTCCAGGGTCTGGGTAATCAGACCTGAGTGTGAGCACATTCCAGGGCATGGGGATCGGACATGAGTGGGAGCACATTCCAGGACATGGGGAATTGGACCTGAGTAGGAGCACAATGCAGGACGTGAGACCGTCAGACCTGAAGGGGAGCACATTCCAACGCGAGAGGAGTCGGACCTGATTGGGAAAACTTTCCAGGAAATGGGGGAGTCAGACCTGAGTGGGAGCACATTCCAGGGCATGTGAAGTCGGGCCTGAGTGGGAGCACATTCCAGGACACGGGGAGTCGGACCTGAGTGGGAGCACATTCCAGTGCATGGGGAGTCGGACCTGAGTGGGAGCACATTCCAGGGCGTGGAAAGTCGGGCCTGAGTGGGAGCACATTCCAGGACACAGGGAGTCAGAGCTGGGTGGGAGCACATTCCATGCCGTGGGGAGTCAGACCTGAGTGGAAGCACATTCCAGGGCGTGGTGAGTCGCGCCTGTGTGGGAGTACATTCCAGGGCAAGGGGGGGGTCAGACCTGAGTGGGAGCACATTCCAGGGCATGGGGACTCAGACCTGAGTGGGAGCACATTCCAGGGCGTGGGGAGTAGGACCTGAGTGGGAGCACATTCCACGGCGTGAGGAGTCGGACCTGAGTGGGAGCACGTTCCAGGATGTGGGTACTCAGAGCTGAGGGGGAGCACATTCCAGGGCGTGAGGAGTCGGACCTGAGTGGGAGCACATTCCAGGGCAAGTGAAGTCGGGCCTGAGTGGGAGCACATTCCAGTACACGGGGAGTCGGACCTGAGTGGGAGCACATTCCAGGGCGTGGGGAGTCGGGCCTGAGGGGGAGCACATTCCACGGCGTGAGGAGTCGGACCTGAGTGGGTGCACTTTCCAGGGCATGGGGAGTCGGACCTGAGTGGGAGCACTTTCCAGGGCATGGGGAGTCAGACCTGAGTGGGAGCACATTCCAGTGTGAGAGAAGTCGGACCTCAGTGGGAGCAGATTCCAGCGCGTGGTGAGTCAGACCTGACTGGGAAAACATTCCAGGGCGTGAAGAGTCAGACCTGAGTGGGAGCACATTCCAACGTATGGGGAGTCAGACCTGGGTGGGAGCACATTCCAGGACGTGAGGAGTCGGACCTGAGTGGAAGAACATTCCAGGGGGTGAGGAGTCGGACCTGAGTGGAGGAACATTCCAGGGCGTGGGGAGTCGGACCTGAGTGGGAGCACATTCCACGGCGTGAGGAGTCGGACCTGAGTGGGAGCATATTCCAGGGCAGGGGAAGTCGGACCTGAGTGGGAGCACATTCCAAGACATGGGGAATCGTACCTGAGTGGGAGCACATTCCAGTACATAAGGAATCGGACCTGAGTAGGAGCACAATGCAGGACGTGAGACCATCAGACCTGAAGGGGAGCACATTCCAACGCGAGAGGAGTCGGACCTGATTGGGAAAACTTTCCAGGAAATGGGGGAGTCAGACCTGAGTGGGAGCACATTCCAGGGCATGTGAAGTCGGGCCTGAGTGGCAGCACATTCCAGGACACGGGGAGTCGGACCTGAGTGGGAGCACATTCCAGGGCGTGGGGAGTCGGGCCTCAGGGGGAGCACATTCCACGGCGTGAGGAGTCGGACTTGAGTGGGTGCACTTTCCTGGGCATGGGGGGTCGGACCTGAGTGGGAGCACTTTCCAGGGCACGGGGAGTCGGACCTGAGTGGGAGCACATTCCAGGGTGAGAGAAGTCGGACCTCAGTGGGAGCAGATTCCAGTGCGTGGGGAGTCAGAACTGACTGGAAACACATTCCAGGGCGTGAAAAGTCGGACCTGAGTGCGAGCACATTCCAGGGCATGGGGAGTCAGACCTGAGTGGGAAAACGTTCCAGGGCATGGGGAGTCGGACCTGAGTGGGAGCTGATTCCAGGGCGAGATGAGTCGGACCTGATTGGGAAAACATTCCAGGCCATGGGGGAGTCAGACCTGAGTGGGAGCACATTCCAGGGCATGTGAAGTCGGGCCTGAGTGGGAGTACATTCCAGGACTCGGGGAGTCGGACCTGAGTGGGAGCAAATTCCATGGCGTGGGGAGTCGGACCTGAGTGGGAGCACATTCCAGGGCGTTGAGAGTCGGGCCTGAGTGGGAGCACATTCCACGGTGTGAGGAGTCGGACCTGAGTGGGTGCACTTTCCAGGGCATGGGGTGTCGGACCTGAGTGGGAGCACTTTCCAGGGCATGGGGAGTCGGACCTGAGTGGGAGCACATTCCAGTGTGAGAGAAGTCGGACCTCAGTGGAAGCAGATTCCAGCGCGTGGGAAGTCAGACCTGACTGAAAAAATATTCCAGGGCGTGAAGAGTCAGACCTGAGTGGGAGCACATTCTAATGTGTGGGGAGTCAGACCTGGGTGGGAGCACATTCCAGGACGTGGGGAGTCAGACATGTGTGGGAGCACATTCCAGGACGTGAGGAGTCGGACCTGAGTGGAAGAACATTCCAGGGCATGGGGAGTCGGACCTGAGTCGGAGCACATTCCACGGCGTGAGGAGTCGGACCTGAGTGGCAGCACATTCCAGGGCATGGGGAGTCGGACCTGAGTGGGAGCATATTCCAGGGCGTGAGGAGTCAGACCTGAGTGGGAGCACATTCCAGGGCATGGGAAGTCGGATCTGAGTGGGAGCACATTCCAGGGCATGGGGAATCGTACCTGAGTGGGAGCACATTCCAGGACATAGGGAATCGGACCTGAGTAGGAGCACAATGCAGGGCGTGGGGGCATCAGACCTGAATGGGAGCACATTCCAGGGCAAGAGGAGTCGGACCTGAGTGGGAAAACATTCCAGGCCATGGGGAGTCAGACCTGAGTGGGAGCACATTCCAGGACATGTGAAGTCGGGCCTGAGTGGGAGCACATTCCAGGACTCGGGGAGTCGGACCTGAGTGGGAGCACATTCCAGTGCGTGGGGAGTCGGACCTGAGTGGGAACACATTCCAGGGCGTGGGGAGTCGGGCCTGAGTGGGAGCACATTCCACGGCGTGAGGAGTCGGACCTGAGTGGGTGCACTTTCCAGGGCATGGGGAGTCGGACCTGAGTAGGAGCACTTTCCAGTGTGAGAGAAGTCGGACCTCAGTGGGAGCAGATTCCAGCGCGTGGGGAGTCAGTCCTGACTGGGAACACATTCCAGGGCGTGAAGAGTCAGACCTGAGTGGCAGCACATTCTAACGTGTGGGGAGTCAGTCCTGGGTGGGAGCACATTCCAGGACGTGGGGAGTCAGACATGTGTGGGAGCACATTCCAGGACGTGAGGAGTCGGACCTGAGTGGGAGCCCATTCCATGGCGTTTGGGTGTCAGACCTGAGTGGGAGCACATTCCAGGGCATGGGGAGTCGGGCCTGAGTGGGAATATATTCCACGGCAATGGGGAGTCAGATGTGAGTGGGTGCTCATTCCAGGGCATGGGGAGTCGGACCTGAGTGGGAGAACATTCCAGGACATGGGGAATCGGACCTAAGTGGGAGCACATTCCAGGGCGTAGGAAGTCGGGCCTGGATGGGAGCACATTCCAGGGCGTGGGTAATCAGACCTGAGAGTGAGCACATTCCAGGGCATGGGGAGTCGGACCTGAGTGGGAGCACATTCCAGGGCGTGGAAAGTCGGGCCTGAGTGGGAGCACATTCCAGGACACAGGGAGTCAGAGCTGGGTGGGAGCACATTCCATGCCGTGGGGAGTCAGACCTGAGTGGGAGCACATTCCAGGGCGTGGTGAGTCGCGCCTGAGTGGGAGTACATTCCAGGGCAAGGGGGGGTCAGACCTGAGTGGGAGCACATTCCAGGGCATGGGGAGTCAGACCTGAGTGGGAGCACATTCCAGGGCGTGGGGAGTCGGACCTGAGTGGGAGCACATTCCACGGCGTGAGGAGTCGGACCTGAGTGGGAGCACGTTCCAGGACGTGGGTACTCAGACCTGAGTGGGAGCACATTCCAGGGCGTGAGGAGTCGGACCTGAGTGGGAGCACATTCCAGGCAAGTGAAGTCGGGCCTGAGTGGGAGCACATTCCAGTACACGGGGAGTCGGACCTGAGTGGGAGCACATTCCAGGGCGTGGGGAAGCGGGCCTGAGGGGGAGCACATTCCACGGCGTGAGGAGTCGGACCTGAGTGGTTGCACTTTCCAGGGCATGTGGAGTCGGACCTGAGTGGGAGCACTTTCCAGGGCACGGGGAGTCGGACCTGAGTGGGAGCACATTCCAGGGTGAGAGAAGTCGGACCTCAGTGGGAGCAGATTCCAGCGCGTGGGAAGTCACACCTGACTGGGAACACATTCCAGGGCGTGAAGAGTCAGACCTGAGTGGGAGCACATTCCAGGGCATGGGGAGTCGGACCTGAGTGGGAGCACGTTCCAGGGCATGGGGAGTCGGTCCTGAGTGGGAGCTGATTCCAGGGCGAGATGAGTCGGACCTGACTGGGAAAACATTCCAGGACATGGGGGAGTCAGACCTGAGTGGGAGCACATTCCAGGGCATGTGAAGTCGGGCCTGAGTGGGAACACATTCCAGGGCGTGGGGTGTCGGGCCTGAGTGGGAGCACATTCCACGGCGTGAGGAGTCGGACCTGAGTGGGTGCACTTTCCAGGGCATGGGGAGTCGGACCTGAGTGGGAGCACTTTCCAGGGCATGGGGAGTCAAACCTGAGTGGGAGCACATTCCAGTGTGAGAGAAGTCGGACCTCAGTGGGAGCAGATTCCAGCGCGTGGGGAGTCAGACCTGACTGGGAAAACATTCCAGGGCGTGAAGAGTCAGACCTGAGTGGGAGCACATTCTAACGTGTGGGGAGTCAGACCTGGGTGGGAGCACATTCCAGGACGTGAGGAGTCGTACCTGAGTGGGAGCACATTCCAGGACATAGGGAATCGGACCTGAGTAGGAGCACAATGCAGGGCGTGGGGGCATCAGACCTGAATGGGAGCACATTCCAGGGCAAGAGGAGTCGGACCTGAGTGGGAAAACATTCCAGGCCATGGGGAGTCAGACCTGAGTGGGAGCACATTCCAGGACATGTGAAGTCGGGCCTGAGTGGGAGCACATTCCAGGACTCGGGGAGTCGGACCTGAGTGGGAGCACATTCCAGTGCGTGGGGAGTCGGACCTGAGTGGGAACACATTCCAGGGCGTGGGGAGTCGGGCCTGAGTGGGAGCACATTCCACGGCGTGAGGAGTCGGACCTGAGTGGGTGCACTTTCCAGGGCATGGGGAGTCGGACCTGAGTAGGAGCACTTTCCAGTGTGAGAGAATTCGGACCTCAGTGGGAGCAGATTCCAGCGCGTGGGGAGTCAGACCTGACTGGGAACACATTCCAGGGCGTGAAGAGTCAGACCTGAGTGGGAGCACATTCTAACGTGTGGGGAGTCAGACCTGGGTGGGAGCACATTCCAGGATGTGGGGAGTCAGACATGTGTGGGAGCACATTCCAGGACGTGAGGAGTCGGACCTGAGTGGAAGAACATTCCAGGGCGTGAAGAGTCGGACCTGAGTGGAAGAACATTCCAGGGCGTGGGGAGTCGGACCTGAATGGGAGCACATTCCACGGCGTGAGGAGTCAGACCTGAGTGGGAGCACATTCCAGGGCGTGAGGAGTCGGATCTGAGTGGGATCTCATTCCACGGCGTGAGGAATCGGACCTGAGTGGGAGCATATTCTAGGGCTTGGGTAGTCCGACCTGTTTGGGAGCACATTTCCTTGTGAGAGAAGTCCGACCTGAGTGGGAGCACATTCCAGCATGTGAGGAGTCAGACCTGAGTGGGAGCCCATTCCATGGCGTTGGGGTGTCAGACCTGAGTGGGAGCACATTCCAGGGCATGGGGAGTCGGGCCTGAGTGGGAATATATTCCAGGGCATGGGGGAGTCAGATGTGAGTGGGTGCTCATTCCAGGGCATGGGGAGTCGGACCTGAGTGGGAGAACATTCCAGGACATGGGGAATCGGACCTAAGTGGGAGCACATTCCAGGGCGTGGGAAGTCGGGCCTGGATGGGAGCACATTCCAGGGCGTGGGTAATCAGACCTGAGAGTGAGCACATTCCAGGGCATGGGGAGTCGGACCTGAGTGGGAGCACATTCCACGGCGTGAGGGGTCGGACCTGAGTGGGAGCACATTCCAGGGCGTGGAAAGTCGGGCCTGAGTGGGAGCACATTCCAGGACACAGGGAGTCAGAGCTGGGTGGGAGCACATTCCATGCCGTGGGGAGTCAGACCTGAGTGGAAGCACATTCCAGGGCGTGGTGAGTCGCGCCTGAGTGGGAGTACATTCCAGGGCAAGGGGGGGTCAGACCTGAGTGGGAGCACGTTCCAGGACGTGGGTACTCAGACCTGAGTGGGAGCACATTCCAGGGCGTGAGGAGTCGGACCTGAGTGGGAGCACATTCCAGGGCAAGTGAAGTCGGGCCTGAGTGGGAGCACATTTCAATACACGGGGAGTCGGACCTGAGTGGGAGCACATTCCAGGGCGTGGGGAGTCGGGCCTGAGGGGGAGCACATTCCACGGCGTGAGGAGTCGGACCTGAGTGGGTGCACTTTCCAGGGCATGGGGAGTCGGACATGAGTGGGAGCACTTTCCAGGGCACGGGGAGTTGGACCTGAGTGGGAGCACATTCCAGGGTGAGAGAAGTCGGACCTCAGTGGGAGCAGATTCCAGCGCGTGGGGAGTCAGACCTGACTGGGAACACATTCCAGGGCGTGAAGAGTCAGACCTGAGTGGGAGCACATTCCAGGGCATGGGGAGTCGGACCTGAGTGGGAGCACGTTCCAGGGCATGGGGAGTCGGTCCTGAGTGGGAGCTGATTCCAGGGCGAGATGAGTTGGACCTGATTGGGAAAACATTCCAGGACATGGGGGAGTCAGACCTGAGTGGGAGCACATTCCAGGGCATGTGAAGTCGGGCCTGAGTGGGAACACATTCCAGGGCGTGGGGAGTCGGGCCTGAGTGGGAGCACATTCCACGGCGTGAGGAGTCGGACATGAGTGGGTGCACTTTCCAGGGCATGGGGAGTCGGACCTGAGTGGGAGCACTTTCCAGGGCATGGGGAGTCAAACCTGAGTGGGAGCACATTCCAGTGTGAGAGAAGTCGGACCTCAGTGGGAGCAGATTCCAGCGCGTGGGGAGTCAGACCTGACTGGGAAAACATTCCAGGGCGTGAAGAGTCAGACCTGAGTGGGAGCACATTCTAACGTGTGGGGAGTCAGACCTGGGTGGGAGCACATTCCAGGACGTGAGGAGTCGGACCTGAGTGGAAGAACATTCCAGGGGGTGAGGAGTCGGACCTGAGTGGAGGAACATTCCAGGGCGTGGGGAGTCGGACCTGAGTGGGAGCACATTCCACGGCGTGAGGAGTCGGACCTGAGTGGGAGCATATTCCAGGGCGTGAGGAATCGGACCTGAGTGGGAGCACATTCCAGGGCATGGGGAGTCGGACCTGAGTGGGAGCACATTCCAAGACATGGGGAATCGTACCTGAGTGGGAGCACATTCCAGGACATAAGGAAACGGACCTGAGTAGGAGCACAATGCAGGGCGTGGGGCTGTCAGACCTGAATGGGAGCACATTCCAGGGCAAGAGGAGTCGGACCTGAGTGGGAAAACCTTCCAGGCCATGGGCGAGTCAAACCTGAGTGGGAGCACATTCCAGGGCATGGGGAGTCGGTTTTGAGTGGGAGTACATTCCAGGGCGAGAGGAGGCGGACCTGCGTGGGAGAACATTCCAGCATGTGGGGAGTCAGACCTGAGTGGGAGCCCATTCCATGGCATTGGGGAGTCAGACCTGAGTGGGAGCACATTCCAGGGCATGGGGAGTCGGGCCTGAGTGGGAATATATTCCAGGGCATGGGGGAGTCGGATCTGAGTGGGAGCTCATTCCAGGGCATGCGGAGTCGGACCTGAGTGGGAGAACATTCCAGGACATGGGGAATCGGACCTGAGTGGGAGCACATTCCAGGGCGTGGGAAGTCGGTCCTCGATGGGAGCACAATCCAGGGCATGGGTAATCAGACCTGAGTGTGAGCACATTCCAGGGCATGGGGAGTCGGACCTGAGTGGGAGCACATTCCACGGCGTGAGAAGTCGGACCTGAGTGGGAGCACGTTCCAGGACGTGGGGACTCAGACCTGAGTGGGAGCACATTCCAGGGCAAGGTGAGTCTGACCTGAGTGGGAGAACATTTCAGGGCGTGGGGACTCAGACCTGAGTGGGAGCACATTCCACGGCATGAGGAGTCGGACCTGAGTGGGAGCACATTCCAACCTGTAGGGATTCAGACCTGGGTGGGAGCACATTCCAGGGCGTGGGGAGTTGGAAATGAGTCGGAGCACATTCCAGGGTGTGAGGTGTCGGACCTGAGTGGATGAACTTCCTGGGCGTGGGGTGTCGGACCTTTGTGGGAGCATATTCCAGGGCATGGGGGAGTCAGAACTGAGTGGGAACACATTCCAGGGCATGGGGAGTCTGACCTGAGTGGGAGCATATTTCAGGAAGTGGGGAGTTGGACCTGAGTAGGAGCACATTCAAGGGCGTGGGGAGCTGCACCTGAGTGGGAGCACATTCCAGGGCGTGCGGATCTGGACCTGAGTGGGAGCACATTCCGGGCATGGGGAGCCAGATCTGAGTGGGAATATATTCCAGGGCATGGGGGAGTCGGATCTGAGTGGGAGCTCATTCCAGGGCATGCGGAGTCGGACCTGAGTGGGAGAACATTCCAGGCCGTGGAGAGTTGGACCTGAGTGGGAGCACATTTCAGCACGTGGGGAGTCGTACCGGAGTTGGAGCACATTCCAGGGCATGGGAAGTAGGACCTGAGTGGGATCACATTCCAGGACATGGGGAATCGTACCTGAGTGGGAGCACATTCCAGGACATGGGGAATAGGACCTGAGCAGGAGCACAATGCAGGGCGGGAGAGCGTCAGACCTGAATGGGAGCACATTCCAACGCGAGAGGAATCGGACCTGATTGGAAAACTTTCCAGGAAATGGGGGAGTCAGACCTGAGTGGGAGCACATTCCAGGGCATGTGAAGTCGGGCCTGAGTGGGAGCACATTCCAGGACACGGGGAGTCGGACCTGAGTGGGAGCACATTCCAGTGCATGGGGAGTCGGACCTGACTGGGAGCACATTCCAGAGCGTGGGGAGTCGGGCCTGAGGGGGAGCACATTCCACGGCGTGAGGAGTCGGACCTGAGTGGGTGCACTTTCCAGGGCATGGGGAGTCGGACCTGAGTGGGAGCACTTTCCAGGGCACGGGGAGTCGGACCTGAGTGGGAGCACATTCCAGGGTGAGAGAAGTCGGACCTCAGTGGGAGCAGATTCCAGCGCGTGGGGAGTCAGACCTGACTGGAAACACATTCCAGGGCGTGAAGAGTCGGACCTGAGTGGGAGCACATTCCAGGGCATGGGGAGTCGGAACTGAGTGGGAAAACGTTCCAGGCCATGGGGGAGTCAGACCTGAGTGTGAGCACATTCCAGGGCATGTGAAGTCGGGCCAGAGTGGGAGTACATTCCAGGACTCGGGGAGTCGGACCTGAGTGGGAGCACATTCCAGTGCGTGGGGAGTCGGACCTGAGTGGGAACACATTCCATGGCGTGTGGAGTCGGACCTGAGTGGGAGCACATTCCAGGGCGTGGGGAGTCGGACCTGAGTGGGAGCACATTCCACGGTGTGAGGAGTCGGACCTGAGTGGGTGCACTTTCCAGGGCATGGGGAGTCGGACCTGAGTGGGAGCACTTTCCAGGGCATGGGGAGTCGGAACTGAGTGGGAGCACATTCCAGTGTGAGAGAAGTCCGACCTCAGTGCGAGCAGATTCCAGCGCGTGGGGAGTCAGACCTCACTGGGAACACATTCCAGGGCGTGAAGAGTCAGACCTGAGTGGGAGCACATTCCAATGTGTGGGGAGTCAGACCTGGGTGGGAGCACATTGCAGGACGTGGGGAGTCAGACATGTGTGGGAGCACATTCCAGGACGTGAGGAGTCAGACCTGAGTGGAAGAACATTCCAGGGCGTGAGGAGTCAGACCTGAGTGGAAGTACATTCCAGGGCGTGGGGAGTCGGACCTGAGTGGGAGCATATTCCACGGCGTGAGGAGTCAGGCCTGAGTGGGAACACATTCCAGGGCGTGAGGAGTCGGATCTGAGTGGGAGCTCATTCCACGGCGTGAGGAATCGGACCTGAGTGGGAGCATATTCTAGGGCTTGGGGAGTCCAACCTGTGTGGGAGCACATTCCAGTGCGAGAGAAGTCAGACCTGAGTGGGAGCACATTCCAGCATGTGGGGAGTCAGACCTGAGTGGGAGCCCATTGCATGGCGTTGGGGAGTCAGACCTGAGTGGGAGCACATTCCAGGGCATGGGGGAGTCAGATCTGAGTGGGTGCTCATTCCAGGGCATGGGGAGTCGGACCTGTGTGGGAGAACATTCCAGGACATGGGGAATCGGACCTAAGTGGGAGCACATTCCAGGGCGTGGGAAGTCGGGCCTGGATGGGAGCCCATTCCAGGGTCTGGGTAATCAGACATGAGTGTGAGCACATTCCAGGGCATGGGGATCGGACATGAGTGGGAGCACATTCCACGGCGTGAGGAGTCGGACCTGAGTGGGAGCACATTCCAGGGCGTGGGAAGTGAGGCCTGAGTGGGAGCACATTCCAGGACACTGGGAGTCAGAACTGGGTGGGAGAACATTCCATGCCGTGGGGAGTCAGTCCTGAGTGGAAGCACATTCCAGGGCGTGGTGAGTCGCGCCTGAGTGGGAGCACATTCCAGAGCAAGGTGGGGTCAGACCTGAGTGGGAGCACATTCCAGGGCGTGGGGAGCTGGACCTGAGTGGGAGCACATTTCAGCGCGTGGGGAGTCGGACCTGAGTGGGAGCACATTCCAGGGCATGGGAAGTAGGACCTGAGTGGGATCACATTCCAGGACATGGGGAATCGTACCTGAGTGGGAGCACATTCCAGGACATGGGGAATTGGACCTGAGTAGGAGCACAATGCAGGACGTGAGACCGTCAGACTTGAAGGGCAGCACATTCCAACGCGAGAGGAGTCGGACCTGATTGGGAAAACTTTCCAGGAAATGGGGGAGTCAGACCTGAGTGGGAGCACATTCCAGGGCATGTGAAGTCGGGCCTGAGTGGGAGCACATTCCAGGACACGGGGAGTCGGACCTGAGTGGGAGCACATTCCAGTGCATGAGGAGTCGGACCTGAGTGGGAGCACATTCCAGGGCGTGGAAAGTCGGGCCTGAGTGGGAGCACATTCCAGGACACAGGGAGTCAGAGCTGGGTGGGAGCACATTCCATGCCGTGGGGAGTCAGACCTGAGTGGAAGCACATTCCAGGGCGTGGTGAGTCGCGCCTGTGTGGGAGTACATTCCAGGGCAAGGGGGGGGTCAGACCTGAGTGGGAGCACATTCCAGGGCATGGGGAGTCAGACCTGAGTGGGAGCACATTCCAGGGCGTGGGGAGTCGGACCTGAGTGGGAGCACATTCCACGGCGTGAGGAGTCGGACCTGAGTGGGAGCACGTTCCAGGATGTGGGTACTCAGAGCTGAGTGGGAGCACATTCCAGGGCGTGAGGAGTCGGACCTGAGTGGGAGCACATTCCAGGGCAAGTGAAGTCGGGCCTGAGTGGGAGCACATTCCAGTACCCGGGGAGTCGGACCTGAGTGGGAGCACATTCCAGGGCGTGGGGAGTCGGGCCTGAGGGGGAGCACATTCCACGGCGTGAGGAGTCGGACCTGAGTGGGTGCACTTTCCAGGGCATGGGGAGTCGGACCTGAGTGGGAGCACTTTCCAGGGCACGGGGAGTCGGACCTGAGTGGGAGCACATTCCAGGGTGAGAGAAGTCGGACCTCAGTGGGAGCAGATTCCAGCGCGTGGGGAGTCAGACCTGACTGGGAACACATTCCAGGGCGTGAAGAGTCAGACCTGAGTGGGAGCACATTCCAGGGCATGGGGAGTCGGACCTGAGTGGGAGCACGTTCCAGGGCATGGGGAGTCGGTCCTGAGTGGGAGCTGATTCCAGGGCGAGATGAGTCGGACCTGATTGGGAAAACATTCCAGGACATGGGGGAGTCAGACCTGAGTGGGAGCACATTCCAGGGCATGTGAAGTCGGGCCTGATTGGGAGCACATTCCAGGATTCGGGGAGTCGGACCTGAGTGGGAGCACAGTCCAGTGCGTGGGGAGTCGGACCTGAGTGGGAACACATTCCAGGGCGTGGGGAGTCGGGCCTGAGTGGGAGCACATTCCACGGCGTGAGGAGTCGGACCTGAGTGGGTGCACTTTCCAGGGCATGGGGAGTCAGACCTGAGTGGGAGCACTTTCCAGTGTGAAAGAAGTCGGACCTCAGTGGGAGCAGATTCCAGCGCGTGGTGAGTCAGACCTGACTGGGAAAACATTCCAGGGCGTGAAGAGTCAGACCTGAGTGGGAGCACATTCCAACGTATGGGGAGTCAGACCTGGGTGGGAGCACATTCCAGGACGTGAGGAGTCGGACCTGAATGGAAGAACATTCCAGGGGGTGAGGAGTCGGACCTGAGTGGAGGAACATTCCAGGGCGTGGGGAGTCGGACCTGAGTGGGAGCACATTCCACGGCATGAGGAGTCGGACCTGAGTGGGAGCATATTCCAGGGCATGGGAAGTCGGACCTGAGTGGGAGCACATTCCAAGACATGGGGAATCGTACCTGAGTGGGAGCACATTCCAGTACATAAGGAATCGGACCTGAGTAGGAGCACAATGCAGGACGTGAGACCATCAGACCTGAAGGGGAGCACATTCCAACGCGAGAGGAGTCGGACCTGATTGGGAAAACTTTCCAGGAAATGGGGGAGTCAGACCTGAGTGGGAGCACATTCCAGGGAATGTGAAGTCGGGCCTGAGTGGCAGCACATTCCAGGACACGGGGAGTCGGACCTGAGTGGGAGCACATTCCAGGGCGCGGGGAGTCGGGCCTGAGGGGGAGCACATTCCACGGCGTGAGGAGTCGGACTTGAGTGGGTGCACTTTCCTGGGCATGGGGGGTCGGACCTGAGTGGGAGCACATTCCAGGGTGAGAGAAGTCGGACCTCAGTGGGAGCAGATTCCAGCGCGTGGGGAGTCAGAACTGACTGGAAACACATTCCAGGGCGTGAAAAGTCGGACCTGAGGGGGAGCACATTCCAGGGCATGGGGAGTCAGACCTGAGTGGGAAAACGTTCCAGGGCATGGGGAGTCGGACCTGAGTGGGAGCTGATTCCAGGGCGAGATGAGTCGGACCTGATTGGGAAAACATTCCAGGCCATGGGGGAGTCAGACCTGAGTGGGAGCACATTCCAGGGCATGTGAAGTCGGGCCTGAGTGTGAGTACATTCCAGCACTCGGGGAGTCGGACCTGAGTGGGAGCAAATTCCATGGCGTGGGGAGTCGGACCTGAGTGGGAGCACATTCCAGGGTGTTGAGAGTCGGGCCTGAGTGGGAGCACATTCCACGGTGTGAGGAGTCGGACCTGAGTGGGTGCACTTTCCAGGACATGGGGTGTCAGACCTGAGTGGGAGCACTTTCCAGGGCATGGGGAGTCGGACCTGAGTGGGAGCACATTCCAGTGTGAGAGAAGTCGGACCTCAGTGGGAGCAGATTCCAGCGCGTGGGAAGTCAGACCTGACTGAAAAAACATTGCAGGGCGTGAAGAGTCAGACCTGAGTGGGAGCACATTCTAATGTGTGGGGAGTCAGACCTGGGTGGGAGCACATTCCAGGACGTGGGGAGTCAGACATGTGTGGGAGCACATTCCAGGACGTGAGGAGTCGGACCTGAGTGGAAGAACATTCCAGGGCATGGGGAGTTGGACCTGAGTCGGAGCACATTCCACGGCGTGAGGAGTCGGACCTGAGTGGCAGCACATTCCAGGGCATGGGGAGTCGGACCTGAGTGGGAGCATATTCCAGGGCGTGAGGAGTCAGACCTGAGTGGGAGCACATTCCAGGGCATGGGAAGTCGGACCTGAGTGGGAGCACATTCCAGGGCATGGGGAATCGTACCTGAGTGGGAGCACATTCCAGGACATAGGGAATCGGACCTGAGTAGGAGCACAATGCAGGGCGTGGGGGCATCAGACCTGAATGGGAGCACATTCCAGGGCAAGAGGAGTCGGACCTGAGTGGGAAAACATTCCAGGCCATGGGGAGTCAGACCTGAGTGGGAGCACATTCCAGGACATGTGAAGTCGGGCCTGAGTGGGAGCACATTCCAGGACTCGGGGAGTCGGACCTGAGTGGGAGCACATTCCAGTGCGTGGGGAGTCGGACCTGAGTGGGAACACATTCCAAGGCGTGGGGAGTCGGGCCTGAGTGGGAGCACATTCCACGGCGTGAGGAGTCGGACCTGAGTGGGTGCACTTTCCAGGGCATGGGGAGTCGGACCTGAGTAGGAGCACTTTCCAGTGTGAGAGAAGTCGGACCTCAGTGGGAGCAGATTCCAGCGCGTGGGGAGTCAGTCCTGACTGGGAACACATTCCAGGGCGTGAAGAGTCAGACCTGAGTGGCAGCACATTCTAACGTGTGGGGAGTCAGACCTGGGTGGGAGCACATTCCAGGACGTGGGGAGTCAGACATGTGTGGGAGCACATTCCAGGACGTGAGGAGTCGGACCTGAGTGGGAGCCCATTCCATGGCGTTGGGGTGTCAGACCTGAGTGGGAGCACATTCCAGGGCATGGGGAGTCGGGCCTGAGTGGGAATATATTCCAGGGCAATGGGGAGTCAGATCTGAGTGGGTGCTCATTCCAGGGCATGGGGAGTCGGACCTGAGTGGGAGAACATTCCAGGACATGGGGAATCGGACCTAAGTGGGAGCACATTCCAGGGCGTGGGAAGTCGGGCCTGGATGGGAGCACATTCCAGGGCGTGGGTAATCAGACCTGAGAGTGAGCACATTCCAGGGCATGGGGAGTCGGACCTGAGTGGGAGCACATTCCAGGGCGTGGAAAGTCGGGCCTGAGTGGGAGCACATTCCAGGACACAGGGAGTCAGAGCTGGGTGGGAGCACATTCCATGCCGTGGGGAGTCAGACCTGAGTGGAAGCACATTCCAGGGCGTGGTGAGTCGCGCCTGAGTGGGAGTACATTCCAGGGCAAGGGGGGGTCAGACCTGAGTGGGAGCACATTCCAGGGCATGGGGAGTCAGACCTGAGTGGGAGCACATTCCAGGGCGTGGGGAGTCGGACCTGAGTGGGAGCACATTCCACGGCGTGAGGAGTCGGACCTGAGTGGGAGCACGTTCCAGGACGTGGGTACTCAGACCTGAGTGGGAGCACATTCCAGGGCGTGAGGAGTCGGACCTGAGTGGGAGCACATTCCAGGGCAAGTGAAGTCGGGCCTGAGTGGGAGCACATTCCAGTACACGGGGAGTCGGACCTGAGTGGGAGCACATTCCAGGGCGTGGGGAGTCGGGCCTGAGGGGGAGCACATTCCACGGCGTGAGGAGTCGGACCTGAGTGGGTGCACTTTCCAGGGCATGTGGAGTCGGACCTGAGTGGGAGCACTTTCCAGGGCACGGGGAGTCGGACCTGAGTGGGAGCACATTCCAGGGTGAGAGAAGTCGGACCTCAGTGGGAGCAGATTCCAGCGCGTGGGGAGTCACACCTGACTGGGAACACATTCCAGGGCGTGAAGAGTCAAACCTGAGTGGGAGCACATTCCAGGGCATGGGGAGTCGGACCTGAGTGGGAGCACGTTCCAGGGCATGGGGAGTCGGTCCTGAGTGGGAGCTGATTCCAGGGCGAGATGAGTCGGACCTGATTGGGAAAACATTCCAGGACATGGGGGAGTCACACCTGAGTGGGAGCACATTCCAGGGCATGTGAAGTCGGGCCTGAGTGGGAACACATTCCAGGGCGTGGGGTGTCGGGCCTGAGTGGGAGCACATTCCACGGCGTGAGGAGTCGGACCTGAGTGGGTGCACTTTCCAGGGCATGGGGAGTCGGACCTGAGTGGGAGCACTTTCCAGGGCATGGGGAGTCAAACCTGAGTGGGAGCACATTCCAGTGTGAGAGAAGTCGGACCTCAGTGGGAGCAGATTCCAGCGCGTGGGGAGTCAGACCTGACTGGGAAAACATTCCAGGGCGTGAAGAGTCAGACCTGAGTGGGAGCACATTCTAACGTGTGGGGAGTCAGACCTGGGTGGGAGCACATTCCAGGACGTGAGGAGTCGGAACTGAGTGGAAGAACATTCCAGGGGGTGAGGAGTCGGACCTGAGTGGAGGAACATTCCAGGGCGTGGGGAGTCGGACCTGAGTGGGAGCACATTCCACGGCGTGAGGAGTCGGACCTGAGTGGGAGCATATTCCAGGGCGTGAGGAATCGGACCTGAGTGGGAGCACATTCCAGGGCATGGGAAGTCGGACCTGAGTGGGAGCACATTCCAAGACGTGGGGAATCGTACCTGAGTGGGAGCACATTCCAGGACATAAGGAATCGGACCTGAGTAGGAGCACAATGCAGGGCGTGGGGGTGTCAGACCTGAATGGGAGCACATTCCAGGGCAAGAGGAGTCGGACCTGAGTGGAAAAACATTCCAGGCCATGGGCGAGTCAAACCTGAGTGGGAGCACATTCCAGGGCATGGGGAGTCGGTTTTGAGTGGGAGTACATTCCAGGGCGAGAGGAGGCGGACCTGCGTGGGAGAACATTCCAGCATGTGGGGAGTCAGACCTGAGTGGGAGCCCATTCCATGGCATTGGGGAGTCAGACCTGAGTGGGAGCACATTCCAGGGCATGGGGAGACGGACCTGAGTGGGAGAACATTCCAGGACATGGGGAATCGGATCTGAGTGGGAGCACATTCCAGGGCGTGGGAAGTCGGTCCTGGATGGGAGCACAATCCAGGGCATTGGTAATCAGACCTGAGTGTGAGCACATTCCAGGGCATGGGGAGTCGGACCTGAGTGGGAGCACATTCCACGGCGTGAGAAGTCGGACCTGAGTGGGAGCACCTTCCAGGACGTGGGGACTCAGACCTGAGTGGGAGCACATTCCAGGGCAAGGTGAGTCTGACCTGAGTGGGAGAACATTTCAGGGCGTGGGGACTCAGACCTGAGTGGGAGCACATTCCACGGCATGAGGAGTCGGACCTGAGTGGGAGCACGTTACAGGACGTGGGGACTCAGACCTGAGTGGGAGCACGTTCCAGGGCGACAGGACTCAGATCTGAATGGGAGCACATTCCAACCTGTAGGGATTCAGACCTGGGTGGGAGCACATTCCAGGGCGTGGGGAGTTGGAAATGAGTCGGAGCACATTCCAGGGTGTGAGGTGTCGGACCTGAGTAGATGAACTTCCTGGGCGTGGGGTGTCGGGCCCTTGTGGGAGCATATTCCAGGGCATGGGGGAGTCAGAACTGAGTGGGAACACATTCCAGGGCATGGGGAGTCTGACCTGAGTGGGAGCATATTTCAGGAAGTGGGGAGTTGGACCTGAGTAGGAGCACATTCAAGGGCGTGGGGAGCTGCACCTGAGTGGGAGCACATTCCAGGGCGTGCGGATCTGGACCTGAGTGGGAGCACATTCCGGGCATGGGGAGCCAGATCTGAGTGGTAGCACATTCCAGGCCGTGGAGAGTTGGACCTGAGTGGGAGCACATTTCAGCACATGGGGAGTCGGACCGGAGTGGGAGCACATTCCAGGGCATGGGAAGTAGGACCTGAGTGGGATCACATTCCAGGACATGGGGAATCGTACCTGAGTGGGAGCACATTCCAGGACATGGGGAATTGGACCTGAGCAGGAGCACAATGCAGGGCGGGAGAGCGTCAGACCTGAATGGGAGCACATTCCAACGCGAGAGGAGTCGGACCTGATTGGAAAACTTTCCAGGAAATGGGGGAGTCAGACCTGAGTGGGAGCACATTCCAGGGCATGTGAAGTCGGGCCTGAGTGGGAGCACATTCCAGGACACGGGGAGTCGGACCTGAGTGGGAGCACATTCCAGTGCATGGGGAGTCGGACCTGACTGGGAGCACATTCCAGAGCGTGGGGAGTCGGGCCTGAGGGGGAGCACATTCCACGGCGTGAGGAGTCGGACCTGAGTGGGTGCACTTTCCAGGGCATGGGGAGTCGGACCTGAGTGGGAGCACTTTCCAGGGCACGGGGAGTCGGACCTGAGTGGGAGCACATTCCAGGGTGAGAGAAGTCGGACCTCAGTGGGAGCAGATTCCAGCGCGTGGGGAGTCAGACCTGACTGGAAACACATTCCAGGGCGTGAAGAGTCGGACCTGAGTGGGAGCACATTCCAGGGCATGGGGAGTCGGACCTGAGTGGGAAAACGTTCCAGGCCATGGGGGAGTCAGACCTGAGTGTGAGCACATTCCAGGGCATGTGAAGTCGGGCCAGAGTGGGAGTACATTCCAGGACTCGGGGAGTCGGACCTGAGTGGGAGCACAATCCAGTGCGTGGGGAGTCGGACCTGAGTGGGAACACATTCCATGGCGTGTGGAGTCGGACCTGAGTGGGAGCACATTCCAGGGCGTGGGGAGTCGGACCTGAGTGGGAGCACATTCCACGGTGTGAGGAGTCGGACCTGAGTGGGTGCACTTTCCAGGGCATGGGGAGTCGGACCTGAGTGGGAGCACTTTCCAGGGCATGGGGAGTCGGAACTGAGTGGGAGCACATTCCAGTATGAGAGAAGTCCGACCTCAGTGGGAGCAGATTCCAGCGCGTGGGGAGTCAGACCTCACTGGGAACACATTCCAGGGCGTGAAGAGTCAGACCTGAGTGGGAGCACATTCCAACGTATGGGGAGTCAGAGCTGGGTGGGAGCACATTCCAGGACGTGAGGAGTCGGACCTGAGTGGAAGAACATTCCAGGGGGTGAGGAGTCGGACCTGAGTAGAGGAACATTCCAGGGCGTGGGGAGTCGGACCTGAGCGGGAGCACATTCCACGGCGTGAGGAATCGGACCTGAGTGGGAGCACATTCCAGGGCATGGGAAGTCGGACCTGAGTGGGAGCACATTCCAAGACATGGGGAATCGTACCTGAGTGGGAGCACATTCCAGTACATAAGGAATCGGAGCTGAGTAGGAGCACAATGCAGGACGTGAGACCATCAGACCTGAAGGGGAGCACATTCCAACGCGAGAGGAGTCGGACCTGATTGGGAAAACTTTCCAGGAAATGGGGGAGTCAGACCTGAGTGGGAGCACATTCCAGGGCATGTGAAGTCGGGCCTGAGTGGGAGCACATTCAAGGACACGGGGAGTCGGACCTGAGTGGGAGCACATTCCAGGGCGTGGGGAGTCGGGCCTGAGGGGGAGCACATTCCACGGTGTGAGGAGTCGGACTTGAGTGGGTGCACTTTCCTGGGCATGGGGGGTCGGACCTGAGTGGGAGCACTTTCCAGGGCACGGGGAGTCGGACCTGAGTCGGAGCACATTCCAGGGTGAGAGAAGTCGGACCTCAGTGGGAGCAGATTCCAGCGCGTGGGGAGTCAGAACTGACTGGAAACACATTCCAGGGCGTGAAAAGTCGGACCTGAGTGGGAGCACATTCCAGGGCATGGGGAGTCAGACCTGAGTGGGAAAACGTTCCAGGGCATGGGGAGTCGGACCTGAGTGGGAGCTGATTCCAGGGCGAGATGAGTCGGACCTGATTGGGAAAACATTCCAGGTCTTGGGGGAGTCAGACCTGAGTGGGAGCACATTCCAGGGCATGTGAAGTCGGGCCTGAGTGGGAGTACATTCCAGGACTCGGGGAGTCGGACCTGAGTGGGAGCACATTCCAGGACATGTGAAGTCGGGCCTGAGTGGGAGCACATTCCAGGACTCGGGGAGTCGGACCTGACTGGGAGCACATTCCAGTGCGTGGGGAGTCGGACCTGAGTGGGAACACATTCCAGGGCGTGGGGAGTCGGGCCTGAGTGGGAGCACATTCCACGGCGTGAGGAGTCGGACCTGAGTGGGTGCACTTTCCAGGGCATGGGGAGTCGGACCTGAGTAGGAGCACTTTCCAGTGTGAGAGAAGTCGGCCCTCAGTGGGAGCAGATTCCAGCGCGTGGGGAGTCAGTCCTGACTGGGAACACATTCCAGGGCGTGAAGAGTCAGACCTGAGTGGGAGCACATTCTAACGTGTGGGGAGTCAGACCTGGGTGGGAGCACATTCCAGGACGTGGGGAGTCAGACATGTGTGGGAGCACATTCCAGGACGTGAGGAGTCGGACCTGAGTGGAAGAACATTCCAGGGCGTGAAGAGTCGGACCTGAGTGGAAGAACATTCCAGGGCGTGGGGAGTCAGACCTGAATGGGAGCACATTCCACGGCGTGAGGAGTCAGACCTGAGTGGGAGCACATTCCAGGGCGTGAGGGGTCGGATCTGAGTGGGAGCTCATTCCACGGCGTGAGGAATCGGACCTGAGTGGGAGCATATTCTAGGGCTTGGGTAGTCCGACCTGTGTGGGAGCACATTTCATTGTGAGAGAAGTCGGACCTGAGTGGGAGCACATTCCAGCATGTGAGGAGTCAGACCTGAGTGGGAGCCCATTCCATGGCGTTGGGGAGTCAGATCTGAGTGCGTGCTCATTCCAGGGCATGGGGAGTCGGACCTGAGTGGGAGAACATTCCAGGACATGGGGAATCGGACCTAAGTGGGAGCACATTCCAGGGCGTGGGAAGTCGGGCCTGGATGGGAGCACATTCCAGGGCGTGGGTAATCAGACCTGCGAGTGAGCACATTCCAGGGCATGGGGAGTCGGACCTGAGTGGGAGCACATTCCAGGGCATGGGGAGTCAGACCTGAGTGGGAGCACATTCCAGGGCGTGGGGAGTCGGACCTGAGTGGGAGCACATTCCACGGCGTGAGGAGTCGGACCTGAGTGGGAGCACATTCCAGGGCAAGTGAAGTCGGGCCTGAGTGGGAGCACATTCCAGTACACGGGGAGTCGGACCTGAGGGGGAGCACATTCCAGGGCGTGGGGAGTCGGGCCTGAGGGGGAGCACATTCCACGGCGTGAGGAGTCGGACCTGAGTGGGTGCACTTTCCAGGGCATGTGGAGTCGGACCTGAGTGGGAGCACTTTCCAGGGCACGGGGAGTCGGACCTGAGTGGGAGCACATTCCAGGGTGAGAGAAGTCGGACCTCAGTGGGAGCAGATTCCAGCGCGTGGGGAGTCAGACCTGACTGGGAACACATTCCAGGGCGTGAAGAGTCAGACCTGAGTGGGAGCACATTCCAGGGCATGGGGAGTCGGACCTGAGTGGGAGCACGTTCCAGGGCATGGGGAGTCAGTCCTGAGTGGGAGCTGATTCCAGGGCGAGATGAGTCGGACCTGATTGGGAAAACATTCCAGGACATGGGGGAGTCAGACCTGAGTGGGAGCACATTCCAGGGCATGTAAAGTCGGGCCTGAGTGGGAACACATTCCAGGGCGTGGGGAGTCGGGCCTGAGTGGGAGCACATTCCACGGCGTGAGGAGTCGGACCTGAGTGGGTGCACTTTCCAGGGCATGGGGAGTCGGACGTGAGTGGGAGCACTTTCCAGGGCATGGGGAGTCAAACCTGAGTGGGAGCACATTCCAGTGTGAGAGAAGTCGGACCTCAGTGGGAGCAGATTCCAGCGCGTGGGGAGTCAGACCTGACTGGGAAAACATTCCAGGGCGTGAAGAGTCAGACCTGAGTGGGAGCACATTCTAACGTGTGGGGAGTCAGACCTGGGTGGGAGCACATTCCAGGACGTGAGGAGTCGGACCTGAGTGGAAGAACATTCCAGGGGGTGAGGAGTTGGACCTGAGTGGAGGAACATACCAGGGCGTGGGGAGTCGGACCTGAGTGGGAGCATATTCCAGGGCGTGAGGAATCGGACCTGAGTGGGAGCACATTCCAAGACATGGGGAATCGTACCTGAGTGGGAGCACATTCCAGTACATAAGGAATCGGACCTGAGTAGGAGCACAATGCAGGGCGTGGGGGTGTCAGACCTGAATGGGAGCACATTCCAGGGCAAGAGGAGTCGGACCTGAGTGGGAAAACATTCCAGGCCATGGGCGAGTCAAACCTGAGTGGGAGCACATTGCAGGGCATGGGGAGTCGGTTTTGAGTGGGATTACATTCCAGGGCGAGAGGAGGCGGACCTGCGTGGGAGAACATTCCAGCATGTGGGGAGTCAGACCTGAGTGGGAGCCCATTCCCTGGCATTGGGGAGTCAGACCTGAGTGGGAGCACATTCCAGGGCATGGGGAGTCGGGCCTGAGTGGGAATATATTCCAGGGCATGGGGGAGTCGGATCTGAGTGGGAGCTCATTCCAGGGCATGGGGAGTCGGACCTGAGTGGGAGAACATTCCAGGACATGGGGAATCGGACCTGAGTGGGAGCACATTCCAGGGCGTGGGAAGTCGGTCCTGGATGGGAACACAATCCAGGGCATGGGTAATCAGACCTGAGTGGGAGAATATTCCAGGGCATGGGGAGTCGGACCTGAGTGGGAGCACATTCCAGGACATGTGAAGTCGGGCCTGAGTCGGAGCGCATTCCAGGACTCGGGGAGTCGGACCTGAGTGGGAGAACATTCCAGGACATGGGGAATCGGACCTCAGTGGGTGCACTTTCCAGGGCATGGGGAGTCGGACCTGAGTGGGAGCATATTCCAGGGCGTGAGGAATCGGACCTGAGTGGGAGCACATTCCAAGACATGGGGAATCGTACCTGAGTGGGAGCACATTCCAGTACATAAGGAATCGGACCTGAGTAGGAGCACAATGCAGGGCGTGGGGGTGTCAGACCTGAATGGGAGCACATTCCAGGGCAAGAGGAGTCGGACCTGAGTGGGAAAACATTCCAGGCCATGGGCGAGTCAAACCTGAGTGGGAGCACATTGCAGGGCATGGGGAGTCGGTTTTGAGTGGGATTACATTCCAGGGCGAGAGGAGGCGGACCTGCGTGGGAGAACATTCCAGCATGTGGGGAGTCAGACCTGAGTGGGAGCCCATTCCCTGGCATTGGGGAGTCAGACCTGAGTGGGAGCACATTCCAGGGCATGGGGAGTCGGGCCTGAGTGGGAATATATTCCAGGGCATGGGGGAGTCGGATCTGAGTGGGAGCTCATTCCAGGGCATGGGGAGTCGGACCTGAGTGGGAGAACATTCCAGGACATGGGGAATCGGACCTGAGTGGGAGCACATTCCAGGGCGTGGGAAGTCGGTCCTGGATGGGAACACAATCCAGGGCATGGGTAATCAGACCTGAGTGGGAGAATATTCCAGGGCATGGGGAGTCGGACCTGAGTGGGAGCACATTCCAGGACATGTGAAGTCGGGCCTGAGTCGGAGCGCATTCCAGGACTCGGGGAGTCGGACCTGAGTGGGAGAACATTCCAGGACATGGGGAATCGGACCTGAGTGGGTGCACTTTCCAGGGCATGGGGAGTCGGACCTGAGTGGGAGCACTTTTCAGGGCATGGGGAGTCGGACCTGAGTGGGAGCACATTCCAGGGTGAGAGAAGTCGGACCTCAGTGGGAGCAGATTCTAGCGCGTGGGTAGTCAGACCTGACTGGAAACACATTCCAGGGCGTGAAGAGTCGGACCTGAGTGGGAGAACATTCCAGGGCATGGGGAGTCGGACCTGAGTGGGAAAACGTTCCAGGCCATGGGGGAGTCAGACCTGAGTGTGAGCACATTCCAGGGCATGTGAAGTCGGGCCAGAGTGGGAGTACATTCCAGGACTCGGGGAGCCGGACCTGAGTGGGAGCACATTCCAGGTCGTGGGGAGTCGGACCTGAGTGGGAACACATTCCATGGCGTGTGGAGTCGGACCTGAGTGGGAGCACATTCCAGGGCGTGGGGAGTCGGACCTGAGTGGGAGCACATTCCACGGTGTGAGGAGTCGGACCTGAGTGGGTGCACTTTCCAGGGCATGGGGAGTCAGACCTGAGTGGGAGCACTTTCCAGGGCATGGGGAGTCGGAACTGAGTGGGAGCACATTCCAGTGTGAGAGAAGTCCGACCTCAGTGGGAGCAGATTCCAGCGCATGGGGAGTCAGACCTCACTGGGAACACATTCCAGGGCGTGAAGAGTCAGACCTGAGTGGGAGCACATTCCAAAGTGTGGGGAGTCAGACCTGGGTGGGAGCACATTGCAGGACGTGGGGAGTCAGACATGTGTGGGAGCACATTCCAGGGCGTGAGGAGTCGGACCTGAGTGGAAGAACATTCCAGGGCGTGGGGAGTCGGACCTGAGTTGGAGCACATTCCACGGCGTGAGGAGTCAGACCTGAGTGGGGGCACATTCCAGGGCATGGCGAGTCGGACCTGAGTGGGAGCATATTCCAGGGCGTGAGGAGTCGGACCTGAGTGGGAGCACATTCCAGGGCATGGGAAGTCGGACCTGAGTGGGAGCACATTCCAAGACATGGGGAATCGTACCTGAGTGGGAGCACATTCCAGGACATAGGGAATCGGACCTGAGTAGGAGCACAATGCAGGGCGTGGGGGCATCAGACCTGAATGGGAGCACATTCCAGGGCAAGAGGAGTCGGACCTGAGTGGGAAAACATTCCAGGCCATGGGGAGTCAGACCTGAGTGGGAGCACATTCCAGGACATGTGAAGTCGGGCCTGAGTCGGAGCGCATTCCAGGACTCGGGGAGTCGGACCTGAGTGGGAACACATTCCAGGGCGTGAGGAGTCGGATCTGAGTGGGAGCTCATTCCACGGCGTGAAGAATCGGACCTGAGTGGGAGCATATTCTAGGGCTTGGGGAGTCCGTCCTGTGTGGGAGCACATTTCAGTGCAAGAGAAGTCGGACCTGAGTGGGAGGACATTCCAGCATGTGAGGAGTCAGACCTGAGTGGGAGCACATTCCAGGGCATGGGGAGTCGGGCCTGAGTGGTAATATATTCCAGGGCATGGGGGAGTCATATCTGAGTGGGGGCTCATTCCACGGCATGGGGAGTCGGACCTGACTGGGAGAACATTCGAGGACATGGGGAATCGGACCTAAGTGGGAGCACATTCCAGGGCGTAGGAAGTCGGGCCTGGATGGGAGCACATTCCAGGACACGGGGAGTCGGACCTGAGTGGGAGCACATTCCAATGCATGGGGAGTCGGACCTGAGTGGGAGCACATTCCAGAGCGTGGGGAGTCGGGCCTGAGGGGGAGCACATTCCACGGCGTGAGGAGTCGGACCTGAGTGGGTGCACTTTCCAGGGCATGGGGAGTCGGACCTGAGTGGGAGCACTTTCCAGGGCACGGGGAGTCTGACCTGAGTGGGAGCACATTCCATGGTGAGAGAAGTCGGACCTCAGTAGGAGCAGATTCCAGCGCGTGGGGAGTCAGACCTGACTGGAAACACATTCCAGGGCGTGAAGAGTCGGACCTGAGTGGGAGAACATTCCAGGGCATGGGGAGTCGGACCTGAGTGGGAAAACGTTCCAGGCCATGGGGGAGTCAGACCTGAGTGTGAGCACATTCCAGGGCATGTGAAGTCGGGCCAGAGTGGGAGTACATTCCAGGACTCGGGGAGCCGGACCTGAGTGGGAGCACATTCCAGGTCGTGGGGAGTCCGACCTCAGTGGGAGCAGATTCCAGCGCATGGGGAGTCAGACCTCACTGGGAACACATTCCAGGGCGTGAAGAGTCAGACCTGAGTGGGAGCACATTCCAATGTGTGGGGAGTCAGACCTGGGTGGGAGCACATTGCAGGACGTGGGGAGTCAGACATGTGTGGGAGCACATTCCAGGGCGTGAGGAGTCGGACCTGAGTGGAAGAACATTCCAGGGCGTGGGGAGTCGGACCTGAGTTGGAGCACATTCCACGGCGTGAGGAGTCAGACATGAGTGGGGGCACATTCCAGGGCATGGTGAGTCGGACCTGAGTGGGAGCATATTCCAGGGCGTGAGGAGTCGGACCTGAGTGGGAGCACATTCCAGGGCATGGGAAGTCGGACCTGAGTGGGAGCACATTCCAAGACATGGGGAATCGTACCTGAGTGGGAGCACATTCCAGGACATAGGGAATCGGACCTGAGTAGGAGCACAATGCAGGGCGTGGGGGCATCAGACCTGAGTGGGAGCACATTCCAGGGCATGTGAAGTCGGGCCTGATTCGGAGCGCATTCCAGGACTCGGGGAGTCGGACCTGAGTGGGAGAACATTCCAGGACATGGGGAATCGGACCTGAGTGGGAGCACATTCCAGGGCGTGGGAAGTCGGTCCTGGATGGGAGCACAATCCAGGGCATGGGTAATCAGACCTGAGTGTGAGCACATTCCAGGGCATGGGGAGTCGGACCTGAGTGGGAGCACATTCCACGGCGTGGAAGTCGGACCTGAGTGGGAGCACGTTCCAGGACGTGGGGACTCAGACCTGAGTGGGAGCACATTCCAGGGCAAGGTGAGTCTGACCTGAGTGGGAGAACATTTCAGGGCGTGGGGACTCAGACCTGAGTGGGAGCACATTCCACGGCATGAGGAGTCGGACCTGAGTGGGAGCACGTTACAGGACGTGGGGACTCAGACCTGAGTGGGAGCACGTTCCAGGGCGACAGGACTCAGATCTGAATGGGAGCACATTCCAACCTGTAGCGATTCAGACCTGGGTGGGAGCACATTCCAGGGCGTGGGGAGTTGGAAATGAGTCGGAGCACATTCCAGGGTGTGAGGTGTCGGCCTGAGTGGATGAAGTTCCTGGGCGTGGGGTGTCGGGCCTTTGTGGGAGCATATTCCAGGGCATGGGGGAGTCAGAACTGAGTGGGAACACATTCCAGGGCATGGGGAGTCTGACCTGAGTGGGAGCATATTTCAGGAAGTGGGGAGTTGGACCTGAGTAGGAGCACATTCAAGGGCGTGGGGAGCTGCACCTGAGTGGGAGCACATTCCAGGGCGTGCGGATCTGGACCTGAGTGGGAGCACATTCCGGGCATGGGGAGCCAGATCTGAGTGGTAGCACATTCCAGGCCGTGGAGAGTTGGACCTGAGTGGGAGCACATTTCCGCACGTGGGGAGTCGGACCGGAGTGGGAGCACATTCCAGGGCATGGGAAGTAGGACCTGAGTGGGATCACATTCCAGGACATGGGGAATCGTACCTGAGTGGGAGCACATTCCAGGACATGTGGAATTGGACCTGAGCAGGAGCACAATGCAGGGCGGGAGAGCGTCAGACCTGAATGGGAGCACATTCCAACGCGAGAGGAGTCGGACCTGATTGGAAAACTTTCCAGGAAATGGGGGAGTCAGACCTGAGTGGGAGCACATTCCAGGGCATGTGAAGTCGGGCCTGAGTGGGAGCACATTCCAGGACACGGGGAGTCGGACCTGAGTGGGAGCACATTCCAATGCATGGGGAGTCGGACCTGACTGGGAGCACATTCCAGAGCGTGGGGAGTCGGGCCTGAGGGGGAGCACATTCCACGGCGTGAGGAGTCGGACCTGAGTGGGTGCACTTTCCAGGGCATGGGGAGTCGGACCTGAGTGGGAGCACTTTCCAGGGCACGGGGAGTCTGACCTGAGTGGGAGCACATTCCATGGTGAGAGAAGTCGGACCTCAGTAGGAGCAGATTCCAGCGCGTGGGGAGTCAGACCTGACTGGAAACACATTCCAGGGCGTGAAGAGTCGGACCTGAGTGGGAGAACATTCCAGGGCATGGGGAGTCGGACCTGAGTGGGAAAACGTTCCAGGCCATGGGGGAGTCAGACCTGAGTGTGAGCACATTCCAGGGCATGTGAAGTCGGGCCAGAGTGGGAGTACATTCCAGGACTCGGGGAGCCGGACCTGAGTGGGAGCACATTCCAGGTCGTGGGGAGTCGGACCTGAGTGGGAACACATTCCATGGCATGTGGAGTCGGACCTGAGTGGGAGCACATTCCAGGGCGTGGGGAGTCGGACCTGAGTGGGAGCACATTCCACGGTGTGAGGAGTCGGACCTGAGTGGGTGCACTTTCCAGGGCATGGGGAGTCAGACCTGAGTGGGAGCACTTTCCAGGGCATGGGGAGTCGGAACTAAGTGGGAGCACATTCCAGTGTGAGAGAAGTCCGACCTCAGTGGGAGCAGATTCCAGCGCATGGGGAGTCAGACCTCACTGGGAACACATTCCAGGGCGTGAAGAGTCAGACCTGAGTGGGAGCACATTCCAATGTGTGGGGAGTCAGACCTGGGTGGGAGCACATTGCAGGACGTGGGGAGTCAGACATGTGTGGGAGCACATTCCAGGGCGTGAGGAGTCGGACCTGAGTGGAAGAACATTCCAGGGCGTGGGGAGTCGGACCTGAGTTGGAGCACATTCCACGGCGTGAGGAGTCAGACCTGAGTGGGGGCACATTCCAGGGCATGGTGAGTCGGACCTGAGTGGGAGCATATTCCAGGGCATGAGGAGTCGGACCTGAGTGGGAGCACATTCCAGGGCATGGGAAGTCGGACCTGAGTGGGAGCACATTCCAAGACATGGGGAATCGTACCTGAGTGGGAGCACATTCCAGGACATAGGGAATCGGACCTGAGTAGGAGCACAATGCAGGGCGTGGGGGCATCAGACCTGAATGGGAGCACATTCCAGGGCAAGAGGAGTCGGACCTGAGTGGGAAAGCATTCCAGGCCATGGGGAGTCAGACCTGAGTGGGAGCACATTCCAGGACATGTGAAGTCGGGCCTGAGTCGGAGCGCATTCCAGGACTCGGGGAGTCGGACCTGAGTGGGAGAACATTCCAGGACATGGGGAATCGGACCTGAGTGGGAGCACATTCCAGGGCGTGGGAAGTCGGTCCTGGATGGGAGCACAATCCAGGGCATGGGTAATCAGACCTGAGTGTGAGCACATTCCAGGGCATGGGGAGTCGGACCTGAGTGGGAGCACATTCCACGGCGTGGAAGTCGGACCTGAGTGGGAGCACGTTCCAGGACGTGGGGACTCAGACCTGAGTGGGAGCACATTCCAGGGCAAGGTGAGTCTGACCTGAGTGGGAGAACATTTCAGGGCGTGGGGACTCAGACCTGAGTGGGAGCACATACCACGGCATGAGGAGTCGGACCTGAGTGGGAGCACGTTACAGGACGTGGGGACTCAGACCTGAGTGGGAGCACGTTCCAGGGCGACAGGACTCAGATCTGAATGGGAGCACATTCCAACCTGTAGCGATTCAGACCTGGGTGGGAGCACATTCCAGGGCGTGGGGAGTTGGAAATGAGTCGGAGCACATTCCAGGGTGTGAGCTGTCGGACCTGAGTGGATGAACTTCCTGGGCGTGGGGTGTCGGGCCTTTGTGGGAGCATATTCCAGGGCATGGGGGAGTCAGAACTGAGTGGGAACACATTCCAGGGCATGGGGAGTCTGACCTGAGTGGGAGCATATTTCAGGAAGTAGGGAGTTGGACCTGAGTAGGAGCACATTCAAGGGCGTGGGGAGCTGCACCTGAGTGGGAGCACATTCCAGGGCGTGCGGATCTGGACCTGAGTGGGAGCACATTCCGGGCATGGGGAGCCAGATCTGAGTGGTAGCACATTCCAGGCCGTGGAGAGTTGGACCTGAGTGGGAGCACATTTCCGCACGTGGGGAGTCGGACCGGAGTGGGAGCACATTCCAGGGCATGGGAAGTAGGACCTGAGTGGGATCACATTCCAGGACATGGGGAATCGTACCTGAGTGGGAGCACATTCCAGGACATGTGGAATTGGACCTGAGCAGGAGCACAATGCAGGGCGGGAGAGCGTCAGACCTGAATGGGAGCACATTCCAACGCGAGAGGAGTCGGACCTGATTGGAAAACTTTCCAGGAAATGGGGGAGTCAGACCTGAGTGGGAGCACATTCCAGGGCATGTGAAGTCGGGCCTGAGTGGGAGCACATTCCAGGACACGGGGAGTCGGACCTGAGTGGGAGCACATTCCAATGCATGGGGAGTCGGACCTGAGTGGGAGCACATTCCAGAGCGTGGGGAGTCGGGCCTGAGGGGGAGCACATTCCACGGCGTGAGGAGTCGGACCTGAGTGGGTGCACTTTCCAGGGCATGGGGAGTCGGACCTGAGTGGGAGCACTTTCCAGGGCACGGGGAGTCGGACCTGAGTGGGAGCACATTCCAGGGTGAGAGAAGTCGGACCTCAGTGGGAGCAGATTCCAGCGCGTGGGAAGTCAGACCTGACTGGAAACACATTCCAGGGCGTGAAGAGTCGGACCTGAGTGGGAGAACATTCCAGGGCATGGGGAGTCGGACCTGAGTGGGAAAACGTTCCAGGCCATGGGGGAGTCAGACCTGAGTGTGAGCACATTCCAGGGCATGTGAAGTCGGGCCAGAGTGGGAGTACATTCCAGGACTCGGGGAGCCGGACCTGAGTGGGAGCACATTCCAGGTCGTGGGGAGTCGGACCTGAGTGGGAACACATTCCATGGCGTGTGGAGTCGGACCTGAGTGGGAGCACATTCCAGGGCGTGGGGAGTCGGACCTGAGTGGGAGCACATTCCACGGTGTGAGGAGTCGGACCTGAGTGGGTGCACTTTCCAGGGCATGGGGAGTCAGACCTGAGTGGGAGCACTTTCCAGGGCATGGGGAGTCGGAACTGAGTGGGAGCACATTCCAGTGTGAGAGAAGTCCGACCTCAGTGGGAGCAGATTCCAGCGCATGGGGAGTCAGACCTCACTGGGAACACATTCCAGGGCGTGAAGAGTCAGACCTGAGTGGGAGCACATTCCAATGTGTGGGGAGTCAGACCTGGGTGGGAGCACATTGCAGGACGTGGGGAGTCAGACATGTGTGGGAGCAAATTCCAGGGCGTGAGGAGTCGGACCTGAGTGGAAGAACATTCCAGGGCGTGGGGAGTCGGACCTGAGTTGGAGCACATTCCACGGCGTGAGGAGTCAGACCTGAGTGGGGGCACATTCCAGGGCATGGCGAGTCGGACCTGAGTGGGAGCATATTCCAGGGCGTGAGGAGTCGGACCTGAGTGGGAGCACATTCCAGGGCATGGGAAGTCGGACCTGAGTGGGAGCACATTCCAAGACATGGGGAATCGTACCTGAGTGGGAGCACATTCCAGGACATAGGGAATCGGACCTGAGTAGGAGCACAATGCAGGGCGTGGGGGCATCAGACCTGAATGGGAGCACATTCCAGGGCAAGAGGAGTCGGACCTGAGTGGGAAACATTCCAGGCCATGGGGAGTCAGACCTGAGTGGGAGCACATTCCAGGACATGTGAAGTCGGGCCTGAGTCGGAGCGCATTCCAGGACTCGGGGAGTCGGACCTGAGTGGGAACACATTCCAGGGCGTGAGGAGTCGGATCTGAGTGGGAGCTCATTCCACGGCGTGAAGAATCGGACCTGAGTGGGAGCATATTCTAGGGCTTGGGGAGTCCGTCCTGTGTGGGAGCACATTTCAGTGCAAGAGAAGTCGGACCTGAGTGGGAGGACATTCCAGCATGTGAGGAGTCAGACCTGAGTGGGAGCACATTCCAGGGCATGGGGAGTCGGGCCTGAGTGGGAATATATTCCAGGGCATGGGGGAAGTCATATCTGAGTGGGGGCTCATTCCACGGCATGGGGAGTCGGACCTGACTGGGAGAACATTCGAGGACATGGGGAATCGGACCTAAGTGGGAGCACATTCCAGGGCGTGGGAAGTCGGGCCTGGATGGGAGCACATTCCAGGGCGTGAGTAATCAGACCTGAGTGTGAGCACATTCCAGGGCATGGGGAGTCGGACCTGAGTGGGAGCACATTCCACGGCGTGAGGAGTCGGACCTGAGTGGGAGCAAATTCCAGGGCGTGGGAAGTCGGGCCTGAGTGGGAGCACATTCCATGCCGTGGGGAGTCAGACCTGAGTGGAAGCACATTCCAGGGCGTGGTGAATCGTGCCTGAGTGGGAGCACATTCCAGGGCAAGGGGGGGTCAGACCTGAGTGGGAGCACATTCCAGGGCATGGGGAGTCAGACCTGAATGGGAGCACATTCCAGGGCGTGGGGAGTCGGACCTGAGTGGGAGCACATTCCACGGCGTGAGGAGTCGGACCTGAGTGGGAGCACGTTCCTGGACGTGGGTACTCAGACCTGAGTGGGAGCACATTCCAGGGCGTGAGGAGTCGGACCTGAGTGGGAGCACTTTCCAGGGCATGTGAAGTCGGGCCTGAGTGGGAGCACATTCCAGTACACGGGGAGTCGGACCTGAGTGGGAGCACATTCCAGGGCGTGGGGAGTCGGGCCTGAGGGGGAGCACATTCCACGGCGTGAGGTGTCGGACCTGAGTGGGTGCACTTTCCACGGCATGGGGAGTCGGACCAGAGTGGGAGCACTTTCCAGGGCACGGGCAGTCGGACCTGAGTGGGAGCACATTCCAGGGTGAGAGAAGTCGGACCTCAGTGGGAGCAGATTCCAGCGCGTGGGGAGTCAGACCTGACTGGGAACACATTCCAGGGCGTGAAGAGTCGGACCTGAGTGGGAGCACATTCCGGGGCATGGGGAGTCGGACCTGAGTGGGAGCACGTTCCAGGGCATGGGGAGTCGGACCTGAGTGGGAGCTGATTCCAGGGCAAGATGAGTCGGACCTGATTGGGAAAACATTCCACGACATGGGGGAGTCAGACCTGAGTGGGAGCACATTCCAGGGCATGTGAAGTCGGGCCTGACTGGGAGCATATTCCAGGACTCGGGGAGTCGGACCTGAGGGGGAGCACATTCCAGTGCGTGGGGAGTTGGACCTGAGTGGGAACACATTCCAGGGCGTGGGGAGTCGGGCCTGAGTGGGAGCACATTCCACGGCGTGAGGAGTCGGACCTGAGTGGGTGCACTTTCCAGGGCATGGGGAGTCAGACCTGAGTGGGAGCACTTTCCAGGGCATGGGGAGTCGGAACTGAGTGGGAGCACATTCCAGTGTGAGAGACGTCCGACCTCAGTGGGAGCAGATTCCAGCGCATGGGGAGTCAGACCTCACTGGGAACACATTCCAGGGCGTGAAGAGTCAGACCTGAGTGGGAGCACATTCCAATGTGTGGGGAGTCAGACCTGGGTGGGAGCACATTGCAGGACGTGGGGAGTCAGACATGTGTGGGAGCAAATTCCAGGGCGTGAGGAGTCGGACCTGAGTGGAAGAACATTCCAGGGCGTGGGGAGTCGGACCTGAGTTGGAGCACATTCCACGGCGTGAGGAGTCAGACCTGAGTGGGGGCACATTCCAGGGCATGGCGAGTCGGACCTGAGTGGGAGCATATTCCAGGGCGTGAGGAGTCGGACCTGAGTGGGAGCACATTCCAGGGCATGGGAAGTCGGACCTGAGTGGGAGCACATTCCAAGACATGGGGAATCGTACCTGAGTGGGAGCACATTCCAGGACATAGGGAATCGGACCTGAGTAGGAGCACAATGCAGGGCGTGGGGGCATCAGACCTGAATGGGAGCACATTCCAGGGCAAGAGGAGTCGGACCTGAGTGGGAAAACATTCCAGGCCATGGGGAGTCAGACCTGAGTGGGAGCACATTCCAGGACATGTGAAGTCGGGCCTGAGTCGGAGCGCATTCCAGGACTCGGGGAGTCGGACCTGAGTGGGAACACATTCCAGGGCGTGAGGAGTCGGATCTGAGTGGGAGCTCATTCCACGGCGTGAAGAATCGGACCTGAGTGGGAGCATATTCTAGGGCTTGGGGAGTCCGTCCTGTGTGGGAGCACATTTCAGTGCAAGAGAAGTCGGACCTGAGTGGGAGGACATTCCAGCATGTGAGGAGTCAGACCTGAGTGGGAGCACATTCCAGGGCATGGGGAGTCGGGCCTGAGTGGGAATATATTCCAGGGCATGGGGGAAGTCATATCTGAGTGGGGGCTCATTCCACGGCATGGGGAGTCGGACCTGACTGGGAGAACATTCGAGGACATGGGGAATCGGACCTAAGTGGGAGCACATTCCAGGGCGTGGGAAGTCGGGCCTGGATGGGAGCACATTCCAGGGCGTGAGTAATCAGACCTGAGTGTGAGCACATTCCAGGGCATGGGGAGTCGGACCTGAGTGGGAGCACATTCCACGGCGTGAGGAGTTGGACCTGAGTGGGAGCAAATTCCAGGGCGTGGGAAGTCGGGCCTGAGTGGGAGCACATTCCATGCCGTGGGGAGTCAGACCTGAGTGGAAGCACATTCCAGGGCGTGGTGAGTCGTGCCTGAGTGGGAGCACATTCCAGGGCAAGGGGGGGTCAGACCTAAGTGGGAGCACATTCCAGGGCATGGGGAGTCAGACCTGAATGGGAGCACATTCCAGGGCGTGGGGAGTCGGACCTGAGTGGGAGCACATTCCACGGCGTGAGGAGTCGGACCTGAGTGGGAGCACGTTCCAGGACGTGGGTACTCAGACCTGAGTGGGAGCACATTCCAGGGCGTGAGGAGTCGGACCTGAGTGGGAGCACATTCCAGGGCATGTGAAGTCGGGCCTGAGTGGGAGCACATTCCAGTACACGGGGAGTCGGACCTGAGTGGGAGCACATTCCAGGGCGTGGGGAGTCGGGCCTGAGGGGGAGCACATTCCACGGCGTGAGGTGTCGGACCTGAGTGGGTGCACTTTCCACGGCATGGGGAGTCGGACCAGAGTGGGAGCACTTTCCAGGGCACGGGCAGTCGGACCTGAGTGGGAGCACATTCCAGGGTGAGAGAAGTCGGACCTCAGTGGGAGCAGATTCCAGCGCGTGGGGAGTCAGACCTGACTGGGAACACATTCCAGGGCGTGAAGAGTCGGACCTGAGTGGGAGCACATTCCAGGGCATGGGGAGTCGGACCTGAGTGGGAGCACGTTCCATGGCATGGGGAGTCGGACCTGAGTGGGAGCTGATTCCAGGGCAAGATGAGTCGGACCTGATTGGGAAAACATTCCACGACATGGGGGAGTCAGACCTGAGTGGGAGCACATTCCAGGGCATGAGAAGTCGGGCCTGAGTGGGAGTACATTCCAGGACTCGGGGAGTCGGACCTGAGTGGGAGCACATTCCAGTGCATGGGGAGTCGGACCTGAGTGGGAACACATTCCAGTGCGTGGGGAGTCGGGCCTGAGTGGGAGCACATTCCACGGCGTGAGGAGTCGGACCTGAGTGGGTGCACTTTCCAGGGCATGGGGAGTCGGACCTGAGTGGGAGCACTTTCCAGGGCATGGGGAGTCAGACCTGAGTGGGAGCACATTCCAGTGTGAGAGAAGTCGGACCTCAGTGGGAGCAGATTCCAACGCGTGGGGAGTCAGACCTGACTGGGAAAACATTCCAGGGCGTCAAGAGTCAGACCTGAGTGGGAGCACATTCTAACGTGTGGGGAGTCAGACCTAGGTGGGCGCACATTCCAGGACGTGGGGAGTCAGACATGTGCGGGAGCACATTCCAGGACGTGAGGAGTCGGACCTGAGTGGAAGAACATTCCAAGGGCGTGAGGAGTCGGACCTGAGTGGAAGAACATTCCAGGGCATGGGGAGTCAGAGCTGAGAGGGAACACATTCCACGGCGTGAGGAGTCGGACCTGAGTGGGAGCATATTCCACGGCGTGAGGAATCGGACCTGAGTGGGAGCACATTCCAGGACATGGGAAGTCGGACCTGAGTGGGAGCACATTCCAAGACATGGGGAATCGTACCTGAGTGGGAGCACATTCCAGGACATAAGGAATCGGACCTGAGTAGGAGCACAATGCAGGGCGTGGGGGCGTCAGACCTGAATGGGAGCACATTGCAGGGCAAGAGGAGTCGGACCTGAGTGGGAAAACATTCCAGGCCATGGGCGAGTCAAATCTGAGTGGGAGCACATTCCAGGGCATGGGGAGTCGGTTTTGAGTGGGAGTACATTCAAGGGCGAGAGTAGGCGGACCTGCGTGGGAGAACATTCCAGCATGTGGGTGGTCAGACCTGAGTGGGAGCCCATTCCATGGCATTGGGGAGTCAGACCTGAGTGGGAGCAAATTCCAGGGCATGGGGAGTCGGGCCTGAGTGGGAATATATTCCAGGGCATGGGGGAGTCAGATCTGAGTGGGAGCTCATTCCAGGGCATGGGGAGTCGGACCTGAGTGGGAGAACATTCCAGGACATGGGGAATCGGACCTGAGTGGGAGCACATTCCAGGGCGTGGGAAGTCGGTCCTGGATGGGAGCACAATCCAGGGCGTGGGTAATCAGACCTGAGTGTGAGCACCTTCCAGGGCGTGGGGAGTCGGACCTGAGTGGGAGCCCATTCCACAGCGTGAGGAGTCGGACCTGAGTGGGAGTACGTTCCAGGACGTGGGGACTCAGACCTGAGTGGGAGCACATTCCAGGGCATGGTGAGTCTGACCTGAGTGGGAGCACATTTCAGGGCGTGGGGAGTCAGACCTGAGTGGGAGCACATTCCCCGGCATGAGGAGTCGGACCTGAGTGGGAGCACATTCCAGGACGTGGGGACTCAGACCTGAGTGGGAGCACGTTCCAGGGCGAGAGGAGTCAGACCTGAATGGGAGCACATTCCAACCTGTAGGGATTCAGACCTGGGTGGGAGCACATTGCAGGGCGTGGGGAGTTGGAAATGAGTGGGAGCACATTCCAGGGTGTGAGGAGTCGGACCTGAGTGGATGGATTTCCTGGGCGTGGGGAGTCGGGCCTTATTGGGAGCATATTCCAGGGCATGGGGGAGTCAGAACTGAGTGGGAACACATTCCAGGGCATGGGGAGTAGGACCTGAGTGGGAGCACATTTCAGTAAATGGGGAGTCGGACCTGAGTAGGAGCACATTCAAGGGCGTGGGGAGCTGGACCTGAGTGGGAGCACATTCCAGGGCGTGCGGATCTGGACCTGAGTGGTAGCACATTCCAGGCCGTGGGGAGTCGGAACTGAGTGGGAGCACATTTCAGCGCGTGGGGAGTCGGACCTGAGTGGGAGCACATTTCAGGGCATGGGAAGTAGGACCTGAGTGGGATCACATTCCAGGACATGGGGAATCGTACCTGAGTGGGAGCACATTCCAGGACATGGGGAATCAGACCTGAGCAGGAGCACAATGCAGGGCGTGAGAGCGTCAGACCTGAATGGGAGCACATTCCAACGCGAGAGGAGTCGGACCTGATTGGGAAAACTTTCCAGGAAATGGGGGAGTCAGACCTGAGTGGGAGCACATTCCAGGGCCTGTGAAGTCGGGCCTGAGTGGGAGCACATTCCAGGACACGGGGAGTCGGACCTGAGTGGGAGCACATTCCAGTGCATGGGTAGTCGGACCTGAGTGGGAGCACATTCCAGGGCGTGTGGAGTCGGTCCTGAGGGGGAGCACATTCCACGGCGTGAGGAGTCGGACCTGAGTGGGTGCACTTTCCAGGGCATGGGGAGTCGGACCTGAGTGGGAGCACTTTCCAGGGCACGGGGAGTCGGACCTGAGTGGGAGCACATTCCAGGGTGAGAGAAGTCGGACCTCAGTGGGAGCAGATTCCAGCGCGTGGGGTGTCAGACCTGACTGGGAACACATTCCAGGGCGTGAAGAGTCGGACCTGAGTGGGAGCACTTTCCAGGGCATGGGGAGTCGGACCTGAGTGGGAAAACGTTCCAGGGCATGGGGAGTCGGACCTGAGTGGGAGCAATTTCCAGGGCACGGCGAGTCGGACCTGAGTGGGAGCACATTCCAGGGTGAGAGAAGTCGGACCTGAGTGGGAGTACTTTCCAGGGCATGGGGAGTCGGACCTGAGTGGGAAAACGTTCCAGGGCATGGGGACTCGGACCTGAGTGGGAGCTGATTCCAGGGCGAGATCAGTCGGACCTGATTGGGAAAACATTCCAGGCCATGGGGGAGTCAGACCTGAGTGGGAGCACATTCCAAGGCATGTGAAGTCGGGCCTCAGTGGGAGCACATTCCAGGACTCGGGGAGTCGGACCTGAGTGGGAGCACATTCCAGTGCGTGGGGAGTCGGACCTGAGTGGGAGCACATTCCAGGGCGTGGGGAGTCGGGCCTGAGTGGGAGCACATTCCAGGGCATGAAGAGTCAGACCTGAGTGGGAGCACATTCTAACGTGTGGGGAGTCAGACCTGGGTGGGAGCACATTCCAGGACGTGGGGAGTCAGACATGTGTGGGAGCACATTCCAGGGCGTGGGGAGTCGGGCCTGAGGGGGAGCACATTCCACGGCGTGAGGAGTCGGACCTGAGTGGGTGCACTTTCCAGGGCATGGGGAGTCGGACCTGAGTGGGAGCACTTTCCAGGGCACGGGGAGTCGGACCTGAGTGGGAGCACCTTCCAGGGTGAGAGAAGTCGGACCTCAGTGGGAGCAGATTCCAGCGCGTGGGGAGTCAGACCTGACTGGGAACACATTCCAGGGCGTGAAGAGTCGGACCTGAGTGGGAGAACATTCCAGGGCATGGGGAGTCGGACCTGAGTGGGAGCACGTTCCATGGCATGGGGAGTCTGACCTGAGTGGGAGCTGATTCCAGGGCAAGATGAGTCGGACCTGATTGGGACAACATTCCACGACATGGGGGAGTCAGACCTGAGTGGGAGCACATTCCAGGGCATGTGAAGTCGGGCCTGAGTGGGAGCACATTCCAGGACTCGGGGAGTCGGACCTGAGTGGGAGCACATTCCAGTGCATGGGGAGTCGGACCTGAGTGGGAACACATTCCAGGGCGTGGGGAGTCGGGCCTGAGTGGGAGCACATTCCACGGCGTGAGGAGTCGGACCTGAGTGGGTGCACTTTCCAGGGCATGGGGAGTCGGACCTGAGTGGGAGCACTTTCCAGGGCATGGGGAGTCAGACCTGAGTGGGAGCACATTCCAGTGTGAGAGAAGTCGGACCTCAGTGGGAGCAGATTCCAGCGCGTGGGGAGTCAGACCTGACTGGGAAAACACTCCAGGGCTTGAAGAGTCAGACCTGAGTGGGAGCACATTCTAACGTGTGGGGAGTCAGACCAAGGTGGGCGCACATTCCAGGACGTGGGGAGTCAGACATGTGTGGGAGCACATTCCAGGACGTGAGGAGTCGGACCTGAGTGGAAGAACATTCCAAGGGCGTGAGGAGTCGGACCTGAGTGGAAGATCATTCCAGGGCATGGGGAGTCAGACCTGAGTGGGAGCACATTCCACGGCGTGAGGAGTCGGACCTGAGTGGGAGCATATTCCAGGGCGTGAGGAATCGGACCTGAGTGGGAGCACATTCCAGGGCATGGGAAGTCGGACCTGAGTGGGAGCACATTCCAAGACATGGGGAATCGTACCTGAGTGGGAGCACATTCCAGGACATAAGGAATCGGACCTGAGTAGGAGCACAATGCAGGGCGTGGGGGCGTCAGACCTGAATGGGAGCACATTCCAGGGCAGGAGGAGTCGGACCTGAGTGGGAAAACATTCCAGGCCATGGGCGAGTCAAACCTGAGTGGGAGCACATTCCAGGGCATGGGGAGTCGGTTTTGAGTGGGAGTACATTCAAGGGCGAGAGTAGGCGGACCTGCGTGGGAGAACATTCTAGCATGTGGGTAGTCAGACCTGAGTGGGAGCCCATTCCATGGCATTGGGGAGTCAGACCTGAGTGGGAGCAAATTCCAGGGCATGGGGAGTCGGGCCTGAGTGGGAATATATTCCAGGGCATGGGGGAGTCAGATCTGAGTGGGAGCTCATTCCAGGGCATGGGGAGTCGGACCTGAGTGGGAGAACATTCCAGGACATGGGGAATCGGACCTGAGTGGGAGCACATTCCAGGGCGTGGGAAGTCGGTCCTGGATGGGAGCACAATCCAGGGCGTGGGTAATCAGACCTGAGTGTGAGCACCTTCCAGGGCGTGGGGAGTCGGACCTGAGTGGGAGCCCATTCCACCGCGTGAGGAGTCGGACCTGAGTGGGAGCACGTTCCAGGACGTGGGGATTCAGACCTGAGAGGGAGCACATTCCAGGGCATGGTGAGTCTGACCTGAGTGGGAGCACATTTCAGGGCGTGGGGAGATAGACCTGAGTGGGAGCACATTCCACGGCATGAGGAGTCGGACCTGAGTGGGAGCACGTTCCAGGACGTGGGGACTCAGACCTGAGTGGGAGCACGTTCCAGGGCGAGAGGAGTCAGACCTGAATGGGAGCACATTCCAACCTGTAGGGATTCAGACCTGGGTGGGAGCACATTCCAGGGCGTGGGGAGTTGGAAATGAGTGGGAGCACATTCCAGGGTGTGAGGAGTCGGACCTGAGTGGATGAATTTCCTGGGCGTGGGGAGTCGGGCCTTAGTGGGAGCATATTCCAGGGCATGGGGGATTCAGAACTAAGTGGGAACACATTCCAGGGCATGTGGAGTCTGACCTGAGTGGGAGCACATTTCAGTAAATGGGGAGTCGGACCTGAGTAGGAGCACATTCAAGGGCGTGGGGAGCTGGACCTGAGTGGGAGCACATTCCAGGGCGTGCGGATCTGGACCTGAGTGGGAGCACATTCCGGGCATGGGGAGTCAGATCTGAGTGGTAGCACATTCCAGGCCGTGGGGAGTCGGAACTGAGTGGGAGCACATTTCAGCGCGTGGGGAGTCGGACCTGAGTGGGAGCACATTCCAGGGCATGGGAAGTAGGACCTGAGTGGGATCACATTCCAGGACATGGGGAATCGTACCTGAGTGGGAGCACATTCCAGGACATGGGGAATCGGACCTGAGTAGGAGCACAATGCAGGGCGTGAGAGCGTCAGACCAGAATGGGAGCACATTCCAACGCGAGAGGAGTCGGACCTGATTGGGAAAACTTTCCAGGAAATGGGGGAGTCAGACCTGAGTGGGAGCACATTCCAGGGCATGTGAAGTCGGGCCTGAGTGGGAGCACATTCCAGGACACGGGGAGTCGGACCTGAGTGGGAGCACATTCCAGTGCATGGGTAGTCGGACCTGTGTGGGAGCACATTCCAGTGCATGGGTAGTCGGACCTGAGTGGGAGCACATTCCAGGGCGTGGGGAGTCGGTCCTGAGTGGGATCACATTCCACGGCGTGAGGAGTCGGACCTGAGTGGGTGCACTTTCCAGGGCATGGGGAGTCGGACCTGAGTGGGAGCAATTTCCAGGGCACGGGGAGTCGGACCTGAGTCGGAGCACATTCCAGGGTGAGAGAAGTCGGACCTCAGTGGGAGCAGATTCCAGCGCATGGGGAGTCAGACCTGAGTGGGAACACATTCCAGGGCGTGAAGAGTCGGACCTGAGTGGGAGCACTTTCCAGGCCATGGGGAGTCGGACCTGAGTGGGTAAACGTTCCAGGGCATGGGGAGTCGGACCTGAGTGGGAGCTGATTCCAGGGCGAGATGAGTCGGACCTGATTGGGAAAACATTCCAGGCCATGGGGGAGTCAGACCTGAGTGGGAGCACATTCCAAGGCATGTGAAGTCGGGCCTCAGTGGGAGCACATTCCAGGACTCGGGGAGTCGGACCTGAGTGGGAGCACATTCCAGTGCGTGGGGAGTCGGACCTGAGTGGGAGCACATTCCAGGGCGTGGGGAGTCGGGCCTGAGTGGGAGCACATTCCACGGCGTGAGGAGTCGGACCTGAGTGGGTGCACTTTCCAGGGCATGGGGAGTCGGACCTGAGTGGGAGAACTTTCCAGGGCATGGGGAGTCGGACCAGAGTGGGAGCACATTCCAGTGTGAGAGAAGTCGGACCTCAGTGGGAGCAGATTCCAGCGCGTGGGGAGTCAGACCTGACTGGGAACACATTCCAGGGCGTGAAGAGTCAGACCTGAGTGGGAGCACATTCTAATGTGTGGGGTGTCAGACCTGGGTGGAAGCACATTCAAGGACGTGGGGAGTCAGACATGTGTGGGAGCACATTCCAGGACGTGAGGAGTCGGACCTGAGTGGAAGAGCATTCCAGGGCGTGGGGAGACGGACCTGAGTGGGAGCACATTCCACGGCATGAGGAGTCGGACCTGAGTGGGAGCACATTCCTGGGCATGGGGAATCGGACCTGAGTGGGAGCATAATCCAGGGCGTGAGGAGTCGGACCTGAGTGGGAGCACATTCCAGGGCATGGGGAGTCGGACCTGAGTGGGAGCACATTCCAGGACATGGGGAATCGGACCTGAGTGGGAGCACATTCCAGGGCATGGGAAGTCGGACCTGAGTGGGAGCACGTTCGAGGACGTGGGGTCAAAGACCTGAGTGTGAGCAAATTTCAGGGCGTGGGAAGTCGGACCAGAGTGGGAGCACATTCCACAGCATGAGGAGTCGGACCTGAGTGGGAGCACTTTCCAGGACGTGGGGACTCAGACCTGAGTGGGAGCACGTTCCAGGGCGTGAGGTTCGGAACTGAGTGGGAGCACATTCCAGGGCGAGAGGTGTCAGACCTGAATGGGAGCACATTCCAACCTGTTGGGATTCAATCCAGGGTGGGAGCACATTCCAGGGCGTGGGGAGTTGCACATGATTGGGAGCATATTCCAGGGCATGGGGGAGTCAGAACTGAGTGGGAACACATTCCAGGGCCTGGGGAGTCTGACCAAAGTGGGAGCACATTTCAGGAAGTGGGAAGTCGGACCTGAGTAGGAGCACATTCCAGGGCGTGGGGAGCTGAACCTGAGTGGGAGCACATTCCAGGGTGTGCGGATCTGGACCTGAGTGGGAGCACATTCCGGGCATGGGGAGCCAGATCCGAGTGGGAGCACATTCCAGGCCGTGGGGAGTCGGACCTGAGTGGGAGCACATTGCAGTGTGTGGGGAGTCGGACCTGAGTGTTAGCACATTCCAGGGCATGGGAAGTAGGACCTGAGTGGGATCACATTCCAGGACATGGGGAATCGTACCTGAGTGGGAGCACAATCCAGGACATGGGGAATCGTACCTGAGTGGGAGCACATTCCAAAACATAGGAATCGGACCTGAGTAGGAGCACAATGCAGGGCGTGGGGGCGTCAGACCTGAATGGTAGCACATTCCAGGGCAAGAGGATTCGGACCTGAGTGGGAAAACATTCCAGGCCAAGGGGGAGTCAGACCTGAGTGGGAGCACATTCCAGAGCATGGGGACTCGGACCTGAATGGGAGCAAATTCCAGGGCGTGGGATGTCGGACCTGAATGGGAGCACATTCCAGGGCGTGGTAAGTCGGGCCTGAGTGGGAAAACATTCCAATGCATGGGTGAGTCAGACCTGAGTGGGAGCACATTCCAGGGCATGTGAAGTCGGGCCTGAGTGGGAGCACATTCCAGGACTCGGGGAGTCGGACCTGAATGGGAGCACATTCCAGTGCGCGGGGAGTTGGACCTGAGTGGGAACACATTCCAGGGCGTGGGAAGTCGGGCCTGAGTGGGAGCACATTCCACGGCGTGAGGAGTCGGACCTGAGTGGGTGCACTTTCCAGGGCATGGGGAGTCGGACCTGAGTGGGATCACTTTCCAGGGCATGGGGAGTCGGACCTGAGTGGGAGCACATTCCAGTGTGGGAGAAGTCGGACCTCAGTGGGAGCAGATTCCAGCGCGTGGGGAGTCAGACCTGACTGGGAACACATTCCATGGCGTGAAGAGTCAGACCTGAGTGGGAGCACATTCTAACGTGTGGGGAGTCAGACATGTGTGGGAGCACATTCCAGGCCGAGGGGAGTCGGACCTGAGTGGGAGCACATTCCATGCCCTGGGGCATCAGACCTGAGTGGAAGCACATTCCAGGGCGTGGTGAGTCGCGCCTGAGTGGGAGCACATTCCAGGCGTGGGGAGTCAGACGTGAGTGGGAGCACATTCCAGGGCATGGTGAGTCAGACCTCAGTGGGAGCACATTTCAGGGCGTGGGGAGTCGGACTTAGTGGGAGCACATTCCACGGCGCGAGGAGTCGGACCTGAGTGGGAGCACGTTCGAGTACGTGGGGTCTCAGACCTGAGTGTGAGCACATTTCAGGGCGTGGGGAGTCGGACCTGAGTGGGAGCACATTCCACAGCATGAGGAGTCGGACCTGAGTGGGAGCACTTTCCAGGACGTGGGGACTCAGACCTGAGTGGGAGCACGTTCCAGGGCGTGAGGTTCGGAACTGAGTGGGTGCACATTCCAGGGCAGGAGGTGTCAGACCTGAATGGGAGCACATTCCAACCTGTAGGGATTCAGACCTGGGTGGGAGCACATTCCAGGGCGTGGGGAGTTGCACATGAGTGGGAGCATATTCCAGGGCATGGGGGAGTCAGAACTGAGTGGGAACACATTCCAGGGCCTTGGGTCTCTGACCTGAGTGGGAGTACATTTCAGGAAGTGGGGAGTCGGACCTGAGTAGGAGCACATTCCAGGGCGTGGGGAGCTGGACCTGAGTGGGAGCACATTCCAGGGTATGGGAAGTAGGACCTGAGTGGGACCACATTCCAGGACATGGGGAATCGTACCTGAGTGGGAGCACATTCCAGGACATAGGAATCGGACCTGAGTAGGAGCACAATGCAGGGCGTGGGGACGTCAGACCTGAATGGGAGCACATTCCAGGGCAAGAGGAGTCGGACCTGAGTGGGAAAACATTCCAGGCCATGGGGGCGTCAGACCTGAGTGGGAGCACATTCCAGAGCATGGGGACTCGGACATGAATGGGAACACATTCCAGGGCGTGGGGAGACGGACCTGAATGGGAGCACATTCCAGGGCGTGGTAAGTCGGGCCTGAGTGGGAAAACATTCCAGGCCATGGGTGAGTCAGACCTGAGTGGGAGCACATTCCAGGGCATGTGAAGTCGGGCCGGAGTGGGACCACATTCCAGGACACGGGGAGTCGGACCTGAGTGTGAGCACATTCCAGGGCGAGAGGAGTCGGACCTGAGTGTGAGCACATTCGAGGACGTGGAGAGTCAGATTTGAGTGGGAGCACATTCCAGGGCATGGGGAGTCGGACCTGAGAGTGAGCACATTCCAGGGCGAGAGGAGTCGGACCTGAGTGGGAGCACGTTCGAAGACGTGGAGAGTCAGATTTGAGAGGGAGCACATTCCAGGGCATGGGGAGTCAGACTTGAGTGGGAGCCCATTCCAGGACATTGGGAGTCGGACATTAGTGAGAGCACATTCCAGGACATTGGGAGTCAGACCTGAGTGGGAGCACATTCCAGGGCATGGGGAGTCGTACCTGAGTGGGAACACATTCCAAGGCGAGAGGAGTCAGACCTGAGTGGGAGCACATTCCAACGTGTGGGGAGCCAGACCTGGGTGGGAGCACATTCCAGGGCGTGGGGAGTCGGTCATGAGTGGGAGCACATTCCAGGGCATGGGGAGTTGGACCTGAGTGGGAGCACGTTCCAGGTCATGGGGTGTCGGACCTGAGTGGGAGCACATTCCCAGGCGAGATGAGTCAGACCTGAGTGGGAGCGCTTTCCAACATGTGGGGAGTCAGACCTGGGAGTGAGCACATTTCAGTGCGTGGGGAGTCGGACATGAGTGGGAGCACATTCCAGGGCATGTGGAGTCGGACCTGAGTGGGAGCACATTCCAGGGCATGGGGAGTCAGATCTGAGTGGGAGCCCATTTCAGGGCGTGGGGAGTCGGACCTGAGTATGAGCACATTCCAGAGCGTGGGGGAGTCAGATCTGAGTGGGAGCACATTCCATGGCGTGAGGAGTCGGACCTGACTGGGAGCACATTCCAGCCCATGGGGAGTCGGACCTGGGTGGGAGCACATTCCAGGGCGTGGGGAGTCGGGCCTGAGTGGGAATATATTCCAGGGCATGGGGGAGTCATATCTGAGTGGGAGCTCACTCCAGGGCATGGGGAGTCGGACCTGAGTGGGAGAACATTCCAGGACATGGGGAATCGGACCTGAGTGGGAGCACATTCCAGGGCGTGGGAAGTCGGGCCTGCATGGGAGCACATTCCAGGGCGTGGGTAGTCAGACCTGAGTGTGAACACATTCCACGGCGTGGGGAGTCGGACCTGAGTGTGAGCACATTCCAGGGCGTGGGAAGTCGGGCCTGAGTGGGAGCACATTCCAGGACACGGGGAGTCAGAGCTGGGTGGGAGCACATTCCAGGCCGAGGGGAGTCGGACCTGAGTGGGAGCACATTCCAGGGTGTGGTGAGTCGCGCCTGAGTGGGAGCACATTCCAGGGCGTGGGGAGTCAGACCTGAGTGGGAGCACATTCCAGGGCATGGTGAGTCAGACCTGAGTGGGAGCACATTTCAGGGCGTGGGGAGTCGGACCTGAGTGGGAGCACATTCCACGGCGTGAGGAGTCGGACCTGAGTGGGAGCACGTTCGAGGACGTGGGGTCTCAGACCTGAGTGTGAGCACATTTCAGGGCGTGGGGAGTCGGACCTGAGTGGGAGCACATTCCACAGCATGAGGAGTCGGACCTGAGTGGGAGCACTTTCCAGGACGTGGGGACTCAGACCTGAGTGGGAGCACGTTCCAGGGCATGAGGTTCGGAACTGAGTGGGAGCACATAACAGGGCGAGAGGTGTCAGACCTGAATGGGAGCACATTCCAACCTGTAGGGATTCAGACCTGGGTGGGAGCACATTCCAGGGTGTGGGGAGCTGCACATGAGTGGGAGCATATTCCAGCGCATAGGGGAGTCAGAACTGAGTGGGAACACATTCCAGGACCTGGGGAGTCTGACCTGAGTGGGAGCTCATTTCAGGAAGTGGGTAGTCGGACCTGAGTAGGAGCACATTTCAGGGCGTGGGGAGCTGGACCTGAGTGGGAGCACATTCCATGGTGTGCGGATCTGGACCTGAGTGGGAGCACATTCCGGGCATGGGGATTCAGATCTGAGTGGGAGCACATTCCAGGCCGTGGGGAGTCGGACCTGAGTGGGAGAACATTTCAGCGCGTGGGGAGTCGGACCTGAGTGGGAGCACATTCCAGGGCATGGGAAGTAGGACCTGAGTGGGATCACATTCCAGGACATGGCGAATCGTACCTGAGTGGGAGCACATTCCAGGACATGGGGAATCGTACCTGAGTGGGAGCACATTCCAGGACATAGGAATCGGACCTGAGTAGGAGCACAATGCAGGGCGTGGGGGCGTCAGACCAAATTGGGAGCACATTCCAGGGCAAGAGGAGTCAGACCTGAGTGGGAAAACATTCCAGGCCATGGGGGAGTCAGACCTGAGTGGGAGCACATTCCAGAGCATGGGGGCTCGTACCTGAGTAGGAGCACATTCCAGGGCATGTGAAGTCGGGCCTGAGTGGGAGCACATTCCAGGACACGGGGAGTCGGACCTGAGTGTGAGCACAATCCAGGGCGTGGGGAGTCGGACCTGAATGGGAGCACATTCCAGGGCGTGGTAAGTCAGGCCTGAGTGGGAAAACATTCCAGGGCATGGGTGAGTCAGACCTGAGTGGGAGCACATTCCAGGGCATGTGAAGTCGGGCCTGAGTGGGAGCACATTCCAGGACACGGGGAGTCGGACCTTAGTGTGAGCACATTCCAGGGCGAGAGGAGTCGGACCTGAGTAGCAGCACGTTCGAGGACGTGGAGAGTCAGATTTGAGTGGGAGCACATTCCAGGGCATGGGGAGTCAGACTTGAGTGGGAGCACATTCCAGGGCATGGGGAGTCGGACCTGAGTGGGAACACATTCCAAGGCGAGAGGAGTCAGACCTGAGTGGGAGCACATTCCAACGTGTGGGGAGTCAGACCTGGGTGGGAGCACATTCCAGGGCGTGGGGAGTCGGTCATGAGTGGGAGCCCATTCCAGCGCATAGGGAGTTGGACCTGAGTGGGAGCTCGTTCCAGGGCATGGGGAGTCGGACCTGAGTGGGAGCACATTCCAAGGCGAGAGGAGTCAGACCTGAGTGGGAGCGCTTTCCAACATGTGGGGAGTCAGACCTGGGTGGGAGCACATTTCAGGGCGTGGGGAGTCGGACATGAGTGGGAGCACATTCCAAGGCGTGTGGAGTCGGACCTGAGTGGAAGAACATTCCAGGGTGTGGGGAGTCGGGCCTGAGTGGGAGCACATTCCAGGGCATGGGTAGTCAGACCTGAGTGGGAGCATATTCCAGGGCATGGGGAGTCAGATCTGAGTGGGAGCCCATTTCAGGGCGTGGGGAGTCGGACCTGAGTATGAGCACATTCCAGAGCGTGGGGGAGTCAGATCTGAGTGGGAGCACATTCCATGGCATGAGGAGTCGGACCTGAGTAGGAGCACATTCCAGCCCATGGGGAGTCGGACCTGGGTGGGAGCACATTCCAGGGCATGGGGAGTCGGACCTGAGTGGGAGCACATTCCAGGGCGAGAGGAGGCGGACCTGCATGGGAGAACATTCCAGCGTGTGGGGAGTCAGACCTGAGTGGGATCACAATCCTGGGCGTGGGGAGTCAGACCTGAGTGGGAGCACATTCCAGGGCGTGGGGAGTCAGACCTGAGTGGGAGCACATTTTAGGGCGTGAGGAGTCAGATCTGAGTGGGAGCTCATTCCACGGCGTGAGGAATCGGACCTGAGTGGGAGCATATTCTAGGGCTTGGGGCGTCCGACCTGTGTGGAAGCACATTCCAGGCGAGAGAAGTCGGACCTGAGTGGGAGCACATTCCAGGGCATGGGGAGTCGGGCCTGAGTGGGAATATATTCCAGGGCATGGGGGAGTCAGATCTGAGTGGGAGCTCATTCCAGGGCATGGGGAGTCGGACCTGAGTGGGAGAACATTCCAGGACATGGGGAATCGGACCTGAGTGGGAGCACATTCCAGGGCGTGGGGAGTCGGGCCTGGATGGGAGCACATTCCAGGGCATGGGGAGTCAGACCTGAGTGTGAGCACATTCCAGGGCGTGGGGAGTCGGACCTGAGTGTGCGAACATTCCAGGGCGTGGGAAGTCGGGCCTTAGTGGGAGCACATTCCAGGACACGGGGAGTCAGAGCTGGGTGGGAGCACATTCCAGGGCGAGAGGAGTCGGACCTGAGTAGGAGCACGTTCGAGGACGTGGAGAGTCAGATTTGAGTGGGAGCACATTCCAGGGCATGGGGAGTCAGACTTGAGTGGGAGCACATTCCAGGGCATGGGGAGTCGGACCTGAGTGGGAACACATTCCAAGGCGAGAGGAGTCAGACCTGAGTGTGAGCACATTCCAACGTGTGGGGAGTCAGACCTGGGTGGGAGCACATTCCAGGGCGTGGGGAGTCGGTCATGAGTGGGAGCCCATTCCAGGGCATAGGGAGTTGGACCTGAGTGGGAGCACGTTCCAGGGCATGGGGAGTCGGACCTGAGTGGGAGCACATTCCAAGGCGAGAGGAGTCAGACCTGAGTGGGAGCACATTCCAACGTGTGGGGAGCCAGACCTGGGTGGGAGCACATTCCAGGGCGTGGGGAGTCGGTCATGAGTGGGAGCACATTCCAGGGCATGGGGAGTTGGACCTGAGTGGGAGCACGTTCCAGGTCATGGGGTGTCGGACCTGAGTGGGAGCACATTCCCAGGCGAGATGAGTCAGACCTGAGTGGGAGCGCTTTCCAACAGGTGGGGAGTCAGACCTGGGAGTGAGCACATTTCAGTGCGTGGGGAGTCGGACATGAGTGGGAGCACATTCCAGGGCATGTGGAGTCGGACCTGAGTGGGAGCACATTCCAGGGCATGGGGAGTCAGATCTGAGTGGGAGCCCATTTCAGGGCGTGGGGAGTCGGACCTGAGTATGAGCACATTCCAGAGCGTGGGGGAGTCAGATCTGAGTGGGAGCACATTCCATGGCGTGAGGAGTCGGACCTGACTGGGAGCACATTCCAGCCCATGGGGAGTCGGACCTGGGTGGGAGCACATTCCAGGGCGTGGGGAGTCGGGCCTGAGTGGGAATATATTCCAGGGCATGGGGGAGTCATATCTGAGTGGGAGCTCACTCCAGGGCATGGGGAGTCGGACCTGAGTGGGAGAACATTCCAGGACATGGGGAATCGGACCTGAGTGGGAGCACATTCCAGGGCGTGGGAAGTCGGGCCTGCATGGGAGCACATTCCAGGGCGTGGGTAGTCAGACCTGAGTGTGAACACATTCCACGGCGTGGGGAGTCGGACCTGAGTGTGAGCACATTCCAGGGCGTGGGAAGTCGGGCCTGAGTGGGAGCACATTCCAGGACACGGGGAGTCAGAGCTGGGTGGGAGCACATTCCAGGCCGAGGGGAGTCGGACCTGAGTGGGAGCACATTCCAGGGTGTGGTGAGTCGTGCCTGAGTGGGAGCACATTCCAGGGAGTGGGGAGTCAGACCTGAGTGGGAGCACATTCCAGGGCATGGTGAGTCAGACCTGAGTGGGAGCACATTTCAGGGCGTGGGGAGTCGGACCTGAGTGGGAGCACATTCCACGGCGTGAGGAGTCGGACCTGAGTGGGAGCACGTTCGAGGACGTGGGGTCTCAGACCTGAGTGTGAGCACATTTCAGGGCGTGGGGAGTCGGACCTGAGTGGGAGCACATTCCACAGCATGAGGAGTCGGACCTGAGTGGGAGCACTTTCCAGGACGTGGGGACTCAGACCTGAGTGGGAGCACGTTCCAGGGCGTGAGGTTCGGAACTGAGTGGGAGCACATAACAGGGCGAGAGGTGTCAGACCTGAATGGGAGCACATTCCAACCTGTAGGGATTCAGACCTGGGTGGGAGCACATTCCAGGGCGTGGGGAGCTGCACATGAGTGGGAGCATATTCCAGGGCATAGGGGAGTCAGAACTGAGTTGGGAACACATTCCAGGACCTGGGGAGTCTGACCTGAGTGGGAGCTCATTTCAGGAAGTGGGTAGTCGGACCTGAGTAGGAGCACATTTCAGGGCGTGGGGAGCTGGACCTGAGTGGGAGCACATTCCAGGGTGTGCGGATCTGGACCTGAGTGGGAGCACATTCCGGGCATGGGGATTCAGATCTGAGTGGGAGCACATTCCAGGCCGTGGGGAGTCGGACCTGAGTGGGAGCACATTTCAGCGCGTGGGGAGTCGGACCTGAGTGGGAGCACATTCCAGGGCATGGGAAGTAGGACCTGAGTGGGATCACATTCCAGGACATGGCGAATCGTACCTGAGTGGGAGCACATTCCAGGACATGGGGAATCGTACCTGAGTGGGAGCACATTCCAGGACATAGGAATCGGACCTGAGTAGGAGCACAATGCAGGGCGTGGGGGCATCAGACCTGAATGGGAGCACATTCCAGGGCAAGAGGAGTCAGACCTGAGTGGGAAAACATTCCAGGCCATGGGGGAGTCAGACCTGAGTGGGAGCACATTCCAGAGCATGGGGGCTCGTACCTGAGTAGGAGCACATTCCAGGGCATGTGAAGTCGGGCCTGAGTGGGAGCACATTCCAGGACACGGGGAGTCGGACCTGAGTGTGAGCACAATCCAGGGCGTGGGGAGTCGGACCTGAATGGGAGCAAATTCCAGGGCGTGGTAAGTCAGGCCTGAGTGGGAAAACATTCCAGAGCATGGGTGAGTCAGACCTGAGTGGGAGCACATTCCAGGGCATGTGAAGTCGGGCCTGAGTGGGAGCACATTCCAGGACACGGGGAGTCGGACCTTAGTGTGAGCACATTCCAGGGCGAGAGGAGTCGGACCTGAGTAGGAGCACGTTCGAGGACGTGGAGAGTCAGATTTGAGTGGGAGCACATTCCAGGGCATGGGGAGTCAGACTTGAGTGGGAGCACATTCCAGGGCATGGGGAGTCGGACCTGAGTGGGAACACATTCCAAGGCGAGAGGAGTCAGACCTGAGTGGGAGCACATTCCAACGTGTGGGGAGTCAGACCTGGGTGGGAGCACATTCCAGGGCGTGGGGAGTCGGTCATGAGTGGGAGCCCATTCCAGGGCATAGGGAGTTGGACCTGAGTGGGAGCACGTTCCAGGGCATGGGGAGTCGGACCTGAGTGGGAGCACATTCCAAGGCGAGAGGAGTCAGACCTGAGTGGGAGCGCTTTCCAACATGTGGGGAGTCAGACGTGGGTGGGAGCACATTTCAGGGCGTGGGGAGTCGGACATGAGTGGGAGCACATTCCAAGGCGTGTGGAGTCGGACCTGAGTGGAAGAACATTCCAGGGTGTGGGGAGTCGGGCCTGAGTGGGAGCACATTCCAGGGCATGGGTAGTCAGACCTGAGTGGGAGCATATTCCAGGGCATGGGGAGTCAGATCTGAGTGGGAGCCCATTTCAGGGCGTGGGGAGTCGGACCTGAGTATGAGCACATTCCAGAGCGTGGGGGAGTCAGATCTGAGTGGGAGCACATTCCATGGCATGAGGAGTCGGACCTGAGTAGGAGCACATTCCAGCCCATGGGGAGTCGGACCTGGGTGGGAGCACATTCCAGGGCATGGGGAGTGGGACCTGAGTGGGAGCACATTCCAGGGCGAGAGGAGGCGGACCTGCATGGGAGAACATTCCAGCGTGTGGGGAGTCAGACCTGAGTGGGATCACAATCCAGGGCGTGGGGAGTCAGACCTGATTGGGAGCACATTCCAGGGCGTGGGGAGTCAGACCTGAGTGGGAGCACATTTTAGGGCGTGAGGAGTCAGATCTGAGTGGGAGCTCATTCCACGGCGTGAGGAATCGGACCTGAGTGGGAGCATATTCTAGGGCTTGGGGCGTCCGACCTGTGTGGAAGCATAGTCCAGGGCGAGAGAAGTCGGACCTGAGTGGGAGCACATTCCAGGGCATGGGGAGTCGGGCCTGAGTGGGAATATATTCCAGGGCATGGGGGAGTCAGATCTGAGTGGGAGCTCATTCCAGGGCATGGGGAGTCGGACCTGAGTGGGAGAACATTCCAGGACATGGGGAATCGGACCTGAGTGGGAGCACATTCCAGGGCGTGGGGAGTCGGGCCTGGATGGGAGCACATTCCAGGGCGTGGGGAGTCAGACCTGAGTGTGAGCACATTCCAGGGCGTGGGGAGTCGGACCTGAGTGTGCGAACATTCCAGGGCGTGGGAAGTCGGGCCTTAGAGGGAGCACATTCCAGGACACGGGGAGTCAGAGCTGGGTGGGAGCACATTCCAGGGCGAGAGGAGTCGGACCTGAGTAGGAGCACTTTCCAGGACGTGGAGAGTCAGATTTGAGTGGGAGCACATTCCAGGGCATGGGGAGTCAGACTTGAGTGGGAGCACATTCCAGGGCATGGGGAGTCGGACCTGAGTGGGAACACATTCCAAGGCGAGAGGAGTCAGACCTGAGTGTGAGCACATTCCAACGTGTGGGGAGTCAGACCTGGGTGGGAGCACATTCCAGGGCGTGGGGAGTCGGTCATGAGTGGGAGCCCATTCCAGGGCATAGGGAGTTGGACCTGAGTGGGAGCACGTTCCAGGGCATGGGGAGTCGGACCTGAGTGGGAGCACATTCCAAGGCGAGAGGAGTCAGACCTGAGTGGGAGCGCTTTCCAACATGTGGGGAGTCAGACGTGGGTGGGAGCACATTTCAGGGCGTGGGGAGTCGGACATGAGTGGGAGCACATTCCAAGGCGTGTGGAGTCGGACCTGAGTGGAAGAACATTCCAGGGTGTGGGGAGTCAGACCTGAGTGGGAGCATATTCCAGGGCATGGGGAGTCAGATCTGAGTGGGAGCCCATTTCAGGGCGTGGGGAGTCGGACCTGAGTATGAGCACATTCCAGAGCGTGGGGGAGTCAGATCTGAGTGGGAGCACATTCCATGGCATGAGGAGTCGGACCTGAGTAGGAGCACATTCCAGCCCATGGGGAGTCGGACCTGGGTGGGAGCACATTCCAGGGCATGGGGAGTCGGACCTGAGTGGGAGCACATTCCAGGGCGAGAGGAGGCGGACCTGCATGGGAGAACATTCCAGCATGTGGGGAGTCAGACCTGAGAGGGATCACAATCCAGGGCGTGGGGAGTCAGACCTGAGTGGGAGCACATTCCAGGGCGTGGGGAGTCAGACCTGAGTGGGAGCACATTTTAGGGCGTGAGGAGTCAGATCTGAGTGGGAGAACATTCCACGGCGTGAGGAATCGGAACTGAGTGGGAGCATATTCTAGGGCTTGGGGCGTCCGACCTGTGTGGAAGCACATTCCAGGGCGAGAGAAGTCGGACCTGAGTGGGAGCACATTCCAGGGCATGGGGAGTCGGGCCTGAGTGGGAATATATTCCAGGGCATGGGGGAGTCAGATCTGAGTGGGAGCTCATTCCAGGGCATGGGGAGTCGGACCTGAGTGGGAGAACATTCCAGGACATGGGGAATCGGACCTGAGTGGGAGCACATTCCAGGGCGTGGGGAGTCGGGCCTGGATGGGAGCACATTCCAGGGCGTGGGGAGTCAGACCTGAGTGTGAGCACAGTCCAGGGCGTGGGGAGTCGGACCTGAGTGTGCGCACATTCCAGGGCGTGGGAAGTCGGGCCTGAGTGGGAGCACATTCCAGGACACGGGGAGTCAGAGCTGGGTGGGAGCACATTCCAGGGCGAGAGGAGTCGGACCTGAGTAGGAGCACGTTCGAGGACGTGGAGAGTCAGATTTGAGTGGGAGCACATTCCAGGGCATGGGGAGTCAGACTTGAGTGGGAGCACATTCCAGGGCATGGGGAGTCGGACCTGAGTGGGAACACATTCCAAGGCGAGAGGAGTCAGACCTGAGTGGGAGCACATTCCAACGTGTGGGGAGTCAGACCTGGGTGGGAGCACATTCCAGGGCGTGGGGAGTCGGTCATGAGTGGGAGCCCATTCCAGGGCATAGGGAGTTGGACCTGAGTGGGAGCACGTTCCAGGGCATGGGGAGTCGGACCTGAGTGGGAGCACATTCCAAGGCGAGAGGAGTCAGACCTGAGTGGGAGCGCTTTCCAACATGTGGGGAGTCAGACGTGGGTGGGAGCACATTTCAGGGCGTGGGGAGTCGGACATGAGTGGGAGCACATTCCAAGGCGTGTGGAGTCGGACCTGAGTGGAAGAACATTCCAGGGTGTGGGGAGTCGGGCCTGAGTGGGAGCACATTCCAGGGCATGGGTAGTCAGACCTGAGTGGGAGCATATTCCAGGGCATGGGGAGTCAGATCTGAGTGGGAGCCCATTTCAGGGCGTGGGGAGTCGGACCTGAGTATGAGCACATTCCAGAGCGTGGGGGAGTCAGATCTGAGTGGGAGCACATTCCATGGCATGAGGAGTCGGACCTGAGTAGGAGCACATTCCAGCCCATGGGGAGTCGGACCTGGGTGGGAGCACATTCCAGGGCATGGGGAGTGGGACCTGAGTGGGAGCACATTCCAGGGCGAGAGGAGGCGGACCTGCATGGGAGAACATTCCAGCGTGTGGGGAGTCAGACCTGAGTGGGATCACAATCCAGGGCGTGGGGAGTCAGACCTGATTGGGAGCACATTCCAGGGCGTGGGGAGTCAGACCTGAGTGGGAGCACATTTTAGGGCGTGAGGAGTCAGATCTGAGTGGGAGCTCATTCCACGGCGTGAGGAATCGGACCTGAGTGGGAGCATATTCTAGGGCTTGGGGCGTCCGACCTGTGTGGAAGCATAGTCCAGGGCGAGAGAAGTCGGACCTGAGTGGGAGCACATTCCAGGGCATGGGGAGTCGGGCCTGAGTGGGAATATATTCCAGGCCATGGGGGAGTCAGATCTGAGTGGGAGCTCATTCCAGGGCATGGGGAGTCGGACCTGAGTGGGAGAACATTCCAGGACATGGGGAATCGGACCTGAGTGGGAGCACATTCCAGGGCGTGGGGAGTCGGGCCTGGATGGGAGCACATTCCAGGGCGTGGGGAGTCAGACCTGAGTGTGAGCACATTCCAGGGCGTGGGGAGTCGGACCTGAGTGTGCGAACATTCCAGGGCGTGGGAAGTCGGGCCTTAGAGGGAGCACATTCCAGGACACGGGGAGTCAGAGCTGGGTGGGAGCACATTCCAGGGCGAGAGGAGTCGGACCTGAGTAGGAGCACGTTCCAGGACGTGGAGAGTCAGATTTGAGTGGGAGCACATTCCAGGGCATGGGGAGTCAGACTTGAGTGGGAGCACATTCCAGGGCATGGGGAGTCGGACCTGAGTGGGAACACATTCCAAGGCGAGAGGAGTCAGACCTGAGTGTGAGCACATTCCAACGTGTGGGGAGTCAGACCTGGGTGGGAGCACATTCCAGGGCGTGGGGAGTCGGTCATGAGTGGGAGCCCATTCCAGGGCATAGGGAGTTGGACCTGAGTGGGAGCACGTTCCAGGGCATGGGGAGTCGGACCTGAGTGGGAGCACATTCCAAGGCGAGAGGAGTCAGACCTGAGTGGGAGCGCTTTCCAACATGTGGGGAGTCAGACGTGGGTGGGAGCACATTTCAGGGCGTGGGGAGTCGGACATGAGTGGGAGCACATTCCAAGGCGTGTGGAGTCGGACCTGAGTGGAAGAACATTCCAGGGTGTGGGGAGTCAGACCTGAGTGGGAGCATATTCCAGGGCATGGGGAGTCAGATCTGAGTGGGAGCCCATTTCAGGGCGTGGGGAGTCGGACCTGAGTATGAGCACATTCCAGAGCGTGGGGGAGTCAGATCTGAGTGGGAGCACATTCCATGGCATGAGGAGTCGGACCTGAGTAGGAGCACATTCCAGCCCATGGGGAGTCGGACCTGGGTGGGAGCACATTCCAGGGCATGGGGAGTCGGACCTGAGTGGGAGCACATTCCAGGGCGAGAGGAGGCGGACCTGCATGGGAGAACATTCCAGCATGTGGGGAGTCAGACCTGAGAGGGATCACAATCCAGGGCGTGGGGAGTCAGACCTGAGTGGGAGCACATTCCAGGGCGTGGGGAGTCAGACCTGAGTGGGAGCACATTTTAGGGCGTGAGGAGTCAGATCTGAGTGGGAGAACATTCCACGGCGTGAGGAATCGGAACTGAGTGGGAGCATATTCTAGGGCTTGGGGCGTCCGACCTGTGTGGAAGCACATTCCAGGGCGAGAGAAGTCGGACCTGAGTGGGAGCACATTCCAGGGCATGGGGAGTCGGGCCTGAGTGGGAATATATTCCAGGGCATGGGGGAGTCAGATCTGAGTGGGAGCTCATTCCAGGGCATGGGGAGTCGGACCTGAGTGGGAGAACATTCCAGGACATGGGGAATCGGACCTGAGTGGGAGCACATTCCAGGGCGTGGGGAGTCGGGCCTGGATGGGAGCACATTCCAGGGCGTGGGGAGTCAGACCTGAGTGTGAGCACAGTCCAGGGCGTGGGGAGTCGGACCTGAGTGTGCGCACATTCCAGGGCGTGGGAAGTCGGGCCTGAGTGGGAGCACATTCCAGGACACGGGGAGTCAGAGCTGGGTGGGAGCACATTCCAGGGCGAGAGGAGTCGGACCTGAGTAGGAGCACGTTCGAGGACGTGGAGAGTCAGATTTGAGTGGGAGCACATTCCAGGGCATGGGGAGTCAGACTTGAGTGGGAGCACATTCCAGGGCATGGGGAGTCGGACCTGAGTGGGAACACATTCCAAGGTGAGAGGAGTCAGACCTGAGTGGGAGCACATTCCAACGTGTGGGGAGTCAGACCTGGGTGGGAGCACATTCCAGGGCGTGGGGAGTCGGTCATGAGTGGGAGCCCATTCCAGGGCATAGGGAGTTGGACCTGAGTGGGAGCACGTTCCAGGGCATGGGGAGTCGGACCTGAGTGGGAGCACATTCCAAGGCGAGAGGAGTCAGACCTGAGTGGGAGCGCTTTCCAACATGTGGGGAGTCAGACCTGGGTGGGAGCACATTTCAGGGCGTGGGGAGTCGGACATGAGTGGGAGCACATTCCAAGGCGTGTGGAGTCGGACCTGAGTGGAAGAACATTCCAGGGTGTGGGGAGTCGGGCCTGAGTGGGAGCACATTCCAGGGCATGGGTAGTCAGACCTGAATGGGAGCACATTCCAGGGCATGGGGAGTCAGATCTGAGTGGGAGCCCATTTCAGGGCGTGGGGAGTCGGACCTGAGTATGAGCACATTCCAGAGCGTGGGGGAGTCAGATCTGAGTGGGAGCACATTCCATGGCATGAGGAGTCGGACCTGAGTAGGAGCACATTCCAGCCCATGGGGAGTCGGACCTGGGTGGGAGCACATTCCAGGGCATGGGGAGTCGGACCTGAGTGGGAGCACATTCCAGGGCGAGAGCAGGCGGACCTGCATGGGAGAACATTCCGGCGTGTGGGGAGTCAGACCTGAGTGGGATCACAATCCAGGGCGTGGGGAGTCAGACCTGAGTGGGAGCACATTCCAGGGCGTGGGGAGTCAGACCTGAGTGGGAGCACATTTTAGGGCATGAGGAGTCAGATCTGAGTGGGAGCTCATTCCACGGCGTGAGTAATCGGACCTGAGTGGGAGCATATTCTAGGGCTTGGGGCGTCCGACCTGTGTGGGAGCACATTCCAGGGCGAGAGAAGTCGGACCTGAGTGGGAGCACATTCCAGGGCATGGGGAGTCGGGCCTGAGTGGGAATATATTCCAGGGCATGGGGGAGTCAGATCTGAGTGGGAGCTCATTCCAGGGCTTGGGGAGTCGGACATGAGTGGGAGAACATTCCAGGACATGGGGAATCGGACCTGAGTGGGAGCACATTCCAGGGCGTGGGATGTCGGGCCTGGATGGGAGCACATTCCAGGGCATGGGGAGTCAGACCTGAGTGTGAGCACATTCCAGGGCGTGGGGAGTCGGACCTGAGTGTGCGCACATTCCAGGGCGTGGGAAGTCGGGCCTGAGTGGGAGCACATTCCAGGACACGGGGAGTCAGAGCTGGGTGGGAGCACATTCCAGGCCGAGGGGAGTCGGACCTGAGTGGGAGCACATTCCAGGACATAGGAATCGGACCTGAGTAGGAGCACAATGCAGGGCGTGGGGGCGTCAGACCTGAATGGGAGCACATTTCAGGGCAAGAGGAGTCGGACCTGAGTGGGAAAACATTCCAGGCCATGGGGGAGTCAGACCTGAGTGGGAGCACATTCCAGTGCATGGGGACTCGGACCTGAATGGGAGCACATTCCAGGGCGTGGGGAGTCGGACCTGAATGGGAGCACATTCCAGGGCGTGGTAAGTCGGGCCTGAGTGGGAAAACATTCCAGGGCATGGGTGAGTCAGACCTGAGTGGGAGCACATTCCAGGGCATGTGAAGTCGGGCCTGAGCGGGAGCACATTCCAGGACACGTGGAGTCGGACCTGAGAGTGAGCACATTCCAGGGCGAGAGGAGTCGGACCAGAGTGGGAGCACGTTCGAGGACGTGGAGAGTCAGATTTGAGAGGGAGCACATTCCAGGGCATGGGGAGTCAGACTTGAGTGGGAGCACATTCCAGGAGATTGGGAGTTGGACCATAGTGAGAGCACATTCCGGGACATTGGGAGTCAGACCTGAGTGGGAGCACATTCCAGGGCATGGGGAGTCGTACCTGAGTGGGAACACATTCCAAGGCGAGAGGAGTCAGACCTGAGTGGGAGCACATTCCAACGTGTGGGGAGCCAGACCTGGGTGGGAGCACATTCCAGGGCGTGGGGAGTCGGTCATGAGTGGGAGCACATTCCAGGGCATGTGGAGTCGGACCTGAGTGGGAGCACATTCCAGGGCATGGGGAGTCAGATCTGAGTGGGAGCCCATTTCAGGGCGTGGGGAGTCGGACCTGAGTATGAGCACATTCCAGAGCGTGGGGGAGTTAGATCTGAGTGGGAGCACATTCCATGGCGTGAGGAGTCGGACCTGAGTGGGAGCACATTCCAGCCCTTGGGGAGTCGGACCTGGGTGGGAGCACATTCCAGGGCGTGGGGAGTCGGGCCTGAGTGGGAATATATTCCAGGGCATGGGGGAGTCATATCTGAGTGGGAGCTCATTCCAGGGCATGGGGAGTCGGACCTGAGTGGGAGAACATTCCAGGACATGGGGAATCGGACCTGAGTGGGAGCACATTCCAGGGCGTGGGAAGTCGGGCCTGGATGGGAGCACATTCCAGGGCGTGGGTAGTCAGACCTGAGTGTGAACACATTCCACGGCGTGGGGAGTCGGACCTGAGTGTGAGCACATTCCAGGGCGTGGGACGTCGGGCCTGAGTGGGAGCACATTCCAGGACACGGGGAGTCAGAGCTGGGTGGGAGCACATTCCAGGCCGAGGGGAGTCGGACCTGAGTGGGAGCACATTCCAGGGCGTGGTGAGTCGCGCCTGAGTGGGAGCACATTCCAGGGCGTGGGGAGTCAGACCTGAGTGGGAGCACATTCCAGGGCATGGTGAGTCAGACCTGAGTGGGAGCACATTCCACGGCGTGAGGAGTCGGTCCTGAGTGGGAGCAAGTTCGAGGACGTGGGGTCTCAGACCTGAGTGTGAGCACATTTCAGGGCGTGGGGAGTCGGACCTGAGTGGGAGCTCATTCCAGGGCATGGGGAGTCAGATCTGAGTGGGAGCCCATTTCAGGGCGTGGGGAGTCGGACCTGAGTATGAGCACATTCCAGAGCGTGGGGGAGTCAGATCTGAGTGGGAGCACATTCCATGGCGTGAGGAGTCGGACCTGAGTGGGAGCACATTCCAGCCCTTGGGGAGTCGGACCTGGGTGGGAGCACATTCCAAAGCGTGGGGAGTCGGGCCTGAGTGGGAATATATTCCAGGGCATGGGGGAGTCATATCTGAGTGGGAGCTCATTCCAGGGCATGGGGAGTCGGACCTGAGTGGGAGAACATTCCAGGACATGGGGAATCGGACCTGAGTGGGAGCACATTCCAGGGCGTGGGAAGACGGGCCTGGATGGGAGCACATTCCAGGGCGTGGGTAGTCAGACCTGAGTGTGATCACATTCCAGGACACGGGGAGTCAGAGCTGGGTGGGAGCACATTCCAGGGCGAGAGGAGTCGGACCTGAGTAGGAGCACGTTCGAGGACGTGGAGAGTCAGATTTGAGTGGGAGCACATTCCAGGGCGTGGGGAATCGGACCTGAGTGGGAGCACATTCCACAGCATGAGGAGTCGGACCTGAGTGGGAGCACTTTCCAGGACGTGGGGACTCAGACCTGAGTGGGAGCACGTTCCAGGGCGTGAGGTTCGGAACTGAGTGGGAGCACATAACAGGGCATGGAGGTGTCAGACCTGAATGGGAGCACATTCCAACCTGTAGGGATTCAGACCTGGGTGGGAGCACATTCCAGGGCGTGGGGAGCTGCACATGAGTGGGAGCATATTCCAAGGCATGGGGGAGTCAGAACTGAGTGGGAACACATTCCAGGGCCTGGGGAGTCTGACCTGAGTGGGAGCTCATTTCAGGAAGTGGGGAGTCGGACCTGAGTAGGAGCACATTTCAGGGCGTGGGGAGCTGGACCTGAGTGGGAGCACATTCCAGGGTGTGCGGATCTGGACCTGAGTGGGAGCACATTCCGGGCATGGGGATTCAGATCTGAGTGGGAGCACATTCCAGGGCATGGGAAGTAGGACCTGAGTGGGATCACATTCCAGGACATGGCGAATCGTACCTGAGTGGGAGCACATTCCAGGACATGGGGAATCGTACCTGAGTGGGAGCACATTCCAGGACATAGGAATCGGACCTGAGTAGGAGCACAATGAAGGGCGTGGGGGCGTCAGACCTGAATGGGAGCACATTCCAGGGCAAGAGGAGTCAGACCTGAGTGGGAAAACATTCCAGGCCATGGGGGAGTCAGACCTGAGTGGGAGCACATTCCAGAGCATGGGGGCTCGTACCTGAGTGGGAGCTCATTCCAGGTCATGGGGAGTCGGACCTGAGTGGGAGAACATTACAGGACAAGGGGAATCGGACCTGAGTGGGAGCACATTCCAGGGCGTGGGGAGTCGGGCCTGGATGGGAGCACATTCCAGGGCGTCGGGAGTCAGACCTGAGTGTGAGCACATTCCAGGGCGTGGGAAGTCGGGCCTGAGTGGGAGCACATTCCAGGACACGGGGAGTCAGAGCTGGGTGGGAGCACATTCCAGGGCGAGAGGAGTCGGACCTGAGTAGGAGCACGTTCGAGGACGTGGAGAGTCAGATTTGAGTGGGAGCACATTCCAGGGCATGGGGAGTCAGACTTGAGTGGGAGCACATTCCAGGGCATGGGGAGTCGGACCTGAGTGGGAACACATTCCAAGGCGAGAGGAGTCAGACCTGAGTGGGAGCACATTCCAACGTGTGGGGAGTCAGACCTGGGTGGGAGCACATTCCAGGGTGTGGGGAGTCGGTCATGAGTGGGAGCACATTCCAGGGCATAGGGAGTTGGACCTGAGTGGGAGCACGTTCCAGGGCATGGGGAGTCGGACCTGAGTGGGAGCACATTCCAAGGCGAGAGGAGTCAGACCTGAGTGGGAGCGCTTTCCAACATGTGGGGAGTCACACGTGGTTGGGAGCACATTTCAGGGCGTGGGGAGTCGGACATGAGTGGGAGCATATTCCAAGGCGTGTGGAGTCGGACCTGAGTGGAAGAACATTCCAGGGTGTGGGGAGTCGGGCCTGAGTGGGAGCACATTCCAGGGCATGGGTAGTCAGACCTGAGTGGGAGCATATTCCAGGGCATGGGGAGTCACATCTGAGTGGGAGCCCATTTCAGGGCGTGGGGAGTCGGACCTGAGTATGAGCACATTCCAGAGCGTGGGGGATTCAGATCTGAGTGGGAGCACATTCCATGGCATGAGGAGTCGGACCTGAGTAGGAGCACATTCCAGCCCATGGGGAGTCGGACCTGGGTGGGAGCACATTCCAGGGCATGGGGAGTCGGACCTGAGTGGGGGCACATTCCAGGGCGAGAGGAGGCGGACCTGCATGGGAGAACATTCCAGCGTGTGGGGAGTCAGACCTGAGTGGGATCACATTCCAGGGCGTGGGGAGTCAGACCTGAGTGGGAGCACATTCCAGGGCGTGGGGAGTCAGACCTGAGTGGGAGCACATTTTAGGGCGTGAGGAGTCAGATCTGAGAGGGAGCTCATTCCACGGCGTGAGGAACCGGACCTGAGTGGGAGCATATTCTAGGGCTTGGGGCGTCCGACTTGTGTGGGAGCACATTCCAGGGCGAGAGAAGTCGGACCTGAGTGGGAGCACATTCCAGGGCATGGGGAGTCGGGCCTGAGTGGGAATATATTCCAGGGCATGGGGGAGTCAGATCTGAGTGGGAGCTCATTCCAGGGCATGGGGAGTCGGACCTGAGTGGGAGAACATTCCAGGACATGGGGAATCGGACCTGAGTGGGAGCACATTCCAGGGCGTGGGGAGTCAGACCTGAGAGGGAGCACATTTTAGGGCGTGAGGAGTCAGATCTGAGTGGGAGCTCATTCCACGGCGTGAGGAATCGGACCTGAGTGGGAGCATATTCTAGGGATTGGGGCGTCCGACTTGTGTGGGAGTACATTCCAGGGCGAGAGAAGTCGGACCTGAGTGGGAGCACATTCCAGGGCATGGTGAGTCGGGCCTGAGTGGGAATATATTCCAGGGCATCGGGCAGTCAGATCTGAGTGGGAGCTCATTCCAGGGCATGGGGAGTCGGACCTGAGTGGGAGAACATTCCAGGACATGGGGAATCGGACCTGAGTGGGAGCACATTCCAGGGCGTGGGAATTCGGGCCTGGATGGGAGCACATTCCAGGGCATGGGTAGTCAGACCTGAGTGTGAGCACATTCCAGGGCATGGGGAGTCGGACCTGAGTGGGAGCACATTCCAGGGCGTGGGAAGTCGGGCCTGAGTGGGATCACATTCCAGGACACGGGGAGTCAGAGCTGGGTGGGAGCACATTCCAGGCCGAGGGGATTCGGACCTGAGTGGGAGCACATTCCATGCCGTGGGGATTCAGACCTGAGTGAAAGCACATTCCAGGGCGTGGTGAGTCGCGCCTGAGTGGGACCACATTCCAGGGCGTGGGGAGTCAGACCTGAGTGGGAGCACATTCCAGGGCATGGTGAGTCAGACCTGAGTGGGAGCACATTTCAGGGCGTGGGGAGTCGGACCTGAGTGGGAGCACATTCCACGGCGTGAGGAGTCGGACCTGAGTGGGAGCATGTTCGAGGACGTGGGGTCTCAGACCTGAGTGTGAGCACATTTCAGGGCGTGGGGAGTCGGACCTGAGTGGGAGCACATTCCACAGCATGAGGAGTCGGACCTGAGTGGGAGCACTTTCCAGGACGTGGGGACTCAGACCTGAGTGGGAGCACGTTCCAGGGCGTGAGGTTCGGAACTGAGTGGGAGCACATTCCAGGGCGAGAGGTGTCAGACCTGAATGGGAGCACATTCCAACCTGTTGGGATTCAGAGCTGGGTGGGAGCACATTCCAGGGCGTGGGGAGTTGCACATGAGTGGGAGCATATTCCAGGGCATGGGGGAGTCAGAACTGAGTGGGAACACATTCCAGGGCCTGGGGAGCCTGACCTGAGTGGGAGCACATTTCAGGAAGTGGGGAGTCGGACCTGAGTAGGAGCACATTTCAGGGCGTGGGGAGCTGGACCTGAGTGGGAGCACATTCCAGGGTGTGCGGATCTGGACCTGAGTGGGAGCACATTCCGGGCATGGGGATTCAGATCTGAGTGGGAGCACATTCCAGGGCATGGGAAGTAGGACCTGAGTGGGATCACATTCCAGGACATGGCGAATCGTACCTGAGTGGGAGCACATTCCAGGACATGGGGAATCGTACCTGAGTGGGAGCACATTCCAGGACATAGGAATCGGACCTGAGTAGGAGCACAATGAAGGGCGTGGGGGCGTCAGACCTGAATGGGAGCACATTCCAGGGCAAGAGGAGTCAGACCTGAGTGGGAAAACATTCCAGGCCATGGGGGAGTCAGACCTGAGTGGGAGCACATTCCAGAGCATGGGGGCTCGTACCTGAGTGGGAGCTCATTCCAGGTCATGGGGAGTCGGACCTGAGTGGGAGAACATTACAGGACAAGGGGAATCGGACCTGAGTGGGAGCACATTCCAGGGCGTGGGGAGTCGGGCCTGGATGGGAGCACATTCCAGGGCGTCGGGAGTCAGACCTGAGTGTGAGCACATTCCAGGGCGTGGGAAGTCGGGCCTGAGTGGGAGCACATTCCAGGACACGGGGAGTCAGAGCTGGGTGGGAGCACATTCCAGGGCGAGAGGAGTCGGACCTGAGTAGGAGCACGTTCGAGGACGTGGAGAGTCAGATTTGAGTGGGAGCACATTCCAGGGCATGGGGAGTCAGACTTGAGTGGGAGCACATTCCAGGGCATGGGGAGTCGGACCTGAGTGGGAACACATTCCAAGGCGAGAGGAGTCAGACCTGAGTGGGAGCACATTCCAACGTGTGGGGAGTCAGACCTGGGTGGGAGCACATTCCAGGGTGTGGGGAGTCGGTCATGAGTGGGAGCACATTCCAGGGCATAGGGAGTTGGACCTGAGTGGGAGCACGTTCCAGGGCATGGGGAGTCGGACCTGAGTGGGAGCACATTCCAAGGCGAGAGGAGTCAGACCTGAGTGGGAGCGCTTTCCAACATGTGGGGAGTCAGACGTGGGTGGGAGCACATTTCAGGGCGTGGGGAGTCGGACATGAGTGGGAGCATATTCCAAGGCGTGTGGAGTCGGACCTGAGTGGAAGAACATTCCAGGGTGTGGGGAGTCGGGCCTGAGTGGGAGCACATTCCAGGGCATGGGTAGTCAGACCTGAGTGGGAGCATATTCCAGGGCATGGGGAGTCAGATCTGAGTGGGAGCCCATTTCAGGGCGTGGGGAGTCGGACCTGAGTATGAGCACATTCCAGAGCGTGGGGGAGTCAGATCTGAGTGGGAGCACATTCCATGGCATGAGGAGTCGGACCTGAGTAGGAGCACATTCCAGCCCATGGGGAGTCGGACCTGGGTGGGAGCACATTCCAGGGCATGGGGAGTCGGACCTGAGTGGGGGCACATTCCAGGGCGAGAGGAGGCGGACCTGCATGGGAGAACATTCCAGCGTGTGGGGAGTCAGACCTGAGTGGGATCACATTCCAGGGCGTTGTGAGTCAGACCTGAGTGGGAGCACATTCCAGGGCGTGGGGAGTCAGACCTGAGTGGGAGCACATTTTAGGGCGTGAGGAGTCAGATCTGAGTGGGAGCTCATTCCACGGCGTGAGGAACCGGACCTGAGTGGGAGCATATTCTAGGGCTTGGGGCGTCCGACTTGTGTGGGAGCACATTCCAGGGCGAGAGAAGTCGGACCTGAGTGGGAGCACATTCCAGGGCATGGGGAGTCGGGCCTGAGTGGGAATATATTCCAGGGCATGGGGGAGTCAGATCTGAGTGGGAGCTCATTCCAGGGCATGGGGAGTCGGACCTGAGTGGGAGAACATTCCAGGACATGGGGAATCGGACCTGAGTGGGAGCACATTCCAGGGCGTGGGGAGTCAGACCTGAGAGGGAGCACATTTTAGGGCGTGAGGAGTCAGATCTGAGTGGGAGCTCATTCCACGGCGTGAGGAATCGGACCTGAGTGGGAGCATATTCTAGGGATTGGGGCGTCCGACTTGTGTGGGAGTACATTCCAGGGCGAGAGAAGTCGGACCTGAGTGGGAGCACATTCCAGGGCATGGTGAGTCGGGCCTGAGTGGGAATATATTCCAGGGCATCGGGCAGTCAGATCTGAGTGGGAGCTCATTCCAGGGCATGGGGAGTCGGACCTGAGTGGGAGAACATTCCAGGACATGGGGAATCGGACCTGAGTGGGAGCACATTCCAGGGCGTGGGAATTCGGGCCTGGATGGGAGCACATTCCAGGGCATGGGTAGTCAGACCTGAGTGTGAGCACATTCCAGGGCATGGGGAGTCGGACCTGAGTGGGAGCACATTCCAGGGCGTGGGAAGTCGGGCCTGAGTGGGATCACATTCCAGGACACGGGGAGTCAGAGCTGGGTGGGAGCACATTCCAGGCCGAGGGGAGTCGGACCTGAGTGGGAGCACATTCCATGCCGTGGGGATTCAGACCTGAGTGAAAGCACATTCCAGGGCGTGGTGAGTCGCGCCTGAGTGGGACCACATTCCAGGGCGTGGGGAGTCAGACCTGAGTGGGAGCACATTCCAGGGCATGGTGAGTCAGACCTGAGTGGGAGCACATTTCAGGGCGTGGGGAGTCGGACCTGAGTGGGAGCACATTCCACGGCGTGAGGAGTCGTACCTGAGTGGGAGCATGTTCGAGGACGTGGGGTCTCAGACCTGAGTGTGAGCACATTTCAGGGCGTGGGGAGTCGGACCTGAGTGGGAGCACATTCCACAGCATGAGGAGTCGGACCTGAGTGGGAGCACTTTCCAGGACGTGGGGACTCAGACCTGAGTGGGAGCACGTTCCAGGGCGTGAGGTTCGGAACTGAGTGGGAGCACATTCCAGGGCGAGAGGTGTCAGACCTGAATGGGAGCACATTCCAACCTGTTGGGATTCAGAGCTGGGTGGGAGCACATTCCAGGGCGTGGGGAGTTGCACATGAGTGGGAGCATATTCCAGGGCATGGGGGAGTCAGAACTGAGTGGGAACACATTCCAGGGCCTGGGGAGCCTGACCTGAGTGGGAGCACATTTCAGGAAGTGGGGAGTCGGACCTGAGTAGGAGCACATTCCAGGGCGTGGGGAGCTGGACCTGAGTGGGAGCACATTCCAGGGTGTGCGGATCTGGACCTGAGTGGGAGCACATTCCGGTCATGGGGAGTCAGATCTGAGTGGGAGCTCATTCCAGGCCGTGGGGAGTCGGACCTGAGTGCGAGCACATATCAGCGCGTGGGGAGTCGGAACTGAGTGGGAGCACATTCCAGGGCATGGGAAGTAGGACCTGAGTGGGATCACATTCCAGGACATGGGGAATCGTACCTGAGTGGGAGCACATTCCAGGACATGGGGAATCGTACCTGAGTGGGAGCACATTCCAGGACATAGGAATCGGACCTGAGTAGGAGCACAATGCAGGGCGTGGGGGCATCAGACCTGAATGGGAGCACATTCCAGGGCAAGAGGAGTCGGACCTGAGTGGGAAAACATTCCAGGCCATGGGGGAGTCAGACCTGAGTGGGAGCACATTCCAGGGCGTGGGGAGTCGGACCTGAATGGGAGCACATTCCAGGGCGTGGTAAGTCGGGCCTGAGTGGGAAAACATTCCAGGGCATGGGTGAGTCAGACCTGAGTGGGAGCACATTCCAGGGCATGTGAAGTCGGGCCTGAGTGGGAGCACATTCCAGGACACGGGGAGTCGGACCTGAGTGTGAGCACATTCCAGGGCGAGAGGAGTCGGACCTGAGTGGGAGCATGTTCGAGGACGTGGAGAGTCAGATTTGAGTGGGAGCACATTCCAGGACATTGGGAGTCAGACTTGAGTGGGAGCACATTCCAGGACATTGGGAGTCGGACCTGAGTGGGAGCACATTCCAGGACATTGGGAGTCGGACCTGAGTGGGAGCACATTCCAGGGCATGGGGAGTCGGACCTGAGTGGGAACACATTCCAAGGCGAGAGGAGTCAGACCTGAGTGGGAGCACATACCAACGTGTGGGGAGTCAGACCTGGGTGGGAGCACTTTCCAGGGCGTGGGGAGTCGGTCATGAGTGGGAGCACATTCCAGGGCATGGGGAGTTGGACCTGAGTGGGAGCACGTTCCAGGGCATGGGGAATCGGACCTGAGTGGGAGCACATTCCAAGGCGAGAGGAGTCAGACCTGAGTGGGAGCGCTTTCCAACATGTGGGGAGTCAGACCTGGGTGGGAGCACATTTCAGGGCGTGGGGAGTCGGACATGAGTGGGGGCACATTCCAGGGCGTGTGGAGTCGGACCTGAGTGGAAGAACATTCCAGGGTGTGGGGAGTCGGGCCTGAGTGGGAGCACATTCCAGGGCATGGGTAGTCAGACCTGAATGGGAGCACATTCCAGGGCATGGGGAGTCAGATCTGAGTGGGAGCCCATTTCAGGGCGTGGGGAGTCGGACCTGAGTATGAGCACATTCCAGAGCGTGGGGGAGTCAGATCTGAGTGGGAGCACATTCCATGGCGTGGGGAGTCGGACCTGAGTGGGAGCACATTCCAAGCCATGGGGAGTCGGACCTGGGTGGGAGCACATTCCAGGGCGTGGGGAGTCGGACCTAAGTGGGAGCACATTCCAGGGCGAGAGGAGGCGGACCTGCATGGGAGAACATTCCAGCGTGTGGGGAGTTAGACCTGAGTGGGATCTCATTCCAGGGCGTGGGGAGTCAGACCTGAGTGGGAGCACATTCCAGGGCGTGGGGAGTCAGACCTGAGTGGGAGCACATTTTAGGGCGTGAGGAGTCAGATCTGAGTGGGAGCTCATTCCACGGCGTGAGGAATCGGACCTGAGTGGGAGCATATTCTAGGGCTTGGGGCGTCCGACCTGTGTGGGAACAAATTCCAGGGCGAGAGAAGTCGGACCTGAGTGGGAGCACATTCCAGCATGTCGGGAGTCAGACCTGAGTGGGAGCACATTCCAGGGCATGGGGAGTCGGGCCTGAGTGGGAATATATTCCAGGGCATGGGGGAGTCAGATCTGAGTGGGAGCTCATTCCAGGGCATGGGGAGTCCGACCTGAGAGGGAGAACATTCCAGGACATGGGGAATCGGACCTGTGTGGGAGCACATTCCAAGGCGAGAGGAGTCAGACCTGAGTGGGAGCACATTCCAACGTGTGGGGAGTCAGACCTGGGTGGGAGCACATTCCAGGGCGTGGGGAGTCGGTCATGAGTGGGAGCACATTCCAGGGCATGGGGAGTTGGACCTGAGTGGGAGCACGTTCCCGGGCATGGGGAATCGGACCTGAGTGGGAGCACATTCCAAGGCGAGAGGAGTCAGACCTGAGTGGGAGCGCTTTCCTACATGTGGGGAGTCAGACCTGGGTGGGAGCACATTTCAGGGCGTGGGGAGTCGGACATGAGTGGGAGCACATTCCAGGGCGTGTGGAGTCGGACCTGAGTGGAAGAACATTCCAGGGTGTGGGGAGTCGGGCCTGAGTGGGAGCACATTCCAGGGCATGGGTAGTCAGACCTGAATGGGAGCACATTCCAGGGCATGGGGAGTCAGATCTGAGTGGGAGCCCATTTCAGGGCGTGGGGAGTCGGACCTGAGTATGAGCACATTCCAGAGCGTGGGGGAGTCAGATCTGAGTGGGAGCACATTCCATGGCATGAGGAGTCGGACCTGAGTGGGAGCACATTCCAAGCCATGGGGAGTCGGACCTGGGTGGGAGCACATTCCAGGGCGTGGGGAGTCGGACCTAAGTGGGAGCACATTCCAGGGCGTGGGAAGTCAGACCTGAGTGGGAGCACATTTTAGGGCGTGAGGAGTCAGATCTGAGTGGGAGCTCATTCCACGGCGTGAGGAATCGGACCTGAGTGGGAGTTTATTCGAGGGCTTGGGCCGTCCGACTTGTGTGGGAGCACATTCCAGGGCGAGAGAAGTCGGACCTGAGTGGGAGCACATTCCAGGGCATGGGGAGTCGGGCCTGAGTGGGAATATATTCCAGGGCATGGGGGAGTCAGATCTGAGTGGGAGCTCATTCCAGGGCATGGGGAGTCGGACCTGAGTGGGAGAACATTCCAGGACATGGGGAATCTGACCTGAGTGGGAGCACATTCCAGGGCGTGGGAAGTCGGGCCTGGATGGGAGCACATTCCAGGGCGTGGGGAGTCAGACCTGAGTGGGAGCACATTTTAGGGCGTGAGGAGTCAGATCTGAGTGGGAGCTCATTCCACGGTGTGAGGAATTGGACCTGAGTGGGAGCATATTCTAGGGCTTGGGGCGTCCGACTTGTGTGGGAGCACATTCCAGGGCGAGAGAAGTCGGACCTGAGTGGGAGCACATTCCAGGGGGAGAGAAGTCGGACCTGAGTGGGAGCACATTCCAGGGCATGGGGAGTCGGGCCTGAGTGGGAATATATTCCAGGGCATCGGGGAGTCAGATCTGAGTGGGAGCTCATTCCAGGGCGTGGGGAGTCGGACCTAAGTGGGAGCACATTCCAGGGCGAGAGGAGGCGGACCTGCATGGGAGAACATTCCAGCGTGTGGGGAGTTAGACCTGAGTGGGATCTCATTCCAGGGCGTGGGGAGTCAGACCTGAGTGGGAGCACATTCCAGGGCGTGGGGAGTCAGACCTGAGTGGGAGCACATTTTAGGGCGTGAGGAGTCAGATCTGAGTGGGAGCTCATTCCACGGCGTGAGGAATCGGACCTGAGTGGGAGCATATTCTAGGGCTTGGGGCGTCCGACCTGTGTGGGAACAAATTCCAGGGCGAGAGAAGTCGGACCTGAGTGGGAGCACATTCCAGCATGTCGGGAGTCAGACCTGAGTGGGAGCACATTCCAGGGCATGGGGAGTCGGGCCTGAGTGGGAATATATTCCAGGGCATGGGGGAGTCAGATCTGAGTGGGAGCTCATTCCAGGGAATGGGGAGTCCGACCTGAGAGGGAGAACATTCCAGGACATGGGGAATCGGACCTGTGTGGGAGCACATTCCAAGGCGAGAGGAGTCAGACCTGAGTGGGAGCACATTCCAACGTGTGGGGAGTCAGACCTGGGTGGGAGCACATTCCAGGGCGTGGGGAGTCGGTCATGAGTGGGAGCACATTCCAGGGCATGGGGAGTTGGACCTGAGTGGGAGCACGTTCCCGGGCATGGGGAATCGGACCTGAGTGGGAGCACATTCCAAGGCGAGAGGAGTCAGACCTGAGTGGGTGCGCTTTCCTACATGTGGGGAGTCAGACCTGGGTGGGAGCACATTTCAGGGCGTGGGGAGTCGGACATGAGTGGGAGCACATTCCAGGGCGTGTGGAGTCGGACCTGAGTGGAAGAACATTCCAGGGTGTGGGGAGTCGGGCCTGAGTGGGAGCACATTCCAGGGCATGGGTAGTCAGACCTGAATGGGAGCACATTCCAGGGCATGGGGAGTCAGATCTGAGTGGGAGCCCATTTCAGGGCGTGGGGAGTCGGACCTGAGTATGAGCACATTCCAGAGCGTGGGGGAGTCAGATCTGAGTGGGAGCACATTCCATGGCATGAGGAGTCGGACCTGAGTGGGAGCACATTCCAAGCCATGGGGAGTCGGACCTGGGTGGGAGCACATTCCAGGGCGTGGGGAGTCGGACCTAAGTGGGAGCACATTCCAGGGCGTGGGAAGTCAGACCTGAGTGGGAGCACATTTTAGGGCGTGAGGAGTCAGATCTGAGTGGGAGCTCATTCCACGGCGTGAGGAATCGGACCTGAGTGGGAGTTTATTCGAGGGCTTGGGCCGTCCGACTTGTGTGGGAGCACATTCCAGGGCGAGAGAAGTCGGACCTGAGTGGGAGCACATTCCAGGGCATGGGGAGTCGGGCCTGAGTGGGAATATATTCCAGGGCATGGGGGAGTCAGATCTGAGTGGGAGCTCATTCCAGGGCATGGGGAGTCGGACCTGAGTGGGAGAACATTCCAGGACATGGGGAATCTGACCTGAGTGGGAGCACATTCCAGGGCGTGGGAAGTCGGGCCTGGATGGGAGCACATTCCAGGGCGTGGGGAGTCAGACCTGAGTGGGAGCACATTTTAGGGCGTGAGGAGTCAGATCTGAGTGGGAGCTCATTCCACGGTGTGAGGAATTGGACCTGAGTGGGAGCATATTCTAGGGCTTGGGGCGTCCGACTTGTGTGGGAGCACATTCCAGGGCGAGAGAAGTCGGACCTGAGTGGGAGCACATTCCAGGGCATGGGGAGTCGGGCCTGAGTGGGAATATATTCCAGGGCATCGGGGAGTCAGATCTGAGTGGGAGCTCATTCCAGGGCATGGGGAGTCGGACCTGAGTGGGAGAACATTCCAGGACATGGGGAATCGGACCTGAGTGGGAGCACATTCCAGGGCGTGGGAAGTCGGGCCTGGATGGGAGCACATTCCAGGGCATGGGTAGTCAGACCTGAGTGTGAGCACATTCCAGGGCATGGGGAGTCGGACCTGAGTGGGAGCACATTCCAGGGCTTGGGAAGTCGGGCCTGAGTGGGATCACATTCCAGGACACGGGGAGTCAGAGCTGGGTGGGAGCACATTCCAGGCCGAGGGGAGTCGGACCTGAGTGGGAGCACATTCCATGCCGTGGGGAGTCAGACCTGAGTGAAAGCACATTCCAGGGCGTGGTGAGTCGCGCCTGAGTGGGACCACATTCCAGGGCGTGGGGAGTCAGACCTGAGTGGGAGCACATTCCAGGGCATGGGAGTCAGACCTGAGTGGGAGCACATTTCAGGGCGTGGGGAGTCGGACCTGAGTGGGAGCACATTCCACGGCATGAGGAGTCGGAACTGAGTGGGAGCATGTTCGAGGACGTGGGGTCTCAGACCTGAGTGTGAGCACATTTCAGGGCATGGGGAGTCGGACCTGAGTGGGAGCACATTCCACAGCATGAGGAGTCGGACCTGAGTGGGAGCACTTTCCAGGACGTGGGGACTCAGACCTGAGTGGGAGCACGTTCCAGGGCGTGAGGTTCGGAACTGAGTGGGAGCACATTCCAGGGCGAGAGGTGTCAGACCTGAATGGGAGCACATTCCAACCTGTTGGGATTCAGAGCTGGGTGGGAGCACATTCCAGGGCGTGGGGAGTTGCACATGAGTGGGAGCATATTCCAGGGCATGGGGGAGTCAGAACTGAGTGGGAACACATTCCAGGGCCTGGGGAGTCTGACCTGAGTGGAAGCACATTTCAGGAAGTGGGGAGTCGGACCTGAGTAGGAGCACATTCCAGGGCGTGGGGAGCTGGACCTGAGTGGGAGCACATTCCAGGGTGTGCGGATCTGGACCTGAGTGGGAGCACATTCCGGTCATGGGGAGTCAGATCTGAGTGGGAGCACATTCCAGGCCGTGGGGAGTCGGACCTGAGTGCGAGCACATTTCAGCGCGTGGGGAGTCGGAACTGAGTGGGATCACAATCCAGGGCATGGGAAGTAGGACCTGAGTGGGATCACATTCCAGGACATGGGGAATCGTACCTGAGTGGGAGCACATTCCAGGACATAGGAATCGGACCTGAGTAGGAGCACAATGCAGGGCGTGGGGGCATCAGACCTGAATGGGAGCACATTCCAGGGCAAGAGGATTCAGACCTGAGTGGGAAAACATTCCAGGCCATGGGGGAGTCAGACCTGAGTGGGAGCACATTCCAGAGCATGGGGACTCGGACCTGAGTGGGAGCACATTCCAGGGCGTGGGGAGTCGGACCTGAATGGGAGCACATTCCAGGGCGTGGTAAGTCGGGCCTGAGTGGGAAAACATTCCAGGGCATGGGTGAGTCAGACCTGAGTGGGAGCACATTCCAGGGCATGTGAAGTCGGGCCTGAGTGGGAGCACATTCCAGGACACGGGGAGTCGGACCTGAGTGTGAGCACATTCCAGGGCGAGAGGAGTCGGACCTGAGTGGGAGCATGTTCGAGGACGTGGAGAGTCAGATTTGAGTGGGAGCACATTCCAGGGCATGGGGAGTCAGACTTGAGTGGGAGCACATTCCAGGACATTGGGAGTCAGACCTGAGTGGGAGCACATTCCAGGACATTGGGAGTCGGACCTGAGTGGGAGCACATTCCAGGGCATGGGGAGTCGGACCTGAGTGGGAAAACATTCCAAGGCGAGAGGAGTCAGACCTGAGTGGGAGCATATTCCAACGTGTGGGGAGTCAGACCTGGGTGGGAGCACTTTCCAGGGCGTGGGGAGTCGGTCATGAGTGGGAGCACATTCCAGGGCATGGGGAGTTGGACCTGAGTGGGAGCACGTTCCAGGGCATGGGGAATCAGACCTGAGTGGGAGCACATTCCAAGGCGAGAGGAGTCAGACTTGAGTGGGAGCGCTTTCCAACATGTGGGGAGTCAGACCTGGGTGGGAGCACATTTCAGGGCGTGGGGAGTCGGACATGAGTGGGAGCACATTCCAGGGCGTGTGGAGTCGGACCTGAGTGGAAGAACATTCCAGGGTGTGGGGAGTCGGGCCTGAGTGGGAGCACATTCCAGGGCATGGGGAGTCAGATCTGAGTGGGAGCCCATTTCAGGGCGTGGGGAGTCGGACCTGAGTATGAGCACATTCCAGAGCGTGGGGGAGTCAGATCTGAGTGGGAGCACATTCCATGGCGTGGGGAGTCGGACCTGAGTGGGAGCACATTCCAAGCCATGGGGAGTCGGACCTGGGTGGGAGCACATTCCAGGGCGTGGGGAGTCGGACCTAAGTGGGAGCACATTCCAGGGCGAGAGGAGGCGGACCTGCATGGGAGAACATTCCAGCGTGTGGGGAGTCAGACCTGAGTGGGATCACATTCCAGGGCGTGGGGAGTCAAACCTGAGTGGGAGCACATTCCAGGGCGTGGGGAGTCAGACCTGAGTGGGAGCAAATTTTAGGGCATGAGGAGTCAGATCTGAGTGGGAGCTCATTCCACGGCGTGAGGAATCGGACATGAGTGGGAGCATATTCTAGGGCTTGGGGCGTCCGACCTGTGTGGGAGCACATTCCAGGGCGAAAGAAGTCGGACCTGAGTGGGAGCACATTCCAGCATGTCGGGAGTCAGACCTGAGTGGGAGCACATTTCAGGGCATGGGGAGTCAGATCTGAGTGGGAGCCCATTTCAGGGCGTGGGGAGTCGGACCTGAGTATGAGCACATTCCAGAGCGTGGGGGAGTCAGATCTCAGTGGGAGCACATTCCATGGCGTGAGGAGTCGGACCTGAGTGGGAGCACATTCCAAGCCATGCGGAGTCGGACCTGGGTGGGAGCACATTCCAGGGCGTGGGGAGTCGGACCTGAGTGGGAGTACATTCCAGGGCGAGAGGAGGCGGACCTGCATGGGAGAACATTCCAGCGTGTGGGGAGTCAGACCTGAGTGGGAGCACATTCCAGGGCGTGGGGAGTCAGACCTGAGTGGGAGCACATTTTAGGGCGTGAGCAGTCAGATATGAGTGGGAGCTCATTCCACGGCGTGAGGAATCGGACCTGAGTGGGAGCATATTCTAGGGCTTGGGGCGTCCGACCTGTGTGGGAACAAATTCCAGGGCGAGAGAAGTCGGACCTGAGTGGGAGCACATTCCAGCATGTCGGGAGTCAGACCTGAGTGGGAGCACATTCCAGGGCATGGGGAGTCGGGCCTGAGTGGGAATATATTCCAGGGCATGGGGGAGTCAGATCTGAGTGGGAGTTCATTTCAGGGCATGGGGAGTCGGACCTGAGAGGGAGAACATTCCAGGACATGGGGAATCGGACCTGAGTGGGAGCACATTCCAAGGCGAGAGGAGTCAGACATGAGTGGGAGCACATTCCAACGTGGGGGGAGTCAGACCTGGGTGGGAGCACATTCAAGTGCATGGGGAGTTGGACCTGAGTGGGAGCACGTTCCAGGGCATGGGGAATCGCACCTGAGTGGGAGCACATTCCAAGGCGAGAGGAGTCAGACCTGAGTGGGAGCGCTTTCCAACATGTGGGGAGTCAGACCTGGGTGGGAGCACATTTCAGGGCGTGGGGAGTCGGACATGAGTGGGAGCACATTCCAGGGCGTGTGGAGTCGGACCTGAGTGGAAGAACATTCCAGGGTGTGGGGAGTCGGGCCTGAGTGGGAGCACATTCCAGGGCATGGGTAGTCAGAACTGAATGGGAGCACATTCCAGGGCATGGGGAGTCAGATCTGAGTGGGAGCCCATTTCAGGGCGTGGGGAGTCGGACCTGAGTATGAGCATATTCCAGAGCGTTGGGGAGTCAGATCTGAGTGGGAGCACATTCCATGGCGTGGGGAGTCGGACCTGAGTGGGAGCACATTCCAAGCCATGGGGAGTCGGACCTGGGTGGGAGCACATTCCAGGGCGTGGGGAGTCGGACCTAAGTGGGAGCACATTCCAGGGCGAGAGGAGGCGGACCTGCATGGGAGAACATTCCAGCGTGTGGGGAGTCAGACCTGAGTGCGATCACATTCCAGGGCGTGGGGAGTCAGACCTGAGTGGGAGCACATTCCAGGGCGTGGGGAGTCAGACCTGAGTGGGAGCACATTTTAGGGCGTGAGGAGTCAGATCTGAGTGGGAGCTCATTCCACGGCGTGAGGAATCGGACCTGAGTGGGAGCATATTCTAGGGCTCGGGGCGTCCGACCTGTGTGGGAGCACATTCCAGGGCGAGAGAAGTCGGACCTGAGTGGGAGCACATTCCAGCATGTCGGGAGTCAGACCTGAGTGGGAGCACATTCCAGGGCATGGGGAGTCAGATCTGTGTGGGAGCCCATTTCAGGGCGTGGGGAGTCGGACCTGAGTATGAGCACATTCCAGAGCGTGGGGGAGTCAGATCTCAGTGGGAGCACATTCCAGGGCATGGGGAGTCAGATCTGAGTGGGAGCCCATTTCAGAGCGTGGGGAGTCGGACCTGGGTGGGAGCACATTCCAGGGCATGGGGAGTCGGACCTGAGTGGGAGTTCATTCCAGGGCGAGAGGAGGCGGACCTGCATGGGAGAACATTCCAGCATGTGGGGAGTCAGACCTGAGTGGGAGCACATTCCAGGGCGTGGGGAGTCAGACCTGAGTGGGAGCACATTTTAGGGCGTGAGGAGTCAGATCTGAGTGGGAGCTCATTCCACGGCGTGAGGAATCGGACCTGAGTGGGAGCATATTCTAGGGCTTGGGGCGTCCGACCTGTGTGGGAACAAATTCCAGGGCGAGAGAAGTCGGACCTGAGTGGGAGCACATTCCAGCATGTCGGGAGTCAGACCTGAGTGGGAGCACATTCCAGGGCATGGGGAGTCGGGCCTGAGTGGGAATATATTCCAGGGCATGGGGGAGTCAGATCTGAGTGGGAGCTCATTCCAGGGCATGGGGAGTCGGACCTGAGAGGGAGAACATTCCAGGACATGGGGAATCGGACCTGAGTGGGAGCACATTCAAGGGCATGGGAAGTCGGGCCTGGATGGGAGCACATTCCAGGGCGTGGGTAGTCAGACCTGAGTGTGAGCACATTCCAGGGCGTGGGGAGTCGGACCTGAGTGGGAGCACATTCCAGGGCGTGGGAAGTCGGGCCTGAGTGGGAGCACATTCCGGGACATGGGGAGTCAGAGCTGGGTGGGAGCACATTCCAGGCCAAGGGGAGTCGGACCTGAGTGGGAGCACATTCCATGCCGTGGGGAGTCAGACCTGAGTGGGAGCACATTCAAGGGCATGGGAAGTCGCGCCTGAGTGGGAGCACATTCCAGGGCATGGGGAGTCGGACATGAGTATGAGCACATTCCAGAGCGTGGGGGAGTCAGATCTGAGTGGGAGCAAATTCCATGGCGTGAGCAGTCGGACCTGAGTGGGAGCACATTCCAAGGCGAGAGGAGTCAGACCTGAGTGGGAGCACATTCCAAGGCGAGAGGAGTCAGACCTGAGTGGGAGCGCATTCCAACGTGTGGGGAGTCAGACCTGGGTGGGAGCACATTCCAGGGCGTGGGGAGTCGGTCATGAGTGGGAGCACATTCCAGGGCATGGGGAGTTGGACCTGAGTGGGAGCACATTCCAGGGCATGGGGAATCGGACCTGAGTGGGAGCACATTCCAAGGCGAGAGGAGTCAGACCTGAGTGGGAGCGCTTTCCAACATGTGGGGAGTCAGACCTGGGTGGGAGCACATTTCAGGGCGTGGGGAGTCGGACATGAGTGGGAGCACATTCCAGGGCGTGTGGAGTCGGACCTGAGTGGAAGAACATTCCAGGGTGTGGGGAGTCGAGCCTGAGTGGGAGCACATTCCAGGGCATGGGTAGTCAGACCTGAATGGGAGCACATTCCAGGGCATGGGGAGTCAGATCTGAGTGGGAGCCCATTTCAGGGCGTGAGGAGTCGGACCTGAGTATGAGCACATTCCAGAGCGTGGGGGAGTCAGATCTGAGTGGGAGCACATTCCATGGCGTGGGGAGTCGGACCTGAGTGGGAGCACATTCCAAGCCATGGGGAGTCGGACCTGGGTGGGAGCACATTCCAGGGCGTGGGGAGTCAGAGCAAAGTGGGAGCACATTCCAGGGCGAGAGGAGGCGGACCTGCATGGGAGAACATTCCAGCGTGTGGGGTTTCAGACCAGAGTGGAATCACATTCCAGGGCGTGGGGAGTCAGACCTGAGTGGGAGCACATTCCAGGGCGTGGGGAGTCAGACCTGAGTGGGAGCACATTTTAGGGCGTGAGGAGTCAGATCTGAGTGGGAGCTCATTCCACGGCGTGAGGAATCGGACCTGAGTGGGAGCATATTCTAGGGCTTGGGGCGTCCGACCTGTGTGGGAGCACATTCCAGGGCGAGAGAAGTCGGACCTGAGTGGGAGCACATTCCAGCATGTCGGGAGTCAGACCTGAGTGGCAGCACATTTCAGGGCATGGGGAGTCAGATCTGAGTGGGAGCCCATTTCAGGGCGTGGGGAGTCGGACCTGAGTATGAGCACATTCCAGAGCGTGGGGGAGTCAGATCTCAGTGGGAGCACATACCATGGCGTGAGGAGTCGGACCTGAGTGGGAGCACATTCCAAGCCATGGGGAGTCGGACCTGGGTGGGAGCACATTCCAGGGCGTGGGGAGTCGGACCTGAGTGGGAGTACATTCCAGGGCGAGAGGAGGCGGACCTGCATGGGAGAACATACCAGCGTGTGGGGAGTCAGACCTGAGTGGGAGCACATTCCAGGGCGTGGGGAGTCAGACCTGAGTGGGAGCACATTTTAGGGCGTGAGGAGTCAGATCTGAGTGGGAGCTCATTCCACGGCGTGAGGAATCGGACCTGAGTGGGAGCATATTCTAGGGCTTGGGGCGTCCGACCTGTGTGGGAACAAATTCCAGGGCGAGAGAAGTCGGACCTGAGTGGGAGCACATTCCAGCATGTCGGGAGTCAGACCTGAGTGGGAGCACATTCCAGGGCATGGGGAGTCGGGCCTGAGTGGGAATATATTCCAGGGCATGGGGGAGTCAGATCTGAGTGGGAGCTCATTCCAGGGCATGGGGAGTCGGACCTGAGAGGGAGAACATTCCAGGACATGGGGAATCGGACCTGAGTGGGAGCACATTCCAGGGCATGGGAAGTCGGGCCTGGATGGGAGCACATTCCAGGGCGTGGGTAGTCAGACCTGAGTGTGAGCACATTCCAGGGCGTGGGGAGTCGGACCTGAGTGGGAGCACATTCCAGGGCGTGGGAAGTCGGGCCTGAGTGGGAGCACATTCCGGGACACGGGGAGTCAGAGCTGGGTGGGAGCACATTCCAGGCCAAGGGGAGTCGGACCTGAGTGGGAGCACATTCCATGCCGTGGGGAGTCAGACCTGAGTGGAAGCACATTCCAGGGCGTGGTGAGTCGCGCCTGAGTGGGAGCACATTCCAGGGTGTGGGGAGTCAGACCTGAGTGGGAGCACATTCCAGGGCATGGGGAGTCGGACATGAGTATGAGCACATTCCAGAGCGTGGGGGAGTCAGATCTGAGTGGGAGCAAATTCCATGGCGTGAGCAGTCGGACCTGAGTGGGAGCACATTCCAAGGCGAGAGGAGTCAGACCTGAGTGGGAGCACATTCCAAGGCGAGAGGAGTCAGACCTGAGTGGGAGGACATTCCAACGTGTGGGGAGTCAGACCTGGGTGGGAGCACATTCCAGGGCGTGGGGAGTCGGTCATGAGTTGGAGCACATTCCAGGGCATGGGGAGTTGGACCTGAGTATGAGCACATTCCAGAGCGTGGGGGAGTCAGATCTGAGTGGGAGCACATTCCATGGCGTGAGCAGTCGGACCTGAGTGGGAGCACATTCCAAGGCGAGAGGAGTCAGACCTGAGTGGGAGCGCTTTCCAACATGTGGGGAGTCAGACCTGGGTGGGAGCACATTTCAGGGCGTGGGGGAGTCAGATCTGAGTATGAGCACATTCCATGGCGTGAGGAGTCGGACCTGAGTGGGAGCACATTCCAGCCCATGGGAAGTCGGACCTGGGTGGGAGCACATTCCAGGGCGTGGGGAGTCGGACCTGAGTGGGAGCACATTCCAGGGCGAGAGGAGGCGGACCTGCATGGGAGAACATTCCAGCGTTTGGGGAGTCAGTCCTGAGTGGGATCACATTCCAGGGCGTGGGGAGTCAGACCTGAGTGGGAGCACATTCCAGGGCATGGGGAGTCAGACCTGAGTGGGAGCACATTTTAGGGCGTGAGGAGTCAGATCTGAGTGGGAGCTCATTCCACGGCGTGAGGAATCGGACCTGAGTGGGAGCATATTCTAGGGCTTGGGGCGTCCGACCTGTTTGGGAGCACATTCCAGGGCGAGAGAAGTCGGACCTGAGTGGGAGCAAATTCCAGCATGTCGGGAGTCAGACCTGTGTGGGAGCACATTCCAGGGCATGGGGAGTCGGGCCGGAGTCGGAATATATTCCAGGGCATGGGGGAGTCAGATCTGAGTGCGAGCTCATTCCAGGGCATGGGGAGTCGGACCTGAGTGGGAGAACATTCCAGGACATGGGGAATCGGACCTGAGTGGGAGCACATTCCAGGGCATGGGGAGTCAGACCTGAGTGGGAGCACATTTTAGGGCGTGAGGAGTCAGATCTGAGTGGGAGCTCATTCCACGGCATGAGGAATCGGACCTGAGTGGGAGCATATTCTAGGGCTTGGGGCGTCCGACTTGTGTGGGAGCACATTCCAGGGCGAGAGAAGTCGGACCTGAGTGGGAGCACATTCCAGGGCATGGGGTGTCGGGCCTGAGTGGGAATATATTCCAGGGCATGGGGGAGTCAGATCTGAGTGGGAGCTCATTCCAGGGCATGGGGAGTCGGACCTGAGTGGGAGCACATTCCAGGGCGTGGGTAGTCAGACCTGAGTGTGAGCACATTCCAGGGCATGGGGAGTCGGACCTGAGTGGGAGCAAATTCCAGGGCGTGGGAAGTCGGGCCTGAGTGGGATCACATTCCAGGACACGGGGTGTCAGAGCTGGGTGGGAGCACATTCCAGGCCGACGGGATTCGGACCTGAGTGGGAGCACATTCCATGCCGTGGGGAGTCAGACCTGAGTGAAAGCACATTCAAGGGCGTGGTGAGTCGCGCCTGAGTGGGACCACATTCCAGGGCGTGGGGAGTCAGACCTGAGTGGGAGCACATTCCAGGGCATGGTGAGTCAGACCTGAGTGGGAGCACATTTCAGGGCGTGGGGAGTCGGACCTGAGTGGGAGCACATTCCACGGCGTGAGGAGTCGGAACTGAGTGGGAGCATGTTCGAGGACGTGGGGTCTCAGACCTGAGTGTGAGCACATTCCAGGGCATGGGAAGTCGGGCCTGGATGGGAGCACATTCCAGGGCGTGGGTAGTCAGACCTGAGTGTGAGCACATTCCAGGGCGTGGGGAGTCGGACCTGAGTGGGAGCACATTCCAGGGCGTGGGAAGTCGGGCCTGAGTGGGAGCACATTCCGGGACACGGGGAGTCAGAGCTGGGTGGGAGCACATTCCAGGCCAAGGGGAGTCGGACCTGAGTGGGAGCACATTCCATGCCGTGGGGAGTCAGACCTGAGTGGAAGCACATTCCAGGGCGTGGTGAGTCGCGCCTGAGTGGGAGCACATTCCAGGGCGTGGGGAGTCAGACCTGAGTGGGAGCACATTCCAGGGCATGGGGAGTCGCACATGAGTATGAGCACATTCCAGAGCGTGGGGGAGTCAGATCTGAGTGGGAGCAAATTCCATGGCGTGAGCAGTCGGACCTGAGTGGGAGCACATTCCAAGGCGAGAGGAGTCAGACCTGAGTGGGAGCACATTCCAAGGCGAGAGGAGTCAGACCTGAGTGGGAGGACATTCCAACGTGTGGGGAGTCAGACCTGGGTGGGAGCACATTCCAGGGCGTGGGGAGTCGGTCATGAGTGGGAGCACATTCCAGGGCATGGGGAGTTGGACCTGAGTATGAGCACATTCCAGAGCGTGGGGGAGTCAGATCTGAGTGGGAGCACATTCCATGGCGTGAGCAGTCGGACCTGAGTGGGAGCACATTCCAAGGCGAGAGGAGTCAGACCTGAGTGGGAGCGCTTTCCAACATGTGGGGAGTCAGACCTGGGTGGGAGCACATTTCAGGGCGTGGGGGAGTCAGATCTGAGTATGAGCACATTCCATGGCGTGAGGAGTCGGACCTGAGTGGGAGCACATTCCAGCCCATGGGAAGTCGGACCTGGGTGGGAGCACATTCCAGGGCGTGGGGAGTCGGACCTGAGTGGGAGCACATTCCAGGGCGAGAGGAGGCGGACCTGCATGGGAGAACATTCCAGCGTTTGGGGAGTCAGTCCTGAGTGGGATCACATTCCAGGGCGTGGGGAGTCAGACCTGAGTGGGAGCACATTCCAGGGCATGGGGAGTCAGACCTGAGTGGGAGCACATTTTAGGGCGTGAGGAGTCAGATCTGAGTGGGAGCTCATTCCACGGCGTGAGGAATCGGACCTGAGTGGGAGCATATTCTAGGGCTTGGGGCGTCCGACCTGTTTGGGAGCACATTCCAGGGCGAGAGAAGTCGGACCTGAGTGGGAGCAAATTCCAGCATGTCGGGAGTCAGACCTGAGTGGGAGCACATTCCAGGGCATGGGGAGTCGGGCCGGAGTCGGAATATATTCCAGGGCATGGGGGAGTCAGATCTGAGTGGGAGCTCATTCCAGGGCATGGGGAGTCGGACCTGAGTGGGAGAACATTCCAGGACATGGGGAATCGGACCTGAGTGGGAGCACATTCCAGGGCATGGGGAGTCAGACCTGAGTGGGAGCACATTTTAGGGCGTGAGGAGTCAGATCTGAGTGGGAGCTCATTCCACGGCGTGAGGAATCGGACGTGAGTGGGAGCATATTCTAGGGCTTGGGGCGTCCGACTTGTGTGGGAGCACATTCCAGGGCGAGAGAAGTCGGACCTGAGTGGGAGCACATTCCAGGGCATGGGGAGTCGGGCCTGAGTGGGAATATATTCCAGGGCATGGGGGAGTCAGATCTGAGTGGGAGCTCATTCCAGGGCATGGGGAGTCGGACCTGAGTGGGAGCACATTCCAGGGCGTGGGTAGTCAGACCTGAGTGTGAGCACATTCCAGGGCATGGGGAGTCGGACCTGAGTGGGAGCACATTCCAGGGCGTGGGAAGTCGGGCCTGAGTGGGATCACATTCCAGGACACGGGGAGTCAGAGCTGGGTGGGAGCACATTCCAGGCCGAGGGGATTCGGACCTGAGTGGGAGCACATTCCATGCCGTGGGGAGTCAGACCTGAGTGAAAGCACATTCAAGGGCGTGGTGAGTCGCGCCTGAGTGGGACCACATTCCAGGGCGTGAGGAGTCAGACCTGATGGGAGCACATTCCAGGGCATGGTGAGTCAGACCTGAGTGGGAGCACATTTCAGGGCGTGGGGAGTCGGACCTGAGTGGGAGCACATTCCACGGCGTGAGGAGTCGGAACTGAGTGGGAGCATGTTCGAGGACGTGGGGTCTCAGACCTGAGTGTGAGCACATTTCAGGGCGTGGGGAGTCGGACCTGAGTGGGAGCACATTCCACAGCATGAGGAGTCGGACCTGAGTGGGAGCACTTTCCAGGACGTGGGGACTCAGACCTGAGTGGGAGCACGTTCCAGGGCGTGAGGTTCGGAACTGAGTGGGAGCACATTCCAGGGCGAGAGGTGTCAGACCTGAATGGGAGCACATTCCAACCTGTTGGGATTCAGACCTGGGTGGGAGCACATTCCAGGGCGTGGGGAGTTGCACATGAGTGGGAGCATATTCCAGGGCATGGGGGAGTCAGAACTGAGTGGGAACACATTCCAGGGCCTGGGGAGTCTGACCTGAGTGGGAGCACATTTCAGGAAGTGGGGAGTCGGACCTGAGTAGGAGCACATTCCAGCGCGTGGGGAGCTGGACCTGAGTGGGAGCACATTCCAGGGTGTGCGGATCTGGACCTGAGTGGGAGCACATTCCGGGCATGGGGAGTCAGATCTGAGTGGGAGCACATTCCAGGCCGTGGGGAGTCGGACCTGAGTGCGAGCACATTTCAGCGCGTGGGGAGTCGGACCTGAGTGGGAGCACATTCCAGGGCATGGGAAGTAGGACCTGAGTGGGATCACATTCCAGGACATGGGGAATCGTACCTGAGTGGGAGCACATTCCAGGACATGGGGAATCGTACCTGAGTGGGAGCCCATTCCAGGACATAGGAATCGGACCTGAGTAGGAGCACAATGCAGGGCGTGGGGGCATCAGACCTGAATGGGAGCACATTCCAGGGCAAGAGGAGTCGGACCTGAGTGGGAAAACATTCCAGGCCATGGGGGAGTCAGACCTGAGTGGGAGCACATTTCAGGGCGTGGGGGAGTCAGATCTGAGTATGAGCACATTCCATGGCGTGAGGAGTCGGACCTGAGTGGGAGCACATTCCAGCCCATGGGAAGTCGGACCTGGGTGGGAGCACATTCCAGGGCGTGGGGAGTCGGACCTGAGTGGGAGCACATTCCAGGGCGAGAGGAGGCGGACCTGCATGGGAGAACATTCCAGCGTTTGGGGAGTCAGTCCTGAGTGGGATCACATTCCAGGGCGTGGGGAGTCAGACCTGAGTGGGAGCACATTCCAGGGCATGGGGAGTCAGACCTGAGTGGGAGCACATTTTAGGGCGTGAGGAGTCAGATCTGAGTGGGAGCTCATTCCACGGCGTGAGGAATCGGACCTGAGTGGGAGCATATTCTAGGGCTTGGGGCGTCCGACCTGTTTGGGAGCACATTCCAGGGCGAGAGAAGTCGGACCTGAGTGGGAGCAAATTCCAGCATGTCGGGAGTCAGACCTGAGTGGGAGCACATTCCAGGGCATGGGGAGTCGGGCCGGAGTCGGAATATATTCCAGGGCATGGGGGAGTCAGATCTGAGTGGGAGCTCATTCCAGGGCATGGGGAGTCGGACCTGAGTGGGAGAACATTCCAGGACATGGGGAATCGGACCTGAGTGGGAGCACATTCCAGGGCATGGGGAGTCAGACCTGAGTGGGAGCACATTTTAGGGCGTGAGGAGTCAGATCTGAGTGGGAGCTCATTCCACGGCGTGAGGAATCGGACGTGAGTGGGAGCATATTCTAGGGCTTGGGGCGTCCGACTTGTGTGGGAGCACATTCCAGGGCGAGAGAAGTCGGACCTGAGTGGGAGCACATTCCAGGGCATGGGGAGTCGGGCCTGAGTGGGAATATATTCCAGGGCATGGGGGAGTCAGATCTGAGTGGGAGCTCATTCCAGGGCATGGGGAGTCGGACCTGAGTGGGAGCACATTCCAGGGCGTGGGTAGTCAGACCTGAGTGTGAGCACATTCCAGGGCATGGGGAGTCGGACCTGAGTGGGAGCACATTCCAGGGCGTGGGAAGTCGGGCCTGAGTGGGATCACATTCCAGGACACGGGGAGTCAGAGCTGGGTGGGAGCACATTCCAGGCCGAGGGGATTCGGACCTGAGTGGGAGCACATTCCATGCCGTGGGGAGTCAGACCTGAGTGAAAGCACATTCAAGGGCGTGGTGAGTCGCGCCTGAGTGGGACCACATTCCAGGGCGTGAGGAGTCAGACCTGATGGGAGCACATTCCAGGGCATGGTGAGTCAGACCTGAGTGGGAGCACATTTCAGGGCGTGGGGAGTCGGACCTGAGTGGGAGCACATTCCACGGCGTGAGGAGTCGGAACTGAGTGGGAGCATGTTCGAGGACGTGGGGTCTCAGACCTGAGTGTGAGCACATTTCAGGGCGTGGGGAGTCGGACCTGAGTGGGAGCACATTCCACAGCATGAGGAGTCGGACCTGAGTGGGAGCACTTTCCAGGACGTGGGGACTCAGACCTGAGTGGGAGCACGTTCCAGGGCGTGAGGTTCGGAACTGAGTGGGAGCACATTCCAGGGCGAGAGGTGTCAGACCTGAATGGGAGCACATTCCAACCTGTTGGGATTCAGACCTGGGTGGGAGCACATTCCAGGGCGTGGGGAGTTGCACATGAGTGGGAGCATATTCCAGGGCATGGGGGAGTCAGAACTGAGTGGGAACACATTCCAGGGCCTGGGGAGTCTGACCTGAGTGGGAGCACATTTCAGGAAGTGGGGAGTCGGACCTGAGTAGGAGCACATTCCAGCGCGTGGGGAGCTGGACCTGAGTGGGAGCACATTCCAGGGTGTGCGGATCTGGACCTGAGTGGGAGCACATTCCGGGCATGGGGAGTCAGATCTGAGTGGGAGCACATTCCAGGCCGTGGGGAGTCGGACCTGAGTGCGAGCACATTTCAGCGCGTGGGGAGTCGGACCTGAGTGGGAGCACATTCCAGGGCATGGGAAGTAGGACCTGAGTGGGATCACATTCCAGGACATGGGGAATCGTACCTGAGTGGGAGCACATTCCAGGACATGGGGAATCGTACCTGAGTGGGAGCCCATTCCAGGACATAGGAATCGGACCTGAGTAGGAGCACAATGCAGGGCGTGGGGGCATCAGACCTGAATGGGAGCACATTCCAGGGCAAGAGGAGTCGGACCTGAGTGGGAAAACATTCCAGGCCATGGGGGAGTCAGACCTGAGTGGGAGCACATTCCAGAGCATGGGGACTCGGACCTGAGTGGGGGCACATTCCAGGGCGTGGGGAGTCGGACCTGAATGGGAGCACATTCCAGGGCGTGGTAAGTCGGGCCTGAGTGGGAAAACATTCCAGGGCATGGGTGAGTCAGACCTGAGTGGGAGCACATTCCAGGGCATGTGAAGTCGGGCCTGAGTGGGAGCACATTCCAGGACACGGGGACTCGGACCTGAGTGTGAGCACATTCCAGGGCGAGAGGAGTCGGACCTGAGTGGGAGCATGTTCGAGGACGTGGAGAGTCAGATTTCAGTGGGAGCACATTCCAGGGCATGGGGAGTCAGACCTGAGTGGGAGCACATTCCAGGACATTGGGAGTCGGACCTGAGTGGGAGCACATTCCAGGGCATGGGGAGTCGGACCTGAGTGGGAGCACATTCCAAGGCGAGAGGAGTCAGACCTGAGTGGGAGCACATTCCAACGTGTGGGGAGTCAGACCTGGGTGGGAGCACATTCCAGGGCGTGGGGAGTCGGTCATGAGTGGGAGCACATTCCAGGGCATGGGGAGTTGGACCTGAGTGGGAGCACGTTCCAGGGCATGGGGAATCGGACCTGAGTGGGAGCACATTCCAAGGCGAGAGGAGTCAGACCTGAGTGGGAGCGCTTTCCAAAATGTGGGGAGTCAGACCTGGGTGGGAGCACATTTCAGGGCGTGGGGAGTCGGACATGAGTGGGAGCACATTGCAGGGCGTGTGGAGTCGGACCTGAGTGGAAGAACATTCCAGGGTGTGGGGAGTTGGGCCTGAGTGGGAGCACATTCCAGGGCATGGGTAGTCAGACCTGAATGGGAGCACATTCCAGGGCATGGGGAGTCAGATCTGAGTGGGTGCCCATTTCAGGGCGTGGGGAGTCGGACCTGAGTATGAGCACATTCCAGAGCGTGGGGGAGTCAGATCTGAGTGGGAGCACATTCCATGGCGTGGGGAGTCGGACCTGAGAGGGAGCACATTCCAAGCCATGGGGAGTCGGACCTGGGTGGGAGCACATTCCAGGGCGTGGGGAGTCGGACCTGAGTGGGAGCGCTTTCCAACATGTGGGGAGTCAGACCTGGGTGGGAGCACATTTCAGGGCGTGGGGAGTCGGACATGAGTGGGAGCACATTCCAGGGCGTGTGGAGTCGGACCTGAGTGGAATAACATTCCAGGGTGTGGGGAGTCGGGCCTGAGTGGGAGCACATTCCAGGGCATGGGTAGTCAGACCTGAATGGGAGCACATTCCAGGGCATGGGGAGTCACATCTGAGTGGGAGCCCATTTCAGGGCGTGGGGAGTCGGACCTGAGTATGAGCACATTCCAGAGCGTGGGGGAGTCAGATCTGAGTGGGAGCACATTCCATGGCGTGGGGAGTCGGACCTGAGTGGGAGCACATTCCAAGCCATGGGGATTCGGACCTGGGTGGGAGCACATTCCAGGGCGTGGGGAGTCGGACCTAAGTGGGAGCACATTCCAGGGCGAGAGGAGGCGGACCTGCATGGGAGAACATTCCAGCGTGTGGGGTGTCAGACCTGAGTGGGATCACATTCCAGGGCGTGGGGAGTCAGACCTGAGTGGGAGCACATTCCAGGGCGTGGGGAGTCAGACCTGAGTGGGAGCACATTTTAGGGCGTGAGGAGTCAGATCTGAGTGGGAGCTCATTCCACGGCGTGAGGAATCGGACCTGAGTGGGAGCATATTCTAGGGCTTGGGGCGTCCGACCTGTGTGGGATCACATTCCAGGGCAAGAGAAGTCGGACCTGAGTGGGAGCACATTCCAGCATGTCGGGAGTCAGACCTGAGTGGGAGCACATTCCAGGGCATGGGGAGTCAGATCTGAGTGGGAGCCCATTTCAGGGCGTGGGGAGTCGGACCTGAGTATGAGCACATTCCAGAGCGTGGGGGAGTCAGATCTGAGTGGGAGCACATTCCATGGCGTGAGGAGTCGGACCTGAGTGGGAGCACATTCCAAGCCATGGGGAGTCGGACCTGGGTGGGAGCACATTCCAGGGCGTGGGGAGTCGGACCTGAGTGGGAGTACATTCCAGGGCGAGAGGAGGCGGACCTGCATGGGAGAATATTCCAGCGTGTGGGGAGTCAGACCTGAGTGGGAGCACATTCCAGGGCGTGGGGAGTCAGACCTGATTGGGAGCACATTTTAGGGCGTGAGGAGTCAGATCTGAGTGGGAGCTCATTCCACAGCGTGAGGAATCGGACCTGAGTGGGAGCATATTCTAGGGCTTGGGGCGTCCGACCTGTGTGGGAACAAATTCCAGGGCGAGAGAAGTCGGACCTGAGTGGGAGCACATTCCAGCATGTCGGGAGTCAGACCTGAGTGGGAGCACATTCCAGGGCATGGGGAGTCGGGCCTGAGTGGGAATATATTCCAGGGCATGGGGGAGTCAGATCTGAGTGGGAGCTCATTCCAGGGCATGGGGAGTCGGACCTGAGAGGGAGAACATTCCAGGACATGGGGAATCGGACCTGAGAGGGAGCACATTGCAAGGCGAGAGGAGTCAGACCTGAGTGGGAGCACATTCCAACGTGTTGTGAGTCAGACCTGGGTGGGAGCACATTCCAGGGCGTGGGGAGTCGGTCATGAGTGGGAGCACATTCCAGGGCATGGGGAGTTGGACCTGAGTGGGAGCACGTTCCAGGGCATGGGGAATCGGACCTGAGTGGGAGCACATTCCAAGGCGAGAGGAGTCAGACCTGAGTGGGAGCGCTTTCCAACATGTGGGGAGTCAGACCTGGGTGGGAGCACATTTCAGGGCGTGGGGAGTCGGACATGAGTGGGAGCACATTCCAGGGTGTGTGGAGTCGGACCTGAGTGGAAGAACATTCCAGGGTGTGGGGAGTCGGGCCTGAGTGGGAGCACATTCCAGGGCATGGGTAGTCAGACCTGAATGGGAGCACATTCCAGGGCATGGGGAGTCAGACCTGGGTGGGAGCACATTTCAGGGCGTGGGGAGTCGGACATGAGTGGGAGCACATTCCAGGGTGTGTGGAGTCGGACCTGAGTGGAAGAACATTCCAGGGTGTGGGGAGTCGGGCCTGAGTGGGAGCACATTCCAGGGCATGGGTAGTCAGACCTGAATGGGAGCACATTCCAGGGCATGGGGAGTCAGATCTGAGTGGGAGCCCATTTCAGGGCGTGGGGAGTCGGACCTGAGTATGAGCACATTCCAGAGCGTGGGGGAGTCAGATCTGAGTGGGAGCACATTCCATGGCGTGGGGAGTCGGACCTGAGTGGGAGCACATTCCAAGCCATGGGGAGTCGGACCTGGGTGGGAGCACATTCCAGGGCGTGGGGAGTCGGACCTAAGTGGGAGCACATTCCAGGGCGAGAGCAGGCGGACCTGCATGGGAGAACATTCCAGCGTGTGGGGAGTCAGACCTGAGTGGGATCACATTCCAGGGCGTGGGGAGTCAGACCTGAGTGGGAGCACATTCCAGGGCGTGGGGAGTCAGACCTGAGTGGGAGCACATTTTAGAGCGTGAGGAGACAGATCTGAGTGGGAGCTCATTCCACGGCGTGAGGAATCGGACCTGAGTGGGAGCATATTCTAGGGCTTGGGGCGTCCGACCTGTGTGGGAACAAATTCCAGGGTGAGAGAAGTCGGACCTGAGTGGGAGCACATTCCAGCATGTCGGGAGTCAGACCTGAGTGGGAGCACATTCCAGGGCATGGGGAGTCGGGCCTGAGTGGGAATATATTCCAGGGCATGGGGGAGTCAGATCTGAGTGGGAGCTCATTCCAGGGCATGGGGAGTCGGACCTGAGAGGGAGAACATTCCAGGACATGGGAAGTCGGGCCTGGATGGGAGCACAATCCAGGGCGTGGGTAGTCAGACCTGAGTGTGAGCACATTCCAGGGCGTGGTGAGTCGGACCTGAGTGGGAGCACATTCCAGGGCGTGGGAAGTCGGGCCTGAGTGGGAGCACATTCCGGGACACGGGGAGTCAGAGCTGGGTGGGAGCACATTCCAGGCCAAGGGGAGTCGGACCTGAGTGGGAGCACATTCCATGCCGTGGGGAGTCAGACCTGAGTGGAAGCACATTCCAGGGCGTGGTGAGTCGCGCCTGAGTGGGAGCACATTCCAGGGCGTGGGGAGTCAGACCTGAGTGGGAGCACATTTCAGGGCATGGGGAGTCGGACATGAGTATGAGCACATTCCAGAGCCTGGGGGAGTCAGATCTGAGTGGGAGCACATTCCATGGCGTGAGCAGTCGGACCTGAGTGGGAGCACATTCCAAGGCGAGAGGAGTCAGACCTGAGTGGGAGCGCTTTCCAACATCTGGGGAGTCAGACCTGGGTGGGAGCACATTTCAGGGCGTGGGGGAGTCAGATCTGAGTATGAGCACATTCCATGGCGTGAGGAGTCGGACCTGAGTGGGGGCACATTCCTGCCCATGGGGAGTCGGACCTGGGTGGGAGCACATTCCAGGGCGTGGGGAGTCGGACCTGAGTGGGAGCACATTCCAGGGCGAGAGGAGGCGGACCTGCATGGGAGAACATTCCAGCGTGTGGGGAGTCAGTCCTGAGTGGGATCACATTCCAGGGCGTGGGGAGTCAGACCTGAGTGGGAGCACATTCCAGGGCATGGGGAGTCAGACCTGAGTGGGAGCACATTTTAGGGCGTGAGGAGTCAGATCTGAGTGGGAGCTCATTCCACGGCGTGAGGAATCGGACCTGAGTGGGAGCATATTCTAGGGCTTGGGGCGTCCGACCTGTTTGGGAGCACATTCCAGGGCGAGAGAAGTCGGACCTGAGTGGGAGCAAATTCCGGCATGTCGGGAGTCAGGCCTGAGTGGGAGCACATTCCAGGGCATGGGGAGTCGGGCCGGAGTCGGAATATATTCCAGGGCGTGGGTAGTCAGATCTGAGTGGGAGCACATTCCAGGGCATGGGGAGTCGGACCTGAGTGGGAGAACATTCCAGGACATGGGGAATCGGACCTGAGTGGGAGCACATTCCAGGGCATGGGGAGTCAGACCTGAGTGGGAGCACATTTTAGGGCGTGAGGAGTCAGATCTGAGTGGGAGCTCATTCCACGGCGTGAGGAATCGGACCTGAGTGGGAGCATATTCTAGGGCTTCGGGCGTCCGACTTGTGTGGGAGCACATTCCAGGGCGAGAGAAGTCAGACCTGAGTGGGAGCACATTCCAGGGCATGGGGAGTCGGGCCTGAGTGGGAATATATTCCAGGGCATGGGGGAGTCAGATCTGAGTGGGAGCTCATTCCAGGGCATGGGGAGTCGGACCTGAGTGGGAGAACATTCCAGGACATGGGGAATCGGACCTGAGTGGGAGCACATTCCAGGGCGTGGGAAGTCGGGCCTGGATGGGAGCACATTCCAGGGCGTGGGTAGTCAGACCTGAGTGTGAGCACATTCCAGGGCATGGGGAGTCGGACCTGAGTGGGAGCACATTCCAGGGCGTGGGAAGTCGGGCCTGAGTGGGATCACATTCCAGGACACGGGGAGTCAGAGCTGGGTGGGAGCACATTCCAGGCCGAGGGGATTCGGACCTGAGTGGGAGCACATTCCATGCCGTGGGGAGTCAGACCTGAGTGAAAGCACATTCCAGGGCGTGGTGAGTCGCGCCTGAGTGGGACCACATTCCAGGGCGTGGGGAGTCAGACCTGAGTGGGAGCACATTCCAGGGCATGGTGAGTCAGACCTGAGTGGGAGCACATTTCAGGGCGTGGGGAGTCGAACCTGAGTGGGAGCACATTCCACGGCGTGAGGAGTCGGAACTGAGTGGGAGCATGTTCGAGGACGTGGGGTCTCAGACCTGAGTGTGAGCACATTTCAGGGCGTGGGGAGTCGGACCTGAGTGGGAGCACAATCCACAGCATGAGGAGTCGGACCTGAGTGGGAGCACTTTCCAGGACGTGGGGAGTCATACCTGAGTGGGAGCACGTTCCAGGGCGTGAGGTTCGGAACTGAGTGGGAGCACATTCCAGGGCGAGAGGTGTCAGACCTGAATGGGAGCATATTCCAACCTGTTGGGATTCAGAGCTGGGTGGGAGCACATTCCTGGGCGTGGGGAGTTGCACATGAGTGGGAGCATATTCCAGGGCATGGGGGAGTCAGAACTGAGTGGGAACACATTCCAGGGCCTGGGGAGTCTGACCTGAGTGGGAGCACATTTCAGGAAGTGGGGAGTCAGACCTGAGTAGGAGCACATTCCAGGGCGTGGGGAGCTGGACCTGAGTGGGAGCACATTCCAGGGTGTGCGGATCTGGACCTGAGTGGGAGCACATTCCGGGCATGGGGAGTCAGATCTGAGTGGGAGCACATTCCAGGCCGTGGGGAGTCGGACCTGAGTGCGAGCACATTTCAGCGCGTGGGGAGTCGGAACTGAGTGGGATCACATTCCAGGGCATGGGAAGTAGGACCTGAGTGGGATCACATTCCAGGACATGGGGAATCGTACCTGAGTGGGAGCACATTCCAGGACATAGGAATCGGACCTGAGTAGGAGCACAATGCAGGGCGTTGGGGCATCAGACCTGAATGGGAGCACATTCCAGGGCAAGAGGAGTCGGACCTGAGTGGGAAAACATTCCAGGCCATGGGGGAGTCAGACCTGAGTGGGAGCACATTCCAGAGCATGGGGACTCGGACCTGAGTGGGAGCACATTCCAGGGCGTGGGGAGTCGGACCTGAATGGGAGCACATTCCAGGGCGTGGTAAGTCGGGCCTGTGTGGGAAAACATTCCAGGGCATGGGTGAGTCAGACCTGAGTGGGAGCACATTCCAGGGCATGTGAAGTCGGGCCTGAGTGGGAGCACATTCCAGGACACGGGGAGTCGGACCTGAGTGTGAGCACATTCCAGGGCGAGAGGAGTCGGACCTGAGTGGGAGCACGTTCGAGGACGTGGAGAGTCAGATTTGAGTGGGAGCACATTCCAGGGCATGGGGAGTCAGACTTGAGTGGGAGCACATTCCAGGACATTGGGAGTCGGACCTGAGTGGGAGCACATTCCAGGACATTGGGAGTCGGACCTGAGTGGGAGCACATTCCAGAGCATGGGGAGTCGGACCTGAGTGGGAACACATTCCAAGGCGAGAGGAGTCAGACCTGAGTGGGAGCACATTCCAACGTGTGGGGAGTCAGACCTGGGTGGGAGCACATTCCAGGGCGTGGGGAGTCGGTCATGAGTGGGAGCACATTCCAGGGCATGGGGAGTTGGACCTGAGTGGGAGCACGTTCCAGGGCATGGGGAATCGGACCTGAGTGGGAGCACATTCCAAGGCGAGAGGAGTCAGACCTGAGTGGGAGCACTTTCCAACATGTGGGGAGTCAGACCTGGGTGGGAGCACATTTCAGGGCGTGGGGAGTCGGACATGAGTGGGAGCACATTCCAGGGCGTGTGGAGTCGGACCTGAGTGGAAGAACATTCCAGGGTGTGGGGAGTCGGGCCTGAGTGGGAGCACATTCCAGGGCATGGGTAGTCAGACCTGAATGGGAGCACATTCCAGGGCATGGGGAGTCAGATCTGAGTGGGAGCCCATTTCAGGGCGTGGGGAGTCGGACCTGAGTATGAGCACATTCCAGGGCGTGGGGGAGTCAGATCTGAGTGGGAGCACATTCCATGGCGTGGGGAGTCGGACCTGAGTGGGAGCACATTCCAAGCCATGGGGAGTCGGACCTGGGTGGGAGCACATTCCAGGGCGTGGGGAGTCGGACCTAAGTGGGAGCACATTCCAGGCCGAGAGGAGGCGGACCTGCATGGGAGAACATTCCAGCGTGTGGGGAGTCAGACCTGAGTGGGATCACATTCCAGGGCGTGGGGAGTCAAACCTGAGTGGGAGCACATTCCAGGGCGTGGGGAGTCAGACCTGAGTGGGAGCATATTTTAGGGCGTGAGGAGTCAGATCTGAGTGGGAGCTCATTCCACGGCGTGATGAATCGGACCTGAGTGGGAGCATATTCTAGGGCTTGGGGCGTCCGACCTGTGTGGGAGCACATTCCAGGGCGAGAGAATTCGGACCTGAGTGGGAGCACATTCCAGCATGTCGGGAGTCAGACCTGAGTGGGAGCACATTCCAGGGCATGGGGAGTCAGATCTGAGTGGGAGCCCATTTCAGGGCGTGGGGAGTTGGACCTGAGTATGAGCACATTCCAGAGCGTGGGGGAGTCAGATCTGAGTGGGAGCACATTCCATGGCGTGAGGAGTCGGACCTGAGTGGGAGCACATACCAAGCCATGGGGAGTCGTACCTGGGTGGGAGCACATTCCAGGGCGTGGGGAGTCGGACCTGAGTGGGAGTACATTCCAGGGTGAGAGGAAGCGGACCTGCATGGGAGAACATTCCAGCGTGTGGGGAGTCAAACCTGAGTGGGAGCACATTCCAGGGCGTGGGGAGTCAGACCTGAGTGGGAGCACATTTCAGGGCGTGAGGAGTCAGATCTGAGTGGGAGCTCATTCCACGGCGTGAGGAATCGGACCTGAGTGGGAGCATATTCTAGGGCTTGGGGCGTCCGACCTGTGTGGGAACAAATTCCAGGGCGAGAGAAGTCGGACCTGAGTGGGAGCACATTCCAGCATGTCGGGAGTCAGACCTGAGTGGGAGCACATTCCAGGGCATGGGGAGTCGGGCCTGAGTGGGAATATATTCCAGGGCATGGGGGAGTCAGATCTGAGTGGGAGCTCATTCCAGGGCATGGGGAGTCGGACCTGAGAGGGAGAAAATTCCAGGACATGGGGAATCGGACCTGAGTGGGAGCACATTCCAGGGCATGGGAAGTCGGGCCTGGATGGGAGCACATTCCAGGGCGTGGGTAGTCAGACCTGAGTGTGAGCACATTCCAGGGCGTGGGGAGTCGGACCTAAGTGGGAGCACATTCCAGGGCGTGGGAAGTCGGGCCTGAGTGGGAGCACATTCCGGGACACGGGGAGTCAGAGCTGGGTGGGAGCACATTCCAGGCCAAGGGGAGTCGGACCTGAGTGGGAGCACATTCCATGCCGTGGGGAGTCAGACCTGAGTGGAAGCACATTCCAGGGCGTGGTGAGTCGCGCCTGAGTGGGAGCACATTCCAGGGCGTGGGGAGTCAGACCTGAGTGGGAGCACATTTCAGGGCATGGGGAGTCAGACATGAGTATGAGCACATTCCAGAGCGTGGGGGAGTCAGATCTGAGTGGGAGCACATTCCATGGCGTGAGCAGTCGGACCTGAGTGGGAGCACATTCCAAGGCGAGAGGAGTCAGACCTGAGTGGGAGGGCTTTCCAACATGTGGGGAGTCAGACCTGGGTGGGAGCACATTTCAGGGCGTGGGGGAGTCAGATCTGAGTATGAGCACATTCCATGGCGTGAGGAGTCGGACCTGAGTGGGAGCACATTCCAGCCCATGGGGAGTCGGACCTGGGTGGGAGCACATTCCAGGGCGTGGGGAGTCGGACCTGAGTGGGAGCACATTCCAGGGCGAGAGGAGGCGGACCTGCATGGGAGAACATTCCAGCGTGTGGGGAGTCAGACCTGAGTGGGATCACATTCCAGGGCGTGGGGAGTCAGACCTGAGTGGGAGCACATTCCAGGGCATGGGGAGTCAGACCTGAGTGGGAGCACCTTTTAGGGCGTGAGGAGTCAGATCTGAGTGGGAGCTCAATCCACGGCGTGAGGAATCGGACCTGTGTGGGAGCATATTCTAGGGCTTGGGGCGTCCGACCTGTTTGGGAGCACATTCCAGGGCGAGAGAAGTCGGACCTGAGTGGGAGCAAATTCCAGCATGTCGGGAGTCAGACCTGAGTGGGAGCACATTCCAGGGCATGGGGAGTCGGGCCGGAGTCAGAATATATTCCAGGGCATGGGGGATTCAGATCTGAGTGGGGGCTCATTCCAGGGCATGGCGAGTCGGACCTGAGTGGGAGAACATTCCAGGACATGGGGAATCGGACCTGAGTGGGAGCACATTCCAGGGAGTGGGGAGTCGGCCTGGATGGGAGCACATTCCAGGGCGTGGGGAGTCAGACCTGAGTGTGAGCACATTCCAGGGCGTGGGGAGTCGGACCTGAGTGTGCGCACATTCCAGGGCGTGGGATGTCGGGCCTGAGTGGGAGAACATTCCAGGACACGGGGAGACAGAGCTGGGTGGGAGCACATTCCAGGCCGAGGGGAGTCGGACCTGAGTGGGAGCACATTCCAGGGCGTGGTGAGTCGCGCCTGAGTGGGAGCACATTCCAGGGCGTGGGGAGTCAGACCTGAGTGGGAGCACATTCCAGGGCATGGTGAGTCAGACCTGAGTGGGAGCACATTTCAGGGCGTGGGGAGTCGGACCTGAGTGGGAGCACATTCCAGGGCATGGTGAGTCAGACCTGAGTGGGAGCACATTTCAGGGCGTGGGGAGTCGGACCTGAGTGGGAGCACATTCCAGGGCATGGTGAGTCGGACCTGAGTGGGAGCACATTTCAGCGCGTGGGGAGTCGGACCTGAGTGGGAGCACATTCCAGGGCATGGGAAGTAGGACCTGAGTGGGATCACATTCCAGGACATGGCGAATCGTACCTCAGTGGGAGCACATTCCAAGACATGGGGAATCGTACCTGAGTGGGAGCACATTCCAGGACATAGGAATCGGACCTGAGTAGGAGCACAATGCAGGGCGTGGGGGCGTCAGACCTGAATGGGAGCACATTCCAGGGCAAGAGGAGTCGGACCTGAGTGGGAAAACATTCCAGGCCATGGGGGAGTCAAACCTGAGTGGGAGCACATTCCAGAGCATGGGGACTCGGACGTGAATGGGAGCACATTCCAGGGCGTGGGGAGTCGGACCTGAATGGGAGCACATTCCAGGGCATGGTAAGTCGGGCCTGAGTGGGAAAACATTCCAGGGCATGGGTGAGTCAGACCTGAGTGGGAGCACATTCCAGGGCATGTGAAGTCGGGCCTGAGTGGGAGCACATTCCAGGACACGGGGAGTCGGACCTGAGTGTGAGCACATTCCAGGGCGAGAGGAGTCGGACCTGAGTGGGAGCACGTTCGAGGACGTGGAGAGTCAGATTTGAGAGGGAGCACATTCCAGGGCATGGGGAGTCAGACTTGAGTGGGAGCACATTCCAGGACATTGGGAGTCGGACCTTAGTGGGAGCACATTCCAGGACATTGGGAGTCAGACCTGAGTGGGAGCACATTCCAGGGTATGGGGAGTCGTACCTGAGTGGGAACACATTCCAAGGCGAGAGGAGTCAGACCTGAGTGGGAGCACATTCCAACGTGTGGGGAGCCAGACCTGGGTGGGAGCACATTCCAGGGCGTGGGGAGTCGGTCATGAGTGGGAGCACATTCCAGGGCATGGGGAGTTGGACCTGAGTGGGAGCACGTTCCAGGGCATGGGGAGTCGAACCTGAGTGGGAGCACATTCCAAGGCGAGATGAGTCAGACCTGAGTGGGAGCGCTTTCCAACATGTGGGGAGTCAGACCTGGGAGTGAGCACATTTCAGGGCGTGGGGAGTCGGACATGAGTGGGAGCACATTCCAGGGCATGTGGAGTCGGACCTGAGTGGGAGCACATTCCAGGGCATGGGGAGTCAGATCTGAGTGGGAGCCCATTTCAGGGCATGGGGAGTCCGACCTCAGTATGAGCACATTCCAGAGCATGGGGGAGTCAGATCTGAGTGGGAGCACATTCCATGGCGTGAGGAGTCGGACCTGAGTGGGAGCACATTCCAGCCCATGTGGAGTCGGACCTGGGTGGGAGCACATTCCAGGGCGTGGGGAGTCGGGCCTGAGTGGGAATATATTCCAGGGCATGGGGGAGTCAGATCTGAGTGGGAGCTCATTCCAGGGCATGGGGAGTCGGACCTGAGTGGGAGAACATTCCAGGACATGGGGAATCGGACCTGAGTGGGAGCACATTCCATGGCGTGGGAAGTCGGGCCTGGATGGGAGCACATTCCAGGGCGTGGGTAGTCAGACCTGAGTGTGAGCACATTCCACGGCGTGGGGAGTCGGACCTGAGTGTGAGCACATTCCAGGGCGTGGGAAGTCGGGCCTGAGTGGGAGCACATTCCAGGACACGGGGAGTCAGAGCTGGGTGGGAGCACATTCCAGTCCTAGGGGAGTCGGACCTGAGTGGGAGCACATTCCAGGGCGTGGTGAGTCGCGCCTGAGTGGGAGCACATTCCAGGGCGTGGGGAGTCAGACCTGAGTGGGAGCACATTCCAGGGCATGGTGAGTCAGACCTGAGTGGGAGCACATTTCAGGGCGTGGGGACTCAGACCTGAGTGGGAGCACGTTCCAGGGCGTGAGGTTCGGAACTGAGTGGGAGCACATTCCAGGGCATGTGGAGTCGGACCTGAGTGGGAGCACATTCCAGGGCATGGGGAGTCAGATCTGAGTGGGAGCCCATTTCAGGGCATGGGGAGTCCGACCTCAGTATGAGCACATTCCAGAGCATGGGGGAGTCAGATCTGAGTGGGAGCACATTCCATGGCGTGAGGAGTCGGACCTGAGTGGGAGCACATTCCAGCCCATGTGGAGTCGGACCTGGGTGGGAGCACATTCCAGGGCGTGGGGAGTCGGGCCTGAGTGGGAATATATTCCAGGGCATGGGGGAGTCAGATCTGAGTGGGAGCTCATTCCAGGGCATGGGGAGTCGGACCTGAGTGGGAGAACATTCCAGGACATGGGGAATCGGACCTGAGTGGGAGCACATTCCATGGCGTGGGAAGTCGGGCCTGGATGGGAGCACATTCCAGGGCGTGGGTAGTCAGACCTGAGTGTGAGCACATTCCACGGCGTGGGGAGTCGGACCTGAGTGTGAGCACATTCCAGGGCGTGGGAAGTCGGGCCTGAGTGGGAGCACATTCCAGGACACGGGGAGTCAGAGCTGGGTGGGAGCACATTCCAGTCCTAGGGGAGTCGGACCTGAGTGGGAGCACATTCCAGGGCGTGGTGAGTCGCGCCTGAGTGGGAGCACATTCCAGGGCGTGGGGAGTCAGACCTGAGTGGGAGCACATTCCAGGGCATGGTGAGTCAGACCTGAGTGGGAGCACATTTCAGGGCGTGGGGACTCAGACCTGAGTGGGAGCACGTTCCAGGGCGTGAGGTTCGGAACTGAGTGGGAGCACATAACAGGGCGAGAGGTGTCAGACCTGAATGGGAGCACATCCCAACCTGTAGGGATTCAGAAATGGGTGGGAGCACATTCCAGGGCCTGGGGAGTTGCACATGAGTGGGAGCATATTCCAGGGCATGTGGGAGTCAGAACTGAGTGGGAACACATTCCAGGACCTGGGGTGTCTGACCTGAGTGGGAGCTCATTTCAGGAAGTAGTGAGTCGGACCTGAGTAGGAGCACATTTCAGGGCGTGGGGAGCTGGACCTGAGTGGGAGCACATTCCGGGCATGGGGAGTCAGATCTGAGTGGGAGCACATTCCAGGCCGTGGGGAGTCGGACCTGAGTGGGAGCACATTTCAGTGCATGGGGAGTCGGACCTGAGTGGGAGTACATTCCAGGGCATGGGAATTAGGACCTGAGTGGGATCACATTCCAGGACATGGCGAATCGTACCTGAGTGGGAGCACATTCCAGGACATGGGGAATCGTACCTGAGTGGGAGCACATTCCAGGACATAGGAATCGGACCTGAGTAGGAGCACAATGCAGGGCGTGGGGGCGTCAGACCTGAATGGAAGCACATTCCAGGGCAAGAGGAGTCAGACCTGAGTGGGAAAACATTCCAGGCCATGGGGGAGTCAGACCTGAGTGGGAGCACATTCCAGAGCAAGGGGGCTCGGACCTGAATGGGAGCACAATCCAGGGCGTGGTAAGTTCGGCCTGAGTGGGAAAACATTCCAGGGCGTGGGTGAGTCAGACCTGAGTGGGAGCACATTCCAGGGCATGTGAAGTCGGGCCTGAGTGGGAGCACATTCCAGGACACGGGGAGTCGGACCTGAGTGTGAGCACATTCCAGGGCGAGAGGAGTCGGACCTGAGTAGGAGCACGTTCGAGGACTTGGAGAGTCAGATTTGAGTGGGAGCACATACCAGGGCATGGGGAGTCAGACTTGAGTCGGAGCACATTCCAGGACATTGGATGTCGGACCTTAGTGGGAGCACATTCCAGGACATTGGGAGTCGGACCTGAGTGGGAGCACATTCCAGGGCATGGGGAGTCGGACCTGAGTGGGAACACATTCCAAGGCGAGAGGAGTCAGACCTGAGTGGGAGCACATTCCAACGTGTGGGGAGTCAGACCTGGGTGGGAGCACATTCCAGGGCGTGGGGAGTCGGTCATGAGTGGGAGCACATTGCAGGGCATGGGGAGTTGGAGCTGAGTGGGAGCACGTTCCAGGGCATGGGGAATCGGACCTGAGTGGGAGCACATTCCAAGGCGAGATGAGCCAGACCTGAGTGGGAGCGCTTTCCAACATGTGGGGAGTCAGACGTGGGTGGGAGCACATTTCAGGGCGTGGGGAGTCGGACATGAGTGGGAGCACATTCCAAGGCGTGTGGAGTCGGACCTGAGAGGAAGAACATTCCAGGGTGTGGGGAGTCGGGCCTGAGTGGGAGCACATTCCAGGGCATGGGTAGTCAGACCTGAGTGGGAGCATATTCCAGGGCATGGGGAGTCAGATCTGAGTGGGAGCCCATTTCAGGGCGTGGGGAGTCGGACCTGAGTATGAGCACATTCCAGAGCGTGGGGGAGTCAGATCTGAGTGGGAGCACATTCCATAGCATGAGGAGTCGGACCTGAGTAGGAGCACATTCCAGCCAATGGGGAGTCGGACCTGGGTGGGAGCACATTCCAGGGCGTGGGGAGTCGGACCTGAGTGGGAGCACATTCCAGGGCGAGAGGAGGCGGACCTGCATGGGAGAACATTCCAGCGTGTGGGGAGTCAGACCTGAGTGGGATATCATTCCAGGGCGTGGGGAGTCAGACCTGAGTGGGAGCACATTCCAGGGCATGGGGAGTCAGACCTGAGTGGGAGCACATTTTAGGGCGTGAGGAGTCAGATCTGAGTGGGAGCTCATTCCACGGCGTGAGGAATCGGACCTGAGTGGGAGCATATTCTAGGGCTTGGGGCGTCCGACATGTTTGGGAGCACATTCCAGGGCGAGAGAAGTCGGACCTGCGTGGGAGCAAATTCCAGCATGTCGGGAGTCAGACCTGAGTGGGAGCACATTCCAGGGCATGGGGAGTCGGGTCGGAGTCGGAATATATTCCAGGGCATGGGGGAGTCAGATCTGAGTGGGAGCTCATTCCAGGGCATGGGGAGTCGGACCTGAGTGGGAGAACATTCCAGGACATGGGGAATCGGACCTGAGTGGGAGCACATTCCAGGGCGTGGGGAGTCAGACCTGAGTGGGAGCACATTTTAGGGCGTGAGGAGTCAGATCTGAGTGGGAGCTCATTCCACGGCGTGAGGAATCGGACCTGAGTGGGAGCATATTCTAGGGCTTGGGGCGTCCGACTTGTGTGGGAGCACATTCCAGGGCGAGAGAAGTCGGACCTGAGTGGGAGCACATTCCAGGGCATGGGGAGTCGGGCCTGATTGGGAATATATTCCAGGGCATGGGGGAGTCAGATCTGAGTGGGAGCTCATTCCAGGGCATGGGGAGTCGGACCTGAGTGGGAGAACATTCCAGGACATGGGGAATCGGACCTGAATGGGAGCACAATCCAGGGCGTGGTAAGTCGGGCCTGAGTGGGAAAACATTCCAGGGCGTGGGTGAGTCAGACCTGAGTGGGAGCACATTCCAGGGCATGTGAAGTCGGGCCTGAGTGGGAGCACATTCCAGGACACGGGGAGTCGGACCTGAGTGTGAGCACATTCCAGGGCGAGAGGAGTCGGACCTGAGTAGGAGCACGTTCGAGGACGTGGAGAGTCAGATTTGAGTGGGAGCACATACCAGGGCATGGGGAGTCAGACTTGAGTCGGAGCACATTCCAGGACATTGGGAGTCGGACCTTAGTGGGAGCACATTCCAGGACATTGGGAGGCGGACCTGAGTGGGAGTACATTCCAGGGCATGGGGAGTCGGACCTGAGTGGGAACACATTCCAAGGCGAGAGGAGTCAGACCTGAGTGGGAGCACATTCCAACGTGTGGGGAGTCAGACCTGGGTGGGAGCACATTCCAGGGCGTGGGGAGTCGGTCATGAGTGGGAGCACATTGCAGGGCATGGGGAGTTGGAGCTGAGTGGGAGCACGTTCCAGGGCATGGGGAATCGGACCTGAGTGGGCGCACATTCCAAGGCGAGAGGAGTCAGACCTGAGTGGGAGCGCTTTCCAACATGTGGGGAGTCAGACGTGGGTGGGAGCACATTTCAGGGCGTGGGGAGTCGGACATGAGTGGGAGCACATTCCAAGGCGTGTGGAGTCGGACCTGAGTGGAAGAACATTCCAGGGTGTGGGGAGTCGGGCCTGAGTGGGAGCACATTCCAGGGCATGGGTAGTCAGACCTGAGTGGGAGCATATTCCAGGGCATGGGGAGTCACATCTGAGTGGGAGCCCATTTCAGGGCGTGGGGAGTCGGACCTGAGTATGAGCACATTCCAGAGCGTGGGGGAGTCAGATCTGAGTGGGAGCACATTCCATAGCATGAGGAGTCGGACCTGAGTAGGAGCACATTCCAGCCAATGGGGAGTCGGACCTGGGTGGGAGCACATTCCAGGGCGTGGGAAGTCGGACCTGAGTGGGAGCACATTCCAGGGCGAGAGGAGGCGGACCTGCATGGGAGAACATTCCAGCGTGTGGGGAGTCAGACCTGAGTGGGATATCATTCCAGGGCGTGGGGAGTCAGACCTGAGTGGGAGCACATTCCAGGGCGTGGGGAGTCAGACCTGAGTGGGAGCACATTTTAGGGCGTGAGGAGTCAGATCTGAGTGGGAGCTCATTCCACGGCGTGAGGAATCGGACCTGAGTGGGAGCATATTCTAGGGCTTGGGGCGTCCGACATGTTTGGGAGCACATTCCAGGGCGAGAGAAGTCGGACCTGCGTGGGAGCAAATTCCAGCATGTCGGGAGTCAGACCAGAGTGGGAGCACATTCCAGGGCATGGGGAGTCGGGTCGGAGTCGGAATATATTCCAGGGCATGGGGGAGTCAGATCTGAGTGGGAGCTCATTCCAGGGCATGGGGAGTCGGACCTGAGTGGGAGAACATTCCAGGACATGGGGAATCGGACCTGAGTGGGAGCACATTCCAGGGCATGGGGAGTCAGACCTGAGTGGGAGCACATTTTAGGGCGTGAGGAGTCAGATCTGAGTGGGAGCTCATTCCACGGCGTGAGGAATCGGACCTGAGTGGGAGCATATTCTAGGGCTTGGGGCGTCCGACTTGTGTGGGAGCACATTCCAGGGCGAGAGAAGTCGGACCTGAGTGGGAGCACATTCCAGGGCATGGGGAGTCGGGCCTGATTGGGAATATATTCCAGGGCATGGGGGAGTCAAATCTGAGTGGGAGCTCATTCCAGGGCATGGGGAGTCGGACCTGAGTGGGAGAACATTCCAGGACATGGGGAATCGGACCTGAGTGGGAGCACATTCCAGGGCGTGGGAAGTCGGGCCTGGATGGGAGCACATTCCAGGGCGTGGGTAGTCAGACCTGAGTGTGAGCACATTCCAGGGCATGGGGAGTCGGACCTGAGTGGGAGCACATTCCAGGGCGTGGGAGGTCGGGCCTGAGTGGGATCACATTCCAGGACACGGGGAGTCAGAGCTGGGTGGGAGCACATTCCAGGCCGAGGGGAGTCGGACCTGAGTGGGAGCACATTCCATGCCGTGGGGAGTCAGACCTGAGTGAAAGCACATTCCAGGACGTGGTGAGTCGCGCCTGAGTGGGACCACATTCCAGGGCGTGGGGAGTCAGACCTGAGTGGGAGCACATTCCAGGGCATGGTGAGTCAGACCTGAGTGGGAGCACATTTCAGGGCGTGGGGAGTCGGACCTGAGTGGGAGCACATTCCACGGCGTGAGGAGTCGGAACTGAGTGGGAGCATGTTCGAGGACGTGGGGTCTCAAACCTGAGTGTGAGCACATTTCAGGGCGTGGGGAGTCGGACCTGAGTGGGAGCACAATCCACAGCATGAGGAGTCGGACCTGAGTGGGAGCACTTTCCAGGACGTTGGGACTCAGACCTGAGTGGGAGCACGTTCCAGGGCGTGAGGTTCGGAACTGAGTGGGAGCACATTCCAGGGCGAGAGGTGTCAGACCTGAATGGGAGCACATTCCAACCTGTTGGGATTCAGAGCTGGGTGGGAGCACATTCCAGGGCGTGGGGAGTTGCACATGAGTGGGAGCATATTCCAGGGCATGGGGGAGTCAGAACTGAGTGGGAACACATTCCAGGGCCTGGGGAGTCTGACCTGAGTGGGAGCACATTTCAGGAAGTGGGGAGTCGGACCTGAGTAGGAGCACATTCCAGGACGTGGGGAGCTGGACCTGAGTGGGAGCACATTCCAGGGTGTGCGGATCTGGACCTGAGTGGGAGCACATTCCGGGCATGGGGAGTCAGATCTGTGTGGGAGCACATTCCAGGCCGTGGGGAGTCAGACCTGAGTGCGAGCACATTTCAGCGCGTGGGGAGTCGGAACTGAGTGGGAGCACATTCCAGGGCATGGGAAGTAGGACCTGAGTGGGATCACATTCCAGGACATGGGGAATCGTACCTGAGTGGGAGCACATTCCAGGACATAGGAATCGGACCTGAGTAGGAGCACAATGCAGGGCGTGGGGGCATCAGACCTGAATGGGAGCACATTCCAGGGCAAGAGGAGTCGGACCTGAGTGGGAAAACATTCCAGGCCATGGGGGAGTCAGACCTGAGTGGGAGCACATTCCAGGGCGTGGGGAGTCGGACCTGAATGGGAGCACATTCCAGGGCGTGGTAAGTCGGGCCTGAGTGGGAAAACATTCCAGGGTATGGGTGAGTCAGACCTGAGTGGGAGCACATTCCAGGGCATGTGAAGTCGGGCCTGAGTGGGAGCACATTCCAGGACACGGAGAGTCGGACCTGAGTGTGAGCACATTCCAGGGCGAGAGGAGTCGGACCTGAGTGGGAGCATGTTCGAGGACGTGGAGAGTCAGATTTGAGTGGGAGCACATTCCAGGGCATGGGGAGTCAGACTTGAGTGGGAGCACATTCCAGGACATTGGGAGTCGGACCTGAGTGGGAGCACATTCCAGGACATTGGGAGTCGGACCTGAGTGGGAGCACATTCCAAAGCATGGGGAGTCGGACCTGAGTGGGAACACATTCCAAGGCGAGAGGAGTCAGACCTGAGTGGGAGCACATTCCAACGTGTGGGGAGTCAGACCTGGGTGGGAGCACATTCCAGGGCGTGGGGAGTCGGTCATGAGTGGGAGCACATTCCAGGGCATGGGGAGTTGGACCTGAGTGGGAGCACGTTCCAGGGCATGGGGAATCGGACCTGAGTGGGAGCACATTCCAAGGCGAGAGGAGTCAGACCTGAGTGGGAGCGCTTTCCAACATGTGGGGAGTCAGACCTGGGTGGGAGCACATTTCAGGGCGTGGGGAGTCGGACATGAGTGGGAGCACATTCCAGGGCGTGTGGAGTCGGACCTGAGTGGAAGAACATTCCAGGGTGTGGGGAGTCGGGCCTGAGTGGGAGCACATTCCAGGGCATGGGTAGTCAGACCTGAATGGGAGCACATTCCAGGGCATGGGGAGTCAGATCTGAGTGGGAGCCCATTTCAGGGCGTGGGGAGTCGGACCTGAGTATGAGCATATTCCAGAGCGTGGGGGAGTCAGATCTGAGTGGGAGCACATTCCATGGCGTGGGGAGTCGGACCTGAGTGGGAGCACATTCCAAGCCATGGGGAGTCGGACCTGTGTGGGAGCACATTCCAGGGCGTGGGGAGTCGGACCTGGGTGGGAGCACATTCCAGGGCGAGAGGAGGCGGACCTGCATGGGAGAACATTCCAGCGTGTGGGGAGTCAGACCTGAGTGGGATCAGATTCCAGGGCGTGGGGAGTCAGACCTGAGTGGGAGCACATTCCAGGGCGTGGGGAGTCAGACCTGAGTGGGAGCACATTTTAGGGCGTGAGGAGTCAGATCTGAGTGGGAGCTCATTCCACGGCGTGAGGAATCGGACCTGAGTGGGAGCATATTCTAGGGCTTGGGGCGTCCGACCTGTGTGGGAGCACATTCCAGGGCGAGAGAATTCGGACCTGAGTGGGAGCACATTCCAGCATGTCGGGAGTCAGACCTGAGTGGGAGCACATTCCAGGGCATGGGGAGTCAGATCGGAGTGGGAGCCCATTTCAGGGCGTGGGGAGTCGGACCTGAGTATGAGCACATTCCAGAGCGTGGGGGAGTCAGATCTGAGTGGGAGCACATTCCATGGCGTGAGGAGTCGGACCTGAGTGGGAGCACATTCCAAGCCATGGGGAGTCGGACCTGGGTGGGAGCACTTTCCAGGGCATGGGGAGTCGGACCTGAGTGGGAGTACATTCCAGGGTGAGAGGAGGCGGACCTGCATGGGAGAACATTCCAGCGTGTGGGGAGTCAGACCTGAGTGGGAGCACATTCCAGGGCGTGGGGAGTCAGACCTGAGTGGGAGCACATTTTAGGGCGTGAGGAGTCAGATCTGAGTGGGAGCTCATTCCACGGCGTGAGGAATCGGACCTGAGTGGGAGCATATTCTAGGGCTTGGGGCGTCCGACCTGTGTGGGAACATATTCCAGGGCGAGAGAAGTCGGACCTGAGTGGGAGCACATTCCAGCATGTCGGGAGTCAGACCTGAGTGGGAGCACATTCCAGGGCATGGGGAGTCGGGCCTGAGTGGGAATATATTCCAGGGCATGGGGGAGTCAGATCTGAGTGGGAGCTCATTCCAGGGCATGGGGAGTCGGACCTGAGAGGGAGAACATTCCAGGACATGGGGAATCGGACCTGAGTGGGAGCACATTCCAGGGCATGGGAAGTCGGGCCTGGATGGGAGCACATTCCAGGGCGTGGGGAGTCGGACCTGAGTGGGAGCACATTCCAGGGCGTGGGAAGTCGGGCCTGAGTGGAAGCACATTCCGGGACACGGGGAGTCAGAGCTGGGTGGGAGCACATTCCAGGCCAAGGGGAGTCGGACCTGAGTGGGAGCACATTCCATGCCGTGGGGAGTCAGACCTGAGTGGAAGCACATTCCAGGGCGTGGTGAGTCGCGCCTGAGTGGGAGCACATTCCAGGGCGTGGGGAGTCAGACCTGAGTGGGAGCACATTTCAGGGAATGGGGAGTCGGACATGAGTATGAGCACATTCCAGAGCGTGGGGGAGTCAGATCTGAGTGGGAGCACATTCCATGGCGTGAGCAGTCGGACCTGAGTGGGAGCACATTCCAAGGCGAGAGGAGTCAGACCTGAGTGGGAGCGCTTTCCAACATGTGGGGAGTCAGACCTGGGTGGGAGCACATTTCAGGGCGTGGGGGAGTCAGATCTGAGTATGAGCACATTCCATGGCGTGAGGAGTCGGACCTGAGTGGGAGCACATTCCAGCCCATGGGGAGTCGGACCTGGGTCGGAGCACATTCCAGGGCGTGGGGAGTCGGACCTGAGTGGGAGCACATTCCAGGGCGAGAGGAGGCGGACCTGCATGGGAGAACATTCCAGCGTGTGGGGAGTCAGACCTGAGTGGGATCACATTCCAGGGCGTGGGGAGTCCGACCTGAGTGGGAGCACATTCCAGGGCATGGGGAGTCAGACCTGAGTGGGAGCACATTTTAGGGCGTGAGGAGTCAGATCTGAGTGGGAGCTCATTCCACGGCGTGAGGAATCGGACCTGTGTGGGAGCATATTCTAGGGCTTGGGGCGTCCGACCTGTTTGGGAGCACATTCCAGGGCGAGAGAAGTCGGACCTGAGTGGGAGCAAATTCCAGCATGTCGGGAGTCAGACCTGAGTGGGAGCACATTCCAGGGCATGGGGAGTCGGGCCGGAGTCGGAATATATTCCAGGGCATGGGGGAGTCAGATCTGAGTGGGAGCTCATTCCAGGGCATGGCGAGTCGGACCTGAGTGGAAGAACATTCCAGGACATGGGGAATCGGACCTGAGTGGGAGCACATTCCAGGGAGTGGGGAGTCGGCCTGGATGGGAGCACATTCCAGGGCGTGGGGAGTCAGACCTGAGTGTGAGCACATTCCAGGGCGTGGGGAGTCGGACCTGAGTGTGCGCACATTCCAGGGCGTGGGAAGTCGGGCCTGAGTGGGAGAACATTCCAGGACACGGGGAGACAGAGCTGGGTGGGAGCACATTCCAGGCCGAGGGGAGTCGGACCTGAGTGGGAGCACATTCCAGGGCGTGGTGAGTCGCGCCTGAGTGGGAGCACATTTCAGGGCGTGGGGAGTCAGACCTGAGTGGGAGCACATTCCAGGGCATGGTGAGTCAGACCTGAGTGGGAGCACATTTCAGGGCGTGGGGAGTCGGAACTGAGGGGGAGCACATTCCAGGGCATGGTGAGTCGGACCTGAGTGGGATCACATTTCAGCGCGTGGGGAGTCGGACCTGAGTGGGAGCACATTCCAGGGCATGGGAAGTAGGACCTGAGTGGGATCACATTCCAGGACATGGGGAATCGTACCTGAGTGGGAGCACATTCCAAGACATGGGGAATCGTACCTGAGTGGGAGCTCATTCCAGGACATAGGAATCGGACCTGAGTAGGAGCACAATGCAGGGCGTGGGGGCGTCAGACCTGAATGGGAGCACATTCCAGGGCAAGAGGAGTCGGACCTGAGTGGGAAAACATTCCAGGCCATGGGGGAGTCAAACCTGAGTGGGAGCACATTCCAGAGCATGGGGACTCGGACGTGAATGGGAGCACAGTCCAGGGCGTGGGGAGTCGGACCTGAATGGGAGCACATTCCAGGGCGTGGTAAGTCGGGCCTGAGTGGGAAAACATTCCAGGGCATGGGTGAGTCAGACCTGAGTGGGAGCACATTCCAGGGCATGTGAAGTCGGGCCTGAGTGGGAGCACATTCCAGGACACGGGGAGTCGGACCTGAGTGTGAGCACATTCCAGGGCGAGAGGAGTCGGACCTGAGTGGGAGCACGTTCGAGGACGTGGAGAGTCAGATTTGAGAGGGAGCACATTCCAGGGCATGGGGAGTCAGACTTGAGTGGGAGCACATTCCAGGACATTGGGAGTCAGACCTGAGTGGGAGCACATTCCAGGGTATGGGGAGTCGTACCTGAGTGGGAACACATTCCAAGGCGAGAGGAGTCAGACCTGAGTGGGAGCACATTCTCACGTGTGGGGAGCCAGACCTGGGTGGGAGCACATTCCAGGGCGTGGGGAGTCGGTCATGAGTGGGAGCACATTCCAGGGCATTGGGAGTTGGACCTGAGTGGGAGCACGTTCCAGGGCATGGGGAGTCGGACCTGAGTGGGAGCACATTCCAAGGCGAGATGAGTCAGACCTGAGTGGGAGCGCTTTCCAACATGTGGGGAGTCAGACCTGGGAGTGAGCATATTTCAGGGCGTGGGGAGTCGGACATGAGTGGGAGCACATTCCAGGGCATGTGGAGTCGGACCTGAGTGGGAGCACATTCCAGGGCATGGGGAGTCAGATCTGAGTGGGAGCCCATTTCAGGGCGTGGGGAGTCCGACCTCAGTATGAGCACATTCCAGAGCATGGGGGAGTCAGATCTGAGTGGGAGCACATTCCATGGCGTGAGGATTCGGACCTGAGTGGGAGCACATTCCAGCCCATTGGGAGTCGGACCTGGGTGGGAGCACATTCCAGGGCGTGGGGAGTCGGGCCTGAGTGGGAATATATTCCAGGGCATGGGGGAGTCAGATCTGAGTGGGAGCTCATTCCAGGGCATGGGGAGTCGGACCTGAGTGGGAGAACATTCCAGGACATGGGGAATCGGACCTGAGTGGGAGCACATTCCAGGGCGTGGGAAGTCGGGCCTGGATGGGAGCACATTCCAGGGCGTGGGTAGTCAGACCTGAGTGTGAGCACATTCCACGGCGTGGGGAGTCGGACCTGAGTGTGAGCACATTCCAGGGCGTGGGAAGTCGGGCCTGAGTGGGAGCACATTCCAGGACACGGGGAGTCAGAGCTGGGTGGGAGCACATTCCAGTCCGAGGGGAGTCGGACCTGAGTGGGAGCACATTCCAGGGCGTGGTGAGTCGCGCCTGAGTGGGAGCACATTCCAGGGCGTGGGGAGTCAGACCTGAGTGGGAGCACATTCCAGGGCATGGTGAGTCAGACCTGAGTGGGAGCACATTTCAGGGCGTGGGGAGTCGGACCTGAGTGGGAGCACATTCCACGGCGTGAGGAGTCGGACCTGAGTGGGAGCACGTTCAAGGACGTGGGGTCTCAGACCTGAGTGTGAGCACATTTCAGGGCGTGGGGAGTCGGACCTGAGTGGGAGCACATTCCACAGCATGAGGAGTCGGACCTGAGTGGGAGCACTTTCCAGGACGTGGGGACTCAGACCTGAGTGGGAGCACGTTCCAGGGCGTGAGGTTCGGAACTGAGTGGGAGCACATAACAGGGCGAGAGGTGTCAGACGTGAATGGGAGCACATTCCAACCTGTAGGGATTCAGAAATGGGTGGGAGCACATTCCAGGGCCTGGGGAGTTGCACATGAGTGGGAGCATATTCCAGGACATGTGGGAGTCAGAACTGAGTGGGAACACATTCCAGGACCTGGGGAGTCTGACCTGAGTGGGAGCTCATTTCAGGAAGTAGGGAGTCGGACCTGAGTAGGAGCACATTTCAGGGCGTGGGGAGCTGGACCTGAGTGGGAGCACATTCCAGGGTGTGCGGATCTGGACCTGAGTGGGAGCACATTCCGGGCATGGGGAGTCAGATCTGAGTGGGAGCACATTCCAGGCCGTGGAGAGTCGGACCTGAGTGGGAGCACATTTCAGTGCGTGGGGAGTCGGACCTGAGTGGGAGCACATTCCAGGGCATGGGAAGTAGGACCTGAGTGGGATCACATTCCAGGACATGGCGAATCGTACCTGAATGGGAGCACATTCCAGGACATGGGGAATCGTACCTGAGTGGGAGCACATTCCAGGACATAGGAATCGGACCTGAGTAGGAGCACAATGCAGGGTGTGGGGGCGTCAGACCTGAATGGGAGCACATTCCAGGGCAAGAGGAGTCAGACCTGAGTGGGAAAACATTCCAGGCCATGGGGGAGTCAGACCTGAGTGGGAGCACATTCCAGAGCAAGGGGGCTCGGACCTGAATGGGAGCACAATCCAGGGCGTGGTAAGTCGGGCCTGAGTGGGAAAACATTCCAGGGCATGGGTGAGTCAGACCTGAGTGGGAGCACATTCCAGGGCATGTGAAGTCGGGCCTGAGTGGGAGCACATTCCAGGACACGGGGAGTCGGACCTGAGTGTGAGCACATTCCAGGGCGAGAGGAGTCGGACCTGAGTAGGAGCACGTTCGAGGACGTGGAGAGTCAGATTTGAGTGGGAGCACATACCAGGGCATGGGGAGTCAGACTTGAGTGGGAGCACATTCCAGGACATTGGGAGTCGGACCTTAGTGGGAGCACATTCCAGGACATTGGGAGGCGGACCTGAGTGGGAGCACATTCCAGGGCATGGGGAGTCGGACCTGAGTGGGAACACATTCCAAGGCGAGAGGAGTCAGACCTGAGTGGGAGCACATTCCAACGTGTGGGGAGTCAGACCTGGGTGGGAGCACATTCCAGGTCGTGGGGAGTCGGTCATGAGTGGGAGCACATTGCAGGGCATGGGGAGTTGGACCTGAGTGGGAGCACGTACCAGGGCATGGGGAAACGGACCTGAGTGGGAGCACATTCCAAGGCGAGAGGAGTCAGACCTGAGTGGGAGCGCTTTCCAACATGTGGGGAGTCAGACGTGGGTGGGAGCACATTTCAGGGCGTGGGGAGTCGGACATGAGTGGGAGCACATTCCAAGGCGTGTGGAGTCGGACCTGAGTGGAAGAACATTCCAGGGTGTGGGGAGTCGGGCCTGAGTGGGAGCACATTCCAGGGCATGGGTAGTCAGAACTGAGTGGGAGCATATTCCAGGGCATGGGGAGTCAGATCTGAGTGGGAGCCCATTTCAGGGCGTGGGGAGTCGGACCTGAGTATGAGCACATTCCAGAGCGTGGGGGAGTCAGATCTGAGTGGGAGCACATTCCATAGCATGAGGAGTCGGACCTGAGTAGGAGCACATTCCAGCCAATGGGGAGTCGGACCTGGGTGGGAGCACATTCCAGGGCGTGGGGAGTCGGACCTGAGTGGGAGCACATTCCAGGGCGAGAGGAGGCGGACCTGCATGGGAGAACATTCCAGCGTGTGGGGAGTCAGACCTGAGTGGGATATCATTCCAGGGCGTGGGGAGTCAGACCTGAGTGGGAGCACATTCCAGGGCGTGGGGAGTCAGACCTGAGTGGGAGCACAGTTTAGGGCGTGAGGAGTCAGATCTGAGTGGGAGCTCATTCCACGGCGTGAGGAATCGGACCTGAGTGGGAGCATATTCTAGGGCTTGGGGCGTCCAACCTGTGTGGGAGCACATTCCAGGGCGAGAGAAGTCGGACCTGAGTGGGAGCATATTCTAGGGCTTGGGGCATCCAACCTGTGTGGGAGCACATTCCAGGGCGAGAGAAGTCGGACCTGAGTGGGAGCACATTCCAGGGCATGGGGAGTCGGGCCTGAGTGGGAATATATTCCAGGGCATGGGGGAGTCAGATCTGAGTGGGAGCTCATTCCAGGGCATGGCGAGTCGGACCTGAGTGGGAGAACATTCCAGGACATGGGGAATCGGACCTGAGTGGCAGCACATTCCAGGGCGTGGGAAGTCGGGCCTGGATGGGAGCACATTCCAGGGCGTGGGTCGTCAGACCTGAGTGTGAGCACATTCCAGGGCATGGGGAGTCGGACCTGAGTGGGAGCACATTCCAGGCCGAGGGGAGTCGGACCTGAGTGGGAGCACATTCCATGCCGTGGGGAGTCAGACCTGAGTGAAAGCACATTCCAGGGCGTGTTGAGTCGCGCCTGAGTGGGAGCACATTCCAGGGCGTGGGGAGTCAGACCTGAGTGGGAGCACATTCCAGGGCATGGTGAGTCAGACCTGAGTGGGAGCACATTTCAGGGCGTGGGGAGTCGGACCTGAGTGGGAGCACTTTCCACGGCGTGAGGAGTCGTACCTGAGTGGGAGCATGTTCGAGGACGTGGGGTCTCAGACCTGAGTGTGAGCACATTTCAGGGCGTGGGGAGTCGGACCTGAGTGGGAGCACATTCCACAGCATGGGGAGTCAGATCTGAGTGGGAGCACATTCCAGGCCGTGGAGAGTCGGACCTGAGTGGGAGCACATTTCAGTGCGTGGGGAGTCGGACCTGAGTGGGAGCACATTCCAGGGCATGGGAAGTAGGACCTGAGTGGGATCACATTCCAGGACATGGCGAATCGTACCTGAGTGGGAGCACATTCCAGGACATGGGGAATCGTACCTGAGTGGGAGCACATTCCAGGACATAGGAATCGGACCTGAGTAGGAGCACAATGCAGGGTGTGGGGGCGTCAGACCTGAATGGGAGCACATTCCAGGGCAAGAGGAGTCAGACCTGAGTGGGAAAACATTCCAGGCCATGGGGGAGTCAGACCTGAGTGGGAGCACATTCCAGAGCAAGGGGGCTCGGACCTGAATGGGAGCACAATCCAGGGCGTGGTAAGTCGGGCCTGAGTGGGAAAACATTCCAGGGCATGGGTGAGTCAGACCTGAGTGGGAGCACATTCCAGGGCATGTGAAGTCGGGCCTGAGTGGGAGCACATTCCAGGACACGGGGAGTCGGACCTGAGTGTGAGCACATTCCAGGGCGAGAGGAGTCGGACCTGAGTAGGAGCACGTTCGAGGACGTGGAGAGTCAGATTTGAGTGGGAGCACATACCAGGGCATGGGGAGTCAGACTTGAGTGGGAGCACATTCCAGGACATTGGGAGTCGGACCTTAGTGGGAGCACATTCCAGGACATTGGGAGGCGGACCTGAGTGGGAGCACATTCCAGGGCATGGGGAGTCGGACCTGAGTGGGAACACATTCCAAGGCGAGAGGAGTCAGACCTGAGTGGGAGCACATTCCAACGTGTGGGGAGTCAGACCTGGGTGGGAGCACATTCCAGGGCGTGGGGAGTCGGTCATGAGTGGGAGCACATTGCAGGGCATGGGGAGTTGGACCTGAGTGGGAGCACGTACCAGGGCATGGGGAATCGGACCTGAGTGGGAGCACATTCCAAGGCGAGAGGAGTCAGACCTGAGTGGGAGCGCTTTCCAACATGTGGGGAGTCAGACGTGGGTGGGAGCACATTTCAGGGCGTGGGGAGTCGGACATGAGTGGGAGCACATTCCAAGGCGTGTGGAGTCGGACCTGAGTGGAAGAACATTCCAGGGTGTGGGGAGTCGGGCCTGAGTGGGAGCACATTCCAGGGCATGTGTAGTCAGAACTGAGTGGGAGCATATTCCAGGGCATGGGAAGTCAGATCTGAGTGGGAGCCCATTTCAGGGCGTGGGGAGTCGGACCTGAGTATGAGCACATTCCAGAGCGTGGGGGAGTCAGATCTGAGTGGGAGCACATTCCATAGCATGAGGAGTCGGACCTGAGTAGGAGCACATTCCAGCCAATGGGGAGTCGGACCTGGGTGGGAGCACATTCCAGGGCGTGGGGAGTCGGACCTGAGTGGGAGCACATTCCAGGGCGAGAGGAGGCGGACCTGCATGGGAGAACATTCCAGCGTGTGGGGAGTCAGACCTGAGTGGGATATCATTCCAGGGCGTGGGGAGTCAGACCTGAGTGGGAGCACATTCCAGGGCGTGGGGAGTCAGACCTGAGTGGGAGCACAGTTTAGGGCGTGAGGAGTCAGATCTGAGTGGGAGCTCATTCCACGGCGTGAGGAATCGGACCTGAGTGGGAGCATATTCTAGGGCTTGGGGCATCCAACCTGTGTGGGAGCACATTCCAGGGCGAGAGAAGTCGGACCTGAGTGGGAGCATATTCTAGGGCTTGGGGCATCCAACCTGTGTGGGAGCACATTCCAGGGCGAGAGAAGTCGGACCTGAGTGGGAGCACATTCCAGGGCATGGGGAGTCGGGCCTGAGTGGGAATATATTCCAGGGCATGGGGGAGTCAGATCTGAGTGGGAGCTCATTCCAGGGCATGGCGAGTCGGACCTGAGTGGGAGAACATTCCAGGACATGGGGAATCGGACCTGAGTGGCAGCACATTCCAGGGCGTGGGAAGTCGGGCCTGGATGGGAGCACATTCCAGGGCGTGGGTCGTCAGACCTGAGTGTGAGCACATTCCAGGGCATGGGGAGTCGGACATGAGTGGGAGCACATTCCAGGGCGTGGGAAGTCGGGCCTGAGTGGGAGCACATTCCAGGACACGGGGAGTCAGAGCTGGGTGGGAGCACATTCCAGGCCGAGGGGAGTCGGACCTGAGTGGGAGCACATTCCATGCCGTGGGGAGTCAGACCTGAGTGAAAGCACATTCCAGGGCGTGTTGAGTCGCGCCTGAGTGGGAGCACATTCCAGGGCGTGGGGAGTCAGACCTGAGTGGGAGCACATTCCAGGGCATGGTGAGTCAGACCTGAGTGGGAGCACATTTCAGGGCGTGGGGAGTCGGACCTGAGTGGGAGCACATTCCACGGCGTGAGGAGTCGTACCTGAGTGGGAGCATGTTCGAGGACGTGGGGTCTCAGACCTGAGTGTGAGCACATTTCAGGGCGTGGGGAGTCGGACCTGAGTGGGAGCACATTCCACAGCATGAGGAGTCGGACCTGAGTGGGAGCACTTTCCAGGACGTGGGGACTCAGACCTGAGTGGGAGCACGTTCCAGGGCATGAGGTTCGGAACTGAGTGGGAGCACATTCCAGGGCGAGAGGTGTCAGACCTGAATGGGAGCACATTCCAACCTGTTGGGATTCAGAGCTGGGTGGGAGCACATTCCAGGGCGTGGGGATTTGCACATGAGTGGGAACATATTCCAGGGCATGGGGGAGTCAGAACTGAGTGGGAACACATTCCAGGGCCTGGGGAGTCTGACCTGAGTGGGAGCACATTTCAGGAAGTGGGGAGTCGAACCTGAGTAGGAGCACATTCCAGGGCGTGGGGAGCTGGACCTGAGTGGGAGCACATTCCAGGGTGTGCGGATCTGGACCTGAGTGGGAGCACATTCCGGGCATGGGGAGTCAGATCTGAGTGGGAGCACATTCCAGGCCGTGGGGAGTCGGACCTGAGTGCGAGCACATTTCAGCGCGTGGGGAGTCGGAACTGAGTGGGAGCACATTCCAGGGCATGGGAAGTAGGACCTGAGTGGGATCACGTTCCAGGACATGGGGAATCATACCTGAGTGGGAGCACATTCCAGGACATGGGGAATCGTACCTGAGTGGGAGCACATTCCAGGACAAAGGAATCGGACCTGAGTAGGAGCACAATGCAGGGCGTGGGGGCATCAGACCTGAATGGGAGCACATTCCAGGGCAAGAGGAGTCGGACCTGAGTGGGAAAACATTCCAGGCCATGGGGGAGTCAGACCTGAGTGGGAGCACATTCCAGAGCATGAGGAGTCGGACCTGAGTGGGAGCACTTACCAGGACATGGGGACTCAGACCTGAGTGGGAGCACGTTCCAGGGCGTGAGGTTCGGAACTGAGTGGGAGCACATAACAGGGCGAGAGGTGTCAGACCTGAATGGGAGCACATTCCAACCTGTAGGGATTCAGAAATGGGTGGGAGCACATTCCAGGGCCTGGGGAGTTGCACATGAGTGGGAGCATATTCCAGGGCATGTGGGAGTCAGAACTGAGTGGGAACACATTCCAGGACCTGGGGAGTCTGACCTGAGTGGGAGCTCATTTCAGGAAGTAAGGAGTCGGACCTGAGTAGGAGCACATTTCAGGGCGTGGGGAGCTGGACCTGAGTGGGAGCACATTCCAGGGTGTGCGGATCTGGACCTGAGTGGGAGCACATTCCGGGCATGGGGAGTCAGATCTGAGTGGGAGCACATTCCAGGCCGTGGGGAGTCGGACCTGAGTGGGAGCACATTTCAGTGCGTGGGGAGTCGGACCTGAGTGGGAGCACATTCCAGGGCATGGGAAGTAGGACCTGAGTGGGATCACATTCCAGGACATGGCGAATCGTACCTGAGTGGGAGCACATTCCAGGACATGGGGAATCGTACCTGAGTGGGAGCACATTCCAGGACATAGGAATCGGACCTGAGTAGGAGCACAATGCAGGGCGTGGGGGCGTCAGACCTGAATGGGAGCACATTCCAGGGCAAGAGGAGTCAGACCTGAGTGGGAAAACATTCCAGGCCATGGGGGAGTCAGACCTGAGTGGGAGCACATTCCAGAGCAAGGGGGCTCGGACCTGAATGGGAGCACAATCCAGGGCGTGGTAAGTCGGGCCTGAGTGGGAAAACATTCCAGGGCATGGGTGAGTCAGACCTGAGTGGGAGCACATTCCAGGGCATGTGAAGTCGGGCCTGAGTGGGAGCACATTCCAGGACACGGGGAGTCGGACCTGAGTGTGAGCACATTCCAGGGCGAGAGGAGTCGGACCTGAGTAGGAGCACGTTCGAGGACGTGGAGAGTCAGATTTGAGTGGGAGCACATACCAGGGCATGGGGAGTCAGACTTGAGTGGGAGCACATTCCAGGACATTGGGAGTCGGACCTTAGTGGGAGCACATTCCAGGACATTGGGAGGCGGACCTGAGTGGGAGCACATTCCAGGGCATGGGGAGTCGGACCTGAGTGGGAACACATTCCAAGGCGAGAGGAGTCAGACCTGAGTGGGAGCACATTCCAACGTGTGGGGAGTCAGACCTGGGTGGGAGCACATTCCAGGGCGTGGGGAGTCGGTCATGAGTGGGAGCACATTGCAGGGCATGGGGAGTTGGACCTGAGTGGGAGCACGTACCAGGGCATGGGGAATCGGACCTGAGTGGGAGCACATTCCAAGGCGAGAGGAGTCAGACCTGAGTGGGAGCGCTTTCCAACATGTGGGGAGTCAGACGTGGGTGGGAGCACATTTCAGGGCGTGGGGAGTCGGACATGAGTGGGAGCACATTCCAAGGCGTGTGGAGTCGGACCTGAGTGGAAGAACATTTCAGGGCGTGGGGAGTCGGACCTGAGTATGAGCACATTCCAGAGCGTGGGGGAGTCAGATCTGAGTGGGAGCACATTCCATAGCATGAGGAGTCGGACCTGAGTAGGAGCACATTCCAGCCAATGGGGAGTCGGACCTGGGTGGGAGCACATTCCAGGGCGTGGGGAGTCGGACCTGAGTGGGAGCACATTCCAGGGCGAGAGGAGGCGGACCTGCATGGGAGAACATTCCAGCGTGTGGGGAGTCAGACCTGAGTGGGATATCATTCCAGGGCGTGGGGAGTCAGACCTGAGTGGGAGCACATTCCAGGGCGTGGGGAGTCAGACCTGAGTGGGAGCACAGTTTAGGGCGTGAGGAGTCAGATCTGAGTGGGAGCTCATTCCACGGCGTGAGGAATCGGACCTGAGTGGGAGCATATTCTAGGGCTTGGGGCGTCCAACCTGTGTGGGAGCACATTCCAGGGCGAGAGAAGTCGGACCTGAGTGGGAGCATATTCTAGGGCTTGGGGCATCCAACCTGTGTGGGAGCACATTCCAGGGCGAGAGAAGTCGGACCTGAGTGGGAGCACATTCCAGGGCATGGGGAGTCGGGCCTGAGTGGGAATATATTCCAGGGCATGGGGGAGTCAGATCTGAGTGGGAGCTCATTCCAGAGCATGGCGAGTCGGACCTGAGTGGGAGAACATTCCAGGACATGGGGAATCGGACCTGAGTGGCAGCACATTCCAGGGCGTGGGAAGTCGGGCCTGGATGGGAGCACATTCCAGGGCATGGGGAGTCGGACCTGAGTGGGAGCACATTCCAGGGCGTGGGAAGTCGGGCCTGAGTGGGAGCACATTCCAGGACACGGGGAGTCAGAGCTGGGTGGGAGCACATTCCAGGCCGAGGGGAGTCGGACCTGAGTGGGAGCACATTCCATGCCGTGGGGAGTCAGACCTGAGTGAAAGCACATTCCAGGGCGTGTTGAGTCGCGCCTGAGTGGGAGCACATTCCAGGGCGTCGGGAGTCAGACCTGAGTGGGAGCACATTCCAGGGCATGGTGAGTCAGACCTGAGTGGGAGCACATTTCAGGGCGTGGGGAGTCGGACCTGAGTGGGAGCACATTCCACGGCGTGAGGAGTCGTACCTGAGTGGGAGCATGTTCGAGGACGTGGGGTCTCAGACCTGAGTGTGAGCACATTTCAGGGCGTGGGGAGTCGGACCTGAGTGGGAGCACATTCCACAGCATGAGGAGTCGGACCTGAGTGGGAGCACTTTCCAGGACGTGGGGACTCAGACCTGAGTGGGAGCACGTTCCAGGGCATGAGGTTCGGAACTGAGTGGGAGCACATTCCAGGGCGAGAGGTGTCAGACCTGAATGGGAGCACATTCCAACCTGTTGGGATTCAGAGCTGGGTGGGAGCACATTCCAGGGCGTGGGGATTTGCACATGAGTGGGAGCATATTCCAGGGCATGGGGGAGTCAGAACTGAGTGGGAACACATTCCAGGGCCTGGGGAGTCTGACCTGAGTGGGAGCACATTTCAGGAAGTGGGGAGTCGAACCTGAGTAGGAGCACATTCCAGGGCGTGGGGAGCTGGACCTGAGTGGGAGCACATTCCAGGGTGTGCGGATCTGGACCTGAGTGGGAGCACATTCCGGGCATGGGGAGTCAGATCTGAGTGGGAGCACATTCCAGGCCGTGGGGAGTCGGACCTGAGTGCGAGCACATTTCAGCGCGTGGGGAGTCGGAACTGAGTGGGAGCACATTCCAGGGCATGGGAAGTAGGACCTGAGTGGGATCACGTTCCAGGACATGGGGAATCATACCTGAGTGGGAGCACATTCCAGGACATGGGGAATCGTACCTGAGTGGGAGCACATTCCAGGACAAAGGAATCGGACCTGCGTAGGAGCACAATGCAGGGCGTGGGGGCATCAGACCTGAATGGGAGCACATTCCAGGGCAAGAGGAGTCGGACCTGAGTGGGAAAACATTCCAGGCCATGGGGGAGTCAGACCTGAGTGGGAGCACATTCCAGAGCATGAGGAGTCGGACCTGAGTGGGAGCACTTACCAGGACATGGGGACTCAGACCTGAGTGGGAGCACGTTCCAGGGCGTGAAGTTCGGAACTGAGTGGGAGCACATAACAGGGCGAGAGGTGTCAGACCTGAATGGGAGCACATTCCAACCTGTAGGGATTCAGAAATGGGTGGGAGCACATTCCAGGGCCTGGGGAGTTGCACATGAGTGGGAGCATATTCCAGGGCATGTGGGAGTCAGAACTGAGTGGGAACACATTCCAGGACCTGGGGAGTCTGACCTGAGTGGGAGCTCATTTCAGGAAGTAAGGAGTCGGACCTGAGTAGGAGCACATTTCAGGGCGTGGGGAGCTGGACCTGAGTGGGAGCACATTCCAGGGTGTGCGGATCTGGACCTGAGTGGGAGCACATTCCGGGCATGGGGAGTCAGATCTGAGTGGGAGCACATTCCAGGCCGTGGGGAGTCGGACCTGAGTGGGAGCACATTTCAGTGCGTGGGGAGTCGGACCTGAGTGGGAGCACATTCCAGGGCATGGGAAGTAGGACCTGAGTGGGATCACATTCCAGGACATGGCGAATCGTACCTGAGTGGGAGCACATTCCAGGACATGGGGAATCGTACCTGAGTGGGAGCACATTCCAGGACATAGGAATCGGACCTGAGTAGGAGCACAATGCAGGGCGTGGGGGCGTCAGACCTGAATGGGAGCACATTCCAGGGCAAGAGGAGTCAGACCTGAGTGGGAAAACATTCCAGGCCATGGGGGAGTCAGACCTGAGTGGGAGCACATTCCAGAGCAAGGGGGCTCGGACCTGAATGGGAGCACAATCCAGGGCGTGGTAAGTCGGGCCTGAGTGGGAAAACATTCCAGGGCATGGGTGAGTCAGACCTTAGTGTGAGCACATTCCAGGGCGAGAGGAGTCGGACCTGAGTAGGAGCACGTTCGAGGACGTGGAGAGTCAGATTTGAGTGGGAGCACTTACCAGGGCATGGGGAGTCAGACTTGAGTGGGAGCACATTCCAGGACATTGGGAGTCGGACCTTAGTGGGAGCACATTCCAGGACATTGGGAGTCGGACCTGAGTGGGAGCACATTCCAAGGCGAGAGGAGTCAGACCTGAGTGGGAGCGCTTTCCAACATGTGGGGAGTCAGACGTGGGTGGGAGCACATTTCAGGGCGTGGGGAGTCGGACATGAGTGGAAGAACATTCCAGGGTGTGGGGAGTCGGGCCTGAGTGGGAGCACATTCCAGGGCATGGGTAGTCAGAACTGACTGGGAGCATATTCCAGGGCATGGGGAGTCAGATCTGAGTTGGAGCCCATTTCAGGGCGTGGGGAGTCGGACCTGAGTATGAGCACATTCCAGAGCGTGGGGGAGTCATATCTGAGTGGGAGCACATTCCATAGCATGAGGAGTCGGACCTGAGTAGGAGCACATTCCAGCCAATGGGGAGTCGGACCTGGGTGGGAGCACATTCCAGGGCGAGAGGAGGCGGACCTGCATGGGAGAACATTCCAGCGTGTGGGGCGTCAGACCTGAGTGGGATATCATTCCAGGGCGTGGGGAGTCAGACCTGAGTGGGAGCACATTCCAGGGCGTGGGGAGTCAGACCTGAGTGGGAGCACATTTTAGGGCGTGAGGAGTCAGATCTGAGTGGGAGCTCATTCCACGGCGTGAGGAATCGGACCTGAGTGGGAGCATATTCTAGGGCTTGGGGCATCCAACCTGTGTGGGAGCACATTCCAGGGCGAGAGAAGTCGGACCTGAGTGGGAGCACATTCCAGGGCATGGGGAGTCGGGCCTGAGTGGGAATATATTCCAGGGCATGGGGGAGTCAGATCTGAGTGGGAGCTCATTCCAGGGCATGGCGAGTCGGACCTGAGTGGGAGAACATTCCAGGACATGGGGAATCGGACCTGAGTGGCAGCACATTCCAGGGCGTGGGAAGTCGGGCCTGGATGGGAGCACATTCCAGGGCGTGGGTAGTCAGACCTGAGTGTGAGCACATTCCAGGGCATGGGGAGTCGGACCTGAGTGGGAGCACATTCCAGGGCGTGGGAAGTCGGGCCTGAGTGGGAGCACATTCCAGGACACGGGGAGTCAGAGCTGGGTGGGAGCACATTCCAGGCCGAGGGGAGTCGGACCTGAGTGGGAGCACATTCCATGCCGTGGGGAGTCAGACCTGAGTGAAAGCACATTCCAGGGCGTGTTGAGTCGCGCCTGAGTGGGAGCACATTCCAGGGCGTGGGGAGTCAGACCTGAGTGGGAGCACATTCCAGGGCATGGTGAGTCAGACCTGAGTGGGAGCACATTTCAGGGCGTGGGGAGTCGGACCTGAGTGGGAGCACATTCCACGGCGTGAGGAGTCGTACCTGAGTGGGAGCATGTTCGAGGACGTGGGGTCTCAGACCTGAGTGTGAGCACATTTCAGGGCGTGGGGAGTCGGACCTGAGTGGGAGCACATTCCACAGCATGAGGAGTCGGACCTGAGTGGGAGCACTTTCCAGGACGTGGGGACTCAGACCTGAGTGGGAGCACGTTCCAGGGCATGAGGTTCGGAACTGAGTGGGAGCACATTCCAGGGCGAGAGGTGTCAGACCTGAATGGGAGCACATTCCAACCTGTTGGGATTCAGAGCTGGGTGGGAGCACATTCCAGGGCGTGGGGATTTGCACATGAGTGGGAGCATATTCCAGGGCATGGGGGAGTCAGAACTGAGTGGGAACACATTCCAGGGCCTGGGGAGTCTGACCTGAGTGGGAGCACATTTCAGGAAGTGGGGAGTCGAACCTGAGTAGGAGCGCATTCCAGGGTGTGGGGAGCTGGACCTGAGTGGGAGCACATTCCAGGGTGTGCGGATCTGGACCTGAGTGGGAGCACATTCCGGGCATGGGGAGTCAGATCTGAGTGGGAGCACATTCCAGGCCGTGGGGAGTCGGACCTGAGTGCGAGCACATTTCAGCGCGTGGGGAGTCGGAACTCAGTGGGAGCAGATTCCAGGGCATGGGAAGTAGGACCTGAGTGGGATCACATTCCAGGACATGGGGAATAATACCTGAGTGGGAGCACATTCCAGGACATGGGGAATCGTACCTGAGTGGGAGCACATTCCAGGACATAGGAATCGGACCTGAGTAGGAGCACAATGCAGGGCGTGGGGGCATCAGACCTGAATGGGAGCACATTCCAGGGCAAGAGGAGTCGGACCTGAGTGGGAAAACATTCCAGGCCATGGGGGAGTCAGACCTGAGTGGGAGCACATTCCAGAGCATGAGGAGTCGGACCTGAGTGGGAGCACTTTCCAGGACGTGGGGACTCAGACCTGAGTGGGAGCACGTTCCAGGGCGTGAGGTTCGGAACTGAGTGGGAGCACATAACAGGGCGAGAGGTGTCAGACCTGAATGGGAGCACATTCCAACCTGTAGGGATTCAGAAATGGGTGGGAGCACATTCCAGGGCCTGGGGAGTTGCACATGAGTGGGAGCATATTCCAGGGCATGTGGGAGTCAGAACTGAGTGGGAACACATTCCAGGACCTGGGGAGTCTGACCTGAGTGGGAGCTCATTTCAGGAAGTAGGGAGTCGGACCTGAGTAGGAGCACATTTCAGGGCGTGGGGAGCTGGACCTGAGTGGGAGCACATTCCAGGGTGTGCGGATCTGGACCTGAGTGGGAGCACATTCCGGGCATGGGGAGTCAGATCTGAGTGGGAGCACATTCCAGGCCGTGGGGAGTCGGACCTGAGTGGGAGCACATTTCAGTGCGTGGGGAGTCGGACCTGAGTGGGAGCACATTCCAGGGCATGGGAAGTAGGACCTGAGTGGGATCACATTCCAGGACATGGCGAATCGTACCTGAGTGGGAGCACATTCCAGGACATGGGGAATCGTACCTGAGTGGGAGCACATTCCAGGACATAGGAATCGGACCTGAGTAGGAGCACAATGCAGGGCGTGGGGGCGTCAGACCTGAATGGGAGCACATTCCAGGGCAAGAGGAGTCAGACCTGAGTGGGAAAACATTCCAGGCCATGGGGGAGTCAGACCTGAGTGGGAGCACATTCCAGAGCAAGGGGGCTCGGACCTGAATGGGAGCACAATCCAGGGCGTGGTAAGTCGGGCCTGAGTGGGAAAACATTCCAGGGCATGGGTGAGTCAGACCTGAGTGGGAGCACATTCCAGGGCATGTGAAGTCGGGCCTGAGTGGGAGCACATTCCAGGACACGGGGAGTCGGACGTGAGTGTGAGCACATTCCAGGGCGAGAGGAGTCGGACCTGAGTAGGAGCACGTTCGAGGACGTGGAGAGTCAGATTTGAGTGGGAGCACATTCCAGGGCATGGGGAGTCAGACTTGAGTGGGAGCACATTCCAGGACATTGGGAGTCGGACCTTAGTGGGAGCACATTCCAGGACATTGGGAGTCGGACCTGAGTGGGAGCACATTCCAACGTGTGGGGAGTCAGACCTGGGTGGGAGCACATTCCAGGGCGTGGGGAGTCGGTCATGAGTGGGAGCACATTGCCGAGCATGGGGAGTTGGACCTGAGTGGGAGCACCTTCCAGGGCATGGGGAATCGGACCTGAGTGGGAGCACATTCCAAGGCGAGAGGAGTCAGACCTGAGTGGGAGCGCTTTCCAACATGTGGGGAGTCAGACGTGGGTGGGAGCACATTTCAGGGCGTGGGGAGTCGGACATGAGTGGGAGCACATTCCAAGGCGTGTGGAGTCGGACCTGAGTGGAAGAACATTCCAGGGTGTGGGGAGTCGGGCCTGAGTGGGAGCACATTCCAGGGCATGGGTAGTCAGACCTGAGTGGGAGCATATTCCAGGGCATGGGGAGTCAGATCTGAGTGGGAGCCCATTTCAGGGCGTGGGGAGTCGGACCTGAGTATGAGCACATTCCAGAGCGTGGGGGAGTCAGATCTGAGTGGGAACACATTCCATAGCATGAGGAGTCGGACCTGAGTAGGAGCACATTCCAGCCAATGGGGAGTCGGACCTGGGTGGGAGCACATTCCAGGGCGTGGGGAGTCGGACCTGAGTGGGAGCACATTCCAGGGCGAGAGGAGGCGGACCTGCATGGGAGAACATTCCAGCGTGTGGGGAGTCAGACCTGAGTGGGATATCATTCCAGGGCGTGGGGAGTCAGACCTGAGTGGGAGCACATTCCAGGGCGTGGGGAGTCAGACCTGAGTGGGAGCACATTTTAGGGCGTGAGGAGTCAGATCTGAGTGGGAGCTCATTCCACGGCGTGAGGAATAGGACCTGAGTGGGAGCATATTCTAGGGCTTGGGGCGTCCAACCTGTGTGGGAGCACATTCCAGGGCGAGAGAAGTCGGACCTGAGTGGAAGCACATTCCAGGGCATGGGGAGTCGGGCCTGAGTGGGAATATATTCCAGGGCATGGGGGAGTCAGATCTGAGTGGGAGCTCATTCCAGGGCATGGCGAGTCGGACCTGAGTGGGAGAACATTCCAGGACATGGGGAATCGGACCTGAGTGGCAGCACATTCCAGGGCGTGGGAAGTCGGGCCTGGATGGGAGCACATTCCAGGCGTGGGTAGTCAGACCTGAGTGTGAGCACATTCCAGGGCATGGGGAGTCGGACCTGAGTGGGAGCACATTCCAGGGCGTGGGAAGTCGGGCCTGAGTGGGAGCACATTCCAGGACACGGGGAGTCAGAGCTGGGTGGGAGCACATTCCAGGCCGAGGGGAGTCGGACCTGAGTGGGAGCACATTCCATGCCGTGGGGAGTCAGACCTGAGTGAAAGCACATTCCAGGGCGTGTTGAGTCGCGCCTGAGTGGGAGCACATTCCAGGGCGTGGGGAGTCAGACCTGAGTGGGAGCACATTCCAGGGCATGGTGAGTCAGACCTGAGTGGGAGCACATTTCAGGGCGTGGGGAGTCGGACCTGAGTGGGAGCACATTCCACGGCGTGAGGAGTCGTACCTGAGTGGGAGCATGTTCGAGGACGTGGGGTCTCAGACCTGAGTGTGAGCACATTTCAGGGCGTGGGGAGTCGGACCTGAGTGGGAGCACATTCCACAGCATGAGGAGTCGGACCTGAGTGGGAGCACTTTCCAGGACGTGGGGACTCAGACCTGAGTGGGAGCACGTTCCAGGGCGTGAGGTTCGGAACTGAGTGGGAGCACATTCCAGGGCGAGAGGTGTCAGACCTGAATGGGAGCACATTCCAACCTGTTGGGATTCAGAGCTGGGTGGGAGCACATTCCAGGGCGTGGGGATTTGCACATGAGTGGGAGCATATTCCAGGGCATGGGGGAGTCAGAACTGAGTGGGAACACATTCCAGGGCCTGGGGAGTCTGACCTGAGTGGAAGCACATTTCAGGAAGTGGGGAGTCGAACCTGAGTAGGAGCACATTCCAGGGCGTGGGGAGCTGGACCTGAGTGGGAGCACATTCCAGGGTGTGCGGATCTGGACCTGAGTGGGAGCACATTCCGGGCATGGGGAGTCAGATCTGAGTGGGAGCACATTCCAGGCCGTGGGGAGTCGGACCTGAGTGCGAGCACATTTCAGCGCGTGGGGAGTCGGAACTGAGTGGGAGCACATTCCAGGGCATGGGAAGTAAGACCTGAGTGGGATCACATTCCAGGACATGGGGAATCATACCTGAGTGGGAGCACATTCCAGGACATGGGGAATCGTACCTGAGTGGGAGCACATTCCAGGACATAGGAATCGGACCTGAGTAGGAGCACAATGCAGGGCGTGGGGGCATCAGACCTGAATGGGAGCACATTCCAGGGCAAGAGGAGTCGGACCTGAGTGGGAAAACATTCCAGGCCATGGGGGAGTCAGACCTGAGTGGGAGCACATTCCAGAGCATGAGGAGTCGGACCTGAGTGGGAGCACTTTCCAGGACGTGGGGCCTCAGACCTGAGTGGGAGCACGTTCCAGGGCGTGAGGTTCGGAACTGAGTGGGAGCACATAACAGGGCGAGAGGTGTCAGACCTGAATGGGAGCACATTCCAACCTGTAGGGATTCAGAAATGGGTGGGAGCACATTCCAGGGCCTGGGGAGTTGCACATGAGTGGGAGCATATTCCAGGGCATGTGGGAGTCAGAACTGAGTGGGAACACATTCCAGGACCTGGGGAGTCTGACCTGAGTGGGAGCTCATTTCAGGAAGTAGGGAGTCGGACCTGAGTAGGAGCACATTTCAGGGCGTGGGGAGCTGGACCTGAGTGGGAGCACATTCCAGGGTGTGCGGATCTGGACCTGAGTGGGAGCACATTCCGGGCATGGGGAGTCAGATCTGAGTGGGAGCACATTCCAGGCCGTGGGGAGTCGGACCTGAGTGGGAGCACATTTCAGTGCGTGGGGAGTCGGACCTGAGTGGGAGCACATTCCAGGGCATGGGAAGTAGGACCTGAGTGGGATCACATTCCAGGACATGGCGAATCGTACCTGAGTGGGAGCACATTCCAGGACATGGGGAATCGTACCTGAGTGGGAGCACATTCCAGGACATAGGAATCGGACCTGAGTAGGAGCACAATGCAGGGCGTGGGGGCGTCAGACCTGAATGGGAGCACATTCCAGGGCAAGAGGAGTCAGACCTGAGTGGGAAAACATTCCAGGCCATGGGGGAGTCAGACCTGAGTGGGAGCACATTCCAGAGCAAGGGGGCTCGGACCTGAATGGGAGCACAATCCAGGGCGTGGTAAGTCGGGCCTGAGTGGGAAAACATTCCAGGGCATGGGTGAGTCAGACCTGAGTGGGAGCACATTCCAGGGCATGTGAAGTCGGGCCTGAGTGGGAGCACATTCCAGAACACGGGGAGTCGGACCTGAGTGTGAGCACATTCCAGGGCGAGAGGAGTCGGACCTGAGTAGGAGCACGTTCGAGGACGTGGAGAGTCAGATTTGAGTGGGAGCACTTACCAGGGCATGGGGAGTCAGACTTGAGTGGGAGCACATTCCAGGACATTGGGAGTCGGACCTTAGTGGGAGCACATTCCAGGACATTGGGAGTCGGACCTGAGTGGGAGCACATTCCAGGGCATGGGGAGTCGGACCTGAGTGGGAACACATTCCAAGGCGAGAGGAGTCAGACCTGAGTGGGAGCACATTCCAACGTGTGGGGAGTCAGACCTGGGTGGGAGCACATTCCAGGGCGTGGGGAGTCGGTCATGAGTGGGAGCACATTGCCGAGCATGGGGAGTTGGACCTGAGTGGGAGCACCTTCCAGGGCATGGGGAATCGGACCTGAGTGGGAGCACATTCCAAGGCGAGAGGAGTCAGACCTGAGTGGGAGCGCTTTCCAACATGTGGGGAGTCAGACGTGGGTGGGAGCACATTTCAGGGCGTGGGGAGTCGGACATGAGTGGGAGCACATTCCAGGGCATGGGTAGTCAGACCTGAGTGGGAGCATATTCCAGGGCATGGGGAGTCAGATCTGAGTGGGAGCCCATTTCAGGGCGTGGGGAGTCGGACCTGAGTATGAGCCCATTCCAGAGCGTGGGGGAGTCAGATCTGAGTGGGAGCACATTCCATAGCATGAGGAGTCGGACCTGAGTAGGAGCACATTCCAGCCAATGGGGAGTCGGACCTGGGTGGGAGCACATTCCAGGGCGTGGGGTGTCGGACCTGAGTGGGAGCACATTCCAGGGCGAGAGGAGGCGGACCTGCATGGGAGAACATTCCAGCGTGTGGGGAGTCAGACCTGAGTGGGATATCATTCCAGGGCGTGGGGAGTCAGACCTGAGTGGGAGCACATTCCAGGGCGTGGGGAGTCAGACCTGAGTGGGAGCACATTTTAGGGCGTGAGGAGTCAGATCTGAGTGGGAGCTCATTCCACGGCGTGAGGAATCGGACCTGAGTGGGAGCATATTCTAGGGCTTGGGGCGTCCAACCTGTGTGGGAGCACATTCCAGGGCGAGAGAAGTCGGACCTGAGTGGAAGCACATTCCAGGGCATGGGGAGTCGGGCCTGAGTGGGAATATATTCCAGGGCATGGGGGAGTCAGATCTGAGTGGGAGCTCATTCCAGGGCATGGCGAGTCGGACCTGAGTGGGAGAACATTCCAGGACATGGGGAATCGGACCTGAGTGGCAGCACATTCCAGGGCGTGGGAAGTCGGGCCTGGATGGGAGCACATTCCAGGCGTGGGTAGTCAGACCTGAGTGTGAGCACATTCCAGGGCATGGGGAGTCGGACCTGAGTGGGAGCACATTCCAGGGCGTGGGAAGTCGGGCCTGAGTGGGAGCACATTCCAGGACACGGGGAGTCAGAGCTGGGTGGGAGCACATTCCAGGCCGAGGGGAGTCGGACCTGAGAGGGAGCACATTCCATGCCGTGGGGAGTCAGACCTGAGTGAAAGCACATTCCAGGGCGTGTTGAGTCGCGCCTGAGTGGGAGCACATTCCAGGGCGTGGGGAGTCAGACCTGAGTGGGAGCACATTCCAGGGCATGGTGAGTCAGACCTGAGTGGGAGCACATTTCAGGGCGTGGGGAGTCGGACCTGAGTGGGAGCACATTCCACGGCGTGAGGAGTCGTACCTGAGTGGGAGCATGTTCGAGGACGTGGGGTCTCAGACCTGAGTGTGAGCACATTTCAGGGCGTGGGGAGTCGGACCTGAGTGGGAGCACATTCCACAGCATGAGGAGTCGGACCTGAGTGGGAGCACTTTCCAGGACGTGGGGACTCAGACCTGAGTGGGAGCACGTTCCAGGGCGTGAGGTTCGGAACTGAGTGGGAGCACATTCCAGGGCGAGAGGTGTCAGACCTGAATGGGAGCACATTCCAACCTGTTGGGATTCAGAGCTGGGTGGGAGCACATTCCAGGGCGTGGGGATTTGCACATGAGTGGGAGCATATTCCAGGGCATGGGGGAGTCAGAACTGAGTGGGAACACATTCCAGGGCCTGGGGAGTCTGACCTGAGTGGGAGCACATTTCAGGAAGTGGGGAGTCGAACCTGAGTAGGAGCACATTCCAGGGCGTGGGGAGCTGGACCTGAGTGGGAGCACATTCCAGGGTGTGCGGATCTGGACCTGAGTGGGAGCACATTCCGGGCATGGGGAGTCAGATCTGAGTGGGAGCACATTCCAGGCCGTGGGGAGTCGGACCTGAGTGCGAGCACATTTCAGCGCGTGGGGAGTCGGAACTGAGTGGGAGCACATTCCAGGGCATGGGAAGTAAGACCTGAGTGGGATCACATTCCAGGACATGGGGAATCATACCTGAGTGGGAGCACATTCCAGGACATGGGGAATCGTACCTGAGTGGGAGCACATTCCAGGACATAGGAATCGGACCTGAGTAGGAGCACAATGCAGGGCGTGGGGGCATCAGACCTGAATGGGAGCACATTCCAGGGCAAGAGGAGTCGGACCTGAGTGGGAAAACATTCCAGGCCATGGGGGAGTCAGACCTGAGTGGGAGCACATTCCAGAGCATGAGGAGTCGGACCTGAGTGGGAGCACTTTCCAGGACGTGGGGCCTCAGACCTGAGTGGGAGCACGTTCCAGGGCGTGAGGTTCGGAACTGAGTGGGAGCACATAACAGGGCGAGAGGTGTCAGACCTGAATGGGAGCACATTCCAACCTGTAGGGATTCAGAAATGGGTGGGAGCACATTCCAGGGCCTGGGGAGTTGCACATGAGTGGGAGCATATTCCAGGGCATGTGGGAGTCAGAACTGAGTGGGAACACATTCCAGGACCTGGGGAGTCTGACCTGAGTGGGAGCTCATTTCAGGAAGTAGGGAGTCGGACCTGAGTAGGAGCACATTTCAGGGCGTGGGGAGCTGGACCTGAGTGGGAGCACATTCCAGGGTGTGCGGATCTGGACCTGAGTGGGAGCACATTCCGGGCATGGGGAGTCAGATCTGAGTGGGAGCACATTCCAGGCCGTGGGGAGTCGGACCTGAGTGGGAGCACATTTCAGTGCGTGGGGAGTCGGACCTGAGTGGGAGCACATTCCAGGGCATGGGAAGTAGGACCTGAGTGGGATCACATTCTAGGACATGGCGAATCGTACCTGAGTGGGAGCACATTCCAGGACATGGGGAATCGTACCTGAGTGGGAGCACATTCCAGGACATAGGAATCGGACCTGAGTAGGAGCACAATGCAGGGCGTGGGGGCGTCAGACCTGAATGGGAGCACATTCCAGGGCAAGAGGAGTCAGACCTGAGTGGGAAAACATTCCAGGCCATGGGGGAGTCAGACCTGAGTGGGAGCACATTCCAGAGCAAGGGGGCTCGGACCTGAATGGGAGCACAATCCAGGGCGTGGTAAGTCGGGCCTGAGTGGGAAAACATTCCAGGGCATGGGTGAGTCAGACCTGAGTGGGAGCACATTCCAGGGCATGTGAAGTCGGGCCTGAGTGGAAGCACATTCCAGGACACGGGGAGTCGGACCTGAGTGTGAGCACATTCCAGGGCGAGAGGAGTCGGACCTGAGTAGGAGCACGTTCGAGGACGTGGAGAGTCAGATTTGAGTGGGAGCACTTACCAGGGCATGGGGAGTCAGACTTGAGTGGGAGCACATTCCAGGACATTGGGAGTCGGACCTTAGTGGGAGCACATTCCAGGACATTGGGAGTCGGACCTGAGTGGGAGCACATTCCAGGGCATGGGGAGTCGGACCCGAGTGGGAACACATTCCAAGGCGAGAGGAGTCAGACCTGAGTGGGAGCACATTCCAACGTGTGGGGAGTCAGACCTGGGTGGGAGCACATTCCAGGGCGTGGGGAGTCGGTCATGAGTGGGAGCACATTGCAGGGCATGGGGAGTTGGAGCTGAGTGCGAGCACGTTCCAGGGCATGGGGAATCGGACCTGAGTGGGAGCACATTCCAAGGCGAGAGGAGTCAGACCTGAGTGGGAGCGCTTTCCAACATGTGGGGAGTCAGACGTGGGTGGGAGCACATTTCAGGGCGTGGGGAGTCGGACATGAGTGGGAGCACATTCCAAGGCGTGTGGAGTCGGACCTGAGTGGAAGAACATTCCAGGGTGTGGGGAGTCGGGCCTGAGTGGGAGCACATTCCAGGGCATGGGTAGTCAGACCTGAGTGGGAGCATATTCCTGGGCATGGGTAGTCAGACCTGAGTGGGAGCATATTCCAGGGCATGGGGAGTCAGATCTGAGTGGGAGCCCATTTCAGGGCGTGGGGAGTCGGACCTGAGTATGAGCACATTCCAGAGCGTGGGGGAGTCAGATCTGAGTGGGAGCACATTCCATAGCATGAGGAGTCGGACCTGAGTAGGAGCACATTCCAGCCAATGGGGAGTCGGACCTGGGTGGGAGCACATTCCAGGGCGTGGGGAGTCGGACCTGAGTGGGAGCACATTCCAGGGCGAGAGGAGGCGGACCTGCATGGGAGAACATTCCAGCGTGTGGGGAGTCAGACCTGAGTGGGAGCACATTCCAGGGCGTGGGGAGTCAGACCTGAGTGGGAGCACATTTTAGGGCGTGAGGAGTCAGATCTGAGTGGGAGCTCATTCCACGGCGTGAGGAATCGGACCTGAGTGGGAGCATATTCCAGGGCTTGGGGCGTCCAACCTGTGTGGGAGCACATTCCAGGGCGAGAGAAGTCGGACCTGAGTGGGAGCACATTCCAGGGCATGGGGAGTCGGGCCTGAGTGGGAATATATTCCAGGGCATGGGGGAGTCAGATCTGAGTGGGAGCTCATTCCAGGGCATGGCGAGTCGGACCTGAGTGGGAGAACATTCCAGGACATGGGGAATCGGACCTGAGTGGCAGCACATTCCAGGGCGTGGGAAGTCGGGCCTGGATGGGAGCACATTCCAGGGCGTGGGTAGTCAGACCTGAGTGTGAGCACATTCCAGGGCATGGGGAGTCGGACCTGAGTGGGAGCACATTCCAGGGCGTGGGAAGTCGGGCCTGAGTGGGAGCACATTCCAGGACACGGGGAGTCAGAGCTGGGTGGGAGCACCTTCCAGGCCGAGGGGAGTCGGACCTGAGTGGGAGCACATTCCATGCCGTGGGGAGTCAGACCTGAGTGAAAGCACATTCCAGGGCGTGTTGAGTCGCGCCTGAGTGGGAGCACATTCCAGGGCGTGGGGAGTCAGACCTGAGTGGGAGCACATTCCAGGGCATGGTGAGTCAGACCTGAGTGGGAGCACATTTCAGGGCGTGGGGAGTCGGACCTGAGTGGGAGCACATTCCACGGCGTGAGGAGTCGTACCTGAGTGGGAGCATGTTCGAGGACGTGGGGTCTCAGACCTGAGTGTGAGCACATTTCAGGGCGTGGGGAGTCGGACCTGAGTGGGAGCACATTCCACAGCATGAGGAGTCGGACCTGAGTGGGAGCACTTTCCAGGACGTGGGGACTCAGACCTGAGTGGGAGCACGTTCCAGGGCGTGAGGTTCGGAACTGAGTGGGAGCACATTCCAGGGCGAGAGGTGTCAGACCTGAATGGGAGCACATTCCAACCTGTTGGGATTCAGAGCTGGGTGGGAGCACATTCCAGGGCGTGGGGATTTGCACATGAGTGGGAGCATATTCCAGGGCATGGGGGAGTCAGAACTGAGTGGGAACACATTCCAGGGCCTGGGGAGTCTGACCTGAGTGGGAGCACATTTCAGGAAGTGGGGAGTCGAACCTGAGTAGGAGCACATTCCAGGGCGTGGGGAGCTGGACCTGAGTGGGAGCACATTCCAGGGTGTGCGGATCTGGACCTGAGTGGGAGCACATTCCGGGCATGGGGAGTCAGATCTGAGTGGGAGCACATTCCAGGCCGTGGGGAGTCGGACCTGAGTGCGAGCACATTTCAGCGCGTGGGAGTCGAACTGAGTGGGAGCACATTCCAGGGCATGGGAAGTAGGACCTGAGTGGGATCACATTCCAGGACATGGGGAATCATACCTGAGTGGGAGCACATTCCAGGACATGGGGAATCGTACCTGAGTGGGAGCACATTCCAGGACATAGGAATCGGACCTGAGTAGGAGCACAATGCAGGGCGTGGGGGCATCAGACCTGAATGGGAGCACATTCCAGGGCAAGAGGAGTCGGACCTGAGTGGGAAAACATTCCAGGCCATGGGGGAGTCAGACCTGAGTGGGAGCACATTCCAGAGCATGGGGACTCGGACCTGAATGGGAGCACATTCCAGGGCGTGGGGAGTCGGACCTGAATGGGAGCACATTCCAGGGCATGGTAAGTCGGGCCTGAGTGGGAAATCATTCCAGGGCATGGGTCAGTCAGACCTGAGTGGGAGCACATTCCAGGGCATGTGAAGTCGGGCCTGAGTGGGAGCACATTCCAGGACACGGGGAGTCGGACCTGAGTGGGAGCACATTCCAGGACATTGGGAGTCGGACCTGAGTGGGAGCACATTCCAGGGCATGGGGAGTCGGACCTGAGTGGGAACACATTCCAGGGCGAGAGGAGTCAGACCTGAGTGGGAGCACATTCCAACGTGTGGGGAGTCAGACCTGGGTGGGAGCACATTCCAGGGCGTGGGGAGTCGGTCATGAGTGGGAGCACATTCCAGGGCATGGGGAGTTGGACCTGAGTGGGAGCACGTTCCAGGGCATGGGGAATCGGACCTGAGTGGGAGCACATTCCAAGGTGAGAGGAGTCAGACCTGAATGGGAGCGCTTTCCAACATGTGGGGAGTCAGACCTGGGTGGGAGCACATTTCAGGGCGTGGGGAGTCGGACATGAGTGGGAGCACATTCCAGGGCGTGTGGAGTCGGACCTGAGTGGAAAACATTCCAGGGTTTGGGGAGTCGGGCCTGAGTGGGAGCACATTCCAGGGCATGGGTAGTCAGACCTGAGTGGGAGCACATTCCAGGGCATGGGGAGTCAGATCTGAGTGGGAGCCCATTTCACGGCGTGGGGAGTCGGACCTGAGTATGAGCACATTCCAGAGCGTGGGGGAGTCAGATCTGAGTGGGAGCACATTCCATGGCGTGGGGAGTCGGACCTGAGTGGGAGCACATTCCAACCATGGGGCGTCGGACCTGTGTGGGAGCACATTCCAGGGCGAGAGGAGGCGGACCTGCATGGGAGAACATTCCAGCGTGTGGGGAGTCAGACCTGAGTGGGATCACATTCCAGGGCGTGGGGAGTCAGATCTGAGTGGGAGCCCATTTCAGGGCGTGGGGAGTCGGACCTGAGCATGAGCACATTCCAGAGCGTGGGGGAGTCAGATCTGAGTGGGAGCACATTCCATGGCGTGAGGAGTCGGACCTGAGTGGGAGCACATTCCAGGTTGTGGGAAGTCGGGCCTGGATGGGAGCACATTCCAGGGCGTGGGTAGTCAGACCTGAGTGTGAGCACATTCCAGGGCGTGGGGAGTCGGACCTGAGCGGGAGCACATTCCAGGGCGAGAGGAGGCGGACCTGCATGGGAGAACATTCCAGCGTGTGGGGAGTCAGACCTGAGTGGGTTTACATTCCAGGGCGTGGGGTGTCAGACCTGAGTGGGAGCACATTCCATGGCGTGAGCAGTCGGACCTGAGTGGGAGCACATTCCAAGGCGAGAGGAGTCAGACCTGAGTGTGAGCGCTTTCCAACATGTGGCGAGTCAGACCTGGGTGGGAGCACATTTCAGGGTGTGGGGAGTCGGACATGAGTGGGAGCACATTCCAGGGCGTGTGGAGTCGGACCTGAGTGGAAGAACAATCCAGGGTGTTGGGCGTCGGGCCTGAGTGGGAGCACATTCCAGGGCATGGGTTGTCAGACCTGAGTGGGAGCACATTCCAGGGCATGGGGAGTCAGATCTGAGTGGGAGCCCATTTCAGGGCGTGCGGAGTCGGACCTGAGTATGAGCACATTCCAGAGCGTGGGGGAGTCAGATCTGAGTGGGAGCACATTCCATGGCGTGAGGAGTCGGACCTGAGTGGGAGCACATTCCATCCCATGGGGAGTCGGACCTGGGTGGGAGCACATTCCAGGGCGTGGGGAGTCGGACCTGAGTGGGAGCACATTCCAGGGCGAGAGGAGGCGGACCTGCATGGGAGAACATTCCAGCGTGTGGGGAGTCAGACCTGAGTGGGATCACATTCCAGGGCGTGGGGTGTCAGACCTGAGTGGGAGCACATTCCAGGGCATGGGGAGTCAGACCTGAGTGGGAGCACATTTTAGGGCGTGGGGAGTCAGACCTGAGTGGGAGCACATTCTAGGGCGTGAGGAGTCGGATATGAGTGGGAGCTCATTCCACGGCGTGAGGAATCGGACCTGATTGGGAGCTTATTCTAGGGCTTGGGGTGTCCGACCTGTGTGGGAGCACATTCCAGGGCGTGGGGATTTGCACATGAGTGGGAGCATATTCCAGGGCATGGGGGAGTCAGAACTGAGTGGGAACACATTCCAGGGCCTGGGGAGTCTGACCTGAGTGGGAGCACATTTCAGGAAGTGGGGAGTCGGACCTGAGTGTGAGCACATTCCAGGGCGAGAGGAGTCGGATCTGAGTGGGAGCACGTTCGAGGACGTGGATAGTCAGATTTGAGTGGGAGCACATTCCAGGGCATGGGGAGTCAGACTTGAGTGGGAGCACATTCCAGGACATTGGGAGTCGGACCTTAGTGGGAGCACATTCCAGGACATTGGGAGTCGGACCTGAGTGGGAGCACATTCCAGGGCATGGGGAGTCGGACCTGAGTGGGAACACATTCCAAGGCGAGAGGAGTCAGACCTGAGTGGGAGCACATTCCAACGTGTGGGGAGTCAGACCTGGGTGGGAGCACATTCCAGGATGTGGGGAGTCGGTCATGAGTGGGAGCACATTCCAGGGCATGGGGAGTTGGACCTGAGTGGGAGCACGTTCCAGGGCAAGGGGAATCGGATCTGAGGAGAAGCACATTCCAAGGCGAGAGGAGTCAGACCTGAGTGGGAGCGCTTTCCAACATGTGGGGAGTCAGACCTGGGTGGGAGCACATTTCAGGGCGTGGGGAGTCGGACATGAGTGGGAGCACATTCCAGGGCGTGTGGAGTCGGACCTGAGTGGAAGAACATTCCAGGGTGTGGGGAGTCGGGCCTGAGTGGTAGCACATTCCAGGGCATGGGTAGTCAGACCTGAGTGGGAGCACATTCCAGGGCATGGGGAGTCAGATCTGAGCGGGAGCCCATTTCAGGTCGTGGGGAGTCGGACCTGAGTATGAGCACATTCCAGAGCGTGGGGGAGTCAGATCTGAGTGGGAGCACATTCCATGGCGTGAGGAGTCGGACCTGAGTGGGAGCACATTCCAAGCCATGGGGAGTCAGACCTGGGTGGGAGCACATTCCAGGGCGTGGGGAGTCGGACCTGAGTGGGAGCACATTCCAGGGCGAGAGGAGGCGGACCTGCATGGGAGAACATTCCAGCGTGTGGGGAGTCAGACCTGAGTGGGATCACATTCCAGGGCGTGGGGAGTCAGACCTGAGTAGGAGCACATTCCAGGGCGTGGGGAGTCAGACCTGAGTGGGAGCACATTTTAGGGCGTGAGGAGTCAGATCTGAGTGGGAGCTCATTCCATGGCATGAGGAATCGGACCTGAGTGGGATCATATTCAAGGGCTTGGGGCGTCCGACCTGTGTGGGAACACATTCCAGGGCGAGAGAAGTCGGACCTGAGTGGGAGCACATTCCAGCATGTCGGGAGTCAGACCTGAGTGGGAGCACATTCCAGGGCATGGGGAGTCAGATCTGAGTGGGAGCCCATTTCAGGGCGTGGGGAGTCGGACCTGAGTATGAGCACATTCCAGAGCGTGGGGGAGTCAGATCTGAGTGGGAGCACATTCCATGGCGTGAGGAGTCGGACCTGAGTGGGAGCACATTCCAAGCCATGGGGAGTCGGACCTGGGTGGGAGCACATTCCAGGGCGTGAGGAATCGGACCTGAGTGGGAGCATATTCTAGGGCTTGGGGCATCCGACCTGTGTGGGAGCACATTCCAGGGCGAGAGAAGTCGGACCTGAGTGGGAGCACATTCCAGCATGTTGGGAGTCAGACCTGAGTGGGAGCACATTCCAGGGCATGGGGAGTCGGGCCTGAGTGGGAATATATTCCAGGGCATGGGGAGTCAGGCCTGAGTGGGAATATATTCCAGGGCATGGGGGAGACAGATCTGAGTGGGAGCTCATTCCAGGGCATGGGGAGTCGGACCTGAGTGGGAGAACATTCCAGGACATGGGGTGTCGGACCTGGGTGGGAGCACATTCCAGGGCGTGGGGAGTCGGACCTGAGTGGGAGCACATTCCAGGGCGAGAGGAGGCGGACCTGCATGGGAGAACATTCCAGCGTGTGGGGAGTCAGACCTGAGTGTGATCACATTCCAGGGCGTGGGGAGTCAGACCTGAGTGGGAGCACATTCCAGGGCGTGGGGAGTCAGACCTGAGTGGGAGCACATTGCAGGGCGTGAGGAGTCAGATCTGAGTGGGAGCACATTCCACGGCGTGAGGAATCGGACCTGAGTGGGAGCATATTCTAGGGCTTGGGGCTTCCGACCTGTGTGGGAGCACATTCCAGGGCGAGAAAAGTCGGACCTGAGTGGGAGCGCATTCCCGCATGTCGGGAGTCAGACCTGAGTGGGAGCACATTCCAGGGCATGGGGAGTCGGGCCTGAGTGGGAATATATTCCAGGGCATGGGGGAGTCAGATCTGAGTGGGAGCTCATTCCAGGGCATGGGGAGTCGGACCTGAGTGGGAGAACATTCCAGGACATGGGAAATCGGACCTGAGTGGGAGCACATTCCAGGGCGTGGGGAGTCGGACCTGAGTGGGAGCACATTCCAGGGCGTGGGAAGTCGGGCCTGAGTGGGAGCACATTCCAGGACACGGGGAGTCAGAGCTGTGTGGGAGCACATTCCAGGCCGAGGGGAGTCGGACCTGAGTGGGAGCACATTCCATGCCGTGGGGTGTCAGTCCTGTGTGGAAGCACATTCCAGGGCGTGGTGAGTCGCGCCTGAGTGGGGCACATTCCAGGGCGTGGGGAGTCAGACCTGAGAGGGAGCACATTCCAGGGCATGGTGACTCAGACCAGAGTGCGAGCACATTTCAGGGCGTGGGGAGTCGGACCTGAGTGGGAGCACATTCCACGGCGTGAGGAGTGGGACCTGAGTGGGAGCACGTTCGAGGACGTGGGGTCTCAGACCTGAGTGTGAGCACATTTCAGGGCGTGGGTAGTCGGACCTGAGTGGGAGCACATTCCACAGCATGAGGAGTCGGACCTGAGTGGGAGCACATTCCAGGACGTGGGGACTCAGACCTGAGTGGGAGCACGTTCCAGGGCGTGAGGTTCAGAACTGAGTGGGAGCACATTCCAGGGCGAGATGTGTCAGACCTGAATGGGAGCACATTCCAACCTGTAGAGATTCAGACCTGGGTGGGAGCACATTCCAGGGCGAGGGGAGTTGCACATGAGTGGGAGCATATTCCAGGGCATGGGGGAGTCAGACCTGAGTGGGAACACATTCCAGGGCCTGGGGAGTCTGACCTGAGTGGGAGCACATTTCAGGAAGTGGGTAGTCGGACCTGAGTAGGAGCACATTCCAGGGCCTGGGGAGCTGGATCTGAGTGGGAGCACATTCCAGGGTGTGCGGATCTGGACCTGAGTGGGAGCACATTCCGGGCATGGGGAGTCAGATCTGAGTGGGAATATATTCCAGGGCATTGGTGAGTCAGATCTGAGTGGGAGCTCATTCCAGGGCTTGGGGAGTCGGACCTGAGTGGGAGAACATTCCAGGACATGGGGAATCGGACCTGAGTGGAGCACATTCCAGGGCGTGGGAAGTCGGGCCTGGATGGGAGCACATTCCAGGGCGTGGGTAGTCAGACCTGAGGTGTGAGCACATTCCAGGGCGTGGGGAGTCGGACCTGAGTGGGAGCACATTCCAGGACGTGGGAAGTCGGACCTGAGTGGGAGCACATTCCATGCCGTGGGGAGTCAGACCTGAGTGGAAGCACATTCCAGGGCGTGGTGAGTCGCGCCTGACTGGGAGCACATTCCAGGGCGTGGGGAGTCAGACCTGAGTGGGAGCACATTCCAGGGCATGGTGAGTCAGACCTGAGTGGGAGCACATTTCAGGGCGTGGGGAGTCGGACCTGAGTATGAGCACATTCCAGAGCGTGGGGGAGTCAGATCTGAATGGAAGCACATTCCATGGTGTGAGGAGTCGGACCTGAGTGGGAGCACATTCCAACCCATGGGGAGTCGGACCTGGGTGGGAGCACACTCCTGGGCGTGGGGAGTCGGACCTGAGTGGGAGCACATTCCAGGGCGAGAGGAGGCGGACCTGCATGGGAGAACATTCCAGCGTGTGGGGAGTCAGACCTGAGTGGGATCACATTCCAGGGCATGCGGAGTCAGACCTGAGTGGGAGCACATTGCAGGGCGTGGGGAGTCAGACCTGAGTGGGAGCTCATTCCACGGCGTGAGGAATCGGACCTGAGTGGGAGCATATTCTAGGGCTTGGGGCGTCCGACCTGTGTGGGAGCACATTCCAGGGCGAGAGAAGTCGGACCTGAGTGGGAGCACATTCCAGCATGTCGGGAGTCAGACCTGAGTGGGAGCACATTCCAGCCCATGGGGTGTCGGACCTGGGTGGGAGCACATTCCAGGGCGTGGGGAGTCAGACCTGAGTGGGAGCACATTCCAGGGCGAGAGGAGGCGGACCTGCATGGGAGAACATTCCAGCGTGTGGGGAGTCAGACCTGAGTGGGTTTACATTCCAGGGCGTGGGGTGTCAGACCTGAGTGGGAGCACATTCCATGGCGTGAGCAGTCGGACCTGAGTGGGAGCACATTCCAAGGCGAGAGGAGTCAGACCTGAGTGTGAGCGCTTTCCAACATGTGGCGAGTCAGACCTGGGTGGGAGCACATTTCAGGGTGTGGGGAGTCGGACATGAGTGGGAGCACATTCCAGGGCGTGTGGAGTCGGACCTGAGTGGAAGAACAATCCAGGGTGTTGGGCGTCGGGCCTGAGTGGGAGCACATTCCAGGGCATGGGTAGTCAGACCTGAGTGGGAGCACATTCCAGGGCATGGGGAGTCAGATCTGAGTGGGAGCCCATTTCAGGGCGTGCGGAGTCGGACCTGAGTATGAGCACATTCCAGAGCGTGGGGGAGTCAGATCTGAGTGGGAGCACATTCCATGGCGTGAGGAGTCGGACCTGAGTGGGAGCACATTCCATCCCATGGGGAGTCGGACCTGGGTGGGAGCACATTCCAGGGCGTGGGGAGTCGGACCTGAGTGGGAGCACATTCCAGGGCGAGAGGAGGCGGACCTGCATGGGAGAACATTCCAGCGTGTGGGGAGTCAGACCTGAGTGGGATCACATTCCAGGGCGTGGGGTGTCAGACCTGAGTGGGAGCACATTCCAGGGCATGGGGAGTCAGACCTGAGTGGGAGCACATTTTAGGGCGTGGGGAGTCAGACCTGAGTGGGAGCACATTCTAGGGCGTGAGGAGTCGGATATGAGTGGGAGCTCATTCCACGGCGTGAGGAATCGGACCTGATTGGGAGCTTATTCTAGGGCTTGGGGTGTCCGACCTGTGTGGGAGCACATTCCAGGGCGTGGGGATTTGCACATGAGTGGGAGCATATTCCAGGGCATGGGGGAGTCAGAACTGAGTGGGAACACATTCCAGGGCCTGGGGAGTCTGACCTGAGTGGGAGCACATTTCAGGAAGTGGGGAGTCGGACCTGAGTGTGAGCACATTCCAGGGCGAGAGGAGTCGGATTTGAGTGGGAGCACGTTCGAGGACGTGGATAGTCAGATTTGAGTGGGAGCACATTCCAGGGCATGGGGAGTCAGACTTGAGTGGGAGCACATTCCAGGACATTGGGAGTCGGACCTTAGTGGGAGCACATTCCAGGACATTGGGAGTCGGACCTGAGTGGGAGCACATTCCAGGGCATGGGGAGTCGGACCTGAGTGGGAACACATTCCAAGGCGAGAGGAGTCAGACCTGAGTGGGAGCACATTCCAACGTGTGGGGAGTCAGACCTGGGTGGGAGCACATTCCAGGATGTGGGGAGTCGGTCATGAGTGGGAGCACATTCCAGGGCATGGGGAGTTGGACCTGAGTGGGAGCACGTTCCAGGGCAAGGGGAATCGGATCTGAGGAGAAGCACATTCCAAGGCGAGAGGAGTCAGACCTGAGTGGGAGCGCTTTCCAACATGTGGGGAGTCAGACCTGGGTGGGAGCACATTTCAGGGCGTGGGGAGTCGGACATGAGTGGGAGCACATTCCAGGGCGTGTGGAGTCGGACCTGAGTGGAAGAACATTCCAGGGTGTGGGGAGTCGGGCCTGAGTGGTAGCACATTCCAGGGCATGGGTAGTCAGACCTGAGTGGGAGCACATTCCAGGGCATGGGGAGTCAGATCTGAGTGGGAGCCCATTTCAGGTCGTGGGGAGTCGGACCTGAGTATGAGCACATTCCAGAGCGTGGGGGAGTCAGATCTGAGTGGGAGCACATTCCATGGCGTGAGGAGTCGGACCTGAGTGGGAGCACATTCCAAGCCATGGGGAGTCAGACCTGGGTGGGAGCACATTCCAGGGCGTGGGGAGTCGGACCTGAGTGGGAGCACATTCCAGGGCGAGCGGAGGCGGACCTGCATGGGAGAACATTCCAGCGTGTGGGGAGTCAGACCTGAGTGGGATCACATTCCAGGGCGTGGGGAGTCAGACCTGAGTAGGAGCACATTCCAGGGCGTGGGGAGTCAGACCTGAGTGGGAGCACATTTTAGGGCGTGAGGAGTCAGATCTGAGTGGGAGCTCATTCCATGGCATGAGGAATCGGACCTGAGTGGGATCATATTCAAGGGCTTGGGGCGTCCGACCTGTGTGGGAACACATTCCAGGGCGAGAGATGTCGGACCTGAGTGGGAGCACATTCCAGCATGTCGGGAGTCAGACCTGAGTGGGAGCACATTCCAGGGCATGGGGAGTCAGATCTGAGTGGGAGCCCATTTCAGGGCGTGGGGAGTCGGACCTGAGTATGAGCACATTCCAGAGCGTGGGGGAGTCAGATCTGAGTGGGAGCACATTCCATGGCGTGAGGAGTCGGACCTGAGTGGGAGCACATTCCAAGCCATGGGGAGTCGGACCTGGGTGGGAGCACATTCCAGGGCGTGAGGAATCGGACCTGAGTGGGAGCATATTCTAGGGCTTGGGGCATCCGACCTGTGTGGGAGCACATTCCAGGGCATGGGGAGTCGGGCCTGAGTGGGAATGTATTCCAGGGCATGGGGAGTCAGGCCTGAGTGGGAATATATTCCAGGGCATGGGGGAGACAGATCTGAGTGGGAGCTCATTCCAGGGCATGGGGAGTCGGACCTGAGTGGGAGAACATTCCAGGACATGGGGTGTCGGACCTGGGTGGGAGCACATTCCAGGGCGTGGGGAGTCGGACCTGAGTGGGAGCACATTCCAGGGCGAGAGGAGGCGGACCTGCATGGGAGAACATTCCAGCGTGTGGGGAGTCAGACCTGAGTGGGATCACATTCCAGGGCGTGGGGAGTCAGACCTGAGTGGGAGCACATTCCAGGGCGTGGGGAGTCAGACCTGAGTGGGAGCACATTGCAGGGCGTGAGGAGTCAGATCTGAGTGGGAGCACATTCCACGGCGTGAGGAATCGGACCTGAGTGGGAGCATATTCTAGGGCTTGGGGCTTCCGACCTGTGTGGGAGCACATTCCAGGGCGAGAAAAGTCGGACCTGAGTGGGAGCACATTCCCGCATGTCGGGAGTCAGACCTGAGTGGGAGCACATTCCAGGGCATGGGGAGTCGGGCCTGAGTGGGAATATATTCCAGGGCATGGGGGAGTCAGATCTGAGTGGGAGCTCATTCCAGGGCATGGGGAGTCGGACCTGAGTGGGAGAACATTCCAGGACATGGGAAATCGGACCTGAGTGGGAGCACATTCCAGGGCGTGGGGAGTCGGACCTGAGTGGGAGCACATTCCAGGGCGTGGGAAGTCGGGCCTGAGTGGGAGCACATTCCAGGACACGGGGAGTCAGAGCTGTGTGGGAGCACATTCCAGGCCGAGGGGAGTCGGACCTGAGTGGGAGCACATTCCATGCCGTGGGGTGTCAGTCCTGTGTGGAAGCACAATCCAGGGCGTGGTGAGTCGCGCCTGAGTGGGGCACATTCCAGGGCGTGGGGAGTCAGACCTGAGAGGGAGCACATTCCAGGGCATGGTGACTCAGACCAGAGTGCGAGCACATTTCAGGGCGTGGGGAGTCGGACCTGAGTGGGAGCACATTCCACGGCGTGAGGAGTCGGACCTGAGTGGGAGCACGTTCGAGGACGTGGGGTCTCAGACCTGAGTGTGAGCACATTTCAGGGCGTGGGTAGTCGGACCTGAGTGGGAGCACATTCCACAGCATGAGGAGTCGGACCTGAGTGGGAGCACATTCCAGGACGTGGGGACTCAGACCTGAGTGGGAGCACTTTCCAGGGCGTGAGGTTCAGAACTGAGTGGGAGCACATTCCAGGGCGAGATGTGTCAGACCTGAATGGGAGCACATTCCAACCTGTAGAGATTCAGACCTGGGTGGGAGCACATTCCAGGGCGAGGGGAGTTGCACATGAGTGGGAGCATATTCCAGGGCATGGGGGAGTCAGACCTGAGTGGGAACACATTCCAGGGCCTGGGGAGTCTGACCTGAGTGGGAGCACATTTCAGGAAGTGGGTAGTCGGACCTGAGTAGGAGCACATTCCAGGGCGTGGGGAGCTGGATCTGAGTGGGAGCACATTCCAGGGTGTGCGGATCTGGACCTGAGTGGGAGCACATTCCGGGCATGGGGAGTCAGATCTGAGTGGGAATATATTCCAGGGCATTGGTGAGTCAGATCTGAGTGGGAGCTCATTCCAGGGCTTGGGGAGTCGGACCTGAGTGGGAGAACATTCCAGGACATGGGGAATCGGACCTGAGTGGAGCACATTCCAGGGCGTGGGAAGTCGGGCCTGGATGGGAGCACATTCCAGGGCGTGGGTAGTCAGACCTGAGGTGTGAGCACATTCCAGGGCGTGGGGAGTCGGACCTGAGTGGGAGCACATTCCAGGACGTGGGAAGTCGGACCTGAGTGGGAGCACATTCCATGCCGTGGGGAGTCAGACCTGAGTGGAAGCACATTCCAGGGCGTGGTGAGTCGCGCCTGACTGGGAGCACATTCCAGGGCGTGGGGAGTCAGACCTGAGTGGGAGCACATTCCAGGGCATGGTGAGTCAGACCTGAGTGGGAGCACATTTCAGGGCGTGGGGAGTCGGACCTGAGTATGAGCACATTCCAGAGCGTGGGGGAGTCAGATCTGAATGGAAGCACATTCCATGGTGTGAGGAGTCGGACCTGAGTGGGAGCACATTCCAACCCATGGGGAGTCGGACCTGGGTGGGAGCACACTCCTGGGCGTGGGGAGTCGGACCTGAGTGGGAGCACATTCCAGGGCGAGAGGAGGCGGACCTGCATGGGAGAACATTCCAGCGTGTGGGGAGTCAGACCTGAGTGGGATCACATTCCAGGGCATGCGGAGTCAGACCTGAGTGGGAGCACATTGCAGGGCGTGGGGAGTCAGACCTGAGTGGGAGCTCATTCCACGGCGTGAGGAATCGGACCTGAGTGGGAGCATATTCTAGGGCTTGGGGCGTCCGACCTGTGTGGGAGCACATTCCAGGGCGAGAGAAGTCGGACCTGAGTGGGAGCACATTCCAGCATGTCGGGAGTCAGACCTGAGTGGGAGCACATTCCAGGGCATGGGGAGTCGGGCCTGAGTGGGAATATATTCCAGGGCATGGGGGAGTCAGATCTGAGTGGGAGCTCATTCCAGGGCATGGGAGTCGGACTTGAGTGGGAGAACATTCCAGGACATGGGGAATCGGACCTGAGTGGGAGCAAATTCCTGGGCGTCGGAAGTCGGGCCTGGATGGGAGCACATTCCAGGGCGTTGGTAGTCAGACCTGAGTGTGAGCACATTCCAGGGCGTGGGGAGTCGGACCTGAGTGGGAGCACATTCCAGGACACGGGGAGTCAGAGCTGGGTGGGAGCACATTCCAGGCCGAGGGGAGTCGGACCTGAGTGGGAGCACATTCCATGCCGTGGGGAGTCAGACCTGAGTGGAAGCACATTCCAGGGCGTGGTGAGTCGCGCCTGAGTGGGAGCACATTCCAGGGCGTTGGTAGTCAGACCTGAGTGTGAGCACATTCCAGGGCGTGGGGAGTCGGACCTGAGTGGGAGCACATTCCAGGACACGGGGAGTCAGAGCTGGGTGGGAGCACATTCCAGGCCGAGGGGAGTCGGACCTGAGTGGGAGCACATTCCATGCCGTGGGGAGTCAGACCTGAGTGGAAGCACATTCCAGGGCGTGGTGAGTCGCGCCTGAGTGGGAGCACATTCCAGCATGTCGGGAGTCAGACCTGAGTGGGAGCACATTCCAGGGCATGGGGAGTCGGGCCTGAGTGGGAATATATTCCAGGGCATGGGGGAGTCAGATCTGAGTGGGAGCTCATTCCAGGGCATGGGAGTCGGACTTGAGTGGGAGAACATTCCAGGACATGGGGAATCGGACCTGAGTGGGAGCAAATTCCTGGGCGTCGGAAGTCGGGCCTGGATGGGAGCACATTCCAGGGCGTTGGTAGTCAGACCTGAGTGTGAGCACATTCCAGGGCGTGGGGAGTCGGACCTGAGTGGGAGCACATTCCAGGACACGGGGAGTCAGAGCTGGGTGGGAGCACATTCCAGGCCGAGGGGAGTCGGACCTGAGTGGGAGCACATTCCATGCCGTGGGGAGTCAGACCTGAGTGGAAGCACATTCCAGGGCGTGGTGAGTCGCGCCTGAGTGGGAGCACATTCCAGGGCGTTGGTAGTCAGACCTGAGTGTGAGCACATTCCAGGGCGTGGGGAGTCGGACCTGAGTGGGAGCACATTCCAGGACACGGGGAGTCAGAGCTGGGTGGGAGCACATTCCAGGCCGAGGGGAGTCGGACCTGAGTGGGAGCACATTCCATGCCGTGGGGAGTCAGACCTGAGTGGAAGCACATTCCAGGGCGTGGTGAGTCGCGCCTGAGTGGGAGCACATTCCAGGGCGTGGGGAGTCAGACCTGAGTGGGAGCACATTCCAGGGCATGGTGAGTCAAACCTGAGTGGGAGCACATTTCAGGGCGTGGGGAGTCGGACCTGAGTGGGAGCACATTCCACGGCGTGAGGAGTCGGACCTGAGTGGGAGCACGTTCGAGTACGTGGAGTCTCAGGCCTGAGTGTGGGCACATTTCAGGGCGTGGGGAGTCGGACCTGAGTGGGAGCACATTCCACAGCATGAGGAGTCGGACCTGAGTGGGAGCACTTTCCAGGACGTGGGGACTCAGACCTGAGTGGGAGCACGTTCCAGGGCGTGAGGTTCCGAACTGAGTGGGAGCACATTCCAGGGCGAGAGGTGTCAGACCTGAATGGGAGCACATTCCAACCTGTAGGGATTCAGACCTGGGTGGGAGCACATTCCAGGGCGTGGGGAGTTGCACATGAGTGGGAGCATATTCCAGGGCATGGGGGAGTCAGAACTGAGTGGGAACACATTCCAGGGCCTGGGGAGTCTGACCTGAGTGGGAGCACATTTCAGGAAGTGGGGAGTCGGAACTGAGTAGGAGCACATTCCAGGGCGTGGGGAGCTGGACTTGAGTGGGACAACATTCCAGGGTGTGCGGATCTGGACCTGAGTGGGAGCACGTTCTGGGCATGGGGAGTCAGATCTGAGTGGGAGCACATTCCAGGCCGTGGGGAGTCGGACCTGAGTGGGAGCACATTTCAGCGCCTGGGGTGTCGGACCTGAGTGGGAGCATATTCCTGGGCATGGGAAGTAGGACCTGAGTGGGATCACATTCCAGGACATGGGGAATCGTACCTGAGTGGGAGCACATTCCAGGACATGGGGAATCGTACCAGAGTGGGAGCACATTCCAGGACATAAAAATCGGACCTGAGTAGGAGCACAATGCAGGGCGTGGGGGCGTCAGACCTGAATGGGAGCACATTCCAGGGCAAGAGGAGTCGGACCTGAGTGGGAAAACATTCCAGGCAATGGGGGAGTCAGACCTGAGTGGGAGCACATTCCAGAGCATGGGGACTCGGACCTGAATGGGAGCACATTCCAGGGCGTGGGGAGTCGGACCTGAATGGGAGCACATTTCAGGGCGTGGTAAGTCGGGCCTGAGTGGGAAAACATTCCAGGGCATGGGTGAGTCAGACCTGAGTGGGAGCACATTCCAGGGCATGTGAAGTCGGGCCTGAGTGGGAGCACATTCCAGGACACGGGGAGTCGGACCTGAGTGTGAGCACATTCCAGGGCGAGATGAGTCGGACCTGAGTGGGAGCACGTTCGAGGACGTGGAGAGTCAGATTTGAGTGGGAGCACATTCCAGGGCGAGAGGAGTCAGACCTGAGTGGGAGCACATTCCAACGTGTGGGGAGTCAGACCTGGGTGGGAGCACATTCCAGGGCGTGGGGAGTCGGTCATGAGTGGGAGCACATTCCAGGGCATGGGGAGTTGGACCTGAGTGGGAGCACGTTCCAGGGCATGGGGAGTCGGACCTGAGTGGGTGCACATTCCAAGGCGAGAGGAGTCAGACCTGAGTGGGAGCGCTTTCCAACATGTGGAGAGTCAGACCTGGGTGGGAGCACATTTCAGGGCGTGGGGTGTCGGACATGAGTGGGAGCACATTCCAGGGCGTGTGGAGTCGGACCTGAGTGGAAGAACATTCCAGGGTGTGGGGAGTCGGGCCTGAGTGGGAGCACATTCCAGGGCATGGGTAGTCAGGCCTGAGTGGGAGCACATTCCAGGGCATGGGGAGTCAGATCTGAGTGGGAGCCCATTTCACGGCGTGGGGAGTCGGACCTGAGTATGAGCACATTCCAGAGCGTGGGGGAGTCAGATCTGAGTGGGAGCACATTCCATGGCGTGAGGAGTCGGACCTGAGTGGGAGCACATTCCAGCCCATGGGGAGTTGGACCTGAGTGGGAGCACATTCCAGGGCGAGAGGAGGCGGTCCTGCATGGGAGAACATTCCAGCATGTGGGGAGTCAGACCTGAGTGGGATCACATTCCAGTGCGTGGGGAGTCAGACCTGAGTGGGAGCACATTGCAGGGCATGGGGAGTCAGACCTGAGTGGGAGCACATTTTAGGGCGTGAGGAGTCAGATCTGAGTGGGAGCTCATTCCACGGCGTGAGGAATCGGACCTGAGTGGGAGCATATTCTAGGGCTTGGGGCGTCCGACCTGTGTGGGAGCACATTCCAGGGCGAGAGAAGTCGGACCTGAGTGGGAGCACGTTCCAGCATGTCGGGAGTCAGACCTGAGTGGGAGCACATTCCAGGGCATGGGGAGTCGGGCCTGAGTGGGAATATATTCCAGGGCATGGGGGAGTCAGATCAGAGTGGGAGCTCATTCCAGGGCATGGGGAGTCGGACCTGAGTGGGAGAACATTCCAGGACATGGGGAAGCGGACCTGAGTGGGAGCACATTCCAGGGCGTGGGAAGTCGGGCCTGGATGGGAGCACATTCCAGGGCGTGGGTAGTCAGACCTGAGTGTGAGCACATTCCAGGGCATGGGGAGTCGGACCTGAGTGGGAGCACATTCCAGGGCGTGGGAAGTCGGGCCTGAGTGGGAGCACATTCCAGGACACGGGTAGTCAGAGCTGGGTGGGAGCACATTCCAGGCCGAGGGGAGTCGGACCTGAGTGGGAGCACCTTCCATGCCGTGGGGAGTCAGACCTGAGTGGAAGCACATTCCAGGGCGTGGTGAGTCGCGCCTGAGTCGGAGCACATTCCAGGGCGTGGGGAGTCAGACCTGAGTGGGAGCACATTCCAGGGCATGGTGAGTCAGACCTGAGTGGGAGCACATTTCAGGGCGTGGGGAGTCGGACCTGAGTGGGAGCACATTCCACGGCGTGAGGAGTCGGACCTGAGTGGGAGCACGTTCGAGGACGTGGGGTCTCAGACCTGAGTGTGAGCACGTTCCAGGGCGTGAGGTTCGGAACTGAGTGGGAGCACATTCCAGGGCGAGAGGTGTCAGACCTGAATGGGAGCACATTCCAACCTGTAGGGATTCAGACCTGGGTGGGAGCACATTCCAGGTCGTGGGGAGTTGCACATGAGTGGGAGCATATTCCAGGGCATGGGGGAGTCAGAACTGAGTGGGAACACATTCCAGGCCCTGGGGAATCTGACCTGAGTGGGAGCACATTTCAGGAAGTGGGGAGTCGGACATGAGTAGGGAGCACATTCCAGGGCGTGGGGAGCTGGACCTGAGTGGGAGCACATTCCAGGGTGTGCGGATCTGGACCTGAGTGGGAGCACATTCCGGGCATGGGGAAGCAGATCTGCGTGGGCGCACATTCCAGGCCGTGGGGAGTCGGACCTGAGTGGGAGCACATTTCAGCACGTGGGGAGTCGGACCTGAGTGGGAGCACATTCCAGGGCATGGGAAGTAGGACCTGAGTGGGATCACATTCCAGGACATGGGGAATCGTACCTGAGTGGGAGCACATTCCAGGACATGGGGAATCGTACCTGAGTGGGAGCACATTCCAGGACATAGGAATCGGACCTGAGTAGGAGCACAATGCAGGGCGTGGGGGCATCAGACCTGAATGGGAGCACATTCCAGGGCAAGAGGAGTCGGACCTGAGTGGGAAAACATTCCAGGCCATGGGGGAGTCAGACCTGAGTGGGAGCACATTCCAGAGCATGGGGACTCGGACCTGAGTGGGAGCACATTCCAGGGCGTGGGGAGTCGGACCTGAATGGGAGCACATTCCAGGGCGTGGTACGTCGGGCCTGAGTGGGAAAACATTCCAGTGCATGGGTGAGTCAGACCTGAGTGGGAGCACATTCCAGGGCATGTGAAGTCGGGCCTGAGTGGGAGCACATTCCAGGACACGGGGAGTCGGACCTGAGTGTGAGCACATTCCAGGGCGAGAGGAGTCGGACCTGAGTGGGAGCACGCTCGAGGACGTGGAGAGTCAGATTTGAGTGGGAGCACATTCCAGTGCATGGGGAGTCAGACTTGAGTGGGAGCACATTCCAGGACATTGGGAGTCGGACCTTAGTGGGAGCACATTCCAGGACATTGGGAGTCGGACCTGAGTGGGAGCACATTCCAGGGCATGGGGAGTCGGACCTGAGTGGGAACACATTCCAAGGCGAGAGGAGTCAGACCTGAGTGGGAGCATATTCCAACGTGTGGGGAGTCAAACCTGGGTGGGAGCACATTCCAGGGCGTGGGGAGTCGGTCATGAGTGGGAGCACATTCCAGGGCATGGGGAGTTGGACCTGAGTGGGAGCACGTTCCAGGGCATGGGGAATCGGACCTGAGTGGGAGCACATTCCAAGGCGAGATGAGTCAGACCTGAGTGGGAGCGCTTTCCAACATGTGGGGAGTCAGACCTGGGTGGGAGCACATTTCAGGGCGTGGGGTGTCGGACATGGGTGGGAGCACATTCCAGGGCATGTGGAGTCGGACCTGAGTGGAAGAACATTCCAGGGTGTGGGGAGTCGGGCCTGAGTGTGAGCACATTCCAGGGTGAGATGAGTCGGACCTGAGTGGGAGCACGTTCGAGGATGTGGAGAGTCAGATTTGAGTGGGAGTACATTCCAGGGCGACAGGAGTCAGACCTGAGTGGGAGCACATTCCAACGTGTGGGGAGTCAGACCTGGGTGGGAGCACATTCCAGGGCGTGGGGAGTCGGTCATGAGTGGGAGCACATTCCAGGGCATGGGGAGTTGGACCTGAGAGGGAGCACGTTCCAGGGCATGGGGAGTCGGACCTGAGTGGGAGCGCTTTCCAACATGTGGGGAGTCAGACCTGGGTGGGAGCACATTTCAGGGCGTGGGGAGTCGGACATGTGTGGGAGCACATTCCAGGGCGTGTGGAGTCGGACCTGAGTGGAAGAACATTCCAGGGTGTGGGGAGTCGGGCCTGAGTGGGAGCACATTCCAGGGCATGGGTAGTCAGGCCTGAGTGGGAGCACATTCCAGGGCATGGGGAGTCAGATCTGAGTGGGAGCCCATTTCAGGGTGTGGGGAGTCGGACCTGAGTATGAGCACATTCCAGAGCGTGGGGGAGTCAGATCTGAGTGGGAGCACATTCCATGGCGTGAGGAGTCGGACCTGAGTGGGAGCACATTCCAGCCCATGGGGAGTCGGACCTGGGTGGGAGCACATTCCAGGGCGTGGGGAGTCGGACCTGAGTGGGAGCACATTCCAGGGCAAGAGGAGGGGGACCTGCATGGGAGAACATTCCAGTGCGTGGGGAGTCAGACCTGAGTGGGAGCACATTGCAGGGCATGGGGAGTCAGACCTGAGTGGGAGCACATTTTAGGGCGTGAGGAGTCTGATCTGAGTGGGAGCTCATTCCACGGCGTGAGGAATCGGACCTGAGTGGGAGCATATTCTAGGGCTTGGGGCGTCCGACCTGTGTGGGAGCACATTCCAGGGCGAGAGAAGTCGGACCTGAGTGGGAGCACATTCCAGCATGTCGGGAGTCAGACCTGAGTGGGAGCACATTCCAGGGCATGGGGAGTCGGGCCTGAGTGGGAATATATTCCAAGGCATGAGGGAGTCAGATCAGGGTGGGAGCTCATTCCAGGGCATGGGGAGTCGGACCTGAGTGGGAGAACATTCCAGGACATGGGGAAGCGGACCTGAGTGGGAGCACATTCCAGGGCGTGGGAAGTCGGGCCTGGATGGGAGCACATTCCAGGGCGTGGGTAGTCAGACCTGAGTGTGAGCACATTCCAGGGCATGGGGAGTCGGACCTGAGTGGGAGCACATTCCAGGGCGTGGGAAGTCGGGCCTGAGTGGGAGCACATTCCAGGACACGGGGAGTCAGAGCTGGGTGGGAGCACATTCCAGGCAGAGGGGAGTCGGACCTGAGTGGGAGCACCTTCCGTGCCGTGGGGAGTCAGACCTGAGTGGAAGCACATTCCAGGGCGTGGTGAGTCGCGCCTGAGTCGGAGCACATTCCAGGGCGTGGGGAGTCAGACCTGAGTGGGAGCACATTCCAGGGCATGGTGAGTCAGACCTGAGTGGGAGCACATTTCAGGGCATGGGGAGTCGGACCTGAGTGGGAGCACATTCCACGGCGTGAGGAGTCGGACCTGAGTGGGAGCACGTTCGATGACGTGGGGTCTCAGACCTGAGTGTGAGCACGTTCCAGGGCGTGAGGTTCGGAACTGAGTGGGAGCACATTCCAGGGCGAGAGGTGTCAGACCTGAATGGGAGCACATTCCAACCTGTAGGGATTCAGACCTGGGTGGGAGCACATTCCAGGTCGTGGGGAGTTGCACATGAGTGGGAGCATATTCCAGGGCATGGGGGAGTCAGAACTGAGTGGGAACACATTCCAGGCCCTGGGGAGTCTGACCTGAGTGGGAGCACATTTCAGGAAGTGGGGAGTCGGACAAGAGTAGGAGCACATTCCAGGGCGTGGGGAGCTGGACCTGAGTGGGAGCACATTCCAGGGTGTGCAAATCTGGACCTGAGTGGGAGCACATTCCGGGCATGGGGAAGTAGATCTGAGTGGGCGCACATTCCAGGCCGTGGGGAGTCGGACCTGAGTGGGAGCACATTTCAGCACGTGGGGAGTCGGACCTGAGTGGGAGCACATTCCAGGGCATGGGAAGTAGGACCTGAGTGGGATCACATTCCAGGACATGGGGAATCGTACCTGAGTGGGAGCACATTCCAGGACATGGGGAATCGTACCTGAGTGGGAGCACATTCGAGGACCTAGGAATCGGACCTGAGTAGGAGCACAATGCAGGGCGTGGGGGCATCAGACCTGAGTGGGAGCACATTCCAGGGCATGGGGAGTCGGGCCTGAGTGGGAATATATTCCAGGGCATGGGGGAGTCAGATCTGAGTGGGAGTGCATTCCAGGGCATGGGGAGTCGGACCTGAGTGGGAGAACATTCCAGGACATGGGGAATCGGACCTGAGTGGGAGCACATACCAGGGCGTGGGAAGTCGGGCCTGGATGGGAGCACATTCCACGGCGTGGGTATTCAGACCTGAGTGTGAGCACATTCCAGGGCGTGGGGAGTCGGACCTGAGTGGGAGCACATTCCAGGGCGTGGGAAGTCGGGCCTGAGTGGGAGCACATTCCAGGACATGGGGAGTCAGAGCTGGGTGGGAGCACATTCCAGGCCGAGGGGAGTCGGACCTGAGTGGGAGCACATTCCAGGGCGTGGGGAGTCAGAACTGAGTGGGAGCACATTCCAGGGCATGGTGAGTCAGATCTGAGTGGGAGCACATTTCAGGGCGTGGGGAGTCGGACCTGAGTGGGAGCACATTCCACGGCGTGAGGAGTCGGACCTGAGTGGGAGCACGTTCGAGGACGTGGGGTCTCAGACCTGAGTGTGAGCACATTTCAGGGCGTGGTGTGTCGGACCTGAGTGGAAGCACATTCCACAGCATAAGGAGTCGGACCTGAGTGGGAGCACTTTCCAGGACGTGGGGACTCAGACCTGAGTGGGAGCACGTTCCAGGGCGCGAGGTACGGAACTGAGTGGGAGCACATTCCAGGGCGAGAGGTGTCAGACCTGAATGGGAGCACATTCCAACCTGTTGGGATTCAGACCTGGGTGGGAGCACATTCCAGGGCGTGGGGAGTTGCACATGAGTGGGAGCATATTCCAGGGCATGGGGGAGTCAGAACTGAGTGGGAACACATTCCAGGGCCTGGGGAGTCTGACCTGAGTGGGAGCACATTTCAGGAAGTGGGGAGTCGGACCTGAGTAGGAGCACATTCCAGGGCGTGGGGAGCTGGACCTGAGTGGGACAACATTCCAGGGTGTGCGGATCTGGACCTGAGTGGGAGCACGTTCCGGGCATGGGGAGTCAGATCTGAGTGGGAGCACATTCCAGGCCGTGGGGAGTCGGACCTGAGTGGGAGCACATTTCAGCGCCTGGGGTGTCGGACCTGAGTGGGAGCATATTCCTGGGCATGGGAAGTCGGGCCTGAGTGGGAGCACATTCCAGGACACGGGTAGTCAGAGCTGGGTGGGAGCACATTCCAGGCAGAGGGGAGTCGGACCTGAGTGGGAGCACCTTCCGTGCCGTGGGGAGTCAGACCTGAGTGGAAGCACATTCCAGGGCGTGGTGAGTCGCGCCTGAGTCGGAGCACATTCCAGGGCGTGGGGAGTCAGACCTGAGTGGGAGCACATTCCAGGGCATGGTGAGTCAGACCTGAGTGGGAGCACATTTCAGGGCGTGGGGAGTCGGACCTGAGTGGGAGCACATTCCACGGCGTGAGGAGTCGGACCTGAGTGGGAGCACGTTCGATGACGTGGGGTCTCAGACCTGAGTGTGAGCACGTTCCAGGGCGTGAGGTTCGGAACTGAGTGGGAGCACATTCCAGGGCGAGAGGTGTCAGACCTGAATGGGAGCACATTCCAACCTGTAGGGATTCAGACCTGGGTGGGAGCACATTCCAGGTCGTGGGGAGTTGCACATGAGTGGGAGCATATTCCAGGGCATGGGGGAGTCAGAACTGAGTGGGAACACATTCCAGGCCCTGGGGAGTCTGACCTGAGTGGGAGCACATTTCAGGAAGTGGGGAGTCGGACAAGAGTAGGAGCACATTCCAGGGCGTGGGGAGCTGGACCTGAGTGGGAGCACATTCCAGGGTGTGCGAATCTGGACCTGAGTGGGAGCACATTCCGGGCATGGGGAAGTAGATCTGAGTGGGCGCACATTCCAGGCCGTGGGGAGTCGGACCTGAGTGGGAGCACATTTCAGCACGTGGGGAGTCGGACCTGAGTGGGAGCACATTCCAGGGCATGGGAAGTAGGACCTGAGTGGGATCACATTCCAGGACATGGGGAATCGTACCTGAGTGGGAGCACATTCCAGGACATGGGGAATCGTACCTGAGTGGGAGCACATTCGAGGACATAGGAATCGGACCTGAGTAGGAGCACAATGCAGGGCGTGGGGGCATCAGACCTGAGTGGGAGCACATTCCAGGGCATGGGGAGTCGGGCCTGAGTGGGAATATATTCCAGGGCATGGGGGAGTCAGATCTGAGTGGGAGTGCATTCCAGGGCATGGGGAGTCGGACCTGAGTGGGAGAACATTCCAGGACATGGGGAATCGGACCTGAGTGGGAGCACATACCAGGGCGTGGGAAGTCGGGCCTGGATGGGAGCACATTCCACGGCGTGGGTATTCAGACCTGAGTGTGAGCACATTCCAGGGCGTGGGGAGTCGGACCTGAGTGGGAGCACATTCCAGGGCGTGGGAAGTCGGGCCTGAGTGGGAGCACATTCCAGGACACGGGGAGTCAGAGCTGGGTGGGAGCACATTCCAGGGCGAGGGGAGTCGGACCTGAGTGGGAGCACATTCCAGGGCGTGGGGAGTCAGAACTGAGTGGGAGCACATTCCAGGGCATGGTGAGTCAGACCTGAGTGGGAGCACATTTCAGGGCGTGGGGAGTCGGACCTGAGTGGGAGCACATTCCACGGCGTGAGGAGTCGGACCTGAGTGGGAGCACGTTCGAGGACGTGGGGTCTCAGACCTGAGTGTGAGCACATTCAGGGCGTGGCGTGTCGGACCTGAGTGGAAGCACATTCCACAGCATAAGGAGTCGGACCTGAGTGGGAGCACTTTCCAGGACGTGGGGACTCAGACCTGAGTGGGAGCACGTTCCAGGGCGCGAGGTACGGAACTGAGTGGGAGCACATTCCAGGGCGAAAGGTGTCAGACCTGAATGGGAGCACATTCCAACCTGTTGGGATTCAGACCTGGGTGGGAGCACATTCCAGGGCGTGGGGAGTTGCACATGAGTGGGAGCATATTCCAGGGCATGGGGGAGTCAGAACTGAGTGGGAACACATTCCAGGGCCTGGGGAGTCTGACCTGAGTGGGAGCACATTTCAGGAAGTGGGGAGTCGGACCTGAGTAGGAGCACATTCCAGGGCGTGGGGAGCTGGACCTGAGTGGGACAACATTCCAGGGTGTGCGGATCTGGACCTGAGTGGGAGCACGTTCCGGGCATGGGGAGTCAGATCTGAGTGGGAGCACATTCCAGGCCGTGGGGAGTCGGACCTGAGTGGGAGCATATTCCTGGGCATGGGAAGTAGGACCTGAGTGGGACCACATTCCTGGACATGGGGAATCGTACCTGAGTGGGAGCACATTCCAGGACATGGGGAATCGTACCAGAGTGGGAGCACATTCCAGGACATAAAAATCGGACCTGAGTAGGAGCACAATGCAGGGCGTGGGGGCGTCAGACCTGAATGGGAGCACATTCCAGGGCAAGAGGAGTCGGACCTGAGTGGGAAAACATTCCAGGCCATGGGGGAGTCAGACCTGAGTGGGAGCACATTCCAGGGCGTGGGGAGTCGGACATGAATGGGAGCACATTTCAGGGCGTGGTAAGTCGGGCCTGAGTGGGAAAACATTCCAGGGCATGGGTGAGTCAGACCTGAGTGGGAGCACATTCCAGGGCATGTGAAGTCGGGCCTGAGTGGGAGCACATTCCAGGACACGGGGAGTCGGACCTGAGTGTGAGCACATTCCAGGGCGAGATGAGTCGGACCTGAGTGGGAGCACGTTCGAGGACGTGGAGAGTCAGATTTGAGTGGGAGCACATTCCAGGGCGAGAGGAGTCAAACCTGAGTGGGAGCACATTCCAACGTGTGGGGAGTCAGACCTGGGTGGGAGCACATTCCAGGGCGTGGGGAGTCGGTCATGAGTGGGAGCACATTCCAGGGCATGGGGAGTTGGACCTGAGTGGGAGCACGTTCCAGGGCATGGGGAGTCGGACCTGAGTGGGTGCACATTCCAAGGCGAGAGGAGTCAGACCTGAGTGGGAGCGCTTTCCAACATGTGGGGAGTCAGACCTGGGTGGGAGCACATTTCAGGGCGTGGGGAGTCGGACATGAGTGGGAGCACATTCCAGGGCGTGTGGAGTCGGACCTGAGTGGAAGAACATTCCAGGGTGTGGGGAGTCGGGCCTGAGTGGGAGCACATTCCAGGGCATGGGTAGTCAGGCCTGAGTGGGAGCACATTCCAGGGCATGGGGAGTCAGATCTGAGTGGGAGCCCATTTCACGGCGTGGGGAGTCGGACCTGAGTATGAGCACATTCCAGAGCGTGGGAGTGTCAGATCTGTGTGGGAGCACATTCCATGGCGTGAGGAGTCGGACCTGAGTGGGAGCACATTCCAGCCCATGGGGAGTCGGACCTGGGTGGGAGCACATTCCAGGGCGTGGGGAGTTGGACCTGAGTGGGAGCACATTCCAGGGCGAGAGGAGGCGGTCCTGCATGGGAGAACATTCCAGCATGTGGGGAGTCAGACCTGAGTGGGATCACATTCCAGTGCGTGGGGAGTCAGACCTGAGTGGGAGCACATTGCAGGGCATGGGGAGTCAGACCTGAGTGGGAGCACATTTTAGGGCGTGAGGAGTCAGATCTGAGTGGGAGCTCATTCCACGGCGTGAGGAATCGGACCTGAGTGGGAGCATATTCTAGGGCTTGGGGCGTCCGACCTGTGTGGGAGCACATTCCAGGGCGAGAGAAGTCGGACCTGAGTGGGAGCACATTCCAGCATGTCGGGAGTCAGACCTGAGGGGGAGCACATTCCAGGGCATGGGGAGTCGGGCCTGAGTGGGAATATATTCCAGGGCATGGGGGAGTCAGATCAGAGTGGGAGCTCATTCCAGGGCATGGGGAGTCGGACCTGAGTGGGAGAACATTCCAGGACATGGGGAAGCGGACCTGAGTGGGAGCACATTCCAGGGCGTGGGAAGTCGGGCCTGGATGGGAGCACATTCCAGGGCGTGGGTAGTCAGACCTGAGTGTGAGCACATTCCAGGGCATGGGGAGTCGGACCTGAGTGGGAGCACATTCCAGGGCGTGGGAAGTCGGGCCTGAGTGGGAGCACATTCCAGGACACGGGTAGTCAGAGCTGGGTGGGAGCACATTCCAGGCCGAGGGGAGTCGGACCTGAGTGGGAGCACCTTCCATGCCGTGGGGAGTCAGACCTGAGTGGAAGCACATTCCAGGGCGTGGTGAGTCGCGCCTGAGTCGGAGCACATTCCAGGGCGTGGGGAGTCAGACCTGAGTGGGAGCACATTCCAGGGCATGGTGAGTCAGACCTGAGTGGGAGCACATTTCAGGGCGTGGGGAGTCGGACCTGAGTGGGAGCACATTCCACGGCGTGAGGAGTCGGACCTGAGTGGGAGCACGTTCGAGGACGTGGGGTCTCAGACCTGAGTGTGAGCACGTTCCAGGGCGTGAGGTTCGGAACTGAGTGGGAGCACATTCCAGGGCGAGAGGTGTCAGACCTGAATGGGAGCACATTCCAACCTGTAGGGATTCAGACCTGGGTGGGAGCACATTCCAGGTCGTGGGGAGTTGCACATGAGTGGGAGCATATTCCAGGGCATGGGGGAGTCAGAACTGAGTGGGAACACATTCCAGGCCCTGGGGAGTCTGACCTGAGTGGGAGCACATTTCAGGAAGTGGGGAGTCGGACATGAGTAGGAGCACATTCCAGGGCGTGGGGAGCTGGACCTGAGTGGGAGCACATTCCAGGGTGTGCGGATCTGGACCTGAGTGGGAGCACATTCCGGGCATGGGGAAGTAGATCTGCGTGGGCGCACATTCCAGGCCGTGGGGAGTCGGACCTGAGTGGGAGCACATTTCAGCACGTGGGGAGTCGGACCTGAGTGGGAGCACATTCCAGGGCATGGGAAGTAGGACCTGAGTGGGATCACATTCCAGGACATGGGGAATCGTACCTGAGTGGGAGCACATTCCAGGACATGGGGAATCGTACCTGAGTGGGAGCACATTCCAGGACATAGGAATCGGACCTGAGTAGGAGCACAATGCAGGGTGTGGGGGCATCAGACCTGAATGGGAGCACATTCCAGGGCAAGAGGAGTCGGCCCTGAGTGGGAAAACATTCCAGGCCATGGGGGAGTCAGACCTGAGTGGGAGCACATTCCAGAGCATGGGGACTCGGACCTGAGTGGGAGCACATTCCAGGGCGTGGGGAGTCGGACCTGAATGGGAGCACATTCCAGGGCGTGGTACGTCGGGCCTGAGTGGGAAAACATTCCAGTGCATGGGTGAGTCAGACCTGAGTGGGAGCACATTCCAGGGCATGTGAAGTCGGGCCTGAGTGGGAGCACATTCCAGGACACGGGGAGTCGGACCTGAGTGTGAGCACATTCCAGGGCGAGAGGAGTCGGACCTGAGTGGGAGCACGCTCGAGGACGTGGAGAGTCAGATTTGAGTGGGAGCACATTCCAGGGCATGGGGAGTCAGACTTGAGTGGGAGCACATTCCAGGACATTGGGAGTCGGACCTTAGTGGGAGCACATTCCAGGACATTGGGAGTCGGACCTGAGTGGGAGCACATTCCAGGGCATGGGGAGTCGGACCTGAGTGGGAACACATTCCAAGGCGAGAGGAGTCAGACCTGAGTGGGAGCATATTCCAACGTGTGGGGAGTCAAACCTGGGTGGGAGCACATTCCAGGGCGTGGGGAGTCGGTCATGAGTGGGAGCACATTCCAGGGCATGGGGAGTTGGACCTGAGTGGGAGCACGTTCCAGGGCATGGGGAATCGGACCTGAGTGGGAGCACATTCCAAGGCGAGATGAGTCAGACCTGAGTGGGAGCGCTTTCCAACATGTGGGGAGTCAGACCTGGGTGGGAGCACATTTCAGGGCGTGGGGTGTCGGACATGGGTGGGAGCACATTCCAGGGCATGTGGAGTCGGACCTGAGTGGAAGAACATTCCAGGGTGTGGGGAGTCGGGCCTGAGTGTGAGCACATTCCAGGGTGAGATGAGTCGGACCTGAGTGGGAGCACGTTCGAGGATGTGGAGAGTCAGATTTGAGTGGGAGTACATTCCAGGGCGAGAGGAGTCAGACCTGAGTGGGAGCACATTCCAACGTGTGGGGAGTCAGACCTGGGTGGGAGCACATTCCAGGGCGTGGGGAGTCGGTCATGAGTGGGAGCACATTCCAGGGCATGGGGAGTTGGACCTGAGAGGGAGCACGTTCCAGGGCATGGGGAGTCGGACCTGAGTGGGAGCGCTTTCCAACATGTGGGGAGTCAGACCTGGGTGGGAGCACATTTCAGGGCGTGGGGAGTCGGACATGAGTGGGAGCACATTCCAGGGCGTGTGGAGTCGGACCTGAGTGGAAGAACATTCCAGGGTGTGGGGAGTCGGGCCTGAGTGGGAGCACATTCCAGGGCATGGGTAGTCAGGCCTGAGTGGGAGCACATTCCAGGGCATGGGGAGTCAGATCTGAGTGGGAGCCCATTTCAGGGCGTGGGGAGTCGGACCTGAGTATGAGCACATTCCAGAGCGTGGGGGAGTCAGATCTGAGTGGGAGCACATTCCATGGCGTGAGGAGTCGGACCTGAGTGGGAGCACATTCCAGCCCATGGGGAGTCGGACCTGGGTGGGAGCACATTCCAGGGCGTGGGGAGTCGGACCTGAGTGGGAGCACATTCCAGGGCGAGAGGAGGGGGACCTGCATGGGAGAACATTCCAGTGCGTGGGGAGTCAGACCTGAGTGGGAGCACATTGCAGGGCATGGGGAGTCAGACCTGAGTGGGAGCACATTTTAGGGCGTGAGGAGTCTGATCTGAGTGGGAGCTCATTCCACGGCGTGAGGAATCGGACCTGAGTGGGAGCATATTCTAGGGCTTGGGGCGTCCGACCTGTGTGGGAGCACATTCCAGGGCGAGAGAAGTCGGACCTGAGTGGGAGCACATTCCAGCATGTCGGGAGTCAGACCTGAGTGGGAGCACATTCCAGGGCATGGGGAGTCGGGCCTGAGTGGGAATATATTCCAAGGCATGAGGGAGTCAGATCAGGGTGGGAGCTCATTCCAGGGCATGGGGAGTCGGACCTGAGTGGGAGAACATTCCAAGACATGGGGAAGCGGACCTGAGTGGGAGCACATTCCAGGGCGTGGGAAGTCGGGCCTGGATGGGAGCACATTCCAGGGCGTGGGTAGTCAGACCTGAGTGTGAGCACATTCCAGGGCATGGGGAGTCGGACCTGAGTGGGAGCACATTCCAGGGCGTGGGAAGTCGGGCCTGAGTGGGAGCACATTCCAGGACACGGGTAGTCAGAGCTGGGTGGGAGCACATTCCAGGCAGAGGGGAGTCGGACCTGAGTGGGAGCACCTTCCGTGCCGTGGGGAGTCAGACCTGAGTGGAAGCACATTCCAGGGCGTGGTGAGTCGCGCCTGAGTCGGAGCACATTCCAGGGCGTGGGGAGTCAGACCTGAGTGGGAGCACATTCCAGGGCATGGTGAGTCAGACCTGAGTGGGAGCACATTCCAGGGCGAGAGGTGTCAGACCTGAATGGGAGCACATTCCAACCTGTAGGGATTCAGACCTGGGTGGGAGCACATTCCAGGTCGTGGGGAGTTGCACATGAGTGGGAGCATATTCCAGGGCATGGGGGAGTCAGAACTGAGTGGGAACACATTCCAGGCCCTGGGGAGTCTGACCTGAGTGGGAGCACATTTCAGGAAGTGGGGAGTCGGACAAGAGTAGGAGCACATTCCAGGGCGTGGGGAGCTGGACCTGAGTGGGAGCACATTCCAGGGTGTGCGAATCTGGACCTGAGTGGGAGCACATTCCGGGCATGGGGAAGTAGATCTGAGTGGGCGCACATTCCAGGCCGTGGGGAGTCGGACCTGAGTGGGAGCACATTTCAGCACGTGGGGAGTCGGACCTGAGTGGGAGCACATTCCAGGGCATGGGAAGTAGGACCTGAGTGGGATCACATTCCAGGACATGGGGAATCGTACCTGAGTGGGAGCACATTCCAGGACATGGGGAATCGTACCTGAGTGGGAGCACATTCGAGGACATAGGAATCGGACCTGAGTAGGAGCACAATGCAGGGCGTGGGGGCATCAGACCTGAGTGGGAGCACATTCCAGGGCATGGGGAGTCGGGCCTGAGTGGGAATATATTCCAGGGCATGGGGGAGTCAGATCTGAGTGGGAGTGCATTCCAGGGCATGGGGAGTCGGACCTGAGTGGGAGAACATTCCAGGACATGGGGAATCGGACCTGAGTGGGAGCACATACCAGGGCGTGGGAAGTCGGGCCTGGATGGGAGCACATTCCAGGGCGTGGGTATTCAGACCTGAGTGTGAGCACATTCCAGGGCATGGGGAGTCGGACCTGAGTGGGAGCACATTCCAGGGCGTGGGAAGTCGGGCCTGAGTGGGAGCACATTCCAGGACACGGGGAGTCAGAGCTGGGTGGGAGCACATTCCAGGCCGAGGGGAGTCGGACCTGAGTGGGAGCACATTCCAGGGCGTGGGGAGTCAGAACTGAGTGGGAGCACATTCCAGGGCATGGTGTGTCGGACCTGAGTGGAAGCACATTCCACAGCATAAGGAGTCGGACCTGAGTGGGAGCACTTTCCAGGACGTGGGGACTCAGACCTGAGTGGGAGCACGTTCCAGGGCGCGAGGTACGGAACTGAGTGGGAGCACATTCCAGGGCGAGAGGTGTCAGACCTGAATGGGAGCACATTCCAACCTGTTGGGATTCAGACCTGGGTGGGAGCACATTCCAGGGCGTGGGGAGTTGCACATGAGTGGGAGCATATTCCAGGGCATGGGGGAGTCAGAACTGAGTGGGAACACATTCCAGGGCCTGGGGAGTCTGACCTGAGTGGGAGCACATTTCAGGAAGTGGGGAGTCGGACCTGAGTAGGAGCACATTCCAGGGCGTGGGGAGCTGGACCTGAGTGGGAGCACATTCCAGGGTGTGCGGATCTGGACCTGACTGGGAGCACATTCCGGGCATGGGGAGTCAGATCTGAGTGGGAGCACATTCCAGGCCATGGGGAGTCGGACCTGAGTGGGAGCAGATTCCAGGGCATGGGAAGCAGGACCTGAGTGGGATCACATTCCAGGACATGGGGAATCGTACCTGAGTGGGAGCACATTCCAGGACATGGGGAATCGGACCTGAGTAGGAGCACAATGCAGGGCGTGGCGGCGTCAGACCTGAATGGGAGCACATTCCAGGGCGAGAGGAGTCGGACCTGATTCGGAAAACATTCCAGGAAATGGGGGAGTCAGATCTGAGTGGGAGCACATTCCAGGGCATGTGAAGTCGGGCCTGAGTGGGAGCACATTCCAGGACACGGGGAGTCGGACCTGAGTGGGAGCACATTCCAGTGCGTGGGGAGTCGGACCTGAGTGGGAGCACATTCCACAGCATGAGGAGTCGGACCTGAGTGGGAGCACTTTCCAGGACGTGGGGACTCAGACCTGAGTGGGAGCACGTTCCAGGGCGTGAGGTTCGGAACTGAGTGGGAGCACATTCCAGGGCGAGAGGTGTCAGACCTGAATGGGAGCACATTCCAACCTGTAGGGATTCAGACCTGGGTGGGAGCACATTCCAGGGCGATGGGAGTTGCACATGAGTGGGAGCATATTCCAGGGCATGGGGGAGTCAGAACTGAGTGGGAACACATTCCAGAGCCTGGTGAGTCTGACCTGAGTGGGAGCACATTTCAGGAAGTGGGGAGTCGGAACTGAGTAGGAGCACATTCCAGGGCGTGGGGAGCTGGACCTGAGTGGGAGCACATTCCAGGGTGTGCGGATCTGGACCTGAATGGGCGCACATTCCAGGCCGTGGGGAGTCGGACCTGAGTGGGAGCACATTTCAGCGCGTGGGGAGTCGGACCTGAGTGGGAGCACATTCCAGGGCATGGGAAGTAGGACCTGAGCGGGATCACATTCCAGGACATGGTGAATCGTACCTGAGTGGGAGCACTTTCCAGGACATGTGGAATCGTACCTGAGTGGGAGCACATTCCAGGACATAGGAATCGGACCTGAGTAGGAGCACAATGCAGGGCGTGGGGGCATCAGACCTGAATGGGAGCACATTCCAGGGCAAGAGGAGTCGGACCTGAGTGGGAAAACATTCCAGGCCATGGGGGAGTCAGACCTGAGTGGGAGCACATTCCAGAGCATGGGAACTCGGACCTGAGTGGGAGCACATTCCAGGGCGTGGGGAGTCGGACCTGAATGGGAGCACATTCCAGGGCGTGGTAAGTCGGGCCTGAGTGGGAAAACATTCCAGGGCATGGGTGAGTCAGACCTGAGTGGGAGCACATTCCAGGGCATGTGAAGTCGGGCCTGAGTGGGAGCACATTCCAGGACACTGGGAGTCGGACCTGAGTGTGAGCACATTCCAGGGCGAGAGGAGTCGGACCTTAGTGGGAGCACGTTCGAGGACGTGGAGAGTCAGATTTGAGTGGGAGCACATTCCAGGGCATGGGGAGTCAGACTTGAGTGGGAGCACATTCCAGGACATTGGGAGTCGGACCTGAGTGGGAGCACATTCCAGGGCATGGGGAGTCGGACCTGAGTGGGAGCACATTCCAAGGCGAGAGGAGTCAGACCTGAATGGGAGCACATTCCAACGTGTGGGGTGTCAAACATGGGTGGGAGCACATTCCAGGGCGTGGGGAGTCGGTCATGAGTGGGAGCACATTCCAGGGCATGGGGAGTTGGACCTGAGTGGGAGCACGTTCCAGGGCATGGGGAATCAGACCTGAGTGGGAGCACATTCCAAGGCGAGATGAGTCAGACCTGAGTGGGAGCGCTTTCCAACATGTGGGGAGTCAGACCTGGGTGGGAGCACATTTCAGGGCGTGGGGTGTCGGACATGGGTGGGAGCACATTCCAGGGCGTGTGGAGTCGGACCTGAGTGGAAGAACATTCCAGGGTGTGGGGAGTCGGGCCTGAGTGGGAGCACATTCCAGGGCATGGGTAGTCAGACCTGAGTGGGAGCACATTCCAGGGCATGGGGAGTCAGATCTGAGCGGGAGCCCATTTCAGGGCGTGGGGAGTCGGACCTGAGTATGAGCACATTCCAGAGCGTGGGGGAGTCAGATCTGAGTGGGAGCACATTCCATGGCGTGAGGAGTCGGACCTGAGTGGGAGCACATTCCAGCCCATTGGGAGTCGGACCTGAGTGGGAGCACATTCCAGGGCGTGGGGAGTCGGACCTGAGTGGGAGCACATTCCAGGGCGAGAGGAGGCGGACCTGCATGGGAGAACATTCCAGCGTGTGGGGAGTCAGACCTGATTGGGATCACATTCCAGGGCGTGGGGAGTCAGACCTGAGTGGGAGCACATTGCAGGGCGTGGGGAGTCAGACCTGAGTGGGAGCACATTGCAGGGCGTGAGGAGTCAGATCTGAGTGGGAGCTCATTCCACGGCGTGAGGAATCGGACCTGAGTGGGAGCATATTCTAGGGCTTGGGGCGTCCGACCTGTGTGGGAGCACATTCCAGGGCGAGAGAAGTCGGACCTGAGTGGGAGCACATTCCAGCATGTCGGGAGTCAGACCTGAGTGGGAGCACATTCCAGGGCATGGGGAGTCGGGCCTGAGTGTGAATATATTCCAGGGCATGGGGGAGTCAGATCTGAGTGGGCGTGCATTCCAGGTCATGGGGAGTCGGACCTGAGTGGGAGAACATTCCAGGACATGGGGAATCAGACCTGAGTGGGAGCACATACCAGGGCGTGGGAAGTCGGGCCTGGATGGGAGCACATTCCAGGGCGTGGGTAGTCAGACCTGAGTGTGAGCACATTCCAGGGCACGGGGAGTCGGACCTGAGTGGGAGCACATTCCAGGGCGTGGGAAGTCAGACCTGAGTGGGAGCACATTCCAGGGCATGGTGAGTCAGACCTGAGTGGGAGCACATTTCAGGGCGTGGGGAGTCGGACCTGAGTGGGAGCACATTCCACGGCGTGAGGAGTCGGACCTGAGTGGGAGCACGTTCGAGGACGTGGGGTCTCAGACCTGAGTGTGAGCACATTTCAGGGCGTGGGGTGTCGGACCTGAGTGGGAGCACATTCCACAGCATGAGGAGTCGGACCTGAGTGGGAGCACTTTCCAGGACGTGGGGACTCAGACCTGAGTGGGAGCACGTTCCAGGGCGCGAGGTTCGGAACTGAGTGGGAGCACATTCCAGGGCGAGTGGTTTCAGACCTGAATGGGAGCACATTCCAACCTGTTGGGATTCAGACCTGGGTGGGAGCACATTCCAGGGCGTGGGGAGTTGCACATGAGTGGGAGCATATTCCAGGGCATGGGGGAGTCAGAACTGAGTGGGAACACATTCCAGGGCATGGGGAGTCTGACCTGAGTGGGAGCACATTTCAGGAAGAGGGGAGTCGGACCTGAGTAGGAGCACATTCCAGGGCGTGGGGAGCTGGACCTGAGTGGGAGCACATTCCAGGGTGTGCGGATCTGGACCTGAGTGGGAGCACATTCCGGGCATGGGGAATCAGATCTGAGTGGGAGCACATTCCAGGCCATGGGGAGTCGGACCTGAGTGGGAGCACATTCCAGGGCATGGGAAGCAGGACCTGAGTGGGATCACATTCCAGGACATGGGGAATCGTACCTGAGTGGGAGCACATTCCAGGACATGGGGAGTCGGACCTGAGTGGGAGCACATTCCAGGGCATGGGAAGCAGGACCCGAGTGGGATCACATTCCAGGACATGGGGAATCGGACCTGAGTAGGAGCACAATGCAGGGCGTGGCGGCGTCAGACCTGAATGGGAGCACATTCCAGGGCGAGAGGAGTCGGACCTGATTCGGAAAACATTCCAGGAAATGGGGGAGTCAGATCTGAGTGGGAGCACATTCCAGGGCATGTGAAGTCGGGCCTGAGTGGGAGCACATTCCAGGACACGGGGAGTCGGACCTGAGTGGGAGCACATTCCAGTGCGTGGGGAGTCGGACCTGAGTGGGAGCACATTCCACAGCATGAGGAGTCGGACCTGAGTGGGAGCACTTTCCAGGACGTGGGGACTCAGACCTGAGTGGGAGCACGTTCCAGGGCGTGAGGTTCGGAACTGAGTGGGAGCACATTCCAGGGCGAGAGGTGTCAGACCTGAATGGGAGCACATTCCAACCTGTAGGGATTCAGACCTGGGTGGGAGCACATTCCAGGGCGAGGGGAGTTGCACATGAGTGGGAGCATATTCCAGGGCATGGGGGAGTCAGAACTGAGTGGGAACACATTCCAGGGCATGGGAAGCAGGACCTGAGTGGGAGCACATTCCGGGCATGGGGAGGTAGATCTGAGCGGGCGCACATTCCAGGCTGTGGGGAGTGGGACCTGAGTGGGAGCACATTTCAGCGCGTGGGGAGTCGGACCTGAGTGGGAGCACATTCCAGGGCATGGGAAGTAGGACCTGAGTGGGATCACATTCCAGGACATGGGGAATCGTACCTGAGTGGGAGCACATTCCAGGACATGGGGAATCGTACCTGAGTGGGAGCACATTCCAGGACATAGGAATCGGACCTGAGTAGGAGCACAATGCAGGGCGTGGAGTCATCAGACCTGAATGGGAGCACATTCCAGGGCAAGAGGAGTCGGACCTGAGTGGGAAAACATTCCAGGCCATGGGGGAGTCAGACCTGAGTGGGAGCACATTCCAGAGCATGGGGACTCGGACCTGAGTGGGAGCGCATTCCAGGGCGTGGGGAGTCGGACCTGAATGGGAGCACATTCCAGGGCGTGGTAAGTCGGGCCTGAGTGGGAAAACATTCCAGGGCATGGGTGAGTCAGACCTGAGTGGGAGCACATTCCAGGGCATGTGAAGTCGGGCCTGAGTGGGAGCACGTTCCAGGACACGGGGAGTCGGACCTGAGTGTGAGCACATTCCAGGGCGAGAGGAGTCGGACCTGAGTGGGAGCACGATCGAGGACGTGGAGAGTCAGATTTGAGTGGGAGCACATTCCAGGGCATGGGGAGTCAGACTTGAGTGGGAGCACATTCCAGGACATTGGGAGTCGGACCTTAGTGGGAGCACATTCCAGGACATTGGGAGTCGGACCTGAGTGGGAGCACATTCCAGGGCATGGGGAGTCGGACCTGAGTGGGAACACATTCCAAGGCGAGAGGAGTTAGACCTGAGTGGGAGCACATTCCAACGTGTTGGGGAGTCAAACCTGGGTGGGAGCACATTCCAGGGCGTGGGGAGTCGGTCATGAGTGGGAGCACATTCCAGGGCATGGGGAGTTGGACCTGAGTGGGAGAACGTTCCAGGGCATGGGGAATCGGACCTGAGTGGGAGCACATTCCAAGGCGAGCTGAGTCAGACCTGAGTGGGAGCACTTTCCAACATGTGGGGAGTCAGACCTGGGTGGGAGCACATTTCAGGGCGTGGGGAGTCGGACATGAGTGGGAGCACATTCCAGGGCGTGTGGAGTCGGACCTGAGTGGAAGAACATTCCAGGGTGTGGGGAGTCGGGCCTGAGTGGGAGCACATTCCAGGGCATGGGTAGTCAGACCTGAGTGGGAGCACATTCCAGGGCATGGGGAGTCAGATCTAAGTGGGAGCGCATTTCAGGGCGTGGGGAGTCGGACCTGAGTATGAGCACATTCCAGAGCGTGGGGGAGTCAGATCTGAGTGGGAGCACATTCCATGGCATGAGGAGTCGGAAATGAGTGGGAGCACATTCCAGGCATTGGGGAGTCGGACCTGGGTGGGAGCACATTCCAGGGCGTGGGGAGTCGGAACTGAGTGGGAGCACATTCCAGGGCGAGAGGAGGCGGACCTGCATGGGAGAACATTCCAGCGTGTGGGGAGTCAGACCTGAGTGGGATCTCATTCCAGGGCGTGGGGAGTCAGACCTGAGTGGGAGCACATTGCAGGGCGTGAGGAGTCAGATCTGAGTGGGAGCTCATTCCACGGCGTGAGGAATCGGACCTGAGTGGGAGCATATGCTAGGGCTTGGGGCGTCCGACCTGTGTGGGAGCACATTCCAGGGCGAGAGAAGTCGGACCTGAGTGGGAGCACATTCCAGCATGTCGGGAGTCAGACCTGAGTGGGAGTACATTCCAGGGCATGGTGAGTCGGGCCTGAGTGGGAATATATTCCAGGGCATGGGGGAGTCAGATCTGAGTGGGAGTGCATTCCAGGGCATGGGGAGTCGGACCTGAGTGGGAGAACATTCCAGGACATGGGGAATCGGACCTGAGTGGGAGCACATTCCAGGGCATGGGAAGTCGGGCCTGGATGGGAGCACATTCCAGGGCGTGGGTAGTCAGACCTGAGTGTGAGCACATTCCAGGGCGTGGGGAGTCGGACCTGAGTGGGAGCACATTCCAGGGCGTGGGAAGTCGGGCCTGAGTGGAAGCACATTCCAGGACACGGGGAGTCAGAGCTGGGTGGGAGCACATTCCAGGCCGAGGGGAGTCGGACCTGAGTGGGAGCACATTCCAGGGCGTGGGGAGTCAGATCTGAGTGGGAGCACATTCCAGGGCATGGTGAGTCAGACCTGAGTGGGAGCACATTTCAGGGCGTGGGGAGTCGGACCTGAGTAGAAGCACATTCCACGGTCTGAGGAGTCGGACCTGACTGAGAGCACGTTCGAGGACGTGGGGTCTCAGACCTGAGTGTGAGCACATTTCAGGGCGTGGGGAGTCGGACCTGAGTGGGAGCACATTCCACAGCATGAGGAGTCGGACCTGAGTGGGAGCACTTTCCAGGACCTGGGGACTCAGACATGAGTGGGAGCACGTTCCAGGGCGCGAGGTTCGGAACTGAGTGGGAGCACATTCCAGGGCGAGAGGTGTCAGACCTAAATGGGAGCACATTCCAACCTGTTGGGATTCAGACCTGGGTGGGAGCACATTCCAGGGCGTGGGGAGTTGCACATGAGTGGGAGCATATTCCAGGGCATGGGGGAGTCAGAACTGAGTGGGAACACATTCCAGGGCCTGGGGAGTCTGACCTGAGTGGGAGAACATTTCAGGAAGTGGTGAGTCGGACCTGAGTAGGAGCACATTCCAGGGCGTGGGGAGCTGGACCTGAGTGGGAGCACATTCCAGGGTGTGCGGATCAGGACCTGAGTGGGAGCACATTCCGGGCATGGGGAGTCAGATCTGAGTGGGAGCACATTCCAGGCCATGGGGAGTCGGTCCTGAGTGGGAGCACATTCCAGGGAATGGGAAGTAGGACCTGAGTGGGATCACATTCCAGGACATGGGGAATCGTACCTGAGTGGGAGCACATTCCAGGACATGGGGACTCGGACCTGAGTAGGAGCACAATGCAGGGCGTGGCGGCGTCAGACCTGAATGGGAGCACATTCCAGGGCAAGAGGAGTCGGACCTGATTCGGAAAACATTCCAGGAAATGGGGGAGTCAGATCTGAGTGGGAGCACATTCCAGGGCATGTGAAGTCGGGCCTGAGTGGGAGCACATTCCAGGACACGGGGAGTCGGACCTGAGTGGGAGCACATTCCAGGGCGTGGGGAGTCGGACCTGAGTGGGAGCACATTCCACAGCATGAGGAGTCGGACCTGAGTGGGAGCACTTTCCAGGACGTGGGGATTCAGACCTGAGTGGGAGCACGTTCCAGGGCGTGAGGTTCGGAACTGAGTGGGAACACATTCCAGGGCGAGAGGTGTCAGACCTGAATGGGAGCACATTCCAACCTGTAGGGATTCAGACATGGGTGGGAGCACATTCCAGGACATTGGGAGTCGGAACTGAATGGGATCACATTCCAAGGCATGAGGAGTCGGACCTGAGTGGGAGCACATTCCAGGGTGTGCGGATCTGGACCTGAGTGGGAGCACTTTCCGGGCATGGGGAGTCAGATCTGAGTGGGAGCACATTCCAGGCCGTGGGGAGTCGGACCTGAGTGGGAGCACATTTCAGCGTGTGGGGAGTCGGACCTCAGTGGGAGCACATTCCAGGGCATGGGGAATCGTACCTGAGTGGGAGCACATTCCAGGACATGGGGAATCGTACCTGAGTGGGAGCACATTCCAGGACATAGGAATCGGACCTGAGTAGGAGCACAATGCAGGGCGTGGGGGCATCAGACCTGAATGGGAGCACATTCCAGGGCAAGAGGAGTCGGACCTGAGTGGGAAAACATTCCAGGCCATGGGGGAGTCAGACCTGAGTGGGAGCACATTCCAGAGCATGGGGACTCGGACCTGAGTGGGAGCACATTCCAGGGCGTGGGGAGTCGGACCTGAATGGGAGCACATTCCAGGGCGTGGTAAGTCGGGCCTGAGTGGGAAAACATTCCAGTGCATGGGTGAGTCAGACCTGAGTGGGAGCACATTCCAGGGCATGTGAAGTCGGGCCTGAGTGGGAGCACATTCCAGGACACGGGGAGTCGGACCTGAGTGTGAGCACATTCCAGGGCGAGAGGAGTCGGACCTGAGTGCGAGCACGTTCGAGGACGTGGAGAGTCAGATTTGAGTGGGAGCACATTCCAGGGCATGGGGAGTCAGACTTGAGTGGGAGCACATTCCAGGACATTGGGAGCCGGACCTTAGTGGGAGCACATTCCAGGACATTGGGAGTCGGACCTGAGTGGGAGCACATTCCAGGGCATGGGGAGTCGGACCTGAGTGGGAACACATTCCAAGGCGAGAGGAGTCAGACCTGAGTGGGAGCACATTCCAACGTGTGGGGAGTCAGACCTGGGTGGGAGCACATTCCAGGGCGTGGGGAGTCGGTCATGAGTGGGAGCACATTCCAGGGCATGGGGAGTTGGACCTGAGTGGGAGAACGTTCCAGGGCATGGGGAATCAGACCTGAGTGGGAGCACATTCCAAGGCGAGAGGAGTCAGACCTGAGTGGGAGCGCTTTCCAACATGTGGGGAGTCAGACCTGGGTGGGAGCACATTTCAGGGCGTGGGGAGTCGGACATGAGTGGGAGCACATTCCAGGGCGTGTGGAGTCGGACCTGAGTGGAAGAACATTCCAGGGTGTGGGGAGTCGGGCCTGAGTGGGAGCACATTCCAGGGCATGGGTAGTCAGACCTGAGTGGGAGCACATTCCAGGGCATGGGGAGTTAGATCTGAGTGGGAGCCCATTTCAGGGCGTGGGGAGTCGGACCTGAATATGAGCACATTCCAGAGCGTGGGGGAGTCAGATCTGAGTGGGAGCACATTCCATGGCGTGAGGAGTCGGACCTGAGTGGGAGCACATTCCAGCCCATGGGGAGTCGGACCTGGGTGGGAGCACATTCCAGGGCGTGGGGAGTCGGACCTCAGTGGGAGCACATTCCAGGGCGAGAGGAGGCGGACCTGCATGGGAGAACATTCCAGCGTGTGGGGAATCAGAAACTGAGTGGGATCACATTCCAGGGCGTGGGGAGTCAGACCTGAGTGGGAGCACATTCCAGGGCGTGGGGAGTCAGACCTGAGTGGGAACACATTCCAGGGCGTGAGGAGTCGGATCTGAGTGGGAGCTCATTCCACGGCGTGAGGAATCGGACCTGAGTGGGAGCATATTCTAGGGCTTGGGGCGTCCGACCTGTGTGGGAGCACATTCCAGGGCGAGAGAAGTCGGACCTGAGTGGGAGCACATTCCAGCATGTCGGGAGTCAGACCTGAGTGGGAGCACATTCCAGGGCATGGGGAGTCGGGCCTGAGTGGGAATATATTCCAGGGCATGGGGGAGTCAGATCTGAGTGGGAGCTCATTCCAGGGCATGGGGAGTCGGACCTGAGTGGAAGAACATTCCAGGACATGGGGAATCGGACCTGAGTGGGAGCACATTCCAGGGCGTGGGAAGTCGGGCCTGGATGGGAGCACATTCCAGGGCGTGGGTAGTCAGACCTGAGTGTGAGCACATTCCAGGGCGTGGGGAGTCGGACCTGAGTGGGAGCACATTCCATGGCGTGGGAAGTCGGGCCTGAGTGGGAGCACATTCCAGGACACGGGGAGTCAGAGCTGGGTGGGAGCACATTCCAGGCCGAGGGGAGTCGGACCTGAGTGGGAGCACATTCCATGCCGTGGGGAGTCAGACCTGAGTGGAAGCACATTCCAGGGCGTGGGGAGTCAGACCTGAGTGGGAGCACATTTCAGGGCGTGGGGAGTCGGACCTGAGTGGGAGCACATTCCACGGCGTGAGGAGTCGGACCTGAGTGGGAGCACGTTCGAGTACGTGGGGTCTCAGACCTGAGTGTGAGCACATTTCAGGGCGTGGGGAGTCGGACCTGAGTGGGAGCACATTCCACAGCATGAGGAGTCGGACCTGAGTGGGAGAACTTTCCAGGACCTGGGGACTCAGACCTGAGTGGGAGCACGTTCCAGGGCGCGAGGTTCAGAACTGAGTGGGAGCACATTCCAGGGCGAGAGGTGTCAGACCTGAATGGGAGCACATTCCAACCTGTAGGGATTCAGACCTGGGTGGGAGCACATTCCAGGGCGAGGGGAGTTGCACATGAGTGGGAGCATATTCCAGGGCATGGGGGAGTCAGAACTGAGTGGGAACACATTCCAGGGCCTGGGGAGTCTGACCTGAGTGGAAGCACATTTCAGGAAGTGGTGAGTCGGACCTGAGTAGGAGCACATTCCAGGGTGTGCGGATCTGGACCTGAGTGGGAGCACATTCCGGGCATGGGGAGTCAGATCTGAGTGGGAGCACATTCCAGGCCGTGGGGAGTCGGACCTGAGTGGGTGCACATTTCAGCGCGTGGGGAGTCGGACCTGAGTGGGAGAGCATTCCAGGGCATGGGAAGTAGGACCTGAGTGGGATCACATTCCAGGACATGGGGAATCGTACCTGAGTGGGAGCACATTCCAGGACATGGGGAATCGGACCTGAGTAGGAGCACAATGCAGGGCGTGGCGGCGTCAGACCTGAATGGGAGCACATTCCAGGGCGAGAGGAGTCGGACCTGATTCGGAAAACATTCCAGGAAATGGGGGAGTCAGACCTGAGTGGGAGCACATTCCAGGGCATGTGAAGTCGGGCCTGAGTGGGAGCACATTCCAGGACACGGGGAGTCGGACCTGAGTGGGAGCACATTCCAGTGCGTGGGGAGTCGGACCTGAGTGGGAGCACATTCTAGGGCATGGGGAGTCGGACCTGAGTGGGAGCACTTTCCAGGCCATAGGGTGTCGGACCTGAGTGGGAGCACATTCCAGGGTGTGAGAAGTCGAACCTCAGTGGGAGCAGGTTCCAGCGCGTGGGGAGTCTGACCTGACTGGGAACACATTCCAGGGCGTGAAGAGTCGGACCTGAGTGGGAGCACATTCCAATGTGTGGGGAGTCAGACCTGGGTGGGAGCACATTCCAGGACGTGGGGAGTCAGACATTTCTGGGAGCACATTCCAGGACGTGAGGAGTCGGACCTGAGTGCAAGAACATTCCAGGGCGTGAGGAGTCGGACCTGAGTCGGAGCACATTCCACGGCGTGAGGAGTCGGACCTGAGTGGGAGCACATTCCAGGGCATGGGGAGTCGGACCTGAGTGGGAGCATATTCCAGGGCGTGAGGAGTCGGACCTGAGTGGGAGCACATTCCAGGGCATGGGAAGTCGGACCTGAGTGGGAGCACATTCCAGGACATGGGGAATCGTACCTGAGTGGGAGCACATTCCAGGACATAGGGAATCGGACCTGAGTAGGAGCACAATGCAGGGCGTGGGGGCGTCAGACCTGAATGGGAGCACATTCCAGGGCAAGAGGAGTCGGACCTGAGTGGGAAAACATTCCAGGCCATGGGGGAGTCAGACCTGAGTGGGAGCACATTCCAGGGCATGGGGAGTCGGACCTGAGTGTAGAGCACATTCCAGGGCGTGGGGAGTCGGACCTGAATGGGAGCAAATTCCAGGGCGTGGTAAGTCGGGCCTGAGATGGAAAACATTCCAGGGCATGGGTGAGTCAGACCTGAGTGGGAGCACATTCCAGGGCATGTGAAGTCGGGCCTGAGTGGGAACACATTCCAGGACACGGGGAGTCGGACCTGAGTGTGAGCACATTCCAGGGCATGTGAAGTCGGACCTGAGTGGGAGCACGTTCGAGGACGTGGAGAGTCAGATTTGAGTGGGAGCACATTCCAGGGCATGGGGAGTCAGACTTGAGTGGGAGCACATTCCAGGACATTGGGAGTCGGACCTGAGTGGGAGCACATTCCAGGACATTGGGAGTCGGACCTGAGTGGGAGCACATTCCAGGGCGTGGGGAGTCGGACCTGAGTGGGAGCACATTCCAGTGCGAGAGGAGTCAGACCTGAGTGGGAGCAGATTCCAATGTGTGGGGAGTCAGACCTGGGTGGGAGCACATTCCAGGGCGTGGGGAGTCAGAAATGAGTGGGAGCACATTTCAGGTCGTGGGGGTGTCAGACCTGAGTGGAAGCACATTCCAGGGCATGGGGAGTCGGACCTGAGTGGGAGCATATTCCAGGGCATGAGGAGTCGGACATGACTGGGAGCACATTCCAGGGCGTGGGGAGTCGGACCTGAGTGGGAGCACATTCCAGGGCATGGAGAGTCGGACCTGAGTGGAAGCACATTCCAGGGCGTGAGGAGTCGGACCTGAGTGGGAGCACATTCCAGGGCGAGAGGAGTCGGACCTTAGTGGGAGCTCATTCCGAGCGTGATGGGAGTTGGACCTTTCCTGAGCTGCTGGGTGGATTCGAAAAAAAGTGTGAGAATGACATTACAGGAAATCCGTGAGTTGATTGGTTCTTGAGTAGCTATTGTTAGGGCCTGTGTTTCAACCCCAGTAATTTTGAAAAACATACATTTCTAAACTAGCACAGGGATAGTAAGAATTTATAAGCTCAAGAGAGGGAGCTGATTTCTAAGTAAGATCGAAGAATTTCTACTTTCTACTAATCTCCAGTTGAAAGTTAAGTGTACAAGAGTAAGATGAAGGTAAGTTAAAGTAAGGAAAAGTAACTAAAGCTCATGTAACTAAAGTTCTTTAAAAGTTTAAGGTTAAGGCATGGCAGGACAGCTCAGCCAAGTGGAATGCCCATCCCGTGGCATGTGGGGAGTCATGAAAACTTCTCGTGACCCAGATGAGCCCATGTGCAGGAAGTGTCACCGGCTGTACAAGCTTAAGCTCCGTGTTTCAGAGCTTGAGCAGCAACTGAAGTCACTGAGGTGTATCTGTGAGGCAGGAAATTACGTGGATAGCATGTTCAGAGGGATGGTCACAATACAAGTTAGGGGCAAGCAGGCTGTGAGGGAATGGATGACCACCAGGCAGTCCAAGAGAAACAGGCAGGTAGTGCAAGAGTACCCAGAGGTCCTGCTTACTAACCAGTTTTCCATCCTGGATATTGGTGAGGACAATGGATCCTTGGAGGAGTGCAGCAAGAGCCAAGCCCATAGTATCACGGGTGACCCAGCTGTACAGGAGGGGAGGGAGAAGAGCGGAAGGGCAATACTGATGGGGATTCTTTAATTAGGGGATTGGACAGGCATTTCTGTGGCCATCAACATGACTCCAGGGTGGTTTGTTGCCTCCCTGGTGCTAGGGTCAAGGATGTCACAGAACGGCTGCCAAACATTCTTGTGGGGGAGGGCGAACAGCCAGAGGTCATGGTCCACATTGGTAGTAACGTCATAGCTAGGAAGGGAGATAAGTAGAAAATTAGCAAGCAGGACCCCTAAAGTAGTAATCTCCGGATTACTCCCAGTGCCACATGCAAGTGAGTAAAGAAATAGAATGATGACACAGATGAATGCGTGGCTGGAAAGATGTTGCAAGAGGAAGGGCTTTAGATCCCTGGGACACTGGGACTGGGTCTGGTGGAAATGGCATCTGTACAAGCTGGACAGGTTGCACCTGAACAGAGCCGGCACTGAATTCCTTGTGGGGCATTTTGCTAGTGCTGTTGGAGAGGGTTTAAACTACTAAGCAGGGGTGTGTGAACCAGGAGAGAATATTAGAAAGAAATACCAGGCTGCACAAAATGCAGGGAGAGGTAGATAGCATTAAAATAGAGAATAGTAATTTAATAGATGGAGTCAGAGTAAGGGAGCAAGAAATGGAGTCTAAATCAGGGTTACACTGCATGTATCTGAATGCATGGCATATAGTTAATAAAATTGAGGAGTTACAGGCACAGATTGCCTTGTGGGATTATGATGTTGTGGTGATAATGGAGACCTGGCTTAAGGAAGGGCAGATCTGGGTGTGAAATATCCCTGGTTACAAGGTGTTCAGAAAATATAAGAAAGGGAAAAAAAGGAGGAGGGGTGGTGTTTTTGATTAAGGAGAGTATTGCAGTACTGGAGAAAGAGGATGTGTCAGAGGATTCAAGGACAGAATCGATTTGGCTAGAACTAAGGAGTAAGAAAGGTGCAATTACATTGCTTGGTGTAATGTATAGACCACCAGCTAGTGGAAAGAGAATAGAGATACCAAGAAGTATGACTAATGGGATACTAATGGGAAACAAAGCAGCAGGTTAGCATGTGTGGGGGTGTGGGGGGGGAATGGATTCAACTTCATGGAAAATTATGAAAAAACTTAAAAGAAAGGAGAGCCCAGGAGAGCCTATTAAAGTCTCCAGATCACAAAATAGGACAGAGTGTTTGGAAAGAGCTAGGAAACTAACTTCAAGCACATCAAGTAAAGGGACAACAATGAGAAAGGGGACAGGAAATACAAGACTGAAGGTGTTGTATCTGAATGCACGCAGTATATGAAATAAGGTAAATGAGCTTGTGGCGCAGATTGAAATTGGCAGGTATGATGTGGTGGGCATCATGAAGACATGGCTACAAGGGGATCAGGACTGGGAGCTAATTATCCAAGGATATACATCCTATCGAAAAAATAGGCAGGTTGGCAGAGGGGGTGGGGTTGCTTTGTTAGTAAGAAATGAAATTAAATCGATAGCAAGAAATGACGTAGGGTCAGGTGATGTAGAATCTGTGTAGGTAGAGTTGAGGAACCGCAAAGGTAAAAAAAAACATAATGGGAGTTATGTACAGGCCTCCGAACAGTAGTCAGGATGTGGGGCACAAGATACACCAAGACATAGAAAAGGCATATAAGAAAGGCAAGGTTACAGTGATCATGGGAGGTTCAATATGCAGGTAGACTGGGAAAATCAGGTTGGTAATGGATCCCAAGAAAAGGAATTTGTAGACTGTCTACGAGATGGCTTTTTGGAGCAGCTTGTGATGGGGCCCACTAGGGAACAGGCAATTCTAGATTTAGTGATGTGTAATGAGGCAGATTTGATAAGGGAGCTTAAGGTTAAGGAACCCTTAGGAGGAAGTGACTAATATGATAGAATTCACCCTGCAATTTGAGAGGAAAAAGCTGGAATCAGATGTAATGGTATTACAGTTGAATAAAGGCAACTACAGAAGCATGAGGGAGGAGTTGGCCAGAATTGACTGGGAGATGAGCCTAGCAGGAAAGACAATGGAACAGCAATGGCAGGAGTTTCTGGGAGTAATTTGGGAGACACAGCAAAAATTTATCCCTAGGAAAAAGAAGCATATTAAAGGGAGGACGAGGCAACCATGGCTGACAAGGGAAGTCAGGGACAGCATAAAAGCTAAAGTGAAAGCATACAATGCGGCGAAGAGCAGTGGGAAATCAGGGGATTGGGAAGCCTACAAAGACCAACAGAGGACAACTAAAAAAGAAATAAGGAGGGAGAAGATTAAATATGATGGTAAACTAGCCAGTAATATAAAAGAAGATTGCAAGAGTTTTTTTTAGATATATAAAGGGTAAGAGAGAGGCAAAAGTGGACATTGGGCTGCTGGAAAATGATGCTGGAAAAGTAGTAGTGGGGAACAAAGAAATGGCGGAGGAACTGAATATGTACTTTGTGTCAGTCTTCACGGTGGAAGACACGAGTAACATCCCCAAAGTTCAAGAGAGTCAGGGGGCAGAGGTGAGTATGGTGGCCATTACCAAGGAGAAGGTGCTAGGAAAACTGAAAGGTCTGAAGGTGGATAAATCACCTGGGCCAGATGGATTACACCCCAGAGTTCTGAAGGAGATAGCTGAAGAGATAGTGGAGGCATTAGTGGTGATCTTTCAGGAATCACTCGAGTCAGGGAGAGTCCCAGAGGACTGGAAAATTGCTAATGTAACCCCCTGTTTAATAAGAGGGTGAGGCAAAAGATGGGAAATTACAGGCCGATTAGCCTGACCTCAGTCGTTGGTAAGATTTTAGAGTCCATTATTAAGAATGAGATTTCAGAATACTTGGAAGTGCATGGTAAAATCGGGCAAAGTCAGTATGGTTTCATCAAGGGGATGTCATGCCTGACAAATCTGTTAGAATTCTTTGAGGAGGTACCGAGTAGGTTAGACAAAGGAGAGACAATGGATGTTATCTACTTAGAATTCCAGAAGGCCTTTGACAAGGTGCCGCACAGGAGGCTGCTCAGTAAGATAAGAGCCCATGGTGTTAGAGGCAAGGTACTAGCATGGATATAAGATTGGCTGTCTGGCAGGAGGCAGACAGTGGGGATAAGGGGGTCCTTCTCAGAATGTCGGCCAGTGACTAGTGGAGTTCCGCAGGTTCAGTGTTGGGACCACAACTTTTCACTTTATACATTAATGATCTAGATGAAGGAACTGAGGGCATCCTGGCTAATTTTGCAGATGATACAAAGATTGGTGGAGGGACAGGTAGTATTGAGGAGGCGGGGAGGCTGCAGAAGGATTTGGACAGGTTGGGAGAATGGGCAAAGAAGTGGCAGATGGAATACAATGTGGGGAAGTGTGAGGTCATGCACTTTGGTAGGAAGAATAGAGGCATAGACTATTTTCTAAATGGGGAGAGAATTCAGAAATCTGGAGTGCAAAGGGACTTGGGAGTTCTAGTCCAGGATTCTCTTAAGGTTAACTTGCAGGTTGAGTCAGTGGTTAGGAAGGCAAATGCAATGTTGGCATTTATTTCGAGAGGACTAGAATATGAAAGCAGGGACGTGCTGCTGAGGCTTTATAAGGCTCTGGTCAGACCACATTTAGAATATTGTGAGCAATTTTGGACCCCGTATCTCAGGAAGGATGTGCTGGCTCTGGAGAGAGTCCAGAGGAGGTTCATGAGAATGATCCCAGGAATGAAGGGCTTAACATATGAGGAACACTTGAGGACTCTGGGTCTATACTTGATGGAGTTTAGAAGGATGAAGAGGGATCTGATTGAAACTTACAGAATACTGAAAGGCCTAGATAGAGTGGACGTGGGGAAGATGTTTCCATTAGTAGGAGAGACTAGGACCCAAGGGCACAGCCTCAGAGTAAAGGGAGGACCTTTTAGAACAGAGATGGGGAGAAACTTCTTTAGCCAGAAAGTGGTGAATCTATGGAATTCATTGCCACAGAAGGCTGTGGAGGCCAGGTCATTGAGTGTATTTAAGACCGAGATAGATAGGTTCTTGATTGGTATGGGGATCAAAGGTTACAGGGAGAAGATGGGAGAATGGGTTTGAGAAACTTATCAGCCATAATTGAATAGAGGAGCAGACTCAATGGGCCAAATGGTCTAATTTCTGCTCCTATGTCTTATGATCTTAGAAGCAAATCTGCAAGGAATTACAAAGCGGTGTAGAGGTCATAGCGTAGTTATAATGGGGGACTTTAATTACCCATATATAGACTGGGATAGTGGTAATGTAAGGGACAGTGCGAGACAAGCGTTCCTAGATTGTGTTCAAGAGAATTTCCTACAGCAGTATGTGTCCAGTCCAACAAGAAAGGAGTCACTGCTAGTCCTGGTTCTTGGGAATGGGGTGGGCTAAGTAGATCAAGCGACAGTGGGGGAACAGTTAAGGGACAGTGATCATTGTATCAAAAGGTTTAGGATGACTGTGGAAAATGACATTACTCAGCCAAGAGTAAAAATAATCAACTGGTGGAAAGCAGGCATTAATGGGCCAAGAACAGGGCTGGGCCAGATTGACTGGAACTAAAGGTTGATAGGAAAGACAGTGGCTGAACAACAGGCTACCTTCAAAGAGGAGATGATTTGAGCACAGTCATGATATGTTCCCTCAAAAGGGAAGGGCAGGAGAAACAAATCCAGAGCTCCCTGGATGACAAAGGAGATAGAAATTATATAAAAACAAAAAACTGCGGATGCTGGAAATCCAAAACAAAAACAGAATTACCTGGAAAAACTCTGCAGGTCTGGCAGCATCAGCGGAGAAGAAAAGAGTTGATGTTTTGAGTCCTCACGACCTTCCAATAGAACTGGGAAATTAAGTTAACGAAGAAAAATTGTGCATACAATAGGTGTCAGGTAGAAATACAATTGAGAACCAAGCTGAGTACAGAACGCTCAGAAGGGATGTGAAAAAGCAAATATGAGAACCAAAGAGGGATTATGAAAAAAGGCTGGCAGCACATAAAAGGAAATCCCAAAGTATTCTATAAGCACATCAATGGAAAAAGGGTGGTAAAAGGAGGAGTAGGGCCGATTATGGACCAAAAAGGGGATTTACACTTAGACGCAAGAGGCACGGCTGAGATATTAAATGAATACTTTGTATCTGTCTTTACCTACAAGGCAGATGCTGTCCAGGCCATGGTGACAGAGGAGGAAACTCAGCCACTAGGAGGGTTTAAAATTGATAAGGAGGAGATATTGGATAAGCTGTCCGTACTTAAAGTTGCTAAGGCACCAGGACTGGACGAGATGCATCTGAGAATATTGAAGGAAGTGAGAGTGGAAATTGCAGACGCACTGGCAAAAATCTTTCAATGTTCCCTTGATTCGAGGAGGTGCCAGAGGGCTGGAGAATTGCAAACATCATGCCCTTGTTCAAAAAAGGTTGTAAAGATCTGCCCTGCAATTACAGACCAGTCAGTTTACTTCAGTGATAGGGAAACTTCTAGAAACAATTATTAGGGAAAGAATTAATAATCAAGTGGAAAAATGTGGATTGATTCAGAAGAGTCAGCATGAATTTTATAAAGGAAAATCGTGTCTAACTAACTTGCTGGAGCTTTTGGAAGAGGCAACAGAGATGGTTGATGAAGGCAAGGCTGTTGATGTGGTGTATATGGACCTCTAAAAGGCATTCAATAGTGTGCCACACAACAGACTTGTGAGGAAAGATATAGGTCATGGAATAAAAGGGGCAGTAGCATCGTGTATGCAAAATTGGCTAATGGATAGGAAACAGAGTAATGGTTAGTTGTAATGGTTAGTGGTAACTTCTAGACTCTTCCATGAGTACAGTTGACTAAATGCACTCTTGCATCTTTGGAAATCAGATACAATACCAGGGTCTCAGACTGAACAATCCAAATTCATCTCACAGACTACGGGGAAAAATATCAAGTCAGAGCCAGGAGCTTGAGAGATGCTGGGGCCTTCAAAATAAAAATGTTAATAAAAAGACACAAAAGACAAGCCAACAGGTAAATGTAATCATGCTATTGTGAATTATATATGTTGTGAATTCCTGATTTTGGACATTAGAACTTCCAGCTATTGAGAAAAATGGCAATGAAAATGTCTTTCAGGAAGGACTTGGGTGATTCGTGGAAACGTGCTGGACACGCTGCTCAGTATGTAGTAGCAGCTATTGGGACTAATTTTCAGTTTGAGTGGAGATTAGGCATGATTGAACAATTTGCCAATGATTCCAAACTTGAAGGTATGGCAAACAGTGTGGACAAAACAAATTGGCAGCAACAGGACATAGCTAGGCTAGCAGAATGGGCAGACAGGTGGCAAATGGAATTCAATACAGAGAAGTTTGAGATGATGCATTTTGGCAGAAGGGATAGGGAGAGGCAATGTAGACTTAATGGCACTATTCTAAAGAGTGTGCAGGGACCCTATTTTGGTCCCCCTACCTTGGGTTCCATGTGCATAGATCCTTAAAGGTGATAGGAGGTATTGAGAAAGCAGTTAGCAAAGCACATGGAATCTTCAGTTTCAAAAATAGAGGTATTGAGTACAAAAGCAGGGAAGTTATGCTGAAGCTGTATAAAGCTCTGGTGAGGCCACAGTTATTGTATCACATCCAGTTCTGTTCCCCACACTTTAGAAAGGATGTGAGAATCCTTAAGAGGGCGTAGAGGAGATTTAGCAGAGTAACTCCAGGGTTGAGGGATTTTAGCTGTAAGGTTGTGTTGGAGAAGCTAGGGTTGTTCTCCTTGGAGTGAAGGAGATTGAGGGGAGATTTGATAGTGGTGGACAAGATTATGTCAGGTTTAGATGAGGTAGATAATGAAAAACTGTTTCCATTAGCTAATGGTATGAGGACTAGGGGGCAGTTTTAAGGTTTGGGGCAAAAGGTGCAAGGGGATGTGAGGAGGAACTCTCTTGTGCAGCGAGTGATAATGATCTGGAATTCGCTGTTACGAGAGCAGTGGAAGCAGAGAAGATTAATGATTTCAAAAAGAATTTGAGGGACTTGAGGGAAATAAGCTTGCAGGGCTAAGGGAATAAGGCAGGGGAATGGGACTAACTGGATTGCTCCACAGAGATCTGACATGTATTCAATGGGCCAAATGGGCTCCTTCTGTGCCTTATCAGTCGATCACTCTGCGAAATGATGGGCTGGATGGACCATCTGCCTTCCTGATGAAACCAGCAAGAGGTCTGACTGATATTTATTGTCCAGCTTCATTAAGATGCCTTTGGTGAACATCTCATGGATTTGGAGAGTAAACCTGTAGATTACTGATATGAGGGGAGGGGGAGGTGCATGGGGCAGGAAGTTCAGTGAACTCCACCGCACTGTCAAACTGTCTAACTTCCACTAAAAAAGGCGACAGGCAAAAGCCAGGGTCTGTGATGGGGAGCCTGGGTGTGACAGGAGGACTAGCAAAAGGCAGTTCCTATTTTTGGGAAGCCAGTTGGAAGATTCATACTATCCTGGCCCTGAAAATATCACTTCAAAAGTGTGTAATATTTCTGTATCCAGAACTAATTGAATAAATGCTCAAAAGGCTAATCTATATACAGGTCTTTTGCTCTGTCCAGTGGAAGGCCAAAATTACATTGGACTCTGATGTACATGGGCTAATAAGGCACTCTCTTGTTTTTGGCAGGCTTTGGGCCACCCATATGAAGGACCCTGTCAAAAAGGCGTCATCCAAGACATCAGTGAGACCAGGAGAGTAAGTGAAATGTTACCATTATCAGAGCACTCCATCCCCACAGGAAAACATGGATGAAAATCAGACCCATTGACAATCAACCTTGACACCTTTAACTTTGCAAAACCCTATCACAGTGCCGCCGACAGGGCAGCAGGTACCACAGCTGCTTATCATGAGTTTTCAGTTGTACACACTCTGCCCGTACTGAATTGACAATTGGCAAAACTGGGATCTGTGCCCTGCAGCCAGATTGTGCTTGTAGTAAGGCGGGTTGGGCTCTCTAGATTTTGCCAGTTTGCCCCTCTTCCTCAGATCTGAAAAGCAGATGCAATGAGCCTGGCCAAAAGCCAAAAGCCAAAAGGCAATAGCTCATGAATGGTCGTGTCTCACCAGTTAAAGGGAAGGTAGTTTTTACTGTCCTGCTTCTAATGTTCTGCTTCCTAGAGCATTGCAGGTAAAGTTGGCAGAGCCATGTAGAGAAAAAGATCTTTGGGAGTCAGATGTGGGGAAAGCCACCTATTTATTGACAATGCCTTTTGGAAGCTGTGCAGTCAGAGTTCCAGCAAAGGAAACTATCCATCTTCCCTTTAATTCATTCTTAGGATGTGGGTGTTGCTGGCAACACTGGCATTTATTGACCATCTCTACTTGCCCGGAGATGGGTGGGCCTTTATTTTGATATAATAATCATGTTGGTGTGGGACTGGAGTCACGTAGGCCAGACTAGGTAAGAATGGCAAGTTTTCTTTCTTAAAGAACATTGACAAACCAGTTGTGTTTTACAACAATATGATTCACTTCATGGTCACCTTTAGTGACACCTTCTTATTGTAGATTTTGTTTTGGATTGAATTCAAACTCTCAAACTGCCATGGTGGGATTTGAACTTACATTTTACCAGATTATTAGTTCAGGCCTCTGGCTAACTAGTCCAGTAACATACTCATTACGCTATGAGGCACTGCATCTTTGGAGCAGAAGACCATCCTCCTACGAAAGCAGAAGTCAAGCTGCTTGGATAAGATGGAGGAGAGCAGATGAATGGTATCCATCAGTTCAGGAACAAATAAGGAAGACAGTTGTGTTAAAATAGCCTATGCGCCTTTGCATACATTGTGGGAAGGTTGTCCAGTTTGGAAGAGATGGCCCCAGATTCTGTTGAGGGAATTGGAGTGAGAGTTGACAGGCATGTGAGTACCACCTTGCACAGATCTTCCAACAGAACATATAAACAAACTCCTTGTGATAGGTGTTTTCCTTTTGGCTGGCTGAATGGTGAAGTAAAGAGGGCCCCATCATTTTTAGACTCTGGCCTTACTTAAATTTGGAGATGTGCACCAAACATGCACCAAGAGGCTTGGATATCAGGCTGGGACTACCATTAGCAAGGCAATGAGAAAGGTTAGATGTGCATTGTGGCAGTGAGTGGTGGTGGGGGGGGGGGGGGTGGTGGTCATGATCACAGAGCCCCTGAATTGTTATGGTGTAGAAGGAGGCCATTTGGCCCATCAGATCTGCACCAGCTCCCTGAGCATTTTAACTCTGCATTGAACTTCATCTGCCACCTATCTGCCAGCTCCACCAATGTGTCAATGTCTCTTTGAAGTTCTACACCATCCTCCTCGTAGTTTACAATTCTCCCAAGTTTCTCAAACTTTGAAATTGTCCCCTGCACAGCAAGATCTAGATCATTTATATATATATCAGGAAGAGCAAAGATCCCAATACCGACCCCTAGGGAACTCCACTACAAACTTCTTCCAGCCCGGAAAATATCCATTAACCATTAGTCTGTTTCCTGTCCCTCAATTTTGTATCCACATTGCTACGGTCCCTTTTATTCCATGACCTATAACTTTCCTCAAATCTGTTGTGTGGCACTGAATTGAACGACTTTTGGAAGTCCATATACACCACATCAATGGTCTTGCCCTCATCAACCACATCTGTTGCCTTTTCCAAAAACTCCAGCAAGTTAGTTAGACCCGATTTTCCTTTAACAAATCCATGTTGACTCTTCCGAATCAATCCACATTTTTCCACCTGATTATTAATTCTATCTCAAATAATTGTTTCTAGTAGTTTCCCCACCACCTAAGTTAAATTGACTGATTTGTAATTGAAGGGCAGATCTTTACAACCTTTTTTGAACAAGAGCATAATGTTTGTAATTCTCCAGTCCTCCAGCATCTCCCCTAAATCCAGGGAACATTGAAAGATTTTTGCCAGTGCCTCTGCAATTTCCACTGTCATTTCCTTCAATATTCTTGGATGTATCTTATCAAGTCCCAGTGCCTTAAAAACTTATCCAATATCTCCTCCTTATCAATTTTAAACCCTTCTAGTGACTGAGTTTCCTCCTCTGTCACCATGGCCTGGGCAGCATCTGCCTCGTAGGTAAAGACAGATGCAAAGTATTCATTTAACACCTCAGCCGTGTCTCTTGCCCCTATGTATAAATCCCTTTTTTGGTCCATAATCGGCCCTACTCCTCCTTTTACCACCCTTTTTCCATTGATGTGCTTATAGAATACTTCGGGATTTCCTTTTGTGCTGCCAGTCTTTTTTCATAATCCCTCTTTGGTTCTCATATTTGCTTTTTCACATCCCTTCTATACTCACCTTGGTTCTCAGTTGTATTTGCTACCTGACACCTGTCGTAAGCACACTTTTTCTTCTTTATCTTAATTTCTATCTCCTTTGTCATCCAGGGAGTTCTGGATTTGTTTGTCCTACCCTTCCCCTTTGATGTCAGTGACATCAGTAATTTTATCTCTCAAGAATGCACATACAAGTGTAATATATGCAATATAATATGCATTATATTTTAACAGGCCCTGGACATTAACAATCTCCTCTAACTTGGACAGGCTGGGAGAGCAACTGCACAATGTCTTCACTCAGCTCTTTGACTTCCTAGGCAGCCTCTCAACGGGCACCTGAGGGGGCTACTCCTGGGTGCTACATACTCCATGGAAGGGCCCCCCAACCAGCAATGGGTGCCCATGCATCAAGGTGGCACTTCTGGAATAGTACCCCCAGGCCAGTGATCACTGGGGCCTGCCTGCCTACCTGGCCCCAGCTTACTTACACATCTTTGAGGTGAAGCGGCCATTGAGGCAGCCTCTCCTCCAAGCTACAGCTTCAGCAATGGCCACCACTAGCAGTGGTGCCACCGAGGCTACTGAGCTGCTAGCCCCCTGATTGGGCTAGCAGTTCTAGGGGTGGGGGGAATGCGGGCTATCACCCTCAATTGGATGTTGGCCCAGGAAACGGGCTGTTAATTGGCTGCTGCTGGCAAAAAGCCTCCGCAGGGTCCCACCACCAACTAGGGTCAGCTCCCACGTTCAGCCCTGGAGGTGGGGCTTCTTCAGGAATGATAAAATTAGTCCTGCTTGGCAGACTTCCCAAGAGACAGCAGACCTTTCCAATGCAGACAAAATGTCGGTGGGGTGGAAGTGGCCCTTAATTGGGCTCTTAAATGATTCAATTGGCCTCCTGGCAGGCAGCCGTGCCTACTACTGAGGTTCCTGCCGCTGGCAACATGCCATGGTAGCGGGGAGACATCACGCTCCCCTCCCATCGCCTTCCTCTGCAATATTGCCAACCTTCCCACTTCCCGGCTCATCACCCAAGGGCTGGAAAAATTCGGCCCAACACTCCTGTACCCTCCTAACACCCTCAACGCACCTGTACAACAGAAGGTTAACAGGCTCAGAAGACCCTGGCATTTGCTCAGTTGTTCAAATCTGCAGCTGGGACAAACTTCATGGCTGTTTTCGAAGAACTAGCACAGAGATGATGGGCTTAATGGCCTCCTTCTCTGCTGTATGATTCCTACCATTCTAAGTAACACTTTTACAATCACAATGCCAAAGAGCCTTTCACAGTACAGAGCCTACTGTAATGAAACAAATTTAAAATTAAATAACTTTAAGCAGCAGCTAGATAATTATATTCAAAAGCTTCATTCAGCTATACCTGAGAACATCTTAGGGTCCTTTTAAATAACATTTGAATCGGCCAACTACTAACAGCATTCTACACAGGAGCAGGATGTTATGTTTGTAAGGTTGGCAAATTGTATTATAATGTTAATGGTCATGCAACTGTGATTCCCATTTGTTGATAAGGCCTGTTACAGATGATACCTCCTGCTGCCAGGAATTCTGCCTCCCCCTCTGCCCCTCACCCCATCCCTTTGAAAATCAGGTAAATTCTGCAATCACGCAAACTGAGCCAAATGAACTGACAGACCATTTTCTGCCTTCTACCATCTCATATTCAAGCACAGTGGTAAGCAGATCAAGATCATAATTAATGTTAAAAACAAAAAAAACTGAGGATGCTGGAAATCCAAAACAAAAACAGAATCACCTGGAAAAACCCAGCAGGTCTGGCAGCATCGGCGGAGAAGAAAAGAGTTGACGTTTCGAGTCCTCATGACCCTTCGACAGAACTTGATTTCGAGTCCAAGAAAGAGTTGAAATATAAGCTGGTTTAAGGTGTGTGTGTGGGGGGCAGAGAGATACACACACACACCTTAAACCAGCTTATATTTCAACTCTTTCTTGGACTCGAAATCAAGTTCTGTCGAAGGGTCATGAGGACTCGAAACGTCAACTCTTTTCTTCTCCGCCGATGCTGCCAGACCTGCTGGGTTTTTCCAGGTGATTCTGTTTTTGTCATAATTAATGTTGTTATGCAAGCAAACATGACAGCCAAACTGCATGGAGCATGGTCTCACAAATATCAAATAGCTAATTTGCTCTGATGATCTTGGCTGAAGTGTGAATGTTGGCCAAGACACTAGAAGAACCCCCACACTCTTCTTCAAATGGTGACATGAGGTCTTTTATATACCCCTGAATTGGCATACGGAGCCTCAGTTTAACATCTCATTGGAAATACAGCATCTCCAACAATGCAGATTTCACTTAGTGTCAGAATGGGTTATGTGCATTAGTCATGTTGTTGGAATTGAATCCACAACTTTCTGACTCAGAGATACAAGTGTTATCACTGAGTCGATATTGTCATATTTTACAGAAAAACGGACCATGTTGGCCAAATCCAATTGGATGCATGTCTGGAGGTTTGATCATGGGACACTCAACCACATGACACTCAGTCAACGCAGTTTGCAAACGCTGTAACTCCTGATACCAACTGGCCAGAAGCCAGTTGTGCATGTGCATTCGGCCTGTACTGTGGCTGCAGCTGCATGTGAGGTTTATTCCACCAAGATAGTGGGTGCGTATTGTTTTGGTGCCAGGCCAGTTTAACACTGCAACTTTAGCCACACAAATGGAATCAATATTAGGTTATAACCATTTTTTTCTTCTGATTTGGGTATTCTGGTTGAAAATTGGTTCTCTTCACCTTAACAACACAACTACATGACCATGATATCTCTGAAATTTACTGAGTAGTTCAAGTATTGCTGAGAAAAGATGTTTTGTCAAAGCTTTTCATCTTGCACTCATCAGGACAATCGCAAGAACACCAATATCAGGGGAAGCAACAACTTTATGCTGAATGAGAAGAGGGTGCTGATTGGTTAGCAAGTGGACTTTGATTGGTAGAGGTGTAGTTAAAAGCTTGCCATTTTGGTCCCGAGTTCTAGATCTTGAAAATGAGAGTGAAAGAATGCTAATTGCTTTTAGCACTTTCCAAACACTGACCTAGTGCATAGAGACATCTCAATGTCAAATGGTTCATTTGGCTAACTCTGGATTATGCAAACCTTCATAAAGTCAGTGAAAAATTTGGAAGGGCAACGAGCAGGGAGTTCCTACACAGCCTAGCTAGCTCAACTGACAGATACTGGGACTCATAATCCCAGGGTCATGGACACAAGGGAAATTTTATCTTTCAAAAGTTTTATTCAAAACACGATTTTTATTGATTTTTACCAACTCTCATGAAAAGATTAGAAATTGAAAATCTGAGGCGGAGTTGAGATTCCTCTGTGCTAGTACCAGCCCCGAGTTCAATCTAGATTTGTTCCAAGATTTGTTTGTTATTGATTTTTAATCAATTTCTAATGTCATTGTTTATTTTTAAATGTAGTTCCACTGCACTCTTATTTCTCCCCCATTTACTTTTTATTTTATCTTTAAAGCATTAGAGAACCAAGTCCCTAATCCATCCAGGCAAGATGTTGCTGACTATGATGTCAGTGACTGCACCTGCACATGTGCAGAAAATGCTCCCCCTGGTGTGCAGTGTTAATAGTTATCACTGTTTGCAAATGTTAGCGCGTCATAATCATCGAAGCCCCGGTAGTTGAGTGTCAACAGTGTCCCGCGGGAGCTCTTTGGCACTGTAACTTTGGAATTACTCCTGGATGTCCAGCCACTAGGAAATTCCAGCAGGGTAGGAATAGCTGATTGGCTGAGAACAAAGATAGGCAGTGATTCGATTACTGGGAAATGGCCAGGATGTCATGCAACACAAACTGAAAGTTTGAGCATAATGACACAAACCACACATACAAAAATACTTTTTTCCCAGGCCGCCATTAACTCCCACAACACATTTTGTAAAAAAAACTGACATTCCTCCCCAAGTTAAAGATGATTGGAGTGAAATTGTAAAAAGGTAGAAGACAGGTAGGTATTTAGCTACTTTTTTTTTAGGACTGGCTACATGCGACATAGAGACATAGAGACATAGAGACAATGAGTGATTAGCAATAAAATTCTGGTTCTACCAACTCTTTGATGAGTCGGTTTATTTCATTGGCGAAGATTCTACTGGTAATTTGAATCTATCAGAGGAAATTACCTCATCGTAACATCAGGTTATCCTTAAAACATTTGAGAGGCAACCTCCTTCACACCCCCTTGGAAGATATGCTGTCACAGCAGTTGATACAGCTTGGGGATGTCTATCAATGTCAGACATGGACATAATCCCAGTAAAGCAGGTTAGTGCACATTCTATTGTCTAATATATATGTGCTGGAACCATATCTTGTTGAATATTTAGTTTCAATGTTTTTTTCTCAAGTTTTTGTGCATGTGAAATCTGGTGTTTTTAGACTATTGGTACATATCAGTATTTAGTTATTTCAATTTTTGTTAACTTTCTCCACTTCTCTTGAAGATTTTGGGGTGAGGTTCCATCGACTTTGGATACCTTCTGGAACCTCACCAAGAAGCCATTGATCATGTCAAGGGCTGTCGGTGACCCATTAACCCTTTGTCAACATACATGATCATTCTTAAAGAATTACTGGATAACATTCAGGCTCTACTGATTTTTCACCTCTTTAAGGTTGACCTCTGTCGAGAACATTGTACTAATTACTTGTTGAGTTCGTGATCTCCTGCCTTGCATGGTATGATGCTACACCAGGCAGTGCATATGACCACTGGGCATCATGGCTGGCTGGTCAAGTGTGGTTTCCATAGAGAGATGCAATTTCTGGTATTAGCCTCTGAATTTGATCACTTTCTCCCTGCAGAAAGCATCAGTTGTTCCAGCTATGTTAGATCACCTCTTTGAATGACCTTATGTACATAATGTTGGCAAAGCCAATGGCCATGATTTTCCAGCCCCATTGTGGGCGGGACCTGCCGTGGGCGAGGCAGTACCCCGGCAGTGGGACCGGAAGATTGCGGCAGTGAGCAGGTGCAAAAAATCCCGCCCAATATATACGAATATACAAATTAGGAGCAGGAGTAGGCCAATCGGCTCCTCAAACCTGCTCTGCCATTCATGGCTGATCTGATTGTAATCTCCTGCCTACCGCTGATAATCTTTCACCCTCTTGTTTATCAAGAATCCATCTACCTTCACCTTAAAAATATTCAAAGACTCTGCTTCCACCACCCCGTGAAGAAGGGAATTCCAAAGACTCACTACCCTCCGAGGGAAAAAATTTCTCCTCAACTCTGTCTTAAATGAGTGACCCCTTATTTTTGATCAGTGACCCCTAGTTCTCAATTTTCCCACAAGAGGAAACATCTTCTCCACATCCGCCCTGTAAAGACCTCTCAGGATCTTACAGGTTTCAATCAAGTTGCCTCTTACTCTTCTAAACTCCAGTGGATAGAAGCCTAGCCTGTCTAACCTATCGTCATAAGACAACCCGCCCGTTCCAGGTATTAGTCCAGTAAACCTGTATATATACCTTGAAAATTTACCAGGAAATGTTTATTATCATTTATCTCATTGTGTTAAATATAGATGTATATCAGTGTATCAGGTTAGTTATGAAAAAGGTGGAGCTTCCCACATGAAACTTGTCTTATAGGTATCACAGGTGTCAGTGTTAACACTCATGCCTCTGAAGGCCATGTGTTCAGGCTACACTCCAAAGGTTGGAGCACATAGTCTAGGCTGACACTCGCAGCGCAGCGCTGACAAGTACCATCCTTCAGGTGACAGCTTCAACCAAGGGCATGGCATCATTTAAAGAAGAGCAGGAGAGTTCTCTCTGTGTTCTGGCCAAGATTCATCCCTCAACAAAACAGTTTAATTGTTCACTTGTCCCTTTGCTGTTTGTGGAGTCTAGCTGCTGCCTGACACCTGTTACAAAACTGCTTCATTGGCTGTGAACATCTCAGGACATCCTGTGACCATGAAAGATACTATATTAATGCAAATTATTTACTTAATTCTTCTGATAGATTAAGTTTAAACACCAGTCAGATGGTGATACTGAAGCTTGTACAGCTCTTTGTCTTTGTACTTTGTTAGTTAAGACCAGCATTACCTTACAGCATAGAAAAAGGCCATTCAGCCCATCAATTCCATGCTGGCTCCCTACAAGAGAAATTTAGCTAGTCTCACACCTCTGCCCTTTCCCCATAACCCTGCAGATTATTTCCCTTCAGATGCTTATCCAATACCCTTTTAAAAGCCATGATTGAATCTGCCCCCATGACACTCTCAGGCAGTGTATTCCAGATCCTAACTATTAACATATATCAAGGAAAGCATTGGCCCCAGCACTGACCCCTGGGGAACCCCACTGTATACCTTCCTTCAGTTCAGAAAACAGCTCTTCATCACTTTTCTCTTTTTTCTGTCACTTAATCAATTTCATATCCTTGCTGCCGTTATTTACCACACAGTTCCTGCTCCCTTTTATTCCATGGACTTTAACTTTATTGACAAGCCTATTATATGACATTTATGGCATTTATCAAATGCCTTTTGGAAGTCCTTATGCATCACATCAACCACATTTTCCTCATTAACTCTTTATGTTTCCTGATTTTTAAAAACACAATCAAATTAGATAAGCACAATTTGCCTTTAGCCTATCCATGCTTGTTTTCCTTAATTAATCCACACTTAAAAGTGACTAATTTTGTCCTGCATCATCACTTCCAAAAACTTTCTCACCACTGAGGTTAAAGTGACTGGCCTGTAGCTGCTGGGTTTACCCTTACACCTTTTTTGAAGAAGGGTTCACTCCTTATCTCGATTTTGCTGGTTGCATTCAGGAAAAAGGCTACTATCCCTCGGATGCATGGCAAATCAGTTCCTGGACTCATTTGTGCATTTCTCTTTTAACAGAAATTTGATATACGTTTGAGGATATGGACTCATGGTGGGACTTGGTGATTAATTATTTTAATGCATTAGAAAAGTTTTCAATACATATGTTAATTAGTGTTAAGCCTGGTAATTTTCTTTATATGGGTATTATTCATTTATATGTAATTTTTTAATGAACGATCAATGTACCTGAAATTAATTTCATATGAACAATAAAGTGAAATTCATTTAAACGGAATTGAATGTAAAATACTCAATTCTCTAGTCCTCTGGCAGAACCCCCTGTATCTAAGGAGGATTATGGCCTATAACTGTGCAATTTCCACCCAAGCTTCCCTCAACTTCCTTGGATGCACCTCATCCAGTTCCAGATTACTTGTCACCTTTATTCACATCCATCCTTTCTAGTACCTCATCTATATCAGTTTCTAGCCCAGCCAGTATCTCACCTACCTCCTCTTTCACTATGACTTTGGCAGCATCTTCTTCCTTAGAAAAGACAGAAATTAATTATTCATTTAGTACCTCAGTCTCCATGTGCAGGTCTCATTTTTGGTCACTAATCAGCCCGACCATTTCTTGTGCTACTATTTTACTGTTTATGTGTCTATCGAAAACTATTGGACCTGCTTTTCTGTTAATAGTCAATCTCTTCACATCCTCTTTCTTTGCCTCTTTTGTTTCTTTTTTCCCTTCCTCTCTGAACTGTTTATAAATTCAGTCTGGTTCTCAATTGAATTATCGACCAGGCATCTTTCAAATGCCCCTTTTCTCAGCTTCATCTTACTCTCTATCTCATTGGTTTTACATTAAACTAAATGAAACATTTTATTAATTTACACAGGTTAAAATATATATACACATGGCTACAAATTACTATTTTCATAACTTTTAACAAATTCCCAAACTAATCTCCATTAAGACAACAGCAACCCATAGACTTAACCAGACACCAGGCAAAGCATTTCCACCTTAGAAATTCAAAATGAGTTTCTTTTCAATTTGGTTCCTGTGGAGACAGTTGGAGGTTTACAGCTGCTGTTGATCTCACATTGCCCCTGCCCTACACACACAACACTGCTGAAGTTATACCTAGCACCACTCAGTGAATGTAAATTCTCATTGTATCACCAACCTCTGAACTAAAGCTCTCTAACAATAAAACCCCTTTCATAGTACCAATTTTATTAGTAACATAAACATATGGCTTGGTATCTGCTAGATAGGTGTCAATTTTCACCCCACTTCTTGAATGCTCTATTCAAAAAACGGAAATGCGCTCTACCTCTCTGTTTACTTCTCAAAACTAGAACAGATCAAAGCACCCAGCCTAGCTGGCTTTAATCCAATTAAGACACACCCACAGACTAAACCTCTATTTTAGAAAAAAATATTTTCCAACAATATTCTGTACATTAATAGCTTCATGACATAAGGGATCTATTCAAGTTTGGTAATCATTTAATAAGATACACTTTATAACACTCAATGATGCACACTACTTTTTGTATATCTACACAAATACACACACACACACATACACACAAGTATGTTTTTCCATAGTGAAGTATTTCCTTTCTACAATAGTTCATAGACAGGAATCAAATGCAATTTAATGTTCAAATCCATTCTCATTGATTTGACTGAGCAAAATAACAGGTCCATACAGTGATCGTTTAAGGTGATGGTGGCATAGTGGCATAGTAGTAATGTTACTGGACTAGTAATCCAAGGGTCCAGGTTAATGTTCTAGGGATAAGGGTTCAAATCTCACCACAGCAACTGGCGGAATTTAAATTCAATTAATAATCTAGAATTGTAAAGCTAGTTTCAGTAATGGTGATCATGAACAAGTTATCATAAAAACCCATCTTGTTCACTAATGTCCTTTAAGCAAGGACATTTGCTGTCCTTACCTGGCCTGGCCCACATGTGACTCCAGACCCAGGGCAATGTGGTTCATTCATAACTGCCCTCTGAAATGGTGTGGCAAGCCACTCAGCTCAAGGGCAATTAGGGATGGGCAACAAATGCTGGCCTTGCCAGCGGTGCCTGTATCCCATGAAAGAAAAAAAAAATAAGATGGCACCATGTTTCAACAGATTAAGAAGATTGAAGCAGTGATTTAGTATTGCCAAGCTTGACTTTTGAAAGCCTACAATTCTTAAAGGAAATAAAAACTGAGGGAGGTAAGAAATTTTGCAGATGTCCTGGGAAAGAATAAGTAACACTAGAAGACAGTATGAATAGTTTTGATTTCAATGAAGTGAAGATGCAGGGAGGACAATGAATCTTAACTTAGGAGGGACTATGAGAGTAAGCCCAAAGGAGCAATGGCTACAGTAGAATCACTAAGTTACAGCAGTAATAGGTAGTGCCTGTGAACACAAAAACACGAATAAATTGATCAATAAGTGTTAAACAGGAATCACAGCAATTATTTTCTTGACCTTGTGAAAACTGCTCAACATCACTCCAGTCACATGCTTTGTTTCCATAAGGGTTTCCAAATGTTCGAGAACAGTAGCATATTTTGCTACAAGCATATTATATCACACAGGGAAAAGACTTAGTTTGCTGATATTTGTAGACAGTGCAACATCAGTAGTAGTAATGATATGAGATGGATCAGGCTATAATCCTTCTAGTGAAACCAGAAAAACCAAGGAAACATAGCTTACTGCCTCTAAACTGACATTTGCTAATATTGAGTCTGAGCCCTGTATCAGTAATATGAAACAATGTAACAAATAAGTTTTCCTCATCTTCAGATGATGATTGTCCATAGACAATTATGTTGTCCAGGTAACAGTGTGCGCCTTGTGAACCATATAATATTATTGTCATTTTTTTTGAAAGGCTGCAGGTGCAGAACTAAGACTATAGTATGCACAACAGAATCGACACAATTCTTCATGACTAATGAAAGCAATTAGCTCTCCATTCTCCTCATGGAATACAACTTGGTGCTGCACAATTTTCAAATTGTGTTGAGTACATCATAAAACCCCTTAACTCAGAAAGAATATCTTCAATAAGAGATAGTGGATGACTATCAACCATAATAGCCTTATTAAGTTCATGAAGGTCAACACATGCACGGATACCACCTGTTCTATTCTGCATCACAACTATAGGGGAAGCCCATTCGATGCCTCAGTTCTCTCAATTATGCCATTGTTTTCCAGAACCTTTGGCTCCTTGGAAACTGCATCCTTGACTGACAAAGGCAAGCTCTTCCGCCTCTGTTTCACTGGTTTTATCCCTATGCATTTCAGCTTCCTGCATGAACTCCAAGGCTCACCAAATTCAATTTTATTGACTGTCTCCTGCTGTTTACTGTCTGAGTGCATAATCAGAGGACAAAAGCATGATGCAAGTTGGTGGTGTAGATGGAACCAACTTGTCTTCAAAAATTGAAAGAAAGGACTTGCACTTTTCACATCATCAGGAACTCCCAAAGCACTTCACAGCCAGTGAATTATTCTTCAAGTGCAGTCACTGTTATTATGTAGGCAAATTCAGGGCCCAATTGCACACAGCAAGGTCTCACATATAGCAAAAGAAATGAATGACTAGTCACTCTGTTTTGGTTGAGGAAGAAATGTTGGCCAGCACAATAGTAGTGCCACCTGCTCTTTGTCAAATTACCATGGGATATTTTATATTCACCTGAATAGGTTAACGAGGGTTGAGTTTAACATCTCATCTAAAAGACAGCACCTCTCACAATGTAGTACTTCCTCAGTACTGTACTGAAGTTTCATGTGGCTAGGTCTTGGAGTACACATTGGACCCACAGCCACCTGATTCAAAGAGACTGAGTGAACAGTGCAAAGCTTAGAGTCATAAAATAACTGCAAGGTAATTCTTAAAGGGCATGTATCACAGTTTACAGCGTAACAGCTAATTTGCACAATTTTATTAACGTAGATCACAGGAAGACAGCCTAAGTGAATCCGCAGTAGGTAGTCCTGAAATTCTTGAAATGACACCAACTAAAATCCTCAGACAGGATAAACATCGCAGAGGATGCATATGCCAGTAAATCCATGAAAGCGTAACTTTGATACCACCAGATGATTGCAAGGCAGTCATTTTTCACTGATTTCATATTTGTTACTGTAATTTTGGGTATAGTCACTTTATTCACTGGAGGTGTAAAGGGACAGTATATCTTAGCAGAATGTTCACATTTCTCACATAATTAGTATTTATATTCTTAGTTTGAAACAGTGCTAGATGAATTGTAAATTGACAGAAGAAAAACTGGCAAAATTGTCACCACTTTTGTGTTTATTTTATAATTAACAATTTTGCACTAATTTTTCTACACAGTAAAAGTATAGTATAAAGTTTTTAATACAAATAACATCATTCTGATTTACATCTTCCTCAAAGCTACCTTAAGCCTCAGTAATGACCTCTTTGATCTCTTGGTCAGTCAGTTACATACATTCAAAGGACAACTTGATCTCAAGATATAATCATTCATGAATATAACATTTCCATTGGCATTGGTCCTCAGTCATTTAATCTAACATTCCCACAAGTTTTCGGATACACAGTTTCCTCAAAGAGCATTACAAAAAGACCAGCAGTCACACTAATTTGCTGTTTGTTGCCTAAAGTAATATCAAATGGCTGTGATTTTCAATGTTGGGGCAAAGTGTGCCTTGGTGCAGTTACATTGGCTATGTGAAGGTCAATTAGTAATGCAAGATTTATTAAATGCTCCAGGCTTCTGTACTGAGGCGCTGAAGTAACCTTCACAGTTCCTTCCAGCAGATGATTTTTTCCCATTAAAAGCCAGTATTTTTGGTCCATCGGGAAAATAATGGACAGTTCTTTCGAATTAGGGAACATCCTCATTATGACTCTGCTTGCACAGAAAATTGTCCAATAGCTCTGCGTCACTCCATACCATGGGTATAACCTGACGTTTGCAGTATACACACAAACATGCATCCTTTAACTACCTGGATGTCAAAAAATAGCTCCATTTTTCACTTTGTCCCTCAGTCCCACCCACTGCAGATTTTCATCCTTGGAACAGCAGCAGGTCAGAATTGGAATAGCAGAGAGTCGAGGGGAAGGAATCAAAAAGTAGCAGTGGGAATAAAGGCAGGGGAAACTGAGGACTCATGGAGTTTGATGTGGCAGTGCAGAAGTTAAAAGTGCAAGTAAAAACTGAGAGGTTAAAGGTGGCAGTGAGGATTGTGTTTGCTGATCTTGATGCATGTAGTTGGCATACAAACTTTTGGAGGTGATAGATTTAATGACTGAGAACCAGGCAATGGAAACATTTTATGTACTTTGTATTCATGAAAAATTATTTCCTGAAATCAAGTTGCCCCATGGACATGTAATAATGACAGCCTAAGGGATCCAAGAGGTCATTACTGAGCTAAAGCTAATCTTGAGGAAGACGTAAATAAAGCTGATGTCATTTATCAAAAAAAACTTATCGTGTACTTTATGATGTAAAACAAACCAATAACAACAACTTATATTTATATAGCACCTTTAACATAATAAAATGTCCTTAACATTATAAAACATAACATGACACCGAGATATATATGGGTTTAGATGAACAAATGCTTAGTCAAAGAGGATGATTTTTAAGGAGTGTCTTAAAGGAATAGAATGAGGTAGAGAGGCAGAGAGGTGTAGGAAGGGAATTCTAGAGCTAAGGGTCTTGGCAACTGAGAGCACAGCCACCAGTGTGGAGCAATTAAAATTGGGGATGCTCAAGAGGCCAGAATTAGATCAGCACAGATATCTTGGTGGGTTGTGGAGCTAAAGGAAATTACAGAGATGGGGATGGGTGAGGTTATGAAGGGATTTGCAAAACAAGGTTGAGAATTTTAAAATCAAGATGTGGCTTGGTTGGGAGCCAATGTAGGTCAGCACTGAAAGGGACTTGCTGCAAGTAAGGACACAGGTAGCAGAGGTTTGGATGATCTCAAGTTTATAGGTGGTAGAATGTGGGAGGCCAGCCAGCAGTATTTTGAAGTTATTAAATCTGGAGGTAACAAAGACAGGAATGAAGGTTTCAGCAGCACTTGAGGCAGGGGCAATATCAGGCAATTTATGGAGATGGAAATAGGCTGTCTTCTTAATGCCATGGCTTTATGGTCAGAAGCTCATCTCAGGGCCAAACATGATACCAAAGTTATGAGCAACCTGGTGAAACATTACTAACTATAGCATTAACACAGACTACTTCCAGTGATGTTTTTGCTTTGAGGAAAAAGCGATGCAGTAAAGTAGATCTTCATCTTCTGATGAAGAGTCATACGGACTCGAAACGTTAACTCTGCCTTCCTTTCCACAGACGCTGTCAGACCGGCTGAGTTTTTCTAGCAATATTTGTTTTTGTTTCAGATTTCCAGCATCCGCAGTATTTTGCTTTATCTTCATCTTTATTGGGTAAAACCTGGTTTCTAAATATAGATCACTAGAGCTGACTACAGAAAGAAACATTTGGTGTATCTTAATAGAGTCCGCTGCTTCAGGCAGATTCTGTAAGGGGCCAGTGAACCTGAGTTTGCTTGCTGCATGTAGACGATAAAAATGAAAATCTACCCCAGTGAATGGAATCTGGGTAACTTGTCATTAGTAGCAAATTAGATACATTTGGGGGGGAGGGTTTACTGTTACTTTCTCCCTTTATTTTGCATTTTTATTTCTTTGCCTTGTGTTTCTTAAGTTTCCTTCTTGACCACATAATTCAAGGCTGTTTGTTCATATTTCTTGTGTAAGTCCATTGTTCAAAATCAGGACTCGCCACACTTATACTGTAACATATCCTTTCCCAAGACTTGAACAATTGCTTTAACTTGGGGCTGGAGCAATTGAAAGGTGCCCGTGGCGATGCCAATGTGAAGACTGAGTGACTTTAACTCATGGGCCTTATTATCATGTTCCATGATAGACTCTCAACCAAATTCATCAGAAATAGCTTGCTGGCCAGTGGATGGAAGGCAGGAGAACACCGTCAAGGGCACAAGGGAATGGTCCCTGACACTAAGCAACAGGGTGGGGGTCAGAGAGTAATATCCCGGGATCAGGGGAGAGGACCCTGGGGAGGCTAAACATGCACATGGAAAGGCACATAGCCTTGTGAAATGGATTGGAATCAGAGAGCAGGGATACAAGATTCATTCTTTGATTGTTATGAGGAGCAGGATTTTACAAGCCCCACTGGCAGGTTTACAGGGAGATGGGCCCATAAGATTCGCCAGGTGGCCTTCCTACCCTGTACATATCTGTCCCTGACCTGTCTGAAATTTTACGGGCAGTGGGTGAGGCCGAGGGTGACCAATTGCGGCCCTTAAGTGTGTTAATTTTGAGGCAGGAAAGGGTTGTGTGGGGATGGGTGGGGGCCTCCTTCACGAGTCCCCTTTTACACTCGGGCAACCCCCTCCCCCCCAACAGGTCTTCCCCTCTCCCTCCCCAGGTGCTCCCTCCCCCCCACCAGGCTTGTTCACACAACTCCCAACCTCCCCTCACCATCTCCACCCAGGGGCCTCCCTTCTAGTCCCCGCCATGAGACCCCCCTGCATTTATCAGATCCTAGGTTCCCAGCACTGAGAATCTGGGGACTGCCTGTAGTCCCAGTAGTGGCCGCAGATCCCGGTGGCATTGCTAGGACTACAGAGCTGCCAACCAATCAGATTGCCTGCAGCTCTCTAAGGCGGGGCTTCCTCCTGAGTGAGCCTTCAGCCAATTAACAAAATAATTGTGGGGCTGCCAACATCAGTGGGGATATGCAGTCCCACTGATCTTTTTGGTGGTGGGCTGGGAAACTCCGCCATCTGAAAAATCCTGGCAACAAGCAGGATTCCCCAGGAATCTGTACTGAGGCCAGATTTTCACTATATGTATATTAGTGACTTGAATGAAGAAATAGAGTTTACATCCCATGTTAGTATATGGCACTAAGTTGTAGTGGTGCAGTGAATTTTGTGCATGGAAAGGGGAAGTTACAAAGGAGCAAAACAGATCAAATACGTGGCCAAAACTATAGCAGATGGAGTTCAATGTGGGGAGGTGTGAAGTCATCCACCTTGGATCCAAGAAAGATAAATTGGAATATTTTCCTGATAGTGAGAGACCAGGAGCTTCAGAGCAACAAAGGGGTTTAAGTAAATGCCAATGCTTAGGCACAAAAATGCAAAATATGAAAGAGATTGGAATACAAAGAGGAGGAAGTTATGATTTCCATTCACAAATACTTGGTCAGACCCCACCTCAAGCATTGTGTTTAGTTTTGGACACTGCACTTCACAAAAGACAGACTGGCCTTAGGCGGGTTACAGGGCAGATTCACCAGAATGAGACCAGTCTTGAAAGGGGAAAAATAATGAGGACATGTTGCATAAATTTGGTTCATATTCCTTTAAGTTTAGAAGTGTTAGAGATTATCTAATTGAGATACTTAAACTGATTAAGGGATTTGATAGAGCAGACAGAAAGAAATTACTTCTTCTGGTGGGGGAATACAAAAGAAGGGAACATGATCTTCAAACTAGAGTGAGATCAGTTAGGAGTGAAATAAGGAAACTCTATTTCACACAAAGGACCATGTTTTCTGCTAGTGATGATGGCTTGTCAATGCTCACCTCCATTACCCCTTTGAAACCAACAGCAACTCCTGGAGTCAGTATGTGTGCAGTTAAACATGAAAATCCAGAAGTTGCTGTCACAGGCCAATTGTTTGAGGTTACAAGCTCCAAGCCAGCAATGGCAACTTTCGAGCGGAGACCCTGGCTGGGGTATGAATTTTTTTTTCCCAAATCGTTTGTTAATGCGACAGCTTTTCACTGCCCTGATTGGCCGTTCCATTCAATGTTCCAATTGGATAATCAGGTACTTCCTTGGACATGCTCATTGTGGAGGAGGTCATTTAAATGCAGGCTGTGGCCAATGGTAGGACAGTCCTGGGATTGGTACCAATGCTGCATTAGATGCGCACACACAATAACTGGCTCCGAGGTCCTGTCAGAGTCTTCAAAACTATTGTGGACAAAACCATTTAACCCCACTCAGCAACTGCAAAAATCTCCAAAAGCTCAACAACTCTTCCCCCACCTCAGCCCGAAAACCACACCTGCCCCCACCCCGCCCCTCCAGCCCCCCCCCCCCCCCCCCCCTGCCACCCACACACACACACACTCCTCTCACTCTGGGATGTCACCAAGTGGTCACAGTGACAAAAAGTTTGGGAAGCACTGATGTAGATGTACAAGAAGTGAATGTGGAATAATCTGTCACAATTCCAAGTAAAGGAATTGGTCCTGAAAGATTAGCGAGACTCAAAGTGGGTAAATTATTGGGTCATGATGACATGCACCTGATAACAGTAACAACATTAACATTGCGTGTTTAAGATGCAAAACATTCTGAGCCATTTTACAAGATAGCAGCATGAGGAATGGGACTGAGCTGGGGAGGAGTGATTGGAAGTAAAAGGATAAGTGCTAAGGTGGTTTTTAAAAGTGAGGAGAGAAGTCAAGTGGCCAAGAGCTTCAGGAAGGGAGTTCAAGGGTAGGGTCTAAGTGACTGAAAGGTTTGCTTTTGTGGTCAGATAGAGGAAGGGGGAACTGCACAGGAAACCAGATTTGGAAACAGAAGGGTGCTTGAGGGAACATGTGTCCAAAGGAATTTGCAGACGCAGGATGGAGTGAGACCATGGAGGTATTTGCAGACAAGTACAAAGATGCTGCATTAAATGCATTGGAAGGCAGTCAGGCAATATGAGCACAGGAGGACAGGGGTGATGGCTAACTGGGGCTTTGCATGGCACAGGTTGAGTGCAGCTGGATTTTGGGCAAGTTGGACATGGAGCAAAGACAGAAAAAGGCCAGCAAAGAGAGATTTGGAGTAATCGAGTATGGAGAAGAGGTTCAGAATCAAAGGGACTAAGGTACGGGAAGAGGTGGGTAATGTGGCACAGATGGAAATAATTTCGTAATTAGGAAGATGTGGGCTTTGAAGCTCAGCTCATGATTGAACAGGACACCAAGGCTACACATAGTGCTGGTCATCATGACTGAGAATCCAGGGAGAGAAATGAAATCAGTGTAAAGGGGACAGTGTTCATGACAGACACCCAAGAAAAAATGGTTTTAGTCTTCCTGATATTTAGCTAAAGGAAGTTGTGGTTAATCGGAGACTGGATAACCAACAGGCACTCTAACAATCATAGCACTGAAAGAAGTGGTGAGAGACAAAGCTGGCTATTGTCAGTATGTATGTGAAAACTGATCCCATGCTTGTTCATAATGTCACCAAAGATCAGCACATAAATGAAGAAAAGGAGTGGGTCAAAGACAGATCTCTCAGGGGAGTCAAGAGGTGATGGTTCAGGGAGGGAATAAAAACCATAACCAGCAATGTGTAGCCTGCGTTCAGATAGGTAGGAGGGGAATCAAGTGAAGACAGTCACTCAGAGCTGGACAATAGAGGAGGGACACACACAAAAAAAACACACAAAACATCCTGGAAAGGTCAAAGTGGACAAGCAAGTATGACAAACGATAATCCCAGTCTCAGAAGATAACCCTCAACTGGGAGATTTATGAGAGATGGGCACAGATCTGACAAATAATGACATGATCAATGACCTTGGAAAGTATTGGACAAAAGACATGGGCTGATAAGAGAGGATGGGCTTTTTGATTACAGTACGAACCACTTTTGAAAGGGCTATATTTTTCCCATAGAAAGGAAGCTAATAGGAAGCATGGATGGTAGGGATGGTAGGGAGGGGGTGGACTCAGGGGAGGTAGTTGAGTATTCAGGAGCTGGGAGGAGAGAACATTAAGGAGTTTGGGTATCTCATGGCAAAGGATCTTTAAAGAGAAAAATGGGAGAGATGGGGTAAGAACTGTCAGGAATTGAGGGATCAAGCTTAGAATGGCTGGCAGACTGGGGAGGTAGTCAGAGACAGAGGAGAGTGGAAGGTGAGGAAGCAGCAGAATAGTTATTCACATGGTGTTAGGTTTAGAGTTATAAAAATATACAATACTTTCTGATTTGGTATTGGGGGTAAGAATGAAAGGTGTCAGAGGATAGAGTTGATCTTGTCATTCAGGATGACTTTGGAACCAAAGGCCGTTTTGGCAGATGACTGAAAATCACAGTGCGCCTGATGTAATTGAAGCAGATCTGGCAACTGATGCCAATCCCAGTCTGCTTGAGGTGTGGCAGAGATGAGCAGTGGATCAGGCGAGAGATAGGATTGGTAGGCAAATAAGACAATGATTGAGATGCTGGGAAGAACAGTGTCAAAAATGCAGGTAAGGATTTAGTAGGTCAACAGCGGAACAACTATAATAGTGGACAGAGAAACAAAGGAAATGGGTTGGAATTTAGAGAACAAATTTTATGAAGGAGTGAATAGAATGTTTGGTGCGAAGTGAGATTGAGGAAACTAAGACAATGTGGTTGATAAGGGAGACAAGGGAGCCATCAGATATTGCATAATGGATAATATAAATTTAAATGCAGAGACCATGAGAGACGCCAATATTAAGGGTGTGATTTGGGGTATAGTTGGGGCTGTTTCTCTGAAAAGTGAGATTGATTGACAAAAGATGGCAGGAAGGTTTGGCAGGGAGGGGATGAATTAACAGGCTGGCTGAAGTCACCAAGGATAAGGAGTTGTTCAGTGTAAAATTTAGGGAAAGATAACTTGAATAGGAACTGAGCATGGGCTCTTTATAGGGCATTGCACAACAAGGATTCCAAACGAACGTCAGGAAGATTGAAACAAGGTTGAAAAAAAGTGCTACAGAAACGATGGGAAGCCAAGGTGTGACTTGGCATTTAGGACTACACTACTACAGCAGCAATTTTGGAAGGTAAAATGATGGAAAAAGTAGTCTAGTGTGGAGGCTTCAGTCAGCTACCACTCACTTCAAAGAGATTAATCTCTGAGGGACAGAAAGGTGAGACAATTGGCAAGAGTCAATAGATACATAGCTGCTGCTGCTTTTCTGAGTAATTTGGTGCTTGGTAGATGGTGGGTGTGGTAAAGGATTTCAAGGAAGGCACAACAAAAGGCTATTTCCTGAATGAGTTAATTCAGGAAGATCTACTACCTGGTACCTTGGATAATAGTAGGAGAGAGGATTGACCAGAGAACAGGGAGAGCAATCAAGGAAGACATGATGCTTGAGAAAAGGAAGGAGAGCTCAGGACCCAGAATAGACAGAAATGAAAAATGGTGAGGTGGCAAACCTGGGTCTAGAGTGGCAGCTAAAGTATGGCTGCAAGAACAACACCATGGGCTGTTGAAGACAATAAAGGAGAAGATAAATGGTCCTCCTTAGATATGTCAATTGTGCCAGGTGACTGGAGGCTAGTCAGAGTAACACTTTTGTTCAAGAAGGAGGGAAAAGATAAACTGAGTAGCTATTGTCCATTCAATCTAATGTGGGCAATCTCCCAGAATCTATAATTCAAGATCATATTAGGGAGAATCTAGAGATGCATGGGTTCACCAGTACATATCTGTTAAAGGATCTGACAAATGTAATAGTTCTTTTGACGAGCTGTCTGAACGATTATATAGATAAAGGGAATGCAGGGGGTAAAAGCAAAATACTGCAGATGCTGGAAATCTGAAACAAAAACAGAAAATGCCGGAAAAACTCAGCAGGTCTGACAGCATCTGTGGAGAGAAAAACAGAGTTAACATTTCGAGTCCATATGACCCTTCTTCAGAGCTAAAGAGAAGTGGAAATGTGATGAAATTTATAGTGTTTAAGGGGGTGGGGCAGGTGGAGCTGGATAGAAGGCCAGTGATAGTTGGGGATCAAGGAGAGATTAACAAAAATATCATGAACTAAAGGACAAAGGGAGTGTTAATGGTAGTGGTAATGGCTAAAAAATGTGCTGATAGTGGCATAAAGGTAAGAAAGCAAAATGTAATAATAGCAGAACAAGGGTAGCATTGTGTGAAAGAACAACATGGAACAAATAACAGATGGCCCTTTTGGGGATGGGGTGGGGGAGGGGGCAGTGGTGGGGAAAAAAGGATGGAAAATGTGATAGAAGGGGGGATAAAAAGGGGGATAAAACAATGAATAGACGTTAGGGGACAAGCAGACGACAAGTAAACATCTACTTTCTAAGTCATCATGAAATAAAGGCAATAAAGATACTAAATACAAATTCTTCTATGGTAATAATGGACAAAGAAGATGAAGGCTTCTTGGCTGCAGTTGATCCTTTTTGGAACACATGAATGTGTTGCAAATTAAATGATTTATTAAATGAAGACCCTAAAAAGAGTGGGAAAGTATAAAGATGAAATAACCTCAGTGTGATTCTTTTTATCTCCACAGAAGGAAGAGCCAATCAGTGCAAGAAAGCATGGAGAGTGAGCTACCTGGACCTTGAACATTAGGCACTACCACAAGAAATTCCTCCACTAGTGCTCATCAGCCCAGTTAGAGATCATCTATATAAAGAGTCGTTACTGGCTGCAAGAATGTCTATATCTAACCCCCCATGACAAGTGGGCCTTCACACTAGAATGGAATGAAGCATTTAGTGATTTGCACGCATTGGGAGGCTAAATGAAGAAATTAATAAATTCCAGTTTCACTGGATCAGGTCATTGTAGGCTTGTGAAACACAAGATATAATTTCTCAAAGATTTTAAGACTTAGTGTTAAAGATCTTAGCTAAACTGTGGAGCATCAGAAGAATGTGTCTAAGAGCTGTGTTTTCCTGCAGATCAGTGGTTGCTTTTGTCCCAGTCCCACTCCTGTTGGGATAGCAAACTCCTTTTTGACAGTAGCACAAGAGAACTCTGGAGACCGTTACGGCCAACCCTTTCACAAGTTGGAATAACTATGCAGACAAAGACTGCTGAATAACCAACCCAGGTGTTGCAGCCTGACCCAGGTCCAGCCCTGGATTCAGTAGCCCTAAGCGGAATTCCATCTCAGCTCAAACAGCCTCACTGTAATTGTAAACAAGCATCCACATCACAGACCTCAGGCTCTGGCATTCAGATCAAGTACAGGATTAAGACAAAGAGGAAACTGTAACTCACAAGGCATAAGTAATTGGATGATTCATCATTTGTTGTTTTACCAAGCTGTTCCAGAATGATAATGATGCATTGCAGACTTTTATTTCATCTGCATTTCAACATCCCAACATAAACTAGAGCTGTAAGTACCCATGTTTGTTGCATTCAACCCTGTCTCAGTCATGGATTGCAATGAATCCTAGAGTTTGGACAATAGTGGCCTTGATGTTTGAAGTCCAATAACAAGAGATGGATCACAGATGACTGCAGGTTTCCTGAATAAGTTGTCTTTGTAGTTTGGACCCGTGGTTGAGGACTCTTGTTCTCAAATCTTCTTTAATTCTTGCCTTCTCTGTCTTGATGACTTCTGAGTTTCCTCGCTCCTCAGACATGTCCACCTCCAAATCTTTCTGCAGAGCAAAGTTGTCGAGCCTCAGAGGAATGTGTCTACTCTGGATATTGTGCTGGAGCATACTGCAAACAGCATCTTGTCAAGGCACCTCTTTCCAAGAAATCAGCAGCTTTTATGATTCTAACCCTAGTTTAGATATAAGCTTTATTATAAATGTTCCTTTTCTGCATTGGTGGTCTAACATAATAGGGTTATGAGCCAACACAGTATTGCTAAACGCTTGTCACCACATATCCAGCCTGCTCACTGATCATGAAAGAGAGCAAAGTCGTTAGACTGCATCAGGATAAAGAAGTCATGACTGTGCTCTAAAATGTGGCATTAACATGAAGGAGGTTGTACTGGTCATCACACACCAGTTGCATATTCATGGAATTAGATCTCTCACAGTGAGTGGTGAGTGGTGCAATGGAGCATGCATTGTCACTTATATCTATTCTATTCCCCAAAAACTCTGGGAAAATCAGCAATTCTATGAAGGTCACACATCAACTTCGGGAAAATCAATTCTATAAATGATAATTTTGTCATGCTCTTAGAATGATATAAGCAGCAGTCACTCGTAAGGGGTTGTGTGAAGACATTGTGGGTTCATTTATTTAGACTAGGCACATGAGAACAGATATTCAATAATAGAAAGCTTGAAGACATCAGCACAGAGCTGTGCGTGTGTGCTCCGCTCAAAAGCAAAAGTGAAACTAAGACTTGGTCGCATGACACATTTTCCTTCATGCTGCTATCCCTTATAGGCATATTACAACACCCACTTTCTTTTTAAAAATACTTGCCCCCTTTCCAAAGAAGTACAATTATTTACAATACATGTTCATGTTTAGTTACCATTACAGAAGTGTATAGAACTGAGGATTCTATGAGTCTCTAAAGCATAGAGGTAATCTGCTGGTACACACAGATCTTGTGATGATAACCTTGTCTGGAGGCTTCTTTAATTGCTCACAGTGATCTATAGGATTGTCATTCTTGGGTGTTGTTCCTGGTTGCATTTGGGATCTTGTCCTAGATGCATTAGGACTGTGCGGTGGTTGAGGAGTTAGAATGGATCTGATTTGTCCTCGGTTGCATCTCACCATTGCACCTTTGTGTGTAATGGCTGCATAGGACCTTGGCTCTGAACAAATTCTTGTCACATCAGCTGGTTGCCACATACCTTCTGTGGGATCCTGGATGTGAGCTTGTTGTCCCAACTGTAAACTTGTCAATTCTGTACCTGTATTTTTATCCTGCATGTTGGTCACCTTCTCTTGCATATTTTTTAAAAGTTACTCTCTAGTTTCTGAGAGATTGGAATGGGGAAGAGTAGGTAAATTGGTACGCACTGGTCTGCCGAACATGAGCTCTACCAGTGATGTAATAGTTGTACTTAAAGGTGTTGCTCTCAGATGTGACATTGCAATGTGTAGATCTTGCTTAATCTGTCTACATTTGAGAATTAGGGATTTCACCATGCAAATCATCCATTCAGCTAGGTGTTAGATCAAGAGTAATGAGGAGAAGAAATAGTGTGATCGATATTCCACTTCTCACACATATCCTGAAATGGCTTCCCAATAAATTGCACACTGTTATCCATAATGATCTCTCTAGACACACCAAGTAAACTGAAAATAGCACTTACAGTGTGTGCAACAGTTGTGCTTGAAGTATGTAATTGTCGAATAATGGGGTACATGTTAAAGTAGCTGACAATGATGGTGAAGTCAGTGCAATGGACATGAAAGAAATCAGATGTGATTTTGGACTAAGCATGGGCAGAAACGTCATGTGGAATAAATGGTGCTTTGTGCTGACTTGGCATATGCTGTCAGCATGCCTCGCACTTCTTGACGACGACCTCAATGTCACTGTTCATATCTGGCCAATAAGCTGTCTCTCTTATAAGTTTCCCATCTGATCTATTTGTGAGATCACAAATGGCCACAAAAACTCCCATTTGTGAGTGATGAAGTTATTGAAGAATATCAAGTCACAAATATTCCAATATGATGACTTGCCTGCCTTTAAAAATGACTCCTAGCTCATCCCAATAAACGCAAAATGGCCTCACATGTTTGTGGACATGCTAAATTGAATCAATGATGGTTTTCCACAGTTTCTGTAGTGCAGAATCTTTCACTATTTCTTCTTGTAGTTGCTGGCATTTGCATTGTACAAAATGTATCAGATCACTTTGGAGAATACCTTCAAGTTTGACATCAGTGAAGTCAGTGAAATCAACTTGGAGATCCAAGAATATATTTTCTGTTTTTGCTGTGTTAGGCAATCTGCTAAGTGTATCCAATGTGACCATCAAGTTACCTGGCTTTCACCTAATCTCACAGTCATAACCTTGAATCTTTATCAAGAGACATTTCAACCTTGGCAGTGCACTGATCATTAATTTTTCACTAAATCATCTCCGGTGGCTTGTGGCCAGGCTCTACCACAAATCTTTTGCCAAATAAATAGGTTTGAAAACGCATGATTCCAAAAACAAGAGCTAATGTTTCCTGCTCGATGTTGGAGTAGTTGGATTGCGTTACAGAAATTTCAAAACAAACACAATCAGCTTGCCTTTTAGTAGTATGCATGCTCCCAGACCTTTCCGTGCGGTATCTATCTCCATGGTAGTTGTCTCTCTAGGATCGTTAAATTGCAATGCCAATATTTCTGGTAATAACTGTTTCAATGCTTCAAAGAAATATTGGTGGTTTTCATGCCACAGAAAATGCACATCCTTTCTCAACAATTCTCTTAGCAATGAAGATATTTGAGTGAAATTGGGAATATATGGAGACAAGAAATTAAAGAGACCTAGACATCTTTGAAGACTGTCCTTATCTTGAGGAGTTAGCATGTCCTTTATATCTTCTATCTTAATTGAATCGGGACATATGCCAGCACTGGAATAAATAGAACTGAAGAAATTGATCTGCGGCGTATTGATGGCACATTTCGGACTGTTGAACACCAATCCTTCACTATGTGCCATTTGCATCACTAAGTGCAGATTATGCTCATACTCTTGCTTTGTTCTTCACATAACGGTGATGTCATCGGCGATACAGAAACATACAGGCACAGTGCATGTAATGCGGTCCTTGTGAGCTTGAAGAAGATCCTGGTTAACAGATAGCCTGAAAGGAAGTCATTGAAAACAGTATTATTCGAATGAGGTACGGAATATGGTAAGCTCTTGGGACTTCTCCATGAGATGCACTGACAAGTTTGGCATTAAGTGTCGAGAAACATTTTACACTGGCAAATCACAAATGTAACTCTTCTAATGTGGATATTGTGTAAGGACAACATTTCAAAGATGTGTTTAAATGTTGTGGATTGAGGCATACTATCAATGATCTGTCCTTCTTTACAAATAGCCTCCTTCTGCAATGTAACAATTCTGTGGTTCTGTGATTCTTTAACACATGCGATTGAGCTGCATCAATCTGTCTGCTCTTGTATTCTTCTAATGATTCCATCTTTCTCCATTTTGTCCAATTCGACCTTCAATTTGTCTTGTGTGTGGATGCTGCACTTACATGGAGATTTCTCCTGCATGTTGCAGCTCTCTTGAAACTTCCACTTACATGGAGATTTCTCCTGCATGTTGCAGCTCTCTTGAAACTTCCACTTACATGGAGATTTCTCCTGCATGTGCAATGTTGCAGCTCTCTTGAAACTTCCAATTTTGTCAAAACATTCTGGATATTTCGATGTTAGTTCACGAACTGAGGTAATAAGGGTAGTTTCTGAGGTTGATCTACCTTGTGATGTCTGATTGATTCCACAGATTGTTATTAGTGTAGGGTCACAATATGCCGGTAGACTTGCAATCACTGAGCTTTTAGTTTCAACAATGTAGAGCATCTGTGACACCCAGGAGGAGCGATTGTACTTGCACTCTAGAACTATGGATTCTGCACATGGAATTAGTGAACTGTTGTACGCTGCAAGTTTCACAGTTGTAGGTTTCACCATGGCCTTTGACGTCTGTGGATACACATCTTTTAGAATTCACAAAGATAGTATGTTGGCACTTGCCCTTGTGTCAATCTTGGCCAATGTGAATACTTTCCTAGGGCAGATAATTTGAATCTTGTCAAACACTTTGGACAGTATGATGACATCTATGCTTTCCACAAGATTGACGGTGCGAAATGTGTGTTCACCAATCTTCGTCTTGTTGTGCACATCATCGTCATTTTCTGGTTTATCGACCACCTCACATATATGTTTCTGACAGGATACCAGATGGTCATTCTTGCTTGAAGGTAGCTGTTGTGCATGGTCTGTTTGTATCAATGCATGGCTCTTTGTAGCTGTGTCAGTCTTTGCTCTAGTGCATTACCGTTGCCCATGGCCCTTTCTGCCACATGCCTTGCAGAACTGATGAAAAGCTGGGCATTTCTTTGGTGCAAGCAGAAGCCTACACTTTCCACATGTCTTGTTAGATTTGGGTGTTCTAGTGAGTGCATCAACAATTGAGGTTGTACTGAGGACCTGTAGGCTTTGTTGCGCTGTGAGGATTGCTTCATTGTTACACCCATCCTTGAGTAGCTCTTTGATCCTATACATTGTGGACTTGTCTAACAAAGTTTTCTGGAATGTATCCATGGGAGTGGATGTGATCACCAACTCAACAATTCTGTCTGCTAGCTCTGCATTTGAAAAATCACAGTATGTACCCTTTTCTCTGCACCTGTGGATGAAGTGGTCTATGGATTCTATAGGCTGTTGTTGAAATGGCATGAACTCTAGTCGATGAATATGAAAGTTTAACTTGATTCTGAACCGGTCTTCCAATGTAGTCCATATCTTTAGGGGATCCTTTAATTTTTCTTCTGTTAATCCTGTTGTATTAAGCCTATGTAGATCTTTATTCCCAATTGCTAGGCAAATTTTTATGACTTGCTTGTCTGGTTCAGAAACACCTGAATCAAAAAACCATAGCACTGTATGCTGTTTAAACATTTTGAATTTGGATAGTGGGTCAGCTGCATCCCAGTTCATACTGGGGAATTTTGTGGACATTCTGACAATATCCCTTTGACCTTCCTTCTTCTGTAGTACCTGGGATGAGTGTTGCTGGCGCCCCTTTTTTGCGCTTTTCCAAAGATCCACCCACGAAGATAAGTTGTGGCCGGAACACACCACAGAATAATGACGTCTTTGCTTTTTACCCAATTTATTGTTCAGCAACTTCTGAGGTCATCAGTTATAGTCGCAACCTTCTCTGGCCTGATTTTTATGACTTTTTTTGTGTGTTTTTTTGTTTGGCTCTCCCTTCCTCATTATCGATCCGGCTCACACTCTGATCACTTGCCTTCCCGACTGAGCTAATCCGGTGCTGGTCCTCTCAACACATTGTCCCACTCATGGAACTGACAGGCTGTGCACTGCAATCTCAAGATAAGGGATCTGCCTGCTTACCAGCTTTTTATTTGAGCACTAGTTTGGCATTGTGTCTTCAAAGCTTTTCTTCGCATTCATCACACTGTGTTTTCAGCACTCTCCGCCATTGCACCTTCGTTGCAGTCTGACCAACACGTCAACGGTCATCTCATGCCATGCAGCATGATCTATGTTCACCATGTCGCACCAGTACTTAATCTTGCTGCCACCCTTCTCACCACCGCTGATCACCATGTCATGTTATCATAATGATATAATATCTTGGACTTAGTTACTGTACAGGGCACAAAGTACTAATCGCTCATAAGGGATTGGGTAAACACATTGTGGGTTCGTTTATTAAGTCTAGGCACATGAGAACGGTTATACTTTGGTATAAAGCTTGCAGAAACATTGAAAATAGAAGCAGGAGTAGGTCATTCGGCCCTTCGAGCCTGCTCTGCTATTCAGTATGACCATGGCTGATCCTCTATCTCAACGCCGTACTCCCGCTCTCTCCTCATACCTCTTGATACCTTTAGAGACTAGAAATCTATTTCCTTCTTAAACGTATTCAGTGATTTGGCCTCCACAGCCCTCTGTAGTAGAGAATTCCATAGGTTCACCACCCTCTGAGTGAAGAAGTTTCTCCTCATCTCAGTCCTAAATGATCTACCCCGTATCCTGAGGTTGTGACCCCTTGTTCTAAACCCCAGAACGAGAGGAAACATCAGCCCTGCATCCAGTCTGTCCAGCCCTGTCAGAGTTTTATACGTTTCAATCAGATCCACTCTCATTCTTCTAAACTCCAGTGAATACAGGCCTAGTCGACTCAATCTCTCCTCCCACAACAATCCTGCCAACCCAGGAATCAGTCTGGTGAACCTTCGCTGTACTCCCTCTATGGCAAGTATATCCTTTTTAGGTAAAGAGACCAAAATTGCACACAGTCCTCCAGTTGTGGTCTCACCAAGACCCTGTACAGCTGCAGTAAGACATCCTTGCTCCTGTATTCAAGTCCTCTCACAATGAAGGCCAACACACCTAACCCTCAAACACTTAATGCAACTGCAAGCCTCAGCCCCACATCTCAGCCTGCCCATACTGCTGGCTATTCAACCATGACAGTCATATCATCCTTTGTACTATACTCACTAACATACCTCACTCTCCCTTGCTAGACAAGGTGGTGCATAACCAGAAGTGCACCTAACTGATGAGGGACATTTGCAGCTTCAGCTATTTACCTCCCCACCACTGGAGATGCGTTCACCATCACTAGAGCAACCATGGTTGAGGTCAGCAGTGGGGGCTAAAACTATCAAAAATAATGATATGCTCATATCTAATCCTCCCTCTTACATCCCACATGCCCTTCATCCCATTGTCTCGTCTGGTTTACAAGCTGCAGATGGTGAAAGTATGTACGTCTTTCTACTTCCCACCACCCCCACACCTCACCTACCCACCCCCACCCCCCATGCCCTCCCCTCACTATCACCCTACCCTTATGTCTTTCTTCTTTCAGTGATCCAGGAATTGCACCCCGAGCGGACAGTGATGGAAAAGCAAAAAAACAATGATGAAGAAGGAACACCGTCTCTCGCTCTCACACTCACAGTCACCAGTTCAGACAATGACACTGCGTGTCATTTAGAGGCCAGCATAGAGTTGGGATATGCATGTGCTCAGCACCAGCTACATGTGGCCCACATGCCACAGGTGTCAGTTCATCAAAAGGAGAAGTCGCAATGAGGTCTACTCTAGTAGACTCAGATGAGCACTTCAACGGGACAGGCTACAGAAGAAGGCTGGTGAATATGCACAATGAAATACTTGTTGCATTGACAGCAAGTTTGCATGCACTGTCTAGGAACATGAAAAAATCTGGCCCAAATTTGCACCAGGCTTTGCACAGAGCTTGAAGCTCATCCTTTCCAGCATAGAAGTGATGGCCGACTCCATTAGCACACTTATGGATTCAACCATCATGCACTGTCTGATGGCCAATGTGTCTGCTTCCATTGCAGCACAAGGAGAAGCCACTCGATACCTGGGTGCTTCAATGAAAGCCCAGACCGACATCATGCTGCCAGCAAGCTCAGACTGCTGCTGTTAATACAGGTGTTCATAAAGGATTGCAGTGTCCAAGAGCCCAGCAATCAGTTCTTCAACAGGGGAAGTGGCAGTGGCTCCATGGTGCACGAACCTGCTGTCCACTCTCAGGATGACAGCGTTCATACTCCCACCCCTACCACTCCACCAATATCCTCGCTGTTGCCCGTCAGCCTGCCAGCCCAGACAACCTTTCCAAGATGGTACCGTTGACAGCTCAGCCTTTTAGCCCCACAGCTGTTCAAGGTCTTCCTGCCAGGTCTTCATCAGTCCCCCCCACTGGAAGTCAGCAGCCTTCCATCAGTTATACTGCAGCCACTGAGGTAGCTCTGTGTAGTAGCACAAGGACAAGCTAAGGCAAACAGAAGACAGGCACTAAGGGAATGCACAACAGTGATTATTTCGCATGCGTATGCGATATGGCAAGACTTCTCTTATCAATTTGGGTTGGAATTGTTTTGAGTTGGCTTTTATTTTTGCATTGTCGTCAAGCAGACACTGCAATGTTCAATGACACAGGGGAGGTAAGATTGGTGACTTGGTGAACCTGGAATTGGAGTTGCATTCAATGGTATTGCATTCAAAGGCATTGTTTCAGTACACCAATAGTCTACTCTATTTCATCTGACAGCATGGCTTTCATTGTATGCATGCTGTCCACACGTGTGTGTGCATGTGTAGGTTGTGCACCAGAGTCATGAGCCTTGTTGTCAAAGGATAGTTCTTGTCATCCTCTAGTGGCTGAAATGCAGGTGGCACAGTTGACTGTTGCAAAATGAAGGCATCATGACTGCTGCCAGGGTACCGGGCATTGACCTGCTTGGACCTGCTTAATTCTCTGCATTTAGTCACACACCAGCTGGATGTCAAGGAAGTGGAATCCCTCTTGGTTGCGAGACATCTCAGTGTTGATATGCAGCATGTGCAATGGGATATGTGTACAGTTAATGACACACTGCAACATGAGGAAGTCTGCAATCCCAGTGAAGCCACATGCTCACGAAGCCTGCTTCTCTGGCAAAAGAGAATGAAATGTAGTCAACTCTCTTAGCATACAGAGCTCCTTTATGTAACACGGGACAACAAATTAGGAGTTGTTGCAAATATTGCCTGTTCCAGCCTGGAAATGGCCTAATGCTTAAATGATCCTAGTCACAGCCATCTACACAGGCACTAGTAATGTGGTCTTTCCCCTACACTGAGGCTGCAGCTGTTGCTTCAGATGGTAGCAGATTTCAGTGAGGACCTCCTTCGTGAAGTGGAGAGGTTTGATACACTGTACCTCACTGACGTTCAGATAGCTAGGTGAATTGCTTTCTGAATACCCTGCGTAGATAGGGCCTCCTGCTGACAGCACTTCACCTCTTCTCCTCCTCCTTCCTCTTCTAGCAGCTTGACATTCTCCCTTCTGCTCATTCTCCCTGTCATTCTATTGTCCAAGGGGAATGTCTACCACTCATGTCTGAGAGAAAGTAGCTTGAGCAGAATGCTTGAAGTCAGGTCAAAGTCCTTCCGCACCTACCACAACACTTCTTGTACTCTTTAACAACTTTAAAGAACTCAAGTGACCACTAAACACTTCTACAATTGCGCCAAGAACCATTAAAAATCAATCAACAACTAACCTGTAAGTATTGATGATCCCTTAAAATAGCATTGGTGTTGTGAGGTGGAGCAATGGTGGAGGGGGGTCCTTCCTGCTGTTGAACACATGTTCAGTTGCACAACCTTAAGAAACAGTTTTAGCCGGAGAATTGAGTCCAAAATGGCAGCACTGACATAAAATCAAAGTTGCACGCTGATTGATGTCACCATCTGTCTTTTGTAACATGCCAATGTTATTTTGAAGCCAAAAGACACTCATGACACCAAAAATACAACTATTAAGAAGATTTGTGATGTTGGGCTTTCCAAAGCTGTACAATCCATTAAGTACTTTTGCAGAATAGTTGCTTCTGTAATGTAGGAAATGCAGCAAATAATTTGTGCACAATGAGGTCCCACAAACAGCAATGAGGTAAAATGACCAGATAATCTAATTAAATTATGTTGTTTAAGGGGTAAATATTGGGCAGGATACAGAACTCCCCTGCTCTCCTTCAAATGTGCCGTGAAATCCTTTACACTCATCTGAAAGGGTAGATGAGTCCTCAGTTTAACATCCCATCTAAAAGACAACACTTCCAACAGGAGAGCAGTCCCACAGTACCGCACTGAAATGCCAACCTAGATTATGCTTTCAAATCTTTCAACATGTCCCTCAGACTTTTATGTCTCCAGAAACATATACCATTGCCTCTTGAACCCATTTACATTGTTAGCCATAAAGACCAATATCTTATTCCATAACTCTATCATCCCTTTATTATTTTTTTCTTATTCATTCATGGGATGTGGGCATCTGTGTCTAGGCCAGCATTTATTGCCCATCCCTAACTGCCCTTGAGAAGGTGATGGTGAGCTGCCTTCTTGAACTGCTGCAGTTCCTGTGGTGTAGGTACACCCACAGTGCTGTTAGGGAGGGAGTTCCAGGATTTTGACCCAGCCATAGTGAAGGAACGGCGATATATTTCCAAGTCAGGAAATATATCGCTTTCTTTCAGATTTGAACCCATCACTGAATTTGACTAAGATCATAATCTTGAAAAAAGTCAATTAGATCTTATTGAAAGCTTCCCTTTTCAAAAAATAAACTCAGCTTCCTTCGTCTTTCCTTGGGACATAAGTGCCTGAGGCCAAAGATCATCTTATGTCCTCATCTTTATTGCTACCTAAAGGACAATGATATCCTTCCCTATGGATAGGTGATCAGAACATGCCACTAAATAGAGTTTGGGTGCTTTTCCAAAAAGCATAGGGAGCATCAGAAGTAGAAAAATTTTCAGGCTAATCTGAAGTGCCTCAATGTCGTACTCACATAGGACTGTGTACTGTGGGAACAAGCCATCTATGCCCTCTGAGCTGAATCTCCCACATCTTCTGACCAAAAATCAGTTTAGCAGAAATTTCCTTCTTATAGCAAGCCTTCTTCTAGAGTGTTTTAGTTCTGCAGCTGTCCAAACAATGGATAAATAAACAGACAGTTGAAATTCTGAGTCAATCAGTTTTAAGATAAAGCGTATATTTTATAATAGTGTGAATATCATCCCAAACTGTCAAAGCTCTAAATATGTGCACTTCCTTGAATCTCTCAATTACTGAAGCTCAAAGTGTTTCACCTGGAAGGCCATTGCAGGAGTGTTGAAAGACATTTCCTAGCTATACATACAATAAATGTACCAACAACTGAAGAATGCATTTTTATGTATCAAGGCCATTTTTTTGTTGATGCTGTTACATTACTACCATTGTTGCATATTCATTGTTCATTCTCAGACATTTTGAGGGCCTATGCAGAGATATTCCTGATACAGAACTTCCATTTAAGTCAACAACAAAAAAAAAACTGAATCCCAGAATGAATAGTAGCATTTAACACTAGAGGGCTCTTCAGTTCGACCTCAAGGCTGTCCGAGAATGATAATGCAAGCAAACAGAATGCACAATGCTGCAACAAGATAGATATGTTCATCTTACCTTAAGTCTCCCAAGCAATAGAATGACCCCATTCTCAATATATTTTGCATTTGATGAAGAGCCTATCTTTCAGAATTGTGTGCAAACTGCAAAACAAAATTCCAAACCTGCTCTTCATTAGAACAATGAAACAAAGTTATGTTCTGGCCTCTCATTTTCTGACTCAGAGAAGGAAATGAATCAAATACCACATGTAAATTAAAAGTGCAAAGAGAGAAAACACATTTGGCCATTCTTGTCTCAACTAGAGCAGCAACAACTGGTATCTAAGAGTTTAATCATTTACATCCTAGAGACAGATAAAGAACGCTGTTGTTCAAGGCTACCAGAAACTGTAGTGCAGTTGCATTTATTCTGGTAGGGTGTCTGTGAGCTTCTAGACTTGTAAGCTCTTTAGTGTGCCACGTTCAATAATCTTAAGGTGATCCAAGATGGATCATGACAGGACTAAGATGGTCAAGAAAGCCGCCCGCGTGATCATTCAGAAATACTACACCCGCCTTGGCAATGATTTCCACACCAACAAAAGGGCCTGTGAGGAGATTGCCATCATCCCCAGCAAGAAACTTTGCAGCAAAAGCATGTTTAAGGCGTGTTTACCCCAAAACTTTAGTATCACTGCAAAGCAATTTCCACTTCACATCAGATTCGGATCTAACCTTACTCTGAAGCAAAGTAATGGGGGACTTCCTGCAAGATCCAATCTGACAGTGCCGGGGTATTTTACACCACGTGGAATGTATCTCTGGTCCTTCGACATCTATTAAGCATGCTCGCAGTTAATTTAAAGTTTTAGACAGTGGGAGATTACATTTTAATTGCTGCAAGAGGATACATGTCAATGGATCACTCCTGGGGAGAATTGGATTTCCAGTTGGACTGTAGAAGAGGATACTGCCTGGCTGGAATCAATAATGCAGCTAATGGCTTGAGACTACTAGCTGTAGTATAAATAAAGGAGCAGCATTTTAGTTGTTCCAAAGTTGCTCCTGGGATTCATCTAGTTCTGTCGAAGGGTCATGAGGACTCGAGGCGTCGACTCTTTTCTTCTCCGCCGATGCTGCCGGACCTGCTGAGTTTTTCCGGGTGGTTCTGTTTTTGTTTTGAGCAGCATTTTAAGTTGCTAAACAAACAAAGTAACTATAGTATTTGGTTGGAACAATACTCTCTCTAAAGATAACCGTCAGTCAGGACAATCCACAGGCCCAGTGCACAAACAGCTCCAATGGGGAGATGCCATTCCTTGTAATCTGGGATGGAACTGATGTCCAGGTGATGGAAGTTGTGAGAAATTGCCCTGCATTTTGGAAAGTCTCACCTACTTCTGTCCCTGAGTTATACATCCAAGTTGTTAAGCCCTAAGGTTATCTACAGCAGCGAGTTGCAAAGGTTTCTTCAGCAACACCTCCCAAACCTGGGATATCCACAGGACATGGACAGCAGGTGCATGAGAACATAGTTATCTCCAAGTTCCTCATTAAGTCTTATACAACGATAACTTGGACATATATCATCATTCCTTAGCCGTTGCTGAGTTAAAATCCTGGAACACCCTACTTACATTTTCATACATTGCAGCAGTGACTATACTTTGAACATACTTATTTGGCTGTAAAGCACTTTGAAATGCCCTGAAACCATGAAAGGCTTCATACAAATGCAGGTATTACTTGCTTTACTTAACACCGATGTGAGAGCTTCTTCACCACATGGACTCCACCACATGGACTCCAGCAGTTCATCTTCACAAATCAAATATGAATTTGGTGGAGTTAGTGGTGACATCCATACACTGAGAATTAATTTTTTTAAAAAACAGCCTCTCAGCTTCAGAACAAGGTCAACATTCTTAACCATCCTCCAGACGAGCAAGAAGTTTGGAACAACTACTGACTTTCTGCTGGCCTTGCTGCTGTTCATCTCTTTCTATTTTTAAGGATGAATCTAATGAACCTTTTCTGATTTTTGTTTAAGAGATTGATTCCACAGGTTATATTCTCCATCTGCTGTGTTCAGCAGGACTTATTTTCCCTCTCTAATACTTACTGCTCCTCTGAATACCTTTGACGAAGCTTTTCCTTCCACCATTACTTATGTTCAAGCTTTCCTGACTGAGTTTGGCCATCTGCCAATATTAACTTGCTGCCCACCCAAAGCAGGTGTAAAGAGTTGGCAGACTGGCAGCAAAGAAAGACCAAGCAGCCCAGAGGCCGCTCACCGGCACTCGGGTAAGGCACGGGGATTTTTCAGCAGGGCCGTGGGGGTGTGAATGTGGAGGGGGTGGGTCAGCCGAGGACTGGGTTTGCCTTTTGGGTGCCAGAAGCACAACGGCATCTCTGCCCTGCAAAGGTAAGATCAAACCCTGCCTTGAAGGGACTCTGCTTCATTCTGAACTAGAGCCAGACCCTTCAGGGAGTGAAATCAGAAAGCACATTTTTACACAAAGAGCAGTGGAGCTTTGGGACTCTCCCTTTCATAGGGCTCTAGACACTGGGCTAATTTAAAATTTCAAGACAGAGACTGATGGATATGTGTTAGGTAAGGAAATCAAGGGATGTGGGGCAAATAGAGTTAAGATGCAGATTAACTACAATTTAATTGAATGGCATAACAGCTCCAAGAGGCTGATGTTTCATGTTTCTATGTTCCTATGAAGGCAGGTAAATGGGATTGAAAGTACAGATCAGACAATCTAATTTAGTGGTGGGATTGAATGGCCTTCTCCTGTTGCTATGTTCCTGTTTTTACAGAACAGGACACTGACCTTTAAAAAGCCAGCCAGGTCTGACATGTAACCTAGACCTCGGACTAGTGTGCATATCCATGAGTCCGATGGGCGCCACCATCCCCAGAGTTAAACTTATTGTGGAGCAAGAATGGAGACCAATTAAATGTCCTTCCTGCACAGCTCTGTGGCACATAGTGGCATCAATATTTGTGCTCCTCACAAAAGACGCTGCCGTTTTGTTGTAAGGATAGCTGAGTTGTACTATTAGTTTAACAGCAGACACTTAAGTGGAAACATTAAGTTTATTTACAATATACTCAGCAGCAACTACACATATGCTTTCAACTCCAACTCCATCTCTACACTGTCTGCTGAGGTAGCCTGCACTATTTTCCTATTGGTTACTGCAGATCATGGGTAGAATCTTCTGTTTGGCATACAGGGGCGGGCCCCACACGCCAACATGTCAAAAGACTCGCTGTGACATCGGGCGTGCATCCTGATGTCACCGCGCTTCATTCCAATCTCTCGTTCGGCGGGCACGAACTGGAGTCGGCTGAGCGCCCGCCGAACTGTCAAAGACCTGGTAAGACCATTAATAAACTAATTAAGCAATTTGACAGGGCTGACCATCCAACCTTAAGGTTGGCAGCAGGCGAAGAGCCCAGACGGCCTTCGCATTTTTCATGAAACCTCATCCACGGGACATGTGTAAATGCTTTTAAATATTTTTTATTGTGAAGCATCATGCGAAAGAGCACAGGGTCCGACGCTCCCTCTTCCCACCGCCCGCACAGGTAACGCTGATAGCTACTGGCCATGTGTCACGCTGGGCGGGCCTTAACTGACCAGCCCACGTAAAATGGTGACTCGCAGCCAATCACGGGCAGCAATCGGCTCCGCACCCGCTCCCAACCGGCCTAACCGACAGGAAGAAAATTCTCCCCCATGTGATCTTTCCTAACAAGTATTATTGTTAAAGGTGCATTACTCACTAAATAAAACCATAATTACTACAAGTTTCTTTCTGACTTGTCTTTTACTGGTTGCCTGAATCAAGGAGCACTTCACAATGTCTACCAAGTGACCCATTCCCCCACCACCCTTACAACAACAACAACCTGCATTTATATGGCACCTTTAATCTAGCAAAAGACCCCATGGTGCTTAACAAAAATGATAGCAACAAAAATAAGCTGTGTCTCTAGAATGTTAAATCTGCCATTATGAAAGCAACCGTCACTGAAATTATTGTTATTATCATTGGCGCCAGCAAAGATGATTGTCCTCCATGAGTCCCAAGATGGCTGATGAGGCTGATTCAGGATCTGCAGACTTTATGGCAGGTAGGACATTTGTTATCATATGGGATGCCTTGTCGTGTATTAGTAGTTCAGGTCATGACGTGTTCTTTTTAGCACTCTAGCTTTCCCTCTTCATTTTGTCATTGTTGGATCTCAAAGTGCTGGGATCCATCCCACAGACTGCCACCATCAGTTCAGTCCAAGGTGATGACCTCCCAGAAGTTGATGTCAGTGTCGCACTTCTTCATGTTGTCTTTCATTTGCCGGCTCAAAAATAACAAGAGCTTGTGCAGCCTGCGGAGGACAAAACTGACATTTCAGCAACAACAACTTACATTCATATAGTTGGGCCATAATTTCCAATCTCTAGGTCAGTGTAACCGATGGGAGGGAGGGTGGGAGGAGAGGTGGGGGTACCCCAAATATGCGCTGGGGACACCCCACCCCTACCCCCTCGAGGTTTCCAGATAAGGTTTGCATAGCAATTGACTGGAAAGTGCAAACTTCCAACGGGCAATTGTCCTGCACTGGGAACCATTCGGAAAAGTGATTGAAATTGCAAACTTCGGATGGTTCCGACTATGTCTGGGATCTTCCAGCCCGGTGGTGGTGGGACCCACCACAGGAGACTTGGCGGCCCAGCCAAAAGTCCATTGGCTTTCAGCAGGACCGGATGATGCCAGCAGCAGATAGAGCTGGAAAATCCCACCCTATATTACAGCAATAGTTACCCAGAGGAAGTTAGAAGAATTAAAACCACTACTAGCTCCACCCCAACTCCCCCAGAGACTCTCCCCGCACCCCCAAACCCACAGGGGCTCCCCGACCAACTCCTCGCATGGGACTCTCTCATACCCCAACTACACCACCACAAGACTCCCCCACCCATGACTGCTGCCCCCATGGGATTCCCCCCACCGAACCCCCAGTGGACTCCCATCAGCCCCCCAACTACCCCCACATAGGGCTATCCCCAAACCCCAGCTATCCCACCCCAAGAGGCCCAACTTCCCCGGCCCGCTGAATGCCCAACCCTCCCCCACAACTGTCCGCCCACCCCCACCCTGACTTTCTGGTCCCTCCCTCCCACCCTCGCTGACTTGCTGCACCCCTCCCCATCTGTCCAGCCCCCCTCACTGACTGTCGGGCCCCACACCCAACTGTCCGAACCTGACTTCCTCAACTCTCAATCCTCGCAGACTGCCTGACAACCCCCACTGACTGCCCAACCCCTTCAAATGTGTGACCCCAGTGCCCCCTCCCAGGTACCCAACCTTCCCCAAGTGCCCAACCTCCACCACCCAAGTGTCCGAACCCCACAGAGCACCTGACCTCTCCCCCCACCAAATTCTAGCCACTTAACTGACAAACCTACCTTTTCCCTGGCTTGAAAATTGCACAGACCTTTAAACCCATCTGACCTATGGCAGCCAGTGCCAGAAAATAGGGGGCATGGCCTCCTTGCACCTGAATCTGAAGCCCTCGCCTGAAGGCCCTGGGATTGCCCTGTCCTGCACAGTCCTTGCCTGGCCTGAGTCAGAAGATAGAAGGAGAAAGCTTCGGAAAGATTTCAGGGTAAAAAATCCGACTCTGATTGCCTCTCCATGGAAGTTCAGGCCCAGTGTCCTTAATGTAATAAATCATCCCTCGTCATTTCATGGGAGTATTACCAAGCTAAGCTTGACACTGAGGAGATAACAAGGGGATATTCAAGCTAAGAGGTAGAATCATCTTAAAGGAGAAAAGAGAGGTAGAAAGGTCGAGAGGTTTAGGGAAGGAGTTCCAGAGCTTAGGACCTTGGTAGCTGAAGGCATGGCCACCAATGCTGGAATGATTAAAACCCAGGATATGCAAGAGGCCAGAGCTGGGGGAGCAGAGGGCAGTAGGGCTGGAGGAGGTCACAGTGATAGGGAGGGGTTGGCCGCAGAGGGGTTTTGAAACAAAGATGAGAATTTTAAAATAGTTGTGTTTGTTAACTATGAGCCAAGCACAGGTTTAATGAATAGTTGGGACTTGATGTGAGTTAGGATATGGGCAACAGGGTTTTGGAGGGGCTTACTCTTATGGAGGGTGGCAGGTGGGAAGCCAGCCAGAAGAGCATTGGAAAAGTCAAGTCCAGAGATTACAAAGGCATAGATGAGGGTTTCAGCAGCAAATGATCTGAGGCAAAATCTGAGTTAGAAAATATTACAGTGATGGGAAGAGCAAGCTTGAGTGTTGGCATGGATGGGTAGTTGGAAATTAATCTCAGGTTCAAATACAACCCAAGGTTGAGGACAGTGTGCTTCAGCCTCAGACAGTTGTCATGGTGAGGGATGGTTGGGAACGGAATTTGTCATGGGAACTGAAGAAAATGGTCTGGATTTTCGTGTCCTGCTAAAGTCAGGAATGGGTGTGGTTTGACCAAAAAAAAAAATGCCTGTGGGACTACAATCTTAAGTTTCTCGTTGGAAAAGTACTCCACACAAATGAAATGAGCAGGAAAGGGTTTGAATCAGGATTGGGTTGTGACCCCACATGCACATCCTCTCACATCAGTGTTGTCACTGACAGCCCCAGGTAAAATTCAATTTTGCTGTCCCCTTTGTCAAGTTGGGCAGGTTTTGGAAGGCTTCCAAAAACCAGCCTTGTTAGAGTGCTCATGAACTTTGGGGGAAGGCTACTGAAAAGTCGGGAACATTCTGGCAAGTAAGTGCTAAATGGTTTGACAGCTTTAAATCTCATTACTAGATGATGTATTATAAGTTAGATGCTTTTTCACAGTAATGATCGTTCATAGGGCTCCATCTTGCAAAGGTAAGTTAACCATTACATTGACCAGCGTTATGTGAGTTTCAAGATGCATTAGAGTACTTTTCCCAAAACCATTAGGAAAAGTGCTGCAATGCATTCAAAACTGAAGAAAACTATTCTTGGGAACTCAAGCGTCATGATCTGAGGTGATTTAAATAACCACAGCACTTTAATTTTGAAAAGAAAAGTCTGAAACTTTCACTTAAAGAAAAAAACAACTGCTCGTGGACTGCTTTGATTGACAGGGCATCTGGTATAGCTTAGGAAAAGCTTCATTGTTTGCATTTGTAAGGGTTTGCTTTGACAGCTGGGCCCATTATGAATGATTAGCTGAGTTTCAAATACTTCAGAACCACTTATCTCAGCAAAGATTTGTGTTTACCGTTTGACTGGCAGTTTTAAGGATTATCTGCCTTTGTTGTGGGGTTACTGAACAAATGTTTGTTTGTCTGTACAACTGAATGACCACTTGAGGGGATTTATGCTTTTTCGTTGGGCCTGGATTTTTTTAAAATATGAATCACTCTATTTTTCAGTGATAGCTCTATTATATTGTTAGAGGTATACTTTTCTATGTCCGTGTCAAAGTATTTCCATTGCAATAACATGGCTCCTGGGAACTGTACATAGTGGGTACTGGGTGATGGCTATGGAGGATACATGGATGCATGGAGGGGGTATGGGGGCATGACATGATATGGAAGGAACCTGTGGGAATATGAAGGGCTATGGCAGAGAAATAACAAATGTGAGGGGGCATGGAGGGGCATGAGGAACATGAGGGGGCATGAGCAGGGCATGGGAGTATAAGGGGACAGGGAGGGAGCATGGGGTTATGAGGGGCATGGAGGGGGCATGGGAGTATAAAGGCACAAGTAGGTGGCATGGGTGGATGAGGGGGGTGAGGGGTAATGGTGAGGGGCATAAGGACTATGTTGGAGAGCTGGGCAGATGTCCCAGCCAACCAAAGCAGGTCTTTTAAACAGCCCTCCTAGACACCCGAGCTCCTCCAACACTGCATCGGGAGTCTGAAAACACGAACCCTGTCTGCCACTTCTCTAGGAGGTGAAACTATTGAGGGCATGGGCAGAGGTGAGGTGCTTGGGTTTTCAAAGTCAGGAAATGGCCTGATTCATGTTTCCCAGGCCCAACCCAAAAATCCAGCCCAATGACTTTGGTCTTCCCAATATTTAGTTGGAGGAAATTTCTGCTCATCTGGCATTGGATGTCAGACAAGCAGTGTGAAAATTTCAAGTGAGTGGGGTGATCAAGATAGGATAGATGTTGGTGGAACATGGCATGTTTTCTGTTAATGTCGCAGAGAGGCATTCCCAACCAGCTGGAGAACAGAGGAGAGGCTTTGGAGGAGGTTATTGTGGTCAACATGTCAAAGGTTGCAGACAGAACAAAAAGGACAAGGAGTAATAGTCAATTAGCTGTGCACTGCTCTGAAAAATCCTGGCGTTATGAAAGGTGCAGTATAAATGCAAGTTCTTTCTTTAATACCTCCACTAGTACTTTACACAACTACCACTCACTGGAAATAAATAAATTCAAACATTAATTTTAAATGTGGCAGAACAAAGTTAACAAAAGCAAATATAAGCAGTTTAATACAACTGCATGTCATTTCATATAGCAGTTACAAGTCAAGTATGTTGGTATAGGCCAGACTGGGTAAGGGCAGCAAATTTCCTTCCCTAAAGGACATTGGTGAACCAAATGGGCTTTTACAACAATCTGGCACTTCCATGCTCACCATTGTTGAGAATAGCTTTTTGTTCCAGATTTACTTGTTGACTGAATTTGAACTTCTCATGGTAGGGTTTAAACTCACATTCTGCAAGGCCGTGCACCACCAATGTACCATGAACCATATTGCTCCTGTGGACGGACCCAAGACCACGCTGTTATAGCAGTCTATAAACATGGAGAATAGGCTGTTTATTAATTTCTTACTCATTCTGCTGGCGTTGTACTCTCCAGCTCTCCCTCCACTTTAAGGATATCACTTTAAGCATTTCCTCACGCTCTGATTCTTGATAGTTTGAATTGGAAGTCGTGCTATGCTGTCCGAGACAGTGTGTACTGCCTCTTAAGAACAACAGTGAACTGGAAGACGATTCACTCCCAGGTCACTTGTGTGTAATGTAACTGCAGCCCAATGTTAAATTATTAAAATAACACTGTTTTTGGAGCATTAACTGAAGCACTTCTGGAGACTGAATGGAGCATAGGAAATGAGTCCCAGTCCTCATGCCTGAATAAATTATGGAAATGAGAGACGGCTGAATAACAAAAAAATTATTCATCAGTCTGTCCCCTCATACAAACGGTATAAATAGTGTTCTGTTTCTTGCATTCATGAGCTGTGTTGTTTAGTGTCCTGTCTTCTGCTACCACTGCTGAGATTGTATTACGCTGGCCTATCTTCCGATATTGCTGCCAGTGTTTGTGAGACAAATTTATGCCCTTTGTTATTATCGCCAAGTTTGAGTTTATTTTTTTCCCTCTTTTCCCCACTTCTGCTGTTTTTTGTGCAGCTATCTCTGATGTGATATTCCTCTGTTTGTGTGAAAATGTCAATTTGTGTAAACGAATGGCAGAGAACGGCAATCTCATTTGTGCTTTGAATGTTTCTACCGCACAAAAGCAGTATTAGAAAAATAAGTTAAAAAGGTCAATTGAACTCGTTAAGACCTTGTTACGGGTCATGAATGTGCAACTTGTGCAGGATTATGCAGTGGTGGAAGCACATTTAAAGGTCAATGTTTTACAGAAACTCTGATCTGTCACAAGTGAGTGCAGAGTTGCATTACATTGAATTACGTAGAGTTAACAATAGAGAGACAGGCCAACAGGTCTATGTAGTGTTTATGCCCGCCTTGAGCCTCCTCCCATCCCTCTTCAAATAACCCTATCAATGTTTTCTCCCGATGCTCTCTCCCTCATTTACTTATCTAGATTCCCCTTAAATGCATCTATGCTATTTATCTCAACTACTCTAAGTGATAGCAAGTTCCACATTCAAGCCACTCTCAGTAGCAGGAGAACATTGGCTGCCTCTTTTCGTGAAGACACACCAAACCACAGACCTGGAATCCTGGGGGTGGAAATCTCACCTACCAAGAGCTAACAGCAGATATGGCCTCGCCAGCGGCTCTTGTGCTCAGCAGTGCCGCTGGCGAGGCCATATCTGCTGCCAGAAGGACAGGCACTGGAGGTCCTAGGACCTCAGAGCAACCCAGGCCACTGGGGGAGTGGGGTGGGTTTTGCAGGGTTGGAGACATGGGGTGAGGGCTACAGGGGTCAGCAGCAAGGGCAGAGGGGTGCCCTTCAGCCGGCCCACCCTCCAACCCCTTCCTGTTGTGCAATCCCTCGATCAGGCACTGAGTGCCTTTGATCAAGGAGCCCCCTGACACAGAGGCAACAAGCCTACCACACGGCTTTACCTGTCTGACAGGCCCACCCACAGCAGGTTAATATCAACGGCAGCATGATGAGGCCCTTATGTGGTCATTAGTTGGCCACTTAAGGGCATTAATTGGCAGTGGGCCAATGGGCCTTCCCGCCCAGAACTTAATTCTGGCGGAGGTGTGAAGTCGGCAAGATTTTGGTACTCCCTCATTCAGCCTAAGTAAATGCCCTTGCCATCTCCAAGCTCACTACCTGCAAAAGCACAAGATTTCAGCTTGGTATCATCTTCTCCTTTCACACCCCTCTAAGATCATTGGTAGCAGTCAGGCCAGAGTCAGAAGGTTACAGGCTCAAACCCCACCTTATATATTTCAGTACATAATCCAAGCTGCTGTTTCAGTGTACCACCAAGAGATGGCTTGAGGTGCCATATTTGGGTAAGATATTAAACTGAACCATCATCAGACCCCACAGTTAGATACAAAAGTTCATGTGGTACATGTTGAAGGTTAGGGAACTTTTCCCCAGTGTCTTAGCCAACATTGCATCCATCAATAACACCACCAAAAACAGATTCATGGTCATATATCTCAATGCTATTTGTAGGACTTGGCTGGGTGCAAGTTAGCTGCTGTGTTTCCATACATTACAACAATGATCAGGCTGTAGAACACTTTGTGATGTCTTGAGATCAGGAACATTGCTAATGAATGCAAGCTCGTTTTTTTTTTGCGAACAACAGATCCATTTATTTTCTGAAAAAATGATAGACTGAAGGGTATAGTAACAGCAAATCCTTTTAATTGGTTGCGCCCACCGTTACTAATGTGAGAAAAACCCAGCAGTTGCTGGTGAGGAAGAGATGCCCCATGACTTGCGTGTCACCACAAGTTGCTAGGCAATTTGCACCACTCCTCTGCTAGCCGGGCAAAAACAGAAGCTCACCAACAACTCACCCAAAAGCTTCATGAAATTGTTGGGTTGTGTCATGGGTGTGGGGAGTGGGGCTGCAGTCAGTTACTTCAATTGGCTGGATGGCTCGAGTGTGACGCAGAATGACCACCAACAGTGTGGATTCAATCTCTGTGCTGGCTGTGGTATTTCATGGAGGCCCTGCCTCCTTGCCATACCCCAAACTTGTGGAATGGTGCCCTTCAAGCTATGACTTGCCAAAAATTGTCTCTTTCTCTAATAGAGAGAGATGCCAACGGTCCTTTGAGCTGATATTTCGCGTTTGAGGACCCTCTTAAATGCATCATTAATGGTCCTGAAACTCAACATTGGAAGCCAGTCAGTAAGTAATTGGAACTATGAGATCTCGTATTCACTGGTAGTAAATTGTTCCTAGAGGGTTTTTTAAATCCTTAATTTCACATTTTTACATTTTATTCTAACTTTTCCTTTCCGTCCCTTTTTTTCTCTCCCTATATCCAATCTTTCTTCCTTCTTGATTTTTTTTTCTGTCTCTAATGTGGCACTCATTCCCCCTTTTTCCTATGTCTACCATTCCTTCTGTTTCTTTCTCTACCCTTAAATTTCAATGGGTAAGGAGGTAGACCATTGGACCAGATGTTCATGAAACCCTGTGTGCCACGTGTGTCCTCGCTATAATTGATCTCATTACCCATTTGCACTTCCAGCAATTTATGGCACAAAAAATAATATGACCTGAAGAATGAAGTAAAGAATTCAATTCATGGAAGCTCTGATCTCACTCTGGCTGAACACCAACAGAGTGGAAACCCCTCCTGGGTAACCAATATTCCAAATTCTTCATATGGAGTACACAAGGCTATATGGGTTCTATCAATAATGCTGTGTACCTGTAGGCACCCTGCTACTTTGGTCAATCTGAGGTGTCTTTTCTTCTTGCTTCACTGCCTCCAATGGGAACCTTCCTATAGAGAATTTGGTTAGCAAGGAACACATCCTTCAATCCCTCACGTATACAACATAGCAATGCAGTGCAAATTGACTGACCTAGCTAACATCACCTGTTTCAGCCTGGAATGACCCAGAACTGTACACAGTCAAATTGGAGAAAAATGGCAAAATACAAAATTCTAGCCTCTTTATCTGAATGCATGAAGCATTTGTAACAAGATAGGTGAATTGATGGAACAATCAGCGATGGGTGTGATCTGATAATTATTAGAGAGATGTAAAACTGGATTTTACAACCCCCTGGAGGTGGTTTGGCAGGCAGTAGGGCCTGTTAGTGCCATGGGCATCATGCCCACTGCCTATGTACCCATCCCTGCCCGCATCACAATTTTATCGCTGGGGGTGATGGGACCCCAGTGCATTGAAAAATCCAGCCCATGGCTGCAAGCATAACATGATAGAATTTCACATTCTGATTGAGGGTGAGAAACTTGGGTTTGAAACAAGGGTCTTAAACTTAAATAAAATCAAGGTATGGAGACTGAGTTAGCAAAAATGGACTGGGAAAATAGATTAAAAGGTAAGATAGTAGATAAGCAGTGGCAGATATTGGAGGAAATATTTCATTATTATCAAGAAAGATATATTCCAATGAGAAAGAAAGGTTCTAGGAGAAGGATGAACTATCCGTGGCTAATCAAGAAAGTTTAAGGATAGTATCAGATTGAAAGAAAGGGAATACAATATAGCAAAGATTAGGGGTAGGTCAGAAGATTGGGAAAATTTTAGAAACAAACCAAGGATGACTTAAAAAAAGGGAGAAAATAGACTATCAGAGAAAACTAGCAAATATTATAAAAACAGTAAGAGCTTCAACAAATTTATGAAAAGAAAACGAGTAGCTAAAGTGAAAGTTGGTTCAGCAGAGGATGAAACCAGGGAATTAATAATGGGAAACAAGGAAACAGCAGAGACCTGGAAGAAATATTTTGTACCTTTCTTCATAGTGAAAGACAAGAAAAGCATACCAACAAAATCGGGAGGCAAAATGGATGGAGGAATTTAGAACAATCACTAGTACTAGACAATATGCACTAGGCAAACTAGTGGGACTTAAGGCTGACAAGTCCCCTGGACCTGATGGTCTGGATTCTAGAGCCTTAAAAGAAATAGTTGCAGAAATTGTGGATGCATTGGTTCTTCCAATCTTCCAAAGTTCCCTGGAATCTGGAAAGGCCCCAGTGGATTGGAAAACCCCAAATGTATCACCCATATGTAGGAAAGGAGGGATACAGAAAATTGGAAACTATAAGCCAATTAGCCTAACATTGCTCATTGGGAAAATGCTGGAATACATTATTAAGGAAGTAATAGTAGCACATGAAGAAAATCATAATATAATCAAATAGAGTCAATTTGGTTTTATGAAAGGAAATAATGTTTGACAAGTTTACTGGAGTTCTTTGAAGATGTAACAAGCAGGGTGGATAAAGACAAACCTGTAGGTGTAGTGTGCTTGTATTTACAAAAGGCATTCATTAAGGTGCCACATAAAAGGTTACTGCAAAATGTAAGAATTCATCGTATGAGGGTAATATATTTGCATGGATAGAGGGTTGGCTAACTAACAGAAAACAAAGTTGCAATAAATGTGTCATTTTCAGGTTGTCAAGTTGTAACCAGTCAGGTACCAAAGGGATCACTGTCGGGGTATCAATTATTTACAATCTATATTTGTGACTTAGATGAAGGAACCAAATGTATTGCATCCAAATTTTCTCAGGCTGCAAAGATAGGTGGGAAAACAAGCTGTGAGGAAGACACAAAATTGAATCTTCCCAGTCCCGTGAAGGTGGGAACAGGAGAAAATTCAGATATCCTGCTATCAGCTCAGCAGTCCGATGAGCTCTCACCTCCAGGCAATCTTCCTGGTGGTGGGTCATCATTGACAGAAGCTAATTGTCTGGCAGCAGTGGGTAGCCAATTTCAATAATTAATTGCCCATTTGTGGACTGGTTGGGGCCACTGTCTGAGGGCCAAGCCTGACAGATGCCTGAAGGTAACTTGCCAAATGCTGGCTGGGGGGAGTACTTGAGGCCGCCTATCCTTGACCCCTCCCCTTCCCTCCAATGCCCTCTCCAACAGAGCAGCATTGATTGATGGGTCACAAGATGCGGATGTTATAGAGTGGTTTCCTCAAGATGGTAACGCCAACTTGCAGCCCTCGGAAATCATCACCTTTCTTAATTGGACAGCAGACCAGAAGATAGCCATTTAGGAGGCCACCGCTCTGAAGATTATAGCAGTGGGCATGATGCCATCACATGTGGACTCAGGATTCTGAAATGGTCCCATCCTTCAATTGTTTTTTTTTTAAGGGCAAAAGTTTCCATCCAAAAAATTTGCGAAGAGCTATTGATAGATGAAATGAGTGGGCAACACATTGCAGATGGAATATAATGAGGAAAAATATGAGAACATCCTCACTAGGGGGTAGAATAGAATGGCAAAGCATTATTTAAATGGAGAGAGTGTACAGAATACTGCAGTACAGAGGAATCTGGATTGTGCTTGTACATGAAACACAAGTTAGTATGACATTACAGAGAGTTATTAGCAAGGCAAATTGAATGTTCACCTTTATTACAATGGGGATGGTGTGTATAAGAAGTCTTGCTACACTACACAGGGCTTTGGTAAGACCACACCTAGAGTATTGTGCACACTTTTGGTCTCCTGATTTAAAGAGGGTTATGCTTGCACTGTAGGCAGATCAGAGAGGGTTCATTAGGTTGATTCCTAGGATGAAGGGATTATTCTATGAGGAAAGTTTGAGCAGGTTAGGCCTCTCCTCATTAGGATTTAGAAGAATTAAAGGTGATCTTATTAAAACATCAGATTCTGAGAGTGCTTTCTAGATGGGGTAGATGCTGGGAGGATGTTACCCCTCATGGGGAATCCATAACTAGCAGGCACAGTTCATAATAAGGGGTCTCTCACTTGAAACAAAAATGAAGAGGAACTTCTTCTCTGAGAGGGCCATGAATCTTTGGAATTCTCTACCCCAGTGAACAGTGGAGGCCAGGTCACTGAGTATGTTCAGTGTGTACATTCAAGGCTGTGATAGAGAGATTGTTGAACTATATGAGAGTCAAGGGTTATGGGGAACAGGCTTCAAGAGAAGGCTTGAGGGGCTATAAGGCCTATTCTTCCTCCTAGTCCTTACATTCTTAAGTTATTATGTTCCCTGTCTTCCCTCAAGGGACAAACCCCATAATAAAAAAAATCTTAACTTCTGAAATAGTAAAGATAAAATTATTCTCAATTTCTCATGGACTCACACATTCTAGCTATGCAAACATTCTAGCTATGAATTTTGCTGGAGTTTGCAACAGCTTATTGTCACAGGAATAATTTATTGCATTTATTGCAAGATTGCTTCCAAGTCACGTTGGTGCTCTTTCAGATTATGAATCTTCTCTAGTGTTGGCAGAGGGTCTGTACAGGCCAGTAATGCAACAACCACATTAAATGGCTGTATGGACAGACTGGGAACCTGGAACCAGGGCTGCCTTAGAGGCTGTAGAATAACTGTAGAATAATTTAGTTCTATACGCACATCCAGCTGATAGAATAATTTCATCCATCTGCCCAGATACATGTACAATTGATAATAACAAAAATTATGAATTCTTATTTTTAATGGTAAGATTTGTCAAAAGCTTTATCGTTATATGAGGATAAAGCCAGGTTCATATTTTAGGGGGAAATGATTTTACGTGCAATGTTAGGAATCTTATAGCTCATTTCTCCTTGGACTTATTAACAATCATCACAATTGCTCTACAGACAATGAATGTACAGTCTAAAAATGCTGCAATGTAGCAGTGCTGCTCCTCCCATTTGATTAAGCTCCATGTCCACAGCAGGGTAACTGTTAAGGGCCACAATGACCCCATACAAGCCTCATTAGCAGCTTCTGCTAACACCAGCTCAGTTTGGTTATTTTTATCATCCATATGGAGTAATGTGAGATGTCACATATAAAGAAACCATTGCTGTATCGAATGTTTTATTGGTTTGTCCTGTGCAACAATGTGTCATCACATCAGCGCACCATTAAAGGAATAACTTTTAATGTCTCCCTGATAAAATTATAAGAAGGAACAATAATTTTCATGAAGTTCATGAGGCAGTTGAAGGAAGTGAAGCTAAAAAGATGCAAAAATTGCCATACACATAAGATAATGTGTATATTAATCATAATGGAAGTGTCAGACTGTAATATGATGTTTATGCTACTTCCCTTTAACAGTCAATGAAGTAAAAGGCATTACATTGAGTGAGCTGAGAGTCACTTGGCATAATAACACTGCTATTATGAATCACATAGTGCAGTGGTATCCGTTTGAAGTAAAGTGCAATAGGCATTGGCGTCTGCCTTCCAGGGTTACAGCATTGAACTCCACCACTGATTTTCTTTAACTGTTGCAACTTTTAGTATCCATATTAAATGATATATTTACGGAAAAATGCACTTTAATGTAACAGTGCAATCCTTTTCCCTCTAGGTTAATAACCAAAGGTCATAGGTCTAGGATCATTGGCAAAGATCTAGACAGGATATGAGGAGAAATATTTTTCACTCAGAGAGTTGTCAGGATCTGAGACACTCAATCTGAAAAGGAGGTGGAAGCTGACTCATTAATAATTTTAAAAGGGAGTTGATCAGCTGTGATCTTATCGAAAGGCCGAGCAAGCTCGTTGGGCCGTGCGGTCTATTCCTGCTCCTATTTCTTATGTTCTTGAGGGTGAGGAACTTATAGGGTTTTAGACAAAAAGCAAGGGTGCAGGATTAGACAAGACTACTCTTTCTAACAGCCAGCACATACATGACAGGCCAAATGGCCTCCTTCTTTGCTGTAAGTTTCTTTATTTATATGAATCTTATTTATATTTTATTCTATATCTATTATCTGTTTCCCAAGAGTCATCGTAAGCTTACAGTTGGCAGGAATACATTCAGTCCACCAGACAGCATTATGTTTCCATGGTATATCTCTTTTGATGGTGGACCAGATGATTTGTAAAAAAAAAACAGAGATTGCAGCATGCAAAAATACTTACCTCAACATTGAAAGTGATTTCTCTTGACTTCCCCTTCATGCCACAGCTGCATGGTTAATGCCTGGTACTTTTAGAACATAAGAGGAAGGCTTGAGAAAGTATTCTCCATATACAGTTTAAGTGTCTCTGAGTGTCAATAGAAAATTATAGAATGTATGTAGAGAAATATATGTGATGTCATGCTGAAAGGGAAAAAGAAGTCTCTTATGAAATTCGAGTCTGGTGTATGTGTAAAGCAAGGTGAAAAACCAGTCTAATCTAGATCTCTAATGAGATTCATTGATAAAATGATGATGCAAGCCCCTGCTAGTAGATAATGATACTTACTCCGATTGTCACCATTTTTTATAATATATAGCATTTTTGCATTTTGCTATATTCAAAATAATAATACCCTAAAATTGAAGCATCCACTTTTATTTTGGTTTAATTAAAAATGAAGTCACTTCATTAATCCATGCATGCCGAACATTATGGCCCAGATTTTATGGTCAGTGGTAAAGGAATGACACTCACCATTCAGCTTGCTAACAGCTGCCAACAAAGTTTTTGTGGGATTTTGAGCTGAGTCTTGCCCTAATTTATGATGTGATCTAGCACAAAAGAACATAAGAGATTGGAGCAGGAGTTCCTCGAGCCTAGTCTGCCACTCAATAAATCATGGCTGATCTGATTGTGGCCTTAACTCCTCTTTCCTGCCTGCTCCCCATAGCCCTAGGCTTCTTTGGAGATCAAAAATCTGTCTAATTCAACCTTGAAGATATTCAATGACCCAGACTCCACAACTCTCCAGGGTAGAAAACTCCAAAGATTAATGGCCCTGTGAGTGAAAGAAATCCTCCTCTACAGTGCAATTGCGGTGGCTAAGAGTAGGGCAAGCAGTAGCGAGGATCTTCAACCAACCAGATTGAAGAATTCCCACTAAGCCACACAGAGTCTAAACCAGAAGGAATCAAACAGGAAACACAAATTAGATTTAAATCATACACAGAAAGCGAAATAAATATTGGGAAATACAGGCAAGATCAAGAAAGAGAGAGATAAAAGAAACATGTCTCAAAATGAACATACTTTTGAAGGAATGAGACTCCAGGCTTGTGCAATGGCATTTTTGGAGCCAGAGTGATTGTTTGACAGTACTTATCACTTGCCACACTGTTGCAAATTCACTAACTCCTGAATGCACTATCCCTATTTTTTTCTGCCATCTTTAGCAGGGAATTAATGGGTAAGTACTCCAACTTCACATCCTTCCATTGATTTCAGTGTCAAGTTTATTGGCGAGCACTCTTTCAGCGCACCTTCTAGAGGGGTAGAGAATCTCTAACAGCAGCTTCCAGATTTCCACATTTATCTAGGAATGTGCAGGTGTTGATGGCGCTGTCCAATTTACTCTAATATAATATTGAGTACAGCCAGGCTTACTATTATGCATAGCACAAAATTCAGACCTCCAACTATTTTCAGTATTGCTTTTATTCATAGAAAAATACCAGGGTTAATTCTGACTTCATTTTCACCTGGTGTCAACAAGGTGGAATTGGCCTCAAAGTGGGATAGCCTTAGCACTCGAATGGCACTGAAAAAAATTCCAGCAATATTTGAAAGGTGCTTAGAGTTGGAAGGCCAAAGAGCTTGTCTGTTTCAGTCAATAAGACCTTTTTAACATGCAATATGGAATTTATTTTACTCTCTTGCAGAATGCGGACATCACTGGCAAGGCCAGCATTTGTTGCCCATCCCGAATTGCCCTTGAGAAGGTGGTGGTGAGCCACCTTCTTCAACTGCTGCGGCCCATGTGTTGCAGGTATATTCACAGTGCTTCTGGGAAGGGAGTTCCAGGGTTTTGATCCTGCGACAGTAAAGGAACGGCAGTATTGTTCCAAGGCAGGATGATGCGTGGCTTGAAGAGGCACTTACAAGTGGTGGTGTTTCCATGCATCTGTTGCCCTTGTCCTTCTAAGTTGTAGGGGTCACGGGTTTGAAAGCTGCTGTTAAATGGTCCTTGATGAGTTACTGCAGTGCATCTTCTATTTAGTACACACTGTTGCCATTGTGTGTCAGCAGTGGAGGGGGTGAATGTTTCAATTGGTGGATTGGCTGCCAATCAAGTGAGTTTCTTTGTCTTGGATGGTGTTGAGCTTCTTGAGTGTTTTGGAGCTGCACTCATCCAGGCAATTGGGGAGTATTCCTGACTTGTGCTTTGTAGAAAGTGGACAGGTTTTGGAGAGACAGGAGGTGAGTTAGTCACAGCAGAATTCCCAGCCTTTGACCTGCTCTTGTGGCCACAGTGGCTGGTTCACTTCAATTTTTAGTCAATGGTAACCCCCAGGATGTCGATAGTGGGGTTCACAGCAATGGTAATGCCATTGAGTGTCAAGATGAGATGATTAACTTCTCTCTTATTGGAGATGGTCATTGCCTGGCACTTGGATGGTGTAAATCTTATTTTCCACTTACCAGCCCAGGCCTGAACATTGTCCAGGTCTTGCTGCATATTGGCTTGGACTGCCTTAAATTTCTGAAGAGTTGTGAATGGTACTGAGCATTATGCAATCATCAAAGAACATCCCCACTTCTGATCTTATAATAGAAGGAAAAGCATGATAAAACAGCTGGAAATGGTTGGGTCTTGGACACTACCATGTTGAATTCCTGTAGCAATGTCTCAGGATCCCACTTGCCATTTCAGGTTAATCAGAGCCTGCATCATGCACATTCTGACCAATTTCATGGGTGATGGAGCCAATGAGGCCCTATGAAGTACAGTAAGTCTGGAATTATTTTAGTGGCAGCCTTACCTTTCTAACAGTTGTGTGGACCAATATTGGGAACTGTGTAATATTGCGCAACTGGTGAGGTGCTTCAGGTCACTCATTTGGCATCCTGCAGTTCACCAAACCAATGATAATGAACTGGTGTCTAAAAATTGTGGCTACATCTTTGCCACAAGTATTTGGTCCACTGATTGATCACCCAAAAGTCAAAACCTACCTCATCTAAACATGTGTAAAGATAGAGAGTGATCCTTGTGGTGACAAGCAGCAAGAATGTTTTTTCAAAGTAAGAAAGGTTTGTATTTATATAGTGCCTTTCACACCTCAGAGTCTCTCACTGTGCTTTACAGCCAAAGTGATTCTTTTAAATTGCAGTCACTGTTGTAAATGTAAGAAATACAGTACCCAAACTGCACATAATGCATTGAGCATGATAATGACCAGGTAATCTGGTTTTGTTTGATGACATTGGTTTAGTGAGTAATATTGGTTAGAACCGCTCACTGCTGTTCTTTGATTAGTAGACAGAAGAGGTACCATTTGAGCATCTCACCTGAAATATAGCACATCCAACATTGTCACACTCCTTCACTGAACTGTCAGCTGAGATTATGTGCTTGTGCCTGCCATGGGACTTGAACACACAGCCTCAAACTTTGAAGTGAGACTGCCACCAATAGAGCTATTTATGTGTGTTGGTATGAGTCCACAGATTATAAGCAACAAGAAACACAGTTGGTACCTGTTGGCAGTGTGCATTTAGCATTCAGAAACTTCAGTCATCCAATCAGAACTCAGAGGTATGATCATAATTTAGTATCTTAACAGACCGGAAATGAACCTATTGACACCTATAAGAAGCAGGTTGTTCTTTTCAGTCACGTTTGCTGATCATAAGCTTATAGTTATGACTCAGAAAACCAAACAAAGGATCTGTGATAAATTGTTATGTGGGAGATCTGGGCTAAGACAGTAGTGGATCACTGCTAGATCATACACCAGGAAGGAAGACTCAGAAAAAACACTGCTGAATGAGTGCTATTCCCATCACTTCACAGCTGTATTCAGGGTTTTAAAAATCCACCTACAAACTCCATTTCACATTACCATGCTCAGAAAACAAACTTCAAAAGATGCATATCAGAAAGCGATTTTTTATATTGTAAAAATTAATTGCCAACAATAAATGGAATTGTAAATACATTGTCAATTGAAAAACAAACTCTAAATAAGAAGGTATTTACATAATTCAATTACTATAAGTCATAAACCAACAAAAATGAGCACTTCATTCAAGGCTGCAGACTTATCAATTACCTTTGCATATCTATTTGATCTACCAACTTGTTTCCAGTAGGAACGTAAGAACAAGGGTAGGCCATTTAGGTGCTGGAGCCTGCTCTGCCATTCAATGAGATCTTAGCTGATCTGTGACCTAACTCCAGTTACCCAATTTTTCAGCATATGCCTTCGTACCTTTGTTTATCAAAAGTTTATCAATATTAGAATTAACTATTGATTAAATTCAATTGGATTTGCAGAAGAGAGTTCTAATCTCCTATCACCCTTTGCATGTAGCCGTTCTTCCTCATTTCATTCCTGAACAGTCTGGTTCTAATTTTTACACTATATGGAGTCCTATAAACTCCAATCAATGGGAATAATTATACCCAATTTACCCTGTTTCCCCTAATATCTTGAAAACTTTTGTCAAATCACCCATTATCATTCTAAATTCCAGGAAATGCATCCCTACTTTGTATAACCTCTCCTGTAATTTAAATTTTGGAGTCCAAATATCACTGTGGCAAATCTATGCTGCTCTCTCTCCAAAGTTCACATATCCTTTCTAAGGTGTGGTGCTCAGCACTGCTCGTGATATTCCAGGTGTGGTCTAACTGAGGCTTTGTAGACTAGTAGACAGTGCAATAGTTTGTGATAATCATTTGTGGGTCATGGTTGAACACAAATATGTTTAATGATCTTATGCGAGGTAAAAAAAAGCTTTTCCACACAGCAAGTAGTTAGGGTTTGGAATGCACTGCCTGAAAGTGTGATGGAGGCAGGTTCAATTGAGGCATTAAGGAGGGCATTGGACGATTGTTTAAATAGAAACAACGTGCAGGGTTATGGGGAAAAGGCAGGAGATGGGCACTAAGCTAAAATGCTCAGTGCAGACACAATGGGCTGAATGGCCTCCTTCTACACTGTAACAATCCTGTGATTCTGTGATATTCAGGCAGCAATTCCAACACAATGTGTAGAAATGTTTGCTTCTGCAACTTTTAGCAGAATTTGAAACTTCAATAGTTTTTTTTTAATGTTTGCTTGAATTAAATTTAAATTGTTGATTGGAAGAGTTTTCCAAGACAATGGAAGTCAGAGAGACTGGTGAACAGGAAGGTAATTGCACCCTACATGCTACAGTGTTCTGGCAATGCACCTCAGTGGCAACAGCAGCCAAAGATAACCTCCTACCCTTGTTTTCTTAACCTCCTACCTTCTCTACAACTGTGGACAAAATGAACACGTTGGTCACATCAGGACAATTTGGTGTTGTTTGGAGAGGTTTTCTCCTTATCCGTTGAAAATGAAGTTAAACCTGCATGGAGTGCTTCTGAACTTTAGGAGCTGTCAGCTGAATAAGATCTTTACCTTAACTGTGCCAGAACACTGTTATAGTACTATAATTATTGCACAGTTTTGAAAGATTTGTCAAGGGTTGAATCAATGCCAAGCTGAATCAGGATGCAAGCTTCTAATTTGCTGGTCATCCCACGACAAAATCAGCCTGTTGCAGAAAATCAGACTAATCATATCAAAAATCCAAGACAACAAAATGTTAAAAATGTTTTTAAAATTGGTGCACTTTAACCTGTTAGCCTTGACCTTATTAAAAAACCTAATTTGCTGAAAGTTCAGAACTGAGCTAATATGCAATACTCAGTGATTGAATCCCATTGAACCCTCTAAATGGAAAAATTGGTGAAGGATGAGTTGTCCAAAGCAGCATGAAGCCAAAGTAGCCCATTCTAACCCTACAGCCACATGGCAACTGATGAATTTTGTATTTTATCAAGAAATTGGATATTGATCATGGGAAGCTGACATGTTGCCTTTGATGTCACTATCAAGTGCTTCCAGGCCAGGTGTAATAGGGGCTAGGTGAAAAGTAAGAATGCAGACAGTCTCCAACAAGGTCATGAATATGACCTATGAATGAGCCACTTTGAGAAGCATACCTTATGTGCCCCAGTGCAATATTTCTAATTTCTATAACAGACATCCTTCTGTTGTTAAAAAAAAATTGCTGTGCACCTTCTAGAAACAACACTCAGAAAACCCACAAAATAAAATGGCATGATAAGTTGTGGAACATTCCAAAAATTCACAGGTGTTGAATGTGAAGATGGGACGCGCATGGTTCTAATCATACTAAGACATCAGAATAAATGGCCTGAAGAAGGCACCAGGCAGCAAAATTATTTTTTTTAAATAAGCTGTTTGCTCAAATAATCTAGTATGGCAGACAGCTAAACAAATAATGTCCTCTGCATCTGTGCTATTACAATCAAATAACACATTTATACATAACTACAATTTGTAGGTCATTTCGAACAAATGTGGTACTTTTCTTGAATGCAAAGCTTTCTTAAATGACTTCACATTGAAAACATTATTAATAAGATACAAAAGGAACATCACAATACTAGGGAGAAAGAACTGTGTGATATTTTGTAACCATGCTACCTTTTGATGATAATTATATCATTCAAATAAAAGACAGTGATGCCTCTTTAATTTCTTACATAAAAAATACCATTGATTAAAAAACAATCATGGAAGCTTTCTTTTGATTAACTTGCAATTAGAAACATAGGAATGTTTAGGAACAGGAATTGGCCAATTGGCCTAAGAAGTCCTCCCCTTTTGATTAATCTCAACCCCATATACTCACTGTCAGGAGCAGAACTGGTTGTCTCATAAGCCCCTTTATAGTGTTTCTTCAGTGATAATTTAATTCAAATCTATACATTTTGTAAAATAAGTCAGTTATAATTTGTTTTCCTTTGAATTCCCTTTTATTCTATTTAAACCTCAATGATTTTTTAATTGCATTCCATGTAATATTCAGACTTTTTTATGTCACCTGGAAGTCTCCAAGAAGTCTTCTCTTTTACTGCGTAAACAGGTCTAACTTTCTCCACAATTCAAATCCCTCACACCTGGTGTCGCCTTCCACACTGCACCCTCTCAAGGGTACTCACATCCTTCCTATGAAGCATAGTTACTGGCACTACATGCAATTCAATCCCTTAAACAGCAATGAATTTTATTCTTTAGATCTGCTTCAGCTAATGCTATTTATTACTTTGTTTGCCCTGATCACAACGCAGACATCAGAATGATGATTTTTTACAATTTTTCCACAATAGTATTCAAAGCCCTTTCTTGTTCAAAAACTTTTATTCCTTCTTTAAATACTTTGCTCCAAATATTGGTTATTTTATACAAAAACAGAATTACCTGGAAAAACTCAGCTGGTCTGGCAGCATCGGCGGAGAAGAAAAGAGTTGACGTTTCGAGTCCTCATGACCCTTCGACAGAACTTGAGTTCGAGTCCAAGAAAGAGTTGAAATATAAGCTGGTTTAAGGTGTGTGTGTGGGGGGCGGAGAGATAGAGAGAGAGAGAGAGGTCGGGGGGGGTGGGGTGTGTGGTTGGATGGACAAACAAGCAGTGATAGAAGCAGATCATCAAAAGATGTCAACGACAATATTACAATAGAACACATAGGTGTTAAAGTTAAAGTTGGTGATATTATCTAAACGAATGTGCTAATTAAGAATGGATGGTAGGGCACTCAAGGTATAGCTCTAGTGGGGGTGTTTATTTTTTATAATGGAAATAGGTGGGAAAAGGAAAATCTTTATAATTTATTGGAAAAAAAAGGAAGGGGGAAACAGAAAGGGGGTGGGGATGGGGGAGGGAGCTCATGACCTAAAGTTGTTGAATTCAATATTCAGTCCGGAAGGCTGTAAAGTGCCTAGTCGGAAGATGAGGTGTTGTTCCTCCAGTTTGCACTGGGCTTCACTGGAACAATGCAGCATGCCAAGGACAGACATGTGGGCAAGAGAGCAGGGTGGAGTGTTAAAATGGCAAGCGACAGGGAGGTTTGGGTCATTCTTGCGGACAGACCGCAGGTGTTCTGCAAAGCGGAATTTTATGTTTGTTTGCTTTGACCAATATTGCTGACAGCTGACTCAGTTTCCTAAAGTGTTCTACACATTTTAATCTATTCTATTGATCCTCATAATTTGCTTTAGATCTAGTTGTTGTAGTCTCATCTGCAAACTTTGGGATTTAGTTTTCAATATATTCATCCAAGTCACTTGTTGTTGTTACACTGTAATTATATCCATCATGCAAGCACTCTGAGACTTATTTCAAGTTGAAACTTTCCTTTTCTGGTGAGTTAATCCCTATTTCAAGTTTTTGAACACATTAAACTGCCTCGTGCCCTGTAACATGACTCTATCCCAAATATCTCCCTTGATTGGTTTGATGTACAGTTCCACAGGTAGCAATAGAGTTAGACTTCTTTGCCCAAGTGTTTACTCTGAGCTAGCCAGTGAGCATCGATATCCATTATGCTATGGGAGGCATCACAGCCATGCTCGATCCTATCCTATCTGAACATCCACACATGCATGCTTTCTAATTAGAGTCATTGTAGAAGTGATCAGGAGCTAGAACTCTAGCTGAATTTCACCTCTATAAACCCTAATAGCAATTAAAATAAACACAACCCAGGGATTGAACCAAGACCTTCCTTTCTCTACAAAGCAACAACTGCACTTCAAAATAATTTACATAAAGTGCTGTTAGATGTTTTTGAGAGATGTAATGACCTTCAAGTTAATAAATTGCAGCAGGGTTCAATCACAGAGATAAATATATCTGTAATATTTCATGATTTCTGACTGAAATGAAAGAATTCACTTGTGCGATAAGGCATTTGCACAGTCTTTATTAAGGTCTCTGGTCAGTTCAGTGGTATTCTACTGCAGTGAGCTATACCGAGACTAATTGAATGAGATCGTCTGCGGCGGCAGTTTATTGCATTGGGAATGGAGTATTCAAACAGGGAAGCCTTGCTAGAACTAGACAGGGCTTTGATTAGACCACACCTAGAGTACGGTGTGCACTTTTAGTCTCCTTATTTAAGACAGGATGTACTTGCATTGGAAAGAATGTTCACTGAGTTGATTACTGGGTTTAAGGGGTTGTCTTATGAAGAAAGGTTGAGCCAGTTGGGGCTATATTCATTGGAGAAGAATGAGAAGTGATATTATCGAAGCATATTGATTTCTGAGGTGGCTTGACAGTGTAGATGCTGAGAGGATGCTTCCCTCATGGAGGGATCGAGATCTAGGAGGCACAGTTTAAAAATTAAAGGCTCTCCCACTTAAGATGGTGATGAGGAGAATTTCTTCTCTCAGAGGGTCATTAATCTTTGGAATTGTTGAACTCAGAGAGCAGTGGAGTCTGGGGCATTGAACACATTCAAGGCTGAGCTCAACAGATTTTTGATCTACAAGGGAGGCAATGGTTATGAGAGGCAGGCAGGAACGTGGAGTTAAGGCCAAAATCAAATCAGCCATGATCTTATTGAGTGGTGGAGTAGACTTGAGGGGCCAAAAGGCCTACTCCTGCTCCTATAACTTGTGTTCTCATGTTCTTGTGATTCTTCATAGAATAGGGATCATTTTAACTTTCACCTATGGCATAAGAGTGAATTAAATATGCCTTCTTCGACAGCACCTTCCAAATCATGGTATCTATTGCCTAAAAGGACAAGGACAGCGTGTGCCTGGGAACACCATCATCTGTAAGCTTTCCTCCAAGTTACACACCATCATAACTTGGAAAAATATTGCCGTTCCTTCATCACTGCTGGGTCAAAATTCCTTAGCTAACAGTACCATTGGATTATCTTTGTCTCTCAGCCGGCAGCAGTTCAAGATGGCAGCTCACCACAGCCTTTTCAATGACAATTAGGGATGGACAATAAACTGTGTCCTCATCAGCGATGATCACATCTCATCAATGAACATTAAAGAAGTGGAAGGCTGCCTATTTTACACCTGATTGATTTCCTTTCCCATTGACTTCGGTGGAAATGAAGACATGACTGAATATAAAACTTGTGCCTCATCCAATTTTGCCTGTTTCACACTATTGCCCATAAGTTCCTAAATAAGTAGTCCCTATTTCTTTAGCCCCCTCCATCTCTATGGACATCCATCCCCACCTCCATCATGATATTTGCTCTCCTACAGCTCTGACATCTTGAGGATCACTGATTTTCTTAGCCCTGCTATTAGTGGCTGTACCAAGGCCCTAAGTTTTGAAATTCCTTCCCTAAACTTCTCTCTCCTCCTTAAAAGCGCCCCTCTAACCCACCTCTTGGCCAAGCTTTTTGGTCACTTATCCTTTTATCTCTTGATGTGGCTCAGTGTCAAAGTTTATTTGATTATTGCTCTGTGAAGCGCCTTTGGACATTTTACTACATTAACGCTACTATATAATTTGCAACGTGTTGCTGTTATTGCGGCCACCTCCAACAGGAACTGAATGGAGGGAAAAGGGGGGCGCTCCAAAGGTGATTCAACGGCAATGCTCTCCTATACCTCCTAGTGGCCAGTTGAATAATGAAAAAAAGTCAAAAGGCTGGAAACTCAATCATTGTGGAGAAGATGACAGTTGAAGAGTGCAAAAGCGCTCTACAAAAACAAAGAAAAAAAACACATGAAGAACACTTAATCATTTCCACTTATTTAAATGTGCTTACGTCGTGCACACAACAAACCAACGAACGTTTTAGGGTTCAGTACAATTCTTCTCATTTGAGTTTTTCATCAGGATATAATTGGTATCCAGGCCCGATAATCTTGTTAGCTAACCAGGTAATCGACGGCAAGAAGGCACTTAATACCTGTACAAAACCAGGAGAAAGAAAAATTGAGATATTAAGACATCTTGTGATCCTGGCTAGTGAAAGTAGGTTAGATCCCAATCAACTGATTGCAGTGGATGGTTTGTGAATAAACCTTATTCCAGAGAAAACTGACCCCCCAAACTTCAATAGGTATAAAACAGTTATTCCTACTCCACTCCGTATAACACCTTCTCTCTATCGACTGAGATGTCTAGCGAGCAAGGGACATTTCTTTGCTGCTACATTCGTGACATCGCTAATTCTACAGAGGCAGACCTAGCTGAAGATGTAGCAATCCCCTTCAGTAATCCAACTCATTCGGCTTTCCCGCTGCATCTTCTAATTCTAATGCGAGAGATGATGGGACAAATTTTAGCCCTGGGACTGAAAAAAAAGGGACAATGGGGTCTCCAGCTTGCCTTGGATTCCTCTGCTAGTTAAGGTTCCTTATTACTGTGTTTTGGGATGAATTTAACCACCACAAATGATCTGAAATGAGGCGTGAGTTGCTAAAAACGAGAGCCTGAATGGTACTTAGAAAAGGAATCCATGGTGCGCTTACACAAGTCAGTGGAGTGAAACTCGAAGGGCAAAATTTAGTCAATGTGCATTAAATAAGGGGCACATCTCAACGCAGGACGAAACACTCTTCCGAAGTTGCCTACGTAAAGGAGCACATTTATAAGGAGACTTGTCCTAGTTTTCCTACCAATGTGAAAAGAAGCCAGTAATTATTATGGATTAGAAAATAAGAGGCAGTTGGGGAAAAACAATTGCGACGTAAAAGTGGCGGAAGTCCAAGTGAGCAACGCAGGTTTGAGTTTGATTTAATCAATACATTTTGAAAGGTTAAGGGAGACGATACGGAACAGAAGGTGCGGATATTACAAGAAAAGGGAGTACTTCGTGGTTAAATGTCCCTGACAATGTGCCTTTCTCAATAAAAAAAGCACTTCTTTATCACTGCTTTACGAGACCCGGCGTTTATTCCTGAGCTTTCATCGCTCGGTCTGGTTATGAAGTTATGGAGAGTAATACACGACAAGTGAGATATTCCAGTGTTGCTGAACTGCTCTCTACTAAACAATAAAGTCCCAAGTGCTGATAAAGAGCGAGGAGTGGGGTGGGGGTTGAAGGAGCTCAAAGCTGTAAACCTTTTTTTTATGGATCCAACAGTTACTGCGTAGCTTGCAAGAGGCATTTTACAATGCCAATCAAACATTTTAAAGTTAACTATAAAAACAATGGATGTGATTGGCCGTGGAAGAAGAGATTTATTTTGGTGAGCACACACACGCAGAGCAGTACAGACGAACTGACTTCGCACCTATCGGCCTATCTGCCTCCCCACAGATACAACTTTTTTCCGGGATGAGCTGGATTAGGCGTGACTGGGTAAAAGGCAATTGGAACTTTTTGGGGGTCTAAGCCGAATAGTTTGTAGGGTGGTGCTTGAACTAGGCTATCTCCAATAGAAAGTGCCAGGCATTTCCCCCCACCCACTTTTGTGCTGACGGCCATGTCGCTGTCTCTATTACCATTATAAAGATCCCTCTTGTTTAACCACAAGAACAGATTTTTTTTTCTTACACATTTCCAGTGCACTGAATGTGCGCGATTATTATCCAAGCCAAGACTGGAGCGAAATGGAGCCATTTTTTATAAGTATATACCCATTCAACCAGACAAGGGGAGAAACGCGCGGCTACATTCATCAGAGGATTTGGAAACGCTGCCACTTGCCAACTTCCATGCGTTTCGGGATATTTTTGTTGTTGTTTTATTCACTAAAGACTGAGTGTCCTCCCTTCCTCTCCCCTTCTCATCCTGTTTAGGCAGAGCCGGGTCGCAAGTATTTGCGTACTAAAGGACTGTTTTGTGCTGTGTTCTACTGCAGTCTCCTTCCTAACCCCAGTCAGAGGCATTAAAGAATATCGTTGCCTAAGGCGTGATAAATTAGCTTTTGACTGCGGTCGTGTTAGGTCTTAAGGTTGTTAGGGACGTCAAATAGAATGGAGAACAGAGAAACTAGGTCTCCCCGCCCCAGCTCTCAGTGAAAGGGTCGCCCCCGCAGTTTAGGAGACCGGCTCTATCGGCCGTGTATGAAATAGAAAAGGTTCACCTCTTTATCAAACTACACGCGAGAGATTCAATGCAATAAGCGGATGTAATAAATCATGGTCCAAATTATGCTGGGATAAAATGTGCAACATTACGCCCCTCCCCCGCCCCCACCACTACCACCAACACGCAAAATATTCTGAGTGCACTTTAGAGTAAAAACACAAAGCAATCGACATCACAAAGCCCATCTTTAATCTCTGCAGGTCGCCGGCGTATCTTGTGTACACGAGAGGGGTTGACATATAAATAACATACCACATATGGTCAATTGGCTTTCTTTGCTTCTTAGATACCGAACGATTGGTTTGATTCCGGGTTTGGGGGGGGGGGGGGGTGGGGGGGGGTGCGGGGAGATGGGAGATTTTGGCTCTAAAAGCAATGATGGAAATTCAAGAAAACTTCTCAGCCTAAAGTTTCAGCTTGTTGGTTTGTTTGTACTTTTTTTTTGTTGTTAAGTTAGACGTTGCCGGTCAAACTAGAGAAAGGGGGAGAGAGAGAATCGATGAGATTTCGCTTAAGGAATAAATAACAGGCAGCTTCTGTTCACGATAGTCTGTCCCGAAGAGATGAACCGAGTGCATTCAATTGTGAGTCATTGCTTCGTGGTTGGGGCTGGGGGGTTGGGGGAAGGGGGCGTTGGGGGGGTGGGTGGGGGCTTGGGGGAGGGGGGGGTCGGGGGGGTTGGGGGAGGGGGTGTTGGGGGTGGGTACTAAACGCGCCAACAAGGAGTAAAATGTGTTTGCATTTATAGGCAATTTATTGCCAATGAACATATGGTCTGTATTTTGTCTAACGTCATAATCGACAAGAGCAAATAGCGAGCAATCTGAGTAAGGAGAGGCACAGCTACTAGCCGAGCTGTGTAAACGCTCTTTGACAATATTAAGAGTGGATTATTTTTCTGTGTGTGTGTGTGTGTGTGTCCCTGGGTATATAAAGCGCATCAGTCTTATCTGTGCACGCACTCCTGACTTTCCATTTGGAGATACTTCATTAAGCCAACGACATCTGAGCTTTAAAAAAAACTGGCTGCATCACTCACTCCTCTCCAGCTACTGCCAGGTGAGCACTTTCAGTCAGCACTTTTATTTTCTAATGGGTTTACCTTGCCTCGGATTCGCGGCAGGAGCTGAGGCTGCTCTGCGCGGAATCAGTAAATAGAACATGTTGACGGATGAGATTTGGAGAATGAAAATGAATGTGGCACGGATTCAACTAGAAAAGGTTCAGATGTGGGGAGCGGTATTCGCAGCTCGAATAAGTACGCTTTGAGAGATTTCATTTCTTTCAGCGGTTTCAAGGGGGTCTCTCTAAATCGTTTAATCTTCTACTCTTCTGTGATGTGTTTAGAATGGGGGAAAATATGCACTTGTAGGTCAGCCTATTCCGATCATAGTCAAACATTACGGCTGCCAACAGCACTTTCACCACTAACTTGCACTGTGCAAGTTATATAGACAGGATATCAAAACCACACGCAACAGTGAGTGCTTAATGTTTTAACAGGTGATAGAAAACAATCGAGCAGGTCACACTGCTGGAGTGCATTTCCCAACTTTAGCCCTTCCAGGTGGTCTCCTTTTTAATCCTTTCAGCATTAAACCCTCCCCAACCACCACCAACTGTATTTCTCCCGCTCACCCAGGCCCCAGTAGCCTCTGCATTTGATTGACTGCGCCCAGAAGTTCGGGCCTGTCTGTGTGATGAAGCAAATGACCGAGTGGGTCACCCAGAGCAACCATTACATCCAAAGCAAATGGAAATCACCTGTATAAGATGTGTCGGCTAGCAGTGGCGGGGGTGGGGGGTGACGGGGGAGGGCAAGTTGAAAATAAATACAATTAAGATATAATTTCCCGGCGAGGTTATTATCAGTGGGAGATTTTCAGGCTCCTGAGTTTATGATGTGTAAAGTTTAGTAGACACACACACACACACACAGAGAGAGAGAGAGAGAGCGAGAGTAATCATCCTTTACACATACAGAGCGAAGAATACAAAATGTGAACCCACACAGACGTTTATAAGTTCATAATATATTTGGGCTCTGTTTTGAACGGCGACAGCTGCGATATTATAAACAATACCTAAAGAGATTAAACAATGAGACAGAAGTTTTATTCAAATGTTTCACAATCCGCTGGTTGAAATGGGCGGATATCTATAAATACGTCCTTTTTATTACGTGGTGAGGCGCGCTTCTTTAATAACACGAGCACTTATTTAATAGCTCGATTAAACTCACGGAGGATATCATTTCACATGTTATGGAACACAGGGCTCTTTGATAGTGATTTTACGCTGCGTCAAGCGAAGCTACACAGGAATTCGCGATCAGCCCCTTACTTAAATATCACTGTCTCCCTCTTGCCTTTCAATAATACCCTTTTTATTCAGGGTGACTCTAACCTACCGTTGTGACACTTCTCGTTTGTATCAGTAGAGTTCGCCAGTGCATCAGCAGTAAGTGCAACTCTTGCCTAGGTTGACGCCTGATTGAAGGCGCTCTCTTGGTTACAGATCGGATTCACGTACAGTTGGACAGCTGTGCTCTAACTGCAAACTTTACGATGTGCTTTATTTTCCTGAATCGTATTGACACATCGCAGGAAATGGGGGTCATAGCTCGAAACTTTCCCTCACAAGAGGTAACCTAAAGGCCAGTTGGGTTCGTTCACCCCCCCCCCCCCCCCAAGACCAGCACCACCCCCGCCCCACGACTGTAGAGACCCCACTAGACCTGACGCTTCACTTCCCTGAGATTCTCCACATACCGCCCAGTATCCAAACTCTGCAACGGTACCTGCGGAGAGCAGATAGGTTTTCTCTGCACCCCCTTTGCATCTTTCCTCCAAGTCCAGCTTCATTGTATTTAATAAAGGGGGCATGTGCGGACTTTGTGTTGCGTTTTGCCAATGGCTCAGTGCAGAAACTCCATCGCAACTTCATAACAATGACCTGCGTTTTCCAACCAACCTCTCCTACTTGTTCCCTAAGGTCCGGTCCTGGAAATAGGCACTAAATTGTCCACAAAGACGCCAACTGCAAGATTAAATATATATTTTAAAATCATTAATTAAATGTCGTTAAGCTCGGATTTAATTTATCGCTTTTCTTTAAAAAAAAAGATTGCGAATTAATCGTTTTAAGGTAAACCATTGAGGCTTTCATTTAGCAAATGAAGGAGAGCAATCTCCCCGAGGGGTGGTAGGTAGGGAGGGAGGGAGGGGGTTGGTGTGCGAAGAGGAAAAAAATCCTGATGTGACATGTTTAATCATTAGAGAACGCGAAAGAATAAAGCGAATTGCTTTTACCCCTGAGGGGAAAAAATGTTTTATTTTCAAGTGAAATATTAGTAAATGAGGCGCTCAACTAAACCCGGAGGCGTTACTTCAATCGGATTAATAGAATGGTGCACTGTGAGTGTTGTAGGTGATATCGAAATGGACTCACCGCAGAAACACCGTTAAGAGATAGCAGCTCGTTCTTCTTCAATAACCGAACACTTGTAATTGCACCATTTTTAAAAAATTCATAATGTACAGTAATTTATTTTTCTTCACTCTTCTAGCGCTTTATCCCCAGGGAAAATTAACCCAGCTACTTATTACTGGGGGAGAGTTGGGTTCCAAAGTGCAAAAAAAAGCCTTGAGGAATCACATGCAAATCCCAATTTCAGTAGCAGCTATACCACCTTAGGACATATTTCATTGCATTGTCACATTGGGAGCGCTTTGATAACGGGTTCTCAATCCTATTCTGCGGAACAAGCAATTAACTGTCTCTGAAGCATTGAACAATAAAACACAAACACTGATAATCGCCTTTTTAACATTTTAGGGTGGGTGGCTATTGCTATCATTGTTTTATATATATATATATATATATCAAAAGGCGGGTTGACGGGCTACACAAGTATCTGATATTTGAAGGAATTTTTCAACACGGTGCGCAAACTAATATTTTGTAGTGAAAGCGAGCATTTTGTCAGCAGAAACTAACCGGCGTTTTTCATTTAAATGGGAATTAAATCAAGGATCCATGTGCCAGTCATATTGCTGTTTATTGAGGTGCACATTGTGTAGAGTTTCGAACCAGAGCGAAGTTGCAGTCCACAATCAGTTCTACATTTGCACTGAACGAAGAGACCTCCACGAGGGTCCACTAACATCATAGCTCTCCCTGCGAAGGCTGGTCACAAAAATATTCATTCGTCAAGTCGATGTTCTTGTATAATTACCTGGGCAAGATATTTATATAATGCTACTTTTTTAAAAAAGCGATTATATTTTAATAACCTTACAGATTTCTATTAATGGGAACGGGCATTGCATAAGTAAACTTACCGCTATGAACAGAGCCAGCGAGGACAAAGGACATTGGAACGGATAACTGATTGTTTTAACTGTATCGCTCAATCATTAAGACTTAGCGTTTTCAATTTTGTTCAGAGGTCGGTTTTAGTCTTCAACGCCTATGTAAACATTCGGTTCATATCCCTGACAGGCCCTTATTTTGCGCAAGGGTCCTTCATTTCTTGCAATTTTAATATCCTCCAATTTCAAAATATCTGAGCGATAGGGAAATCACGAGGATGAGGGATATTTAGGGTCAAAAGAGTCTGTTACCCCACCACTCATCCCACCCCCCGTCGACAAAGCATGAACAGGAATCCATACAGCACTGTTAATTAACCTGCAGTTATTGCTAATCGGGTTAATAAGAATCGGCGTTACTCGCACTCTCCAGTCGTTCACGGTCCCTTACTAAGTTATTGCAATTGAGGCGGATTTGAAGCCGCCTCCAGTTCATTACAGCCTGTGTAAGGTGATCCTATTACGCTGAACCCAAATACCCCAAATTTAATTGATAAAATACAGCCACTTGCCACTGTGACCTCGACCATCTCTTCAAGATCAGCTATTCCCACTGCCGCGCTGCAGCCTCGCCGAATGCGTGAAGGTATATTCCTTTGTTTGCCTTGATTTAGAATAAAACAGTTGTTCGCCTCGTCTCTCCACACATCAACTCACCACTTCAAAAGTTATTTGCGCCGCGCACTCACCAGGACTGGAGCGGAAAAGCCTCCCCCGCTTGTCTCCAGTGAAAAGGCTGGTGAGTAGGGGTTCTTTTTTTAAGCTACCTGTGAAAGTAAACAGGTAAACACAACTAGAGGGCACTTGAACTGAAGTACAACCACTTATCCTGTGCACATTTACCTCTCCTTTTCAGACTCTTGTTGGGCTGTTCAAATAACCCCTCGATCCTATCAGTCTCTCCAGCGGGGGATTAAGAATTTGTGTAAAGGTCACTTGTCTCTTTTTGTTTCAGAGCCCACCCCTAGAAAGAAAGACACAGTTCAAGTCCAGCGCACAATGTGAAGATTCCTAGTTCTCTGCTGCTCATTCCTCCATCTCTGTATCCTCAGCTTCTGTTTTTTTTTATGCACACTACCTTGTCCTTCATTCTTTGTTAGCTGTGGCCGCGTACTCATATCTCGCCTTCCTACAGGCATTGCAAAAATGCTTATTGCAAACTGGGGCAGGGCGGTGATAGCACAACTTGAAAAAGTAACGCGTAGCCAGCCAGTTATCTGTTTTTTTTTAATGTATATATATTTGAAAAGGCAGAAGCCTATTTATTTTTACACAAAATGAGACTGACCACTCCCCCCCCCCCAAAATGCAGCAGTGAAAGCCAATGTAACCTTTTTTAGCGAATGTTAGCGACTGACCCTAAAGTTTTCAGTATCCGCCGCGCACATTGTACAGAAGGGGGGTAGGCAGAGGCGCCTCGGAAACTTAGTTCCGTTCACAGGGAGGAGGGGAGCAAAATTGGAGCGCTCACATCAAACTGGGGCAGAACATGATCGATTGGAGCTGCTGACAAGTAGTTGTGTTATCGACATTTCACAGTGTAACAGAGCAACCTAAGCAGCGGCCAAATCTGTTCATGTGCGTGCGATTTTCAATGGACTTTTTGTGGCCTTGCGACGCACTCAGCCATGGTTAATCATTCAGGACCCATTCTCCAACCCCCCGGCCCTCCCTCCCGCCAAAATAAAACTCTTTGAGGATGTATTTACTTTATCAGGTGGCCTAAGTTAGACGCTGGAACAGGTTCAATCGCAGTGTTGATCTGGGTTCTCTATGGACCTTGCAGAGTAAATAAACCACGATTGTAACTTGAGTTTGACTTTGCGATAACGGAAAACGCATGGGTAATGGGACCTGGTGAAGCCTCTGCATGTTGGGGGGAAGCTCAAACTTCTTCAACATTCGAAAGTAAAAGATTCACTCCCCCCAGCCCCTCCTCCCCCCCCCCCCCCCCCCCAACCTTTTGTTTCTATTTTTTTCCTTTAAAAACGTGTTGTACGTGGAACCTAAATGTGGTTTTTTTTTGTGCCAGGCCGATTAATGAAATATTCGAATGTTCAGCCTGCGGTCGTTGAACAGTTTCAGCCCCGGTACTAAGGTGGAGGGGGAAATATTTACTGGATATAGCAGCCAAAGTTCTACTCAATTAATCAAATTGGCAAGCTATTGATTTATATATATATATATATATATATATATATATAAAATATCGATGTCTCAGCGGTTCACCCAGCAATAGGTCGAATGGGCGCAGTGATAGAAAAACATTGAGCAAGGATGGGGGTACTGGCTCTCCCTTCGGTACCTCGGGGTCAATATCTTGGGATAGCCGGTCTGAGTAAATAAAACAGGAGACTGAGACTTTCAGTAGCTCGTTATGGTTTATGTGTAAACATCATAAGCCGATAGTGTGTGACAGCTCTATAGTATGCTGTAGGTAGTACTGGCAGCGAGAGGAAAAATAATATTCACCGCATATGAACCTTCCTACATCCAATTCTGCACCCACCCCCTCCCCACCAGGATGTCATTATTTGAATGGGTTGACTAAGGACCTGATATTTTGTACAGGTCCGGCGTGTCAATAATCCCAAACTGTAGCTTTACGAGGTTTTTTCCCGATTCTGAGCACTTAACATTGACATAAATTTTAATATTTTAGTGGGGTTAAGTCGTTGAAATGCGCCCTATTGCCACAGACAAAGGATAATGTGGCAGTGCAAATATCCCATCAAAATTGCTGCACACTGTGCAAAGCCGGCGCTAACTTGCACCGAACACGTTCTCTGCGTTGTATCCAATGTTTTAAAGCTGCGCACAAAAAAAAACATCGATTTGTGATCGAAGATGTTCTGAATCGAATCATGGGCATAGACGGCGAGAGAAAAAGGGAGAGGGGAGGTGGGGGAGAAAGAGAGAGAGAGAGAGAGCGTTAACATGAAGGAGTTGCCTTAATATTGTGGAAGGGTTCAGAAATGAATGAAGAGATAGTCCATTGAAAGCAGTTGAATACCATGACAACTAGGAACAACCTCAGATTTATTCCAAACAGTTAGAACACATTGTACCAGGGCGTCAATCATCTATTATGTCGCGACTGAAATAAATGCAAAAACTGGCCTCGGACAAAGGCTTCCAACAGGAGCCGGACATTTGTCTACATTTCCCCCATTGTCCGCAGCTTAGCAATAGGTTTGTATTTGTGTTTGTCCCGGTCCGGCCACCCAAGATGCGCTGAGGAGTTAGTAAAACCTGCGGTATTGTCACCCAAATCACATACTAGATGGACGGCACAGAGAGAGAGGCAGAGAGAGAGAGAGATCAACTGATCGCCGATAATAAATTGCTCGGCTTGTATCACCGCAGCTCCACACAGAGGTCCTTAGATATATATTTTCAAAAATCGCAGGCTCCTCGGTCTATTTGAATAAAACGCGCCTGAGAAGGCTGTGAGGAATTAAGACCTGGTCAGATCCCCTTAGTGAGTAACTTTTTAAAACGGGATTCTTATGTGGAGGGTTTGGAGTGAGTGGGGCGGGGGTGAGGGGGGAGGAATAGAGTGGAGCTCCACCTTGTCTAATGACTATTCTATGACATTAAACAAGTTCAACGATAATCTAATCGAGACTTTGACAGAAACAAACGATTTTGCAGCCTGAATATATTGGACATTAAAGGCGTGCATTAGTCGAATGGAAAATGATGAAGTACCAATGTAGAAAGTTCTCCCGTCTTGTGAATTCGAGCTGTGACCTAGCGCTATTCTCCAATTCGCCCTCCCATTATCCGGATCATAATGCTGCGGCACTTACAGAATATACCTACAATTGAAATCAAATTGCTGGAACCGGGATTTCTCTCGCTCTCTCTGGCGCAGAGAGCGCTTTTTTCCGACTTAGCGCCTGCAGTTTTTGTCTCTCTCGCTCTCTCTCTCTCTCTTCTGCCCTGTGGAATAGCGAGGGATAAATGCAAAGCGCTTTCTAGAGCAATTTGTTAAATAGCATTTTCAAGTACGCTGAATATCAGGCTACTTGGAGGTCTTTTGTATGTAAATGAAGCCTAAAAAAAAAGGAGCCCTCCCAATCTTTGTAATTAATTGACACGTTCAACCACTCATGGCTTGAAGCACCAATGGTGAGGACTCAGATATCGACCCCCCCCCCCCCCCCCCACCCTCAACACAAACCACCCATTCCCAAAATCCCCCCCATAATTTCACATCGGCAAACATAGTCTTCATCCACTTGACTCCCAGGACCCGCCCACACGTGTTCAACCTTTGGCACTTTTTTTTAAAAAATGCTTTCTCTCTGTCTCTCTGCAGGTTCGCGTTTTCTGACCAACCTTATAGGAGCTAATCAGTGTTTAGCAATGGCTCATTTCTTCTCCACATCACAAGTGTGCACGAACCGAAGGATTTGAACTGAGCAAAAAAAAAACCCAAAACAAAACAAAACAAAAAAAAAACAGCTTTGATAATTTTTTTGCTGGACTTTACAGAATTATGCTGTTCTGTGTGTGTGTGTGGGGAGAGGGAGGTCACACGCTAACTGTCCCCACTAAATGGTCCGATTCAACAGGAGCTTAGAGGGACCATCACTTAAACGATCCGCCTTCGGACCGCTTTCTGTGTGTGAGTGAGTGTGTCTCTTCTTCCCAACAGCGGATTGAAGGGGGGGAGAAGAACTGGAGCTGCAACTTTGCCTGCATAAATTTGGCCAGAATATGTCGCTGACCAACGCAAAGACGGGTTTCTCGGTGAAGGACATCCTCGACCTCCCTGACACTAACGATGAGGAGGGCTCGGCGGCCGAGGCGACAGAGGAGGATGGGGAAGCTGCCGAGGCGGCCAAAACTTCGGAGTTTACCAGGCAAAGTCCACTGGAAACTGTGCAGAGGCTTCCTTTGAAGAACCCCTTTTACGACGGCGCCGATAATCCGTACACTCGCTGGCTGGCGACAACTGAGGGCATCCAGTATTCCTGTAAGTGCTGTATAACCTTTCGCAAACGAACAATGCAACCACTTGCAGTCCTAATAATTCACTTCGCGTGCTCGGTCCACCCAAAAAATAACTTCAGCCCATGAATTATGCCCTTACGAAATGGAGACAGTTCTGGAACTGTGCACGGAATGTGCCTCCTTTGCGGGACATTTCGTGCGATTTTCCACACGTTCTGCGTATAGAAAAGGCGATGATTGCAAAAAGGTTTGAATCAATCTGAAAGTTGGATTGGAACAATTGGCGTAAAATTGGAGGTTAGGGTGTTGTGCGAAAGATTTCGACTTCTTTTTTAATCGTGGGGGGGGGGGGGTGAAGAGAAAAAAAAGCGATCGAGGTGAAACAAAATCTAAGTGACGAGTTTTACGAATGATTCTTGTCTGCTCTCTCTCTCTCTCCCTCCCTCCCTCTTGTCTGTGCAGTGCACGGGATTTCGACCGGCGGCTCGCAACAGCAGAACTCCTGCAGCAGGTCCTCGGAGCCCTCCGCCGACGAATCGCAGGACAACGCCACCGAGACCTCGAGCAACGGCAGCGAGTCGGGGAAAAAGCGCAAGCGGCGGGTCCTCTTCTCCAAAGCCCAGACTTACGAACTGGAGAGACGCTTCCGGCAGCAGAGGTACCTGTCGGCGCCCGAGAGGGAGCACCTCGCCAGCCTCATCCGCCTGACACCCACCCAGGTTAAGATCTGGTTCCAGAACCACCGATACAAGATGAAGAGGGCGAGGGCTGAGAAAGGTATGGACGTGAATCCCCTTCCTTCGCCCAGAAGGGTGGCCGTCCCCGTCCTGGTCAGAGACGGCAAACCCTGCCACGCCAGCATGGTGACGAACGCTCTCAAAACGCAGGACCTGGCTGCGGCCACTTTCCAGACTAGCATCGCCTTCCCAGCCTACACCACACAGTCGCTGCAACACGTGCAGTATAACTCCCATTTCAGCTCTGCCAGCAACCCCCAGTATCACACACACCCGCTGGTGCAGAGTCAGCAATGGGCTTGGTGAACCATTGTAGAAGGACTGCTGGAGATGGGGGATGTAAATATATATACATATATATATAATGTGTGTGTGTGTATATATATCAAATACATATATACACGCACCAACATCCACTTGGAACTGTAACGCAGCTGAGTTCCTTCGTTGCTGTCTGTTTACGGAGTATTATAATGACTATGAAACCGGTCCTCTGCATATTTAGACTCGCGAATTAAACGCTCCTGTAACTTGTAAAGTATGTCTGTGTGTTGTAGAAATAATTTCTCGTCACTTCTGTTGGTTGTGTAAAAAGACAAGTGAGTACAAATGAAATGACACTTTTAAAAATCGTGGAGAACATTTTATTTCACCTTCGCATTTTTTATATGAAACTTGAAATATTTATGGGGCTTTGTAATTAAGGACGCGCGGCGTTTAGTTGTGTGTGTGTATGGGGGGGGGGCGGTTTATTTGAAGGGGGGGTGGTGTTGGTGCGGGTGGGTATTGCGGCCGTTACTGTTTACCAGAAATTAGCCTGCAGGGTGTTTGTTGGACGCCAAGATTCCCAATGTAACTGTAGGGACCATGTCAAAAACTGGGAGAGCCGAAGCTCCCGCAAATAATGGTGTGGATAACAACAACAAAAAAGGCGCCTTGATCAGAGATTTTTCCGAGTTTTTTTATATTAAGAATTTTAATAAAATGCTGTGTCTCAAAAAATGATACGTTTCCCTTGATGGTATTAACCGGTGTTTGTGAGGCCTTTGATATTTGCAAGGTTTGGGATTTGAATCTGTTTCTATATCTCCTGTAACTATGTTGGGAGTGTACACAACCTCTTTAGCGTATTTTTTTTGCGATATAGCATATTCATTTTCCTCTGAACAATTCTCCAACCGAAAAAACCGTAGAGAAAACGCACACACGTCCCGTAAGAATTTAAGGGGGTGAAATGTTTGCTCAAGCAGCGGGAGATCGAGAGAAATCAGTTCTGGCCGGTTTTAACGTTATGAAATAGCTGTTTTTAAATAGGACGGAGAGAGAAAAGCAAATTGCAACCGGCCGAATGACAAGGGTACATTGATGACACACTCCAGCCGCTTGTTCTGCATCTCAAAAGCCGTGCAAGAGAAATCGCTGTTGAACTGAACTATACTCACTCACTTAAAAGTTAGAGTGCTTCTTCAGCTGAGGGGCTTTTGATGCAAGTAAGATCTCAATGAGCTGACTTTGATGTCGATGGTGTGCATGGTCTCGCCCAAGAACCGACCCAGTAGCTTCTTCAATCTGGGTGGGTGGGGTGGTGAGTGGCAGGTAAATAGGTATCGACATTTCCTCTTTTTCAAATTTAATTTGGAAGATTAATTCCAGCTTTCTAATTTTAAAAAAAAAAAATCAACCCCCTTCAACGAAAGCAGCGGGAAGATTCGGAATTGCAGGCAGAAATTTAAGCATCGATCCTTTACACAATTTGCAAACAGTGCGTACACATCAGCAGTGCCTTTTCAGGGCGACTCAAGTTTGTATCGGATTTGCTATTTCCTCTCGCTCACTTTGCAGGTTGGTTATATCATTGGCTCTAAAGAGCGTTCTAACGAACGAATGTGAAAATGTTGCCGCGAATCGGTTGCATTAGGAAACAAAACCCCCGCCCACCCCCCACCCAAACACTCATTCTTCGAATTCGTAGCAAGAAATTCATAGAATCTAAATCTTGGGTCAATGAGGAAGATGAAAAACTGCAACAATTTCACGCAAGTTTGCTAAGAGCTTTATTTTTGGAGGGGGTGGGGTGTGTGTGGAGAAACCTTTTGGGGATGCAGCGGATCAAAGCACGTAAAACAAACTGGACCGTCCCAACTGAATTCACTGCAAACCTACGGGTGATTATGAGATTTAATTCAATATCTACAGTAAACACGATTATCCGGGGCAGAATCGCGGACGCATTGCATTTGGCACAACTTGCAAATCCCGTTTCTTCCTTTTATATATAATTTTATTTTTAAAAGCCGATCGCGGCATCTCCTTCACATTGGCCGAGTTCCTCGGAAAAACAAATCATTGCTTAGTCCGGCGTTGTAAACAATTTCCTGAATCCTTTCTGTTTCTGTGCAATGCGAAGCCGCTTTGACCACTGTGACTTCTTTCACTTCTGTAGACGATGGGCCTGAACTGAATGTTTTTAAAAAACAATTTTGACCTACTGGTTTCAAATGTTCTCCCCTCCCCCCCCCCCCCTCCTTTTCAACTCACCGTCGAAACTAGAGTTACAACTGATGGAAATATTCACTGAAATATTCAACCGGCTTCCACAATAATTTGGAATAAATAATGAACCTGAATCTTGCTATTTAACGCGGATGTCCTTAGGGCAGTGGTTTGGGGAAGACAGCTCAAGGGACATTACTGATAGACCCCAACCCAGCGTTTAACAGTGTTTAGAAACAAGTTCACTGTTGAATTGTCCTTTTTCTAAAACAAACTGGGACTAAAAGGGATTTTTATTTTTAAAAAAGGGAAATTTTTAGACTGACAAATAGTACAAGAGGAAATAATGCAATTACTCGCACCTTCTGCAGCGCAGCGGGACAGGGAGTTCGTGAGGTCTCTTTTAAGAAGCCATCAACTCGATAAAATGCATTGGATCCTGTGTGGCTCCCCTACCACCACCCAGGTCCCCAAGCCCTAAATTTCACACATTGACATTTGTGTAGTCTATCTTTGGACAATATACAGTAGGAAGACAAAACAGCACAAAGGGTGCGAGTTGGTAGTTAAGGATGTTAGAGGCGTGCATATTAAGGAGGTACAAATTCGGTGCCGACGTCATTCAGCTATTATCACAAACCAGTGCATACCGAGATTGAGGGAGAGGTATGGGGGCGTTTGGCGTGGCTGTCAGTTGGTGCTATTGTGACTCTTGTTGTACATGCTGTATTCCATATGTGCAGCTGGGCCCAGGGAGGGGAGAAAGGAAACCTCACAAAACCCAAATTGTGTCGAGCTTTCAAAACCAGCATTGTTGTCTCTGAAAGGAAGACAAATTAAAAATTCGTGCTATATCTATTCTGGAACTCCTCCTTCACAGATAACAGCGATCCTTTTTTCTATATATCGACCAGAGTGTGTCGCATTAATTCAAGAGGGGCGAGGGGGGTGGGGGGGGGAGAGAAGATGTCCAAACACGTTTTAACTGTTTCAATCTATAATTCCAGAATGCCCCAACAATTCCTTAATACTCGGCAAGCCATTTTAACCCAACGATTCCTTTATCCAAATGCCAGCAATTTTAATCGAATAAAAAGGCAAAACCAATTTAGTATTCTCCCTTTTAAAAACTGTGATATTTTTGTGAGGTTTTTAATTGAATCAGTCGCTCATTATTGGTTAAACTACACTTAGATTTACAACTCTGGTGCACACACCGGCCAGAAATGTCACTTCAAGTCTTGTAATTGCAGTGTTTAAGAGGAGGGGAAACCCCATGTTTTATGTGACAACGAATGTTATCAGTTTGTAAAAGACACTTTAGGATTCATTGGGTCTAGAGCAATATGTATGTTCGGGGAGTCCCGTGTTATGATAGTTACATGAAGGAGTGATAATGAGCTGTTTTGTGTGCGCGTTCACAGATACTACTGTTTGATTTGACTTTAGAAAATAGACAATTAAAGTACTGTGCTCTGTAATTCTAGTTCATGTGAGACACACATTACAAAGTGAAGCTACTACCAGAACAGGATGCATTTTTTTTCAATTTTAGCAGACGTGTTCTTAATTGAAACCAATTCATCCTGACAGGTTACTGACAATTACCTAAGCAATCACACTTTGAATATTTGCCCGAATTCAGTACCGGTTAAACGCTAACACGCAAACTTGCACGGATTCTTCAATCATTTTGTCGTGGTCCCGGAACAATTGTCGGTGCTGTACATTGGACATTCTCGGCAATGCTATTTTCACATCGTATTGAAGAATATTGTTATATGGGCGATGAAGCTGTTCTTTAAAGGGATCCATTCTTAAATTCCAACAATTTCTAACTCCATATATGATAAAGGCAGAACAGAAGTGCAGAGACACGTTTGCTGTGTGTACTAGAAATAGGCAGCCAATTATACAAAACACATGCACTCTATAATGTTGAGACCTTAATTTTGGCGAAATATATGGAATATGTTAATTGTTGCATGAAAGATTTCATAAAATGATATTCAACGATTGGCAGAGGAAGAGAAAGGGGGAGTTTTTTTATAGATAGATAGAGGGTACAGTATGTATTTAGAGTTTTCAAAGATGGTTCGTACTTTTCCAGAATTGGTCAGTTTAAAATTTTGCACATAGAAATTAAGATTACTATAAATAACCCTGGGTTCAAGGTTTTTGACAAGACAATATAAAGACACGTGTCTTTGTATTTAATCGCAAGCGTGTTTTACAACACCAAAATTGTCTCACTTACAAGAGTCTGATTATTGGAAAACAAATAGAATATTTGCAGAGCATAATAGTCAGCACCTGCAGTTTATTTTGTTATATTTATTAAGGTGAATTATCACATAATTGCCCAAGTACCGAAGGCAAACAAAGGAGTGATTGCATTTGATTCGTTTTACACAGGCAATCTCTGCAAAAGCCAACATTTTAGAAGAAATCTTGTCTACTAAGAGGTCACGATTGAGTTATTAAAGCTTCCAGATGGAATTGCCTTATTCGACGTTGTACAGTAAGATATCTCACCATGTGCAATACTTACCGACATGTGAGGCCCAGCGTTAAGGTAACATTGATGTCGGCGTAAAACTACTCGTTCCTCACAATCATTAGTATTTTATGTAGTTAGAAGCTGGAGGAGTGCATACAACACTCTTTTATAACAAAGACCCTTTTAAGTGGAGGGAAGCAATCTTCTTTTATTACCTGTCGTCAGCTCCCAATTAGATTCTGCTTTCGTTTTTCATTGCTGATTCTATTAATAAGTATGTTTAGCTTCATCATTGCTGTGCGTTGAAGAGCCTTTTAAATTTGTTTTAACAAACGCAATACTGCAACCACACCACGAGAGGTCGCTGGCACATTTCATTTGCTCTCGTGCTATGGTAATAATAACAATGCTTGTTGAAAATGGTCTCGTTTAGTGCAATATTGCTATTAATTTAAAAGTAATAATTCACTTTCAGCGCTTTAAAGCAACCTCTGCGGAACAGATACAAAATATTAGGAAGTATGGAATTACTTTATTAATTTAAATCGCTGGCTACACCTCTCTTCACGTTATTTGTACAGTATGTTAGGAAGTTTACAGCTTTCGTGCGAGGGCTACCTTTTACTGAGTACTATTGTAGAAATGTTAAGATGCTAGCTAGATGTGAGAGCTGAAATTCGGACTCTGAAACGTGTGGCTAAAACAGCAGTCAAAGCGTTAATGCTATAAATAGAAAAATGTTCCGATAAAGTTCTACTTCCAATATGCCCATTTTTTTCTCATCAGGCGTCAGGGAATATCATTTCGCTGTTAGCTTTTGGCAGACCTGGTCTGGTTAAGCAGATGTCTGCTAAAAACACAATACCGTTTACTCAGCTGTTGAATGAAACTATTCCACTACCATTACCTAATTATACAAATTAATATACAAAGTGCGCCTCTTACCAGTTACTTGGGTCTTTATCTAACTGTGCAGGATACTGTAGCACATCGCTAATATATGTTTTAAATTGGCACAGGAACGACGGATGCATATAACACAAACGTAACAGTTAGATAGAAATAAGATAGACAGATAGACATGAGACAGACAAATAGATAGATAGATATGAGACAGACAGATAGGCACATAGACAGACAGATAGATAGATAGATATTGTGCATTTTGATTCTACTTTCTGTAACTTCAAAGTATATGCTCAAAGTTTTAAGTTGTATTTAAATGTGGAGGTTACTAGATCGATCCTTTACTGGTGCCGCTGCTCAGCTGTGGCTTTTGACAATCTGTAGTCCTTATTCCAAAACGGACAAATGGCTCAGTTGAATTCACGTAACGCATTTGAAATTATGTGGCCCAAGGTCTTAATGTTCAATATAGCCGATATACTTTTATAAAGGTTTGAATTTATTTTTAGCACTGAGACTTAGAGCAGATTTTTCAAGATAACCGTTGGCCTTTCTGCATTGACGGCTATACATTTCTTGCAGAACAATTGCGATCTCAGCAGGTCCTTTAATTAATGTCTTGTCAGTTGAATCGGGAATTTAACCTTTTCTCTCGGCACTTCTCCACTTAGCCGTGGGGTGGCGCCCGTGTATTGTTTTACAGAGAAAAGATGCTGGCACATTTGTTGCTGAAATATTCCTGGGTTTTACAGCCTCGAATGATTAGATTGAAATTAACCAATATGTGACCATTAAAACCATTGAAATGTCTGCCTCTCGACACTTTCAAGTATGTGTGAATTGCGGCTTTTCACAAGATCGCTGCTTTGCATTGCGGCGTTTATAAAGAGTGCAAGTGCGAAACGACCTGGCTTAAATACCCTAAATACTAATGTCGCTTTGAGACTATTCTGTGCATGCTTCTATTTCTAATTTCCATTATTATCATGAACCATTTCAGCTGCTCAAAACGGCTTAATGAAACCGTAGTAGCAATTTGAAGATTAGTGGAGATTAATTGCGGTTTTAGTCAAATGAAATAATTGTTCCGCCTATTCTAACTGTAGGCAGTGTATTAGACGTGTCTGATTAAATATCCAAAACTGCTGCGGCTTGTTTCACTGTATATGGAATGAGATTGTGCACGATTAACAGTTCTGGAATTGAAGGCAGGGGCGGTTCATTTCGACCATTGGGGGGCGCTCCGTCTATGCATTCCGGGGCAGCCTGTGCCTGAGGTTCCTCCCCCACTTGCTGCTATTATGGGCGGTAAAGTTCCTTGTAAATGGTCACCTTTCGCACAGGGAACAAGCGCGGACGCATTGCAAGCGCGCGATTCGTCCTGGTGTGCTCTTTGCATTGGCTTCCATTATGGATTGAAGTCCCTGTATCCCTATCCCCAGCTTCTGCATCAATCCCCCTGAGACTGGGGTGGGGGACAGGCCAGTTACACTCAGTGAGACGCCTAATTCGCCCTTACATCTTGTCATCCCTTCCACAATGATCCCCACCCCATACCCACACCCACCACCCACACCCCCCAAAGCAAGGCGGAAAATAATGCACATTAATCGTTTATTGGGCACGTTTTTAAATAAAAAGTGTGCTACGGAATAATGGAGCAGCTCCCCGGGTTAGTGAGGCCTGAGCTTACTAGGTGAGGGCTGGGGTTACTAGGTGAGGGCTGAGGTTACTAGGTGAGGGCTGAGGTTACTAGGCGAGGGCTGGGTAACTAGGTGAGGGCTGGATAACTGGGTGAGGGCTAGGGTTACTAGGTGAGGGCTAAGGTTACTAGGTGAAGGCTGGGTAACTAGGTGAGGGCTGGATAACTGGGTGAGGGCTAGGGTTACTAGGTGAGGGCTAAGGTTACTAGGTGAGGGCTGGAAAACTAGGTGAGGGCTAGGGTTACTAGGTGAGGGCTGGGTAACTAGGTGAGGACTGAGGTTACGAGGCGAAGGCTGGGTTTACTAGGCGAGGGCTTGGTTTACTAGGCGAGGGCTGGGGTCACCAGGTAAGGGCTGGGTAACTGGGTGAGGGCTGGGTAACTAGGTGAGGGCTGAGGTTACTAGCTGAGGGCTGGGTAACTAGGTGAGGGCTGAGGTTACTAGGTGAGGGCTGGATAACTAGGTGAGGGCTGGGGTTACTAGGTGAGGGCTGAGGTTACTAGGTGAAGCCAGGATCTGTCTGGCGGAGCCTGGAATATTTGGAAGATTTCTCTCTGTGAGTTGCCGCTTAGCTTTGAGCCACATGGGCCACGGTTAAAATCTACCACAAACCTCTGGGTGTTTGAGTAAACGCTCCGTTTTATTCAAGCCAAATACTCTCCCAGTGACCTCAGGATGGGGCAGCTCCTGCCGGGGCCACGCTGTCAGCACAGTCAATGTTTCCATTTCAGTGGAAATATCCAACAAGGACATCTTCACTAATGGTACCAGTCAAACTCTCCACAGCAAACTTTACCCCAGTTTCTGTTTCATCTAAAACAAAACTGCATTGATTTGGGCGCTTTTCAATTGAACAGTAAAATTGTCTCAATATTACCCGTGGGCACATCACGCAACATGACAGGTGTAAAATAGAGCCAAATCTTCCGGGTCCCTGGATCGTCAGAGGCCGGACGTACAACCATTGGGACCATGTGGAAGTCCAGACCTGTGGACCTCCTCCGTGGGAATTGCTCCGAAGTTTCAACGGGCGATGGGTGATTCCCCCTGCTCCCGGGAACCTCCAGGAATGCCTCCAGTTCTGAGCTAGAATCAGAATCTTGGTACAAATCGGATGTATTTACCTGAATAGTGACCCAGGAAATGTTAGACGGATTAAGACCAAGATTAAACCCTGAACCCCCCCAATCAAGAACCCGACCCTCCAAATACCCCACCCGACCCCCTGACTACCTTCCCCATCCCTGGACTACCCTCTCAACAACCTGACTAGCCTCCCAACCACCCCCCACTACTCACTAAACCTCCCGACACCCAACTACATCCCTTACCAACCACCTACCCTCCCATTCCCCTACTACACCCCTGACCAACTGGCTACCTCCGGACTACCATCCCAATCGGCTGCCAACCCTCCCAATCTGACCCAACTACCCTCCTGATCCCCTAAGCTGCACTACACCCCCCCCCCCCACCTAGCCACCTTACCAACCCTCCAACAACCCACCAAATATGCTCCCAACCAACCAACTACTTTCCCAACCTGACCCAACTAACCCCTGACCTGAGTACCCACTTACCCACCTACCCCTATCCACCTACTCATCAACCATCTAGCCCCAATTCACCTCACCCATATCCCTTAACCATTTACCCACCTCACCCAGCTACCCTTACCCCGCTCACCCTCAACCACCTACATCCTACCTACCTCACCCACCTACCCACTTCATGCACTAATCTACCTCGCCTACTCTACCCACTTACCCATCTCATCCACCTATCCACTTAGCCCCCTACCCACCACACCCACCTAGCTACTTACCCACTTCACCCGCATACGGACTGCACACACTATCCCCTACCCACATACCCACCTCACCCAGCTACCCTTACCCCACTCACCCTCAGCCACCTACATCCTACCTACCTCACCCACCTACCCACTTCACGCACCAATCTACCAACCTACTCTACCCACTTACCCACCTCATCCACCTATCCACTTAGCCCCCTACCCACCACACCCACCTAGCTACTTACCCACTTCACCTGCATATGCACTGCACACACTATCCCCTACCCACATACTCACATCGCCCGGCCACTCCCCTATCCACCTACCCATCCCCTCACCATTTCGCTAACATTCAGATTGGCCATTTAAACTTACCATACGGCAGCTAGTATCATAAAAAGGGCACGTGTCTTGTCTTCCCACTGACTCTACTAAGATCTGGTGACATTCTCCAAGGGACGCTTGCTCCACATTTCTGGAACAGCCGGATTCCGAAGATCCCGGTAGAAATGTGGAGCAGCGTCAGAACAGGGAAATTTCCGGATGCAGTGGCAATCCAAAAATGAATACTGTTCCTTAAAAGATAAAGGCCATTGTTTTGCAAACTACCTTATTTTTTAAAAAATGAAGCCAGTTCTCATTTTTGCTGGTGTCCTGGTCAGCATTTACTAACAAAAAAAAATCACCTAAAACAGATTGATTGGTCATTCATCTCATTGTTGTTTGTAGGGTCTTGCTGTGTGCAAATTGGTCACTGCAATTCCTTACATTATGACACACCTGAAAACAAATCAATTGGTTGTAACTGACATGTCTTGAAGATGTGAAAGGTGTTATATAGTTGTAAATTCTTTCTTCATAATAAAACGTAAATTAAACCCCTTTAAAATATTCTGCACATGTTGTGCCTTTAAATACTGAAAAGAAAAATCAAATCTGTCAAAGTATAATACTTAGTGAATAATCATTCAAATTGTGCTCAATAAGTGGAATGTTTTCTTAGTGCACTGTAAAGGAAAAAGGATTTCAAAACAATCCCTTTTACATCTAACTAGGAATATGGCATTTCATTGTTACCAACACTATTCACAGATCTTCTACAAATAAGCTGTTAAACTGCAATTAATGCTTTGACCTCGAAAGTTAATCAGCATGACGTACCTTCTAGATTTGCATTCTGCTACATGAAAACTGTAGTGTTTTCCCTTTGGCAGTCAGTAGAATAAATCCCAGTATCATGCAATCAAAATGGTACAGCAGCATTATGCACACAAGTGGGAGCTGGGTGTACATAGCTTTCACCATGACAACACTAACAACCGAAAAAGATCTGCAAGGCCTTAGCAGGGACGCAGAGAAGATTTACTACAGTGGCCGCAGGTTATGAGGGACTTCAGTCACGTGGCAAGGCTATAGAAGCTGGCTGATTCTTCTTAGAGCAGAGATGGTTAAGGGGAGTTTTAGTTAAATCATCCCAAATTATGAAGGGCTTTAATAGAGCAAGTAAGGAGAAATTGTTTCCAGTAACCAGTGAACACAAATTTAAGGTAATTCACAAAAAGACCCAAGCAACATAGCTCTGATCTGGAAACAACTGCCTGAAATAGCAGTGGAAGTAGATTCAACAGTAACTTTCAAAATGCAGTTGGATATATACTTGTGTTGAAAGGGAAATGTTTGTCTCAGTATGGTGAAAAGTAGAGAAATGGCACTAATTAGACAGTTCTTTAAAAGAGCTTGCATAGGCAAAATCAGCCAAATGGCTTCCCTCTATTGTTATAATCCCATTAAGCTGATGTTAATGCTAGACAAGTCAGATCCCAGACTAAAACCTGGCTTGGTAGATCCTAACCTTGATTTTTCTTAGAATGCATGGAAGTCAGTTACTGAACACATTCACAAGAGTCTGCCAGTGTACCTTTAACACAAAGAATAAAACATTTATTAAACAAGAAAAAATGAATTATATTTCATTCGACAAAAAGGTTGGAATGATTTCAATATAGATACCAGAAAATGATTCAAACTCACACTATTCCTTTTTTCCAACAACCCTTATGGACACAAAACCCCAGTGAAGATTTACCACTGTCTCAACACTAAGATTCCTTGTTTGGGTTAGCTCAGTTTCAAACAGTTTTCTTCCAGCAGACTTCTGAGCATTCACTCGATACTTTTATCAGCTGGTATCTCTCCCTGAGACACCCAAAAACCACAATCTAAACTCAGAGCAAACACATGAGTTCCCTAAACTCAGCTCCACTGCAGGCTTGCAGGATTTCTTAATAGAGGGAGTAGACCTTCTGCCTGCACACTCTGGTATACACACGCTAACTGACTGCCCTTCTGCATTTCCCTATCTCTCTGTGTGTCTCTGGGCCCCTGCAGCTAGGCAACAACAGTTTTTTTCTACTTTTTTTTAAAACTTCACTGAACTACTAACCCCTTGGAAACACATCTCTTCACTTAAAGAGTTGTAAAATCTCATTAAAAATGCACATATACAACAGGGCTCTAGACTCCCCAGCATCCAGCTCACAAAACGTAAAAATATACATTGTTCCTAACACTATAGGATACAATTCTATAATACTGATACTTGAAGGAAGGTGACCAAGCACCATGGGCCACAAGGACCAAGGAACGTAACTGTTCTTATCATAATTTGCAAGCTGCAAGTGAAATATAAGAAGATAGAATATCAAAATGTGCAATTTCAGAAAATATAACCCAGTACTGAGCCACCTTTAATGCTGATTCATCGAAACTTCTCCAATAGCTAATCAGTTATCTAATCATTATTATTGCCAGATGTTTCGGTATCCCAGAACTGCTCACCGGACAGCTTGTATGCATAATTAATTAACGCTAAGTTTGGAAAGCATGTTTTCAGAGTCAAGTTTGAAAAGCCTATTAAATGTCTATTCTGAGAAAAATGAGTAGATTAGGATGGGAGGGGATGACCCCAGAAACATGCGAAGGAATCTTCAGGGGTGGGAATTATGTATCACTTCTATGGAGCAAGGGGTCTAGAAGGAACGGAACAAGTCAAAATATTACTGGAAAGTAACGCTGGAAACTTTGGACATGAAGGAAAAGCAACCATTGTTAAAGATATTAAACCTGCACAGAGGCATGTTAACAAAGATGTAGGGTTATTGAAACTGTGTTAAGCATGCATAATTCCATGGAAGGGAATGTCAATGGATCAGTCAGCCTATATTACTTCCTACTGGCATTATCGTTTGAGACTGCCTTCTTATTTATAATTGTTTTTTATATTTGTTCAAGGGAAGTGAGCAACACTAGCTAGGCCAGCATTTATTTCCCTTGAGAAGGTACTGGTGAGATGCCTTTTTAACCACTGCAGTACATATGGTGTAGGTACACCCAAAGTGACAACTGATTGGCTTGCTCAGCCATTTCAGTCAACCACATTGCTGTGGGTCTGGAGTCACATGTAGGCCAGACCAGGTAAGAACAGCAGATTTCCTTCCCTAAAGGGGCACTAATGAACCAGATGGGTTTTTAAAACAATCAATAATGGTTTCAATTCTAGAATTGTGATAGAATTCAAATTTCATCATCTGCTGTGGTGGGATTCAAACCCTGATCCAGGGAGCATTACCCTGGGTCGCTGGATTATTAGTCCAGTGGCAATACCACTATGTCACCACCACCTTCTCCAGGTTTGGTGAAGTTAAGGTAATGTACAGAACAACAGACATATACTATACTAATCATATATATTATAACTTGCATAATAGGAATATAGAAACAGGAATAAGCCATTTAGTCCCTCAAACCTGTTTCTCCAATCAATGGGATCAAGGCTGATCTGTGACTGAGCTCCATTCTCCTGCCTTTGTCCTATACCCCTGAATACCTTTGATTAATAAAAGTCTACCAATCTTGGATTTTAAATTAATAATTGACCCTGCATAAATTGCTATTAACAGAAGGGAATTCCAAAGTTCCACCACCTTTTGGGTGTAGAAGAGCATCTTAATTTTATTCCTGAAATGCCTGGCTCTAATATTTACACCATACTCCCTAATCTAGACTCCCCAACCATCAGAAATAGTTTCCCTTTATCTCCCCTATCTGTTCCCTTTAATATTTTGAAAACTTTGACCAAATCGCCCTTAACCTTCTAAGTTCCAGGATGCACACCCTTAACTTTGTTTAAATTCCCCTTGTAATTTAACCTGTGGAGTCCAGGTATCATTCTAGTAAATATATTCCACACTCCCTCCAAGGTCAATGTACCATTCCTATGGGGTGGTGCCCAAAACTACTCTGGTTGTAGCCTAACCAGAGTGTTATATATCTGAAGCATGACATCGATCCCCTCGAATTCTAATTCTCTAGATATAAAGGCCAGCATTTCAGTAGCCAATTTGATCATTTTCTGGGCCTGTACATGGCATTTTTATGATTTATGAACTGGACATCAAGCATCCTTGGACCTCTGCTGCTTTTTGCTTTTCTCCATTGAGAAAGTTCAATCTGTTTTAGGTGTGAAGCAGATGACCTTGTATTTGTCTAAGTTGAAATAAAGTTGTCATAGTTTTGCCCTTGCACTTAATTTATCAATACATTACAAATATGGCCATATGCATGAACTGTGCAGAAATGCATAATAGTGCAATACTAGTAATACAATGCTCAAGTGGTTAAGTGTGCCTATGCCCTGATGTTCCATCTATTTTCTTTACAGAGCAAACAGATCTCAATGGTCTAAAAGGAAAATCATCTTCACTTGATGTGTGCAACAGCACAGATATCTTCACAATGGGTGAAGATCATAGTGATGCTGAAGAAGAACAAATTGAGTCAACACTGGTTTAGGTGAATGAAGATCGTCTGGTACAAAACAGAGAGCCCGTCACCAAGGATATGTCCTGAAACCATTCATACCTTTGCTTTTTATGGAGAATTTAGGAACACAGATGCATGTTGACCTACCACAACTTTGGAAGGTGGTCTGGGTACGATGGAGCAATAGCAGCATGCACTGCAGTCCATTATTGAGCACACAGTAAGCCCAATGATATTGCAAAGTAGGTGTCAATTTCATAGGCTAGAACACAGTCAGAGCAACTCTCATCAATCATCCAGTTTTATTATGGAGGTGTTAGAGTCAAAAACTCCAGGGTGCAGTTATGGTTTGTTTCAATGAGCTTGATGTAAGATAAATAGAAAGGAAGATTTGCATTTATATAGCACCTTTCATGACCTCAGGACATTCCAAAATACTTTACAGCCAATGAAATAATGTTGAAGGGTAGGTACCATTGTAATGTAGAAATGCAGCAAGCAATTTGGACACAGCAAGATCCCACAAACCACAATAACCAGATTATTTGTTTTACCCATTGGTTGAGGAATAAATATCAACCATGGCATTGGGAGAATGCCCCCCCGCTCTTCTTCAAATGATATCTGTTATGTCCAATTGAGAGGGCAGACCTTGTTTAATGTCCCATCCAAAAGGTAGCACCTCCAATAGTGCGGTGCTCCCTTAGTGACATACTCGCTTGTCAGCTCAAGTCCCTGAAGTGGGGTTTGAACACACAAACATCTGACGCCAATGCCAAAATTGCTACCACTGAGCCAAGGCAATGGACAAGCATGAGGGAGAGATTCTGAGACCTAATAGATGCACGTTGCAAGGGCAGAGTGCCCTGAGCACCCAGCAAGTCTGCTGCAGCCCATAAAAGAATCAGTAAGCTTCGTTGTATGCAACACTTGTTTTCCTCGGAAGGCAGTGGTCTGAGCTACCACAGGAACATTACAGGGAGGAAGAGAGAGAAAGAGAACAAAAGACATCTTCAGGATCTCACAATGCATTTTATAATCAGTCGTATGAAGAAGGGTCATATGGATATATAAGGGTCATACGCTTTGAAGAAGGGTCATAGACTCGGAACGTTAACTCTGTTCCTCTCTCCACAGTTGTTGTCAGACCTGCTGAGTTTTTCCAGCATTTTCTGTTCTTATCAAAATCAATCGTGTTATCTTTCAAGTGAGGTCACCGTTTTTATTGTGGCCAATGTTCATATATGGACTTTGACAGTGAGTATCTGCTTGGATGTGGGGGGAGAGCCAAAGCTGATCTCACTCTCACCTGAAATCTACACAAGTCTGTTTTGCAGTTTGGAGCCAACAGTCAGGAGTGGAAAGATGGCTAATTATTCTCTTCTTTAGCACCAAGTGCAACACTCTTTCTGCCACCCAGTTAATTCAGCACAGTTTGGGGAGGCAGTGGTATACTGGTAATGTCACCGGACTAGTAATCCAGAGGCCCAGACTAATATTCTGGGGGCAGGGGTTCAAATCCCACCATGGCAAGTGGTGGAATTTAAATTCAATTAATTAATCTGCAATTAAAAGCTAGTCTCAGTAATAGTTATCATTGACTGTTGTAAAAACCCATCTGGTTCACTGATGGACTTTAGGGAAGGAAATCTGCCATTCTTACCTGGTCTGGCCTACATGTGACTCCAGACCCACAGCAATGTGGTTGACTGTCCTCTCAAATGGCCTTGCAAGTCACTTAGTTATACCCCCAAACCACGACAGAAAAGTTGCACTGCAGCAGTTCAAGAAGATGGCTCACCACCACATTCTCAAGGGCAGTTAAGGGTGGGCAACAAATGCTACCCTTGCCAGTGATGCCCATACCCATGAAAAAATATTTGAAAAGCAGTTTGGGATGATGCAGATCTATATGGTTCAGTTCCATCATTGTGCAAGGATATTACCACCTGATGCATTAGACAGTACAGCAAGGTTTAATTTAAAAAAAAACAGTACACCAATAATTTATTTAGAGATGAGGGATGTAATTGTCAACTTCACTATCTGGAGGTAATCTGGCAGAGAAGATCATCAGTGCATTGAAGTTCCAGTTCAATGTCCATTATATTGTGATACAGTATTGGTCTCAAAAGTAAAAATGTTGTCTTAAATATATGACTCATTTGTTAGTTTGGAATATGGATACAAAACTAGCACATCAATTATTAGATCCATTTAGAGCAAGATTGTACTTCGCACTTTGTCCAAGGTAGCTGGTGTTTATCCATTGAAGCAATAGGAAACCAAATATCAATTCTTAAACCTCACTTATTCATTCAATGCATTTATATTGGACAGTTAGAGAGTTTTATATTTAGATGAAGTGAGTCACATATCAAAATTTAAATGGAATGCTCCATTAAATCAGAAGTGCTCTGAATCACTGGAATGCATTAAAGTTCCTCTCCATTTCTAAACCAATATTTCTCACTTTCTTTATGTTCCCCACATATCAAGCAGACTCAGAGTGCCAAAGATATGGCTCAGTAACACCAATACTGGCTAAGTCCTGAAGGACTTCATTGATAGATTGGGCCCACAACAGCTGGTGAGAGAACTAACAAGAAGGGGAAGCCAATTTGACTTTGTCCTCACCAATCTAACTGTCCATACCAGTTTTGGTTGGAGTGACCACCGCTCAAGTCCTTGTGGAAATGAAGTCCTGCCTTCACACTGAGGACACTCTCCATCATGTTGTGTAGCATTACCACTGTGCTCAATAGGATAGATTCAGAACAGACCTGGTAGCTCAAAACTGTGCATCCATGAGACACTATGGGGCATCAGCAGCAGCAGATTTGTATTCAACCACAATCTGTAACCTCATGGACTGGTATATCCCTCATTCTGCCATTACCATCAAGCCAAAGAGCCAATCCTGGTTCAATGAGCAGTGTAGCAAAGCATGCCAGGAACCCACCTAAAAATGTGTACCTAAAAATGTTGTGGCAACCTGATGAAGCTATAATAAAGGATTGCATGTAAGCTGAACAGCAGAAGGAGCATAAATTGAAAAGCAGAGTACTGTGGATGCTGGAAATCTGAAATAAAAACAGAAAATGCTGGAAAAAACTCAGCAGGTCTGGCAGCATCTGCGGACAGAGAAATAGAGTTAACTTTTCTGCCCTGTGACCTCTTATCAGAACAAGAACAAATTAAAAATGTAATAGTTTTTGAGCAAGGGGTGAGTGGTACAAGGTTAAAAGGAAGATCTGTAATAGGATGAAAGACAGATGGGCCTGGAGGACAAACTCTTCTGTTTTTTTTTAATTCATAGGCTGTGAGCATCACTGGCTGGGCCAACATTTATTGTACAGCCTAATTGCCCTTGAGAAGTTGGTGGTGAGCTGTCTTCTTGAACCACTGCAGTCCATGTGGTGTAGCTACACCCACAGTGCTGTTGGGGAGGGAGTTCCAGGATTTTGACCCAGTGACAGTGAAGGAACGGTGATATATTTCCAAGTCAGGATGATGAGTGGCTTGGAGGAGAACTTCCAGGTGGTGGTGTTCCCATGTCTCTGCTGCCCTTGTCCTTCTAGATGGTCACAGTTGTGAGTTTGGAAGGTGCTGTCTAAGGAGCCCTGGTGAGTTTCTGCAGTGGATCTTGTAGATGGTATACACTGCTGCCACTGTGTATCGGAGGTTGATGGAGTGAATGCTTGTGGAAGGGGTGTCAATCAAGTGGGCTGCTTTGTCCTGGATGGTGTCATGCTTCTTGAGTGTTGTTGGAACTCATCCAGGCAAGTGGGGAGTATTCCATCACACTCCTGACTTGTGCCTTGTAGATGTTGGACAGAATTTGGGGAGTCAGGGGGTGAGTTACTCGCCGCAGGATTCCCAGCCTCTGACCTGCTCTTGTAGCTACAGTATTTATATGGCTAGTCCAGTTCAAATTGCTGTTGTAGGGGGAAGGGAACATGATGGAGGAAGGAAAATGAGGAGGGAGGAAGAAGAAGGGTAGGTGGGAGAATTGGGAAGGGAGAGATGAATGAAAAGGAGAAAGGAGGGGGCAAGTTAAAGGAAAGGGAGAAGGGGAGGAAGGATAAAGGAAAGGTAGCAGAGGGCAAATGATGAAAGGAAGGAGAAGGTGGAAGGGAACCAGGAGGAAGAGGAGGAAGGAGGGAAGAGGCAAGAGCATGGGAGGAGGAGAACAGATTGGGACAGTGACTGGGATGGTTGATGGAAGGAGGGAAAAGGGATGGGGCAGGTCATGAGATGGGAGAGTGGAAGAGAGGAGAGGGAAGGGGTTAGGTGGAGAACAGAAGAACATGAGAAATTATAGCAACAGGAGCCCACATGGCCACTTGTGATAGCTCTGACATTCAAAAAGATTATGGCTGATCTTTCCCACCCAATCCCCATATCCCCTGATTCACGTAAAGCCTAAAAATCCATCAATCTCAACCTTGACTATCCCCAATGACAGAACATCCGCAGCTCTCTGAGGTAAAGAATTCCAAATATTCACAACCTTTTGAGTGAAATGATTGATTCTTTTCTCTCAGGCTGTTCCACAATGTTCTAGACTCTCCAGCCAGGTGTCAAGCCCCTCCAGGATCTTATATACTTCAACAAGACAACCATTCATTCTTCTAAACTCCAGAAAGTGTAGTCCTATTCTGCTCAACCTCTCCTGATCGGCCAACCCTCTCATGTCAGGAGTCAGTCTAATGACCATTCACTGCACCAGCTGCAATGCAAGTATACCCTTTCTTAATTAAGAAGACCCCAAGATTGTTCACAGTTCTCCAGGTACGGTCTCACCAAAGTCCTGCACATTTGTAGAAAGATTTCCTTACTCTTCTACTCCAACCATTTTGCAATGAAGGTCAACATGCTATTTGTCTTCCTAATGCTTGTCATGCCTGCATAACAGCTTTCTGTGTTTCATGTATGAGGATATTCAAATCTCTCTGAATACCAATGATTAAATGTTTCTTACCATTTAAAAAGTATTCTGCTTTGTTATTCTTCCTACAAAAGTGATAAACCTCACATTCCCCTACATTATGCTCCATCTGTTATCTTATTGCCCAGTTGCCTATCCTGTCCATATCCCTTTCCACCCTCTTTGTGTCCTCCTTACAGCTTACTGGGAGAAAATTTGATGAACATTATTAGTCTGGGCTCCGCCTTGGAGAGACCAAGTGTCTTCCTTGGACAGGTTGGTGTACTGAATGGATTGCAGCTATCTCTGTGGTGTGCTCTCTCACAGATCAGTAGAAGTGATGAGTCCCAGTCTCAAGCGAGTGGCAGAGGCACAACTGGAGCCCTGCGTGTTATCTTTCTCAGGAGGTCTTACAGCTTGTTCCTTCATCAATGGTCACAGTGCCAGTAAACCAGCTGGGCTAGACAACCCTTGTGCCAGCCAAGGTGCAGCAATCTGAAGTTACCAATCACAACCAGCACAAGGACTCCCACATGAGCAGCAGCAGCTTTGCTGAGGCCATTAGGGGAGCATGTCATAGGGGCAGTAATATTCGGAAACCTTCTTCTAAGAAAAATACAAGAAAGACACTGGCATTTGAATGAAAAATAGATGGAAGACAATTATTATGGTGGGAATTAAATTCATCACTTTTATCATATTTGACACTTTGTTCTACATAGTCATGTTATAGCAGCTTCTATCTATTTCATCAGTATGTCATTCACATAGAATCTGATTGGTTTCAATGTTCTGGAATGAAGGGTTGAAGGATGTAACAACAACTGGTCACAGAGTCACAGAATCACACAGTGCAGAAGAGGCCCTTGGACCCATCGAGTCTGCACTGACACGTGAGAAACACCTGACCTACCTACCTAATCCCATTTACCAGCACTTGGCCCATAGCCTTGAATGTTATGACGTGCCAAGTGCTCATCCAGGTGCTTTTTAAAGGATGTGAGACAACCCGCCTCCACTACCTTGAAGGCAGTGCATTCCAGACTGTAACCACTCCCTGGGTAAAAAAGGTTTTCCTTACATCTCCCCTAAACCTCCTGCCCCTCACCTTGAACTTGTGACCCCTCGTGACTGACCCTTCAACTAAAGGGAACATGGAGAGAGTTAATGGAGAGAGTTAAGTTTTCAGACAAGGGAGTGAGCAGGTCATAGGAATCGCCAAGTGGTTAACTCATCTCTTAATGCAAAGTGTTGTGTTGGTGCTGCTTGTCATGCCGCTTCCTTATCTGCCTTTGGTCTGGCTCATCCAATGAGGACTGCTGTTGCTCCTGTGCTTCCTCCAAATTCAGACCACTCTGTGGCCTAGAGTGGGCAGAACACAGCACTCCATTATGAGAAGGGATCATAATGAGGGGAGGAAGATGTGTGTGCATATCATATGGAACCACAATACCTGTCAAAATACCAGAACCTCTGCTTTGTCAGCCCCATGCTGTGCTCAATCATCATCCTGCTGTTCCATGGGTGATTATACCATGTGGTTCAGGCATGGTGGGGTTGTGGAGGGTTTTAGTGGGCCATGTGTGTGGAAAATATCCCTCATTTCCCAGCAAACTGCCATGTCCCTGGAATGGTTGAATTTTGGGGGGGAAGTTGTAGTCACAAGGAAAAAACAGGAATTTTATGCTGAACCTTTATAAAGGTCTGGTTAGGCCACAACTAGACTATTGCATTCAGTTCAAGTAACCACACTTAAAGAGGCATGTGCAGCCTCACAAGATGTAGAGAGGATTTATTGGGGATTTTAGCTACAAGTTAGGTTGGAGAAGCTGGGATTGTTCTCCTTTTTTAATTCATTCACAGGACGTGGGCATCACTGGCTGGGCCAGCATTTATTGACCATCCCTAGTTGCTCTTGAGAAGGTGGTGGTGAGCTGCCTTCTTGAATCACTGCAGTCCATTTGGTGTAGGTACACCCACAGTGCTGTTAGGGAGGAAATTTTAGGATTTTGAGCCAGCGACAGTGAAGGAACAGCCAGTATATTTCCAAGTCAGGGTGGTGAGTGGCTTGGAAGGGAACTTGCAGGCGGTGGTGTTCCCATGTGCCTGCTGCCCTTGTCCTTCTAGATGGTAGCAGTCGTGGGTTTGGAAGGTGCTATCTAAGGAGCCTTGGTGAGTTCCTGCATCTTGTAGATGATACACACTGCTGCCACTGTGTGTCGGTGGTGGAGAGGGTGAATGTTTGTGAATGGGGTGCCAATCAAGCAGGCTGCTTTGTCCTGGATGGCGTCAAGCTTCTTGAGTGCTTTTGGAGTTGCCCACATCCAGGTAAGTGGAGAGTATTCCATCATGCTCCTAACTTGTGCCTTGTAGATGGTGGAAAGGCTTTGGGGAGACAGGAAGAGAGTCACTCGCTGCAGGATTCCTCACTTCGGATTTTCTCTTGTAGCCACAGTATTTATATGGCTAGTCCAGTTCAGTTTCTGGTCAATGATAACCCCCAGGATGTTGATAGTGGTGGTTTCAGCGATGGTAATGCCATTGAATGTCAAGAGGCAATGGTTAGATTCTCTCTTGTTGGAGATGGTCATTGCCTGACACTTGTGTGACGTGAATGTTACTTGCCACTTTTCAGCCCAAGCCTGGATATTGTCCAGATCTTGCTGCATTTGGACATGGGCTGCTTCAGTATCTGAGGAGTCGCAAATGGTGCCAAACATTATGCAATCATCAGTAAACATCCCCACTTCTGACCTAATGATGGAAGGAAGATTATTGATGAAGCAGCTGAAGATAGTTGGGCTTAGAACACTAGCCTGAGGAACACCTGCAGTTATGTCCTGGAGCTGAGATGACTGACCTCCAACAATAACAACCATCTTCCTTTGTGCTAGATATGACTCCAACCAGTGGAGGGTTTTCCCTGATACCCACTGACTCCAGTTTTGCTAGGTTTCCTTGATGCCACACTTGGTCAAATGCTGCCTTGATGTCAAGGCCAGTCACTCTCACCTCACCTCTTGAATTCAGCTCTTTTGCTCATGTTTGAACCAAGGCTGTAATGAGGTCGGGAGCTGAGTAGCCCTGGTGGGACCCAAACTAAGCCTCAGTGAGCACGTGATTGCTAAGCAAATGCCACTTGATAGCACTGTTGATGACTGCTCGCAACAATTTACTGATGATTGACAGTAGGCTGATGGGGCGATAATTGACCAGGTTAGACTTGTCCTACTTTTTGTGGCTAGGACATATCTGGGCAATTTTCCACATTGTCGTGTAGATATCAAAAGTGTAGCTGTACAGGAACAACTTGACTAGGGGCGCAGCAAGTTCTGGAGCACAAGTCTTCAGTGCTATTGCCCGAACATTATCAGAGCCCATAGCCTTTGCAGTATCCAGTGTCTTCAACCGTTTCTTTATATCACGTGGAGTGAATCAATTTGGCTAAAGACTGGTTCTGTGATGCTGCGGACCTCTGGATGAGGCCAAGATGGATCATCCACTCGGCACTCCTGGCTGAAGATTGTTGCAAATGCTTCAGCCTTATCTTTTGCACTGATGTGCTGGGCTCCTCCATCATTGAAGATGGGGATATTTGTGGAGCCTTCACCTCCAGTGAGTTGTTTAATTGCCCACTACCACACATGACTGGATCTGGCAGGATTGCAGAGCTTGGAGCAAAGGAGATTGAGGGGAGATTTGAAAGAGATATACAAAGTTATGACAGATTTAAGTAAGTTAGACAATGAAGAATTGTTCCTATTAGCTGATCCTACAAAGACTAGGGAACACAGGTTTAATGTTGTGGGAAAGAGATGTAGGAGTGTGATGTGAGGAAGAACCTCACTACACATTGAGAACTGATGACCTGGAATTCACTCCCTACGAGGACGGTGGGAACAGAGACAATCAATGATCTCAAAGGGAAATTGGATGGACACTTGAAGGAAGTAAACTTGCAGGGCTACAGGGATAGAGTGGGGGAAGGGGGCTGACTGGATTGCTCTACAGACAGCCAGTGTGGACTCAAACAGCCTCATTGCCTCCATCCGTGCCACAATTAATCTCTGATTTTTTCAGGTAGCATATTCTAGATCCTGACAACTCTAAGTGAAAACAATTCTTCTCATCTCCCCTCTAGATCTTTCATCAATAATTTCAAATCTATGACCTTTGCTTATTGACCCACTCACCAGATGGAACATCCTTTCTCTCTCGATTCTATCAAAACCCCTTATCATTTTGAAAACCGCCATTCAACCACCTCTTAATCTTCTCTGTTCCAAGGACAACAGTCCTAACTTTTCTAACCTTTCCTCATAACTGAAGCTGCTCAGCCCCGATAACGTTCTGGTAAAACTCCTTTGCATAATTTCTAAGGCCTTTACATTTCTTCTCAGGTTTGGTGCTCAGAATTGTTCCTAATATTCCATCTGAGCCCCAACCAGTGATTTATAAAGTTCTAGCATGATTTCTTCTTTTTTTCCCAAAAATATACTTTAGTCATAAAGTTTGTAAAAGTAGATTACAAAACATTTCAACATGACATTTACATAAAGTGCCATAAAACTTGACTTGTCTCCATACAGTGTGTTCCACGCTTAGGTGCCTCTACACAATTATAATTACTTTGATATTTTCAGTGCACTTTCCATGTCAGGCATACAGCCTGGGGGCAAAACATTTCAAGTTGAAAGATTACAGAAAGTGCAAGAGGATTCAACCTTCCTTCATATAGCCTGTTCCTCTTTGAAGTGTCTCAATACAATTTCAATACTTTGTATTCATATTCAATGTTAGGCATCCAACCCGAGGGGGTTCTACTAATTTTCCAGCCCTTCAGTACACTATGGCTGTAAGGCCTTAGACACGACCCTTCTCCATTGAGCGTCTTATATCCAATTAATCCATATGATTTTTAGTCACCTTATCAACTTGTCCTGCCATCTTTAAGGATTCATGTACACCAAGGTCTCTTTGCTTATCTGCATGTGCCAAAATCACTTTTCTATATATACATTTTAAAATCCTGATGTTATCATTTTTTTTCAAGTGCATCACTTTTTTAAAATCTGTCACATTTCGATGTAATTGACTGATTGTTGTGTTACTCATATACCATGATTCATTATTCAGGTCATTATATTAATCACAATTAAGGCAACTAAGTTATGTTTCATGAGACAGCAAAATAAAATTGTGAATCTGGTATACAGAAATAAAAATACAAACCAGCTATAGACAAATCTGATATTGCTGGAAATGGCATCAGTATCTGAAAACAGAAAAATAAGTCAATATTTGGGGAATAATCCTTTCACCAGAATTGAACTGCCAGTTAAGCATACTTATATTCTCCTAGGCTGTGGGGCTCCAGGTAGCTGGCCCTACCCACCATGCTCAACTCAAAGGAATGAAGCCTTCTGACACATTGAGATGAATTTTCATCTTAAAATGGTTCGTTAGTCATAATTTTCCTCTGATTTTCATTTCACTGAAACCAATGGATATGAAAACCATTGGGTTTTATGATGGGCGAGTGATGTACTGACCACTTGGAAAAAGTTGAGATATAATGGCTGATTGTAACTTTTGACAGTGA